>CM054112.1:76179848-77635422 GCA_028673005.1 Tanypteryx hageni | reverse complement strand
TAAAATTCTAATGTACGTTTATCCAGAAAATTGAGTGTAAAAAGACAAAATGAAGACGTGGGAACGTTTCAGTTAAAACGGAAAACGCTTCGAAAAGTGACCGAATCTTCTTTGGGAGTTTCTCCTGGTGTGTTCTTCCAAGGCAATATGCGCGGTTATCGTTATGTAAATGTAATCAGGCGGCCAAGGTGCATGGCGAAAGCATCCGTTTCGGTTTTAGTCGCATCCGGAAGGAAACGTCATAAAAAAAGCAAGTGTATGAAGTTGGATTCGGTGGTCGATGTCGCGTCTCAGAAATACGATAAACGCTGTCAGAAAAACGTTTGTTTGCCAGAATGATTCCAGAGCCAAAAGCAGATAAGGGTAATTAATTGATCCCTGAAAACTTTTCCAGCGACGACGCCGACGGGTGGAGAAAGAGCGTGTATAGCTCTAGTTACCTACTTCCCTCACCTCACTCCCTACTCTCATTCATCTTCCTCTCTTGTCTCCACTTTCTCTCTTGCTCCTCATTCCTTTTTATCCCGTCTTCTGTTACCAACCCTTTTTCTCTCCGCTTTACTGCACTTTCTCCCATGTTCTTCCTTTATCTTTCTTTCTTGTATTTTCCCTATTTCCTTTCTCCCTCGTTCCTTCTCCCCCTTTTCTGTCCATCTTTTCTCTTTTCCTCCTTTCTCTCTTCCTCTTTTCTCCCCCTCTTTTCTCCCCCCTCTTTTCTCCCCCCTCTTTTCTCCCCCCTCTTTTCTCCCCCCTCTTTTCTCCTTCTCTCCATCTTTTCTCTCTTCCCTCTCCCTCCTTCCCTATCTCTCTCTTCCCTCTCCCTCCTTCCCTATCTCTCTCTACCCCCCTCTCTCTCTCTACCCCCCCTCTCTCTCTCCCCCCCTCTCTCTCTCCCCCCCTCTCTCTCTCCCCCCCCTCTCTCTCTCCCCCCCCCTCTCTCTCTCCCCCCCCTCTCTCTCTCCCCCCCCCTCTCTCCCTCTCTCTCTCTCCCTCTCTCTCTCTCTCTCCCTCTCTCTCTCTCCCTCTCTCTCTCTCTCCCTCTCTCTCTCTCTCTCCCTCTCTTTCTCTCCCTCTCTCTCTCTCCCTCTCTTTCCCCCTCTCTTTCCTTCCCTCCCTCTCTCCCTTATCTCTCTCTCCCCTTATCTCTCTCACTCTCCCCCTCCTCCATATCTCTCTCTCCCTCCTCCCTATCTCTCCCTCCCTCCCTATCTCTCTCCCCCTCCCTCCCCGGTCTCAATTTCGCCCTAATAAAGTCGTTTGTCTGTCTGTCTCTCCCTCCCTCCCTATCTCTCTCACCCTCCCTATCTCTTTCACCCTCCCTCCCTATCTCTTTCACCCCTCCCTCCCTATCTCTTTCACCCTCCCTATCTCTCTCACCCTCCCTATCTCTCTCACCCTCCCTATCTCTCTCACCCTCCCTATCTCTCTCCCCCTCCCTCCCTATTTCTCTCTCTCACCCTCCCTATCTCTCTCTCCCTCCCTATCTATCTCTCTCCTTCTCTCCCCTATCTATCTCTCTCTCTCCCGCCCCTCCCCATCTCTCTCCCGCCCTCCCCATCTCTCTCCGCCCTCCCCATCTCTCTCCCGCCCTCCCCATCTCTCTCCCGCCCTCCCCATCTCTCTCCCGCCCTCCCCATCTCTCCCTCCCTCGCTATCTCTCTCCCTCCTTCCCTATCTCTCTCCCTCCCTCCCTATCTCTCTCCCTCCCTCCCTATCTCTCTCCCTCCCTCCCTCCCTATCTCTCTCCCTCCCTCCCTCCCTATCTCTCTCCCTCCCTCCCTCCCTCCCTATCTCTCTCCCTCCCTCCCTATCTCTCTCCCTCCCTCCCTATCTCTCTCTCTCCCTCCCTCCCTCCCTCCCTATCTCTCTCCCTCCCTCCTTCCCTATCTCTCTCCCTCCCTCCTTCCCTATCTCTCTCCCTCCCTCCTTCCCTATCTCTCTCCCTCCCTTCCTATCTCTCTCCCTCCCTCCCTATCTTTCTCCCTCCCTATTTCTTTCCCTATCTCTCTCCTTCCCTCCCTCTCCCTCCCTCCCCTCTCCCTCCCTCCCTATATCTCTCCATCCCTCCCTCCCTATCTCCCTCACTTCCTATCTCTCTCCATTACTCTCGCGAATCGAGATGGCCCCGAACGAAGAGGTAACATGGTAGAGCGCGTGCATTGTTAAGAGAGAAAGAGATGAGTAGAAGCGATATTAATAGATGGATGCATGAGTGGGATCTCTTTCTCTTTCCACGATTTTGTTGTTTCTTCCTCGTTGGTTAACGGAAGCCGATCATATGTCAGATAAAATAGGAAACGGTCGTATAGGAGAGGAATTTTTTCTTTGTCTTTCCTTCTGAGTAAGAGTTTTAAATGTGGGAAAAATTGGGCTCTATTAGGACCGTGTTCGGGTGCGTGTGTTAGCGTGAGATATATCGTTTGCCGTCGCTGAAGCGGAAACGGCTTCTGTCTATAGTTAGTCGTTTTGTTGTGGACTGAATTTATAAATTAATAAAAGAAGTTCGAGGAATTTTCTTCCAATTCACGGAAGATGGCGTCGTCTTAAAAATATTTCCACGTACACGCGACGCGCTCGTCCTTTTTTTGGGAGCCGTTTCCAAGGGTTCTATTTCGGTAAAACAATCGAGTTGATTTTTTGCGTATGTGTCCGAGCAGTTTGAATATTTTTGTTTTTCCGTTGCTTTCAGACTCTTCCCTTCTGCTTAAAAGTTAATTAACCAATGTATTTGTGATTTCATGTTTTAAGCATATAGCTGAAAACTGTTAAGCTTTCCCAGAGTCGAACGAGTGTTGTTCTTCACTCAGATATTTTTTTTCGACTACAGCCGCAATTCTGTGGGTTTGCATTTTTAAGAAAATTTCATTTACAAAACGTGTTACATAACTTTGTTCGAAATTCCTACGAGCAAAATAATAATGGTTTAGATGCGTAAATGTGATAAATCGAAATCATGCTCGCTTCTAAATATTAAGGTTGATATTACAGCAAGGTATTTTTCCCATAGCTTGACATTCTACGGCTAAACATTTTGTTTTAAGCTTATAAATTCTAGCGCTCGGACGGAGCAGACATGCATATCAGAAGGATATGCATGTAGAGCGAGGCCAGCTTTCTGGGGGCTCACACTTTTTTCCTCCTCTCCCCTTCTAAACACGCTAAGCCTCCTGGCTTTTTTTTTGTTGCGAGCGGAAGAGGGTGGTTTGGCTTAGACGGGGGTGGGAGGGACGCGAGGGCGTCGCATGGGAGGGGGAGAAGGGTATGTAGTGGAAGGAGGCGCTTGGAGGCGTGCGATCTACGTGTGGGACAGTGTCTCACACTCGTTCTCCCGGAGACTCGTCGCTCGCGGTTCGCGGGGCATGGAGGGAGGGTGTGGGGAGAGGTGGCGGGGAGGATGGAGGTGGAGGGATTGGATGGAGTGAGAGGGAGAGCGTATAAGAGGACGTTCAATGAAGGACATTGGTTCCTTCACCTATGCGCACTGGCATACCTCCTGTTCTTCATACCCCCACGTACGAACTCTCCGTTCCCTCCCCTTGCCTCCGTTTAATTCTCTCTCTTTCCCCCTCTCTCTTCCCCCCCCCTCTCTCCCTTCGTTCACCTCCGCCGCCCTCCATACCTCTCTTTATCCCAGTCATTTTTTTAAAGCGTCTTATTGTTTAAATTATCGTCTTATTTTGGCTTCTCTTTCGTCTAGCTCCCGTTGGTGACGGGTTGTACTATTTTCGTTTGATTGTTTGGAGGGTTTTTTTTTTCTATAATCGTGTCATTAAAAAAATGGTTCCGTGTTCATCTCATCCTACGATTTAGCCAAATATCCACGTCTAGTGTTGGTCCTGAAAAAGTTATTTGTTTTGAAATAGAATCTAATAGAACTCTTCTTACGGCTGAAAATAAATTCCAGAGCAAGTACTTGTGACAGACATTACATAATTAAATAATTTTCATAGGTAAATGCAAAAGCCATAACAAAGTGCTTCTTCAGAAATGGAAGTGTAGAGCTTTAAATGTGGGTGCTTTTAAAGCGTACGCTTATTTGTGCTAGCGAATGCATTCCTCTGAATGTCATCTCGAATCTTTCTTTATCTTTCGAAGCGGAAGCGATTTTTCTCTCGAAATTCGATAACTAATTAGGCGATACTTGGCCATTGCTCGATTCGTTTCCTTCGAGAGAAAAATAAAACGCCGAGCATTCGAGCTATTATAGGATAATTGACTCCCTTTGCATCGATTTCGTGTATCGTTTAATTTCCCGCGGCTTCGGCGTGTTGTAATTTCCTCCGAACTCTTGTTTTTTTATTCCCATCTCTCCGCTGCAATGTCGGATGCAGTCCCTAAGTGTGTTTATCTCTATCACTCTCTCTCTCTCTGCTTGTTTCCTGTCCCCCGCTATCTTTTCTCCGTCCCCCGCTATCTTTTCTCCGTCCCCCGCTATCTTTTCTCCGTCCCCCGCTATCTTTTCTCCGTCCCCCGCTATCTTTTCTCCGTCCCCCGCTATCGAAGGATCGACCCAAAGCAAGAAGAAGAATTTCCTCCTCGCGCGGTTACTATTATGTCAGAGGCAGCGACTAGCTCTCCACCACTTCCCCCTCTCCCTCCCTTTCTCCCTCTCCCTCCCTTTCTCCCTCTCCCTCCCTTTCTCCCTCTCCTTTCTCCCTCTCCTTTCTCCCTCTCCTTTCTCCCTCTCCTCTCTCCCTCTCCTCTCTCCCTCTCCTCTCTCCCTCTCCTCTCTCCCTCTCCTCTCTCCCTCTCCTCTCTCCCTCTCCTCTCTCCCTCTCCTCTCTCCCTCTCCTCTCTCCCTCTCCTCTCTCCCTCTCCTCTCTCCCTCTCCTCTCTCCCTCTCCTCTCTCCCACCCCTCCTCCCGTCTCTCCGTCGCCGCATTCCCCTCCTTCCTCCCTCTCCTTGCATCTCCCTCTCGTTGTTCACCTCCGTCCTCTCTTGGTACATTTCTCCTTCACCTTGCCCGCAAGAGCAAGTGTTTGCGACACGAAGCGAGCAGTGTTGCCAAATGTGCAGCTGGTAACTTTTAAGCAACGAGTCTCTCTCTCTCTCGTCTTGCTGGTTCCGTGCACATTTCTCAGGTCGAGCCTAACGCGTACTCCAAGTTCATCCGTTTGGCGCGTTGTTTTCTTCTCTCTTTCTCCCGATCTCGTTCTGTCTTTCCCTCTATCATTCCGGCTGAAAATTTCGCGGCTGAATCCCCTTCCTTTCTCCCCTTCCTGTCTCCGATCTGTGACGTCTTGGAGCGTAAAATTTTCCTAATCACGTGTGTTTAGTATATAATGGTTATACTGTTACTGTGCATATTACCTAGGCCATAATTTTGTCTTCATCGCAAGTAAATTAGTTAATAAACCACGGGAAGATAAAGTAATATTTAAAAAATGGGAGCATTATTTGCTAGCGCAATATGAAAAGGCGCGTTTTATTAAAATTGTAAACTTATAATTCTTCATAAATATAGCAATAAATTTATGACATGTAATTTATTCAATCATCAATTTAAAAATTTTAACATTTTATCAACAACCATATGCTCGTAATCTTAACTTGAAATTTTTTAAGGCACCCCCTGCCTCCCACCTATTTTTCAAAATAATTTATTATGAAGCGTAATAAATGGCATCATAGATCACGTACGCCCTGCAAATTTCGGTCTTTTATCTCTTACCGTTTACTTAATATTTTAATTTAATTGATGGCTCAGACGGACAGAGCGAAAACAAGTGTTTTTATAAAATGAAACGTGCCAAAAATTTACGTGTGCGTATGAGGTTTTTCTTACATTTTGTTTTATCCGATACCTATGGAATCGTGGATGAAATGTATAATTTTTAATTTTCAGAGAATGTTAAAATTTGAAAAATCTATCTTAAGCTTTGGGAACGCAGAGAACGTGAAAGTTAATATTCCGACACCATTCCGGAACGGATATTTCCGGGCCACGATTCCGGATTAGAGAGGTTCAACTGTAGTTCACTGAACAGGCCAATACCAGTATACTTTCGTAACAGGAAAGGGCACGTGCGGTAATTAAAACACGTATAATGGAAGTTAATTTAAGGTTTTACTTATCTCCAAAAAAAATTCGCTTCAGCCTATGAAGAAGATTACTCGTCGAAATTGGTGGTGTAAAAAGTATTTCTGTGAAAATAACTGCGAAGTTGAATAATCTCGTGTGTTTTATTTGCCGCACGAGACCTTCCCTACATCTACACCAAACTCCGGCATTCGCCAAAATGATGAGTGGCAGGGGGTTGCAATGTACCAAATTGTCCTTCTTAACAATTTTCTCTCCCAGATTCGACTTTCATGTTTTGACTTCTTAATTCCCTTCTCTTCCACCTTTTTCCCCTCTTGTTTTTCCATCCCTTCTTTTTTCCTATTTTTCCTCCCCTCATTACTCCTTTACCTATTATTCTCCTCATTTCGCCTCTCACTTCCCATCATCACTCATCCTGTCCTCTTCTCCTCTCACTCCGTCTCTCTCGCACTTTCTCCATCCCACTCATCCCTCCCTTTTCCTCTTCCCTTTTCCCTCCCTCATTCCAGCACCACCTTCATTTCACCTCGCCCTCCCTTTCTACCTCTCCTCGCATTCCTCAACTCTCACTCTCTCCCTCCCTCCTGCCTCTTCAACGGGCATCGGTCTCTTTAGTCCTGCATTCCTTAAACTCCTCTCTCCTTAACACACTCCCCTCCCTCTATCTCACACGACTTGCATTCTTGCGCTTTTCTCTCCGTCATTTGTTTTTTTGTCTCACTCTCGTTTCTTCGAGTGGGAAAGAAGTTGACTCTCGATGGTTTTTTCTTGCCTTTCAAAGGTCTCTCGGGTGATGACGCCACTTGGCGGGAAAGGCTTTAACTTCTACGGGCGTTACGCTCCGAGATCCTTTTTTTTCTTTCGTCACCGGCCGTAGAGGAGAAGCTTCGCCTGTATCGCGGGAGAGTTGGAAGTTCGGTTCCGTAGAGAATATGCGTTTCTAATCTTCGATTTAAAAAAATATTTACGTAGAATATTCCGCCGTTTCAATGTATGTAAACCGACCTTTTCCGTATATCTCCTTTATTTAAATATTCTCAGCCTTTAGCGCATCTATTATATCGCGTTGTAGTTTTACGTGACGATTTACTGTTGATTTTTTAGTCGGCGTTTTATGCCCAGGTTATGTAATCTGCTTGCGAGGCACTTCCTCGTTCATTTTTTCGAGCTCAGGAAATACGTCATTGTGCTATTCCTGTGCATGGATTTTGCAACTCAGACGTTGCGTGATTGGACGCGAGCTGTTTTTTTTTAATCGCTTCGAGTATCGAGGAAAATGCCGTAAATTTTTAGCGCGGGGAATACCCGAGAAATGCAATATACTATTTATTTGCGGCGCCGCTCTCTTTCTGGGATCCTTTCTGCCCATTTGCATAATTCCGGTGCATTTCCTCTCTCTCTCTCTCTCGCCTAAGGCCCAAGACGAGACAACTCGTCGCGTCAATCGCGTTTCCAGAGGTTCCGTTCCGCGGCGCCACCAGTCGCCACAGTGGCCTTCTTCCTAATCGTCCGACCGTGAAAATTGGCAGTATTCCTCCCTCTTGGCCGTTAATTTTTTTGCTTTTCATTTTTGTCCTTCCCAGAGGCGACCGCAGGAATGCAGCAGTGGACGAATAGTTGACATTTTGCGCGCCTAGAGGGAGGAACGAACGAACAGGAGTCTTGGAAGAAATGATCAACTCCCCAATATTCTTTCTCTTCTCGCTCCTTTCCCGTACTCTCCTCTCACCTTTTCTCCCTCCCCCAACTCCCCCTTTTCTCCCTCCCCCAACTCCCCCTTTTCTCCCTCCCCCAACTCCCCCTTCTCTCCCTCCCCAACTCCTCATTCCACGTTCCTTCATTCTCTCTCTGCCACCCCTTCCTTTGTCTATTCACCCTCTTTTCTTGACTAATTTCATCAGCCTTTTTTCTCCATCATGTTCTTCCTCCTCCATATTCGTTCTTCACTCCAGGGATGATCGATCAACCAACGTTGCATTGTACTTCACACAATTTATGTAAACATTTCATTTTTCTCCAATTAAAAGATAACTGGGATTGAAAACGACGGTCGTGGAATTTCATTACGGTTTTGCATCACTATATCGGGGTTGTATTCTGAGTAAAAATGTAGGACTTATTATTATTACATATACGTTAATTGCACGTCGAAAATTAAGTGGTGCAACGCCACTCTGCAGCAGGTAAAAGAGCGCACGGCAGGTAAGGGGTTAAGCACCACTGCTCAATTCCTTCTCCATTGCTCCTTTTATGCTCTCTCTTCCGAGACGGAGGAAGAGAAAGGATTCCTCATCTTTCTTCTCCTCCACCCACTACACCCCATCTCAAACCATTACGTTTTTCTTGGCAGTGTTTTGCTTTCCCGCCTTTTCCAATGGAATGCGACTCCGCGAACTTCATTGCACAACATACGATCTCTTTTTTCCTCCTCTCTCGCTCCCTCTTCCTCCCTCCCTCCCTCTCATCTTCCCTCTCTCCCGTCTTCCCTCCCTCCCTCTCTCTCTCTTCTTCCCTCCCTCCCTCTCTTCTTCCCTCCCACTCTTCTTCCCTCCCTCCCTCTCTTCCTCCCTCTCTTCCTCCCTCCCTCCCTCTCTTCTTCCCTCCCTCCCTCTCTTCTTCCCTCCCTCCCTCTCTTCTTCCCTCCCTCCCTATCTTCTTCCCTCCCTCCCTCCCTCTCTTCTTCCCTCCCTCCCTCTCTTCTTCCCTCCCTCCCTCTCTTCTTCCCTCCCTCCCTCTCTCTTCCCTCCCTCTCTTCTTCCCTCCCTCCCTCTCTATACTCCCACTAACGCCACGGTTCCTTTTTTAGGCTTCGCGTATTTTCCTACATTTCGTTACGCGTTTTTTTTCTTCTTAGTGACGCCCCGCGTCCTTTTTTTATTTCTTTTTACCGAGAGCGCCCTCTCGGTCGTTGGCGTGTATCTTCGTAGGCGGCTCTCTAGTTGTTGTTTTTGTTTTATTTTTACGCGGGTTATTATTACGATGCGCCCTCACTCGGTGTGCGTGTCGTCATCTGTGCAGCGCTTTTCTTTCGCGCGCCCTTGCGGGCGATGGGGGAGGCAGAAGTGGCAACGCTGGATTCCGCGACCGTGACCTTGGAGTGGGTAGAATGCCGCGTCCGCGACTTTTATCGTTTTCACTCTCTCTCTTTCACTGTCCCTCTCTTTTTCATGGATTTCGCGTTTCTTCGACTCGTATTCTCGTATTTTCCATCCGAGAAATTTTTCTCCCTTTTTTATTTCGGGATTATTCTCGTTCTCTTCGAGGGTTCCATTTTCCGCGCGCTTTTCATGCTCCTCGGGACGAAAATTGCTCACGGATGAGAGATTGTTTCTCGCTCGTTTTCACTCGTTCTTCCTCTCTCGAGCTCTCCTTCGGGACATCCTTGGCATTGACTGCGCGTTTCCCCGTTTTTCTTGACGTTTTTTCCTTGTTTTCGCAAAGTTTCGCGGAATCATCGGGCGCGAAATTCAGCGGTCGTCCGTTAAATTTTCGTTTTTTTTTAATCTCGCACGTTCTGACTGCGTACTTCGTCTCAGCGTACTATTATTACGTTGGCGTTTGTGTAAACGTGCGTCTGTGTGTGCGTGGTTGTTTCTTCGTTAAACGAATTCCACTCAACGCTGAAGAATTTCATTTTAAACTTATTATTTTAATTTAACACTTGGAAAAGACGAGTGAAGTCCCAGTTGTGTCAAAATCTATTCGTAATACAGAAAAAAACATTTTTACAGCTTGGTTCGGGATCAACCCATTCCTTGAAGGATTATCCCAAAATGTAAAAGGAAATTGGCAATCTACGCTTGGCATTTAGTTGAAGTTTATCTAAAAATCTCAGAGGCATTGATTATATAAAAGAAAATGGCACATCTGCTCGATCTGAAGACTCTCGGGTCGTTTTGAAGATCCGAAGATGAGTTCCCGCAGTGCTACCTTTTGAACGGCAGGCGCTCATCTTCCCGAATGTTGCCCTCTGATCGATGCGGGAGTCATTTTAAGCCGCGAATAATCGGGCAAGATTCACGGAACTGACTTAAGAGTTCTCGCAGCATCTAGTGCAGTTTTTTTTCAACCTTTTTCTGCTTGCGTCGCCCCATTTCAGTTCTACGTCACCTCGTTTACAGATCCATTTCCTTCAAGTCGCCTTACATTGGGCTTTATCTAGCACATAGAAATAAAAATGTATGCATTTACAGGAGCGGAGGAAAGTATTATTCTGGTTTTGTTTATTTTTATAAGCCAGAATATGGCACACTGTGAATTTGTCAAACATTTGCGTCACTCTTCGATAACTCTCGCGTCATCCTGTCACCCCGGTTGAGAAGCACTGATCTAGTGCAACACCAAAAATTTCGGATACTTATAATCAGTCATATTTGTAAAATAGTTATTTTTCTTAAACCTGTGTTGCGTGGAGACTGGATTTTATTGTACTGAGTTCTGTCTATGGAAGCAATGGAATGGAGATTCGACCACCAAAATTCCGCATTGCCGATTCAGCGTAGATTAGCGCGATTAAAAGAATGCAAAATTATCTATGTAATTTCCCCATTTAATTTTGTGTATCTTTTCACCTCTTTAATAGCTTTAAAAATTGCGTCGCTCCTGCTCCGGGTTAGTTTTTCGTCTTTTGTCCGATCGATGTTTCGCATCGGGCTGGCGATAGTTGCGGAATCGTTATATCAGTAGCAGAAGTGTTATGGCTGCTAGTTAAAATTCCATCCTTAAAACCCTCCTTTAACTATTAGAAATAAACATAAAGGAGCTCTACTATAATCGAATCTCTCGGTAATAAGGTGTGGGACGCAAACTTTCTATTAGTATTTGAAGATCGGATAGTTCGATTTTTATAGAAAATTAAATTTTATCGTATTGCAGGCATTCGACTCCGATAACACTTCATTCTCTACCCCTCTTCTTTCCTGTTCTCCGATTTAAAAAATCACGATCTAGACATTTAAATGTTTTTTTTTTAATCCTCGAATTACGGGGGCGAGGATAAAAGTGGAGGAAGGTCGGTCCCCGATGTTCCCTTCCGCCTACTTCTCCCACTGGGTCGTCGTCATCCCACTTATTCCCTGCTCGCTCTCCCCCTTTAAGGAGTGAGTGCGACGACGCCTCCATTCTCATTTTTACGACGTTTCCCAGAATCCCACGCGTGGTATGCCGTCGTATCTGCCATCGTTCCAAGGACGCGAGAGAGCCAACGACACCCGAAAATGGCTCCGATATCGGTTGCCACCGTCCCACACGACTCCTCCGGCGAAATCGAATGATTCGCAAACTCCTCTCTCTTTCTCGTTTGGCATTTCTTCTTAATCACATAGAAAAGCGTCGATGTTAAATTCTTTTTATGATTGGGAGAAATTCTGAATAGCAGTACAAAAATTCCGCCTCTATCTGGAATCGAACCAGGGACTTCCACTTGTCCTGGCGAATATTATACCATGGAACTCTCGTTTCAGAATGGGATGTTTCTGAAAAAGTCGAGTTATCGCGACTTCGAGTGATATATAGAGCTAGATTTTAACATGAACGTACGCGAACGAGAATAAATACCTATCGGCTTAGACTCGTAGAAAATTCGAGTTATAGACTTTAGAGCTATCGAGGTTCGATGGTAATTAATTGCTTCGGTTGCCAGTATAATTTATAATAGTAAAACGCTCAGCCATCAGTGGATTGTCTCTGAAGTCGACGGTGTGCTTCTTCAACCGTGTCGGGCCAGGTGGCAGGCGGGTGCGAGTAGTCGGCTCATCTTTCCCCTTTTCTCTTGAATTTCTCATTCCTTCAGCGTTATTGAAAAGATACCGTTTTTTTGCTTTGTTGAATATGGAAGTTAACTTTGGCTGTTGATGGATATTGCCGAAGATGAGATTAATTAGCCGCGTCGCGATAACACGCAAATGAAATAATCAGATTCCGCTTAATACATAGCAGGAAGGTAGGAAATGGAGGAACAAAGAGTTCAGTAGGGTTCTTTGTCATTTTCCACATTATTTTCAGATCTAAGATGATTGACAAAACATATGTTATTTACGCAGTGCCCCTCTGTATACCGGCAGCTTCCCTTAGAGCCAGCAAGAGTGTGCAGGCAAATTACATGACAGGTGTACTCATTTCTATTGATCTCCAACTCTTTATAATGACAAATTAAAATGTATTGGAAGATTCGAAGTGTTCAGGAGTTGCCTATGCTTGAGGATACAATATTGAAGCAATAATCTGGAGTCGATCCAATGTTGAGCCTTCGAGGATTCGTAAGAATGTTTGACGCGAAAGAGCTATTCCTTAATTATACTAACTCTCTGTTCGTTATAAATCATTGTTTTTCCGATTCAGTCAGCTCAAAAGATTTGCATAAAAAACGAAACGTAAGCGACGGGAGAGAAACGTGCGAATCCCGAGCGATTCGAAGGACGAAACAATCGGAATTCGTCGGACGTTCCTCCTTGCCCGCCGTCATCCGCCAAGATTATGTAACGCGCATGCGCCGTGCGGCAAGTCAATGTTCATCCTTCGCGAGAAAACCTCGAGGATAAAAATTCCAGGCGAGACAAAAGGACGCGAACAATGGCGTTAACGATAATCGGCGTTCCTCCGCGTGCTCTTGACGCGTTCCAAAGCGTCGCCGTCGCAACGCACACGAATGCGTGTCGCATCCGCCACGGCAGCGTCGAAACGCCGTCAGGTGGCAGAGTCCCGACCCCGCGACCTTTCCCCCTCCCCCTCATAATCGTCCGCCACGTTAAGAGCACCACCCTCCCGATTGTTCAGAGTTCTCTCATCTCCTCCACTTCCCTATTATTTGGCCACGCGACCAATGCTCCCTCAAGGCACACACCCGCCCTCTCTCTCTCTCTCTGCCCTCCAAACTAACTTCGGACGGGTTTTTACGAGCTCGTAAAAATCGTAACTCCTGGTTAACCCCCTTTTATAAGGGCGGTCGAGGGTTTTCAGGGGTAAGTGGTGGGGATGTAGGAAGAGTGGCAAGTACGTGACGGGTCTCACTTTGGAGTGTCATATATATAATATATATGTATGTATGTATGTACTTTTGTGTATAGCGCGTCAGGTCGGTGTTCAGACCCGTATCTCTCTCTGTGCCATTGTTATTTTTTCTGCCTGTTGGAGGATCGGAGATGTGTCATCGTTGCGTCAAAAGCGCCCCCTTTCACTAACGCTATTCCCCCGTCGTAATTATTTCACGCTCCGTATGATCTCTCATCACTTTCTCCCTTTTCCCTCTCTATCCCGCCCCATTAGGTCTAGTGCTACCCAGTAATAGGAGAAAAGAGGAGGGCGTCTCTAACGTGGTAAAAACGGAAGTTTTTTTCCGGTCTATTTTTCTCTCTCCCCTTTATTCTTTACATGTACATATATATCTCCGGGACAAAAAGCCTTTTCCCCCACCTTGCGTTTATGGGAGTTTTTGAAGAGGTTTCGGATGGGAAGTTTTTTATTTTATTGTTATTGGATGTCAGGTGGATGAGTGGGCTATCTCGAATTGTCGGCCGAGTGTCGGATGACGGAAAGTTCGTTGACGCCTCAGATAGTTAAGTAGGTAATGGGTGGAGTTTTTGGGGTGAAGTGTTCGTTTGGAAAATTGGCGGAGTGGTATTGGCGTATATTTCGAAATGGATGGTTGTTCTGTCCTTTGAAAAACACGTTTCTTCTTAACGCGTGCAGCTGTGGTTTCCCTATTAGTGATGGAATTTATGGGGCTCTCAGTCTCCAAAATCTTTCGGAAATGACTTTCTGAGATCGCCTTATGGCGGGATCCATTTGATAATCACGATGCTTTACCATTGCGGACGGCTGCTTTGTAGTTGAAATGCGCATCGGATTTGCCCAATTTTTAAAAACGGTTATTGAAATTAGCTTGACAATGGGAATCCCAAGGCGTTTTGTGGTGCATCATCCAGCGGTCTAGTGCGAAGGAAATCTATTTCGTAGTTGATAGAACTTTTATTTTAATAATTTAAAAAAGTCCTTTTCCCCGTCATTATTCTATAAATCAACAAGTTCTTTTAAATCGGTGGATTTTGGTCTTCCCCTTAGGAGGACGCTCTCTATTCTCTTTTCCCACCTCATCTTTCAATTTTGTCTTATCTCGCCTATTGACGCAAAAGATAAACGATCGTATCACGATGATTTATTTATCGCGTAATTTAATCTGAGATATAATTAATTCATTTTACGGGAACGACCGCCTAATCATAATCTTTTAATATCAACTCAATTATTGTTATCTATATCTACGTGTTGTATAGTATACAACATTTTTTATTCTTGAACATTAAAAAATAATGCGTTAAACCGATGCGGCTTGTGTCTAGTATCGTAGTAGACGCACTTGGTGCTAAATGTAAGAATAGTCTACTTTGAATTACAAGAGCGCGTGTAGATTACTTAACGTCTTTTTATTTTCACGTCTATTGAGTTCGAGTCTTGCAACGATTTCGTTTTTAAGTGCTTCCCAAGAGGTCCTTATTTTGGCTGCCTGTTTCGGCTTCCACCTTCCATCGCTGATTTAATCTCCGAGTAAATTCCCTTCCTAATTCCTGCTTAAAATATCGACAGCCTGGCGAACATTAACTGGGATAATAGGACCCTCGTCTCCGATTGGAGCGGGAGATGGCGGGCGAAAATTCCCGTCAGTTGGAGGGGGGAGGGGGAGGGAGGGCATGGGATAGGATGACGGAAAGTAGGAGGGGTAGCGAATGGAATCGACTTAACGAAATCTTTCTATATAGTCGACTTATTTTCCCCTCCTCCTCCTCCACCTGCCTCCATCCCTCTCATCTCCCACGTAATCTTATTTTTCACCGCAAAGCCTGCCCACTCACGTAAAAATCACTTTATCGAGTTATTTTTTTCTCCTTCTTATTCCGCAAAGCGCGGTTTACCGTTTCGGAATTTTTATAATTCCCCGGGGGAAAGGAGGGGAGGGGGAGGATGGAGTGGGAGGAAAGTGGTGGAGGGGTGAGATGGGAAGAAAGGGAGAGGGGGTGAGATGGAGAGGAATGGAGAAGGGGCGGGAGGGAGGAGAAGGGGGAGGAGGCGGAGGAAAATTGTGAGGGGGAGGAATCGGGATACCCCCGTCGGGTTGGTATTTATTCCATCCGCAGACGCTCTGACGCCATCGCGTTAAGGTCCGTAAGGGGAATGGAATAAAGGACGGGGAGTTTTTTTATTCACGACCGAATTCCCTCCTCGTTCTTTTCCATTGCCTCTTTCCTCCATATCTTTACCTCATTTACCATTCTGCACATTTCTCCCTCTCTCCTTTCCTTCGGTCCCTCGCTTGCTTCGTTCCTTTATGCTTCTCTTATTTTCGCATAGCTCTTTTTTTACGCACGCGTTAGTTCACCTAGCTCGCGAGTCGAAAGCGCCCGAGCATGAGACCGAATTCGCGCGCATTGTGTCCGAATCGATCGTGGCTACAGTTCTTAATCCGTCGCGTGTGCGTGCCCGAATTTGGCGGCAATAAATAAGTATATGTACATATGTATACACAACGCACATGCATACCTACATATGTACATATTACCTCGTATCGTATATTTCATGCCATCTCCCTGCCTCGTGCGACATGCATTGTATTGGGAGTGGTGGAAGGGCAGTTTTTTGGATGGCAGTAACAGTAACTCCACTCGTAGTGGATGTTTCCTTCGCGGCGTAGATCCAGCGTTCTTTTGTTTTTCCATTTGAATTCCAAGTTCCATCATGTATGAGTCGTTTTTCCGTCACGTTTTCCGTAATTACACTACGCGTCTTTTTAATCAAAATTCCCATTTTTTCGTCAGGCGCGTCGTTGTACTGTATTTTCCTTAAATTTCTCTCGCTATCAACGGTAACCATATTTATTTTATCGTTTTTTAACTTCGTTATCGTTTCTATTGTTATCCATAGTTTGTGAATCGGTCTGCCGTAATTGTCCTCCCGGTAAAAAGTAGATATTTTATAGATCAAGCGAGGTAAAAACAAGACGTTCGGGTAATATAATATATTCGGACGGTAGGGTGTAGATTTTGAAGTACAGGAATGTCGACGGCAATAGTAAATTCCGCGAGATCCGGAAATTTCGAGTTGTAGGAATGCGAGACGTTTCGGGCTCTCCGGGATTGGAACCTGTTGCTGCGAGGCGGGGCGATAGAAGGACGAGGATGGGGATAGAGGGAGGCAAAGGAGAGGAGTGGATCTCAGCAAAGGGATTGGGTCGTCGTCGGAGCCGTTGACGTCTTATCGCGCCTTTATCCGAAGTCGGAGAGTTTCTGGTGAACGTGGGATCTGGCATTTCTTTCGAATGATCGGGACCTTTCTTTTATCGCCAAGTTACGATTATTTTCTGTTATCATTTTTACCGCATCCGGAGAGGCGAAAATTTAGGGCACAGCTTCTTGTTCGTCGTTGGTTTCATAAAGAGAAAAATTGTTTAATATGCTGTCAAACGTCTCTGAGGTGGTCATACCAGGTTTTGCGAAATAATTGGTGGTTTTGAGTAACGAGTAGGTTCCATGAAAAATGAGCTTTTCAAGAGAGAGCTTTTAAGAGGTTTGTCTGCATCATCATTTAATGCGAATGATGATAATTGCGGTACGGTTACTGTTTGTCTCATAGATTATATTTTGCGTCTGAAACCCTCAAAGATTCTCCTGCGTTAATTTATTCGTTTTAAATCGAAACAAATATTATATTGGAAAATAACAATTTTATTTCAAATTTCCGCAAATGTTTAACTATTTACAAATTAATTAAAACATTTATCATTATTATTAATCATGTGAATCGCCGATCTGACTTTGTTATTCTTTCCTTTCAGGTGAGTCAAACATTGGTTTTTGGCCGTGGACACTTCGGTTGCTGAGGGTGACATGTTTATCGACTGTGAGTGGCTGTATTTGTTGGCGTATTCATCCAGGAATAAGTATTATGTGGAAAAGTGGAACATGGTTCATTTCAAAGTAATCTGAAGTGATGTTTTACAAAAATCCCTTTCTCGTGTGAAGTCATCTATCGTATTTCTTTTCGAAAATCCATGGCGTCGCTGATGGTTCAATGCAAAGAAGAGAGAAGTAACAGCGAACATCATATTGATTAATTCGAGTTGAAATTTTCGAGGTAATTGTGGGAAGCAAACGAGCTTCCCTTTCCGTCATAACAAAGTTTGGGAGCAATAACTGTATATAGATCACTGCTTCTACCCTATAACTGGCGAGGAACCATGTGTGCGTCCCTGCTGCAAAATAGCCGTCTCCAATGGTACTTAATTCATCTATCGACTCTAACGTCATTATCGGAACCAAGGAACGGATAGGCAATGACCGTTGATGATTATGCACTGCTTTTGTATTATAATTCTTAGTACATATATGGTTTTGCGGCTTTAAGAGTTGCCCGTCTTATTCATTTCATATACTTCATTACATGACATTTGGAGTCAACTATTGGAAATCTGCAAGGGCTCGTATATCAGTCGCTCACGTCATTCATCGAAATAAAGGGCACGTTAATCACGTATTGTTGAGCATTTGTTTTTTCTGCATATCTCCCCTCAAATCTTTTAAAATGAGCTACAGTCCTATTATTAACAGCGATTTCCTTAGAATCGTGGTGTTTTGTTTTGGGTTCGATTCAGGGTCCCAAAGCCCGCCCACGACGAGTACATAAAAACGCTTGGAGCGATTCTCAGAACTCGCACCGCCTCCTCAAATCACCTCGCGAATAATTCGCTTGCGGGAACAGAACGTGAACGCTCAGTGAAGTTCCGGTTTATTTATTTATTTTAACGATCGTTAAGATAATACGAACGGCGTGGTTCCAAGAACGGAGCAGCGTGGGCTAAAACGAATTCGGTTTTACAAAAAAAAAAGCTCGGAGCGTTTTCCTAGAAGGTTAATAATATTCGCGCGGTGGGAAACGCGAGAAGGCTCGGAATACGTAGAGGGAAAAGAAATGGGAAGGAGAATAAGAGGCGACAATGGGATCGGCCGACAAAGCGGAGAAAGGGGATCTCCTGACCCGGTAGAGATCATTCATTGTCATGGAGATTCCCGGAAATTTTTGCGAGGCATTGGTTTATCCCTAGGCGGCGGGTTGGAGGTGGGAATGGGGGGAGGGGGGTAAAAAAGAGAGCGAGAGTCGAAATCCCTTTTGTGCCTTCCCTTTTAGCCCGCTCTATTTTCCCTTCCTCTCTCTCCCTCTATTCCCATTCCACCCTTCAAAAACTCGCTCCCAAAAGGAACAAAGGGAGGTGACGTACTCCCGTAGTGGCTTACCATTTCCCTCCATCCCGGCACTCCAAAAACTGCGCCGACGGCCAGGTGCGATATTATATTTTTTTATTCTTCCCTTCCCCCCTCGGTGGCGCATGCGCGATAGATCGTCCCGCGCTCTGAAAACCCTTCGAAGGCCAAAGTTTTACCTCCTTTCCGGACGCCTCTTTAACTCTTCCCGCTTTTTTCTTTTCCTTTTTTTCCTCTTCCTCTCCTCATTCAGCCTCTTCCTTCCTTCATTTATTTTTTCCCTTTCAGGAGCCGCGACGCAATGGTGGAGGAAGGGGGGGGAAGGAAAGTAGGGGAGTTGAAGAATGGGGTGTCTGTCTCGTCTGGGGAAGTTTTCGTTCACGTGCGTGCGTCGATGTGTTCACCTTTTCACCTCGAGGCCATCTATGGACATTTGTGTGAGACTCCCTCCCTTCGCCCCGCTCATTTTCCCCCGCCCCGATCCCATTCTAAACCTCTCCATCCTCTTTCCGACTACCTACCTCGCAGCCTGACGTTCTGGTTGTCCCACGATGATGTTGGGACGGTGCAGTTTATTAGATGATGTTTTGAGGCGGTTTTCTCTTCTATTTTTCTTTATTCTCTCCACTTTCACTTTCCTCTCGCCTTTACCCTCTTCAATCCTCGCCGTCTCTCACTCTCCATCTCGCTCCTCTCTCCGCACCTCCACCTCTTCACTCCCCTGTCCATCTACTATCTCCATCTCACTCTACCTTTCTCCATCTCCCTCTACATTTTTCCATCTCCCTCTACATTTCTCCATATCTTCTATCCATCTCCTTTTCCCTTTATTTTTCTTCATATCTATCCATCTCTCTCCCCCACTGTCCATCTTTCTCCATATCCTCTATCTATATCTCCATATCCTATCCCCACATCCCTCCATCTCCTTTCTCCACACCCCTCTACCTTTCTCCATATTTTCTATCCATTCTCCATATCCTCTATCCATCTCTCGTCTCCTTTCTTCATATCCCTCAACCTTTCTCTATATCTACCAATCTCTCTCAACCTACCCGGTCCACCTCGTCAATCCGTCTATCCATCTCCTTTCTTCTCTCTCTCCACCTTTCTCCATCTCCCCTCTCAACCTCTTCTCCCTCCCTCTCCCCTCTTGTCCCTCCCTCTCCCCTCTCCTCCCTCCCTCTCCCCTCTCCTCCCTCCATCTCCCCTCTCCTCCCTCCATCTCCCCTCTCCTCCCTCCATCTCCCCTCCCTCCATCTCCCCTCCCTCCATCTCCCCTCCCTCCATCTCCCCTCTCCTCATCTCCCCTCTCCTCATCTCCCCTCTCCTCATCTCCCCTCTCCTCATCTCCCCTCTTCTCTCGCCATCTCCTTTCTCCACCTCCTCTGTCAACCTACCCTGTCCAACTTTGTCAACCTCCCCTGGCCACTTCTCTACATCGCTCTCCCTCTTCTCTCTTCACTCCCTCTCATCTCTTCACTCCCTCTCATCTCTTCACTCCCTCTCATCTCTTCACTCCCTCTCATCTCTTCACTCCCTCTCATCTCTTCACTCCCTCTCATCTCTTCACTCCCTCTCATCTCTTCACTCCCTCCCATCTCTTCACTCCCTCCCATCTCTTCACTCCCTCCCATCTCTTCACTCCCTCCCATCTCTTCACTCCCTCCCATCTCTTCACTCCCTCTCATCTCTTCACTCCCTCTCATCTCTTCACTCCCTCTCATCTCTTCACTCCCTCTCATCTCTTCACTCCCTCTCATCTCTTCACTCCCTCTCATCTATTCATTCCCTCTCATCTATTCACTCCCTCTCATCTCGACCCTCCCTCTCATCTCGACCCTCCCTCTCATCTCGACCCTCCCTCTCATCTCGACCCTCCCTCTCATCTCGACCCTCCCTCTCATCTCGACCCTCCCTCTCATCTCTTCCCTCCCTCTCATCTCTTCCCTCCCTCTCATCTCTTCCCTCCCTCCCATCTCTTCACTCCCTCCCATCTCTTCACTCCCTCCCATCTCTTCACTCCCTCCCATCTCTTCACTCCCTCTCATCTCTTCACTCCCTCTCATCTCTTCACTCCCTCTCATCTCTTCACTCCCTCTCATCTCTTCACTCCCTCTCATCTCTTCACTCCCTCTCATCTCTTCACTCCCTCCCATCTCTTCACTCCCTCCCATCTCTTCACTCCCTCCCATCTCTTCACTCCCTCCCATCTATTCACTCCCTCCCATCTATTCACTCCCTCTCATCTCGACCCTCCCTCTCATCTCGACCCTCCCTCTCATCTCGACCCTCCCTCTCATCTCGACCCTCCCTCTCATCTCGACCCTCCCTCTCATCTCTTCCCTCCCTCTCATCTCTTCCCTCCCTCTCATCTCTTCCCTCCCTCTCATCTCTTCCCTCCCTCTCATCTCTTCCCTCCCTCTCATCTCTTCCCTCCCTCTCATCTCTTCCCTCCCTCTCATCTCTTCCCTCCCTCTCATCTCTTCCCTCCCTCTCATCTCTTCCCTCCCTCTCATCTCTTCCCTCCCTCTCATCTCTTCCCTCCCTCTCATCTCTCCCTCTCCTCTCCCCCTCTCCTCTCCCCCTCTCCTCTCCCCCTCTCCTCTCCCCCCTCCTCTCCCCTCCCCCCCCTCCTCTCCCCCTCCTCTCCCCCATCTCCCCCCTCCTCTCCCCCCTCCTCTCCCCCTCCTCTCCCCCCCCTCTCCTCTCCCCCTCTCCTCTCCCCCCTCCTCTCCCCTCTCCCCCCTCCTCTCCCCCCTCCTCTCCCCTCTCCCCCCTCCTCTCCCCTCTCCCCCCTCCTCTCCCCCCTCCTCTCCCCCCTCCTCTCCCCCCCTCCTCTCCCCCCTCCCCCCTCCTCTCCCCCCCTCCTCCCCCCTCCTCTCCCCCTCCTCTCCCCCTCCTCTCCCCCCTCCTCTCCCCCCTCCTCTTCCCCCTCCTCTCCCCCTCTCCTCTCCCCCATCTCCCCCTCTCCTCTCCTCCCCCCTCTCCTCCCTCCCTCCCTCCCTCCCTCTCCCCTCCCACTCCTCTCCCTCTCCTCTCCTATCCCTCTCCTCTCCTATCCCTCTCCTCTCCTATCCCTCTCCTCTCTCTCCCTCTCCTCTCTCTCCCTCTCCTCTCTCTCCCTCTCCTCTCTCTCCCTCTCCTCTCTCTCCCTCTCCTCTCTCTCCCTCTCCTCTCTCTCCCTCTCCTCTCTCTCTCTCCCTCTCCTCTCTCTCCCTCTCCTCTCTCCCCCTCTCCTCTCTCCCTCTCTCCTCTCTCCCTCTCTCCTCTCTCCCTCTCTCCTTTCTCTCCCTCTCCTCTCTCTCCCTCTCCTCTCTCTCTCCCTCTCCTCTCTCTCTCCCTCTCCTCTCTCTCCCTCTCCTCTCTCTCTCCCTCTCCTCTCTCTCTCTCCCTCTCCTCTCTCTCTCTCCCTCTCCTCTCCTCTCTCTCCCTCTCCTCTCTCTCTCCCTCTCCTCTCTCTCTCCCTCTCCTCTCTCTCTCCTCTCTCTCCCTCTCTCTCTCCCTCTCCTCTCTCTCCCTCTCCTCTCTCTCCCTCTCCTCTCTCTCCCTCTCCTCTCTTTCCCTCTTCTCTCCATCTCCCCTTCAGCTCACCCCTCTCCACTCCCTACATTTTCTTCCTGCCATTCCAAATCGTCTATCCCCTTTCTTTCACTCACCCCTCTCACCTCTTTCACTCCGTCTTCCTCATCTCTCGAGGGACAGCTCATACTCTTGGTTTGTTTTTCGCCAAAGCCTTTCGTATACCCATGTAAACGTCTCTCTGCAAGTGTTTTTACGCATTTTCTTCTCTTTCTCTCTATTTCAGACAAGCAGACTGGCAGGCAGGCCGACCCGTTTTTAAAAGTCGTTTTCCCGTAACGCAAAGCGTGGCTGAATTTCTCCAGACGCGCGATTCTTTTTACGCCCGCTCGCTTGATGGATGGTTCGAGTCGGAGACGAATTTGTCGTCCTGTTACGCCACGCTTTTTGTCGTCTGCTTTTGTTTTTTTTCCTCAACCCGCTCGTGATTGATCGTTTTCAGTCCGTCTAGGCATTCCGTTAGGTTTGTCTGTCGTCGAAACGTGTGTCGGAGAAAATTTCGCGAGTTGTTTTTGCGCGCTCAGAAATCGCTGTCGCGACTTAATCGTGTCCCTTTATTTCTCTCGGGATCCTAGGAATGTTATTTCTGTCCGAGAAAGCCTCTTTAAGTTTTCGCGTAGCGATTTTTTCTCCCAATTTTCCGCTGTCGGAGTTTCGTGATCACCCGCCGCTAAATCGAGTCCCGTCGCAATATTTTCCGAGCTTTATCGGGCGAATCGAAAAGTAATCGCTTTTTTCCCGCCATTCCTCCCTCTCAACGCCGGCCGCTGACGTTTGTCCCAAGTACCGAGTGGTTTTTTTCCGTCGGCAGAAAAAAAATCGCTAATTATTTTTCGCGATGCTCGGTTACGAGGAAAAAGGAATGGCGTTTTTTTTATCTCGCCTAGCGCGTCTGTTTGCGCATGTCTTGGGAGTGTTTATTTATCCACTTCGCGCAGGCGTGCATTCCGCCATTATCTCCCATTATCGGTAGTTTCCAATCTGCGAATTTCCCTCCCCGCTCCCACATTACTATCTCTACACCCTCTGTCGCTCCTTCGAAGAAAATGGGTTAGGAAATTTTTCGAGATGAATAAACCCTTCTCACTCGGTCTTCGCCGTTTCATTTTTTTCACCCTCGAAAAAATCTACTCTCCTTCACTTTTTCGTCTCTTCTTAAGAAGGATTGAAGGCCACGGCCCAGGCGAATGTTCTCTCTCATCCCCGTCTTCCCGCTCAAGGTCATGTTTTGGCGAGGCGGGCCAACAATATCGCTCCTCTCCTCCGCCCCCTCCTCCCCCGACTTCCTCTTTCTCTCTCTCTCTCTCTCTCCCCTCCACCTCCTGCACCTCCTCCGCTCACCCTTTCCTCTCATGCTTTATTCTTGCTCTCCTCCTCCTCCTACTGGCTTCTTTTCTGTCCTTTCATGCTCCAAGCCAATGCCCACTAACGCCCTCTCTCCGTCGAAAATCCAATCAGCTCCTTTACTGTCTCCTATGAGAGGGGCTCCAGGGCCTCTTTTCGATTCTTCCACCTCTTTTCGTGAGGACCGCTCGTTTTGTCTCTTTGCCGAGGTTGGAGTATTTCTTTTATTCGTCGTTTTTTTAAAATGCGAAAACTGCTTCGCTCCTCCATTACTTTTGGTGTCTAGTTAACGTTTGCGATGAAGTTTTTTTTTAGTTTTTTCACCATGCGTAATATTGGCTCGAAAGAAATCTGCGTGTCGTCTTTTTTAATAGGTATTTTCGCGCGTTATGCTTTAAGGTACGGCTGAACTTAATATTCATTTAACCGGCTTGTGATGGGCGAGTTGTCTATATCTATTAATATGAGCCTAACGCCGAGATCGTAAATTCAGACTGGAGCCCGTGTGTAGTTGATGGAGTTAATATGTGCGCGATAATCTATCTCTTATGGCGTTTTTGTTAATATCTATATTTTACGCCAGTGGGATTGCTGATATTATTCTTCATGTCCTTATTTCACTTTAAATGAAGCCTATTTCCCATCGTTCGTATTGATATATTCAAACGTGAAGAAATTTAATGAAGTTGAGTTGTGGAGGTAATCTCAGCTTGAATCTAACGTGTTGTGCAATGTAACTTCCGTAACTATGTATAAGGATCCCGATTTTAAAATCTAGTCTAGTCTTGTTTATTCATCAGCTTAACGGTTGTCAGAATTACATAAATCGGAGGTTTTCAATTCAAGGATCACATAGCATAAAAGCCAGGGTTGCGAGTATCATGGCAAGGATTTGAGAATTCGTTGCATAAAGATTTCGGAAGAGGAAAAGTACTGGTAATATTATGTGAATATTTTCCTTCTAGCACATTTAGCCATTTATCGCGAAATATTGAAAATTTATTGGAAAATCGTTTTCAGTCCCATATCAGTTATAATAAGCGTCGATGCATCATTGCCGGCGTCGAATAATATTCCATTAAAAGTCAAGGAATAACCTGATTTCCCACATAGGCTTCGTCAGACCTTCCTTACAAGGAGCTTCTCTTCCGATCCGATGACACGCAGCGATAAAGAGTCCGTTCATCGAATGAATGCATTCGTTCATAAAGCACCGTTCTTCCCTCGGAACGCCTTATCCTCCGAAAATGGATAATAGCGAAAGGTTATCGAGGTTCGTTTCCGACAGCTTCCGAGACCTATCCAAGTTATATGGAACACATTATTTTTTATTTTACGACTTCGCGATCCATAGTTTTTTGTGCGTGGACGTCTTTCCGAAGTCCGTTTCGAAGGTTGTACAAGCGGGCGCGGTTACACGTAATTTATTTGTTTTTACGTACATGTTATATTTCTTCCCCGTCGCAGGATACCTAGACAAACAATAAATAAATAAGGGTCAACTCCTTTTATGTGCTTTTTCGGTCGATTGTTTTTACGTGTGCGTTATTCGGCGGCTGTCCGGTATTCGAAATTGCTTCTTTTCGATGGCGACAGTGCGGAAGTTATAGGAAGGTGTCGTGACGATTGTCGATGGCGTTTGTGTTTTACCAACCGTCTTCAGTGGTGGCCTTAAGGCTGGGGCCAGACCGACGAGTTTTCGACGGTGGCGCTCTGGCGTTTTCAAATCAGACGCCAAGTGATCGCCAGCCTTTTTCCCCTTATTCCCATTCTGCACGATTTTTGTCGTACGAGACCCACCGAAAAATCGCCCGTCTGGCCCAAGTTCTCGGAGCCCTGAGAAGGAGAGGCATTTGTGGCCCCTAAGACTGTATGCAAGTCTGGCATTTCAGATTTAAATTTGACTTTGCCCTACCTATGAAGCTGCTATGGACGTGTGTGAATTATGACTCCTGTTGCAAAAAATGACGTGGAATTTGAGCCATTTCTTTGTTAATATAGGCCATAATTATTTTAGCAAACTTTTGGAGCCCTCTAATGTGTGGGGCCCCGGGCGGTCGCCTAAGGCCACCGCCGCCGTCTTTTATTCGAAAGAAGGCATTTCCTCCCGTTACTACTCATTTATATTAATCTGGGTTCGTTTACCGCTGCTTTTATCTTCCTTTAAAGTCCATATAATGGACTCGTTGTATGTTAAGGTTTTTGTCGCAATGAATGATAGAGGATAAGAAAACTTCCCTAATTTTCGCTTAAGGGCTATATCAACACAAAATAGGTTAAGCTACGCGTGCAATTGCTATTCTGGAAACATAGAGGTTCCGTGGCAACGCTTATATCATTTTATTGTATTATTACTTGACTTATGGCTGGACTAAAAATCCATGGTGGCCGTACTGGAAAGTCGATGTTGTCGTACCTTTAACTTTTTCCTAAACGTTATTAAAAAAGACATCTCGAAGCTTGCGAGAGAATGAGACCATGGCTCTGAACATCTTTAAAAATTCTCTTTTCTCCCGAAAAAATCTATTTATAGGACTCCCCTCTTGTTAGGTTCGCGATTGGATTCGAGTGAGGAAGAGGGGAGGGAGCGGTTGTCTGCGAAAACTTGTTTTAAATTCCATCAGCTCCACGTTCCTGGGAATTGCATTATTTATCCGATGCGGGACTCTTAAGGGAAAGGGGGTCCGCGATTTTTAAGGGTTGTAAGGCTGATAAAGGGAGGAGAGGTGGAAGGGATGATGGAGGGTGGGCGTAGAGGGTTGATTTTTTGAGAAGTGAGTGGGCTTGCTCTAGAGATGAGATTGAGGGTGGCATGGTGTCAGATGGTCCATAATTCTCGTCTATAACGTTGGATATTTTCCATAAATTTTCATGCGTGGGTATACATATCTGTATCAAGATCAATTCTACGTCGATGAGCGTATTTGCGTTGCTTATTTAATGCTGTAAAACTTTTACAGGGATTAGCTACCAAATTCGTTGAACCCTCTCTACATCATTTCCAAATCTTCTAGTTTGTCATTATTATGACGCTCTGTAATATAAACGGGAATAAATAGGATTTTCCACCAGCAGTTATGCATTGGAAATAGGTGTATTATAAATCGATCACTACTTTTTAAATTTAGACCTATTTATTCTCAAATTATCGTTCTGTCGTTCGCAGGATCGTAAGCAGACCACTAAGTGTTTATCTTCAGCGGAAGTGGCTTGTTTTTTTTCGTCCATCATTTCTGGCCGTACTTAAAAACTGACTAGACGCTTTCACAACGTCTCATCAAATAAAAATAAATAAAGACGAATTATCTCTATCTTTCTCCCGGCGTTCTCCGTTTGCTCGATTTATCTACAATTCTTCAAGTTAGCCAAGGTTAAATAAAGGGTGGCGATGTGTGTTCATGCGTGCGCCTCTTAAACACATCGTGGAGATTCTTTGTGGGTGATTGGTAAAAGAGGATAAGGAATGGAAGGGTGGGAGAGTTGACAAGTGGCCCTCCCGAAATATATCGCCCGCTCGAGTTTCTTCTTTCCACTGCGCGTCGTCGACAGCGGCGTGTAAAAGATAGATGAGGGACCTCCTTAGGGTTCATATCAGCCAGTCATAAATTCGGCGCCGTTGGTTTTTTTTAAAGTGATTAAAAGATAGAGGATGCAGCCGCGATAGTAAGAAAACCCTAGGATAGAGGCGGTTTGAAGAAAGATTTTCTTGTGTGCATAGCGATACCGACGCGATAAGCGGTTCATTTTATTGTATATTGGAGATGGGTATAGATAGAAATGGGCGTTCGAGTGAAGAGTTCGAGTCGTTTGAGAATTTGTTCTGTCTCAGATGTTTCACGCTCACCACAAGGTGAAAAAGGGCGAAAGATCTTCCGTTCTGACTAGTACGTTGATAAAAATCGATCATCTCGGAACGCAAAAAGAAGTGAATTTTCTGAATTGTGTAGTCGTTGGTAATATCTAAATGTGCAACGGTATCCGGATTTTGAAAGTAAAGCATGACAAGACGATACGAAATTTCTCCTCTCCTATCTTTTGAGTTGGTTTTTTCTACGAAGGTACGCTTTTATGCCGTCAGTTTTTTATCCTTCGTTCCCCTCCTTTATCTTCTGTTTACGGGGCGCGGTTCTTTATCAATTTATACGTTGGAAGTGTGTTTAGTTTTCGGAATCCTGATGATTATTCTAACAATTCTATCAGCTATTGTACGAAACCCACTAAAAAGGCTTACCAAGAAAGTCGTTGTGGTTTTAGCTCTTTTTGGGACAAAATTGAGTTCGGCATATAACGAGAATTTCATTATAGCGAGCGGAAACGCCGTCACCGTCAATTTCTAAAGGTTGCATTTACGGAATTTAATTTTCGGATATTACGAGTACTCGTTAGAACGAATACATATTTTTACGAATTCTCGCTATATCGGGGCTTCACTTGATGTTATATTTGTTTGACCGTGGATCCTATACCTTAAGAGAATTCCGCCTATCCCAATTACGTGCCCTGTACGGGGAGATGAAGGGACATTTTGGGTTTTAAATTTTTTAAATGGCCCCCTTAATAGCTCCATCCTAGACTTTAAAAAAAAAAGAATAAAAAAACAAAGGAGTCTCTCTCCGCAGAGTGTTGTGTCTGGGAGTTTTGTGCTACCAGACGTGGACCACGTCCAGAATTTAAATGGGAGAGTTGGGAGGGGAGCGTAGAGCCGTAGGGTGGGGGGGGGGCGGCGGTGGTGGGGGGAAGGGGGATAGATGGGGAAACGAAAGGGGTGATCCGTTTATTTTTCTTTTTTCCGCAACGGCTACGGAGACCGCCAATTTTTTATGCGCGCCGTCCCTATTCATTAAAAGGGCTCTCCCGTTTTCCAATTGGAAAGGAAGAGGAAATTCCCTTATTCCGTCTCTGGCCGGGCGCGTGGAAACGTCTGTTGCCGTTGTTTTTTTTTAATCCCTTCGACGCCTTATGGCCCCGTCTGCCGTCCTCCCCCTCCTTCCCATAACTACAGTCGCGTGGTTTTAGAATCGCCACGGGCTATGCTAATACCTCCTCGAGATGTCGCGAAAAACAAAAGAAGAAAAAGTTTCGAAACTCTCCCCCGTCGGTTCGTTTTTCAAATCGGATCGTGGCTCTTCGGGGTGGCATAGCAATTGGAAGGTTTTTTTTGCGGAGGGAGACGGTGGTGACCCCTGTCGAGAGCTTCCCGTATTACCCGTATCCCCCCCCCCCCAATCTCGTCAAGGGACTCCCTTCTCCCTCGCCCTTGAATAATAAATTCGCCGATAATGAACGAGATAGTGTCGTGCGAGCAATGGACCAGCATCTCGCACCTGTCATACACGCCTCTCTATATATGTCTCGGTTTTTTTATTGACGGGTATCTTTTTCTCTCCGTGTCCACACTGTCGTGTCGCTTCCTATCCTCACTTCCTTTCCCCCCTCTTTCGCTTTCTGTATCTCTCTCTCACTCTTTCTCGCCGCCGGCTGCTTTGGCACGGTCGACTCCCTGAATAGCCCTGGGTCATCTGATTGTTGGTTCAATGATGTCTCTCGCTCTCTTTCTCTTGGTTAAAAAGTTTTCGTGTTTTTCGTTTTTTTTTCTCGCTTCGTCATCGTTTCGATGGTGATTTGGGTTTAGGGTTTGTAGAGTCGAAGAGAAGAAATTTGCCGAATGTTTATTCTTGTGTGTGTATGATTAACCGCAGTATTATTTTTACTCCGGCTGAATTTTCACGAGGATTAAAAGCTTTCGAGTCATTTGGATATTTGGTCGCGTCGGAGATTGTTTGCGTACGTAATATATTTATTGCAGGCTCGTAAAAGAAAAAAAACTCATGAGATTTAAGTACTTGAAAAGGGAATTTCCGTTTTGTCATTTGTTTTTTTGATGTTTGCGTCTTTTTCCCCGGATATCAAAGGATATTTCATTGATTTATTCACGGGGATTTTGTCAAGTGTCATGGCCGCGATGCCGAAGGAAAATGTACGATATTTGTCCATACGTGCGCAAAGATTTACGAAGATATTGTATTAACGGTGCGTTTTCGGAGGCGTTAATACCTTCTTTGTATTTCCAGTTGTTTCCTTTGTTTCCTGATACGTAACTCAACGCTCGATAACCAAAAACGCCGAAAATTATTTCATTTTGTTGAACACGACGGCGTTATAGTATCTTTTTGGAGTTGCGCGACTCGCGCACTTATGTGTACTGACCGTTGCGACTTAACGTCGAGTTAATCGTTATTCGCAGCGTTTAAACTTATCATCCTCTAGCTTTTTTCTATCGTATAGGGATCCTATCTTTCCATCACTATCATCCCCTAGTTAAATTCTTAACCTTCAAAGCACTGGCGCAACGCTGTTTTTCGAACCGTTGCACAGTGAGGTATTTTCCAAAATTCCTGGTAAAAAGTCGAATTTCCAAGTTTAAGCTTTTACCGTTTTGACCCTTCTGTTGTTGTGCTTAGGGGGACTTCCTGGGCACAATTTACCGTTAATCCGACGTCGCTAGCCCTATTACATCCGTTTCTATGTTAGTACAAAGTTGGCTTGTCCGAGTTGCGCGCATTGGCCAAGGAATCTGTTTCAGTTCAGTGGAAGTTTTTGAGTTTTTTTTTGTTACCCGTTAATTTTTTGTACTTATTCTAGAATGGATCCAATACCTGGAGGTATGTAAAATATTTATTGTAATTTACTTTTTTTACTACGCAAAATACATTTGTTCAAGATTTTACTTTTATACGCCTTAAAATATGGAAAAATTAAGCAAAATTTTTATTCTGTGGGAATTTTAATTTACTTCCGGGCCTTTCCAGGCTAAGGTTTTTACTAAGTTTGTTAACAAATATATTCTTTCACGTAAAGCTGCAAAAATATGTACCGCATATTTCCGCCATTTCGAAAAAAGTCGTTCATTCAAATTGACCGTAATGATTGCTAATGTACCTTATATTTGACAGATCATGTGCTGAAGGTTTGTGCTTGACCAAAAAATCACTATTCGACATAATGCGACATAGAGTAGCGTAACAAAAATATCAAAAGATATAGGGAATGTTTTCCAAGGAAACCTAGAAAAAATACGCTAAAAGATATTTTTCAATTGATTTTAATCTCGTCGGATCCTCTCGTGTCTAGCATTCGGGAACTTCCGAAGAAGACGAAGTAAGTACTAGATTTATTATTGCGAAGTGTGGTTTCTGCACGTGAACCGGAGGACGATTCCACTAGTCCATCCGAGGAATCTTCATTACAAGATTAAAGATCTTTTTTCTTTAAAATTTAAAATTATTTTTATATAAAAATTGGAACAAGTAAGTAGTTTCAAATATCTCGGCAGTATTTTAGCACAGGATGGAAGTAGTACACAGGACATCAGAAGTAGGATTGCAATGGCAAAGGCAGCATTTAACGAGAAGAAGGAGCTTCTCACAAGCAAGAAAATAAATCTAGAAACAAGGAAGAAATTAGCAAAATGCTACATATGGAGCATAGCTCTTTATGGTGCAGAGACGTGGACGATAAGGAGAAAGGAGGAAAAATATTTAGAAAGTTTTGAGATGTGGGTATGGAGAAGAATGATGAAAGTGAAATGGACAGAGAGGAAGAGAAACGAAGAAGTATTAGAAATGGTGGGAGAAGATAGGATGCTAATAAAAACAATCAGGAAAAGAAAAGCAAATTGGATAGGGCACATATTGAGAAGACAGTGTTTACAAAGAACGATCTTAGAAGGAAAAATTAGTGGAAAAAGAGGAAGAGGGAGAAAAAGAATAGGAATATTAGATAATATAAAGCAGGGATATACTACTTATAGAGGTATAAAAGAGGCTTCTAGGGAGAGAGAGAAATGGAGGCAGCGATTCAGTTAAAACCTGTCTTCGGACAGAAGCATGATGATGATGATACCTAATTATTTTTATAATAATATGTATGTTATGAGGGCTATTCATTTCTTATTAGTGTAATTTATAATAGTATAGTTTTTAATAATTTGTGTTTAGTCTTCTTTAAATAACGTGTCTTGTTATTGTGTTTATTTTTAATTGTGTGTGTTATAACAAAATCTCCAATAATAATGATGTACTTGTCTTCCTATGTCTAACTTTCTTTTCTAAAATAAGGTAAACGTGAATGTCAATATTCAGCCACCTTAAAATAATACCAAAAAAAAAACTTATTTTTTTGATCCACCAATCTCCCATTGCTAAGTCATTCTTCGATATTATTTAAAGTAGAAGTTATTTTTGACAGCTAGAAAAGCCCGGTTAAGCACTGAAAAAATAAGTAACATATTTAAGCATGGTTTTCAGGTTACAATAAGTTTAGGAAATATTTTGATAAATAGGTTTAATAAAGCTTATGAATCTAGCTTTCAGTTACAAAAATGAAATAAACGTAAAAAAATTGGAAGATGGTACTTTGCTTTTCACGCGAAATTGAATGCCGAGTTTCTCATAACTCGCTTACTTCTTACACATTTATTTAATATTAGTTTAAATGTTTGTTTTTTGAACCTCTATTATTATTTAACACATTTTAGAAATAAATAATATGCTAAAATGGCATGCCCGACTTTTTTGGCCAGGTATTTCGGAAAATACCTCACTGTGCGTTGGCGGAAACAAAGTTCGTTTCTTGTCCGGATATAAGAATATCGGTTCAAAGTGTAGGGGCATGCCTCAGGCAAAGTCTCTCTTTCGAGCTTTGGTCGGTCTAAGTTCGAATTATAGAGGTTTGACATTAATTTGCGCCTGTTCGTGAGACACGTAGTAGTCCGTCTCATGGCGTAATCCCTTAGATATGACTGGGTGTCGAATCCGATCTCCACGGCATCTGCGTGCTACATAAATTCGCTCGCCTATGAAAAAGATTCATGGTAGCATAGTCGGCTAGTGCCCCTTGTTGGCGAAGAATGACGCAGCACACAAATTAGCCAGGTAGAACCTCTCTTTAACTTTTTCTTTCTTCCGACTCGCCGCTTTCGTCATGTCAGGTGACGTCAATTCTACCAGCCATAAAATGGTCGCTATCCTACGAATTCAATTAACACTAATTTTCCTCCTCAAATTAGGGAGATAGGTTAATTTAGAAGGCGCTTACAGTGCTCTCACGTTGCCTAAGCTCAATTAAAGCTTTTTCCGTCGCGAAAATTAGGAAATATTTTCGCTCCTCTTGTGACTACAAAACAGCGGAACAAGAGGTTTAATTTGATTTTTTTAACGGAGTCTGCGATTGATGAATTGCCGAGTACTTGTGAATGAAACGCGTATCTGGTTTTAATGGTCTGCCTTTTATGGCCGCAGAATTGTATCGTTCCGAAGTTAATTTAATCTCATAAACTTAGAACCTCTGGCTCGAAACACTCTCCTTGGAATAGATTTGACTTTTTTCAGGATTATGATAATTGCACATCCTTAAGCAAATGAGTTGGAAACAGAAGTAATGATTGATGTTAGTAGCGTTTATTTTTTCTCACGGCATCACGCCGATATGCGTTCGAAATCCACATGTTTTTTTATTAATCTTCGACGCCTTAGGTTTTCCCCATTTCGGTGTTCCATTATTTTTATCGGTGCCGCGAATAGGCGCGGTTGGCGCCTTCAAACAAAATTTTTATTTTTTTACGCATCTGTGCGTACGTTTGCTCGCTCGCGTGGGAGTAGTTAAAAAAAAAACATCCCGGCGGTGGAGTAGGTTGGTGGTAGCCATGTGGTAACCACACCGGCTATAACACCACAGCAGGTGAGCGCGGAAACCCTTTTTTCTCTTTTTGCCTTTCTTCCTCTACCCCCTCCCTCCCTTCCTCTACCCCTCCCTCCCTTCCTCTACCCCTCCCTCCCTTCCTCTACCCCTCCCTCCCTTCCTCTACCCCTCCCTTCCTCTACCCCCTCCCTCCCTTCCTCTACCCCCTCCCTCCCTTCCTCTACCCCTTCCCTCCCTTCCTCTACCCCCTCCCTCCCTTCCTCTACCCCCTCCCTCCCTTCCTCTACCCCCTCCCTCCCTTCCTCTACCCCCTCCCTCCCTTCCTCTACCCCCTCCCTCCTTCCTCTACCCCCTCCCTCCTTCCTCTACCCCCTCCCTCTACCCCCTCCCTCTACCCCCTCCCTCCTTCCTTCACCCCTCCCTCCTTCCTCCACCCCTCCCTCCTTCCTCCACCCCTCCCTCCCTTCCTCTACCCCCCTCCCTCCTTCCTCCACCCCTCCCTTCCTTCCTCCACCCTTTCCCTCCTCCACCCTTTCCCTCCCTCCCTTCTTCCATCTTCTTAACTTAACCAACTCCGCCAAAAACTCCATTTCCTTTCTCCCGCCATTTCCTCCATTTTACCTGGTACAATGAGAGCCATTTTTTACAAGGGCGCCTACTACCACGAAGAACACCACCCACCACAAGCAGAGGAAGAAAGGTTTTATTTTTATTTTTTGGACGGGAGGTGGCGGGTTATAAAGGGCAAGGAACGCCAGCTGTCGGACGTCGCGGGTTTTTTTAATTATTTCGCTTTCCTCGTGTTTTTTTGTGCCTGGACGCGGATCATCGGAGCAGGTGCTCTAGCCTAAATTCAACCCCGTATCCCCCCTCTCTCCCTCTTCCTCCTCATTTCTTCTGGACGCTGTTCTCCCCCACTTCCTACCCCTCCACTCCGCCATTGTTTTAACCTGCCCCTCAAACAAGGTGTGGGTTGGGTTTTTAAAAATATATTGTTGATGGATTCGATTTGACTCCCATGGCGGGCGGTCACGTGCGCGGTTTTTTCTCGGTTGGGGGTGGGGGAGGAAAATTGTTGATGTCCGCGTCTCGTTCTCGGCTAACGTTGATGGCCATTTTGAATAATGCGCGATATGAACTGTGGAAGCTTTATTTTTTTTTGTCTCGGTGATCGCATAAAACGCGAGTTTTTACAGTTTTGTTTTTTTTTTAATGTTTGTCGGATGAGGGTAATATTGATGAAGGAATGCGGGTCGTAATGATGCAGTCTTGGATAAAAAGTCGTAAAGGGACCATTGTTTTATGATGCTCCATTAAATTACTGAAATTTATTTTGGCTTTTTTACGTTATCTTTTCAAAATTAAATTTTCAGCCGTTTTTTTTACGATTTAAGATCTATATTCTTATGAAATTTGTTTGTCTAGTTTTGGCTCGTAATTTATTAGGAATGGTAATTATTTCCGGGGTTAGAATTCCAAGCAGGTTATGAGATTTACGTAGCGACTTGGATGGTCTAGTGTAGGGGTTTTCAACCTGGGGTACGTCAGGAGTGTTGAAGGTGTTAAAGATTATAATTAATCTTCTTACTTTGTTTTTCATGCGTCTTCGGAATCAAACGTTACAATGTCACAACCAAGAATAACGTTATAAAACAAAAATTCGCCAAGACTGAATTTTCACTTTATAAACATAAGTTACCTATCTTAATACAAGTGTTATTCATTTTATTATCACTTTAAAATCTACATACCAAGTAGGGCCCTGCGAATCTCAAATTATGGAGCGAATCGAATCGTAGTAAGGTATTCGAATCTCGAATCGGGCAGTTTTTGACATTTAAGTCTCTCTAAGCTGAAGTATTTTAGTCAAGAATTGAGTCCGCTTCGGAACCCTCAACACCGTGCGTATCACCTCTTGAGAACATAAAAACGGAAACGACTCAAGAACAAAACCAAACGACTCCACCCTCACCGACATCGGGTGGACCGTACACATTAGATAGTTCATCCAAACAAGGTGCCTCAACAGTATTCAATCTCACAGGACGAAGGATCGTGGACCTACAATATTTTTTGCAACAGTTGCAGGCAATGGAAAACCATGGACCATTTGGTTGCAGATTGGTGGAAATGGTTGTACCGGGTGAAAAAATTGAAGGTCTTCAAAGTTATCTCACCTTTGAATGTAAGATGTGCCATTTCAAAGGATTAATATGGACCGATGAAAAGAAAGAACCATCGAAGCTTGACATAAATACAGCATCGGTGTCCGGGTTTATGAGCACTGGCGGTGGTCATGCTCAACTGGAGGAAGTTTTCGGAGCGATGAGTATTCCTCCAATGTCATCCAAAACTTACATTCGATACGAGCACAAATTGGCGAACATTTTACTGTCCACTGCTTTAGTTGAAATGGAAAACGCGGCGAAAGAAGAAGCACGACTTGCTATGGAAATGGGAGATATTGATGACGACGGAGTCCCTCTCATTCCTGTAGTTGCTGATGGCAGCTGGGCAAAAAGATTGTACAGAACAAAATACAACTCATTTTCTGGTCTTGTAAGTAGAATTTATTTTGTTACACTTAGTTTTTTATTCTAGCTTCTATTTTTGGGCTAATAAACACGGGAGTGGTCGCGCGAGGTGTGTTGCCATTTGATAATTAAAGCATCAACTGCTTCTCTACTCCACGGAGCACTCATTTTTCTCAATGGAGACAATAAGGACGCTGAGATCACGCTAACCGGAAGCCGGAAACCCACTTCTACTACGCACCGTAGCTTTCTTATGTTTTTCACCATCCTTGATTCTGATTGGTCGTTGTAAGGAAACTATCATAGGAAAATAGGATGCGCTCTAAACTAATTCTCGTACAACATCTTGTAAGAAAATCGCACATTTCACACCCCAAACCTTACGATTTCTTGGGTGGTACGTTCTCTTAGAGAAAGTATGAGATAAACTTTGTCCGTGTGACATGGCTTTTACAAGTAGACGGCGCGACAGACCGTTGTGCGGAAATCTCCGTGTTTTTTGTTTTACGAATGATTTATACATTTTGTGAAATTATTGTTACTATTTGCAACGTTACTGTTGTTGTTTATGATCTGGGATCTCTATTGAACAATTACTTTACTGATTACAAAATATAAAATTCCATAAAAATAAGAACAAGCATATTTTCCAGAAGTTTCATTTTCTCCCAATTTTGTTAAATAACTGACATCTTAAAATAAATTTCAATTAATCGAAAATACATGAAGAGACATGAAATGAAAAATTTAATGAAAATCGACGATTAATAATTTTTTAAACAAAAATATCCGTAGGGAGACAGAAACATCCCTGGTCTACATAGAATATTTCCGTTATATCTTTCGGAAGAAATCAATCAACAGCAGAATCCGCGTTCAGAAACATGAAAATTGATATGCTACGATAGTTCAGTGGTAGAATATCCGCCCGGAAAGTGGAAGACCCGGGTTCGATTCCCGGTCATAGCAGACTTTTTTCTCGTTTCAAAATTATTCCCAGAAGAATTCTCATTAGCCTGCTGAAACTGATACCGATCGCGTAAAAGATAAATTATTTTTTATTAGTAAAGTATGCGTACGCCAGCCAAAAAAGGTCGAAGAGTCCTGGCCTAGTGAACCATTTGCCAGTTTCAGCTGCAAGGTGGCGCCCATCGTTGATAAAGAGGCTGAAGTTTTCTTGCCTCTAATAGTATCGGTGATGTCACGATAGTTTGTTTTAGGACTCGGGCGAGAATTAAAGATCCTGAAGGTATAATTACCCGCTTCAAGTCGCAAATTCGTGTGTTTGGTCGCTGGATCGGTCTTAACGTTGTCATCCCTTGAACGACAAGGAGAGAAAAACCCCTCGTTTTCGTCGTAGATTGGCGTTATTATAACCTTCCCCAAATTGTACGTAATCGCACGATACATCGCTCGCGTCCTTAATCGTGAGTTTCCTAAGCTATCTCATGGCTAGATTTCGACTACGCGTCCCTTTTTCGACGCTCTTCTGTCAAGCGCTGTCTCCTGTCGTGTTTTTCCACACGCGCGGCCCTTCCTACGGGGAGGAAGTGCGCTCGGAGAGGGATGGGGGAAAGGGTGGGAGGGATGGGGGAAAGGGTGGGAGGGATGGGGAAAAGGGTGGGAGGGATGGGGAAAGGGTGGGAGGGATGGGGAAAAGGGTGGGAGGGATGGGGAAAAGGGTGGGAGGGAGGGGGGAAAGGGTGGGAGAGATGGGGGAAAGGGTGGAAGGGCGGGGGAAAGGGTGGGAGGGATGGAGAAGGGTGGCTTTTCTTGAGGGGTTGAAAAAGATGAGGTGGGAAGGGGATATGGCAGGTGGCCTGCCGCTCTGCCTCCTCCGAAGAAGTAGAAGAGGGAGGAAAAGTGCAAAGGGGATGGGGTAGAGAGAATGGCGTCGTAGGAGTCGGGGGTGGGAGTTTTGTGCAGCCGCTTTGCTACCAAGAGAGAAAGCCGGAAGGCGTTTTGAGGTGGGAGGGGGATGGGTTGGGTCGGTCTTTTGAGGATGGGATAGGAGATTTCGTTGTTGGAGGAAGTGGTTCAACGGTCCCTCCCGCGAGAAAGGAAAGAGGGAGAGAGATAGAGCTCTCTCGTTTCAAAAGCGTTCGGTTGTACCGTAGAGAGGTGCCATCTCGTGGGTGAGTTGGAAGTTGGAGTTTTTTTTTACGCCATGCGGTTATGTCCGCAAGATGACGAAGCGGTGATTCGTGTATTAACCGTGCTCGAAAGCGTTATTTTATATAAGGAAGAAGTGTACGGCAGTAGTTCACATAAGATTGCCGTGAAAATGTTGTTAGCCTATCGTGAATTATGTGAAAAACTGAGTTGGTCGTAGGTGTGATGGTGCTATTTGTATCCGAAATTGAATTAGCCATTTCAGGAGCTTGTTTAAAATAAATCATAGCATTGGCTACTACAAAACTGTTGATTAAGAAGTATGGAATAGCTATAAGTAGAGAATAGTTTTCGACAATAGTACTTTACCGGAGGTTGATATTTTTAAATATAGTAATAGAAGAATAGATATTTGAGGACTAAAGTGGAACTCCCATAAGTCGAACTTCAAGGGAAAAAAATATTCGAGTTATAGAATTCGAATTATATATTCGACTTATGTGAATATGTTTTTCTCACAGGAATTTTCCCGGTGAAATTAATTTACTTCTAGTTATGGAAAATTCGGGTTATAGACGTCCGAGTAATGGAAGTTCCACTGTACTTCTTTTGCAGTTGAATTTCGCCTTCAGTATACCCAATAATTGTGAGATTTGCATTGCATCAATTTTAGTTTGATAATTTGGTAATTTCCATGCATCACTATGCAAACTTAAGTTTTAACTGGAAAATTGTGGCCTACAGCGGATATTCTCGTGCTTAAAATACGTATAGCATATAAGATGCTCTGTCTTTCAGAACGCAGTCACGAGGTTTATTATTTTTTAAAGAAACGCATTTGTCTTTAAACGTTTCATTTTTTCGCCCCTAAATGCGGACTCGGATAGCCGTATCATTATTATGACATCTTCGTAATTTTATGATACTGAGACATGGTCGTTATAAATCACTCGCATGTCTGCACAGGCGATCGAAATTGTTGCGTCTATCCATCATTTTTTCGAGATAAGAGATGACTAAGCGGACAGACGTATTAACAAAACAATAACGTTCGTCGACAGCGTCCATTATCGAACACATTTCTACATGTACGTAATCGCTTTTCCACGCACGGCCGTAGTCTATATGAGTCGTATTTTTGCTCGCTCGAATATTAACTGTCAGCATTATCGTTTTGTTCGCATCGTTAAATTTCATCTTCCTAATGGTTCGAATTATCGCCTACCGTATGTATGCAGTTTCTCAGGGCGTCGATAGTCTCAACTTGTGCGTACCGTGGTAATAGCTCGTAAATGCGTTATTTCGGCGGAAACGAGTAGTTTTCCGAAAGATAAAAGAGTCGTTTGGTAACTGGCCGAAAGAGCGCTCGTGGCTGTCAACAATGAAAGGGGGAAGCCTCCGCCGCGCAGAAAAATTCGCAATCGCTCCAAGGCCACGCCAAAGATCCCGATAGTGCCGAAGTGTGGGATTTACGTCGGCCGCGGGTCTGTTTTGGCGGGTGTTTTCTTTTGCGGGGCGTGGCCAAGAGGGAGGGGGATATTTTGAGGGTGGTCGGAAAGAGAGCGAGGAGAGGGGGGGAGAGTTCGCATGGAAGAGACGTGGAATGATTTGTGATCGGATTGGCTGGAGGGATTGGTGGTATGAGAGAGAGCGAGTTTTTCGATCGCGCAGTGTGTTTTAAAAGTCTATATTTGGGGTCGGAGGCGTCGAAAGAAATAGAGACCGCGTGTTTTGTTTATTTTTGTCGTCTTCGCGGTCTGATTTTATTTTTCGAATGAAGTCATCGCCGATCAATTGCTTTCGACGTGAACGTTTTCGTGCGACGTATCAATGCTCTAGACGGTTTTGACGGTTGTTTTTCTGTATTTCTTTTTGCGCAAAAGGGAGCGAATTGATTTGGAGAAGCGATTGGGTCAGGTTGCGTTTGCGTGGACGAATGGATGCAAAACAGGTTCGCCTTTCCTGATTTACAGATGTTTTTGATTTCTGAGGTAGAATCCGTTTGTTTGTTGGCGGCAGGGATTTTGTTTTTTTTTTTTCGTGGATTGCTGGCCTTTTTGAATTATATCAATCCCTAGCTTTGCGCGGTACCCTCGTCGTGGGAAGCACCGTGTACGATGACATCGCGCAAAGTAGATAAATTTTCCCATGGGAATACATGAGGTTACTTTTGAGTTCAACGTGCAACTAATTTAGTCACCTTGTATTAACTGTTTCTTCTTCTATTCCATATTGTAACTTTTGAGTCTGACAAATATTTGGTTAATTTTTAATGCTTGAAGACCTTGACGAATCCGCGCTGAAGTGAAATCGATGGTCGTGAAATTGGAGATAGTTATCTGAAGATATTTCCAAACCGAAAAGTTGTTTTGCGAAACCGCGTAAAGCAGGGGACGGTTGTGTTATAATCCGCTGCATCTACTCATAGGAGATGCATTATTATTTACGGTAAACTTAACGCATATAGTACTTGTGACTTGTAGGGGCACCTGACTATTTTCTTCCAATATCTCACATTTCCCGGGAAGTAGCGCAACGCGTTAAGAAATCGTTCTCGTGGATCTTAGGCGAGTTTTAGGTGGTCGGAAGGAAGGTGGTAGCGAAGCTAGTAAAGGGATCCCGATGCACGCAGGTTGCAGATGTTTTTCTAGGCCGATTTTTATTCCACCCGAAGGGGTCGGAGTCCCCCAAGGGACCCTTCCTTCTCCCCATTCCTTAAAAATCCTCTCTCTCCCTCACACTCGCACGCATCCCTACTCCTTCCCACCTGGAGCCGTACCACCTGGCTATTTTTTTATTATCTGCGCGTCGGGTCAAGACGCCGCTCACGAAGGTGGGAGCAGAGGTTAGAAGGGGGAAGTAGGAGCAGAGGTTAGAAGGGGGAAGTAGGACCAGAGGGACCTTCTGCCTCCTCCGGATAAGAAAAGGAGTTGGGCACAAAAGAAAGAAGAGGACGAGGTTGCGCAAGGGAAGGGGTGGGGTTTTTTTAATGGGAAATGAAAGCTTTAGGTGCACCGGGCGACCGAAAATGTCTCGGCGTCCCGATTCGGAGGAGTTTGGGGGACAGGAAGGAGGAGGTTGTGCAACCTTAGGAGGAGGAGGAGGAGGCGTCATCTCCGCGTCTTTATGGAAGAGTGGGCGTGGTTATCGGTCGGAGGGGTCGGTATCGATTGTTTGGGGAAGGAGCTGTTGACGGATTATTACAGGGGAGGAGAGTCTTGATTACGACAGCTCGGTTGAAAGAAGGAAAAAAATTAGTTGTTGATGTTTTTAGGTGTTTTTTTAACTGCCGATTGCTGGTGTACGATTATAAATTAGTGTGATGGAGGATAGGGTGTAAATCTTCTGCAATATTACGTCTGCATCGACGTATGCATGTCTGGTAGCTTTGTGCGACGGAAATGCCCTATGTATAATGTTGGTTTCATTTATAAAAGAGCTAGCTAATTTGACAAAATGGATTCAAACATTGTTGTCGTTAAATTTTCTTGCTTGACTGCCAATTAGTAACTGTCTAATTTATGGGGTTCGTTTCGCACTCGCAGACCATTAGCCAGTATAGTTAATGTTCATGGATTACTTATGAGTTACATTTCCGTCGTTGAAGTCTATTATCGGTTTTCAACTAGTAACCACGCGTAAAATTATGCCTTCTTTACAGTCGCTTTCAGCAATTGTGTAAGTTTTTATAAAAATTTGTATTTTTATATGAATAAATTTATATAGAATAGAATGGCATTGTGTAATATCCATTATATACTTGTTGTGACTATTGTAGATACCCAAGATAAGTATTTAAGTACCTATTCAATTTTTCTGGCATTAGATGTTACGTTAGTAAGTTACTAGCAAAATAAATAGGGAGCTACCTTCAAACACCCTTTGTTTACGAAAATTTCTGTTTTCTCGTGACCTTCGTTGGTTTATGCGCGTAACCGGCAATTCAAAATCTTTCACGAATACGTAACTGTGTTGCGGATGCACCTTATTCACGAGCGTCTCTCGACTCTTGCTGCCGTCGGGTAGTGATTGTCTCCAGTCTTCTCAATGTTTTTCTCCGGCGATCTTGGCCTCTATCCAAATGCTCTTAACCCTTTAAAAGACCGCGAGTTAATCTGTGAATGCATTCCTCACCGCATTTCCAGCATTCGAAACCAGTTAATTACGTCGTCTCTTTCAATCACTTTCCCCCACCCCTCCGTCATTAGTCACGCTTCATCGGGGTAAAAATGCGATACAAAGCGCGTATCACACAGTCGTAACGTGGATCTCGTTTTTTAATAGCCGTAATTGTAGTGACACTGTTATATGATGCCTACGTCATCTCCGAGGAATTTTTCTTCTGCCGATTGCGAAAATGCGCTCGAGTCGACCGTAATAAACCTTCGCGCGTCTCCGGCGGCTTTTTATCCCCTCAAGCAAGTGGGCAAACATGGCACGAGTTTTTAACAATAAACTGTGAATCATCTTGTCGAAAGAAGTCGTAAGATTCGTTATTCCGCGTGGTAATCGTGTCTTGTTTGACTCCGAAGCTCGGGAACTTTTTTTCGTCGATGATTTCTCCGAAAAATGACGCCATCCGACATCAGGAGCTTCGTGGTGTTAACTCCTCGGGTTGTTTTAGAGCAGGGGTTAGCAATCTATGGGCGGCATGCAGCCCCCGAGAGCGTTTTAATGCGTCCCACGAAGCTATTATTAAATAAAGATCCGGAAAACTTAACGCACAAATTTATATTTTTTATAAAAGTTGTGATGGTAAAACCCCAAATGTTGATGCTAAAATACCCTTTAAATTTAATTTTCGCTCATACGTGTAACAATCTGAAGGGAACGTGCGATGTACACCCTAATGCGGCCCGCCGAAATATTCGTATTTCCACCGCCAGGTAGAATAGGTTACCGATCCCTGGTTTAGGGTTAAAAATAAGAGTACAACGTCGTGGAAGTATGATAAGTATATGGGAACTTTTTGTTAAAGAATAGGTTCCTAGATGATTCTCAATTTTTGGATGTCAAAGTTCGTACACGTATGCGGACGTTGTTGTGCTAATCCAACAGCTGTTGTCCGTACCCGTGTACGGTGAACCAACCTGAAGGGCTAATGCCTCGCAGCGCTTCTTTCGTGCAAATGTTGTTTGGTCGTGTTCTTCGTCTTTAATCGCTGGATTGCATTACTCGTTAACGATTTAATCGTGCTGGTTTTATCGAATGGCAGGGGACTCCTTTACCCTGAACTAAATAATTGCTAACCGGCAGCGCTTTCCGGTGACAGAACAACCTTCTTCAGCGGCATTCGGGCTAAGGTTTTTAGTCAGTAGCCAGAACGTCGGATTTGCTCAGTCGTCCCATATGGTTGCAAACGTTCATTTAACTATCGGATACGACAATCCTTGCTTTTGATCGCTGCGTTTTATTCTCAGAATTGTTTTTTGCGCTTTCATTTTTATTAATGCGGATCGTTTTTCCCGGCGAGTCTGTTGTAATCGATCGAGCGAATCGAAATCCGAGATATTCGTAATAATCCAACCCGTTTAGTTTTTGTTATTTTTTCAATTTTATCGCTTCGCCGCGAGGCTACGTGCAGGTTTGCGGCGTAGTGATTTGCAGCAATTTATGCCGCGTGCTACTCGAAAACACAGGGGAAATGCACCCATAAAATCATTTCTCTCGCCCAAAAATAAAAAAAGGATCGAGATCCTTTTCCTTCGCCATTTTCGTTTTTTCCGCTTTGTTTAATCCGGATCCAAAAAAGAAGCGTAAAACCGGTAGCGGTCGAGAGAAAGACGCGCGGCAGGTGCAAGCAACGCCCCTCGAGTTGTAGGAGGAGGAGGAAATCTTTCCGCCACGGCCCGCGTTGTTGCTGCCGGTATATTAATAGTGGATGTTGTTGTTGTTGTTATTAGATGCGTGGCGGTTACGCATGCCTCGCGTGTGCCATTCCGCGTTCGGTCCGGAAGTCGCCGGTGAGTTTCGCGTGTTTGTGTTCTCGTGTGTGTGTGGTGTGTGTGTGTGCGTGGGAGGTGCCAGGGTAAGGATGTGGAGGAGGGGGCGAATGGGAGGTCGGGGAGTGGTGGAGAACAGTCGGTGCTATGAGGAAGGTTGGCGGATGGAGGTTTTTGCGAAAATAGAATGGGGTTTGGAGGGGAGCGACAGATGGTGCGCGGCTGCGGATTTGCGAATTTGCAACTGCCGTTGGGTCGCAACTATGCCCTCCCTCCCTCTATCCCCCCGTTCTGTTGCCTCACATGTCCTTTTCTTCAAAATCGCAGGCTGGCGTCGGTGCATGGAGGGAATGAGGAGGCTGCGCGATTAACGGGGGCGATAAACCCGGAGGGCTTTGTCCCGAGAGGACTTTGAAAAGTAGCAGGGACTATTTTTCTTTGTCAAAAAGATCTGTTTTTAAGATGTCGTCCGTATGGGGTTGGAGGGATTGCTCACGTCTTCGTGTCCCAAAACGAGAGGATTTTTGCCCTCTCGCGTCCCTTTTTACGTGTTCAAAAATTTTTGCGACAGAGCGAGAGTTTGAGAGCTTGTTCGATTATTTTCAATTTCTCAATACTGTTATTTTTTTATTATTAACGTTTTGGTTATTTTGCGGGGCTGACTAGATTGGGACCGAGGCTCCAAACCTTTTTCGCCCGCTCTGGCCGCGTAATTTTAATTTAAAGTCGTCGCAAAAGTGGTCATGAATGCGTCCTGCTTTTGTCAGGACGATTTTCTTACTTTTTCCGATAGGTGGCAGGGAAGGTAGCTTGTTTCCTCAGTCCCATAATACCGCCATTGTTTCTAACGCTTCCGCGGATGTGTCGTTATTGCTCATAAGTCGACCTTTATTGCGGCCATTGCCAACCGTAAATATTCGCTTTAAAAGCATCCTACATCATGTTCCCGGCTGGAAATCCCAGAGGCTGAAACCTATTTCCGTCTCTACTCGGTTTCTCCGGCCTAGAAAAATATTAGCCGGTCAGGAAGTGCATAATGATGGGTGGAGGGTTGCGCTCGCGTGCGTTTCGTGTTTGTTTGTCACCGAGAGTAAGTTGTTTTGGCGTCCCTCCCTTTTGTCTCTCTCACTCGAATCCGCGCGCGCTCTCGTTACACAGGTTCTTGTTTTGCCGCCCATTTTGCCCTCTTCTGGAAACACTTGAAAACTACATCATTATTCTCCTCCTTCCGAAAAGCCTATTACGACCCTTTCAACGAGTCTTTCTCTCCCAATTATCCATTTATGCCACGGGTAAAACGCCACTTCCCCCCCCCCCCTCTCTCCGTCTCTCCTAAAAACCAGCGGTGGTGCCGCCAACTGGCGTCTTCCGTATTATTTCCTCCCTTTCGCACCACCACCCGCAGTCTAAAATGCACCAACCCCAATCCGGTAACTCTCTATTCTGTGTACGATAAGTGGAATCTTGTTTTGTCTGGGAGGTCTCATCGAATTTACCCTGCCTTATGTTAAAAGGGGAGAAACGGGGTGAACAGGAAAGCGCTTTGCGATTCACGTTTATTTGCTTAATTAGGTGATCATCATCGTCTCGATTTCGCGCAGGAAGGAGCGTGTCAGATGGCTCGCTGGTAGGAGGAAGCGCCTTTTTTTCCTAGCAGAATAAAAAAGACAAGTTCCGCCGGACTTCTGTTTGATTAGAATGTTTACGGGGTTAGGAAGAGGTAAAAATAATAGCGAAAGAAAAATCCAACATCATTTGGATTAAGCAGAAGATGAGGGGCAGCAAGAACAGGAAAGTCATTGTTATGGACGAGATATTTGTCTTATTGTGTAAAAACGGGTGATTTGATATTTAATTGACTAGCCGGTGTGGCCTTTGACAATGAGCGAAGCAGCGATAATAAAGAGAAACATACGTACACGGCCATACCCTCGTACCCGCGACCCTATCTTAGGGAGCCAGACACGCCAACCGTCCCTCCACCAAGGCCGATGGAAACGGCAGGGTGGGGGTTCGAACCCAGCGCATTCGCATTCTCTGCACAACCCCTACTACCACGAGGCCAGAACGACCGTTCGCGAAACATAATGGACTGTGCGTTCGTCACGCGCCCTCATCCAATCGCACGCTTCGAGGGTCGTCGAAATCGCCAGACACGTCGTTAAAAGCGATCGCCGATGGCCCGTGCCGAACATGCCGTCCGAAACGGGAGGCGTGATCGCGTCCTTAATTAAACCGCTCGGTTTTTTAATAGTTACGCCGCGTGCGCGCATCGCGTCTCATCTTTTCGTACGACAATCCATTTCCTCAACAAATGTCCGTCCCTTTCCCCCTCGAAGCGGAGAAGGCACCGCAGGTGTGTTGGGAGGGTGGATTGAGAGAGGGCGAGAGTTTTGCGGCGGCGTAGAAAAGATAAGGGTTTAGTTGAATTGCAATGGCTTCATCATTCCCTCTGGATTCGCCCTCTCCGTTCTCTTCCCAGAAGGGGGTTTGTCGAACGGCGAATTTTATGTGACAGAATCGTCTGTCGTTTCGGCCATCAAATTAAGCCCAATGGCGTGGAAAGAGGGGAATGGGAAGGCCACGCGCTCACTTCCTTTTCTTCTCTCTCTCCCACGCCCCTTTCTCTCTTCCCTTTGCTATTCTTTTCTCCTCGGACGAAAATGGTTCTATGAATGACTCTCTTTCCTCTCACGCCTGAAAAGCTTTCCCTTTTACTCCAATCGCTGAAAATGGGATGTCTTGTGTTAAATTATGGGGTTAAGTTTAAGTGCCACGTGTGTCGAGTTTACTATCGCCGGTGTTGTATTTGATTGTTTATCTCGCGGGAATGTTTAATTTTCGCCATCCAGGGTGGGTCTCGGAATTGTTGTTGTCTTTTAAGGTATTAAAAATTATGGTTTTATTGGCAGTGTTAGTGTTTTGAAGTTCAACATTTAACCACTGAGGTGCTGGTTGTGAGACAACAAGTTATAGTGTAAAATTACCTCGCTACATTACTTTCCGCTAGTTTAGATATTACAAAGAAAGGAATAATCGAGTTTATACTTAATTTTAAAATCTAAAGATAGTATACGAACTTAACAAAGAAAAATTTCTATGTCTATGCTTTGCGCGAGAGTTCACATGAGTTTTCGTACAATTTCTTCGTACGAGCTGATACGATTTCATCGGTCTTGGTTCTTTCAAGTTGTTATCGAGATTATCAATCGTTAAAATGTTTACCCGTAACTTTTTTAACGCGCATGCTTCTTAAGATGTTGAAGTTCTCACTTCATTTCGTGCAAACCTCGAGCCGAGTTCACGTATTCGTCTTTGCATCTGTTCAAGTGGTCGACAGTTGAGGAAGACCGATGCCTCAATGCATCGGAGAGAAAGCTGACGCGAGAGGTTTTTGCCGCGTCAAAGATGTTTGCGTTATGCGGGGGTCATCCCCTGCTTGGGAGCGAACGGGAGGAGGGGTGGACACAGATGGATGTCCCAACCCTGCTATCCACCCCCGCTCTCCACGAACAATTCAACCCTCTCACTCTTCCCCCCTCCCCCGATTCGCCCCTCCCCGTTCTTCTCTCTTCTTTGCCTCATCTACTCATTCCCCCCTCGTCAATCTGCAGTGGGCCCCCGCCAGAGTCTGTTTTGCGCTCTTCTTTATCCTTCTCCTTTCCTCTATCATTTATCTCTCCTCTCTATCAATTCTTTCCTCTCCTCTCTTCCTCTTTCCTCTCTATCCTCTCCTCTCTTCCGCTTTCCTCTCCTCTTCCGCTTTCCTCTTCTCTCTGCCTCTCTTCCTCTCTCCTTTCTTCCTCTTTCCTCTCATTTCTTCCTCTTTCCTCTCCTCACTTCCCCCTTTTCTTTCCTCTCTTCCCTTTCCTCTTTCTTTTCATCTTTCCCTTCCTCTTTCCTTTCCTCTCTTCCCTTTCCTTTCCTCTTTCCTTTCCTCTCTACCTCTTTCCTTTCCTCTCTTCCTCTTTCCTTTCCTCTTCCTCTTTCCTATCCTCTTCCTCTTTCCTTTCCTCTCTTCCTCTTTCCTTTCCTCTCTTCCACTTTCCTTTCCTCTCTTCCACTTTCCTTTCCTCTCTTCCACTTTCCTTTCCTCTCTTCCACTTTCCTTTCCTCTCTTCCACTTTCCTTTCCTCTCTTCCACTTTCCTTTCCTCTCCTCTCTTCCACTTTCCTTTCCTCTCTTCCACTTTCCTTTTCTCTCTTCCACTTTCCTTTCCTCTCTTCCACTTTCCTTTCCTCTCTTCCACTTTTCTTTCCTCTCTTCCCTTTCCTCTTTCCTTTCATCTTTCCCTTCCTCTTTCCTTTCCTCTCTTCCCTTTCCTCTCTTCCACTTTCCTTTCCTCTCCTCTCTTCCACTTTCCTTTCCTCTCTTCCAATTTCCTTTTCTCTCTTCCACTTTCCTTTCCTCTCTTCCACTTTCCTTTCCTCTCTTCCACTTTTCTTTCCTCTCTTCCCTTTCCTCTTTCCTTTCATCTTTTCTCTTCCTCTTTCCTTTCCTCTCTACCTCTTTCCTTTCCTCTCTTCCTCTTTCCTTTCCTCTCTTCCTCTTTCCTTTCCTCTCTTCCTCTTTCCTTTCCTCTCTTCCACTTTCCTTTCCTCTCTTCCACTTTCCTTTCCTCTTCCACTTTCCTTTCCTCTCTTCCTCTTTCCTCTCTTCCACTTTCCTTTCCTCTCTTCCACTTTCCTTTCCTCTCTTCCTCTTTCCTTTCCTCTCTTCCACTTTCCTTTCCTCTCTTCCACTTTCCTTTCCTCTCTTCCACTTTCCTTTCCTCTCCTCTCTTCCACTTTCCTTTCCTCTCTTCCACTTTCCTTTTCTCTCTTCCACTTTCCTTTCCTCTTCCACTTTCCTTTCCTCTCTTCCACTTTCCTTTCCTCTCTTCCACTTTCCTTTCCTCTCCTCTCTTCCACTTTCCTTTCCACTCTTCCACTTTCCTTTTCTCTCTTCCACTTTCCTTTCCTCTCTTCCACTTTCCTTTCCTCTCTTCCACTTTCCTTTTCTCTCTTCCACTTTCCTTTCCTCTCTTCCTCTTTCCTTTCCTCTCTTCCTCTTTCCTTCCCCCTCTCCCTCCCCCTCCTCTCCCCCCTCTCCCTCCTCCCTCCCTCCTCCCTATCCCCCCTCTCCCTTCTCTCCCCCCTCCCTCAACCGTCTCCCTTAAATGTAAGAATGGACCTTGTCTAAATTTCGCCCGAATAAAGACGATTATCTATCTATCTCCCTTCTCTCCCCCTCTCCCTTCTCCCTCCAACCCCCCACCCTCCCCACAACCCCTCCACCTCGCTCCTCCCCCTAAACCAAACCTCACTCCCCCTCTCCTCCCTCTCTCCTCCCTCTCCTCCTCCCCTCTCTCCTCCCTCCTCTCCTCCTCTCTCTCCTCCCTCTCTTCCTCCTCTCTCCTCCCTCTCCTCTCCTCTCTCTCCTCCCTCTCTCTCTCTCTCTCCCCTCTTCTCCTCCCTCTCTCCTCCTCCCTCTCTCCCTCCCTCTCTCTCTCCTCCCTCTCTCTCTCCTCCCTCTCTCTCTCCTCCCTCTCTCTCCTCTCCCTCTCTCTCATCCCTCTCTCTCCTCCCCCTCTCTCTCTCCCTCTCCTCTCTCCTCCCTCTCCCTCTCTCTCATCTCCTCCCTCTCTCCTCCCTCTCTCTCCTCCCTCTCTCTCTCCTCTCTCTCCCTCTCTCTCTCCTCCCTCTCTCTCTCCTCCCTCTCTCTCCTCCCTCTCTCATCCTCCCTCTCTCTCTCCTCCCTCTCCTCTCTCCTCCCTCTCTCCTCCCTCTCTCTCTCTCCTCCCTCTCTCTCCTCCCTCTCTCTCTCTCCTCCCCTCTCTCTCTCCTCCCTCTCTCTCTCCTCCCTCTCTCTCCCTCTCTCTCTCCTCCTCTCTCTCCTCCCTCTCTCTCTCTCCTCCTCTCTCTCTCCTCCCTCTCTCTCTCCTCCCTCTCTCTCTCCTCCCTCTCTCTCTCCTCCTCTCTCCTCCCTCTCTCTCTCTCTCCTCCCTCTCTCTCTCTCTCCTCCCTCTCTCTCTCTCTCCTCTCCTCTCTCTTTCTCTCCTCCTCTATCCCCATCTCTCCGTCAATGTCGCCAGATTTCACCACCGCGGTGGCAGCACTAAACTTGCCCAAAAGGCCGACCACCTTTCGCCCTTCTCGCGAGTACCTTTCCGCGGCCAAGGTCCTTCCATTCCCGCGATCTGGACGTTCCTTCTTGCCAACAAACTCCCTCGCTCTTCCTCCCCCACCCTCCCTCCTTAGCTCTTCCTCCCCCACCCTCCCTCCTTTGCTCTTCCTCCCCCACCCTCCCTCCTTTGCTCTTCCTCCCCCACCCTCCCTCCTTTGCTCTTCCTCCCCCACCCCTCCCTCCTTTGCTCTTCCTCCCCCACCCTCCCTCCTTTGCTCTTCCTCCCCCACCCTCCCTCCTTTGCTCTTCCTCCCCCACCCTCCCTCCTTTGCTCTTCCTACCTCTCCCTCCTTTGCTCTTCCTACCTCTCCCTCCCTCGTTCTTCCTCTCCCTCCTCTTGCTCACCCAAACTCTCTCTCGCGAAGGAGCGGCTCTTCGAGGACGTCGTCGCCGGAGATTAGCTAGTGCGTGAAATTCGCTGGGCGGTCTTCTTGCTTTGCGTGTCCCAGAGGGGCTGGACGGACTTCCTTCCCTGAAACCTCTTCGCTGTTTGTATGAAACACCAAGGGATGATATAAATAAACGGGAATAAACGGATCGACATTGGTTATTAAGTCATTGGTGAATTGGAAATGTTTCAGCCATCCAGGAAATCTATGAAATGAAATCGGTCGAAGAAGCCGTGATATGGTAAAATTCCATCGTCAAAAAAATTTAATGTGCATTTTTTAGATATAAATTTTGTAGTAGGGCTTAAAATTTCATCATATAAATATAGCTACAAAACAAGGTCGCGAAAGCTTACTAGAGGGTCGCGTAGGCGGGATGTATATTTTTTAATTTGGTTCGTCTGTATTTATAATACAATATAACCAATTTTCGCGAAAATGAAAGAGATGCATATAATATTTTGAAATTAAAAACATTTTAAATTTATTGGTTGATATACCTAGTATGGGGCCGAGGGAGTCGCGATACGGTCGGCAGCCTTATGAGGAGCGTCGCAGGTAAGGTCGGGAGGGGATCCCAGACAAGGTTAGCTGCTTTAAGAGGGTGATGCAGTAAGTTTGGGGGACCACCACAGCATTAAATGTTTTTAAGTAAAAGATCGCGTGCCTCGAATTGCTAAATTCGCGGATTCAAATCCTCCAGCTGAGGCGGAAAAGTTTTTTCTATACGCCATTACTATTATTAAAAGAGTTCGTCATAATTTGCCTCGAGTGCCGTTCATGCGAGTTTGTAATAATCAAGAAAAAACGTTTCGGAAGATTGCGGAAACTGGAAGTGGCTCCTAACGGACCGGGTTCGCGGCCGGAATCGCCAACGACGGGGAAACATTTGGGTTTAAACGCACGCTCGCTGCAGGTTTCAGCTGTTTTCCTTAATTGACGTACCAAGCTCTCCCCCCCTTTCTCCCATTATCCTCTCTCTCTCTCTCTCTCCCCCACGACCCTCATCTCCCGCGCCCCCTATTGTGTCTCCGCTTCACGCCTCTGGCGTGGGTGGCGCCCCAAAGAGAGAGAGAAGAGGGTGTTGGAGGGCAGACTCTCGTCTAAAAGGTGTGAGGACTACTGGGGGAGTGGGAGGAAGAGCCATTGAATCGGAGATAAGAGGTTTTTTTCCCCGCGATCGTGCCTAATTCGCGTTGACCCATTGGTTGTTGTGTGGTGTCGCGGGGGAGGGAGGGAGAGGAAAAGGTATGGAGAAAATTTGCAGTTTTTTCACGTGAGGATTTGGAGGGTGGGGTGTGTACGTTTCGCTCGACTTAAAAGGTTGTTCGTAGAGTTGAAAAATGTTTGTCTCGTTTTTTTCAAGATGCACCACATGGACGAATTCCTCATAAGTTCTTTTAGATGGGAGTAATGTTTAAAAAATTGCTTAAAATAGTTAGTAGAAATTGAAATGTTCTAATGAGGAACGTTTTTATAAAGCCCATGTCCAACTCGACAACTTGTAGAATAACTACACTCCAATTGCTCTTCGGTAAACAGCGGTTCGGTGACATTTTTTGCGTCTCATGATCGTTAGTAGTCGGTTATAGTAAGCTGAATAGCAGTGTTAAGAATTCGAACTCGTGAACCCCAGCATTAGGAAATAGTACGGTGGCTCAGCGCATCTTGCAATGGTGAGAGTAACTCTCCTGGACATACATACAGCCTATATGATAGTTATAGATATCATAAATTTTCAGTGGATGGTGCACGTACATTTTTCTTGCCCCCGAATCATGTATAAGAAGCGTAATTGATTTATTTCAAGCGCGAATTTACTCTTTGTTGGCTTTAAGGTAAGAAATCATTCTCGATCCTTAATAATAAAAACCCCACAGAGAGGAAAACGCCCGGCTATTATAATTCCTAGAAGGATGTTTGTTTTTCAATTTTTTCCTAAGTTGGTGTTATATATGACACAATAATATTAAAAGTGTCTTCTCTCGACAAACTAACAAGAGGAGAAAAAGGAAAATTTTACGGCGTCGCTTTATATAGATTTTGCTATTCCTCCTTTGATATTTTTCATTCGGCAAACTTACGCAAAGATAGAGGGAAGATAAAAGGACGCTGCAAGAAGCAGCTTTTAAACGCCCCGGATCGCATCGACGCTAGCCGCGTCCTTTTTTTTCTCGCTTCAGAGCGATTCGCAGCCAAGTACATAGTAGTCGGAGAAGATGATGGTGGATGTCTCCCTTTTCGCGTCCTAAATTCGATAATTTCTTTTTCTTTCATCCTTCGAAAACGATTCACCCTCTATCATTCTTTATACTCAGGCGCCCCGACGTTTCGTGTTGTGTCGGTCACGCGTCGATTGCACAAGATGGCGTCTGCGTCCTTTGCCTGACTGGAGAGTCAAGGTCCCAAGGTCAGTGGGATGGCGGAGGTGGAGGGAAGGGGAGGAGGAGGTGGCGGTGTAGTGAATGTGGTGGCTCTCTATATCTCTTTCTCGCTATCTCTTTCTCTCTCGCTTGCTAACCCCTGGTTACGCAACGATGGTTGGGAATGAGCCGTTGTGGAGGAGTTTGGCGCCTCGTCGGGGCAATCCAAAGGGATGACGCCCGCCTTCTCCCCTCCTTCCGCGATCCGGTGCATGCGCCCTAAGGGTCAGTCAGTTGCATCTCTTTAATCTTCCTCCACCTACTTACTACCATCCCTCTTCTATTATACAGCAGTATCCCACTTAAGCCGCGACTTCAGATTCGACGGAAGATGTCGGTTAATTTATTTTGAAAAATCGTAATGATATTGAAAACAACGGAAAAGAGTTTTTATCTCGCGAATTTTAAGCGGGGTGGTTGGTTATGCGGTTGTAAGTTGCGTTTTTTACGGACGTCGTTTACCAGTAAGTTTCTCGTCTCTCGGAAGTTATAAATGCGTGCAGTCTTATGAACTCGAATTTTGCAGTGCATTTTATCTGTCGGATTTTATATTTAAGTTTTAATAAAAATGGACTTGATCTACATGCGGATTAAGTTTTCTAGGGCAATGGATTACGGGATTGGTTCGGGCTTTATTATTCGTAATATTTTAATGTTATAAATGTGGTTTATGTTTGGGGGATAGAGCTGCTGATGAAGTGACGGTAAATAATTGTTTTCTCCACTGATCTTACGTATATCTGTAGCGCTGTGATTTTCTTTGTTTTGGAGTTAGACCAATCAAAACCCTAACCAACATAGAGCTAAGCTATCCTAATGGTTTAGCATCTAGGATCAAATACCTGAAATACCAGTGCTATGGCTGTCTTTTCATTACATGATGATTGTGTAAAATTATACCAATTTTACGTGGTTTTTTGTTTAATATGTAGTACTTATCACTACACAATAGCAATATTTGGTTTTTGTTCGGATAAATTTTAATCGATTTCAACTGTCTGCATAGAATTTTTTTTTTAATTTCGCATATGCGAAATAAACTCATCAAATAACTCCCATGGAAGTATTTTCTTCTTCGAATGCGACGCCGTCCATTTTTTTCACTCGCAACGTCAAGTGTTTACACGTATTCGCGAGCCTTTTTCTTTCTGTCTCTCTCGCAACAGTTTCTTCATCGCATTCGGGGAGGAGCTTGGAGCGTTTATTCTTAAAGATTCAACTGTTTTTATTTTTTTTTCCCGGAAAAAAACTCGTTAGCGGAGGGATGCGACACGAAGTGTCAGTTTTTATTTATTTTTTACAAGTGGATTCCCCCTTTCTTCGGCTCTCCTCTCTCTCTCTTCCCCCTCTTTTCGGCCGTAAATCAAGTTACGTGAGGCGCGGCAGTGCTGCATCATCCCCTTGGACCGAGACTTCGCGGAAGGCGAGAAGGAACAAACGACTCGAGATGCATTCGCGGCGATGTCTAGATCGCATTATGTAGGCGCCGTCAGCGATTTTCCACGTCCCGATAGATTTGTTTGCGAAATTGGTTTATCCCCTCTCAGTTCCCCTCCCCCCTCCCCGCGTCGAATGCGATGTTTCGTCCTTGGCGGTTTTTTGTGATTTTTTCACCTTTGTTCATTCGTCGGCAGTTTTTTTTTGTAAGACTGTCTTTGGGCTCACAAAAACGTTTTTATCTGAAAATCTTCCTTCGCAACAGAATTACTCGATCAGGAATGCGCTGCATAATTTCCTGTACTTTGTTCCTTGTGCGAAGGTCGCCCGTAATGCCCTTATGGAATTGACGTAATAACAGTGTCGGTAATGTTTTGTCGATTTGAATGCGTGTCGTATTTTCTTCGTTCTATAACTTGTGTGATTCTGTTATTGCTGCGGTGTGACGACGCAATTTGTTCGTTTGATTCGGTGTTTCTCAACCGGTGGGACGCGTCCCCACTGGTGGGACCAGAAGGTCGTGAAGGTGGGATGCGAAGTTTCAAAGATAATTATTATAAAACTTTTTCTCAACAAAATTAATGCAATATTTAAGGTCCTTAAAAGTTTCCATTAATGATTAATATAATACTGAAGTGCATTGGACAAAAATCCACTTCTCGGAAAAAAGGTGGGTTTTTTTAATCCTGGCGTAACCAAGGTTTTTCTGGATAAATGGTTGATGGGACGTAACATTCAAAAGGTTTGAGAACTAATGGTTTAATCGACTTCTCACGAGAGGCAACCCGGCATTTTTGTCGGTATGGTCGTACTTCAATTAATTTACCCACGTCAAGAAGTAGTGGTGTTTTGGCGAAATGGCGTCAATGTTAACGTAAATACGTTGAACTTTTATAAATCGAATTTATGATACCTCGAAGAATATTTTTCTTGATTAATATAGTATGCATATTCGGTGACTGTTAAGTGCCATAATTTGAATTTTTGTACCATAAATATTTGTCTTCCTTCCAAATTATATGGAATTTTCTGAGCTACACTGCATAGCCAGTGCAATATAATTAATTTCCCCGAGCTAGAACGCGTACCTTCAATTATTTCTCGATGAAATTAATCCCTTTTTGCCAGGATAGGCTCGCTGGTTGTGGCTCGGCTGTATGAATACGTATTTTTTAATTGTAATTGAAGGAATTTTTGTATTTCGCCTGGATGATTAGCGCGGTAAAATACTGCATCCATTCCGCAGGCGGCAAACAGCTGCAGAGGTTCGGCAAGATCGAATGCGATTTACATACTACGCAGTTACGCAACCCTCTCTGCATGGCGTCTTATGCAATCGACCTGGAGCTTCATGCGACAAAATTTTACGCGCAGCGCGGTTTTTTTCCCTCTCCAACCTAAACACCGCCGCTGCTGCAGGGTATTGACGCCTGCTCCCGATGCATCTTAAGCCGGCAGCCGCGCGCTCTTTCTCTCTCCGGCGTACGTACTTCTCTTTTTCTCCGCGTCCCGTCCCTCTTCCCGCCCTCCCCTTGCCTCCACCTTCCCCCCTCCCCACATTGGTTTCCTCTTTCCCCCTCCCCCTTGTTTCCTCCTTCCCCCTCCCCCCTTGTTTCCTTCTTCCCCCTTGTTTCCTTCTTCCCCCTTGTTTCCTTCTTTCCCCCTCCACCCCTTGTTTCCTTCTTTCCCCCTCCACCCCTTGTTTCCTTCTTCCCCCCCTCCACCCCTTGTTTCCTTCTCCCCCCTTTTTCCCCTCCCCCCCTTTTTCCCCTCCCCCCTCTCCCTTCTCCCCCTTTTTCCCTTCTTCTCCTTTTTCCCTTCTTCCCCCTCCCCACTGTTTCCCTTTTCCACTCCCCCCTGTTTCCCTTCTTCCCCCTCCCCCTGTTTCCCTCCTTCCCCCACCACTTGTTTCCTTCTCCCCTCCCCTCCACAACTCCTCGGCTGAACTCAGTCCAGGCAAGAATGGATCAAGGGAGAGTTGGTTACCCCGCTCGTCCGCCAGGCGGCGAGACCTGCCGGACCCATCTTACGCATTCTCTCTCCCAGACTGCTTTTACTACCCCTCCCCCACAACCTCCCCGTTCTCCCTACGTAACCCCAAAATAGGCCGCGTCATCGCGCCAGACGAATGCATTGGCGCAGAGCTTTCTTAGACATCGGCCAATCCCGCGTCTCCTTCCATCTGCGTTTAGGCTACCCCCTTATGCGCGCGTCGTGGTGATGCCGGTTGAAGAGGAGACGGCAATATGGCGGTAGCGTACTACAAGGAGGATGACGGGAGGGCGTTGGGAAGGTCGAACGAGAGAGTGAGGACGGAAGGGAGGGGTCGGGAGCAAGATGAAAGCGTTCAGGAGAGGGAGGTTGTCGGGTTCGAGTTCTTTTGTGGGATCTGTTCTTGCGAAGGGAAGAACTATTCTCTCCCTCCGTCTAAGCTTTCCCCTCACCTTACTCCCTCGAGATGCTTTTCAAGGTGGTTATTGTGGAATGCGATCTCTCTCTCTATCCGATGAAGCAGAAAAACTGCGTTTTTCCAAGTTTTCCATTTCTTCAGTATGCTGCCGCGCAAATTATTATAAACGAGTATTTTTTACCGCAAGATGCCGATGTAATTGTTATATGGCGGTAATCTTCTGCGGCGTACATTTTAAAAACTTCGTTTATGATGGATCATTTAATGTTTTGCCACGTTTTTATCGATCATGTTTCTTCTCCCTTTCGTATTTATGCTGGGGGAATGTTAGGCACAACGTTAGTGGCTTATTTAAATGCTAGCGAAATACTTGGCGGTTCTTTTGCTTCCCCTTGGAAAATCCGCGTCAGTTTTTCCTTCCGTCTCCCTCCCTCTCTCTACCTCCCCTCTCTCTCTCTCTCTCTCCACCTCCCCTCTCTCTCTCTCCACCTCCCCTCTCTCCCTCCCCTCCCTCTCTCCTCCCCTCCCCTCCCTCTTCCTCCCCCTCCCTCTCTTCCTCCCCTCCCTCTCATCCCTCCCCTCCCTCTCTTCCTCCCCCTCCCCCTCTCTTCCTCCCTCTCCCCCTCTCTTTCTTCCTCCCTCTCCCCCTCTCTTTCTTCCTCCCTCTCCCCCTCTCTTTCTTCCTCCCTCTCCCCCTCTCTCTTCCTCCCTCCCCCTCTCTCTCTTCCTCCCCCTCTCTCTTCCTCCCTCCCCCTCTCTCTTCCTCCCTCCCCCTCTCTCTTCCTCCCTCCTCCTCTCTCTTCCTCACTCCCCCCTCTCTCTTCCTCACTCCCCCTCTCTCTTCCTCCCTCCCCCTCTCTCTTCCTCACTCCCCCTCTCTCTTCCTCACTCCCCCTCTCTCTTCCTCACTCCCCCTCTCTTCCTCACTCCTCTCTTCCTCACTCCTCTCTTCCTCCCTCCCCTCTTCCTCCCTCCCCATCTCCCTACCTCCCTCCCTCTCTCTCCCTCTCTTTCTCCGTTCCTCCCTCCATTCCCTCCCCTTTAGGGCGAGTTCCACAGCGGAGCATTCCGTTTAGGCGCCGTGAGGGCCCTCAGGGCTCAGCTGTGTGGCACCTTCCCAACAATTCGCCGGCACGCAACAATGCTATGGTGGGGGAGAAAGAAGGGGAGCGCGCGTATTGTTCTTGCTCTCAACCAACTCGCGCGGCTATATGGAAGTTACGGAACCTCTCCCCATCTCTCCCTCCCCCCTCGAAGAAGCTCACGAGGGCTACGCAATACGTCTTTCCCACACAGCCCCCCTTCCCTTCGCCGAAAAAAACGACGTGTTTAGCGATCACCTTTAAGCTGTCTGGTCTAAAAATAGCTCTCCTTTCGTACTACGCCTCAATTCTTCTATTATGGCTACTACTCCCCTTTGCGGCGTGCGCTCTTAATCCTTTCACTCTTTTTTTTCAGCCACCCCCGTTTTCGAATTCGAGTCACGAAGCGAGCCGCTTCGACGAATGTAGTCACGATTTCCTTTTAAAAACGAATCTGTGTGTGTTGCGCGCAGAAGTAGCCGGACTAATGCGTAAAGCACCGAAAGCTTTTTTTCGCCTTCCGATTCTCATTTTCTCCATCCGATTCTCTTTTTCTCCTTCCGATTCTCTTTTTCTCCTTCCGATTCTCTTTTTCCTCCTTCCGATTCTCTTTTTTTCTCCCGTCGCTATTTTCATTAATGCCTTCCATTGTTGCCTCGGCGGCTGATGGATTTTCGTGTTTATTTTGGTGTGTAGGTCTCTCTCTCTCACACACAACACACTTTCAATTTTTTTCTCCTAAGGTAGAATTTTGTTTTTTTCCAAAGCCCGATAGCTTCTACGTCCTACGGATGGATATGGAGGGAATTTGTACTGTTTTGTTGTAAGCGCGGGTAGCGTTTTCGAAATCGATAGAAAGGAGTGAGTAGCTTGTGGCGTCGTAGGAATTCGCCTAGCACCGTCTTCGATCCTAGGGCTGTCTATTCTGACCGTGGCGTTGCTTTAAATAGGCACGGCCTTAAACCTTCCTGTGTCGTGAATGATCTCAAAGATTGTGTCGTGATTGATCTCAAATATTGTGTCGTCCGACCGTGATTTATAGCTGCGACAAATGTCGTCTTAATTAGCCATCACGTTCTATTCTATTATAATTAAGATAAATGTCTTACCTATAACGAGGGCCCCATTGAAGGTTTGGAATTAAATTCTAGCCCCTATTCTATTTCCCTATTTACCGCATGTCTCACGACCCTGCCTATTCCGGTTAATAAGATATTTCGGTCGCTCGATATGCCTATTAACCATATTATACATGTATGAAAAAATAAAGTAAACATTAAGATAGTAAAGAGACGGTTTAGTTGACTGTTAAGTAACTCATGTAATGCAGTACTACGTAATAAAACGTTTATCAGGTATAGGAAAATTAGTTACATGCCGTACGTACGTATTGCGGTATTTAAAAAAATCCGGATGATTCAGTGAAATTCCGGTTAATCGAGTCCAGTTATTCCACATACGGTTAACCGGAATACTACTGCACGTAGTTACCAATGCGCCGCTTGAATCAATTACGCGTTTCATTCGATACGATATTTTACCGTTTTAATGGACGTTATAGACACCTATGAAATTTATTTTGACGCGAGTGATGAACTGCGAGCGCGTTAATTCTCAAAGATTAAACGGCGTTGATTTATTTTACTTGCTTATTTGCGCGAGCGTAGTATATGCGCGTATTTTTATCCGCACGTTGCAGTTGTAAGTGGCGCGTTTTTCTCTCTCACTCAGACCTAATCTTAATACAATAATTTCGAACGTAAGTTCGTTCGTACGTAAACTTGATTGGATTGTAACCAAGGTGTTGTCCAATTGCGCGGATGGCCAGTTTTTTCCCTTTTCCTTAGTCGAATTGCGCGGCTGTCATACGCGGTCAGGTTTTGAATTGTGCGGGACTACCTGGGGTAGACCTTTTCCGGACCCCCCTGGGTGCACGGTCGATTCGGATAAAATTCGCACTATAAAAATTAATATTTACTCCCGTCATATTTGACGGAAAAATCGGCTAGTTACGAATACAATGGTCGACACGAAATGAATCGCCCGCGTCAGAGCGACTATGACGTTTATTTTCCGCGTGGTCTTGTATAAGTTGTGCCTTCGTTGGAGGACGGGCGAGGTGCAGCGGAAATTTCGTGTAAAGAAGCCGTGGGTTGTTGCAGAAATCCTATCCGCCCCAACCCCTGCCGAAACCCAATATAAGAGCGTGTGGCTTATGCCCTCTTCGCCCTTCCTTCCTCAACCTCCCGCTATCCCTTTCTCCAATTTTTCCCTTGAAACATGAGCGGTACCGTTTGGATACAAGCGGGCATTTTATATACCGGAAGGCGCATCGTAGATGGAGCTGCGGCGCATTTTCTGTTAGAAATTTGTGTGGCTTTAGCTTTAAAGTTCATTCCCTCCCCACGTCGAAGTCATGTCGACGGATCCATAAGTACCAATCGCGTTTCAATAAAACATATCTTTCGTGGATATTTTAATATATTTATAGCGCAATTTGTGTGATTTTTGGGCTTGTTAGTTGGAGGAAGTCGATGAAAGGATGCTCGTAAATTAAAATTTATGCCTCCTCTGCGAGTTGATAGGACAGGTGCCTAAAAAAAGCTATCTAAGAATAAAATTCACTCATTCATAATCATTGTCACTGCAGAGGAATGATCAAGGCTTTTAAATCAGATGAATCTGAATTGCATCGTTGAAATCAATATCAAATCACGTCGTTTGTTCAATGAGGCTAATTAAATATGTAAGAAAAAGTCCATACTCGATTTTTTGTGTTTATCATGCATAATGTCACAAAAATTATATTAATCTTGCAAAGTGGCACTGGTTAATTTGCACAATGTTCCATTATAAATACCAGCGTTATGCCTTTATGTATTGTCATGCATTACTGATGTTTTAATTCTTTCATTTCATAGGCTGCCATCCTCCAGCAAACTGCTGAATACATCTATCAGCTGGAGCAAGAGAAGACGCGCTTGCTTTCTCAGAACTCTCAACTCAAGAGGCTTGTGAACCAGCATGAGGGAGAAGCATCATCAGCCAAGAAGAGGAAGTTGGAACCTGGTTAGTGCTTTTATATTTCTATCTAAAATTTGAAAGACCAAGGATCATGTTATTGTCATTTTCCCTTCGTGCAGAAAATTCTACCTGAAATTTGTTGCAGATTTGTTAACCATAGAAGCATAACTCTAAAGAATCAATTGATGTTATCTGGGGCATTACGATTGGATGTCAATTTTACAAGATTTTTGCTCTAGTGAATCTTATGTAAATGATTTTATATGTATTAATTTCAAATCAGCATGCCATTCATTGCATCAAAAGTTAGCAGAGCTGTTTAATAATAAGTATCAAACTTTTAATGTGCTAGTTTTCAAGATGTTTTTTCTAAGATATTTCCCTAAAATCACACTAACCATCTGGAAGTTGACAAGTTAGAGATTGAACTCTGTGTAAATCACAAATATAGCTATACATTAAAGAAAAATGGTTGTTAATTTTTCTGCATATGCATTATGAAAATATTAACCAAAGGAAAAAATCTTCCATTGTTTTCATCAGGTGCAGTTTTATGTGCAAGTGAATCATCGTCTGCCGATGAGGGGATTGGAAGCATGTCCCCTGAGCCACCTGAGGATGCTGCAACCAACGGGCCAGAGATGCTACGCCGCGAGATGATCGACCTGAGAATGCAACTGGACAGGGAGCGGAGGCTGAGGATGCACCTCGAGGATCAAGTGCGCTCTTTGGAGGCTCAGCTGTACCCGGAGCGCATCAGAGAGATCACACAACAGGTGCAGTTGCAGTACCAGCGAAATGGCCCCTCCGATGTAAGCAACTTTGCAGATTTCGGTTTAAATTTTTCCTCATTAGTTCTGTCATTTAATTTTGGGCCCCTAAAAATAAATCTTGAAGAACTTTTTATATATTTTTTTGGTCAAAGTTGCATAATTTTTATTATCAAATAATATAACTGGTTTATTTGATTTATTAATTCTATCCCATTGTTGAAAGCTATAAATATGGAACCATAGAAGTTGCATTTTTTTATAAGTTGGTAATATTAGTTTCTTAAACGAAAATTTAAATTTTTTGTCAATGCTGTGTTGATCGTCAAAACTTTAAATTTTTGGACATTATATAATAATGTAATATCGTTACTTGATTGACTTGCAAAACTACTGACTAATTTAATGGGTTTATTTGATTTATTAATTACATTCTGTTGTTGAAACAGCTACAGAAATGTAACAGGAGAAGTAGCAATGTTGATGAAAATGTTTTTAATTTTGCTTCACCACTTAAACTTTGGAAAGTTAAGATATTGATCATTGTTATTTTGATCAATATAAATTTCAATTTGTGGACTCACATTTTTGCATTTGATTATTGCCTTTTGCACGTATCATCTTTATTAAAATCATGTCATTAGAGGAGTAAATAACTAATTTATTTGTTATGTTCTTTTCAGGCACCAATGGAGGTTCATCAGGAGGCAATGTGTGTGAAGCAGGAGGCATCCCCAATGAGTACGGCCGCTTCCCCTCCTCCCAACCTCATACTCCTGCCCCCTCCTTCTCCTATCCCTCCTCCTCCCCAGCAACCTCCTACAATTCACCTCTTGCACTCCTCGGCTTCTCCGCCCCTCTCGCCACGCATCACCAAGGAAGACGATGTCGTGGACGAGATCCCGGAAGATCCTCTGAGACTGACTGCGCCCATTGTGAGGGAGTGTGCCTCCCCCACACCTCCCCCTCCCGAACCTCCGGTGCTCCCATCTGCCCTCGAGTCGGCCATCAAGGCCGAGCCTAAGGTGGAGGTGGAGATGGCACCACGGCTGCCATCTCCGGCGATGCACGCGGCTGATGCCCACGAGGAGAGGGACGAGGCTGGACTCACTCCACAGACAAGGTAGGTATTTCTTCTCACTGTTTGTATTTCTACCTTAATTTCTGTACGCAACTGTTCTTTTAGCTTCAATTATCTTTTAAATTATATTTCTCATAACTCATTCCTATTTTATGTTATTCCATACAGGCTGTACCTTGGTACTACATCTCGTCAGAACTTGGAGACTATAGTGGAAGCAATTCGCCATTTGGAGGGTGACCATCTGTTTGGCGATGACCCTCCGCACCATCATCATCACCTACACCATTTACACCATCACCATCATTTGCAGGTAAGAGTTAGTTACCAAAATGCTGTTAGCTCTGAAATGGATGACTTTTTATAACTACACTCCTCATCTCATTTCATTATTTTAAGATTATTTATATGAAGATCTCGAGGAACATTTCTCTTGCGTATTAAAGAACTGATTTAACAAATGAGATATTGTATGTTATTGGATGTATATACCATAAATACCCACGTATAATGCGCACTTTTTTTTGAAATATTTGAGTTAAAAATTAGGATGCGTGTTATACGAGGGTACATAATTTTCATATTTTCATTTGACCCCATATTTCCACAATTTCGGCGCAGTAATTACTGCCCGTATCTTCATAATTTTATTGGTGATTTTTACGAAAAGTAAGATAGATAATAGTTAAAATTTATTAATTAATTCTACAAACATTCATTAATCAGATATTAAAAGAATGAATTCAGTATTTATTCATTTTAAAAGCCAAGAAATACTTCGTCACTGGACCATTCTTCTTCGATGTTGTTATCGGAATCGGCATCTTACGCATGACGCCACCCTACACCGGCGCCTGGCCTGGTGGTGAGGTACTGGTACTACTTACAATTAGAAACAATTGCAGCTGGGAGTTGATGCTTCTTGTAGAACTAAATAAAGTTATCATTCCCTACCTTTCTCTCAGCATTCATACGTGATTTATTCTTGATTCTTAGAGTATGTAGTTAATTATGGTTATTTGCTCTCGTGTTTACGTGCTCCAGAGTGTTCTAATAAGGGTAAAACTGAAGGTTGGGCGAACCCGTCCACCTCAGGCGTGACAAAAACGTATGTAAAAATAGGATTATCGTCATTCCTTCATTTTATTAGCTCAAAGAATGTCATATGCCATACTATGAAATTAATATAATTCGATTTATTGTGTTTATCCTAATATCACCTTGTAAGTAAACATAGAGTATGTAATGATTGAGTTAGCTGACGTTCTTTTGGAACGTTATTCGAAAATTTCATTTTGCACTTTCATTATGTTACCAATACATATTACCAATAATTCGATCATTGCCTTAGAACACGTTACACCATCTACTTTATTCTGGAACGGTAATGCTAAAAAAATCTGTGCACACTATACGCGGGTATATAGAAAAATCATAGATTACGAGGGTGAAAACCCCCCTGCGCATTATACAAGGGTGCGCACTATATGCAGGTATTTAGGGAAATTCATTTTAGTTAGAAACTCCAAAGAAGTGCTTTGGTACACTTTTTAAAATAAATGATGTTGTATGCAAAACATCATGCAAGCAAGGGTAAAATCAGTAGATCTTGCCTCATAAAATATAAATATTTTTAAATATTCACTTGGAGTAAACTATACATTTAGTATAAATGTATAGCTTCATAATTCTTCCCAAGTTAATGATGTAGGTAACCTTATATCAATCAGCCTTTTGTGTAAAGAATGTATGAATTTCAACTTCCAAGTAGTTCCCTTCAATAACAATATGTGATTTGTCAATTACAACAATATAATTGGTAGGCTAAATTACTATAGATAATGACTTATTTTTTCTTTTACTATGGAAGGATTACTTAAAAAGCTTATAACAACATTAATTATCATTTTCACTAGGTAGCTGCAACCTGTCCATTCTAATTCATCTTTGTAGATTAAATATTATAATATTAATTCCTGTATTTTTCAGGCTATAAGTCAGGGGTCGGCAACCTACAGCCCGCGGGCCACGTGTGGCCCTCGAAAACGCTTTTTGCGGCCCGCAAAGCTGTAATGAAAAAGTGATCAGGAAAATTTCTCATGGGCAATTTTATATTTTTTGAGTAAAATTATGGTCTCAAAGCCTTCCCTGGTGAAGTTTTAACCCTAGTAAATTACGTAGACTAGATTTTGTTAATATGAAATCACAGAATCTCTAGAAAACATCTGATTTATTCGCTCATCCGGCCCGCCGAGGCTTTCTTGACTCCCAATGCGGCCCTCCGAAACATTCACAACTGCAAATGTGGCCCGCCATACAGAAAAGGTTGCCGATCCCTGCTATAAGTCATTCGCCACAAAATCATTAAGTATACATTATTAATAATTAATAGCAAAAATTGTTAATGTATAAGATAAAACCTTATGCAACGTGAATTTTGAAATTGCATTTTCATTATTGCGCTTTATTACAGGTCTGCTCACAGTGATTAGAATGTTGTTGCTTATGTTGTGTTAGCCATGTCTTTTGGTTCCTAATGAGCCCGTTGAATAGATTAATTAATGCCAGAGAACATTAGAATTTCAGTAGATGTCATAAAACTTTTATAAATATCTAGCATAAATACCGTTACGTGTATGGCTACAGGAGTGAAAAGATATGCCTGCATTATTAGCTATAAGCTTCAAGTAATTCAATACGCAAAAATTCATGGAAACTGAGCAGCAGAACGTCATTTCAGTTCATGTCCTACAGAAAAAATGATCCATGAATGAAGAAAACAGGAGGGAAAACTGAAGGTGACAGGAAAAGAGAAACAGTCTTCGTAAGCTTGGTCCTAAATGACCACAACTATAAGAGGAAGTGAAAAAATTGATAGTAAAATGGAGGAAGTTAGGTATTGCTGTATCAATGAAAATGGTTATGTACAAGGTAAAAGGAATTGCAGAAGAAAAATGACTGGTTGAGCATATGTGTTGTTATTAAATGTGCCATACATTTATTAGGAATTAAAATCTCATCTTGCACTTAAGTTTAAGTAAGTATTATCAGTTAGAGGTGTCTGTACACTCTGACAGCCTAATTAATAGGACTGCCGAGTGCACCCATGGCACATACCATTTAATTATACAAGTTTTGAAGCAAATATTTATGTTTTAGATCGTACTTGTTACCTTTCACAAATTAAATTTACCTAAAACGTTATATTTAACTTTAGCACACCATATTATTTTATTTAAATGTCGCCAGATACAGACATAATCACAGCTAGAAATGATATGCGATGTGACCCTTCCTAAATGCTTAGGTGAACCAAAATACTTATTTCCGTAAAAATCTTCTAAAAATATCGGGGTGCGTCTCATTGCCCAAAAAATAAGGTAGTTAATTGTAATTGAGCCAATGAGCAATTTTAATATGCATACTATTATTTACAATCAGGCTAACTGGTGACAACACAAAAGTGAGTTGACAAAATTATGAGGAAAAATATAATTATGCTCAACATTAAATTCGGAGTTGTCATGGTTCATGTAGATCAGAGATAATTTTTTCAGTATTGCTTGCAGGTTACACTAATTTTTGTTTTTCCTATATCTTATCCTTTTGTTTTATGTATCTCATCCCATCACATTATATAAGGCATTCAGAGCAACAGGCAAAATCACCAAATATTCATCAATATTGATGTATCATTTTGAAGGGAATTTTAAATACCATATTTCTCGGCATATAAGACGCACCAGGGTATAATACGAACCCTATCATCTTAGAAGATTTTTCAGGAAAAAATATTATGGTTCTCCAAGGCATTTAAGGGCCATGTTGTATATCAATTCCAGTCGTGATTAAGTCTGTATCCGGCAACATTTACAGAAAATATTCCGGCGTGATAATAGTTAAATATAACATTTTAGATAAACTTCATTTGTAAAATAAATGGGAATGATCTAAAACATAAATAATTGCTTCAAGACTTGTATAGCTAAATGTGCCTTGTGTGAACTCGGCAGTCGTATTAATTAAAGCTGTCAGAGTGTGCCGCACGTATAGATACTCTTTACTGATTATTCCAAATATATTCCCCCCTTTTTGGCCAAAATATTAGTAACAAAAGTAAGGGTCAGGTCTGGCCGGGTTATCCCGCTATGGTAATGGAGTAGACTGTACTGCCAGCGACTCAACACCGAGCGGCGGCGGGAAATAACCAAACACCCTGAGGGGGCTAACGGCTTTGGGCCGATGAGCCCCCTTAGGAGGCTGATGGTCCCTCAGTAAAGGAAATGCCACTGGAACCCATTGTGCAGTGTCTGTACTCCAGGTTAGGGGTGGCTGCCAGGGGCATCTGTTCCCCATGTTAGGGGCGGCCTTTACCTCATCCTATGGTAGGTTAGCGACAGGAAGGGCATCCAGCGGTAAAACTATGCCAAATCTAACATCATGCAGAGCAACAAGAGATGATGTAATGAGGGCTTGGGCATCCCCTGTAGGCAACGCGTTTGGGCCTTGACCGTTCCCCCCCAAAAATGGACAAATGGACCATAAGCGGTTGCGTCTAAAGGAGATAGCTCAAAGGAAAGAGAAACATAGGAATGATAACATAAGGAAGATCGGCTCAATGAGGGCACAATGACAGGAAGGAGTCGGGAAGTCACTGATATGATGAAAGGAGAAAACTGTCCATCCTGTGTGTACAAGAAACTAAATGGAAGGGAAATAAAGTAAGAGAGATTGGAGGCGGTTTTAAGTTGTGCTATGGTGGTACAGCCAGTAGGAAAAAAGGGGTTAGAATAATTTTGGACCAGAGACTGAAAGGTGTACTGGAAGTGAACAGGAAGTCAGACCCGATGATCGCAATAAAAATAGATCTGGGAGGAGAGATCCTGAATGTGATGAGTGTGTACTCACCTCAGGTGGGATGCAGCCAAGAGGAAAAGGAGGGCTTCTGGATAAAGATGGACGAAGAAGTAGGGATGTTGCCAAGGAATGAGAGGCTTTTTATAGGTGGTGATCTGAATGGACATGTAGGAGAAAATAATGTAGGAACTAAAAGGATGCAGGGAAGGTAAGGAGTGAGGAAGAGGAATGCTGAAAGGGAAACTATTGTTGACTTTGCCACGATGGCAAATCTGGCTATAGTGAACACCTTTTATAAGAAGCCTTTGAACCAGCGCCTGACATATATAAGTGATGGAAGATGTTCGCAAGTAGATTATATACTCTGTAGAAGGGAAAGATAAAAGAAGTGAGTGACTGCAAGGTGCTGGCAGGAGAGGTAGTGGCACCTCAGCATCGACCAATTGTTTGCATGGCCAGTTGGATGAGTGCAAGGCCTAAAGAGAGAAGAGGCATGTCAAAAACAAGGTAGTGGAAGTTGAAGGAAGGTGACCTGAAGGAGAAGTTTGTGGAGGAGGTTAGAGGGAAACTTAGGGCAGTAGAGGCAACTGCAAGTAATGGCTGGAAAGTAATTACAGGTACAATACGAGAGGTGAGTAATAAAGTTCTTGGACAGACAACAGGAAAAATGTAAGATTGACAAGGAGAATTGGTGGTATGAAGAGATACAAGACTGTATAAAAGAGAAGAGGGAAGCAAAGAAGAAATGGGTTTTAGAAGGGGAGGATGCTAGGAGAGAGTATAATGTGTCAAAGAAGCGAGCTAATAGAGCTGTGGCAAAAGCAAAGGCAGAGGCATATGCTGACCTATATGAGGGCCTAGATACCGACCAGGGACAAGAGGATATTTAGAATTGCAAGACAGGGAGAAGAGCTGCCAGGACATGTGCCAAGTAAAGATGATTAAAACAGAAGACATTGTGATGTGTACAGAGATGAAGAAGGAGGCAGAGGACAGGCTGGAGGAGTGGAGAGAATCGCTTGAGAGCGGAGGGATGAGGATAAACAGGAGCAAGACAGAGCTCATGAGCCTGGGTGGAAAGTTGAGGAGTGGCTGTAGTGGAGATACCTACATCAAATAAATTCAAGTACCTAGGATCAATGATCCAGCAAGACGGTGGACTGGAGGAAGAAGTAAAAAGTAGGATACAGTCAGGATGGTTGAACTGGAGGAAAGTATCGAGCATGCTATGTGATAAGAAGGTACCGGGAAAACTGAAAGGGAAAGTGCACGAGACGGTAGTTAGACCAGCGATGATCTATGGAGCAGAGACATTGCAGATGACAAAGAGATGGGAGGACAAATTAGATGTGGCAGAGATGAGAATGCTGAGGTTTGCCAGTGGCTACATGCAGATGGATCAAGTGAGAAATGAAGTGATGAGGGGAATACTTAAAGTAGCAAAGATTTCAGAGAAAGTTAAGGAAGCTGGGCTCAGGTGGTATGGGCATGTTAAGCAGAAAGAAGAAGAGTACATAGGGAGGAAGATGTTGGAAATGGTGCCACCAGGAAAAAGGAGCAGAGGACGACCGAGGAAACGGTGGATGGACAGCATACGGGAGAGTATGGAGAAGTGAGGACTCAGGGATGAGATGACAGTGGATAGAGCAGCATGGAGGAGGATTATCCGCACCAGTGACCCCACATAATGTGGGAATAATAATGCTGAAGAAGAAGATTAGTAAGAAAAGTAAGGGGGGGGTATATTCACACCCAAAAAATTAGCATATGAAAATATCACTGTCGACAGTAATTATAGGTAACAATTAATGCCCTCACTTGATTTGATTGTTTTACAGAGAATTTCTTTATACATATACCTCAGTAACTCAATTCTTTTTGTTCACTCTTTGGAATCCTTGCCTTAACATTCATATTTTCATAATAGTGGGAATTGCAGAATATTTTGCTTTGAAAGCATTGATTGGCCAACTTCATCCCTTCCCTAAGTCATAAATATGCAAATATTGATATGTAGTGGTACCACCTATCGTTATTTTAGAGAAAAAGTCACTGCGACGAAAGAAATTATCTTCATTACCCGTCAATCCGTAGGCAATTCTGTCAGCTGATCAGACTGTCCAGCTTGTGCAGCTGTTGATTGTATATAATGCAATGGCATTATAAAAGTCAAACTGAGGTGTTGAAGGTGTTTCAACTATCTGCAGAATGTATTCCTTAATGTGATATTCTGAGGCATAAATATCGCAAGTAACAAAAATACAGGTAAAATAAATTATGAAAAGAATATATCAACTGAAATATAAAACTGAAAACTGATAATTACTTTCTTATACAGGCACAATTCAAGTAGTCATTGTCAACTGTATCAGAATGATACGAATGGAATTTAAATAACATTCATAAATCAAAATTTTCGAATTTAGTCCAGGAACACTTGATACATATTTCAATTACACCTGCAACTATAAGCACGCAAAATGTGATGTCACCATTTCATTGTAAATTGATAGCTGTAACTAAATTGCTCACACATATTAAAACTCATTCTTTAGAATATTACAAGATGATCCAAACATAACCTATGATGCCTTCTTTCTATTTAATCATTTATTTAATACTTATATTGGCATTAATAGTATTAAAGTCATTGTGGATATGTAGTTCTTTATGTTCCCAAATTTCATAATTTAGCGTTATAAAATACTACAAATACATTCAAACGGAATATTAAATTGATCACTTGTATTTGTGCACCAAAAATAACGCGTGTACATATTAGAATATACTGAATCTGAGTCCAACAATAGTTGTTGCTATGGCAACGCTTTCGTAATGAGTGATAAAAGCTGCAAAATCGTCACTATGTATGTGAAATTCTAAGAAATACAATCGATAAGCAAAATTCTACGATAAAAATTAGAATTTTCATTCCTTTTCTTAGAGAATAGTACAAATCTCACTCTGATATTACAATTCTAAGATATTTTAATATGCAAGAGAAAATTACCCTACATGATGGATTTCAGATTTCCCATGTAAGGGACTACATAGTCTCAATTTCGCCCTAATAAAGTCGTTTGTATGTGTGTCTGTAAATCAAAAGGGAAGGATAGTTCCTGGAATCAAATCCAGGACTTCAATCTTCGCAACAAAAACTATCCTAGTGAGTTCGGCCCATGTAGCAAGAGATTTCCACCAAGTTTCATGAAAATCAGTCTATTGGTTCAAAAGTTAATAGGGGGAATAGGCAGAGGGCAGACACAATGACAAAACTATGAGCCTATTTCCATTCTGGAAAGTAGGCTAGAAAGTGAGGTCTGTAATGGGGTTCAAACTTTTTTCCAAAATGGAGGCTTAAGACTATATTCAGGGAGGGACTATATTCGGACTAATATGGTAGATAGTAGCAAATTCAAAATTTTCAATAATTTCATTATTTTTTAAATAATGAAAATTAAAATTTTGCTGAAACCTAGAGGATTCATTCATTTGTGTTCTGTCTTACGACAGGTCCTACCAATTAACTAATTAATTGGCTTTGACTAGGGAATATACATACACGGTGTGGTGGTTTCCCGTTGCCTTCCACACCGGACACACACACAGAAGGGAGGAGGGAAACCCAGTGCCGGCATTTGCCTGCTCTTGCGAAGAACACCAGGGGGGCCAACGGCTTAACGTCCCTTCCGAAGGACGGAACAGCTGAATTTGCGCGGTCTCCTCAAACCACGCAAACAGGGGGCCGGATGACCTTGAGAAAAAATCCTACTCGCGCAGGATTCGTACCCGATGACTTTCAAGCATCGGGCGAGTAGCAGCCAGCGTCCTAACCACTACACCACCGGCACTAGAGGATTATAAATATATAAATAAATGCGCCGTGTGGTGTGTCAAATAGATTAACTTGTGATTGTGGCATTTGGTGAAAAAATTTCTTTCCTCTTATCATTTTCAGGATGTCCAGATGCGGCCAGAGTCGCCACAAGACGTTCCTTTGGCCCTGACCACTCAGGTGGTGGGCCCTACCTCTCCGAGTGCCCTCCCCGTGGAGGAGCACCTGGGGCCTCCCTCACAAGACTATTCCTCACACCTTCCACACCACACACCCCATCACCTAACTCCTATCCCGCCCCACCCTCCGCATCCAAGAGAGGAGGAAGAGGAAGTCGCGGTCGACTTAGGGTGCTACCGGCCTCCTTCGGGTGTAACATCTGTCCTGACGATGGCGCCACCCACCAACTCCCACTCGTCACCCTCCCCCCCTCATCCCCACCACTTCGAGGTGCACCCGCTGGGTGGCCCAATGCATCGGCGCCACCAATTGCCGGCCCATGCTGCCCAACAGCAGCAGCGACCGGGTGTGATAGTAGTGAAGCACACGTGAGCAAACAGCTCAGGTGTCGCGTCGAATGTCGAGGGCATGGCGCACGCAGGAAGATGGTGCGTCTTGAGCGTCTCCTAGTGCAGGATGCGCAGAAGTGGTGCATGGCGAGTGGTCAAAGTCATCCCTGCTCTTCTGATCGTCTGCTGCTGCTTCGTTCTTGGACCGGAAGAAGAGAATGTTTAAAAAAATATAAGGGTGTTCCTGACATTCATGCATTTCGTATGATGTTTTAAACAGAAAAAAATGGACTGCAGAAGTATTTGATTTTTTCTTACCCTCTCTCGTCTTTGCTCTGTAGCCCAATTCGATTAGTTTGTTTTGAAAAAGTCTGTTGCTCTTTTTTTTTCTTTTTTACTGAGGAAAAAATGTAAGAGGCAAGTGTTCCTCATTTATGGAAGTTTGTGAAATGTTGATGAGGAGCAAAGTGTGTGTGGATGGGTCGAGGCGATTCCTATGGACGGAGGAAATGTATTTAGTTATACGCCGGTGATTAGGAAGAATACTGGAAGAGGAATTTTTTCTGTAACAATTTGTAAATATGTGTGTGTGAACATAGATGTATTATGTTGCCACTGAGGCAGGGTCTACTTGGCAGCAAATTTTGATGGCAACTGGTTCTCCTGTCATTCGCTGCTTTTTTGCGGGGTGTTGTTGCCTTGCGCTGAGAGAGATCCTGGTGATGCTTTCCTTCATTTTTTAAGTATAATTATCCTCGAGTGTGCGTGTGTGAATGAGGGTATGATGTAAATTTTTTTGTGCATGAATGTTAAAAACATTTGCAGTCTTTGCCTCAGTAGAAGTGCATTTTTTCTGGACTTGGCGTAGATTTTTTTAAGTTTCTCGCCGTATACGGGACTCGCATCGAGGTGTTTTGGCTGTTTTTTCTTTAATTATGTTACTTGATAAGATGAAAATGGTTTCATTTTTTTCTCCCCACATTGTCCTTCTTAATTAAAAAAAGAGTTAAGTCAAAGTGAGTATGTATGTATTGAGAGAGTTCCTTTTTGTAGCCGAAAAGTATGGTTTCATTATTTCTCCCCACACAGTCCTTCTTAATTAAAAAAAAGAGAAGTCAAAGTGAGTATGTATGTATTGAGAGAGTTCCTTTTTCTAGCTGGAAAGTAAGTGTGACTGACTCAACTGCCGGTTGTTTCCCTCGGGTTTAAATTGTTCGCCTCTTTTTGGTGACGTCAGTTTTTTCTGAAATCTTTGTGTCATGTCCTTTTCATGGAGGGGCCTGATTTTTTTTGCAGTTTTGAATGACATCGGTGCATGTGAGCTATTTGCGGGATCGCTCTCTTCCCTGAGTGTCTGCGCTTTGTGAGACTGTCATGTATGCGTGAGCTTTTTTTTGAAGAGGATGATTCTTCTCTTGCTGGATGGATGTATTCTTTGAAAATATTTTTGCCATTCCAATTTCTTTTTTTTTTCAACAGTCCTTCAGACCGTTTAGAGAGAGAGAAAAAAATGAAAAACAGAAGCTTAGGTAATCTCATTGGGACTTGTAGTATTATTGGAGATTTTTAAATGAGTCATACCGTGTTTTGTACAGTTGTGCATTGCATTGCTGCGAAGCAATCGAAGGAAAATAATAAGGTGAGCGATGAAAGGAGTTTGCTTTGCTATGGTGACGGATGTGTACAGGAATCAGGATGGAGATAAATTTCTTCAAAGAAACTCGCATTTTGAAACTTTTTCTCAAAATTTCCTGTGATATTATTCTACAAGTCTTTAGAGTGGCATTGATGTCAGTTTTTTCAAGTATACCTCATTTGCCCTGTCCATCCCTTGAGCGTTTTTGAGGGCATGCATTGAAATGGAAAAATGCATTGAGGCAGGTGGTCTAATATGGACGTGCCCGCCTGTGGATGCCGGCATTTTGAGCAGTTAAAGAGAGAAAAAAAACATACTTTTATTATTAAAAATTGTATAATGTGTGCCAGTTAGCATAGATGAAAAAAGTAGTGAGGTTTGACATCTTCCACGACTCAACACCATACCCCACAATTACCGATTTTACAGAACTTCTACCAGTTGGGCTTACCTCTTTGCTGTATGCGTGATAGAATTCAAAATGAAGCATTGTTCTGGATGGTTTTATTCAATTCAATGATCCAAACATTTACTGAGTTGACAGTTAATGTTGCAATCCTAGCTGCGAGCCTATCTTGATGGACGTAAAAGATTTTTCAGTCACACAGGGAAAGATTTAAAGACAGGTTTGTTCTGTATCGATTGCAGTGTTGTTCCTATTTTTTACTTTTCTCCATACGACAGCCTCTAGAGTCGGTATTTTGAACCTGTTGTCACCTTGATGGGATACAAATAGAGTGATATGAGCGTGGGGACGCATAACAAAGGTCAATTTTTGAAAAATTTTTAAAATTCTCTGGAAAGAGTTTGCGATTTTATCGTTCAAAAGGGAAAATTTTTGGATAGATTTGTGATAAACTGAAAATGTGTTCCCTCGTGGGAAGAGAGGTAAAGTGTAACATTGACTCGATAGTTAAAAAAAAAGTAAATTCCCATTTTTCTTCGGTGCATTATTCTTGATGTTAATAATTGTATCCATCACTACTGTTTGTAAATTCTGAATTGGTTTTGATTACCCCTTTGCGACAGCTGTTTTTGTGACCTGTTGCGCATTGTGTAAATTTGTATTATATGAAACCCTTTGCAGATTTTTCATGAACCCCTCTCAAGTTAATTGCTGTGATGTATTGGTATGGTACGTTGCTCAAGGTGCCCAACTATCCTCTTTTAGAAGTATCGGTTTTAGATGAGAAAAGGGAAGGTTTTAAAAAAGTTTTAGGTATGTATTGTAGTCTGTGAACAACATACAGCCTCTTCACAATTGTTTCATGTTCGGTGAACCTGTACAATCATGATGTTACCAGCAATTGCCAACGGAAGGTCATGGTTTGTCTTTTTTTCTTATATTTTTCCACACTGTCGGTCATTGCTCTACAGTGCAAATATTTAATTTGCCTTTTTTTTGAGAGGAATAGCCTTATGATCTGATAAAGGCAGACTGTGGCTAAAGTTAGTTATGTATAATGACAAGATGGAGATTTTAATTCATGTATTTTGGAATATGTTGCCTAGCTTCTGTTAATAGCTGCTTGGGAAGGGTGAAGGGGAGGAAACAGAGGGTTATCAGTTTATTTTACAGAAAGCATTAAACCCTGATCTTACGGAGCATTTGTCGGTGATTGTTAATGTAAACATTCTCCATGCAATTTTCACAAGAATAAAAAAACCAAGGTGTAGAACTGAGTAGTCTTCTAGAATATTTGTAATTGCCGAGATTATCCCTAATTCTGCAGGTCATGCATATTTGATTGTATGTATAGTTTCATCCTGATGTTTTTTTTTAATTGTCCCAATGTATTGTACCGCATGTTGCTATCAAAACATTGAGGGTAATGGCACATCCTATCAATATCAAATGACTGCTTTTGTTTCCTCTTTCACGAGATTGTGTCCTTGCAACTTCAGGAGTAGGGAAACCAAAGACATTATATTGGACTCTCATCATAATCATTTCTTTGCATGCAGGCATCCTGATGTCATATGGCAAATTAAAAATACAATAAAATGTAAACCTCGCAAGTCCAACTGCATTTGGGTTTAAATTACTGAACAAAATGGTTTTGCCTAGAGAAGTACAAATCAAGGAAGTGTTCATTCAGTCTTGAGTTAACATTTTTTGCATTATTCTGTGGCTTTTTAGTTCTTTTGTTGCTTGTAATGACATCAGTATCATAATAAACCATATGATCCATCATTTGTGTGAACTTTTTTCTAATGAAACCTTAACTTTCATATATCTGAAAATAAAAAAATACCTGAACTTCATCACAAAACTGAAATTTCCATAATTGTTATCACAAGCAATTCTTTTAAATATGTTGACACTACTGTAAAATAAAACAACTTACATGTATATATACTTTTTATTTAGCTTGAGATTACAACTTATCACACAGGTCTTAGGTATCCAAAGTTGGTCATGTGCTTTCTAAATAGGTTTACGCATGTCTGATGTTTATAAGGCAAGAGGTAAAATCAAACAAAGAACTTCAGGGAGTATATTTCACGTGACGTTCCTACTATCAAGTGAGTGTTCCAGCATTGTAACAAATTAACTGTATTTATAGTTTACTATGTTTATTTAGTTCGAAATTACAACTTATATAGTGCAGATCTTAGGTATAAAAGAATTGGTCTTGTGCTTCAATTACATGCCAAGTTAACACATTTACAGATGCTCAACAAGTTTTTGAGCAAGAGAACAGCTGAGGCCAGTGCCATCAGGCTCGACATCAAGAGATTTCACTACTCCATCTTCGATCACCATTGAATAACGCTTAGATCTTATACCGCCAAGTGGAGCAATATCAGTTTCCAGTTCCAGAGCCTTTGTGAAAGTTGCATTGGGGTCTGCAAGTAGCCTCAGCTAAAGCATGAAAGATAATAATATACCAATTAAAACGAGGAATTACAGTGCAAGACATGATACTAAAAACCTGTACAAAAGATTAAATTCTAGTAACCACCAAATATGGAAGTAATATATTTTATTCTTATAATTAAATCATTCATGATGAATACTCGACGAGTACCATTAACAAATGAATTAGATCCTTTTACCTTTCCGGTAGCATTGTGAGCTTTCCCCCAAGCATCCATTACAAACGGATCATTGACAGAAACGCAAACGATTTCCTTTACACCCTTGCTTTTGATCTGGTCAGCTTTTTCAACATATCCCGGAAGATGAGTCTGGAATTATAAGGCATTTGTTATAAAACTTTGTTACAGCACCAACTAATTTATAATTAAGATTTCTCTGATAATGTTACAAACCTTCGAGCAGCCTGGAGTAAATGCCCCCGGTACTGCAAACAATACTATTTTTCCTTTGGCGCTCAAATCTGCGATATTAACTTTATTCGCTGGAGAGGATTCATAAAGGTCCACGCTTGGAACTTTGTCTCCAACCTGAACGAATCAAGACGAAGAACAAGTTAGTACATATAATTAACAACTCAATATTTATAAAAACTTCCTCACGCTTTCACAACAATGCCGGTACACAGTATTATGATCGAAATGTAGATACAATGGAATTATAACGAAAGACATTAAACAATTTGAAACATAGAATTACAAAACATACCTTAATCGGCATGTTGTTCGAGTATGTGGAATGTATTGATCTAGTGAGTATAACCGCAGGAATGACCCTCAATGGTTGTAAAGAGAATAATCCAAGGTGAAACATGGTTGCCGCGGATGCACAGGTCAGTACTTCTTAGAAGAGTTGAAACTTTCTTTTTCCTCTGTATAGCAGCGCTCTCGTAGCAGATTTGTAACACTATAAGTAAGACGTAAAATTACTGATTAAGCTATAATATTCATAATACTGCTTTTTCTTGGAAAAATAATAGTAAAATTTTGACGATATACCTATTCATCTCTTTTATATTAACGCGATTTATAAATGCATAAAAACAACGGTACCTAATTAATTTATTTCTATCATGGATTTTTATTTTCTGGTAAACATTTATTGTTATGATTGCGTCGTATTATTTCATTCATCGATTTTATTGCATATGAAGTAATATTATATTAATGAATATACTATTCAAATAAAGATTGACGGTACTGATATAAGAGCTCTGTCATATATTTTTAAATCTTCGTTAATTACGTAAACTATTTTGCATTTTTTAGAACATCGAGCGCGAAAGACCTTGGATAAAGGAATAAAGTGAAGTGATATAACATACTCAAGTCGTGAATGGGCAGTTTTATGTGAGCTCAAGGTCCAATTCCATTTTGTTATGACAGCCTCCTGTTGATAGCGCCTGTTAATCTTATGGAGGATAGACCCTGAGTCTCGGAAATGATTCGTTATATTTGACATCCTACCAAAAGTTATATGTTCCTTTTATCTAAGAAGGCACGGAAAGCGGTAAGTAATATTTAAACTGCAGTTAAATGACTTGTTTGATTCTGATACACTCAATGCCCTACATATTCATAAGTAATACGTAGGTATAAGGAAACTAATTGGTGCTTTGCAATGTGTCTTACTTGGTATTCCATCAGATAATTACAAATCTTTCCTGGAATTACTTTTAAAATCAGTCGCTTTTTCCTTTTCACCGACCAGCAAATGGAAGTAAAAATTAATAAAAAGTTCCTTCTGCCATAAACGTTCAATAGCCATCAGAAAAGTTCACAAGAATTCAATGAATCATACAGCTGTATTTATTTACACATTTGTTTATTATATCGAAGCTTTCATTTGGAGATTACAAGAAATATTTTTAAATTTCTTCGTATCTTCATGTATCTATGTCAAGTTAAGATGATCTTAAAGCTCTTAATTTTTATCATCAAGAAAGCACAATGTAATAAAATAAACGAGAAAAAAATCACTTCTTTGACTAAGTCCTTTATTTATTAATCTATTATACATAGTGACTATCCGGTTTATATGGTAGTTTTACATGCATAGACTGGTTGAAAAATCATTTTTGTAACATTCATTTACAAATAAAGGTATCATCATTACTCCTTATTCACGTGCTTCATATTGTTGTTACAGAAGTATTGGGGTAAAAAAGTATTTTCTAATCTTACCAGGCTGTGGAGAAGTTTGTAAACCTGTTCTGTACATACAGGAAAGGAAGACATATTTATGACTTTTATATATTAAGGGTAACACACTTAATAAAAAAGGAATAGATTTGTAAGATAAATTGTAATTCAAATATGAATCCAAAAATATCTATATTGTAAACTTTCAACTCTGATAAATCCAATTCACCTAATTACCTTTGAATAAAGGAGTTACTACTGAACTAATATTTTTATTTTTACCTAGTTATATGTAAATGTATGATATTTATCTCTACAAAACAAAGCAGAAATTTATCATTTTTCTGTACCTATATAGGCTTAAGTATTTCAATGAGGGATCTTTGTGGTTAAATAAATATTTTCTGTCAGTTTTCTTAAAATTTTACTTAAGGTAAATCATAATTTATTATTTGATGCTTAATTGTATCACTTGTCCTCATAACTATCATATGATTCATTTTTAAACAAAGAGCATCTTTTTCAACTAGATAACAAGCTTTCTCATTTAGTACTTGCTTATTGTATCCAATCAATATTTTTTCATTTTAATTAACCCTCAAATTTAGAACGCCTCAACACTATTGGCATGATTCATCCAACATTTGACTGTGCCTATATATCAGAATTCTTCCATTATTTCATATGAAATGATTCCAGCTTCCCTCTTTCCTTTTAAACTTGAGATTATAATTACAAGTGTTTCTATTGTGAATTCTAGGATCTAGATATCCTTTAATCCAGATGTTCATATGATCAGAAAAATGTCTAATATTTGATTTAAAAACCGTATTTTGAGAACAGGAGATACATTGCGAAAGAAATAATACCTTCGTTCCATGTGTGTAAGCTTGTAAAATGATATAATTGCATGTCCCTTGTGAAAAAAATGTTAATTATAACTCGATATCATAGCCGTGGCTCATCAGTAAATGCTTTAGATAATTTATTTTTGACAAAATCCAAAAAAGTAACATTCTCAACGTATTATGTATTCATAACTGAATTTTTTTATTATAAAAACAATACCAAAAATATGGTTTATTTTGTGGCAATCCTTAAATTGAAAGGATCTATAGGTGTTGAAATTCAGATGTTGTTTTTAGAAAAATCTCTACTTATCCAATGACTTACAACAAGTGTCCATTTTTCTGTCAATGAATTTTTGGCTGATTTGGAATGGTTCTACTGAGATATTGAAATAATGGTGTAAATTGACAAAATCTAGGATGTATGAAAAGGTAATTTTTTTAAAACCTCTTTCATTTACTCGATCTATACATGCTGATGCATTTAAACTTTAAAATATCTCTAGTTCTTAATAATTCATAAATAATATTAGATTATGACAATTAATACGAGAAATTGAGTTTTCTGCAGAACAGAACTTGTCGATTGAATTTTTCTCTTAAAAAAGGGCAAGACTTCACCGATATTCGTTCAAGGAATTTTCTTTTCCTCTCGGAAGAACTCCATCCCCTGCTGTGAGAGAACGAGTTTTTTTGTCGCATTCCTTCGGAAATGTACTTGCTGGCCGTTTCGCTCTAAACCAGAAGAGAAACTCGAGTGGGTGTATTGGAAGTTCCGAGAGCTTTGCCGAGATAGATACATTTGAAGCTCTGTACGTATCTAAGAGATTCTGTTGAATGATGCTAGTGGAACTCGAATCCAAACTTTTTTTTAGCGATACAACTTCAGCAGACGAAGTCTTCCTTCCGTTATTTCGATCGAAAGATTTGGAATTGTCAAGTTTCACGGATCGCTTCGTGGTCCGAATAAAAATCCCGGCCAGCAGGTGACCCCTGGAGACGTAGGTTCGGCACCATTGATAAATCAGCGTTGAGCAACCTGCGGGCCGCATGCGGCACCCGAAGCTATGATTAAAAAGAGATTAACACAACACATTCAAATTGCGACAGAAAAACACGATGTTGAATTGTTAATCCTAAAAATGTAATTTAGATTTAATTTTTACTGATATGATACCTCAGAATCTCTAGTTAACGTCCGTCTTATCTGGCCGAAGCATTGACAACTTGCAATACCCCGCCGAGGATTTCGCAACCGCCAATTCGGCCCGCCACGTAGAAAAGGTTGCCCACCACTGATATAAATAAAGGATTGTCAAGCTTTCTCGAGCTATTATACACATACAGTTTATTTCCCCGGAACCCTTTAAGAGGTGGTTTTTCAAGTACATAATCGTAATCAGTCTCTTATGGAACCCCTTCAAGCTTTCGTGGGATCCTAGGCTTAGGACCCTAGGGCAAGGGAAAGAAAATTTCTGACAGATTTTCAGAATGGTCGGTTGAGTCGGGTCCAGTGGCGTATTACCACCTAGGCCGACAAGGCCTATGGCGGAAAATTTGTAGGGGTGGCAATTTTTTTCTGCAAATCCACTAATTGAAATTATTATTTAATATTAACCCTTAACTGGTATGGAGAAAAAAGGCACTCTATTTGGTATGGTGGGGTCAGATTTGACCCCAAAAGTAAAAATTCTGTATCAATTAAAAATTTGTTTTTAACAAAAAACTTGATCTAATGCGTTATGTACACTTGTTTTGCAAGGGACAAAACTCATTGCTTTTGTTTAAAAGTAACTTGAGTTGAATTAGGTAATAAAAACAAAAGTCGTCTGCTAATTCAATTAAAAAAGTATTGTTTGCATTATATAAAAAGATAAATCAAATCGTCTTCATTCTTGAATTCTCCGGCGTTGTTTTATTCCCCCTAAACAAAAAAATGTAAACAATTATCGAACGCAAAAAACCAACAAGGACGTTTGTGAGGAATTTTACAAAACAGAAATTGGCTTACCTCACTCTGATTTGTCGCAAAAACGTCACATAACTCTCTATTACAACAATTATTACAACTCTTAACTATTACAGCGATTGTTATCGTCAATTAATTTCGTAACAAAATTATTTATTGTAACCTATTAGTTTTAATTTTTGTAAAACGTAGTAAGCATTGATTGCATTCTGCGAGGATTTCAGCCTACTTTAACATTACATAAAACGTTTTCCTGATTATTACTAAATGTTATTAATGCAAAAGTTTATTAATCTGCAATTGACATGATTTATTTGTGGAGGAGTTTTATGAAAAAAGTTACTCTTATGGTTTGGTGGGGTCAAATCTGACCCCAAGGGATCCCTTGGGGGGACGAATTAAGATAAAACACTGCAAGATCCTATAAAGCGTAGTTCAGGCTAGCAAATAAGATGTCAATGATACTTTGAAAGCCTAGAATGGACCATGGTGAATATTTTTAAATTTAAATAGCCTAGGGTCAGTCTTGACCCCACCATACCAGTTAAGGGTTAATGATGGTTTGTTACGAATCTAATAATTTATTTATGTACTAAAATGTAAATACATAAGAATTAATGTGAGAACCGACCAAAAGTGAGTCCTAAGTTTTGTGAGGAGGGAATTTTCACGGATTCCTCTAGTTGCCTTAAAAGTCCTGAGGAGTAACGAAGCGTGTCTCTGCGGTTGGGCTTATGCGCTTGACTGCAAACCATATCGCGGGACCTTGAAATGTTTTAAATGCATGGCAGCGTTTAAATATTCCAAGCCGAGTTATCGAGCTCAGGTTATGGATTTTCCAAGTAAATGACCTAGGTAGCTTCTTTAGACATAAAACGGTACTGCGTATTTCACCTACAAAGTAGCAGTCGTTAACGGCAGTTTGAGTTAGGAAGGTATTCATTCGCAACGATCAATCGGTGAATTAGCACCCACGGCGATAGAGTTGCAGTTGAAATGGTTAAATTGTGTTATTAGTACTCGAGACCGCTACTTTGTAATCACTTGAAACGTACATTTGTTACTTTCGGTCTGTTTATGGCTCTAACGTTTTTAGAAAAAAAATAAATTGATACTAGAGAAATCTGGCTGATTGAATGAGTTTTCTTATTTAAAAAATGAGCATTCCACGCTTAAGGTCACATAAACATTGATACCATGACGAACAGCAGTATAATAATTTGTTTGGAACTTTTTTAAAAGACAAGGTACAGAGCAAATTAAATATTTATAACACATTTTATCAAGTGATAATAAACAATGAAATCGAGTAGAAGCCTGTGTTACACTTATATATAATGAACGAAGATTACACTTTTCTTGCCAAGGCAATGCTCCTTGGGGTTGTAAAAAGTACTGGCAGAGACGATTCCTCAGCTCAATTGCTGAAATATGTAGATAGTCTTCGGTGGCTCACACTCGAGTCTTCATGAAGGTGTAATATTTGTCTCCGAAAATTGCTGCGAAAATATAGGGTTAGAAACGACTCCGTCTTGAATATGTATGTAGAAAGTTATGTAAAGTGCAAACAGCCTGAATAATGGTGTAAATATTCTCAACATTACTGCATATTGTCGTTTCCAGTAATCTGAATTTTATGGTCAGCATACCAAAAGCACATTCTATAGACTTCCTCCCCCTTGAAATTATACAGTTGTATATACGTTTATCATTTGTTAACTGTCTTTGAGAGTAAGGCTTCATTATATTTTCCCTTTCGGCAACGAAGTAGAAAGGAAAATTTAAACCATTCTCCTCTCCGGAAAAATGAACTGGTTCCGGTAGTCCCAAGCGACCTTGTGTTCAAGTTTGTTCAAATGAACTCTCTCTTAATGCCCGTCCATCGCTATTACGTCCGTACTCTCCCCACATCTATTGTTAAAAATCTGATGTGGCCACCACATGACTTTCTCCATATCTGTAATATTTCTAAAAATTCCAAGTAGTTTACATAATAATAAATATTTTAAAAAACAGCAAGAAAATTTTGGACTTTACAAAGAACAGAAATAAACTCAAACCATAGCCTTCTGATATTTAATATAGCCACAAAGCTCCAACAATTAAGAAAATAAAAAGGTGCGTTACTAAGACGTAACTAAGCGTCAATTGTTAATAATAGTCGTCGGTAGGTGGCGGCAGCTAAAAATATAATATATCTCTTAAACAAAAATGTTTCAAACAAAGGTTGTAGAAAATTAAATTTCCTACAACTTTTATTCCAATACATCTTTACATTTATCAAATATTTCAAAATAACGGATAAGTGACAAGAGTAAACACCCACTTCCGGTTGACCGGTTTTTACCAAAAACTAATCAGTTCTTGTGACTTTCATAAAAATGTTAAAATTATAAAATTTCGCATTGGGCTGATTAATAGTTTTTGAGTTAGAGCACCCACAAAAAGCTATCACATACACACAGACATCATCGAGAAAATGGTCAAAACGTGTTCAGGGGACCTCAAAACGTATTTCCGTTGAAATCTCGAAGTCGATTTTTTTCATGATACTTTCCCCTATACTACGTATATGGAGAAAGTAAAAATGATGATTCATAATACTGATATGCTTTCCATCCAGGCTACCTACACAATTAGGCAAATTCCACAGTTCCCAGTAACGTTCTGCTACTTTCAACCTTGGCTGCAAAATTTCCCATATGGCAAGTGACGTAGATGTTATTACCCTTCGAATTGTAGTATATCCTCGGACAATGAGAAAGTAATAAGAAAGTGTCTTGAATGAGCAACCAGTTGCGAAATATCTGGAAAGGAACGAAATCCCAGCAATTTTAAATTGTAGTTTATATTTTAAATATTTCTAATTTTTAGGCACGTTTCGCTTCCCGGTTTGTCCGTCCGCATGTTCGTTCTCGGCTTCTACCTAACGGATTTTTATTAAATTGGATACTAAGGACTCAGTCAAAGACAACAAGAAAATCACATAAATAAATCACGTAAGTCAATCACCACTTTACTGGCGACAAAAAAATGAACATTCCGTTATATCTCGTAAATTTTTGATCATATCAAAATAGTTTTCAAATAAACTTCTAGAACTAGTAATTGTAGATTATTTCTTTTCCTATGCATTTTTATCGTAGGAGTAGTCGTCACCAAGAAAATCGAACAAGAAAGTCGTAATTCGCTTTGAACTTACAATTAGAAAAATTCATGCGTAGCTACCTAATTGTTGTCATCGTAAATAATCTTATTGGTTACTGAAGTAAATAAGATCTGCTATAACTATAATTATAAAATACATTTATGTACATATTTCTTTATGCGTGACTGACAGATTTTGTAAGCGGAAGGAAATGGATTATCTACGGCGAAGAAAAGAACGTAAACGTAAATATTACAACTACTGAACTCAAGTGAGCAGGGCAGACTCTAGGGGCGAGCACTTGAGGCACAGGCTCGGGGTGCCGATTGTGAGGGGCGCTGAAATAAAAAAAATAGTTAATTCTTGGAAAATCTAATACGCCAGCCCAAAAGGGCGCGGTATATGTTAAAACATGAGTTGCCGGATTTCTATTTTTACTCTTTTCAAGGCAAAATTTTCAGCTTGTTTTCGCATTAAAAATTTAAAAAGGATCATATTTTCATTTATAGCTAGAAAAACCTTTAGAAAGTAATAAAATTGATCACGAACAACCTGTCGATACAGATGCAATTGTACCTGGTAGCGTTCCGTAACGAATATCGATCTTTTTATTTATCGCTACGTCTGTATCGTTATGAAAGTGATTTGGTGAAGCAATTTCTTCTGAAGTGGCAATAATAATCTGATTATGATAATTTAAATATAATAATGTGCAAAAATTTAAATAAAGATTATTAAAAATTCAAATTTTGGTGCGATAATTGGCAAGCCTTCAGCTACTATGTAAGGTCGGGGTTCGGGCCCCTCGCAATCCCCAAGACAGAGTATTCCTTGCCATGTGTGCAGTGATTGGGAGGATAAATGTCGATAAAGTAATATATCGCATGTGCAATGCGCTGGGTAATTCGGGGGATAGCCTTGGCGGGAAAACAAAAGATCACAATTTGCTAGCTAACTCGGTGACCGGGTACGGTCGAATCAGAGCCAACCTACCTAGCCTTTGTCGTACCCGAGAACCTCTAGACCAGGGCTTCCCAACGTGACTATATGACTTTGTCATATAGAATTTACATACAAATTCATACAATGATTCTACTCGCAATTTTTACCAACCTCTCAGAAGTAAATAAACCAACGTGATCTCCAGAGCAAGCTATTTATAATGAATATGTATCACACTAAAAATAATAATAATATAGATATAAATGGGATATTTTATGTTTGGATTAAGACTACCTAGTTGGTTGACATTAACGATATTATGTAATATAGTCCATTGATTCCCGTTAAAAGCATTAAATCAATGCTCTTAAAGTTTTTGAAAATGAATTCCCATTGAAAGGCATTCGAGTCGTTTTTATGGTAGTTGATATTTTTACTTTCTCCATATACGAAGTATAGAGAAAGTATTGTTTTCATGAAAAAAATGGAATTCGAGATTCCAACGGAAATACATGTTTTAAGGTCCCCTGAACACGTTTTGACTATTTTCTCGATGTCTGTGTGTATGTGATAGCTTTTTGTGGGTGCTCTAACTTAAAAACTATTAATTAGGTCAATGCGAAATTTTATATTTAACATAGCCATATAAATATGGAGAAAGTCATGTGTTGCCCACATCAGTTTATTCATTGTTGAAAACCGAAAAACATTTCATAATTTTATGATTAAATTGAAATTTTTACGCAAATTCAGCATGTATTTGAATTTTTCCTTCGAGAAAAATAAACTTCAATCTTTCATCCACAGTATGGTGCATGTACCGACTTTTTATTTTAATTTTAAATATAAAAAAAGCAATTTTATATAGCCCTGCACAGTTTTCAATGCTATTCCTATGGGTGTTTAAAATTGGGCTTTGGGGTCAAAAACACCCCTTAAATAAAACTTTTTCTGGAATTTCGGATTTTTTCCATAGGTTTTAACCAATGGCCTACCTTAATGCCAAATTTCTGCTCTGTAGCACATCTAGAAGTACCTTAGGTTTTATATGGTATATATATATATATATATATATATATATATATATATATATATAACAGCTTACGGAAAAGGAAAGGTAAAATGGATATATGGATGTCAACAAGGTGTTGGGATGAGGAAACCCAGTGAACACTCACCAATCAGACGACTTCAGGTTGGCGAGGCCCCGGGGATGTCGAAGCGACACACGTAAAAGAACACTAAAACACAGAAACATCACAAACGTAGAAGCTTTCGGAACTACTCCTTCATCAGCTACAGAGAGAGAACTCCTCATCCCAACACCTTGTTGACATCCATATATATATATATATATATATATATATATATATATATATATATATATATATATATATATATATATATATACACACACACACACACACACAAGTAGTTGGTGCTTGCATTCTGCAAACATTTCATCTCACCAAGATAAACATTAATTTTTCAGAGATATTTTAGTTGTTTTCATTTTTGTAACATATCGGGAAGTTGTCTAAATTAATTCTTCTTACGGAAAAAAACTCAACTTCCGGAGTGCATGAAGTCGAACCGAGGACACCTACATAAGATGTCTCATATTACCCGGAAGCTTACTCATGACATCTACAAACTCTGAAAATTTCAGGGCAATATTCCTCTTAGTATTGTCTGCGCACCCAAATATGGTTTCCCTTTGCTTTTAAATGTCACAATTTGAGAGTGACGTCATGACACAGGTAATATGTGACATCTTATGTAGGTGTCCTCGGGTCGACTTCATGCGCTCCGGAAGTTGAGTTCTTTTTTTGTTAGAAGAATTAATTTAGACAACCTCCCGATATGTTACAAAAATGAAAACGACTTCAAAATTCAAAAACAGGAAACATTAGAGAATTATGAAAGATATTGATGTGACCATTGCAACTATCTCAAAATTTTATAATTGGAATTGATTAGCTTGCTTAAGTGATACCATTGACTCCTGTAGGATTCCTCGGTTCGAGTCCACGCACTCCAACATTTGAGTTTTTCCTGTATAAATAGCATTGCAGAATATTTGGCAATTAATTTACAGTAATTCTCATCAAGTAGGAAGAATGAAATATGGTATGGTGGTTATAGGGCACCAATGCTTGCAGTATGCAAGCACTGATTACTAGTAATATATAATATATATATATCCTCCGGAAGAAGCAGCTATTTATTATAGATATCAGAGGTGAGTAGTAGGGAAAAGCGGGTTCTGGCGCAGTCCGCCATCTTGGATTGCAGCCGCCATCTTGGATTTATGACGTCACATCCTGTCACGTGACCAACCTGTGGCGCCACCACTCGGAGAAAGTTGGAACTAAGAACAAGTGCCGCTCGAAAAGCAATGTTGTCAAGTGAGTTTCGATATATCGAACAGTTCAGTGTTGCCAAAAACTAGTGAATCGCAAAAGCGCATTCATGTTGAAAAATTGAATGGCGTAAATAAGCACTGGCAGTTGATGACTGCTTTGCGAAATTGCATGGGGTGGCATCATTGTGGAGGAGAATATTGAACGAATACGAAATAAGTAACTTTTTATATTGTTGTCCGAATAGCTCAGTGGGTAGAGCTGCGACATTAAGATTCAAAGGCCCAGGGTTCAAATCCCTGTTCGGACAATTATTTCAGGTTTTACTCGAAATATGTCGACTTGCTTTTGTGTATATTAACACGGAAAGGTGTAACATTCAAGGGGTGAAATAAAAACATTGGTATAGGTTAACTCAAGTATTTATTGACATTTGTTTACAATTTTCAATCACATTCTGTTCTTTTAAATAATGGACACCCTCTCGAAAATTTGTCGTGCTCTTCTTTAGGATCGTCACCTTTTTCCCATGAATATATGCTTACACCACATTTACAGCATACGGTGACGTCCTCATAACCAGTAAAAATAAATCCTAAATTAACCATTTTGGTAATGTTTAAAAATATCCTTTTTTGGGAAAATCGTTAAACATTATAAATCTATCATGTTCCCTATCTAAGTTAACATTGCTCTGAAACCATTTCGTTAGTGATTCACAATTGTACGTTGCACAAATGACTTCACCATTTTTATGTTGAGGTAACATGCAATATCTACCCATTGATGGTAGTTGTTTAATCGAGGGGCATCCGAAAACTTGTAGATCGCTGACTCGGTCTCCCAAAAGTGAGGAAAGGAATTTAACTTTTTGTAATCCCTTTGCAAAGATTAAATTATAGTTTGAAATATATTAGTTTAAAACTCGTTGGAAATCCCCCTGATGAACTTCCCCATCATCTAATGCAATTCTGTGATGATTATGAGCTAACCAAGTGTTTTCTCGTTTTAGTGACAAATCCTTTGGGCAGTCAAAAACCCACGATTGAGAGCAATTGCGATCGGTATCACAAATTGCGAGTTCTCTGACTACGAATTCATTACCGCTATTGAGATACGCTTGAAAATCCACTATACATTTACTCAATCGGAGGACTTTTAATGGAATACGGTTTACGGGAGTTTTACTTCCATCGCCAGGGACCGACTCCATCATATACACTCACGGTTTGCGAGGTAATTAAACCCAACGCCAGGGACCGAATCGACCACATACACACAGAGATGAGCAGTTTACACGGTTTTAACCCTATGCCAGTGACTGTCACCACTTTCACATTCATCCGATAATTTTATCAGATAGCGAGCAATGTAAGGGAATTTCAAGTCTCAAACGTTCGAAGTCGAGTTTGCTCCCTTCAGGCTTTTCCAAGTTATCGACGTTTTCGATACCGATTACACCTGCCACTTCAATAAACTGTTCGTAAAAATAGTCTACGTTTATCCGTTCGTTGTCTAGATTGTCAAAAGCCAGTGCTATACATTTCACACATAGTAACAAATTATTCCATTCCTCAGCATTCAAGGTCACCGAGCATTGATCACCTTTAATGAGCACATGTTTTTTTCCAAAATAATTCACTAAACTCACAGGAGATTTGAGCGGAATATTATATTGCCCCAAATTAAAATAATCAGATATTAATTTCTCTTGAGTAACAAATTCACACCAATCGGTATAGTTTAGTTCAACCGATCCCTTGTTCACTTGAGTTAACTGTACGATCACTTCACAGAATCTCTCGGGATCGAAACCGATGCTGACAATTCTTGTTTTAGCAGAGTTCAAGAAAAACAGTTTCTAGTAGCAACTGTTTGGCATCACACACTTTCTTCTTCTTCTTCTGCACAGTTTTCGGCTGTCTGTTAGATTTTGAAGTGGGTGATGTTTGCAGACTTGATGGAGGTGAGGGTCGCTTCTCGGGGGTTTCCAGACCGGATGGTGGTGGCCGTGAAGTTACCCGTCTGCGCTTAGGAAGGATGGGAGACTGCACTTGCTGGTTTCTGCATGACAACTGATGATAACTAGGTTGAATGCCTGGATATATGCTTTAGGAGGAGGCGGAAGGGAGTAAGGAGGTGTAACATTCGACATTGGTCGAACAAGGATCTACATCGACCTTCAAGGTTAGGAATTTCAGCCAATGAGATAAGCAGTACGCATTTCTTAATGCGCAATCACTTTTGCGTAAGCGGTGGCACGGATTCAAGCAGGAAATGGAGGGGAAGGAAAGGTCATCTGGTGAAGGGCAATCTAAATCTTTCCTCATGCTTATGAAAGTGCGTCCGGTGAGGTCAGAGAGAAAGCTACATTTTTCCTCGTCGAAGACGTCCTTGATGATAGTTTCCAGGCAGGAGAGCAGCTCGGTGTAGGGAAAGAATCCGTTTGCGAACGATGTCTCGTTACACAGGAGAACGTTGCTCGATTTCGCCTTTCTGCCTCCACCGATCCATTTGTTCGGACTTTGGAAGCTGCACCAAATGACTCTCTCGGAATCCACCTCCACCGCAGCCAATTCTTTCACTCTTCGGTCCGAGCCCCACTCGAAGTCGATGATGAGCCGCATCTTGATAGTTTCGAGTCAGAATCTCGAATGACGACTATCGCGGGTAGCGGTGCTATTTATTCTAGAACAGCAACTCTGCGACCGAGGATGGCAAAGTCTTCCTTTCCTGGTACTCCCAAACTAGGTAAAAGAGTTGAGCGACTCGGCAGTCGTTGAATTGTGGGAGGGAAAATAGGTTGAGGTATTGGGTGAGGGTTTTACCAGTGGACTTGTAGAGTGCATAGAGACAACAGAATTCCCCGCAAACGTCCGAACGAAAGCTCTGAAGTTGAACTGAATTTCGAGCGAGAGAGAACGGTTCTAGAAATTTTGATATCGAATGGACGAGTGGTGGATAACCATACGAATCGAAATATTCTGCCTTTTGCTTATTTAAAATGTGCACCGCGATCCAATAGCTTCCCGGTCGAGTAGAAGCGTCTAAATTTATCACGTAGATTCCAGGCGAGGGTGAGGGTAAACTATCTGAAGGAAACACCCCACGAAACACTTTTCTCGTGCGTAGATCGCGACTAAGTAAGTTATATATATCTAACGTGTTCATCGCTTATGCAAAATTCGTGATGTTTCGACTTTTATCTATTTCCAAAGAGGCGTCGTATTCCGCGTAAACGATGCACGTTATGTTTTTTTCGAGCGGGTTTTCGAAGCCAGCTTCGATTCTCACGGTACCTTTATCCATCAAACCGACATATTCTTCGTTACCCGAACCGTCAGGTGTTAGATCGAAAGCTAAAATGAAATATCCATGTGCGAACATGTCCAAGGTTATTTGATTACCTTTATCACCGTGATGCACGCCGATTCCCGAAAACATAGAACGGTATGCTTGTGTCCAGCATTTTTGATTGGTGAAATTTGTGGAAATGCCTTGCGGTGGCATTCGCTCACCGTTGACGATGAGAAAGAAACTAGACAAAGAATAATGAGAGAACGCGAACGGATTTTTGTCCCTCCTTCCAACGTACGCATCGTTATCGACCATGCTGAAAACTATTTTGTTCGGAAGCTGTCCTGTTATGACGTTATCTACAGAAATCGTTTGATTTCCTCGAGGGACGGTGAACGTCTTAACTTCCACTCGCTTGAAAGGATATATCGCGTTGCTTTGCTCCAAAACTCTGGAATGAGCCAACAAAATTGAGGGGTTTATATCGTTATGCTCGACGTATAAAGTAGCATCGAGAATTTTCAGCACGGAAGTACCCGCAGCATTCTCCTTGATGTAGAAACTCGGTTTTGCGAGCGTTAATTTAACACCTACGTCGACTCCATTAATTAAGAGACGCTCTTGATTAAATACGTCGACATGCAATTTACCATAGAGCTCCACGACCCTACTGTTAGCAAATTTAGCTTTTCTCGTAACAAATCCTACATTTGCGTCATCTTGTTTATTGATATCCTCACCGCTATCGAGCAACCACCCATCGCAAGCCAAATGAGTCTTCGCCGCATCTGCACCATAACTAAGGAGATTATCTAAGGTGCTACGATAGTGATAATTACCTTCCGAGGATGCAGCTTGCTTTCCGTTTAAATAGACGCTGCATTGCTCGATCATCGAATGCAAGACATTCACTACCCCGGGTTGTATTTTGTCCTCTGGCCCATAGTCTGATCCATCAGCTTTGACAAATTTCACCCTGATATGTAAATAAAAACTGTTCAAATTTTTGTACGATTCTCCCAAATCTTTCACTACGAATTCGATGGTCGATTGATTGTCTAAGGAAGAGATCGGTTTGTACGGAATGAGGCGCTTGCCTAAAATATTCGTTTGCAAAGCTGGCCGACTAAATATGTCGAGCGAGGATAGCATGTGTTCCATCTCGGTTATGAAGAAAATATGTCCGTATTGACGCGACGTCTCATTCTCCTCGAATGAAGTTTTTTGCGTTTGATGTTCCTTTTTATTAACTTTGGTCTTTTACTTATGCGTAAACCCGAACCACTCATCTTTTTAATTTTTTCTTCCGCCTTTCTCTTCAAATTCGCTCCAGCCTCACCCAATCGATTACGCAATATTTCCTTAATTGGTCTCGTTCCCAAATCCGAGAGAATTCCGACCCCCGTACTGGCCGCCTCCTTACCTACCGCTTTAAGACCGCTTTGTATAAGTGGTTTAGCGAAACGAAAAAGACCCGCGAGAAAGCTTCCTAATCCTCTACCTCTCTGCACACGATAACTGGCGCGGTATACGGGACCTATTTCTCCTCCGCATTGATTGACGTAATACGTCGTATAATGATCCACGTCCTTTAACATCTCGAACGATAATGATTGCTTTTTTGGTTATTGCAACACTTTTATAAAGTGTAAAACTAAAAGAGAAGGTGTAGCTCCACCGAAGAAAGGATATGGTTTGCCGTCTTTTCCTGTGAGTAATATTTCGACGTTCTCGATTTCTTTTTTCTGTACGGGAAAGTAGTAAACTGGATTGAAAAAATGGTGTCTTTCTTCGTTTACGCTGACAATTCGCAAACATCTGCTGAGAGAATCACCAACCAATTGCGGCTTGATTAAATCCGTATAAACGAAAATATATCGCGTGTCAGTACTGCGTGCGATGTCCCGCTTTTTCCTATATTTTCCTCCTTTGGTGACATCTATCGAATAATTTGGATTTTCAAATATGACATAGTTTATTTTCTCCATCATTTCTCTTACACCGACTTTCGCTTCGCTACCCAAAAAATCCTTTTTTCACGGACCTCAATACTCGCAAAAATTCCTCCAGAGACCTGTAAGATCCTGGGGGAAAATCCACACCCAAACCATTCGGTAATATTTCGACGTGGAAACTTACAAGTTTATCCATAGCTTTTATCATCCTTTCACCGAAATCGATTTCACCCGATTTCTTCGGTTCTAAAACCGAAGATATTAATTCATCAGCAGACTCGTAAGTGCCAGGAGATGATCTAATCGGTGAATTCTCTGGTATTTCGATGCGTACATTAGCAAATTTTTCTAAATTTTTCACATCTTCAGGTATGTCGACGCATTTGTAGAGAAAATAGACGAGTTGCAAAATAATATCGTCAAAACGAGCATTCAAATCGTGGGAATTCATACTGATGACATATTGCAACAAAGATTCGTATTTTCCCGCAGGAGGTGCAATAAGCAATGAATCTGGTGGAATTTCAACATAGACGCCTATTAATTTATCCATCTCCTTAATCACCTTCGTTCCTAAAGACATACTTGCATTTAATTCAACATTCATCATTGATTTTGATTCTAAGACTAAATCCAATAACTTATACGAGTCATTTTCATCACATTTCAACAAATTTCTTTTCTCATCAGCCGATAGCGATCGTAACATATCCTCTAACGAGTTGTAAGTTCCGGGATGGATCGTAACTGGTAAATCACCGGGAATCTCAATATGAACTTTATCTTTAGGACAAGTCATATGTTCCTTCAATACATCCAAAGCGCGTTTTCTTTTCTCAGTAGGTATCGAGTCTAGCATATGTTTCATAGATTTATAAGTTCCTGGAGCTATCGTGATCGGTGTACTATCATCCATTTCGATATTGACCTGTCGTCTATCCCTATTCATTTCCTCCCTATGGATCCTGTTATCACGAATCCTTGGATGCGAAAATACGGCCAAACCCACTCTCCATTCTCCGCTTCCTAAATCCACTCGTTGAGATAATTTCGTCCAAAAATGAGCTATTGTATTATCTTCGAAATACTCGCGAGAGCTATCGCTAAGGAGGGTGAGATAGAACTCGTTCATTTTAAACGTCTTACCGTCGAAGCCTCAATCCAAGAATTAAAGGAATCCGAATATCCTTTCCACTTGACGAAATATTCGAGACTGCGACCTTTTCCTCTACGCCTCAATATTTTATCTATTTTAAACTCGGTGGCCTCGGATACGATTGTTCTCTTTAGTTCTGGTTCGTAAAAGTATCCTTCGATACTCTCTCCGTTCATATCTTCCAACTCGTACGTAGGAACAATGTTCCCCGTAACGATAGATTTAATTTTAAAAACTTCGGTCGTATAGTTTGACGTATATCCTTTAGCGAACGGCATTCTCTCTTTGCTGATTCTTACGTAATCTCCTGCGGTAAATCTCGGCTTTTTCTTTTTTTCCTCTCTCCGAGACGTGTCTCGACCAGTCTTTTCCCCACCTCGAATGCATTTGAGTCGTTTACTCGGGAAGGAGCTATTCCGATGGTAGAATGAACGCCATTGTTATATCCCTTCATAAGTTTCGGTAAGACGCTCACAAAATCGTAAGTGAAATATTTGTACATTTTAGTCTTGGGCGTTCTATTAAATCTTTCCACAACCGAAGCTTTAACATCCGGATTGTGTGTGTAATAAAACTTTATATTTTCCCTTGTTATAAATTCTTGAAATTTTCTATTTTTGAATTCAGTACCCTTATCGCTTTGCAATTTTAACGGTTTTCTACCGCTCTGCTTAAATATTAACCTGAATGCCTCCACGATGTCTTCCCCAGTTTTACTTTTTAGCGGAAGTGCCCACGCATATTTAGAGAACAATTCGATTACGGTCAAAATATATACATATCCCTTATAGTATTTTTTCAAATTTCGCATATCGTTCAAATCGCATTGCCACGTTTCGTCAATGTATGAAACGTCGTAAAAGTTTCTTTGAAAACGTTTTCGTAACGGTCTATGCAACGTATACGCCGAATCCAGCCAATTTTGAACTTTACTTTTTGATATCTTTTTATTCAAAGCTTTCCACAATTTATCCGCAGTGGAAAAACCCGCAGGATTTGCAGGATCACCGTAAATACTTTCGATTACTTTATCGGGGTCCACGGCGTCTTTGGTTTTCGAACCCGAGATCCCCGACGCGGTAAGCTTCTTCCCCGCTTTGATGTTATTTTTTCGCTTAACGCCTCTGCGCGGTTTAATCTCTCCATCATACCTTCCCATGATTTATCTAACGCTACACTATCTAATTTTATGCGCTTAGAGATTCCAAGGTCTTACCGGGGGGTCTCTTCACCGCCTGCCTCCTAACTCTTTTTTCTTTCACGATCGGAATACTAATGGGCTTTCTCTCCTCTGCCGCAACGCTTAAATAAGTATCCAACGCACGTTTGTATATGTGCCATTTATCTACATCGCTCAGATCTTTCCTGTTTAAGACCTTTTGCATTTCTTTGTCTAATTTAGATATTCGTGCTTTCGATCGTTCTCTGTCGAGAACTTCTGGGTCGATGAGTAACATCTTTTTGAGACTCATTTGTTTATCAGACTGCCTATAATTCCGCTGAGAATGGAACCGATGAGCATTGGAAGGAAACCATCTTTCTGAATCAATAATGTCCGCTTCTGTTTCAAGGACCCTTTCTTATCACCGAGCGCTCTTAGCGTTTTACAATGCTTCCTTAGATTTTTCTTTAAGGCAGGGTTTATTTTATGATTCCCGTTCAAAGTGTTCAAGCAGCACTCGCACAAGACTTTGATTACCTCTTCGTCTACGTTTTTCAAAATCGCGTTACGCAATTTAGGCTTGGCGTTTTGCAAGACGTGCAGCAAATGTTTGTTAGATCTCAACCTTTTCATCATCGATCAGATGTGATGGCGCATATACGGTGGTAATCTCATCTGGGAATATACATGTACTGAATCTCAAACGATCGTCCGTCTCTTGTGAAAGATCTAGGACCAAATAACTGTACGGTTCTGATGTCACCTCCTTATATATCCTCACCAACTCGGACGATTGCTCCGGATACACCTGCCTCGCTAAATGACCAAACTGAAGTCTATCGCGAGGGTTGCGAAAAGCGACGATGTACTTGGAATTTAGAGATATGTTTCTCGATTGAGGACTGATAGAACACGTTTTGAGTTATAAGTATTACAGAGATACTACTATGGTGTGAACCTCTCGTGAATAATTCGCAAACTTGCTTAGTATATGCTTCATGCATCAAATCATCGATGACATATAGAGTCGGTATTCTTTTCGGGTTATCGAAAGAAGGAATTTGATTTTCAAACTCTATTCCCTCAATATCAGGCTCACTACCGGGGCTGCAGCACCAAATTATACGATCTATATCACCTTCTACCAAATGTTGTAAATTTTCTAAAAACCTCAACACAAAAGTTGTTTTTCCACAACAACTAGGACCGGCACAAATACAGGTAAATGGATGTTTCCACCTCAACGACATAACCCTAACTGAGCAAATTTCCCGAAATTGTAACTTTTATTCAAGTGTCACCTTCAGATTCAAAGGCTTCATCCCACGTCCTCTTTAAATTTGGAATTTTGAGATGTCCCCAGGCAAACGTGTTTATACCATCCTCGCATATGTAACGCTTATCATCCATAGCATTCAACGCTACTTTATTCATCTCTACGGTGAATAATTCATGTTTCGTACTTCTTATGACCATCATCTTCCTAAATCCTGTCGAGTTTTCTCATAAACAATTTACATAATCATCGAAACTTAAGCTTTTATTAATTACGGCTTTAGTGATCCCTTTTGCCTTCTTTTTATCTTTCTCCCCTTTTATCCTATAGGAATAAAGATTGCTTCTTAATCCTACAAAGTGTGTAAAAATACGCCCATCACATTCGTCCTTCATTTTTCCGATAACTTTTTTGTTTTTGTTTGAATAGCATCGATGATCCTTTGGAAAGTTGGAGGTATCGTAAAAGTCTAATTCGGTCGATATGTCTTCGTAAAAGTCATCGGTCTTTATTTCATATATGAAACTGTCAGTGTCCATGTAGCATAGCTTCAAGCGGTCACCATATTTAGGTTTCATTCTCCTGTAATGGAAGTCATACATTAAAGTTTTGCTTAAATCTAGAACACATAAACCTATATAAATAGGTTTATCCATTTTAAATATGGATTTTCTCATATGGACTGCGACTAAATTTTCAATTAAAGACCGTTCGATCGAGGAAAGTGGATCTGGAAATTAATTTATCCAACCTCTTTTCGTTGGAAACCAATTCCAAATTTATTCTCTTGCGAACGTTCTCCATAGTTTTGCCAAAGACTGCGTTATTCATTAGTTTATAAAAATCCTTTTCAAATTCATTCGTGGCAATTTTTCTACGTTCTGTATTCAAGTCGATGTATGACTTTAACCATGGAGATTGATCGAATTCAATGACTTGGTGAATGGTCTTTAGTCTTAATCCGAGAGATAGAGCCTGTTTTAAATTTACATAGTGAATGACGTACTTTGTCTTATCGTCTAGAGTCGTCAACAATTTTTTATGTTTACCACCTGGGGGAGTCTTGTTTTCGGGGCACAATGGTAGATCGTTGTGTTCGTGATGGAGGTCTTGAGGATATTCTAAATCTACTTCTAAAATATAACCTTTTTCGTTTTCATCCAAAATATGGGATACATTAAAATTTCGAATTTCCTCAGTAGTTAGCCAGCGGAATCCGCTATGGGGTAGGTAATTACTCATCGCCCACCCATAGAGGTTATTTGCATCTAAATATAGGATATAGCGAGACTCAGCAACTGGATTGTAGTCATCCATATACTTATTATTAGCCTCGCTATATCGTTTCATGCATTGGCTGATTCCACCACGAATGCCCTTCTCTACCATAAGGATCATGTCATAGTCAGTCACTAGCTCCAAGTTAATTTTAGTTTATTTGAGCATGGCGTCGAAGGTTAGACCGGGAGCCGTATAGTACTACGCAGGATCCAAATTATATGCGGTCATGCAAACGTCCCTAAAATTTTCAAAAACGTCAGCTAAAAGTACAACGTCAGTTTTAAGATAAAGGTCACTATAGTCGCCCAAATTCTTACAATTAAACTCGGTCCATATTTTCTTGGCATACTCATAGTCTTCGTCGCTTACACAGTCCAGGGTTAAATTGCTAAAGAATTCCTCTTTAGGTGGCAGGCACGTTTCATCGAGTCTTTTCCAAGTGTCCGTGTATTCGTAGGGATAAACACCTTTACGCGTAACCAAGTCGAGTTTATCTTCGAAAATCTTTTTGGTTTGCCGAAATTTGTCTCTGGGTAGATTGTCCACCAATTTCGAGAGTGAAGAAGCCATGAATCTAAAGGTGTCCAAAAATCTAATGGTAAATTTCTCACCCACTCCTTTGGTGAAAGAGATGTATTTTTCCTCAGAATTAGGTATGCAATGTATTTCTCTCTCATCATAACCTAATTCCTTGACAATAAAGTAAGAATCGTAGCCGGAAAGATTGTGAATAAATACTGGGACGAATTTCGGCATTTGAAACTGTAAATTACAATTATTATGCGCTGGACCCATAAACATTCCAGTAAGATGACAATGATCCCTTACGCTATCGTTCTCAAGCATACCCCCGCAGATATGACATGTGGTTGCTGATTTAAATACCTCCTCTTGCTCTGAGGTTAAGGGTGTCATCGGAATTGTATGTTTGTATGCAGCCTCAATCAATTCCACACTCTCCTTGATGTATTCTATGAATACCTTAGCGGCATCAGGTCCGCGGTATAAAACTGGCTCATAATATTCTCCTCCGGAATTCACAACAATAAATGAAAAACTCATGGGTTCATGCTTTTGGTATAATTTTGAATAGGAATGATCAGGAGGGTTACTACAACTGTCAAATTTTGGAAGGAGGCACTCGAAATCCGCGTAGATGACATACGGAACACGAAACATGTGGTTAAAATTATTGAATTTTAACCATTTATCCTCTTCGCTGGGCAATACGATTTTTGCGGGTGCGTTGACGCTACAGATAATTTTGTTCATCGAGTTTTTCCTCATCCCGATAATGGGTAAAACATCTCTTGCATATGAACATTTTACATTTACATTTTGCTAATTGGCTCCCCACTAACCGTTCAAAATTTTTAATGTAACAGTAATGGCTCTTGGATCCTTCCGTTAAAAGCAAAAGGTCCCGATGGTCTTCTAGTTCCTCAGCCACCACTTTGAGAGGGTACACGTTATTTTTATCATCAAGACCAAAAACATTAACTGAAATATTATTAACCTTTTCAAATTTTGGAATTACATCTAGTTCCATAGGATACTCGATGCAGCCCCAATCGTATCCATTACGAAATTCCTCGGTGTCATATTTTGAGACGCGTTGGGGATCTTTTTCTATGTTTTTTGCCCAAATCGCATATTTAAAACAAAAAGGGTCTGAATTTTGTACGTTAATAACCGATTTAGTAAGTTTAATTTTCGGTGGTAACTCGATGAAATAAGATCCTCTCAACGGTTTGTATTTGTTAATCCTTAATTCCAATTTTTTAATCTCGTGCAAAGCCCAGCCCGATCCTTTTGCCTGGTGTTCAGACTTTTCCTTTAATTAATTAATTTCATTAATGTCATCGGACTGAAGAACTCTGACATTTTTAGTTTTAAAAACCCTCTCATCCAATATTCCTTCCTTCTTGAATTTTGCTTTCAAAATAATATTAATTTTTAAAGCCGTATTTGCCAATTGCTCCCTAACTTTGTCAACCAAAATCTCTCTAATTTCATCCAAAAACGATATTGTCTCTATGCACTCCATTTCCACTTACCCAAAAAGTTTTCAATCGATTCCTCACTGCGGAGTCGATCTCAACAACTTGATGTTGTCCTCCTGCTTGAATTAGGTGCCTCGTGTGGACGTCACTTATCTCATGAGAAACTCGATATCTCGAGTCAAAATAAACGAAGCACACTTCGCAGAGAGTTTCCATATTTTAGATCTGCTTACTTCAAAGGCTCAGTTGTGAATAAAAAATAAAAGTATATCTGAAAAGGATTTATAGAAATAAATATGAATCACGTTGTATCTGAAATAATTAGAATTTCTCATTAATAAAAATAAAAGTAGATCTGAAAAGGATTTATAGAAATAAATATGAATAACGTTGTATCTGTAATAATTAGAATTTCTCATGCATTTTAAACTGTGCTGTAGTTCAAAAATAAATTTATTGATATGACAATAACTATCGATATAGTACAAATTACATATAGACATTGAAATATTTATCCTCTATTTTTCAATATAGTATTTTCCAGAAAATGCTACACTATAGTCTCGGTGAAACGTTTCTTGAAAGAAGCGTCTTCACATTGATTGATAAGTCACCAATAATTGGCGACTTGACTAAATATTAAGGAGTTTTTCTAAAATATCTCGAAATCTTTCACCTTTTTAAATAAGCTCTTTCTTCTAGTGGAAGCACAATCGTAATATGAACAAACTTTGAATTTACACCATTCCAATATCTCTTCAAATAACGGAGATATTAACAAAATTGTTCGAAAATTTCGGATTTTGCCAAAAATCTCGAAAACGGTGGGTCCTACGATGAAAATAACCCGAAAAAACGTTCTCCTATGGGAGGAGGGTGTCCAAAGAACCGTTCTAAAGATATAATGGGTCTAATTAGAAAAAAAAAACGAATTTCGCCCCTGGAAGGTTGATACCCGCAATACAATCGCGATGTTTTTTACGCGTCTTGTCTTCCGCGTCTGTGACCTCGTTTCTCAAGTATTAGACGGAGTTAACATGCACGTACAAAATGGCGATCCTGCATAGCGGGCGGGGTTAACATGCTCCTCCTACAAAATGGTGGGGCGGATTTACTAGGTTATGAGGGGGCGGGGGATGGGTGGAGCTAAGAAGTTAGAGGAGTACCTCTTTAAAGCTTATAACCGCCGTGTAATATTCAAGCATTACAAGACCTCTTTTGGGGTATTTTTCCGGCGGATTTTGATGAGATTCGGTTATATGTACCATTATTTAAGGTTTTTCAAATAATATGAATTTAAACCAAATCCGTTAATTTTTTAAGGGGGTTTCCATATGAAACATCCCATTAGAATATTTTGGTAAGTGTCGCAGAGGCAATCTGTGCGACTAGTATTTTTCGATTTATCGTTAACATTATAATTATTTCAACTTACCAGAATCAAAAAAGCTGCCGTCTTCTTTAACGTTTCGACGTTGACCTCTCGGTGAAAGCAGCGTAATCAAGTTGATCTCCCACGTTGGACCAAGAACTGGTGACTCCTCGGATTCTCAGCTCCGTATTTATAGGGGTCTGGGCGTTGTCGCATGAGCGTTTTCACCCCTGATATTTAGCTAGGAAAAACTCGCTATCCCGGGCAATAAGGTGTGGCTCGGCAAATAGTTTACTCATTTCCTATACACGTAACTATGCACTCGGTGCAAGTCGCGGGGTCTGGGCGTTGTCGCATGAGCGTTTTCACCTTTGATATTTAGCTAGGAAGAAACTCGCTATCCCGGGCAATAAGGTGTGACTCGGCAAATAGTTTACCCATTTCCTATACACGTAACCATGCACTCGGTGCAAGTCGCCTGTCCTTATACTTTTGCCAAGGATTTCCCTTTCACTCGACGAAGTAATCGCATCTATATGCATCGCATACGCTAACAATTTCCGTATATAAGCAGCGCGATAATCGTAGAAAACCACTCTTCTTCGACGACAAGTAAGAGGACCAACAGCAGCAGATATTCGGTAAGCATAACATTCATTTCTTTTATAACATTTAAATCACTTCTCACTCTGAGAATGCTGTGACATTTATCTCGCGGATGGTCTATTTTCTTTAGAATACCTTCACCTCCGCTACTACCACCGCCGTCTCCGCGACCACTGCCCTCATCGCTACCGTCACTGTCACCACATAAGGTTGGAATATATTGGTAATTAATTTAGCATTTTTTTTCACTCAAGCCCTAATTCTTCCCCTCTCTTTTTAGATGGAATCTTTGAAGAAGAGGTTATCTTCGTTGCAGCAGCAGCTGCCATTTGTAAAGGTGGGAGACTTAAATGAGGGGGAAATGTACCCCATTCTATGTTTTATAAAAACGACAACGAGATACGGACCGGCATTGATTGCAGAAATTACGAATAGGAAGAACCCATCCTGGAGGGCGAAAGTATATCTTCCCAGAAGATATAATGATATCTCCGACGAGGAGATATCAGAATATAATGCTAGTCAAGAAAAGTTCAGTTTGTTAAAAAGGAACCAATGTTTAGTAATAAACGTTGACAAATAAAAAACGTGTTAACCCTTGCATTTGTTTTTTTCATTTCGCCTCTTGCATGTCACACGTTATTTTCGAGTTCATATATACTAAAAAAGTCTCCGAACAGGGATTCAAACCCTGGACCCAATTTCAAATCTCTACCAACTGAGCTATTCGGAACTCGATATAAAAAAGGTGCTCTTTTCGTATTTCAGTCGTTAAATATTCTCAACAACAATGGTAGGACCTAATTTAATATTTAGTAACGCACTGCCGACGTCATTTGTTACAGTGCAGACAACCTATCCTTCGACTTTACAACATTCATATTTTCGGCACGAGTGCGCATGTGCTATTCATTTGTTTTTGGCAACACCGCATTCGATATAATGAAACTCACTTGACAACACTGCTTTTCGAGCGGCATTTGTTTTTTAGTTCCTTCGCCTATACAATTAAGCGAACGAGAAATTATAATTCGATTTCAATCAGCCGCCTTGGAAGCTACCAACCGAGAAATTTTAAAATACCTTCGGCGCTACCAACCCAACATTGCACATTACGAGCTTCTACTGAAATTTTAACTCGATTTGAACCAGCCGCCTCGGAAGCTCCAGATTGCGCATTGCGATGTTCTTCTGTTTCGATATATCGATTTGGCAACCGCATTCGATATATCGATCTTCACTTGACAACGCTGCTTTTCGAGCGGCACTTGTTCTTAGTTCCAACTTTCTCCGAGTGGTGGCGCCACAGGTTGGTCACGTGACAGGATGTGACGTCATAAATCCAAGATGGCGGCGGTAATACAAGATGGCGGACTGCGCCAGAACCCGCTTTTCCTTACTACTGAGGTGTGCAAACTGGTGGGCGCGAATCGCCACATACAGTGGCTAAAATGTATACACATCGTTTTGAATGTGTTCTCTACTCGAGATTAAAAAGAACTACATTGTAGAACCTCTCTTCTTGCGAACATAATTATAGGTCTATTTTGTCGAGGCGAGATTATATTCCTGTTGGAAATGCTGCGACCTCAGTTACAAATATTTTATCTAAAGGAGTGCATTTTCCTGCATACGCATTATTCAACCCTTTAGTATATTACTAGAATAAGTATCATTATTTTTGCCCTGAATATGGATAAATGGATTGTGATGTGTGATGCAAAACATCGTGCTAATGCTGAAGGCTCATCTGAGGACTAGGCTACCGAAAATAAAATACAAAGGGTTTTTGACAAACAAGTACTAGATATAGGATTGAAAAATGCCACTATGCAAAATTTTTGGGCTTGATTATTGATGACAGATTAACCTGGGACAATCACATTGAAAAAGTATCAGCAAAAGTTAGCAGAAATCTCTATGTTCTACGGAACTTGAAAAATCACTTTATAATAAATGTTATAAAAACCACATACTTTGCATTGATTCATCCACACTTTGTATATGGCATTGAACTATGGGGACATACTAGCATACAAGCTTTTTATTCTGCAAAAAAAAGCAATCAGATATATGGCAAAGATTGTCCTGTAGATAATCCTTCGTGGATTTGAAAATAATGACACTACCTTCAATATTAATCTTTAGAACATTGTTATATATGTCTAAAGTAAAAGATATAACAACGCCTAATTATTGAAAAGCGATTAAGGAAAGACCAAGACACATTTATTGCCTTCGTAGACTTAGAAAAGGCATTTGATAGGGTCGACTGGCAGCAGTTGTTCAAGGTACTGAGGGAGGCAGGCGTGAAGTACAAGGACAGGAGAGTGGTGCAGAGTCTGTACAGAGAGGAGGTAGCGGTAGTGAGGTGCGGCGAACACCAGGAAGAGAGTAACATCAGGCAAGGAGTGCGACAGGGTTGCTCTCTCTCACCTGTACTATTCAATGGCTATATTCAGAGAGGGCTGGGTGAGGTGAGAGAGAAACTTGAAGGAGTAGGAGGAGTTCGTATTCAGGGGGAGAAAGTTGACATGCTGCGTTTTGCGGATGACATTGCAGTATTGGTTGAGAATGAACAAGACCTGGTAGCGACCCTGGCAGAGTTGGAGACCACACTCGGCAACACCTACAACATGAACATCAACAAAGTGAAAACTAAGATCTTGGTGGTTAGCAGTCATGGTACGCAGGCGCACTGCTCATTGGGCGGGGAACGGTTGGAGAACGTGGAGTCTTTCACATATCTCGAAAGCAGGTTAACATCGGACGGAAGGTCAAAAACAGAAATTATAAGTCGTATTAATCACGCAAAGACCGCCTTAAACAAAAAGCGCAACCTTTTCATCTCCAACAGCATTAATAAGCACCTCAGGAAACATTTGGTCAAAACTTTTGTATGGAGTGTATTATTATATGGAAGTGAGACCTGGACAATCGGGGAAACAGAGAGGAAGAGGATAGTGGCGTTTGAAATGTGGTGTTACCGTAGAATGTTAATAATCTCCTGGGTGGACAGAGTGACCAACAAAGAGGTGCTGAACAGGATTGAGGAGGAGAAGCCGTGCCTGTGGGATACGGTACGGAGGAGAAGAGACGTCTGGATCGGGCACCTCATAAGACATGAGGGGCTGGTTAGGACGATCCTCGAAGGTGCTGTGGAGGGGAAGAACGCTAGGGGCAGACCGAGGATGGAATATATTAACCAAATCATGGAGGATACCGGCTGCCACACCTACACAGCACTGAAGAGGCTGGCTGAAGATCGAGAAGTTTGGAGAGCTGCTGCCAACCAATCCTAGGATTGAGCACAAAAGAAGAAGATATATTTCATGTATATTTCATCTCATTCTGTATAGTTGTATATTTCTTGTTTACATTACGTTATTACCTTTACGTGTACTTTTTTTACGAAGGTATATAATTACGCTGTATATACGAACTCTCCCACTGTACATACTCCTTTCTATTTAATGTTGTAGTTTTGTATTATCATATGTACACTATCTAGGGTTTTCGCAGGTTTTTCACACCCCCCTTCTTAGTGGGTTTTTTCCTGCGTGGGTTTTACTAGGGAGGACATGTCTGTTTTTACCTAGGTTTTCCCCACAAACACAAATCTGTATTCAATTTTATCATTTTACTTTGTATGATTTAGGTACATAATGTTTATATAATGTATTTTGTTATACCTTATTTTATTCTTTTTCTTGTATTTATTATATTGACGAAGGGTTAAATGTAAGAATGGACCTTATGGTCTAAATTTCGCCCGAATAAAGACGATTATCTATCTATCTATCCCTTTCATTATCCCTCCCTCCTATCCTCCTTCCCTCCTATCCTCCTTCCCTCCTATCCTCCCTCCCTCCCATCCACACTCACCCCCATTCTCCCATCCCTCCTTACTCCCTCCAATCTTCTTTCCCTCCCATCCTCGCTCCATTTCATACTTCCTCCTACCCATACTCCCACCCTCCCATCGTCACTCCCTCTTATCCTCCCCCAACCTCCCTTCATCCTACCTTCATCCCACCCTCCATCCCTTCCATCCTACCACCTAATATCCTCCATCCCTACCATCCTCTCTCCCTTCCGTCCTCTCTCCCTTCCATCCTACCTCTTTCCCATTTTCCCTTGCTACCATCTTCCCTCACTCCTGTCCTCCCATGCTTCTACCCTCCCATCCTCTTTCACTTCCACCCTACCTCTCTCCCATTCTCCCTGTCATCCTCCCCCCATACATTCTCTCTCCATTTCATCCTCCCTCCCCCAACCCATCATCCCTCACTCCCATTCTCTCTCCATCCCATCATCTCTCCTTTCCATCCTCCCTCCATCCCATCCTTACTCCCATTATCCCTCCCATCCTCCCTCCTTCCGATCCTCCCTCCCTCCCATCATCCCTCCCTCCCATTCTCCATCCCTCTTATCCACCCTCTCTCCCATCCTCCCGCCCATCCTCCATCTTTCCCCTCTTCCTTCCCTCTCATCCTTCCTCCCATCCTCCCTTTCAGTTTCCCTCCCATCCCCTTTCCAATCCTCCCTCCCATCCTCCCTCTCATCCTCCTTCCCACCCATTCTCTTCCCTCCCATTCTACTTCCTTCCTATCCTCCCTTCCATCTGCCCTCTCTCCTATCCTTCCCTTCCATCTGCCCTCTCTCCAATCCTCCCTTTCATCCTCACCCCCTCCTCTCCTCCCTTCTCTTCATCCTCCCTCCCTCCAATCCTCCCTCCCTCTAATCCTCCCTCCATCCCCCCAATTTCATCATCCCTCCCTCCCATCCTTCCTCCATCCCATCCTCCCTCCATCACATCCTCCCTCCATCCCATCCTCACTCCCATCCTCCCTGTCTCCCATCCTCTTTCACTCCCATCATCTTTCCCTCTCATCCTCTTTTCCTCCCATCCTCCGTCCCATCCCCCCTCCATCCCATCCTCCCATTATTTCTGCTGAAATCTCGAAGTCGATTTTTTTCTTGAAAAGAATACTTACACCTATATTATAAATTATTATTATTATTATAAATTATCAACATCATTTTTAATTGACCCTAAATGAACTCTAAATGTGGCAATTTAATATGCATATCAATCTCTCACTTACACGCAACATATAGTAAATCCTTGGTACATTCGGTGCCCCAGTGTACGCTTCCCAGTTTAAGGTTGATTCACACTTAAAGACACGAAAAAGACCGGACGGCAACGACACGACAACTACCCAATCTATGTTCGTCTCTTGCTCGTTGAATATGTTTTCCTACGAGGAGTTGATTTACTTTTCATTGTATTGCTTTGGGACGAAAATCATCGCCAGAACAAGAAAAGGAAGAGGGCGCACAAAAGTTTATTATAAAGAAACGAGGAAGGCGAATAAAAAATGTTATACGAAGAACTTATAGAAGATTCAATCAGATTCAACCAATATTTCAGAATGTCGGAACCAAAGTTCAATGAGTTCCTGTCTTTGGTAGGAACCTCACAAGCTCAATTAGATGCTCCACGTTCATGAAGATAGAACGGCACTTTAAGTAAAATATTTGAATGACTGTAAAAAGTGTATGTGCGCTGCCGACCGACTAATTCCCGCTCTACCCGCTCGCAGGAAAATGCAGCACACGACCCCGCGAGGATTCTTTATGAGCATTGTCGCTGTCGTGTCTGGCGCGTCGTGTCGCTCCCGTCCTAGTGTGAATGGGTGAATTGATTTTCTCGCTAACAATCCGAGGCCGTCGTGTCATTGTCGTCCCGTATCTTTGCCGTATCGTTAAGTGTGAATAAACCTTTAGCCGTGTATACCCATAATTATTAAAGGATAATGACACTAGGGTGATGATAGTGTGCATTTTTTCGGTCAATTTAAATTAACGTCTCTATTTTTCCTTGTTTTTTAAATATATGAATTATAATTCTAAGACGTTTTCAGAATTTACTGAAAACTTCTGAGAAGGCTAAATTTTCTGTTTAATACAATGTAATAATTCATAATAATAAATTAATTTATAATATAGCGGCATGATATGACATCGAATTTTGAGCCCAGCTGCCGCTCAGCTCTTCCCAGTCCTTTGAAGTCTCTCAACAATTTGTCCAACAATAATGCTTCATATGTATGTGGCTTAGGCAGTCCACATAACACTTCCTATATGTATTTATCAAGTTTGATTTGAACATAATTGACACAATATTCAGGGTGATTCTTAATTGCATACCTTAAATATAAGCATCGTTTCCTACACCTACAGAAGAGCAAAAACTTTCATATGCTCGCAACCGCTTTGTTAGCGAATTATGGCAACGGGAAGCACATGGAAAGGAAAGTAGACAAGAACGTGGTTGTGGATCAAATATTTATTAGTTGTGAACAGAATGGCATCTGATCAGTTGCAAAATGTTTACAGTAGATGTTCATAATGTCCACCATTACAATCCATACATAACAGCCCTGTTGCGCCAAGAATTCCTGGTCCGCTGAAAGATTTTAGGCATATTACGTAATTTCGTCACAGCTGCTTTAATGACATTCCACAGCTCGTCCCGTGTATTACATCGTTGGACTCTTCAGATATCCCCACAGGTAGAAGTTGGCAGGAGATCGGGAAATCACGGGGGCTACACAACTGATCCGTTTCATCCTATCAATCGACCTGGGTAGTTGGTCCAAATATCGCTTGACATCACGAGTAGAATGGAAAGGAGTCCCATCATGCAGTACCCACATTGACTGCCGCACTGCCAATGGTACATTGTCCAGTAGTCGCGGTAATTACTCCGATAGAAATTTTAAATAGGAGGCCTCTGATACTCGAGGTGGTAGCTCATAAGAGCCTAGGAGGTGATAGCCAATTATTCCCGCCCAAACATTTATTGCAAACAGATGTTGGAATAGTCTTTCCCGAAGTGGATGCGAGTTTTCATCAGCCCTTGTGTGCTGATTACGGCTATTCACAATCCCATTCTGTGTGAAGCATGCTTCATCCATCACCAGGACTTGGCTGAGAAAGTTTGGATGCGCTGCATCTTGCTGCAGTAGCCATTCGCAGAACACTCTTCGACGCTAATAATCCGGCAGTTGCATAGCTTTAACAGGCTTTATGTGGAATAGATACAACAATTGATCATGTAACGCCCTCCACACCGTTGGCTGGGAAATCCGGTGACGGGCAGCCATCCGCCTGGTACCTACTAATACCAGAGGATCGTTCAACGGCTTGCAGAACATCTTCCGCATCTTACACGATATCGATGTTAAGGAAATCGGCCTGTAATTTTTTGGGTTCTCCTTATCAGCGTCCTTATGAATTGGTGTAACGTGCGTTAACTTCCAGTCTTTATGGACCCTCTGCGCAGGAAATGGATTTCTCGTATATTATTCGAAGAAAAGGTGTTATTTCTTGATTAGGTATTTCTTCGGGACCAGTCGTTTTGTTAGCATCAATCAAAACGAGTGGATATTTGAATTCGAATAGAGCGCTAGGATTGCAGGTACATTACAGTGCTAGGTGATTATTTTTGTGGTCTGAACTTTCGATTCTTTGCAGAGGATATCCATATTCCCGTCCATCAACGTGGGTCTCTGACATTCATTATAGTAAACTGTAAGTACATCTCACATACTATATTTTATTTTATTTATTCAATGCACTTTTTTTCTTGCTCGATACTTCACGGGATTTCCCATTTTTGTGGATTTTTCTGCGTCGAGTATGTATTTTCCAGAGATAAAAACATTACGCGTAGTGTAACAATATAACAAAACCATTTTCAATTAATATAATTATCGAAATGTTTGAAATAACTGTAACGAAAAACAATATAAAACCTATTATTTCGTTATCCTCACGGAGTTTTACACACCGAACCTCGACATTCGGAGTTTACGCGAGCATCTTTCCGAGGGGTACGTTGGAAGCCAAGAGTATAAAGGCGCTTTCAGATATCCTTATATATATATATATATATATATATATATATATATATATATATGGATGTCAACAAGGTGTTGGGATGAGGAAACTCTCTCTCTCTGTAGCTGAAGAAGGAGTAGTTCCGAAAGCTTCTACGTTCGTGATGTTTCTGTGTTTTTGTGTTATTTTACGTGTGTCGCTTCGACATCCCCGGGGCCTCGCCAACCTGAAGTCATATATATATATATATATATATATATATATATTGTTAACTAAAGGAAAAGAAAAGGTAGTAATGAGGGTGGCAACAAGGTGTTGAGGGAAGCCCAGCGGACACTTACCAAGTTGAGGACCAAGCTGGCAGGCTACTGGGGGCGTCGAAGAGACACGTGAAACACACGAACACAAAAAGACAAAAAAACACGCAAGCTTATCGGGCCTATGCCCTTCTTCAGCGAAAGAGTATCTGCAAGTGACACACTGGGCGGGGAATGACAGGGTGATGTGGGAAGGTTGATGATTGGAGGAGGTGGGGAGTAGGAGGGGTGGATAGCCAATAAAGAGGGAGTGTGGTAAGGGAAAGTGCGAATAACTACAATGTAACAAGGAGACATTGTAAGGGGGCTAATAGGGTTAGCGGAGGTTGAGGCCATGCGGAGAGAAAGAGTCGAGAAGATGGATATGTGCTAGTTCCCAGTGTCGGAGAAGGGGGGCAGGAGTGTCATAGGGTAAAGCGCGAATAATTCTAACATTGTAGCAACTGTAGATGGTAGCTCGTAATCACTTTGGCTCCAAGTTGAACAGTTGTATAAAACTCCTTAAGCCAAAAAATATTGTAGGGTAAGCCCTATGCATTTCGCCCACTAAGTGGGCCAAGGCAGGTTCTCCCCTGAAGATGCCCACTTAGTGGGCGAAATGCATAGGGCTTACCCTACAATATTTTTTGGCTTAAGGAGTTTTATACAACTGTTCATTGTAGCAACTATTGAAGGGGACATTGTGGGTATTGGCGTGTAATGCAACTGGGAGGGGGCGTCTGAGATAAACACTATTCCGGTGACCGTTCATGCGGATGTTTAACGGATTGCTGGCGAGGCCTACGTAAAACGCGGGACAAAGGGTATATTGTTATGTATTCCCGGCCGTTCTTCCCGAGTATTATGAAGAAGCAAAGAGGTACTCGTGGAATACTCTTTTTATTTTTAATGGCGGACCTCTCCAATCCCAACAAAGCAGATAAACATAGTAACCTAAAAACATCAACAAGTTGTCAAGCAGATAAGCATAGCAACTAAAAAAATCAAGTCGTCGAAGATCTTAAAGATAGGTACATTGCTTCTTCTCCCGGTGAATATCGTTCCGATCTTCTGAAATTCCATTCCCAGCGTAAGGGCGAAGACGATGTAGATACACCACCTTGAATTTGGACCGACAGCTCCGGCGTATGCGGTAGACCAGGTCGTTCATCTTCTTCATAACTGTGTATGGTCCCTCTCAATCCCTTTGTAGTTTTGGGGACCGATCCTTCCTTCTGTTTCTTCTGTTTGCCAATCGGTCGCATCTGGCCTTCATGCGATCGCTCTCTTTTTTAATCTTCCTCGCGCATAAGTGTGAGCTGTATAGATATGTTCCTCTACGTCCCTCGCGTAATCCGAAGTGGGTTTTGGCTGGCCTGGTGACAATCCAAACATTAGATCTGCCAAAAACCAAGGATTCTGGACTTCTCCCCGTAGTTTCGTGTACGGCTGACCTGTACGCCATGAGTAGGATGGGTATGTGGTGGTCCCAGCCCATCTGATGCTGGTTGACGTGCATCCGTAGATGGATCTCGAGGGTCCTGTTAAAACGTTCGACCATCCCATCGGACTGCGGATGCAACGGCGTCGTGCGCGTTTTCTTGATACCCAACCGTTTGCTTACCTCGGAGATAATTTGGGATTCAAACTGTCGTCCCTGGTCCGAGTGTAGTTCAAAAGGGACACCGTAGCGGCAGAACATAGTTGTCACCAGTGCTTCTGCCATAGTTGGAGCCTCCTGATTTGGTACTGCTATCACCTTAGGCCATTTCGTAAAATATACAATAGCAACTATTAAATATCGGTTACCCTTGTTAGTAACCGGGAACAGACCTGCGATATCGACGGCTACTCGCTCGAACGGTATGCCTCATAGCTCCGCGAGTGCGCAACTGCGGCCCCTTACTCGTCACGCAGTCACTACACCTCCTACAGAATTCTTCAATGTCCATTCTTGCGTCGGGCCAGTAGAATCTTCCCCACAGCTTTCTTAATGTTTTCGTGACTCCAAAATGTCCTCCACTACATCCTGCGTGTAATTCACTCAAAATGTCTTTAACCATTGACCTAGGGATTGCGATTTGCTTAATCTGGGCCTTCCCATTGGGAGATTCCCAGATTCGTAACAGCAATCCATCCCGCAGCCTCAAGGACTTCCATTGCGCCCAATACGATTTTTCAATTTCTCCCAAGTCGGTCGCTCATCACTTTTCTCCTTCCAATTGATTATCGGGTCCAAATCCACATCTCCTCGTTGCTTCTGATGTCGTGAGTGCGGCGCCTTCAGTTTGGACGACAGTTGTGCGTCGCAAAGTGGCTTCCTTTGCATCCGATCTACTGCAACTCCCACAGTCCTCATGGAACGGTCTTCTTGATAATGCATTACCATGTTTCGCACCTTTTCGATGCTTAATTTCGAAGTCGTACTGTTGGAGTCACTCAATCCTCCGGGCTATCTGCCCTTCTGAGTTACGAAAATGCAGAAGCCAATTCAATGCGGCATGATCAGTCCGTATGAGGAACGCCTGACCATATAGGCACTTGTGGAAATGTTCTATGCTCTTTACAATATCCTGTAGCTCCCTTCTGGTTACGCAGTAATTTCTTTCTTTTTTGACAACGACTTGTTAATATATCCTATGACCTATCCTTCTCCCTCTTGCTCTTGAGATAGTACCCCTCCAATACCGGAATTACTGGCATCGGCATCGAGGACAAATTTCCCTTCCGATCTCGGACAACTGAGTATTGGGGAAATGCATAGCATGGTTTTCAGTTGCCCAAAGGCGTCCGCACACTCAGTGGTCCAATGGAATTTTTCCTCTCTCTCCGTCGGTCGATGCAGCGGCCTTGCGATTTCAGCAAATCCTCTGATGAACCTCCTATAATAACTGAAAACCCCCAGAAAGCTACGAAATTGGTGAATATTTGTGGGAACAGGCCACTTCTCTATCGCCTCAGCTTTAGACCGGTCCGTACGCACTCCTTGCGTGGAGACGATATGTCCCAAGTATTTTACTTCCTTACGGAGAAGTTCGCATTTTCTTGCGTTAAGTCGTAGATTCGCTCCACTAATTCCCTGGAAAACCTCTTCCAAATTATTAAGGTGCTTACATCGGTGGAGAAGCTCCTCAAACCATAAAAGTTTATAATAAACCCGATGCATTTTGCCCACTTAGTGGGCGAAATGCATCGGGTTTATTATAAACTTTTATGGGTTAAGGAGTTTTCCCACCGATGTAAATCGAGCCATAAGTTAATTAAGAAACCAACCTTTATATTAAGGTGCTCTTCAAAGGTTCTCCCAATCACAATGATATCATCTAATGTAAGTATATCATGCACGTCTTCCAAGTTAGCCTTCGTAAAACTTCCTCCATCAGCCTTTCTAAGGTAGCAGGGGCGTTACATACCCCAAATGGCATAACTTTAAATTGATATAAACCCGTCCCTATTGAAAACGCTGTTTTTTCGCTATCTTCCGGTCGAACCTCCACTTGCCAATATCCACTCTTTAAGTTCAACGTGCTGAGCCAACCAACATTCGCAAATGTGTCTAAGGTATCATCGATCCGAGGCAGAGGGTAACAGTCTTTCTTGGTCCACTCGTTTACTCTACGATAGTCCACGCAGAATCTTATCGTGCCGTCTTTTTTTTGTAAGAGGACAACCGGCGACAACCAGGGGCTTGACGGCGCTGCATTTCCATAATTATGTTCTCCGCCTCTTCCCGTTTTGCTAAGGGAATCCTTCTTGGTACCTGCTTAATCGGGGGGTGGTCTCCTGTATTAATCCGATGTTCAATCATCCGCGTACGCCCAAGTTTTTGTCCTTCACTTGCAAAGATGTTCTGATACCTGCAAAGTAATGCCTCCAATGCAGAGCGTTGCGAGGGGCTTAAACCTCTGGCCGTTTCTCTCAGCAATTTTTCTAGCTCCGGGGGCATTGTCGGAACATCGCCCTCTGCGAACTTGTCGATCTGACATTTTCTTACCAACGTAATCGGTTCGAAATACGCTACCGTTTTCTCCTTATTTATCTTCTGCGGACTCCCTTGAAGATTAATAACTCGGAGCGGCACCTAAACATTTCACAAGGCTCTTCCCAATAAGCACTCCTTTAATAGCAGCATTATCGAACGAGGGTTCAATGATTTCAATGCTCCCTTTTATCCCTGCTTCTACCATAGCTGCTACTATCTTTTCGTTTCGAGCAGGTATTGTGAAGTTATTACTCGTAACCACTTGACATTTGCTGCCAATTCCCTCAGAAGACTCCAAAACCAATTCTTCTTTCCCTAGTTTGTGTCCTATTTGACAGATCTAGCTTCGTGCGTCCATCTAAAATATCCAATCCTAATATTAATTCGTCTATTATATTAGCAACGATTACTTGATGGGTAAAGGTCGTACTACCAATTTTTATGCCCACCTCGATCTCTCCGTGAACAGGAAAACTTTCTCCCGTGGCCGTTAATAGACGGTATTTATTTGGAATATCGTTCCATTGGTACTTTCGAACGACGTCTGGTCTCACAATTGTTTTCGAGGCTCCAGTATCAATTGTCAGGCGGCACAATCTTCCATGTGTGCTCCCTAGTATAATCAGACTTTTTCCGCTTCGCTTAAGCCGCGTCACCGAAACATCCATCATAGGGACTGTCGAGGAGAAGGCCAGCTTACGTACCCTAAGTCTAGCGGAGGCTAGTTTAAAGGTTGTGAGTTATCATGTTTGAAATCGTTACGCGCTCTTTGATATTCATTGCAGTGACCCCCGTAACTGTCCTAACTTCCCGCAGCCCCAACATCTCATTTTTCGGCCGGAAGCAATTTCGTTCGTCTCTTCCCATCATCTCGCTGAATGCACTCTTTTCAATTGTATTCACGTTCGGTTTCTTCAGGACGCATTCGATAGGTTCCACCATGATTCCTGGGCGGTCTTGTTGTTTCAAACTCAAGAGCATGATCCAGCGCTTCATTCAGTCTTGTCGGCTTCATCAATCTAACGTTATGAAGTGTGTCCGCGTCGTAGATTCCGTCGACGAATGTCCGTACAGCAATGTCCTCGACGATTCCTTGTGGGTAGTGTGAATATGCTAATCGGACTAACCGGCGGGTCTCGGCCGCATGCCGCTGTAAATTTTCTCCTGGTTTTTGTACTTGTTATTTGAGCTGCGCTCTATAAACGTGTTTCAGATGAGTGTCTCCGTAACGTAATTCTAGTTCGGCGGCAAGAATATCAAAATCTTGCCACTTTTCCTTCGGTACGGACTGCAGGATGCTGGAGGCCTCACCTCCAAGAGAAGTTAGTAAATTTGTTGTCTTAGTTTGATTTGACTATTTGTTTACGATGGCTATCGCTTCAAACTGATTCATATACACACTGCAACACGTGTTTCCGTCGAATGTAGGTAATTGGTTCGCCGCAGTTCTCGATAGTGATCCACTCGCGACCGAGATGGCGCCAGAGTGCGGTATACTAATTTGGTCTTCGACCGCTGCCAAACGGTCTGCTGACGTCGTAAGTTCCACCCTCAATTTTTCAATTTCACGGCTTAATGTTGCTATTTTATCGTTAGAATTACTTTCTACTTACTGTCACTAATAAACCTATTCTGCTCGTCAACCGCTATCTTTGTCTCTTTCACACACGCCATTATCGTAGACAACTGCTTGTTCTGTTATTTTTCAGCACTACGCTCACCTTCATTGTCAAACGAAATTATGTCGTCGGCTCCCGATGCAGCGAACAGTTATGTTTCTAGGTCCTTCTCTTCGTCGCCTATTGCTTCCTGTAACCTCGCATCAGTGAAGCTTTAGTGTCAGACGTCGGCAAATTCCGTTCCCTCAACTCCGATTTCAGGTGCGTTACTTTCAGGTCCTGTAATTTGTTTTTTCCACTCATCTTCTTCTCTACCGCTGGAAAAATCCCACTTCTGACACCAATGTTACGTATTCCCGGCCGTTCTTCCCGAGTATTATGAAGAAGCAAAGAGATACTCGTGGAATACTCTTTTTATTTTTAATGACGAACCTCTCCAATCCCCAACAAAGCAGATAAACATAGTAACGTAAAAACGTCAAGTCGTCGAAGATCTTAAAGATCGGTACAATATATATATATATATATATATATATATATATATATATATATATATATAATTTTATTTTATTTATTATCTCTTTTTCCGTATCGTTATATATATATATATAGTTATATATATATAGTTATATATATATATATATATATATATATATATATATATATATTATATATATAGTTTTAAATTAATTTATTTATTATTGATAAGCTCTCTGTTATCGGTCACGAAATATGCTCAATTTAATTTTAGAACTTCACACCGCGCAGCGGGCAATTTAAATAATTTTCATTGCTGTGCTGTGCTGCAATGCAGACGGTAGCGAAAAACTCCAACCACTTGTGATTGGAAAATTCGCCAAACCGCGATGCTTCAAGAATGTGAGGACACTCCCATGTAAGTATAAAAACAACTCCAAGGCATGGATGACATCAAAATTATTCATGGAGTATTTGCAAGAGTTTGATGCAAAAATGCGAGAAAAGTGTTGCTGTTTGTGGATCGTTGGGCAGCTCATCCACAAGATACTGCCAATCTATGGAATGTTAAAGTTATTTTTTTACCAGCAAATTGCACAAGTCATTTGCAACCATTGGATCTAGGTATTTTACACAGCTTGAAACAGCAGTATAGAAAGGCGCTGGTATCCAAAGCAGTGGCAATTATGGATTCCAGCAAAAGTACACTGAAATTGACAGTTTTAGAGGCCATGCATTATATAACATCAGCTTGGAAAGCCATTAAGACTGAAACGATAAAGAATTGTTTTAGAAAAGCTGGGTTCTTCCGTGATGCCGTTGCTGACTATGAAGAACAAGATGCTCTTCATGAAGTCGATAATGATGACTGGAAGCTGTTGCAGTTTAATGAAATGACATTTGATGAGTTTGTGACCTTTGATGATAATGTTGCTACTTGTGCTTTACTAACAGTGAGTGAAATTTGTGATTTACAACATGATGACTGTCCTGAAAGTGAAGATGATGATGTAAACGAAACTGAACCACCAAGCTTTAAACAAGCTCTGGAGGGCTTGGTTACCATCAAGAGATATTTGTGGTCCCGTATTGGGACGGAACACCTTCTTGAAGGAACTGATAAACTTGAAAAGGGACTCTATGGTATTCACTCAAATGAAAGAAAGCAACAAAGTAAAATATCCGACTTTTTCAAAAAATACTAAATTTTATCATTTATATTTGTATGGTTTTCATTTGTAATTGTCATTCAAAATTAGTAGTGATCTTTTTTCTTCAAATAACATATCCCAAACAGATATGGTATGTACCTTGCATTTTTTTAAAACTTTTAAATATTTTTTCCTTAAAATCTCTCCAATCAATTTTTTACAATTTAATGTCTTAATCTCTTGGTTTTCCTTATTTTATCCATCCGGAAAAAACATTTTATTCAATCGACGCATGCGCACAAGACTTACTTCCGACGCTGTGGGTTCACCATTTAGTTTTGATCTTCGATATTCAGCTGTGTGCACATGCTAATTTTGTTCCTGTTATGGGTATGATATTGGAGGTTAACCAGGTAAGTTGCTAATACCTTTTCTCATGACTTATCTAGAGTAGTTTTCTTCGTTACAACTGTAGTAGAATCTTCATATTCGGTAACGGTAACACTTCTACCTTTTAAAAACTTGAGAAGAGAAAATTTCAATTACCATTTTTTAATCATTCAATTCTTACCATGGTACTGAGTGCTTTTTATTTTATCTGAATGGTTCAGAAATCTATAGAAAATCGGCTTCTTCAGGTCACTTCGGACCTGAAGAAGCCGACTGGAACGCCGGCGAAATATTGTCCAGAAAATGTATCAACAAGGCAGAATCCCGGACATCACCAACATGTCATTTATTTGCGATGTTTTTCTTATTATAATATATTTGTAAAAACTTTCACTTCAGAAAATACAGGATTTTACGGGACAGTTGATGAAATACAGGACATTTTGGCGTCCTATACAATAATTTAAAATGTACCGGACAAGGTACTATTATGTGCGAATATCATTATCTCCATTTCCGCATCTTACGTTTTTCCGCATCTTACGTTTTTCCGCATCTAAAGTCGATTTCCCTTCGGGAGTTCACTGTATATATATATATATCATCATCATAGGTAGTCTGTCCGTAGACAGGTCCGTGATTATTCATGGTTAAACCTGGTTCTCCATATACTCCTATTTTCCGCTGTCCTCTTCATATCTTGATAACTCTCTTTCCCTTTCAAATCGTCTATTAGCTGATACCTTTTCCTACCTCTTTCCCTTTTCCCATCTAGTTTTCCTTCTAACACATCTTTAATCATACTCTCTCTCCTCATGTAATGTCCAACCCAGTTAGCCTTCCTCTTTCTGATAGTCTGTGTAATCATTCGCTTCTCTCCTATTCTTTGTAGCACTTCATCGTTTTTCATCCTATCTGTCCATTTTATCTTCAACATTCTCCTCCAAGTCCACATTTCAAAGCTTTCCAAGTATTTGATGTCATTTTTCCTTAGCGTCCATGTTTCTGCCCCATACAATGCTATACTCCATACGTAGCATTTTATCAACTTCTTGCGGATATCTTCCCTTATATTCCCTGTAAGTAGTTGTTTCTTTCTCCTGAAAGCCGCTTTTGCTTTTCCTATTCTAGTTTTGATCTCATCCGTACATTTTGCCTCTCGTGTTATGATACTTCCAAGGTATTTATATTCTGAAACTTGTTCTAATGGCTTTCCCCCAATAGTTATGTTCAGATTCTCTTCTTTACCCGATATTCGAATGACCTTGGATTTTTCTGTATTTATTTCCATACCGTATTTTCTACCTGTTATCACTAGTCTATTTATCATTTTTTGTAGTTCCTCTTCCTTTCTTGCTAGAAGTACTTGATCATCTGCGTATTTTACTGTTCTTATAATCCTTCCTCCAATTTTGAAATCCCCTGTGCCATCTAAAGCTTCTTGCATTAGACTTTCTCCATATATATTGAATAGGGTTGGCGATAGGCAGCAGCCTTGTCTTACTCCTCTACCGATATTTATTCCGCAGGTGTCCACATTCTCAAACCTGACCTTTACAACTTGATTCTCATATAGATTCCTAATCAGTCTCCTATCTTTCCAGTCTACACCTATATCCTTTAATATCTTCATCAACTTTACCCAATTTACTCTATCAAAGGCCTTCTGCCAGTCTACGAAACATGCGCAGATATCTTGACTGTATTCTATTGCCCTTTCTGATATGATTCTAACTACTCCTATAGCATCTCTAGTTCCTCGTCCTTTTCTGAAACCGAATTGATCTTCCCCTATTATTTCTTCTGCCTTTTTCTCCAGCCTTTTATTAAGAATCCTCGTGATGATCTTCGATGTGTGTGACAGAAGGCTTATAGTTCTGTAATCTTTACACTGCATTGCCTTTGGCTTCTTCTTTAGAGGGATCATTGTTACTTCTAGGAAATCCTGAGGCCACTCTCCCGTGTCGTAAATCTTATTAATTAATTTCGTGATCGCTTTTAGCCCTTCTGATCCTATGACTTTAAGTATCTCAGCCGGTATTCCATCGCTGCCCGTGGCTTTCCCCTTCTTTAGTTCCACTATTGCTTTTTCTACTTCGCTCTCCATAATACTTGGTCCTAAGTTGTCTTCTTCAATGTTTTCCTCATTTTCCAGTTCTATTTTTGCCGCTCCTGCCTGTTTGCCGTATAATTCCTTAATGTATTCTTCCCATACCTGTGCTACATCCTTTGTTTCTGAGACTATCTTCCCATCCATATTCATAATTCCTTTACCACAAATTCCATTAGACTTCTTATCTTCTAATTCCAGTGCCCTAGCGTACATCATATCGTACCGTCCTAACTTCTCCATTTGTTCTATTTCATCACATTTTCCTTTTATCCAATTTTCTCTAGATTTATCTATTACCCTTCTCAACTCATTGTTTATACGCCTATAGTTGGCTCTACCTTCTTCACTGTTAACGTTTTTCCATTTTCGTCTCTCATCCATTTTCTCCAGCATTTCCTTCGTGATCCATGGTTTTCTGATTTTCTTCTCTTGTTTTCCAATCTCTTTATCCAAGGTATCCTTGATACTGGTTTTAATTTCATCCCATTCTATATCAACGGTCTTCGGTTTGTTTTCCAACTTTCTTAGGTTATCTTCCAACTTCATGCTGACTACATCCTGCCTTTCTTTCAGTTTTTCTAGGTCCCAGGTCTGTCTTTCTCTTCTCGTTTTTCTTATTTGTTTGAGCTTTGTATTCACGTCAAGTATTAGAAGGCTGTGATCTGAATCAATGTCCGCTCCTTGAAATGCCTTGGCGTTCTTTATGCTGTTCCTGAATCTTTGTTTTACAAGGATGTAATCTATTTGGCATCTCATTCTATCTCCTGGGCTTTTCCATGTGTATAACCTTCGTTTATGGTTTTTGAACCATGTATTAGTCACTACAAGGTCATTATTGATGCAGAATTCTACGAGTTTCTCCCCTCCTCGATTTCTCTTCCCAAGTCCGTATTGCCCGACAACATTTTCTTCCTGTCCTTCTCCGACTATGCTGTTCCAATCTCCCATTATTATGCAGTTTACCTTTCCTCTTCCGTCTTCTTCGTAAATTTCATTAATTTGCTTATAGATCTCATCTATTTCTTCCTAATTAATGGCACTCTTAGTATTAGGTGAAATTTTTACTCCATTTATTTTTTCACACAGGTTCAAAAGGGTTTTCCGCCACTGCCCTAAGAAGCCGTCAATAGATGTCTCAAAAACGAAAAATTTGTGATGAGAATCGATCATTCCAAATTAAATGGGAATTGTCATATATGTGCTGTGAAATAAAAGACAAAATAATATGTTTAATTTGTAGACAAATCATTAGTGTTCCGAAAGGATATAATCTCAAGCGGCACTACGAAATACATCGTACTTCGTACGAGAGGTTCACGGGAAAAGTGAGAGAAGATAAACTGAGTGATTTAAAGTTGGAGCTTATGAAACAGCAACATTCTTTTAAAAAGATATTTGAAGAAGGTGAAACAGCTGTAAAGGCTAGCTATTAATTGTCTCATTTAATAGCTAGCCGCTCAAAGCCATTTACTGAAGGTAATTTTATTAAAGAATGCATTATGAAAGCAGTTGAAATTGTGTGCCCAGACAAAATTAGAGCATTTGAAAATATTTCACTGTCCCGAAATACTGTTGCGAAAAGAATTAACGATATAGCTGCCGATTTAAGGGAACGGTTACATTCAGTCTGTTAAATTTCACTCGTATTCCATCGCAATTGATGAAACTTGTGATGTTCAAGGTATCTGCCAATTAACAATTTTTATTCGTGGCTGCGATCTAAATTTCAAAGTAACTGAAGAGTTGCTAGAGCTCATTCCCATGCATGGTACCGCTGCCGGACAGAACATTTTCAAGGAACTGAAAGAAATTCTCACAAAATATAATCTTCCGCTGACGAAACTTGTTTGTTTGGTTACTGACGGTGCTCCAGCTATGATTGGAATAAATAACGGCGTTTTTGGGACTATTACGAAGGGAATTATCAAAAAAGGAACTCAGTGTCGAAGTAAAACATTTTCATTGTATCATACATCAAGAGGTACTGTGCACAAAAGTTTTGGAAATGGACCATGTCTTGAAGCAAGTTACGAAAACAGTGAACTTTATTCGCACGCGTGGTTAGTTTTCCTCATTTTTAAAAGAAATTGAAAGTGAATATGAAGGCAATAGAGTATAAATGTTCGTTTGAGCACAGTCCGCCATTTTTTAATTTGATATTATAAAGATAAACAAAAGAAAAACCTAATGACGTCATAACAAAAGACGATCGTAATGTGCAATGTTAGGTTAGTACTTGGATGGCGGCGGATTCGAATCGAATTAAACTTTCTGGATTGGTATTTTTGGATGGCGGTGGATTTGAGTACGTTAAAATGAAGCGAAATATTGATCAAGTTTTTATATCCAATAAAATACAATCATTATTACTTTATAAATACACACAACACAAATAACAATCATTTTTTTCAAAGGAGGTGGTCCATCGATATGAATTTCTCCTTTATTGTAGTGTTCCAGGCATGGCTAATATCCTTCCCTCTGACGCCGATCTTCTAATTCTTATAATTCGGAAAATGTGGTGGTTATCTGATGGATGTCACGTGGATGATACAATTCAATATAATCAAAAGGTATCAATTTCAGATCCTCTAATTTCATCGTCTTCCAACCACGTTCATGATAGGTCTGAATAGCCGACCCAACTTTATGTATGATTGCGAGTTGTTTTAAGTCCATAATTGAAAATTAATTATTTTCAAATCAATGATTGCTTAGATTGATAATATATTAATAATTATTAAATATAAATTAAATTACCTTTGGAGAGCGATCTGATGCGTGGAATATCCGGATGCGTCTTTCTTCGAAAAACTCACTTTATGCACGCGACCGTCCTCTGCCGAGTCTCATCTATTTAGGTTACTAAGGAGTTTATGAATGAAAACACTTCGGGGTAGATGAAAAAACAGGTTTTCAGTCCAGCTATTGCACCCGAGTGGTGGATGTGTCTAGGTCACTAACCTCTGGTAGTAAAAAAATAAGATCTACGGTCTCGCAGTCAAACGTCGGTTTTGCTCGAGCGTCTCGATAGAGAAAGTCATGTTTAATACCTGGGTAGGATAGGATATTGGCCTCTGGTTGTTTTAAAAAAAACTCACGGTCGGGGCAGGTTTTATCAAGTAAATAACACACGAGATAAGTAAAAAATCGATTTATTTAACAAAAATATATGCAAAGTTAGTTTTTTACAAACATTGATCCATACTCATTCTATATTTATTATTAAACAACCTCCATGTCGCTTCATTGGTTATAGCCTCTTTTAATAACGACTTCACCAGTCCACTTTTCACCAAATCGTCTTTCTTTGCTTCGATAAGTTCTTTTCTGAAACCATCATCCAATAATTGAATGAGTCTTAACGTTATTATCACGTAAAAAATCTGTACGGTTTGAGGATAATATAAGCGTGAAAGTATTGTATAGAAATTATATCTTTTTTGTTCGAATAAATTAAGCCATTTATCATTACTCAGAATGACTTCTCCTTCACCGATTTGAGTAAATTGCACACACAATTCACAAGTTTCACAATGATTAAACCCAACACTAACACTTTTCACTTTCTTATTATTCAGATAGTACACAGTTTCCAATAAGAGTTGATTGATTTCACAAATATTATTCTTCCGCGATGACTTTGGGGGTGATGCGGGATCTGCTTGCAGACTGGATGGTGGTGGTGGCGATGATGATGGTGGTGATGATTGGATAACTTCGGTCTTGGAACACTTCTCCTCCGTTTCGGTAGAACTCCTGAACTGCTCGAACTCTTTATAGCGAAAGACTGCGTGGAGTTTATATATTTCAATATAACCTACTATAACTGATGGAGGGGTGGGTGGTAGGAGTGAAGGGGAAAGGTGTGAAAGTGGAAGGGGGAGCCTTAGAAGACTTAAATCCTCGGCGATTGGTTGCTTGTCCTAGATTGCATCATGCGTAGGAGTTGATTTCTATTCGAGTTCTGAGTGGGGTGGGGGAGGGGATAGAGCCTTTCAATATTTACATCTGCGTGTGTTTTGGGTTCTCCTCAGCGCGTGTCTTCGGTCGGTCGTTTACCCTTCTAAGCAGGTTTTCGACGAGCTAAGTAGGTCACCAACTTTTAGGCAAAGAAAAACCGGTTCTGAGTGGGGTGGGGAGGGGAGAAGGATTGGGGCCTCAAATTAAAAAAGGGAAATTAAAAGACCTGCGGTTGCTCCAGCGTCTCGATAGAGAAAGTCATGTTTAATACCTGGATAGGATATTGGCCTCTGGTTGTTTTAAAAACCTACGGTCGGGGGCAGGTTTTATCAAGTAAATAACACACGGGAACAGTAAAAAAATCGATTTATTTAACAAAAATATATGCAAAGTTAGTTTTTTTTACAAACATTGCTCCATACTCATTCTATATTTATTATTAAACAACCTCCATGTCGCTTCATTGGTTATAGCCTCTTTTAATAACGACATTACCAGTCCACTTTTTGCCAAATCGTCTTTCTTTGCTTCGATAAGTTCTTTTCTGAAACCATCATCCAATAATTGAATGAGTCTTAACGTTATTATCACGTCAAAATCTGTACGGTTTGAGAATAATATAAGCGTGAAAGTATTGTATAGAAATTATATCTTTTTTGTTCGAATAAATTAAGCCATTGATCATTACTCAGAATGACTTCTCCTTCACCGATTTGAGTAAATTGCACACACAATTCAAAAGTTTCACAATGATTAAACCCAACACTAACACTTTTCACTTTCTTATTATTCAGATAGTACACAGTTTCCAATAAGAGTTGATTGATTTCACAAATATTATTCTTCCGCGATGACTTTGGGGGGTGATGCGGGATCTGCTTGCAGACTGGATGGCGGTGGTGGCGATGACGATGGTGGTGATGATTGCAGATTGGATAACTTCGGTCTTGGAACACTTCTCCTCCGTTTCGGTAGAACTCCTGAACTGCTCGAACTCTTTATAGCGAAAGACTGCGTGGAGTTTATATATTTCAATATAACCTACTATAACTGATGGAGGGGTGGGTGGTAGGAGTGAAGGGGAAAGGTGTGAAAGTGAAGTCTTAAATCCTCGGCGATTGGTTGCTTGTCCGAGATTGCATTATGCGGTGGAGTTGATTTATCTTCGAGCAGCAGTTTTGTAAATTCTTTGTCTCGCTTTCAAAATTCGATGAACTTGACAGTCGTTGAGGTGGGGATGGGTGAATTGGGGAAATGAAATAGGTTAAGATTTTCGCGATTGATTTGCAGAGAGTGTAAAGACAGCAAAACTCTCCAAAAAGGTCAGAGTGATAACTTTGGAGTCGAAATGGATTTTCGGTGTAGAAAAACGGTTGGAGGAAAGAGATGATTTCGTTAATGAGAGGTGGATAACCTATTCAAATATCACCTTCAAAGGCTTCTTCCCAGTTTCTCTTTAAATTTGAAATTTTACTGTTTCCCCAAGACAAGGTGTTGACCCCGTCGTCACAAAGATAACGTTTGTCATCAGAAGCACTCAAGGCAACTTTATTCATTTCCATCGAATAAAGTTCATGCTTTTTACTTTTAATCACATTCATTTTGCGAAATACAACAGAATTATCCCTTAAACAATTTACATAGTCCTCAAACTTTAAACCTTTATTGATAACTGCTTTGGTTATTCCTTTTGCTTTTTTCTTTTCCTTCGAATCTCTAACTTTAAATGCATACAATTTGCTCCGCAGTCCTACAAAATGAGTCATTATCTTTCCGTTACACTCGTCTTTAAATTTTCCAATCATCTTTTTATTTTTATCAGAGAAGCAAAGATGGTCCTTTGGAAAGTTGGATGTGTCGTAAAAGTCCAAGTCAGTCAACATATCTTTGTAAAAGTCATCAGTCCTTACTTCATAAATGAAGCTGTCAGTGTCCATGTAACATAGGTTTAACCTGTCACGGAATTTGGGCTTCATCCTCCGATAGTGAAAGTCATACATCAATGTTTTACTTAATTCTAAAACGGATAATCCTATATAAATAGGTTTATCCATTTTAATTTTAGATTTTCTCAAGTGAACGATGACTAAATTTTCATTAATGATCGTTCGGTCGAGGAATGTTGATTTGGATATTAGCTTATCCAATCGTTTTTCATTGGAAACCAATTCCAAATTTATCCTCTTCCGAACGTTCTCCATAGTTTTACCAAAAACGCAATTATTCATTAATTTGTAAAAATCCTTTTCAAAATCATTTTCTACAATTTTCCTACGTTCAGTGTTTAAATCGATATATGATTTCAACCACGGAGATTGGTTAAATTCAATGACTCGGTGAATTGTCTTGAGTCTTAGTCCAAGAGAAAGAGCCTGTTTTAGGTTAACGTAGTGAATAACATACTTTGTTTTATCGTCTAGAGTCGTCAACAGTTTGGTATGCTTACCACCTGGAGGAATTTTATTTTCAGGACATAACGGTAGATCGTTGTGTTCGTGGTGGAGATCACTCGGATATTCTAAATCGACTTCTAAAATGTAACCTTTCGAATGGTCATCTGAAATAGAAGTTACGTTAAAATTTTGAATTTCCTCCCGATCAAGCCAACGAAACCCACTATGGGGCAGGTAATTACTCATTGCCCAGCCGTAGAGATTGTTAGCATCTAAATAAACAATATATCGAGATTCAATCTCTGGATTAAAATTATCTAGATACTTGTTATTGGCCTCAGAATACCTTTTCATGCACTGACTGATTCCACCACGAATACCCTTCTCTACCATCAAAATCATGTCATAGTCATTCATCAGTTCAAGGTTAATTTTAGTGTATTTCAACATGGCGTCGAAAGCAAGACCTGGTGCGGTGAAGTACCATGTTGGGTCTAATTTGTACGTTTTCAAACATACTTCCCTAAAATTTTCAAAAACATCAGCTAACAACAAAACGTCAGTCTTCAGGTAAAGGTCGCTATATTCACCTAAAGTCGAGCAATTAAAATCGTCCCAAATTTTCTTTGCATAGTCATAGTCCTCGTCTTTGATGTGTTCCTGAGTCAACTGACTATAAAATTCCTCTTTGGGTGGTAAGCACACATCGTTCAATTTGTCCCAGCAGTCTACGTATTCATACGGAAAAACACCTTTACGAGTGACCAAGTCCAGTTTTTCTCCAAAAATCTTTGCAGTTTGCGCGAACTTATCTTGGGGGAGATTTTCAACTAATTTTGAGAGGGAAGAAGCCATGAAACGAAATGTATCGAGGTACCTGATGGAAAAGTTTTCACTCACCTTCTTTGAAAAGGAAATATATTTTTCCTCCGAATTGGGGATGCATTGCATTGCCTTTTCGTCGTAACCTAAATGAGGAATGATCAGGTGGGAGTCGTAACCGGATAGGTTGTGGATGAAAACGGGGAGAAAATTTGGCATTTTGAAATTTAAATTGCAATTTGAATGAGCAGGTCCTCGATACATACCCGTGAGATGACAGTGATCTCTCACGCGATCATCACCTAATTCCTCCCCACAAATGTGACAAACAGTCACCGTTTTGAATGCCTCCTGTTCCTCCGGGGTCATCGCAACCATAGGGGTCACGTTTTTGTACACTCTGCATATGAGCTCTGAGACCTCTCTTAAATTCTTAACGAATACCTCGGCGGCATCCGCACCACGATAGAGAACGGGATCGAAAATCTCTCCCGTGGAGGATACCAAAACAAAACAAAAAGACATGACCTCATGTTTTTGGGTGGATATCGAATAGGAATGATCAAGAGGGCTACTGCAACTGACAAATTTTGGTAGGATGCATTCGAAATCGGCGTACACCACGAAAGGGGCACGCATGGTGTGCCCGAAATTTTTGAATTTTAACCACTTGTCTTCATCTGTGGGGAGCAGGATTTTTGAGGGAGCATTGGTGTTGCAGTCCCGTTTATGTTCCACGAGCTTTTCTTCATCGTAATAATGAGTGAAACATCTTTTGCACATGTAAATTTTATAATGATTTTTAGTCATCTGGCAGTGAACTAATCTTTCAAAATTTCTTATATAACAATAATGGCTCTTGGAGCCTTCTGTTAAAAGCAAAAGGTCCCGGTGGTCATCGAGTTCCTCATCCACAACTTTGATAGGGTACACGTTATTTTTTTCATCAATACCAAAAACATTAACCGAAATATTGTTGGTTTTTTCAAATTTTGGAATTTTTGAGAGCTCTACTGGGTACTCTATGCAATCCCAATCATACCCTTTTCGAAATTCCTCGTTGTTGTATTTGGACACGCGTTGAGGATTTTTCTGAACATTTTTTGCCCAAATCGCATACTTAAAACAAAAGGAATCGCTATTATTGATATTTATTACCGAAAATGTGTTTTTTATTTTTGGTGACAAATCAATAAAAGAGGACCCTCTCAAAGGTCTATATTTATTGATCCTCAATTCCAACCCAAGAATCTCGGATAACGACCAACTGGAACCTTTTCCCTGCTGCTCAGACTTTTCCTTCAAAATTTTTCCAAAAAGTTTATTCAAAATTTCATCAATATCATTAGCCTGAAGGACTCGGACATTTTTCGTTTTGAACACTCTCTCACTGGATTCGTTCTCCTTTTTAAACGTAGCTTTTAAAATTATATTAATTTTCAGAGCCGTATTTGCCAACTGTTCGCTAATTTTACCTATCAAAATTTCCCTAATACCGTCTAAAAACGTGATAATGTCTTTATTCACTCCATCTCCACTCACCCAAAATGTCTTTAGACGATTCCTCACTGCCGATTCTATTTCTACAACTCGGTTTCCACCTCTCTGTATCACGTGTCGCATATGAACGTCGCTCATTTCATGGGCTACGCGATAACGTGGGTTAAAATATGCGAAACACACCTCACAAAGTGTTTCCATCCCCAACCGTTTAAAAAACAATGAAAGAAATAAAAAAATGAATAATTTATATATACAGGTTAGGAAAAAGGAGGTTAAATTGATATACGTAGTATCTGAAAAAAAATATCAATTTCAATACTCATACAATTGCATTCCCCACATTCCTATATATCAATTACATAATCTCACAAGTCTTATACTAAATAGTTCAACATTACAATAGAAACAATAATATGTAGAAATCTTGCTACTACTTTTTGCAATCTTTTCGTGTCACAGATCAATTCAATATTTATTCTTTTACGTACGTTCTCCATAGATTTCCCAAAAAAACTGAATTGTTCATTAATTTAAAGAATTCCTTTTCGAAATCGTTAGTAGCCAATTTCCGCTTCTCAGTATTATTTATTATATATGACTCAAGCCAATTAGATTGTTGAAATTCTATTATTCTATTAATATTTTTTTTAATTTTAACCCTAGCTGTAATGCTTGTTTCAACAGAGAAATGTGAATTACATAGCGTTTCTTATTGAGTAATGTTGTTAGAAGTTTTTTCTGATCTGAACCGGGCGGTTTATCATTTTCAGGTAGAAGGGAAATTCGTTATGTTGATCGCGAAGGTAACTTGGGTATTCCAAATCTACATCTAACAAATATCCTACGGCGCCTTCATCATCAATCTCTTCAATGTCTCATATATCTTTTGGATCAACCCATCTAAATCCTGAATAAGGCATTTTTTTACACATACTATACCCATACAAGTTATTTGCGTCTATATATGCTATATATGAACTTTCTTCTCTAGGATTATGTTCATTATGTACTTATTGTTTGCTTTCGAATACCGTTTAACACATTGAGCCAAACCTCCCCTGATTCCACGTTCTATCATAATAATCATATCGTAATCAGTCAGATATCTTATGAGAACCATGGATGGAGGACTTGTGATAGATGATAATTTATCACGTCACAAATTTTTAAATTTTTATTTCCCAATTTAGAAATCCATGGGAACATGTTTTCTATAACGTAACCCGAGGTGAAAGTGAAAGTATTATGAAACCCGGTATGAGGCCTCTGAAACCGAAGTTAAATTTTTATTTCCCCAATTTAGAAACCCATGGGAACGAGTTTTCACCGGGAGCGTGGGGTATTATATATATATCGAAGGAAATGGTAGAAATCTATCAGAAATCAAAGCTCAACCTTCGAAGACACTCGTCTTTTTCCGCGCTGATGTAAAACAACGTTTTATTTTCATCCGAGTGAAGATACAGTTGTCAGTTGCAGATTACTCAACAGTTCAGAAGCGTCTCAATATAAAAAGTAAGTACCTACTGATAAATTATTTAATGATGTATGAATTAATGGTAATTTAAACTCCAATGAGGTTAATGTGAGCAAATACTTTTTCTTATTTTTTTTCTAATGTCTTTTCTGATGGCATTCCTCAAAAAGTTGACGGAGTAGTCACAGATTGTTTCCTACAAACCCACAGGTGAGCTGGAAATAAACGAGGAATACAGGCTTATGATATTCGATGTGGTTGATGCAAAATTTGGAGATACACTGAGGGATACCATAGAGAGGAACGGTGAGTGCTGTAAAGTATTACTAAGCTCCCACGCTTTTGAAGGAAAAGTCTGAGCAGCAGGGAAAAGGTTCCAGTTGGTCGTTATCCGAGATTCTTGGGTTGGAATTGAGGATCAATAAATATAGACCTTTGAGAGGGTCCTCTTTTATTGATTTGTCACCAAAAATAAAAAACACATTTTCGGTAATAAATATCAATAATAGCGATTCCTTTTGTTTTAAGTATGCGATTTGGGCAAAAAATGTTCAGAAAAATCCTCAACGCGTGTCCAAATACAACAACGAGGAATTTCGAAAAGGGTATGATTGGGATTGCATAGAGTACCCAGTAGAGCTCTCAAAAATTCCAAAATTTGAAAAAACCAACAATATTTCGGTTAATGTTTTTGGTATTGATGAAAAAAATAACGTGTACCCTATCAAAGTTGTGGATGAGGAACTCGATGACCACCGGGACCTTTTGCTTTTAACAGAAGGCTCCAAGAGCCATTATTGTTATATAAGAAATTTTGAAAGATTAGTTCACTGCCAGATGACTAAAAATCATTATAAAATTTACATGTGCAAAAGATGTTTCACTCATTATTACGATGAAGAAAAGCTCGTGGAACATAAACGGGACTGCAACACCAATGCTCCCTCAAAAATCCTGCTCCCCACAGATGAAGACAAGTGGTTAAAATTCAAAAATTTCGGGCACACCATGCGTGCCCCTTTCGTGGTGTACGCCGATTTCGAATGCATCCTACCAAAATTTGTCAGTTGCAGTAGCCCTCTTGATCATTCCTATTCGATATCCACCCAAAAACATGAGGTCATGTCTTTTTGTTTTGTTTTGGTATCCTCCACGGGAGAGATTTTCGATCCCGTTCTCTATCGTGGTGCGGATGCCGCCGAGGTATTCGTTAAGAATTTAAGAGAGGTCTCAGAGCTCATATGCAGAGTGTACAAAAACGTGACCCCTATGGTTGCGATGACCCCGGAGGAACAGGAGGCATTCAAAACGGTGACTGTTTGTCACATTTGTGGGGAGGAATTAGGTGATGATCGCGTGAGAGATCACTGTCATCTCACGGGTATGTATCGAGGACCTGCTCATTCAAATTGCAATTTAAATTTCAAAATGCCAAATTTTCTCCCCGTTTTCATCCACAACCTATCCGGTTACGACTCCCACCTGATCATTCCTCATTTAGGTTACGACGAAAAGGCAATGCAATGCATCCCCAATTCGGAGGAAAAATATATTTCCTTTTCAAAGAAGGTGAGTGAAAACTTTTCCATCAGGTACCTCGATACATTTCGTTTCATGGCTTCTTCCCTCTCAAAATTAGTTGAAAATCTCCCCCAAGATAAGTTCGCGCAAACTGCAAAGATTTTTGGAGAAAAACTGGACTTGGTCACTCGTAAAGGTGTTTTTCCGTATGAATACGTAGACTGCTGGGACAAATTGAACGATGTGTGCTTACCACCCAAAGAGGAATTTTATAGTCAGTTGACTCAGGAACACATCAAAGACGAGGACTATGACTATGCAAAGAAAATTTGGGACGATTTTAATTGCTCGACTTTAGGTGAATATAGCGACCTTTACCTGAAGACTGACGTTTTGTTGTTAGCTGATGTTTTTGAAAATTTTAGGGAAGTATGTTTGAAAACGTACAAATTAGACCCAACATGGTACTTCACCGCACCAGGTCTTGCTTTCGACGCCATGTTGAAATACACTAAAATTAACCTTGAACTGATGAATGACTATGACATGATTTTGATGGTAGAGAAGGGTATTCGTGGTGGAATCAGTCAGTGCATGAAAAGGTATTCTGAGGCCAATAACAAGTATCTAGATAATTTTAATCCAGAGATTGAATCTCGATATATTGTTTATTTAGATGCTAACAATCTCTACGGCTGGGCAATGAGTAATTACCTGCCCCATAGTGGGTTTCGTTGGCTTGATCGGGAGGAAATTCAAAATTTTAACGTAACTTCTATTTCAGATGACCATTCGAAAGGTTACATTTTAGAAGTCGATTTAGAATATCCGAGTGATCTCCACCACGAACACAACGATCTACCGTTATGTCCTGAAAATAAAATTCCTCCAGGTGGTAAGCATACCAAACTGTTGACGACTCTAGACGATAAAACAAAGTATGTTATTCACTACGTTAACCTAAAACAGGCTCTTTCTCTTGGACTAAGACTCAAGACAATTCACCGAGTCATTGAATTTAACCAATCTCCGTGGTTGAAATCATATATCGATTTAAACACTGAACGTAGGAAAATTGTAGAAAATGATTTTGAAAAGGATTTTTACAAATTAATGAATAATTGCGTTTTTGGTAAAACTATGGAGAACGTTCGGAAGAGGATAAATTTGGAATTGGTTTCCAATGAAAAACGATTGGATAAGCTAATATCCAAATCAACATTCCTCGACCGAACGATCATTAATGAAAATTTAGTCATCGTTCACTTGAGAAAATCTAAAATTAAAATGGATAAACCTATTTATATAGGATTATCCGTTTTAGAATTAAGTAAAACATTGATGTATGACTTTCACTATCGGAGGATGAAGCCCAAATTCCGTGACAGGTTAAACCTATGTTACATGGACACTGACAGCTTCATTTATGAAGTAAGGACTGATGACTTTTACAAAGATATGTTGACTGACTTGGACTTTTACGACACATCCAACTTTCCAAAGGACCATCTTTGCTTCTCTGATAAAAATAAAAAGATGATTGGAAAATTTAAAGACGAGTGTAACGGAAAGATAATGACTCATTTTGTAGGACTGCGGAGCAAATTGTATGCATTTAAAGTTAGAGATTCGAAGGAAAAGAAAAAAGCAAAAGGAATAACCAAAGCAGTTATCAATAAAGGTTTAAAGTTTGAGGACTATGTAAATTGTTTAAGGGATAATTCTGTTGTATTTCGCAAAATGAATGTGATTAAAAGTAAAAAGCATGAACTTTATTCGATGGAAATGAATAAAGTTGCCTTGAGTGCTTCTGATGACAAACGTTATCTTTGTGACGACGGGGTCAACACCTTGTCTTGGGGAAACAGTAAAATTTCAAATTTAAAGAGAAACTGGGAAGAAGCCTTTGAAGGTGATATTTGAATAGGTTATCCACCTCTCATTAACGAAATCATCTCTTTCCTCCAACCGTTTTTCTACACCGAAAATCCATTTCGACTCCAAAGTTATCACTCTGACCTTTTTGGAGAGTTTTGCTGTCTTTACACTCTCTGCAAATCAATCGCGAAAATCTTAACCTATTTCATTTCCCCAATTCACCCATCCCCACCTCAACGACTGTCAAGTTCATCGAATTTTGAAAGCGAGACAAAGAATTTACAAAACTGCTGCTCGAAGATAAATCAACTCCACCGCATAATGCAATCTCGGACAAGCAACCAATCGCCGAGGATTTAAGACTTCACTTTCACACCTTTCCCCTTCACTCCTACCACCCACCCCTCCATCAGTTATAGTAGGTTATATTGAAATATATAAACTCCACGCAGTCTTTCGCTATAAAGAGTTCGAGCAGTTCAGGAGTTCTACCGAAACGGAGGAGAAGTGTTCCAAGACCGAAGTTATCCAATCTGCAATCATCACCACCATCGTCATCGCCACCACCGCCATCCAGTCTGCAAGCAGATCCCGCATCACCCCCCAAAGTCATCGCGGAAGAATAATATTTGTGAAATCAATCAACTCTTATTGGAAACTGTGTACTATCTGAATAATAAGAAAGTGAAAAGTGTTAGTGTTGGGTTTAATCATTGTGAAACTTTTGAATTGTGTGTGCAATTTACTCAAATCGGTGAAGGAGAAGTCATTCTGAGTAATGATCAATGGCTTAATTTATTCGAACAAAAAAGATATAATTTCTATACAATACTTTCACGCTTATATTATTCTCAAACCGTACAGATTTTGACGTGATAATAACGTTAAGACTCATTCAATTATTGGATGATGGTTTCAGAAAAGAACTTATCGAAGCAAAGAAAGACGATTTGGCAAAAAGTGGACTGGTAATGTCGTTATTAAAAGAGGCTATAACCAATGAAGCGACATGGAGGTTGTTTAATAATAAATATAGAATGAGTATGGAGCAATGTTTGTAAAAAAAACTAACTTTGCATATATTTTTGTTAAATAAATCGATTTTTTTACTGTTCCCGTGTGTTATTTACTTGATAAAACCTGCCCCCGACCGTAGGTTTTTAAAACAACCAGAGGCCAATATCCTATCCAGGTATTAAACATGACTTTCTCTATCGAGACGCTGGAGCAACCGCAGGTCTTTTAATTTCCCTTTTTTAATTTGAGGCCCCAATCCTTCTCCCCTCCCCACCCCACTCAGAACCGGTTTTTCTTTGCCTAAAAGTTGGTGACCTACTTAGCTCGTCGAAAACCTGCTTAGAAGGGTAAACGACCGACCGAAGACACGCGCTGAGGAGAACCCAAAACACACGCAGATGTAAATATTGAAAGGCTCTATCCCCTCCCCCACCCCACTCAGAACTCGAATAGAAATCAACTCCTACGCATGATGCAATCTAGGACAAGCAACCAATCGCCGAGGATTTAAGTCTTCTAAGGCTCCCCCTTCCACTTTCACACCTTTCCCCTTCACTCCTACCACCCACCCCTCCATCAGTTATAGTAGGTTATATTGAAATATATAAACTCCACGCAGTCTTTCGCTATAAAGAGTTCGAGCAGTTCAGGAGTTCTACCGAAACGGAGGAGAAGTGTTCCAAGACCGAAGTTATCCAATCATCACCACCATCATCATCGCCACCACCACCATCCAGTCTGCAAGCAGATCCCGCATCACCCCCAAAGTCATCGCGGAAGAATAATATTTGTGAAATCAATCAACTCTTATTGGAAACTGTGTACTATCTGAATAATAAGAAAGTGAAAAGTGTTAGTGTTGGGTTTAATCATTGTGAAACTTGTGAATTGTGTGTGCAATTTACTCAAATCGGTGAAGGAGAAGTCATTCTGAGTAATGATAAATGGCTTAATTTATTCGAACAAAAAAGATATAATTTCTATACAATACTTTCACGCTTATATTATCCTCAAACCGTACAGATTTTTTACGTGATAATAACGTTAAGACTCATTCAATTATTGGATGATGGTTTCAGAAAAGAACTTATCGAAGCAAAGAAAGACGATTTGGTGAAAAGTGGACTGGTGAAGTCGTTATTAAAAGAGGCTATAACCAATGAAGCGACATGGAGGTTGTTTAATAATAAATATAGAATGAGTATGGATCAATGTTTGTAAAAAACTAACTTTGCATATATTTTTGTTAAATAAATCGATTTTTTACTTATCTCGTGTGTTATTTACTTGATAAAACCTGCCCCGACCGTGAGTTTTTTTTAAAACAACCAGAGGCCAATATCCTATCCTACCCAGGTATTAAACATGACTTTCTCTATCGAGACGCTCGAGCAAAACCGACGTTTGACTGCGAGACCGTAGATCTTATTTTTTTACTACCAGAGGTTAGTGACCTAGACACATCCACCACTCGGGTGCAATAGCTGGACTGAAAACCTGTTTTTTCATCTACCCCGAAGTGTTTTCATTCATAAACTCCTTAGTAACCTAAATAGATGAGACTCGGCAGAGGACGGTCGCGTGCATAAAGTGAGTTTTTCGAAGAAAGACGCATCCGGATATTCCACGCATCAGATCGCTCTCCAAAGGTAATTTAATTTATATTTAATAATTATTAATATATTATCAATCTAAGCAATCATTGATTTGAAAATAATTAATTTTCAATTATGGACTTAAAACAACTCGCAATCATACATAAAGTTGGGTCGGCTATTCAGACCTATCATGAACGTGGTTGGAAGACGATGAAATTAGAGGATCTGAAATTGATACCTTTTGATTATATTGAATTGTATCATCCACGTGACATCCATCAGATAACCACCACATTTTCCGAATTATAAGAATTAGAAGATCGGCGTCAGAGGGAAGGATATTAGCCATGCCTGGAACACTACAATAAAGGAGAAATTCATATCGATGGACCACCTCCTTTGAAAAAAATGATTGTTATTTGTGTTGTGTGTATTTATAAAGTAATAATGATTGTATTTTATTGGATATAAAAACTTGATCAATATTTCGCTTCATTTTAACGTACTCAAATCCACCGCCATCCAAAAATACCAATCCAGAAAGTTTAATTCGATTCGAATCCGCCGCCATCCAAGTACTAACCTAACATTGCACATTACGATCGTCTTTTGTTATGACGTCATTAGGTTTTTCTTTTGTTTATCTTTATAATATCAAATTAAAAAATGGCGGACTGTGCTCAAACGAACATTTATACTCTACTGAAGGCCTTCCCTATTCTACGGAGATTCGTTGCTTGTCTTGTCACAAAGTTCTGGAATGATTTTTTGCTCTGCGAGAGGAAATAGCTTTATTTTTGGGTCTGAAGGGACAAAACACAACTGAGCTGACAGAATTGGATTGGATTCAGGATTTAGCATTCCTAGTTGATATGACGGGTCATTTAAATGAACTGAATTTGAAACTTCAGGGGAAACAACAATTAATGACAGTAATGTACAATCAGGTGCGAGCTTTTCAAATTAAGTTACGCTTATGACAGATTCAACTAAAAACGGGTATATTGGCCCATTTCCACTGCGCAGCTGAACTTAAAGTGTCATTTTTAAATTTGGATTTTAAAAAATATTCAGCCAATATTGAAGCGTTAAAAATTGAATATGAGCAGAGATTCAAAGATTTTAAATCTCAAGAAAATGAATTTTCTCTGTTTACTTCTTCGTTCAATTTTGATGTTGAAAAATTCAATTGGAACTGATTGAATTGCAGTGCGACGACATCCTAAAAACTAAGTTTAATGAGGTCGGTGCGCTAGATTTTTATAATAATATTAATAATAATAATAATAGACCTACCAGGTCTTGGAAGAGAAGAAAGGAGATCCACAGCTGTTGTGTGACACACCTGATATAGTACGTGCTCTACTTGAGTTAGACCCTTGTCAGCCAGGTCTTAAAGATAATTTTGACAATTTTCCAAAAGATGTAATTGGACGTCATTTCAGTGCAACTTGCTACAAACAAAAACAAGTGAAAAGTGGTCGTGAAATCGATAGAGCGCTGGTTGGTTTACTCACCAAGAGCGAACACTATGCTTTGTTTTGCTTGTTGGCTTTTTGCAAATCGGTCGGATGCTTGGAGTGATCCAAAAACTGGTTGCAAGATTTTTGCTAAAGGTACGCACAAAATTGAAAAACATGAAAAAATGAGTCACAAAAAGCAGATCAAGAACTTTTCCTTACCAAATTCCGTTTGTTCAACGATAGAACTGCCTTGGCTGGTCTTCTAACGGCGGAAAGAAAAGAGATAGAAAAACGAGTATGATTTTAACACGTATTATAGATGCAGTTATCTTTTTGGGAAAACGGCTTGGCGTTCCGCGGTCATCGCGAGTATCAAGGTTTAGGTTCCCCAAGTACAAATGAAGGATATTTTTTGGAACTTATTAAGCTGTTGGCTAAAATGGATTCATTACTGGAGCAACATTTATTACTGATCAGTTTCTATCAAAGTTAGTATCTGAAATGAAAGTGGCTAATTTTAAGTACTTTGCAGTAATTGTTGACTCTACTACTGATTTGATTATAATAAATATACTTTTGAAATATTAAATAAGTAAATAAAACGTGTTTTATTATGTTTTGATTTTATATAGGTACAATATAAATATATGAACTTACTATGAAGCTGTTTTTTTATTTTAAATACAGAATAACACGCGTACTTATTTTAAAACTGTTTATTTCTTGTGTTTTGATTTTAAACACAAAATAAGTATGCGTAATGAATTTAAAATTATTTTATTTGTTATGTGGGGTGGCCCCTTTTTTATGTGCTCGCTCCCCCGGGTGTTAGAACCTGGCTACGCGGCTACGACACTGACCACAACCTTTACTCAATGCACCCCCGCTATGGTTATCCTCGAGGTTTTGGTGTTTTCAGTAACCCTTTTCCTCCAGACTTAAATCGCTTCTTACTTCCGGAACCAATGCCCATTTAAACGCCTATTGCCGATTATCTTTCCTTTTTACATTTACCGATTCATAATTTAATTAAAGTCGCGTAAGCGACTCCTTAATGAATGCCTGGATAAAATCAAAGTTGACGCCCGCGTAACGTAGTAAACCACGAGACTGACTGCAGTTGACAAGGTTAGCCTAGAAACAATTGGATATTTTTCTTTCGAAATTTCGGTTCTCTCACCTCACCCCACTACCGTTTTGAAGGAAACTATAAAGCGACCTCTTACGGTCGACGGAATTTATGACTAATAGTTTTACTCGAGACCTAACTGTGCCTGTGGTCATTTGTGCTTCGGAAGCAACTGTCTACATTGCGAATATTAATTTTACAGGTATTACGACAGTAGCATTTAAATATTTTTAGTTTTTATTTACTTGGGCCCATTTTTACGAGACTTAATGGGAATAGTTTTCGCTATTTGTTAAATTTCTATTGAAAGTTTTGGCTAGTAAGAATGTTATAATTACGTCTATTATTATTATTTGAAACTTCGTAGATATGCAAACTTCAGCATGTCTGTGATACAGCCGTTCTCTGCTAAGGTTCATCTATGAGTGCTCTTCTTAAGATCATCGCTTGCAAGCTAGAGAATGATGCCCCACAGCAGCAGGATTTTTTTCAGAAAAGGTAGGGAAACTGAAAAAATCTCTCCTTTCAACGTCAGTTGGCTAGACAGTAAATTCAGAGTTGACATGGCATCCAATGGCAAGTTTCAATTTACTACTGAATAGAGGAATAATAATTTGCACAGGAATAGATTTAAATGTAGTCTATACAAGATTCCACAAGGTGCTTACTTGCTGTCAGCTGTTTCAGGTAAAAAATCTTTTTTATTGGCACTCTTCTTTTCTCTTGCGGCTGTAGTTTTTATGGAGGGCATACAACTATTTTTTCACACTACAGTTGGTTAGTAAGCTCCATCACTCTAAAGTAGTAATAGATCTTTTACTTTTAAGGTAGCAAGAAAACCTACATGATTAACATGTGAATTTAGATTAATCTGCAGTCAGTCTTATTTAATCAATAAAAAACAAAGGTAAGAGAGTTAATTGGAATTACTGCTGGATTTACTTAAATGTCTCCCAAATATTACTCTGGCCTTTTGCCTTAGCTTGTTATAATTTTACATTTTTGATCTCTTTTTCTTGTTATTTTAGGCTTGCAGTTTTTCTTTTTCACTTATAGATGGAAATTTGTAATAGCTAGTGATTTAACCTTAGATACAGAAAGTGGACAAGTGATTGAATAACATAATATTGATTTTTAGAAATATTTCTTTTGTATCATTAAGAAGGAATAACTTCATCACCTTATGTTAAGAATTTTCTTCAATGTAGAATTTCTCTGGCAGTTAAAATTATTGTGATTAATTCCTGTAGTAGTAAATATTTCTGTTGACTATATTCATATTCCTATGCACACGTTTTGGGAAAAAGTGATTTAATTCTGTAACATTTATTAATTTTAATTCTAAATTAATTTTCTCATTATTAATTAGACAAATTGAAATTGGATCTTGAGCAAGAGAGGGGAAATACTTTCTTATAGAATCTTCTTAAATTAAAAATTTTCTGCATATAATAATCTATATTAATAAAAGCATTATAATGGGATTATGTGTGGATTCTTTGTCTGGGATGTTAGGAATGATCAGATAATTTCTATTGTCCATTTAAGATAACAGGTAAAAATAGACTTTGCAACTTACAGGCTTTTACTCTTTTGCAAATTAAAATTAAAAAGAATGGACACAATCTTCGGACCTGGACTGTTTTAAAGAAAAATAAATAATATTTCTTATTCTTATCATCACATTTTATCTATGATTCAAAATCGCTCAAATTATGTGTTTAAATCATATTTATTGGAAAAATTTAAGCTTTTTAATGATATGTTTCCTTGCCAACTGTGTCATTGTTATACCTCGAGATTGTATTATTGTCTCAATCCTTATACTGTATACTTATGGAAAGTGTGCTTTGAATGCTTAATATGAGAGAGAGGAAGAAGGAAAGGAGAGAGAGGGTGGAGGAGATGGAGTGAGAGAGGAGGAGAGAGAGGGAAGGAGACAGAGAATGAGGGAGAAGGAGAGATAGATAGATAATGGTCTTTATTAGGGCAAGACTGATACTATGAAATCTATTTTTCCAGAGAAGGAAACGGGGAGAGGGTGGGAGAATGGGCGGGTGGAGGTTTGGGAGACAGGAAGAGTGAAAAGAAGAAAGAATGGGGTGTGGCTTAAATTTAATACTTAATCCATATATACCTGTCATATTTGATGGGCAATTACTATAGTAAATGTAATATTTATCTTATTTGGCTTATATTTCAATTGTTATTTTCTTGACTGTCAAAGTCAGGGGCAGTGTTCTTAAGTCTTAGCCTGGATGTACAACTTCTTACTACAGTGCTGACAGTGTTTCATATTCAATACGTGTTTAGGTTAGTGGCACCATAAATACATTTTTATACAATACAATGCAATTTCACGTTTTCGGAAGAGTTCTCAATTTTGGGATATAAAAGACTTGATTATGCAATGATATTAAACCCAAGATGAATATTAATGGTGTCATATCTTAAGCTTAATATTACAGTCATTTTGAATTGATGCAATGCAGCATGTATTTACCAGTCAGATGTTCTCTGAATTTTTAAACAAACTGATTTAGTTCCACTGAGCTAGAGTTGACATCTTCTTTGTCTTAGGGCAGTTCTTAAGATATAGCATTTGTATAGTTATCTATGTATGGGCATAAGTATCTATCATGTATTTAGTTATCAAGGTGTGTAATTAATAAATATTCAGTGTTTTTGAACCAAAAACTATAGTTTACCTGAGCAGCTTAGAAACAATGTTTTTATAAATTTATAAAAATAATTTTACTCAGTTTCTTCTTTTAAAATCTTCAAATTAATGGATAGCATGTGTTTTATTGAAGTTTAATTCTAAAAATGCTAGAATGATTTAACATGAGGGAAGTAAGAATACCAGAAAGTTTCCTAATGTCAGCATATCATACTGTGGTGCAAGATATCTGATTTGGTTCTGGTGTTGTTTCAGAAGCATTGCTCCAAGGCATAGACACCAGATCAGTCAGGATATGAAGTCTACTTCACAGCTGACATGATGGATCTGCCTGGATCTCATTTGTTATGCCAAGGAAAATGGGGGTGAGTGTAATTTATTTGTGTTACAAAGTAGAATGAATGAGCTTCCCACTTTACATGTTGTATTTATCAGGTTGATTGTTATACATGATATTTTTGTTTGCATCTTTCGAGGTGTCAAGTGACATTTCAAAGTTTCCTATTGATCTATTTCTTCACATAAAAGCAATGGTTTTTGGAATGTAAAGAGTTTTAGCAAATTTTTCCAAAATAGATTTTGACTGTTCAGACAGAAGTTGAAGATGCTTGGAAGCAGGATTTTGCCCTAACAAAAGTAATAGAAAATTTTATAATTTTGATCGTCTGATGCAGTAATAAGCATATAAATTTATGCAATGTAATTATAAATTAGGCCTAGTATTGATCAATGCAGCTAGTATCTAATATTTTCAATACAGAAAACTACAATATATAACTTATTTTTGAGCAAAGATTTGTTGGCTAGCAGTTAACTACAATATAATTTTTTATGATGAATATGATAGTATGCAGTATAGGATAGGATATTTGCTTTGTGTGATAGTAATTGAAAATATTATAACAAAGTTAATGTTTTATGGGAAAATGTGCATTACAGCATTTGTACTTTCATTTCGTATTGCATTTTCTTTTTATTATGCAAAGTTTATTATAAAATAGGATTTTGTAAGATGCCGAATTGGGGAGAAGATACTGTGGCTATTATGAATCAGTGGTAATGAATAATATCATCATGCCACAGAAATTGTACACTTAAGTATTCAGCCTAGAAATCATAGTGATGACTTAGAAACATGGCCAGCAACAAATAACATGTGCTACTTTTATTGAGTGGAATATATAAGAAAAATTAGTTATTTCGAATTATAGGTATACATAAACTGTTAGCACTTTGTGTATATCTATGACATGTATGCATATTCAGTGTACTCCTGAATTAACAACTAATGATTGAAGCTGGAAGCATGTATACTTGGGCACACCTAACTCAGTATGTGCAGTCCCAGGCCTTTCTCTTCAAGTTCTCATGCTCACCTAATATGTCTTTTCTTTTCCTACCTCTTTGCCTCTTCTTAACATTTTTCCTTCTATGACTCCTTTCAGGAGACCATTTCCTTTCAAATTTTGACCCACCCTTTTCTTCTGTCATTCCCTTATTACTCTAATTAAGGTCATACCTTCCTCTACTGTGTTCAAAACTTTATTTGTTTTTCTCTCTAACTGATTTTCTCTAGTCTATGACATACCTACATCTCAAACACCTTGAATCTGCTCATCTTCTTTTCTCATTGTCCCTGTCTCACCTATTTATACTTCATATCAGAATTTTTGCTTACCACTTTTTAATTCCTTTATTCAGACTTCCTTTCAACAACTCTTGTGATCTTGTAAATGCCTCCTTTACTCTTTCTATCCATGTCCTGATATCTTTCATAATTCTTCCATCCTTTGACAGAATAATACCTAAATAAGTAAATAATTGTGTCTGTTATAGCCTTTTTCCTTCCATTGTAACATTGATCTAGGAATCTTCACTCTTAGGAAATCTCATCACTTTCATTTTCTTCTTATTAATTTTAATTTCAAAAGGAACTAACTAGCATCTCAGGCCATTTTCAGAATTACTCACCAATGCTTTGTCATCTTATCATTACTTTGGCATAAATATTAAACAGTACTGCTGAGAGTGGGCCTTATGCCTCTTCCTAGCATTGCCAAATCTGATTCTCCCTCTGCTACAAAGCAGCCGTCTTCAGCAGCAATTCACCAAAAATAGATTCTAAAATAAGATGGCTGCTTTGTAGCCAAAATGCATATCTGGTTTTTCATAACCTCACTGTGGCTATTGGAGATACCTGAGATAAGTACTTTTTTAAGTGCTTGTTCATGAATATTTTCAGCCATAAGACAAGCTCGATAATTCCCTGTTGAATCTTTTAAATTGTTATTACTTTCCTCTTTATAGGAATTACTTAAGTTGAAATTAAAAAATATCCATCTTGTGGGTTATAACTAGGATTCCCAGACACTAAAATGTAGGATATTTTAATGAAAAAGTAGAGTATTTTTTTTCAAAAAGCAGGACATTTTTACATAAAGCAGGATACTTATTAAACAACAAACTTCATTTATTATTATCTTACAAAACAGTGATAGTATATATTTTGTATATGAGCATATTTTTCATTCAGCAATTTTTCATACATTTCACTTAAGTCAAAGAATAGTTTAATTTCACTTGTAGCAAATTTTTAACTGTCTTAACTTCAAGTCTGTTCCTGCCATCCATCTATTGCTTTGTACACAGTGAGAAAACCTGCTCTACAGTAGAATTTTATGTTGGAGTAGTGAAAATTACATGCATCAATTTCTTTAGATTAATGAAATAATTTTTTTAAAGCAAAGCAGTCTACTTTTTATTATTCAGCAAACTATTGGATTCTGTTGATGCACTACTTAGAAATTAATTCAAATCGTTTCATCAACAGTCTTTTGTAGTGATTTCTGACATTAAAAATTCTGCAAATTTCTGGATTTCATCATATAGGATATCTTCAATGATTTTAAGCAATAACCATTTAGTGGATGGAGGATAGTAATTAATTCTATACTACTTACATATGTAATCAACTGCCATTTAATAAAATTCCACACATTATTTTTGCAACTGAATGGTTGTATTAGAATGTTTTAGTGCATGTAACTTTGAGTAAGCTTGGAATAATTATGAAATGAGAAAAAAGTCTGCTATGACTGGGAATTGAACCTGGGTCTTCCATCAATTTCTTGCTTGGCAATCTCACCATCTGAGAGGGAGGAGTTTTCTTTGATGTATCTCTTTGAGGACATCTGTTACATCTGCGTTCAGCAATGAGAAAATTGATCTGCTATGATAGTTTAGTGGTAGAATATTCGCCCGGCAAGTGGAAGACCCGGGTTCAATTCCCGGTCATAGCAGACTTTTTTCTCGTTTCAAAATTATTCCCAACTTGACAGCTTATGCCTTTCTGCATAGGATCTTTGGATCGATTTATTCCGTCAATTTTTTGAGTAAGCTGTCACAATTCTTACTATAAGAACTGGTGGATAAGAAGCTTTATCCTTTTCCAAGACAGACTGCAAATGTTATTAGGAGCCATTCAAAATTAAGTAATGCAAAGGGAGGACAAAATGTTACAATTTGTTATGGGATGAGGGAGGAGTTACAGGAATGCCCCTTAGCATCCGCAAGTTTGATTTGACAATATGTATCAATTTCCACCTTTCTAGACTCAGTTACCACAATTTGGTTTCTTCTGCAACTTTGTAAGAAGAATGAGAAATCCAAATCTTGTACATTCCCATCCATGAGAGCAAGCCACTCAGGGTTAGTAATGGCCACATTCAGAAATACAGTATGGAAACAAAGGATTAAGGCACAAACTAGGCAAACGTAGAGCATAGACCTAAAAAGTAGTACAAAAATAGGACATTTTCAAAGATAGTGTGAAAACTAGTAGTCTTACCAAAAGCAGGACATCTGGGAACCTTAGTTCATTCATCATTTTTCAAAAATTTCAAAATCAACTTTTATTCAAAACCAAACCCAATCCAACTCTAGATAGGGGCGGAAAAAATAGGAAAAGATGGTACTACTTGATGCTGCAAAGAAACAGAATGCCAAAATTGTATTTTGAGACAAAAAATAGGAAGAAATTATACAAATAAAATTTTAGAAGTCTCTCATTTGTTGAAATTGTTGTTCATAGATGGATTTTGAAATTTTTGGAAAATGATTATAACTAGGGCTGCCAACCGTCTTACTGTCAGTAGGAAGTCCTACATTGAGATTACATGTCCTCTGTCCTACTCTAATGTCAAGTAGGACACAAAATGTCCTATTTTGTGACATCTCTGTTTGGAAGAAGATATACCGGCAACATTGCCCCTAATGGCTTTAGCTCTTTTTTCCTTTTCTGACGATGTGTTGCCAAAGTATCGAGATTTTTGCAATATCTCTGTTACTCTAAATTTAGATAATATATTAGGGCTTAAAATGGACAAATTAATGGTAGAAAGTGTACCAATTAGAAATATTTCATCTAATTGCTGCTGGTGACTATTGAGAAAAATGTGATAATCCTGGGGAAAAGTGGCGACACATTAAAAAGTGGATATTCCAAAAATCTATTCTAGATAGTATTGTATATATTTAGTATTCCAGCATCATCTGCTTTTACAGAAAGAATATTTTATGCAATGGGAATAAAATGGTGAGCAGAAAGAAATTGCTGTACTTGATTTATTAAGAAGCGAATTGGTAATTTATATAAATAACGGAAGTTCTTGCTCTGAATTTTGTCAGTATTTTAGACAGCAAAACTTTATTGAGTGCTGTGAACGTGCAAAAAAATATAAATTTAAAATGAAAAACCTTGAAGCTAATGAAAATTAAATGTTTTCTTACATTATACATACATATGTTTGCCTTTCATCACTAGCATAATACCACTTTTTAAAGATTTATTATAACTATGTTTATAGTATTAATAAAATATGTGAAACGGTTCTTTTTTGTTCAAGTTTTACTGCCAACTGTCATCGATGAGTTAATTTACTTTAAGTACAAAAATGCCTTGCCTAAAAATTATAGATTTTGGTTCAAGGCAATTATAAATGTTATTTAGTTTTAGTCTTCTATTGTCTATGGGTAATCTGTGCATAAGGAATATTCATTATTGGTGTGTTCATAATGTTGTTCATTTTGTTTAAATTATTATGTACTAGTATTTGCTTATCCACTTACTGTTGCCAACTGGTCTTGAGACCAATTTATAACGTTGTCATATTATAATTGTAAACAATTTTTTTCTGCCCTAAGAGAATCGGTAAAAATAAGATTAAATTTAGGAATGTCCTACTTAATTTTCGAATGTCCTACTTGAAATTTGTAAATGTTCTACTTAGTTTTAATGAAGAGTTGGCAACCCTAGTTATAACCCACAAGATCCAAAAATATTTAAAAGTTATTTGCTATGTTTTTATACACTAATCTTGGCAACCCTTCGATTTTTATGCCCTAGATGTGCACCAAGCACACCTTATTGTAAATCTGCCACTGCATACAAATTTATGGTTAAACGTCTGTCTGTCTCCTCAACACCTCCATTAGCTTAAATAATAAAACTTCATCAAGGGCCTTTTTAAAATCTGCAAAGTACACAAGTACATCCTGGTTATAGTAAATGTTTCTTTCTACCAAAGTCTTCATCATTCTTATGGCATTCCTAGTGCCATGATCTTTCTGAAACCTGAACTGGTCTACACCTATATAGTTATTAGCTTTTGCTTCTAGTCTCTAATTCAAAATACTGAGAATAACTTAAGCTGCATGCAAAATTAAACTGACTGTTTTATAATTCTGACAATCATTCAATTTATGCTTTTTCTTCAGGGGAATCAAAATTGATCTATTGAAGTCCTCTGGCCACTCTCCATCTTCATATAAATATTACGGCACAATTTATTCAAACTCTCTTTTCTTTTTATAATTCTTTTAACATTTCTATGGTGAGATCAATAATAATAATAATGATATTTATTAATCTGGTGATCAAGTATTACACTGATATAGGACACGTCAATACATAGTATTCACACATCAAGTATCATGTGTGAATATCATAATAAAAATATTCGTTGACAGAATAGAACAGCTTACTCGGTAAAAAATATCCTTAGTTTTTTACAAAATGCAGTGATTCCATGTACAGCTTTCAATTCACTACTTAATTTGTTGAACAAGAGAAGCCTCATTGACTTTGGTCCCAAGACAGCTTCTCTTGTCCGTACAAATGGTCTGAGGAGGTCATTAAGTTGCCTTGTAATATGATGGTAGATATTGCAGTTTCTTTCATAATAAGATAAATTTGTCTTAGTATAAACTAACATTTAAAAAATATATACACATGGTACTGGCAAAATGTTAAGTTTTTATATAGGAGGCGACAAGGAGCATCATATTGCTCATTTGCAATGAGATGAATAGCCATCTTTTGAATTTTAAAAATAAAATCAGCATGTGAGGATGAGCCCCAAAAAAGAACACTGAACAGAAGATGGGAGTAAAATTCACCATAATATAAAGCAATTAAAACATTTAAAGACACAGTCTGGCTAATACTCCTTATAAGATAGCATATAGAACTGAGCTTGTTGCCCAGATTGTACCCAGATGTACCTCTCATGAAATATGCATATCAATTGTAATGCCTAAGAATTTTGTGCTTTGGACCCGAGGGATCAATTTACCACCTATGTCAATAGATAGGTTACTATATGTTTTGTATTTGTCCAGGAAGTACATCAGTTGGGATTTTTATACATTTAACTTCAAGAAATTATTTTGACACCATTTGTTTAAAAGCTGAGCAACCTTCCAGATTATCTATGCTGGGAAATGTAAGAATGACATTGGTGTCATCAGCGTAAATTATTGGGTTAGCACCTATTACTGTCTGAATGATATCAGGGAGGTCATTGCTATATAAAAGAAATGGTACAGGGCCTAGTACAGATACAACTTTACCAGGAGAAACATATTTAATGCCATTATTCATTATTACTACATGCTGCATCCTTTCATGCAAATAGGATTTATTCCAATCATATGGTGTACCAAACCTAGCAAGCTTTTGCAGAAGCAACTGGCGATTGACTGAGTCGAACGCTTTAGAAAATTCAAAAAAATACCAATGGCTTCTATTTTGTTATCCAGGGCAGATAATATGTGATCAATTACCTGATAGGTGGCAGTGGAGGTTGACCTCTGTTGCCTAAAACCATTCTGGAAGGAGGACATGAGCTGGACAGTTTCAAGATATGAAACAAGGTGTTTGTAAAAAATCTTTTCAAAAATTTTCCCAAATTGGTTTATCATGGATATAGGTCAATAGGAATTCATATCATGGATACATTCTTTGCTCTTGTAGAAGGGAATGATTTTTGCTGTCTTAACCCATTAGGGACGGAATTAAATGCCAGAAAATAGCCAATTTGTTACCTTTTTGGGAAAAGTACGATAGAAAAAGAATGTTAACTCTAATCTTCTTGAAACTTTCACTGGCCCATACTAAGAGTCTATATTAACTATTAAAGTACTTACTGAGGCTTTTTATTCCTTAATTATTGGAGATTCTGATGGAAATCTCTGAAGCAAGTGTCAATGCACAGCCCTTTTTCACAAACAGAACATACAAAAATTGTCCTCTTCCTAATTCCTTTTCCCCGGCATACCACACATTCTTTATGCAAAAGTTTATTCATATCATTTCTTTTCACTTGATCTGGATAGTGGCACTCTCCGAAATTATGTGAAGGAGGAACTGTAGCTCTACGTCCACGCGCCTTTCTGCTACTGTAGCCTCCAATGTGGTCTCCGATTATATTCAAATAGAACTTTTTAAGGGGAAAAGTTGGCTTATTGGTAGTTTGTTTGTAGTAGATATAAGAATTTACTACCGTTCTATTTATTAAATCAAACATCAGTTTATGCCACCACTTTTTTGAAGGAATGTGCAAACTGTAGTAGCTACATAATTGATTGTTTCGATCTAATCCTCCCATGAATTGATTGTATAACCTCACAATCTCAGGACAGCACACTTCCACCTTCGACCCATCCTTCTCCTTCCTTTTCACAGACTGCATTGGGTATGTGGGTGAATCGTAACCTGATGACAAAAAGAATATAGACCTTTTGTCTCGCCAGCCTAAGGAAACGAGTGGGGCGTAGGAGAGCCACTCACAGTCCCCTTGGTTACTTTGCTTCCAGTCCTATGTGTTTGCTACCAATTCTTTGGGATAATTGACACGGTTGGTGTTTGCAGTTCCTATGGCTCTCAAACCTTGTTTGGAGAGTTCCATAAATAGATCTGTCGACGTAAAAAATCTATCGCAAATAAGGGTGCAGCCTGACCCAAAGAGAGGCTCTGCAAGTTGCATCACGACATTTCCACCCAAACCCAAATTATTCTTTTGAATTGTCCCTTTCCCTGTATATAATTCTAAATGAAAAACAAATCCCAATGTTCCATCTGCTCTTCCCCACCACTTGAATCCCCTTTTGATGGGTTTCATTGGCATATACTGTTTCATTGAAGAGCGACCAGTAAATTTCACCATCGCTTCATCTATTGCCTGATACTCAGAAGTTGTAATATTTTTTATAATTGCTATTTAAACTATCCAGAATAGGTCTAATTTTGTAGAGTTTATCAAAATCTAAGCTATCTTGTAGAGGGTGCCATGAATTATCATTTACGTGAGAATTCCGCAAAATTGACAAAAATCGATCCCTTGCCATGATTTCTGATACACCTGGTACATTTAATGCCCTATCTGTGGACCAATAGTCTTTCAGACTTGGAAGATCATGAAATCCCATCATAAAAATAACACCTAACCAAGCTTTCAACTCATCTAATGTAAGATCTTCCCAAATATTTCCACCTCCGCCCGCAATTGACATTTTTTGTGAGGCATACAAATTAGTCTGCTTGATGCAATGGTCCAACATATCGCCCGTAAAAAATAACATAAAATAATCTAAAGGTGAAGAATTTTCTGGTAAGTAAGTATTAGGACCAGGTGTAAACTGAGAGAGACTAGTGCCTAAATCTATCAAACCTCTTCTGGACCAAGTCAATCTGCTTCTGTTAGCCTGTTCAACTGTCTCTTCAATTTCACCATCGGATTCATCGTCTAAAGTTATAGGTGAAATATTTTTACAGGATTCAGGAATTTCTTCGTCTTGAATATCACTATCGATAGAGGATATATATCACTTTTTACTCCATCATCTGGTATAGAAAACAATAAATCCAGTTTGTGATCGTCACACCGTTTTCTCTTGGTCGCCATTGTCAAATTAAAAAAGGGCTAAGTTTAAAAACACGTAAAATTGTAACCGCTTAAGAAAAACACGTGCAACTTCACAGGATGAAACTTAAAACTGTCCGTAAGCTGCTAGCAAAAAGAAGGAACTACAGGTAATAAACACGCCCCACACAAGAGGGCAGAAGAGGACCGTGGTGGTGCTCCGTCCCTAATCGGTTAAAAGGTGCTGGAAAAATTCCAAGCCTTAGTGATTCATTTATGAGAAACGGTCTGGACGAAATTACTTTGGGATTGACGTTTGAGGTGGCTTGGGTGCGATGTTGCCAGCTTGTGCATAACAGATGCCCCCAAACACATGCGTAAACCTTCCTTTCGACACAGGTTCCTCTTCTATTCATGATATGATATTTTCACCATTTTTTTTTACTTCTGCATTTTATATTGTAAAATAAAAATGCATCAGTTTCATGACCCTGTTGATTTTATCACGAGAAATTTAAAAAATATAAATTAAGTGAATTATAATAATTCTACTAAAATAGCAAACTATATTGCTACTTTACTCCTAAAATTATTCCTTCTTTTTGGTATAAAAATTATATCTTTTTATATATTATATATACTGCAACACAGTTTATGGAGAGACTTTCCACAATGGAATCTATTGTAATTATGTTAATAATTTCGAGATTTTTTGTATAATTTTAAAAATTTTCGTTTAGAATAAAAAATAAATAATGTTGTAATTTATTACGTAAACTATATAGTTATATTCATCATATTCTTGAGATGCGACGTTCAGTAACTATTCTTGTTGGATTCTTCATACAAACTAATTGTAAATAACCGTCGCTGTCCCTACCCTAATTATCCCTAGTTCTGCGAATAGATAACTGCCCATTTCTAAGATTTTTCCCTTTCACTTTTGAAAATGTTCCTTTCACTTATTTGAAAGGGTCAGGGAAGACTCATCCTAACGTGCATTTAAAATATTTAGAGATCAGAAGAAAATGCAGTTTGAAAAATTAAGAGAATACCCATGAAGATATTAAAACTCGTAATCGCAAGAAGGCATTTGTAAACAAATTCATAGAGATGATTGTTGGCCACAACCCATAAGATAAAAATTTAATGTAGAGCATGATTGCATCCTCAGGCCCTCACGCCGTGCATCCTCTGCACTGAACGTGATAAAATAGTTTTAAAAAGTTAATATTTTTTAAAGTATATAATTCACATCATAGTACTATAAAATTACAAAGAAGAATTAGGTTAACAATAAATTTCTGGATTTAATGCTAAAATACAAGGAATTTTTCTTGGCAATAATATTTAATTTGGTAGTATCGAAACTCCCAAATCACTATCAGATGATTCCTCCAGCTCCTCAAATGAAGACGAACTTGACGAGCTGCTGGAACCAAGAGAGAGGATCAATTCTTCCACGCATTCTTCTATGATTCCATCTTTCTTCCATGCCTCTTTGACCACTTGTTTGGTATGTAAAACAGCCCTCTTCCAGTTTACAGCTGTTACTCTCTCTACAGGTTCGATTGTGAGTTGCTCGACTTCCGCCAATGAGAATTTTTTATTTTCTCTAGCCACATAACCTTTTATTTGTGCCCAGATTAACTCTATAGGGTTAAAATGGCAATGATATGGAGGAAGCCTGATCACTTTATGGTTGTGCTTTTTTGATATTTCATCCACTGTATAAATTGGGAATCGTGGTGCATTTTGTTTAATTATTTTAATTAATTCAATTTTCTTTAGTTCTTTGATGGGAATATTTTTTTTCATGAGCCAGTCAATAATAGCACCTTTTTGGTAGCCATAGTTGGAGTTTTATCTTTAATTACGGAGTGGTAAGGTGCATTGTCCATTACTATAACGGATGGCCGGTGGAGGTTTCTCAAGAGGGATTCTTCGAACCACTTCGTAAATGTTATACTATTCATCTCTTCATGGTAGTCGCCTGTTTTCTTTGATCAGAATAATAGCATGCAATTCGGTATGAAGCCTTGGGAGGTACCTGCGTGAAGGATGATGACCCTGTCCCCCTTCCCAACAGGCGCTCCCATTGTTCCCTTGATGCTTTCATCAGTCCACCCCTTTGACAATGTATGGCCGGCATTAACCTAAGTCTCGTCCAATGTCTTCAAAGTCTGCTTGCTGCACACTCTGTAGAAATCTACACTGCCAGGCAACAATATCTTTCCTTTCCATCAATATTTTTTGCCCACAAAATCGTCGTTACCGAAACCCAGTATTTTTTTATACAATTCTTGAGGAATGTTTCCCTCCACTGAACAGCTCCGCTTCCCTTAATGATGATAATAATTTCACCAGAGTTGGATGCTCTCATCTTCTATAGTAGTCATAGATATGATGTCAAATCCTATCTTCTTGGAACAAGTCCAATTTTGTGAGCCACTTCTCCATCCGTTGTCTCTTTCCCGGGGTCTCAAGCCTTGAGGGACTGGCTGCTGCTTCTTCCTGCTTCCATTTTCTTTTCCAAACTTCATCACTGTATTTTTGCTAATTCTCAGAGCTGCTGCAGTTTGCTCAACAACTTTGTTCACTGAAATTAATGGTCCGTTGTTGGCCTTCTCCTTCTCAAAATAATACCGCAATGCACAAATTAATTCCCAGGTTTGACCACGCATGACTAAACTCTGTCCATAACTTCACTTCGAACCAGATCCTGTCGATTCGCTTCCACTCGAACTCATGCCCGCACCAGACTTGTCCAAGGAGCAATTTGCCATCAGTAAACAAATAATACTGATAACAAAAACTGCTAATAAAAATAACAAAAACTGATAACACGATGAAATGGGTCAACAACTATGATAGAGTAACAACTAAACAATAAAAATGGATAACAACAGTAACAAGGAAGTAGTGGAGATAGGCACACTATGAACAGTAAGATCAGTTAACATAGACTGAATGCATTTTGTGCAGGGGACATAGCGGCATAGTTTCCCTCAGGAGCCCTTCCCTTCCGTCCGCCTGTGATTGGCTGTGAGGGAGGAGAGTCTTTCCCGCCAAGCCCCCACCCCTCCTCTAGCCCGAGCTGTCAATCCCAAAATAATTTCATTCAGACTTTAATAGAGTTAATGATTTATGATAATCCTGGGAATTTCATCTAAGACAGCACTATATTTGGATCCAAGATTCTGGAAAATATTTTTAAGTTCAGGTTCAGTACAGGGAGAAAGGAATAAGGATTTGGAGGTGCTAGGAATGCTTGAATAAACATGAGATTGGTGGAGTCATAGAAACAGATTGAGGAGCAAAAAATTAATAAAATTAGAAGCTAACTGGGAAAAGTCAGAGATAACCTGAAGGATCCTTGAGTTGGAGTAGCGGCTGAGACCTACCCTGGTTCTTAGATTCATTTATAATTTTCCAAATCAACTTTGTTGTCAGCAATCATAAGTCTATCATTATTAAAGGAGTTTTTAGCAGACCGAATAGTTTGATGGTACTGTTTTTTCAATAATAAGTATTAATTATTATTGCTTTGTTTAACTTCATATCCCTGAGAGCCTCTTCAATCTCATTGTTCAATATGTCCATGCCAGCGCTGTCACAGTCTGTCTTCCTTAATATATCAATTGATTCTGGCTTCAAGTCTTTGCACACAACTCTTCAATATACTCCTTCCATCTAGTCCTCACATCCTCTGTATCATATATTAACAGATTTGGTAGGTCATGCACAAATTGTTTGTCCAGAGTTTTTGTCTTCTTTGGGAGTTGATGCATTGCTGTTAAATAAGCTTATGGAAAATGCCTTTCATGAAAATAATGAAAATTGCATTTCATAACATCAAGTGAAAGAATATCAAGAGTATACTGAATATGCTTATACATTTAAGTAAATCATGCAACTCATTTTATAGCTGGAAACCAATGGTTCATTATTGTTACTCATGTAGCCAAATATCTGTTTCAGTTACAATTAGGGTGTGCAGACATTCCGGTTTTCCAGGATTTGTCCCGGTTTTCTGTGTAGTATCCTAATGTCCCAAAAACAGTTTTTGTGATGCACAGTTGTCTCAGTTTTTGGGTTGCTGTCATTATATAAAGTAGTTGGTTCTAAAAATCGAGCTATTGAAAGGAAAATTTAGTGTCTTATCATTAGTATAATTTTTCTTCAGTAAATGGCTCCATTGTGGCAGTTTAGAACACAGAATAAGTAATGGACTCTATGTTGTTTAGAATCACAGTGTCTCAAAACTAGAACCAATATTCCTCGCTAAATAACTGTAGCATGGTATTTGTTTGCACATCGAAGATAGAGACGACCAGATGTGTTGCTCTAAAGGTATGTTCACACTATATACAAGTATATGACAAATCCATATACAAGTATAAGACTTGTCCTAGATTTGTATACGATTTAGTATATACAAATCTAATACAAGTCTAAATTTTTGAAGCGTTCACATTGGTTAGACTAGTCAGTTGACAATATGTCCTTGAATGAGGAATATGTTCATTTGTGTTGCTGCAAATTATGTAATTAACAACCAAGTAGCAAAAAAGAAGAAACGTCGAAGGTGGATAAGAAATTTTTTGTGCAAAAAAGTAGCCACGGTGCATATAAATCAATAATGAATGATTTAACAAGAGAGGAATGATGCATACAGCATGCATGCATACATGCGAGGCAGAGGCGTTCTTTAGGTTTTATGCAATCATGTCAAAATATATAAATATTAATGGCTTAGTATTATGTCTAATAAATGACTAGTGATGCCAAAGAAATAACGAATATTTGATTCACTGACTTATTTCCTAATCACATGTAATTAATAAAACAATTGACAATTATTAAAACATCTCACTCAAACAGTTGTAGTATAACCCTTATGTTCATGTTCATTCTTTAATCGTAAATTACCCATTTCTTTTCACATACAAATGCTGTGTACTCTACATAAAGAAACTAGATGTATTTACGTTCATTTCTTCAACGTAGATAATCCATTTCGCTTCATTTACCAAATGTTGCGTGTGCATGAAAGAAAATTTAATTAGGTATTTACAGCAGATATTGTTTACTTCAGTTGTCACAAAGATTGTTTTCGTTGAGAACGATTAAAAAACACGGGAAAATTTTTCTAAGTTCATAGTGAATTACGACCAATGCTATTTGGTCAGTTCTACAATTTTGATTGAAAATTTTTTGTTATAAGTGATAGGTATTTAGTGAGATGTAATGAAAAGTTCATTATTTGTCACTTGTAAAGTGGCACTCCTGATTATGCTACGTAAACCATTTATATCATTTTCTTAGCCTTTATGTCCTAAATACCAAATTTCATGAATATCCGTCCAGTACTTTCGGAGATGAAACATGCAGACTTTTCGTTGGCGGATAAATCCAAGTTTCCCATTCGGTGCGGAAGCTTCAGATTTGTGTACGACTTGTCGTATACAGTATGTATATGACATGAAGAAATCTTGGACTTGTCTTATACAAATCCTATACATTTCTAGATTTCTGTCTATACCTGTATAAGATTTGTATATATCATACATGTATATAGTGTGAATGCACCTTTAGATTTAGATTAGTATATGCTCTAAATTTAATACTTTTTGTTAGCCCACTTTATGGTTACATAATGTATCCACAAAGTGTTCAGACAAAAGTATGACTTGTATTTGACTGACTAGATGCAGGAGAATGCATCCAGTGTGGCATCTCCAAACCCTTATAGATAGATTCTGTAAGATCATTCAGAATGCAATGTGTAGTGCAGTGACATGTTAGTTGGACAATCTCATTTTAAAATTAACAACTTTTTAAATTACAGTTATTTTGTTAAGTGCATTTGCAACAGCTTTTTTCTTACCATAGTCTTTATATCTATCAGAAATCATCAGATAAATAGTTTGATTTTAAAAATATTGGGCAAACTTAACATCTTATTCCAACATGTGTCTTGAAAGATGACTACCAGAAAGAATTGAGTTCTGTAGTAAAATGAAGGCACAAAAATGAGGCTGAATGCATCATTTGCTCATATTTCACCGAATTAATTCATGGTGGGAGAGCAGACTTAAAAGATCACATAAAATCTAGAAAAAATTCACAAAAAATGCAGGCCAAGTACCTCAATATCAAATCTGGAGCACTACTTTCTCAAAGAAAATTTAACTGAGCATAACAATGTAAACATAGCCGAACTAACAATGGCCTATCATGTAATAAGGCATCAACAGCCATTTAGAAGTGCTGATTGGATCTCAAGTCTTGTTGGAATATTATTTCATGACTCACAGATAGCAATAAATTATTCTAGTGCGCGAATGAAAATGATTACACTAGCCAAAAATGTGTTGGCTCCTTATATGGTCAATGAGGTTTTAAAGGATGTCAATAAGGCTGAATATTTTGGAGTTTCTATCGATGCTAGCAACCACAAATCAGAGAAAGAATTTCCATTATTACTGCATTACTTCAATGATGAAAAAGGATGCAAAGTGAACTCCTCAAGATAGATTGATTACCAAATGAAACTTCAGAAACCGTTACCAACTATATCCAATTCTCTGAGGGAAAATGGAATATCAGGTGGTGTGTTGTTCGTAGAGCTGACAGTATAAATATGAATTTTGGTGGGATCAACAGAAAAGGTCAAAATAATGTTTCTGAAATTGAAGAGTTCACTGAATCCCTATGTTAAAGATGTTGGTTGCTTGGCTCACTTTCTTAACAATGCTGCTCAAATTGCAGCTGGAAGATGAGGTTGATATGAAATTATTAGCCATTATTATAATATTATTACTCAAATCTCTCAAAATGCATTTACATATATTTAAGTGCACATAACTACTGAAAATAACAAAAAATTAATATATCTGTTATGTCTTGGTTTTTTCTTCCTCAGAATATTAAATGTCCTGGTTTTGCTTCCTCGGAATCTGGACACCCTAGTTACAATGTAGCTGTTTTACGTAATAATTTCAGGGGCTTGATTCTATGAAGTTGTTTTGAATATGAATGCTGGGATGTTTAGGGGATGAAGATATATTATAAAGGAGAGAGCCTTAAGTTTTGAGTTAGGGTGAGGCATGTTCACAAGAGCAAATAAAATGCCAATGCGAAGTTTCAACCCTTTGAGTACCAAGCTCCCAATGACAGGCTTAGCCAAAAGGGCCCAAGGTTCCTTTTAGCTGTCTCACAAAGTAATTTGCATCTTTCCCAAGCTTTTGACTTAAGCTACATTTTTTTACATATGTAGAAAACATTACACTGTGGTTATTTATCACAAAACATTGTCAAAATTTATTTGAGAAGTTTTAGTTTAAAAAGTAAAGGAATGGCCAAATTCCCAGGAAGGAAACTGGTCTTATAAGCTTATAAGAAATGCAGCATTTTAATTTCTCTTATTGTTGGTTAATTAGACACATAATTGATAAATATCGCATTTAAATAAATAAGTTACTTACCTTTTATGTCAAAGCTAGTTATCAGAATTTTTTTTACATAAATGCCAATTTGAAAATACAATATCATACAAATTTTTATATCCTTCACTATCTTATTACAGAGACTAGAGCTATTTTAAACTCCCATGATCATTTTACAAAACATGTTCTCTTGCTGGAGTTTATTTTTGGGCAGATAATATTTTGAAAGTTATAGCATTGCTAATTAAACAAGGGAAACAATGGGTACTGTATATTTATAGCATTAAGTATTAAAAATATACTCCATATACAAGAAAACACAGCATTTCTGCATAAAAGTCCAGGAAAAAAAGTCAGGGCAACTTAGGTTACATTTGTCATAGTGAAGTTGCAGCAAAAACAGGCCGTGCTTTATGCATAATTTTTCCACATATGGAACTTTAAGATATTGCTGGTGATGGTGTTTTCACTCACTATAATGAAGTTCACATTATAGGCTGTACTCATTCTATTGAGGTCATGCTATACTTGTCTGGTACTCCAAGATTTAAATGCAAATGCTGGAGAGGATTACAAGAGAGTATGAACAGGGCTGGCCTGAGCTATGGGTGTGCTGGGCGGCTGTTCAGGACACCATAGTTTTGGGGGCACTATGCTGATCATTTATCTATGCTTTACTTGCAAATGAATAAATATTGTATATCAATTTATATCGAGGAACAGGCTAGAATCTTCATGACGTTCATTTTAATTTTTCGTTATTGATCATTTTTACAGAGCAATGAATAAATTAATATGTACTTTGTAAATATCTCAACAAATAATGGAGAGGGGGTGATGGAGTACTCTCTCGCCTGGGGTGTTGAAATTCTTCGGACCACCTCTGAGTATGGGCAAGACTTTTTCAGAGAAGCAATTAAAATACTATTCTGAAGTTATTTGTTTGTATATATATTGTGGGAAGCTCATTCAATTCTATTTGGTATCATTAAAAACTCAAGGTTAGTTATTCTGATTCCAATTTGAGAGATGTTCTTCAATTCTAAAGATGGGGTTATGCCTCCTGTTGGTTAAGTTAGTTTTGGTTGAGATAAATTGTCCTTTCATAGCCATTGTTTGATATTTGTCCCACTAAATTATTCACAATTATAATTCCCACATTTTGTAAGCTGCAATCTTCTTAGGACACTTAGTGACTTGGAAAAATTTAGTCAAGTATTACTCAAATTCTTATTTATACTGAATGATAATTTTGGTGAACATATACATGCAAAATATGTATAGAGACTAATGTTTTATGAAATACTATAATGTGTTACCTATTTATTTATCATTTACAACTTGTGAAAATGCCAAATATCAATTTTCAAAAATATTTTTCAATTGTTAGTTTATCAGTATAAATAGATGGCACATTTTGAACAGGCTACTAAACAATAAAATAAAATTCAAAATGATTCATAATTAGTGATTGATTATAATTATAAAATTGATTTATTTACTGATTTTATTTTAAATTAATATTTTGACTATGAAAAGGTTAAGCTATCAGAGGGGCAATGTACTTTGTGAATGGTGAGCTATTACTGTCAGGAATGTTGAATCAGGCAATGTAATTTCTGCTTCCACAGTAGATCAATTAACTTTGAATCATTAAATTTTATGCATTTACCTGGATATAAGGGAACTTGCCTAAAAAACAAGTGCTTGTGACATATATCTTTGATTCGACAATATTTTCTCTGAAATGGTTTTTGTCATGCATGCTCTTTGATAACATCTTGAGTTTTATATTTTTGGCATCTCTTTTAGCTTGAATTATAAGTAGGAACAAATAGCTATTTATGATGCTGTACACCTCTTTTCTCAACTTGATCACTTGCTTCCCAGCTTAGATTTTTCTTTAATCATAATAAGATTATTTTGCACAATTTGAGCTCAATTCCTGTTATAAAGATTTGAAATTTACGAAATGCTAAAATAAAAAAAATGTTATTCAAGTAAATAGTGTAATGTTTATGTATTTATGTATAAAACAATTCTTTTTGGATAAAAAACCTAGTTGCATTAATATTTAATGATTGGTACTGCTGGCATCGTTATATCTCTTCCATTCATTGAGAACATTGCTCTTATGTAGAATCAATTTGCTCCAATCATATACTAATCTTTTGACCAACAGGAGGCATTATTATGAGGGAGGACACTGTTATGGTGAAGTGAGTGTTTTGAGTTGGGGAGCAGAATAAATCATCTGCTGAAGAATGTGAAAGCAGTCTGATGAAATGAATAGAAGAAGGTGGCTTCTGGATGGAGACTGGAAAAAAAGATTTGCAGCTAGCGGGTGTGTGCAGAGAAATGGCAGCAGAAGCACATCGGGAGGGTGAAAAAGGAAGGATTTTCAGCAAAAAAAGGCATGAAAAAATCACCCTAAGTCCAACATACCTAAAAGAGTGACAGGGAAAAATGCATTGGACTTAGTCTCAGGAAAGTGAAAAACAGATCCTCTGTATTTTCTTTTATTGCATTTCTATGAATTGTACATGGTTTTGATACAAGACAAAGAACAATTAATATCTCTAAATATATGAGCAAAACATTATTTCTTCTATCTCTCAACTTCTGTACTTCGAAAAATTTCTGTATTTTTTTGTAGTCTCTTGTAGAAAAAACAATAAAATGCATTTTTTGCATCTGGCTTTCTGATTGCTTAAAAAAGTTGAGGGAAAAGTCTGTGTGCAGTGCTAGAAAAGATGACATGAAGCACTATGCACATCCACTTGCTCGGCTCAACCTTGTCCATTTCGGCTCGGCATCAAGCACCTTAAAGAAAAAATTTTAAATGTTGGTGAATTCAATAAAGAAAGGGTAAAAATTAGACTATTTTGAAAATGCTTTTGAAAAAGATTATTATTAGTCATTAACAATCTTTGGGTGTAACAAAGATTTTTACAAAATTGTTTTTCAAGCATGTACTATGTTGATATAATAAAATGATTGATAATCATGGAGGCAATAGTACTTCAGCGTTTAATTGAAGATTTAAATTATCGCTATCATTAGATTTGCCTTAACTTTTAGTAAGTGCTGGTTTTACAATTAAAATAAACTGAAAATATTGGTAATTTTATGTTTATGGCTTAGATACAAGATGAAGAACAATAAATATCTCTAATTATATGAGCTGTACTTAGAAAAATTTCTGTAGTCTCTTGTAAAAATAATAAATACAATAACAGCATTTTCTTGCATCTGGCCTTTTGATTGCTTCAAGAAAGGGATGAGGGAAAAAAATCCCTCATTCCTTCCAAATGTGGGTATGAGAGTAAAGAGGAGTCTGTGCAGTGCTAGAAAAGACAAGATGAAGGTGAGTTAGACCCAGACACTGCTAATTCTGGTTTGTACATAAAAAATGACAGTAATTGGAATGGGAAGAACTGTTACATCTGGATTTAAAACTTCTCAAACTTCACAATTACTCTAAATCATAAAAACTAATTATACTTTTAGCACTGTCAATCATTCTATAAGAAAAATTGTCTAGCAAACTGGGTGGGTGAAATTTTGGAAGTATATAAATCTTGAAATAGACAATTCTCTCAACACGAACAGAGAGTTGGAAATTATTACAAGTCTTAAAATTTTATACTCAATATGAATTCAAAATTTTACTTAAAAGTTTAAAAGCTAATTGAAATTTCATTTACTTTTATCTTAAGTTCCACTATGTTAAGTTGACATGTCCAAAGTTAAGGTAAACTGAAGAAAAATTAGTACACTATTTATATCCATGCATATAAAAAACACCTATTAATAATTCATCTTAATGTGCATGGCAAACTTTCTCAAAATTTAATATGGGACATTGAAAATTCTAATCCAAAATATTAGTCAACTTTCTTTTGATGACTACCTAAGATTGAATTGAAATACTTTGCACCATCCTATTTGATGAACACTAGTCACAATGGAAATCCACAAGTTAGGAAACCTAAATACTGGGAACCCTCGTTAATTCGATGTAAATTACATTCCCTAGCTCAAAGTATACAATCTTTATTGTTATTAAGCTGGTTAATTTGAAATATGGCTAATGTTTAATTCAAAGCTGCATTCTAGCCCAGCAGTAGCTTTAAATTTGAATTATTCGAAATTATTTTGGTGTATTCTCACAAATTTTACAGAAAAAATATCTGAATAGTACTTTATATCGATTTCAGCAATATCGAAATTAAATTTATATTGATATGGCTGAAATCGATATAAATGGAATTAGATATCGTGGCCACTCAACCATGTATTCTATTGTCCAATTTTTTGCATAATACTATTTTTTAGTCCATTAGTGTAACACATGGGTGAAAAGATGAGAAAATACTTAGGAAAGAATTGCTGAAAAACGAAGTGATTAGGGAAGTTGATAAAAAAACAAAAGTAAAAGTGAAATAGCACAAGCAAACAATCTCATTCTCTACCCTCTCAATGTATATAAAAAAAATCGGGATTCAATCGAACAGCAAGCTCTGCAAATAGGTGGTTTCAAAACGAATGAGAATACATGGTGCTAAGCATGGTTATATGAAAAATGAACTGTTTGAATAGTTTTGCAATGCTCGAGCAGTGGATGGTTCAACAGTAAAAGAGAAGGCTGACGAAATCGCACTGAGTACAGGCATTGATTTTAAGTGCTGGAATGGATGGCTTCAGCATTTCAAGGAGCAATGGAACATAACATGGCATGCCATAAGTGGAGAAGGTGCTGCTGTAGACGTCGATTCGGCAGAGAAGTGGGGCAAAAATGCGAGACCCATCATTACGAAATATGCCCCCAAGGACATTTTTAACATGGACGAAACGGCACTGTTTTATAATGCACAACCAAAGAGGACACTGGTGCTAAACGGAGAAAAGTGCCAAGGAGGGAAGGGGTATAAGGACAGAGTGACAGTTCTATTGTGTTGCAATGCAGATGGGAGTGAAAAACTTCATCCTTTGGTTATTGGAAAATTTGAAAAACCACGTTGCCTGAAAGACTTAAAGCACTACAAAGCTTCTAAGAATGTGTGGGTAACTGGAAAACTATTTAGAGAGTGGCTGGTCTCTTTCGAAAGAAAAATGGCATGCCAAAACAGAAACTCCCTTTATTACTGGATCAATGTTCTGCTCACAACGAAGAAGGTCTTAATCTTAAGAATGTATGCCAATTGTATTTGATGCCAAACACCACCAGTTACATGCAACCGCTTGATCAGGGGATCATCTATTGCGTGAAACGGGTATATAGAAAGCGATTTGTGCATTTTTTGTTATGAGAAACTGACCGCAATGTTCTTGCAGCAGACATTAGGAAGTGGACCATATTGGATGCCATTCGTAGTGTTTCCATGTCCTGGGAATCTATTGTGCCTACAGTTATTCAGAACTGTTTTGCAAAATGTTGTTTTGGAACTGAAAGTGAAGTCAGCATGGAAGAAGAAGAAAACAGTGGGTGGAATTGCAAGGGCTCATGGATATTCCTAGTAATTTTGATGAGTTCATCAATGTCGACCAATCGATCCCAAAGACTGATTTTCAAAAAACAAATTCGGACAAAACACACACAACTTTGAGAAAATGGTCAAAACGTTTTCTAAAGACCTTAAAACTCATATTCCCGTTGAAATCTCAAAATCGATTTGTTGCACAAATGCAATACTTGTAAAATGTAGAAAGTAAAAATGACATGACAAACCTCCAAATGCAGGGAAACCTGAGCTTAAATCCTTAAACATTCTTGTGCATTTTGCTGTGACGTCACTGAAATATCCACCGAGAAATATTATATCAATGTTGCGTTATTTGCTCTGCGCTATATCACTTGACTAGTAAGCGCAAGACCCAGAGATTTCCAGATTTGCTAATAATTTCCGCTTCCAAACCACAAATTTTACTACTTGGGCATAGAACTTAATAATATTTTATACTTTATTAAACTCATTTCTGCCAGGTCATCTGCTAGTAAAATATAAAATTTCGTGAGATTCCATAATGCTTTCTAGAATTTCCGATTAGGATATTGAATTTGAAGATAAAATATATGAAATGCATTTACCTATTTACTAGGTGGTAGTCTGTTTATGTCAATGAATGAACGCTTCCTCGAAAACACAAATTTTGAATAATAATACTAATTGCCCAAAAAATTGACAAAGATAACCTAATATATCAAGAGAGAAAATGTTCTTTAATTACATTCAGAGAAAGTTTATAAGGAAAAACTATATACATTTATGAACATTTTATGTATACATATATCTTCTTTGAAACAAACAATCAATAATAAAGAAAAACCAAGTAGTTGGTTTGCTGCAGTTATAGTTTCGGAGATAGAAATTCTAGAAAATCCTACGAAAAACATCGCATATTATGTTTAGATCAATCTGTAAGGCAGTTCTCTCAGCAAACAATAATTAATATCCATGTTTTTCTATCCCACGCCCTTACATGATTGATAAGGTCTAGTTTAAAAAATTTATTCGGATAGAGGACAACGTTTACTACAAGATAGTCTACAAGACCACATAATTATGAGTTATGGCTTCGGAGATAAAAATTCGAGAAAATCCTGAGCAAAACATTGCATATTTTGTTTACATCGATTGCTAAGACGGTTCTCTCAGCAAACAATTAAAAATCCATATATTTCTCTCCCATGCTCTTATATGATCTGTGAGTTATGGATTAAAACATTTATTTGGATAGAGAACAACATTTACTACAAGATAGTCCCCGAGACCATATAATTATGACAGTTTTGGGAATAAAAATTCAAGAATCGCCTAATATTTCAATACCGTTTCATATGTATTTCCCATTAAGAACACCTTTGAAATCTCTCTGTATTCCATTTATGGAGTATACTTTTCCATCTTGTTCTATTTAATTAACATGTAGACCTATAATCATAAACATTTTTAAATGTCTCAGAATGTCGCAGTATTTGCACTATTTTATGCAGAAAAGAATGTTATTTTTATGTAATACTTATCATCCATTCACTTATCTAATTTGCATTTGATCGAATTGTAAGATTGTAGAAGAATTTGTCCAGATTTTTTCACATTTCAAAAGGAGGTTACCAAGGTTACTGGCATTGCTTTCCTTGGTATTTTCAGTGCATTTACACATAGATTGCACTCAAAACATGCATTAAGAACAATGACTGATTGAAAATGAATGTAGAAGCTTAACCTTTTGAGATTTATCTTAGACTTTGAGACTTGGTGTGATATAAGAAATTGTTAAATTTTTGTCATATAAGATATATCGCAAAATTTTAGTATTAGGTATAATTTTCCTGCATATAAAAATATTTACTATATAAAAGTGGTTACAAAAATTCATTTTTATATAACTGCTTGTTCATAAATTTATCAAAAAAACTTTGCAAATAATGGTGCGGGTCTCGGCTAGTTTGGTATATTTGGAGATCCTGATAACGAATATGATACTTCCAATTGTCAGAAATTAATATATACAAATACATTAAATCATTTAATTTAACAATCCTCCTCCTGAGTAGTTAGCCTAGGCCTCCCTGATCCCTCTCTCCTGTCTTGGCTTATATCCGTCTCCCATTTAATTTTGATTTTACGCGCAGTAACATGAGATGTTCATTTACCTAACAATTTCCTATAGGGACATATAGCTCTGCAGCAGACTAATCACTTGGTTTCTTCTTCTTAAAGTTTATTGAGGCATGATAAAAATTAGCTCTCACACAAATGAAAATATCCTCTTGTATGATTGGTTGCACTTTCCAAATAGAACTGAATTGTATTCCGAAGACTCGAGTTCTTTCACCTGAGAAGGAGAAGAACCAATAGGTGTGGCTGTGGTTTCCATTTCTATTTAGGAAACTTGGAAGGATCCTCTCATGATGGAAGGAGAAACCCGATCCTTTAAACTTTGCCCTCAAAATCAAAGGTCTTTTCTGCGAAGGGTCAGGCCATGCGAGGATTACAGCATTGTCAAATCATTGTTTTTTCTGGACTTAGATTCTGAGCACTTGGGTGGTAACCTTTTTTTTGGAAGTGGGTATACATTATTTATTTATACATTTAATAAAATTACTGAAATGTATGGAATCATGGAAATAGTACTCTGGCATATAAAAAGCTTTAAATGGCCACCAACACTAGATCTGCCTTAACTTTTGATAACTACCCCTCCACATAAAGTAAGTTCGACCAATGTAATAGATCGATCATCGAAATTTAAGTAGTCTATCATGCTTCAGGAGTGTTTACATTAAATAAATTTTGCATGCAGGCTATAAAAATCAGATGAACAAATGTTACTCATGCAATTTCCATGTACAATAGCTATAAAAGGTTTTATAATAAACAGTAAAAAAACACCAGTATTTTTCAAAGTTGATATCATGGAGCACATTTGGAGGAGTAACTAACAAGGAGCATTCATGAAGTTTAACCGTCCAATTTGATTCAGTTTTTTTACATTAAGAGTATATGATGACTAAAGACGATTTGTGAAATTATATGTGGCCTATGAGCCAAATTATTTGCATTCAGAGTTTGGTTGTTTTTCTCAAGATGGCCACTGTCCGTAGCCTCGTTATCGTAAACATGAAAGAATCAGAAAGAAGAAGACCAGATGTGTGGTTGGGGGAGACGAGAGGGGTAGAGGGGGAGAATGAGGTAGAGGCTAAGTGAAATTCAGCAAAAATGCACAATAAAAATGAGGCTAATAAACTGAGGGTTGGGTCTTCTGTTCTAAATAAGCATACAAGCCTTCGAAAGCTTCCTTATTCAGACGAAATATTTTAAGGCTGTAAAGTTAATTTACTAGAATGAATGGGCAAGATTTTAAACCATACAGCGATGTCAAGTTAATTGGTTTTTAAATACAAATAAAGGAAATATAATCACCACACTAAAAATTAGACTAGTACATGGAGAGCGGGAAATCGAAAAGCAGTTAGCAGTTTATGTATGCCGCGGTTTGGAATGAAAATTTTGGTATTAATCAGAAAAAAAAAAAACAAAACAATAATTGAAATTTAAAATAGGTATTTTATTTATGCTAAATTAAACTTTTTAAGTATAAACACGAAGAAGATTTCTGATCGTGCTATCGCCATCGGTCGTGAGATGTACGATCGTATTATGGGAATGAAACAGAAAACAAAAGTTCTGTTACCTGTCGATGCATAAGCAAATGAATGTTTCCCTTCTAACTCTCCCCATCATTGCTCCTGATGATGACTGGTGGTTGTAGATTATTAATTTAATTAATCAATTAACCAAATTTCTGAGGGATTCATAAAAGAAATATTTTTGTTTATTTATGTTATTGTACTTTTAACGGAGTTCTCACCAGTTCATCTTCTTTTATACTTTCATACCTCCACCTAATGGGTCTATTTTAAGTATTTAGAGGAAGTCTTCGCAAAAATAATTTCAGAGATCCTTTCCATGTCATAAACATCAATATAAAATGTAGCATGTGCGATTTAATAATTTAAACAATGTTGAGAAAATCGTGCGTTGAATGACTTGAGAAAAAAATCCAGATCACCATCTAACAACATAGAAAAAAAATAAAAATATGAATGCGGCTGTCCAGTTAAATTTTAATGTGAAATACAAAAAAAGATTTAGAAGAGGAGGAATGAAAGAAAAAAAAAGCTACCCAAGACAGAATCGAACTCGCACTCTCATGTTCTGAATGCACCCACTATACACTCACCACCAACAATTACTTAACCAATTAGGCATGCATTAAGACATTTAACCAGTTAATGAGAAATTGCAATATTTAATCGTGATTTTCTGAAAAACTCCCAGCCATATATGCTCAAAAGGAGGGTTTGCAGTGATCCTGGAATCCAGAGCTATACACCTACCATGTTTCATAAAAATTCGTGATCCCACTATCGTTTCCTCTCCTTGTAAGTAATTTCTTTTTGGGTTTTACGTAGTTTTGAAATAATACAGTAGATGGCAGGACTCCCCAGGGTAAGAAACTAAAAGAATGCAGATTTATCTGCTTTCCCCGATGAAGTAGAGGAATTTTTTCTGAGAGCAGATATATCCATACTCCCCACTACAGAAGCAACTTTGAGCAGTGGATATATCTGCTTACCCCAGTTGAGCGGTTAAAAACTGGAATATTTTCTGTATTTTGTCTTCAAAATAGAAAAAAACGTTTCTTTTAGCTATAGAACGGTTTGTGTCCAGAGTTCATATCTTAATTTTAACTTAAAAATTCAATTTTATAAGGTCCTGCACTAATATCCATGCTTTCCTTCTGGGGTGTAGGAATGAACAAATGGGGTCAGAAAATCTACCCATATAATGAGATTCTTTAGAATTTTTCCATATGCCCAAATTTCAGATCTGTAGCATTTCTGGAAGTGCCTTACTTTCTAAATCATCCTCCTATGAAAGAAGCAGCTATTTCTCACAGATAAAAATTGCCCAATAAAATTTGACACATTTTAAGAAATGAACAATTCAATTTTACATATGTGGGATCCAAATTTCTAATTATTCATTTTTCTTGCTATTTACAGATTTCATAATAAACTTGGAAGCTATAATGCTCATTTTCAGTATGTTACCTAATGAAATGCAAAAGTAATTAATATATTATCTCCATCTGCAAGTGTCGAACTTCGAGAAAATTTTACGAATTTTGCAACATTTTACCAAATATTATAATGCACACAAATTGCCACAATTGCAATGGAAATTAAATAACTATACTATATAAACTTTCTGATAGAGGAAAAAAGAAAATTCTGTAAAATTGATCTATAATTATCATGGTAACTCAGAAGTGTAATTATGCATAAAGATATTTCATCAAGAGCATCACATTGAAGCAAATTGGCTTACAGGGCAAATTTTGTATTTTAGAATGCTTAACATGAATTTAAAATTTTCATTCACTAATATAGAGTAATAACATTTATGTAATGCATTTGTTCAATTAAACAATTTTTTTCATTTTTAAACAAACCAAATTATTTTATGTTGTCACATGTCATATCTTATTGTAAGGACTGCATTTGAATAGTAATTATTTTGTTAAACTTTTAATTTACTAAATAATTTCTCAGCTGTTGCAACTTAGGTAGAAAATAATAAAAAATTTCTTAAAGGAATATCCGTATCCTGAAGACTGTTCTCAACCATATATATTTAAGCAAAAAACTGTATAAATGATTTTGAAGACTTTTGGATTTTAATGCCAGCTCAACAAAAAGTTTTATTAGTAAATATTCTACAAGAATGTCATTTTATGTCTTACTAAATAATCAAAATTGAGTCTTTTGATAAGAAATACAGGCTGTTTATTTGGTGAACTCATTGCATGCATTTATAAAAGGTACTTTGAATGATTCACCTTGCATACCATAATTTTTATCAAAGCCTTTTAATGTTTATGGCTGAGGAAACTGTATCATTAGATAACCAAGTTAAAGCAGAATTTTGCAAAAATGAATTATTGAAAGATTTAGTAAATTCACTGATTGCAATACCCACACACAAAGCAGAATCAATTTTTCCCTTAGTTGATCATTGCTTAAAAAAAATGAAATTCAAATTAAGTTACTTAAAATTGAATCTACCAAATGAAAACTTCATAAATCATTAATGCAACTAACAACTCATTTTAGCAATTTATGCAGGTGTAAATGTATTGCTTATGGAGTGGATAATGCAAACAGAATTTTGGAAAACTGCTATGAAAATGTAAAAGTAACAATTTGCAGGATGTGAAATGCTTAGCAAATGTTTTGAGTAACACAACACTGTGGAGCTGACAGATCATCTTGTGGTCTGGAAGTCATAGTTGTGAATGCGCTATCATATTTTTCAAGTTATACAGCATGAGCTGAGAGATTGAAAGAACTTGCTTCTTTATCAGATGTACAATATGCAACATTATTGTTTCATTGAAAAACACACTGGTTAACTTAACACCCAGAAACTGATTGAATACTAAAAGCACACCAAGTACTTAAAAGTTTTTTTTCTTTCAGAAGAAAAGCTGCCAAAATTTGTGAATTTTTTTAGCACCCGGGGCAAACTACCAAATATGTGCCCCCTCCATAAAAAATTCTAATACCAATATTTTTTACTATATGAATTTTGGCTGAACAATTAATAAATAAAAATGAACTATAAATGATATAATTTCTCACTATAAATGTACATAATTTAAATACAGAAAGTATAAATATTTTAATATTTAAGAGTTATTCTACGTGATTTTAATGCAGCAAACTCATCAATAGCATCATCAAAATATATAGTTTCTGCTATGTATAATGTCTGAAATAAGTATAGTGGTGAAATCGTCGCTGTCCTTGTGCTATTCAACCTCACACTACTTGCCATCATCAATTTTTGCAGATTCTCCACTTGCCCCACCCTAGTTATGGCACTGTACCTCTGAATGAATCTTATATTTTGCTCACAGTATAGTAGTTTTTCTTCAAATAAAGACATGCTCATAATTAAAACAAGTAGTTCTGGAAAGAACTAATCTGACTACTTTCCTTTCAATACAATTTTAATACACAAATATCAACTTCAAAATTAACTATTTTCATGTTAGTAGTGGCAGTAATTTTTATTTTTAGATGCATCGACAGTTAATGTTATTTTGTACCATTGAAAAAAAAAACTAAATACTCTCACCAAAAATGCCAAAGAATTACACAAGAAGAATACCAAAGATACTGTATAAATTACACAAGAAGAAACCTGGTTTTTAAAAATAAGGACAAACCAACCAAGAGATACGTTAAGAACCCCATGAAAAAACAAAAGGGAACAAACCAATTCAAGACCAACAAAAACTAAAAACAAAATTCTCTCACCAAAGATGCCGTAAGAATTACACAAGAAGAAGCGCTGTTTTGTTTGCAGAGTCAGTATTGTTCCTGACAACAATATGTGGTATTAATATTTTCCCCGCGATTCCGATAGGTATGAACTGACCTAAGAGGCGATTGTTACCTTGATAGCCATGAATCAAAAAACAGCTGGAATGTGAACTCCGCTATGCTCCAGCCGAGTTTGGCAATAATCATCATGGCAGGCAGGTAGTGCATGTCAATCACGCAGGTGCCATCTGCAAAGGGTGCATTTTGGACGAATTTGGGTGGTTTTTGAGTCGATTCGCCCGAACAAGAGTGTTCCATTTGGGTAAAATCGAGTTGTTTCTCTAAAATTTAACTGTATTGAAAAACAGTGCCATAACAAATGTTGAAGTCACGTAGGAGGGAGCAAGGTTTTCAGCGCCCTTACAGTGCCCCCCTATTTGTGGGAAAAATTAAAAGAGAAAACACTAACTTTTGATTCCGAGTTTATGTGATCGTCTTCCCTTAAGAATTTTATTCATTTAATTTAATCAACCCTAGGAAGTGGCTATGGTGCCCTAAAATGGGGGTTCAACTTTGTAACATGTTGTACCTAGGATTAGAATTTTCAAATAAATAAATTTTGTAATTTTTCACAGAACTTTTTATTTTGTACAACGCATTTCGATGCACTGTTGCATCATCATCAGGTACATGGTACATCAACAGGTACATATACGTGTAGCTGTTGATGTACCATGTACCTGATGATGACGTGCAGTGCATTGAAATGCGTTATACAAAATAAAAAGTACTTTGGAACATTACGAATTCAATATTAATTTACAAGGAATTTCCACAAAATACAGCCTGTCACCGTCACTTATACATATTAGAATTTTCGTCACTCTTCTTGAAGGGCGTTGGCGCATCCATTATTTGGGAGGGGGAGGAAGCATTGTCCTCCTTACCTACCCTCTTCTACACCTCTGTTGAAACGACATTGTAAATCCACTCTCAAGTGATTTCTCAAGTCTATGGTCTGAAGGTGGGCGCACCATCGCGATGCTTTGGTAATTATGGGGCACCCCTGCTTTTGGTGTATGAATCAGAGTGCAGCCCCTTACCCTTCAGTCGGCCAATGGCACTCCTTATGACATTGTAAGTGATGAAACTCCCTCCATAACACTCCTGTTTACACTGTATTCGAATTTTGGGCAGAATAAAAGCGCGTCTCCTTTGTTTCCGCCAGATAGAATTTAGTCTCACTGTGTTACATTGCAATTAAACGCTCATGTTCAGACCATTCTTATTCCACAACACATTCTTCTCTGTGTCGCTGGCCTAAGCTCAGGACATAACTCCGATACGTCACCAATATCAGTGAATCCTATACAAAAGTATATAGATGCACATGTACCGAATATTAGTGATACCTACATGAGTGATCATGTACGTGCTGTGGAAACAGAGAACGTGTTTACCAATCAGGCAACCCAGCGAAAGAAGACTTACAACCCAGAATTATAGGAAAAAATCAAGTGCATCATCAGTTATTTTGACGGTATGTATTCTTTGATAAAATATTACCTGATAAAATGTTTTCATATTCATGAAAATATTTTCAATTTAAAATTAACGAGTTTTTATTTTTATCATAGTGATGTCAGAAAGCAGAAAGAAAGCCTTCGGGTGCTGAATTCCAAAAAGAAAGCTTGCTAAAGATCAAGAAAAGGAAAGGCTTTCGGGAAGTATACAAATTTTTTAAATTGGATCTGAAGGATCAATCAAAACAACGGCCAAGTTACAGTTCCCAACCAGTCGAAGAGTCCTTCACTGCAGCTAAGGATGACAAGAAGGAAGAGATAGTTCAAGCCGATGAGGATGGAAATAATCAAGAACAAGCCATCATCGATCCAGGAGACCCAGCTACTTGGTCAAAACTTATTGACAATAGGACAGTTGAGTTATTAGTGGAAATGGGACTGGTGCTAATTTGTTTGGAGCCATATCCCTCATCTGAAAAAGGTAAATTTTCGACTTCTTATTACCATCGCACCCTGCAAAATAGAGAAAAAGTGCAACGAATGTGACTTATATATTCAAGACAGTTTAATAATGTATACTGTTTTTGCTGTAGTGTTTGAAAAAACAGAACAAAGCATGTTAACTATTCAACTAGGGTATAAAGATTGGAAACACTTGTCGTTAAATCTCAGTCACCATGAAAGGAGCAGTTCCTACATGAATAATTTGGCAAAATTGTTTGAGTTGCGTAAAAGATTACAATTAACTACAACTATTGACAAAGAGCAACAAAGTTTGCTGCTATTAGAAAAAAATAAATGGAGGTCAATCATTGAAAGGATGATAGCGATTATTCAATTTCTAGCTGGTCAATGTTTAACATTTCGGGGAGAATCAAACCAATTATTTGAATGTAATAATGGTAATTTTTTGAAAACCATGGAAATGATAGCAAAATTTGATCCAGTGATGACGGAACATATCAGTAAAATTAAACTCTTCAAAAATGCATATGCCTCATTACTTTAAGTTCAAATTTCCAAAATGAAATTATTAGTTTTAGGGAAATCACTAAAAAATCATGTTATGCAAGAGCTAAAATCAGCTAAATATTATGCAATAATTCTGGATACAACACCAGATGTTAGCCACATAGAACAACTTAGTTTTGTTATAAGATTTGTCAATGTATCAGATGGTAAAGTTAAAGTGATCGAATGTTTTCTGGGGTTTTCTCCAGTTGTCAGCGCTACCAGAGAAGGCTTGTTTCAATATAAAATGAAGAAACTTTTATCAGAGTTTGAATTAAATATTAATGACATGCGCGGTCAGGGTTATGATAATGGTTCAAATATGCGCAGAAAACATGTAGGATTACAACAAAGAATTAGAACTATAAATCCGAGGGTTATGTATATACCATGCTTGGCACATACACTAAATTTAGTTGTAAATGATGCTGCAAAATCAACGGCCGAGATTTTGGATTTTTTAGTGTTATACAAGAACTATATAATTTTTTCTTCGTCTGTTTATAGAGGTCAATTTTAAAGAATAATGTATCTTTAACTTTACAGCCAGTTTCGGATACTCGGGGAAGTAGGATAAAAGCCATTAAACCCTTATACCAACAAATTAGGTGAAATCTTTGATAGTTTGGTGGAAATCACCAATGATGAAATGCGAGATGCTAGCACCAAACATACTGTTCAATCACTAGCTACCAAAATAAATTGTTTCAAATTCGTCTGCTCTATTGTTATTTGGCACGATTTACTCTCCAAAGTAAATCTAGTCAGTAAACTTCTACAGAATTCTAATTCAAATATTCATTAGTCTTTAGAGTCTTTGAAAAACTTAGGTAAATACATTGATGAGCAGCGAAATTATGAGGTATTTCAAAGATTTATTTGCAAGGCTCAGGAAATTGCCAAAGAAATTGATCTTAACACTGAATTTAAAAGTGCTAATTTTTTACGCCCTAGGCGAAAGAAAAAATACTTTGACAATGAATGCTCAGATGAAATTCCTCTTGATATGCGACAGCATTTTAAAATAAATTTTTTCTTCCCAATTTTGGATTCAGTTAAAACTTCTGAGGAAAGATTTGTTTTGCTAAGAGAACACGTAGACTAATTAAATTTTTTATTTATAATTCATACTACTGATGATGAAACCTTAAAAGAAATGTTGTTCTGATCTTGATCTTAAGTCAAGGGACAATGATGGTGGAAGGGATAAAATAGGCAATGAATTATTTGATGAAATACTCACTATCAAAGCTTTTAAAAATCCTGTAGGACTTTCTCCTATAGAACTTTTTGGATATATTGTTTCGGAAAATATTTCATCTGATTTTCTGAACTTATACATAACATTACGAATTTTATCTACCCTTCCAGTTTCCGTGGCAACAGGAGAAAGGTCTTTCTCAAAACTTAAAATTATTAAAAATTTTCTTAGATCTACAATGAGTCAACACAGAATAACAGACCTTGCATTGATTTCTATTGAAAACGAGTTATGCAGTAATTTAGATGTTAATATTCTAATCATGATTTTATGGCTTTTAAGACCAGAAGGGTTAATTTACAGATTTCATGGCACTGGAAACACCCATATTAAAGGGTGTTTCCAGTGATTAGAGTAGTTGTTTTAGAATGTATTTTCCGTGTAAGATTTGTTTGACGAAATTGTGAATTAGCATATTCTACTTGGTACTAGCAAGAACTGAAGAATTTTTGTGTAATATTACATATGCTCGTCTGTATGTGAAAGAATAGTGAAAATATTTAAACAATCTTAGCCTCTAAATGATTCCCTGTTGTAAATACGCAAGAAATACTTTCTTCAAGGCCCAGCCATTTTCCATCCTAAATGTTTTTTTTTTTGAGTTAATGTACCAGTGCATACTATGAAATTTGTACAATTTAGAGTATTAAATATACTTTTTCTTTGAAAAATCAGTCCTTTATTTTTCATGCATTAACTTTATGTTTCTAGGAAAAGTTTATTTTTTGGTGGGGGCGTACAATTATTTTTAACACAGGCGCTAATGCACCCAGGACCGGGTCTGACCATCACCATAGCAACAAATCGAAAAAACTGCTCTCCAAACACCGAAACAGAAGCTTTTGAGAGAATTTCAAACAAATAAGATCGAAAATCAAAATTGTGTGATAAGAATAAGAATTTTCACTTTTCTCCTTAGAACAGTACAAATCCCACTCCAATATCATAATTCTAAAATATTTTTAAATGTGAAAGATAAACTCTCTGCACGACAGATTTTAGATTAACCATGTACATCAAATGGGAAAAGAAATCACCTGGAATAAAACTCAGGACCTGTAAATGCTGAATATAAATTATTGCCCGGAGGTAGTCTTTGAGAGTACAAACTTTACATCAAGTTTCATGGAAATTGGTCCATTCATGAAGAATATGTTAGTGGGGGACACACACACACGGACACTGAAGCGATCTCATAAGCATACTTTCCATTTTTTGGAAACTAGGCTAAAAAATTAATAAAATGGCACACAATAAACGATGGTTTAAAAATTACATCTGATCATACTGTTCTGCATTCGTCACTTTCATTGATATATTCCACGACCTCTGATTCAATAAATCGAGCTTTACAGAAAGTTTTTGATTGTTTTCTCAGAAATTAAGTCACAGTAACTAGCCATCATGTGCACTGCATCTAATAAGTTCAGTTTTTAGCTATATCTTTAGCCTGGGCTTCATTCTTGATATCAATTTCTGAAATTATTTTACGTTGCATTGCACTGCTGTATAGTGTTATAAAAGCTTTAATAATTCCTTGATCCAAGGGCTGAACTCTTGCAGTTGTGTTTGCGGGAAAAAAATACAAGTTTAATATTTTTTAACTCTAAATTGGGATGTGCTGTGCAATTATCCAACATAAGTGCTATTTTTTTGTTTGATTTGCGAGAGTTCTCTGTCCCATTCTTTTAAAAAATCAATAAATATTTGTGAATTCATCCATGCATTAGCACGGTTTTTGTAGTCAACGGAGATTTTTTACCCCTCTGAAGACTCGTGGACATTTATTTTTCCCAATAACAAGCAATCGTTTTTTGAATGTACCCATCATGTTGCAAGTAAGAAGCACAGTAACTTTCTTTCCTGCAGTTGGACCAATTTTGAACAACAATATGCTCGGGCATTGCTTTAAAATAATCATGTTTCATCAGTGTTAAAAATAGCATCAGGATTGAATTCTTCCAATAAATTTGGTAAGGTATTTTCTACCCATTTTTCTGCTGACCTTTTATTCGAGTCGAATTTTTCTCCATGCAGTCTTTTATACACTATGTCTTTCCACCGACTGAGCCAGCCATTCGTAGGCACGAAGTCGTCTTCACAGAGTTCATAAGCAATTTCCTTTGCCTGTTCACATAAAATACTTTGACTGGTAGGAGCATTCCTTAACCCCTCAAACATGACTTTTTTGTGATATTTAAACCTCTCAGCGTGACTAATTCAGCGATGTCGATTTCGTTGTGCAAAAATTCACTTAATGCTGATTAACTTATTAAATATTCATCGAATAATTCTGAAAAAATTACATATTAATAATGATTCCATATATTATCCAATAAAAAAATAAATATGTTTATTTAGTCTCGGTTGATAAATGTGGTGTTGAATTTTCGGATTCAGTAGTTTGCTTGCGTGTGATATCGTTTAAAACATGGTGCTAAGCACAATGAAGGCAATCCAGGGCAGTTTTTACACCTATATTTTGTGTCTTTTCTTTTTCTATTCTTAGTACACACCACACACTTCCTTCTTCCTATTTTATTATAAACTATCGGATTTTCTTCAATGAAATTACATCCTGTCAACAGTGTACTTTCGGAGTTGGAATCTGATGGTTGTCCTTTCCATTGTTCTATATTTTGGCCTAAATATTTAAATATTTCTATCTATAAGGTTAATTCTAAATGATAAGTGGTCTCTTTCGTTTCCTGCAGAATAATAAAGAATATAAGCGTTCATAACAGATATATTTACAAGATGCTTAAACATTTTTTTATACCAAACCGTTGTTCTTTTTCTTTCAAGCAAAAACATTTCCAAAAGTTGATCTTTGAAGTCCACACCTCCCATATATTTGTTGTAATCTAATATAAAAGTTGGCTTTTTAACAATTTCTACACCACCTTTTCGAGTAACACTTTGCACTGCGTCCGAATGTTTTGTGGTTAGCATAGATACATCACGTGTCCCTCCACTTCAACGCTACGACCTTTCCACACTGCACTAATCACTTCACCTTTCTTCAATTTCTTTGAGAGTTTGCTAGGCATTCCCTTCCGATTTATTTTTAGTTCCCACAGCATCTGTTGATCTGTCAACTAATCTTTGAAAAAGATTGGGGCTGCTGTAGATATTATCCATATACCATATTTACTCGAAAGGAAGACGAGGTTTTTTCACAAGAATGCCATTAAAAATATTATGTATCGTCTTAGAAAGGAGTGAGGATTTAAGGTGAGAATACATCCTTATTTTAAATGCACCATGAAACACACAGATGTCAAGTATATGACCGTTAAAATATTTATTATTGCATAAAGTAATACATCATATTTAATTAATTACTACAATACTTCCAAGTTTAAGGTCAAATTTCTTAATATTGCTCCCACAGACCAATGGTTCCCCTTTGGTGGTAGGTGTTTAGAGCTAGGTAAGTAATCACGTGACAAGTTAAAAAAAAAATACTACAGACAGACTACAGAAGATATGAGCTCATAAGATATCTGTTGGAGAGGTCATAAATTAGAGCTGGAAAAGCAACACCACTTAATGAAAAGTGTAGATGCAAACGGTACGTCGCACATGCTGGAGGCATGGATTTCAGAGGAAGCAAATGGTACATCGCACACGCTGGAGGTGTTAATCTAGCACTTGTGAACCATCTCAGGAGCGCTTCTTCCACAAATTCACTTTTACCACATCTTTTTCTTTTCCTGTCCAGGTTTTCATTTCGAGTCACACTTAATTCATAGAGTTGTCTATTTTTCAAGATTTTACGTAAGAGACGCTGCGAAACACCAAGTTTCAATGCAGCTTCTGACTACACTTAGGCAAGGAATCAAAGTCACTTAAAATCTTCTTTTTGTCACAAACTTTAATCTTTATGTCTCTGCGACATATTGATTTAAAAACAGGGGCTCTGCACTTGGCAAGTGGGTATGACAAACTGTTTCGAAAAAGTTTAATAACGACTCGCCACTGAGGATAAGAATATAAAGGTCAACTGTTCCCAACAAATACACACCAACAAGTAATTTATTTCCCTCAGAAGAACCCACTGCTCTTGTAGACCCAGAAGGATGTCGTCGTAAACTCTTTTGTGTCTCAAAATTAGTCCAATTATCGTGGTATCCTGCTTAATATGCATATTTCTTTATGAACATTTTAACTAATGTATTCTTTTGCCAGAGAATGTAATGAGCACTGTGAGATGCTAGATGTGTAGGCTCCATGCATCAATTGCTCATGGGTATTCTTTACATTCATTCATTATTATCAGTATAAGTATGCAAAATTGTACATAAAGAAGGAAGTGTTGAAGTTAAAAGATTTAAAAATTATAAGAGAATGCAAAAAAGACAAATAAAAGTAAAAAATTAGAAAAACACATTTAAAATTAAAAAAATATAGAAACGCACGTAATTTTCCATTATTTATTGTTGATGTTAAAACAATATCACGGCTGCGAGAAAAAAAAATACAGATGGGTAGACTCGAACCAGCGCACTATGTTACAAGACCCGAACACTAACCATTACAACGTGGTGGCTTGGAAATGGAAACTTGATTCACCAATATAAGTTTAGCGCACCAATATTGTCGGTTGATTTTCTCGAGAATGCTTGAGAGGTGCGCCCTATTGCTTGCACACTCAATACTCCTTACCGTGTACTACATGTGTGCAGATTTTGAAAAGATTCGGTGACGCAAACATCTGACCCTCCCCTTGTTAGAATGGAATAGGAGGATTTAAGGTGAGAATACACCCCTATTTTAAATGCACCATGAAACACCCAGATGTCAAGTTATGTCTGTTAAAATATTTATTATTGCATAAAGTAATACATCGTATTTAATTAATTACTACAATACTTTAAAAATTTATGGACAAATTTCTTAAAATTGCTCCCCGAGACCAATGGTTCCACTTCGGTGGTAGGGAAGTGTTTAGAGCTGGATAGGTAATTGCATGACAAGTTGAAAAAAAATGACTACAGCTGGGAGGTTCCGTGTGTAATATGAAACACAAAAGTAATGTAGGCACCAATTAAGGTGTCCAGTAAAACAATGTAAACAAGACTGATACAATTTAAATGTATCTACTACAATTTAAACATGATGCTTTGCGTTTGGTGTGACAATGGCAGACGTAAAGTGGACATAAGTTTCAGAGTGTAGAAAATTTTAGAGAGCATTTGAGTAGTACATGCTTTGCTGAGTTTTAAAGTGAAATAGTGACAAGTTATTATTTATAACTCTTAAATAAGATACCCCAAACAAATGGCAGATTGCATAGAGAAAAAAGGAATTGCAGTAAGAGGGAATGTATCGAAAGGGATTAGAAGAAGTTACGACAGAAATTTTAAGTTAATGGTGGTGCGCTATGCTGAAGAAACAAATAATTATGTGGCAGGGAGGAAATGCAATGTGACTGAAGCAAATGTGCGAAGGTGGAAGCAAGCAAAAGAGAAACTTGAAGGTGCTAACTCAACACGGAGATCATTTAATGGACCAAAACGAGGCCGATTTCATGTATTAGAAGAGGAAATTGCAAACTTTATGCATATTCAACAAATGGATGGTAAACTGGTGATGTGGGATATCATTAAATTGAAAGCCCAAGAATTAGCATGATCGCAAAACATTCCACACCAAGAATTTAAGGCTAGTAATGGATGGTGTGTGCGTATGATGCATTGTAATGGTTTTAGCCTCCGGCAAAGAATTTCTCTTTGCCAGCATCTACCTTCCAACTTCACGGACAAACTAATTACTTTCCAGAGGCATGTAATTCGGTTGCGGAAAAGTCACAATTACCTTCCGAGTCAAATGGGTAATGCAGATGAGACACCCATTTACTTTGACATGCCATCCAATTACACAGTCAACGAAAAAGGTGCAAAAATGACATCATAAAAACTTCCAGAAATGAAAAACTGTGCATTACTGTAATGCTGACTATATTAGCGGATGGAACAAAGTTGCCGCCATATGTTATTTTCAAATGCAAAACAGTGTCTAAGGAAGTACTACCAAATGGAATAATTGTTAAATGTCAAGGCCAAGGATGGATGTCAGCTAATTTAATGAAGGACTGGCTAAGCATATAATGGAATAGACGGCATTTTAAGGCAGAGAGCAATGTTCATCTTAGATGCATTCAAAGGCCATGTTACAGAAGAAGTTCAAAATACCCTTAATGGTATAAATACTGACCTTGTAGTTATGCCAGGAGGTAATGACATCACAAATTTAAGTGCTAGATGTTGTAGTGATGAAGCCCTTTAAGGATTACATAAAGTCATTTTATTTAGAATGGCTTTTGGCAGGGGACCATGCATTAACTCCTACAGGGAAAATTAAGAAGCCCAGTATACCACTTCTCTGTAATTGGATCATTGCAGCAAGGAAAAAAATAGATTCCAATAGTATCTCAAGAGGCATATCAAATTCCATGGATGGTATGGAAGACGACTTGTTCGAATTTGAATAAGTTGTGATGAATGAACAGGACAGCAAGAATAAGTGAAGGAAACAGAGGAGAGGGAAATGTAAGTAGTAAATTTACTTTTTTATTCATCCTCTTAATGTTAGCTTGCTATACATATGTAAAAGTTTTTTTTTGTAAGTGAACCTATTTTTTTTGGAGGTCACCTTAAATTCAAAGTCATCTTCCTTTCGGATAAATACGGTATATGTCATGGTAAATGTGTGTAGTCCGGTAAATGTGTACATTTCCCGGTTAATGTGAACATTTACCAACAAGTTTGGTAAATGTAAGTATAACATAATTTTACTGATTGGATTGGGGAAATGCACACATTTACATAGAGATACTGGTAAGTGTGGATAAATGTTGCAACACAGACTACAACTTGGCAGCATCACAAACGTCTGTTGCAGTTTAGAAGCACGGTAAATGTGTAAATTTCGTTGTAAATGTGCACAACTAAACTAAATTTGAACATGAAGGCAAATTTTACTTGGCCCCACAGGGTTGGGTAGGTTAGTCTAAGTGTTTTTGGTTCCTCCTCATGTTCACTGTTTTTCCCCCTTTGGGTTGGGAAGCGTTCATCTTAATACATACCAGTGGAGCCAAACCCTTGATTTTTGTTATAAATTAACAATTATTAAAGTAGCATTTCTCATTCTTACTTATTTCCACATTTACCAAGGCACATTGGTAAAAGTACACATTTACCAGGAAATGTACAGATAATACTTTTTTCTGGAAACTTAAACTTACATTTACCGAGCTTGGTGGTAAATGTGCACATTTACCGGTAAATGTACATACACATGTACACACATGCAATTCATTTAATAATGCCCCAATAACAAATTAAAATACAAACATGTAACTAAAACTTATACTGGATTTTCAACATTTTGCAAGGAATGTGCCAACAGTGCAAGGACTAATTGCAAAAACAACTTTAATATAGAAAAACATGCAGCTAATGAAGTTAGATTAATAGGTTACCATTTTTCGTCTGGGATCTAATGTTTTTTGCTTTGGAACTTATTAAAATTCTAATCAAGATTTTCTTTAGTGTGGATCAGCAATGAGAGCTACATTGCACAAGACCACCAGGTAAAAATGTTTGAAAAATACTGACATACACTAAGTGCAAAAATGATGACCCATAAATTACACTAAGCTAATTATAGAATGCAGTTAAACGCCAAATATTTAACAAAAATGAAATTCATTAATGTGAAAAGTACAAAAATAGTAATATAAAGAGAACATTCAAAATCTATTGTGCAAGGGTTAATTTAAATAAAAGAAACTACCATCATAATAGCAGAGAAAATTCCTCGTACAAGATCAGATAAAAAAGAAAATTAATATTTATGGTCTAATAGATAATTACATTCACTCTCTTGTAGCATAAAAGTTAATGCCCAGAAAAACCTGAACAATATGCTAACCAAAAGGAAAAGAAAACTTCTTATATGTTGAATGCAAGAAACCAAACTGTTAGGATTGCCTTTAAAAATTGTGTTAACAATTACAATGTTTAATTGATGATTGTAACAGAAACCTTGTAGTTATTTTGCAACAAATTTTTACGGTTATTAATCCTAAATAAATCGACCTGTATATAATGATTTTTATAATAGATAATAAAAAATTTGCTTTTCTTCTGCGATGGGAATGTTATGAAGATGCTAATAAATGATTTTACCAAAATATTGTATAATAAATTACTATTGGAATAGATTTACTTGAATGTGCCCTGGCAGAAACCTATTCAAGCACACCTGGCGATAGACAGGGGTACTGTGTAATGCCAACGAAACAGTTTTCAAAACAAGAAGCTGCATATCATCTTTAGATCATATTATTCCATGAAGAAGCTAAAGTTAATTAAATCTTCAAACCATTCCTAACCACCCTCTCAACGCGAAGGGCGTTCAAAAAAGAGGAAAAGTTGTAACTCAACCTAGAACCATACATATCTTATCCACCTCAACTTAACCCAAAATGCCTTCAAAAAAGAGGCAGAAATTATTTAAAGCCTATAAACACCTAACCCAACAGGCAGTAGTTAAAAAACAGTCTGCAATTAAAGCTATTGCTACATAAAACAATAATATTCTTGTGGAAAATATTAATTGAAAAGGCTAATATAACTCGAAAATGTTTTCATTTTGATAAGTTGCCACCATAACCAAACAAAAGAAGTACTGAAGTCACGTGTGGAGGGGGCAGTTAAGTTCATCTTATCCATCGAGTTAGTAATAAGTAATTATTACTAACTCTATGATCTTATCCTTACTATTACCTAAAACGGTGGGAAAAATGATTTTCGTTTGTAATCTTTCCAAGTTAAAAGTATGGGGTCAAAATGACCGCAACTCACCAGTAATGTAACAATTCTTGAACATCAACATGTGTTAATTATCGACTGAAAATGCGGTGGGGACAGGTTAAGGCGAAATCTCTCTCCGAGTAGAAAGGCATCGTGCAATAACTACGGTGATGTACAACGACATTTATTTAGCTATTCGCCCGACACCACTATTTGGCATGGGTAGAAGCACAACGCAAGGCAACTATCCTTGAAAGAAACACGATAAAAATCAAACTTCATAAGTCACCCATTTGAACCGTGGATGTAGATATCCATTCGACCACATCCTGCACGTGAGCTGAGCCGATTTTCACTCGGAAATGGAGGCGCAATCCTTGGGACGGAATCTCAAACTTAATGTCCAACTAAGCGAATGCAATAGATACTCGAGATCAACCTCCGTGTTATCAATTTCCGAAATACTGAAAACTCCGAATCGGAATAACTCATGGAATTGAAGAGGCAGTCAACATACATACATATATAGTTACGCATATTGCGGAACTATGCATGTATGAAACAGACTAATCAATCCTCAATTATCGTTTGCAATCAACAGTAGGCGGCAATAGAAATTTCAGGGCGTGAATAAAAAAAGTTAATATTACGCAAACTTTTGATGAATTCAACTATTAAGATCCGCAGATGGACGGATGGACAAACAAACCATATACATGCACGATTGTTTTGGGAAAAAGCGCCAAGAGGGCGGAAAAAAGCTTTGGTCTAGGGGAAGAAAATTTCCGAATCCGTCACAGACAATAAGATAAATATAAATAAACGATTACATAAATTCGGAAGCACAAACAAATTAGAGAATAGGACGTAGATATTACCTTAAATTACTTTCGTGCACTGGAGAACCACAAGCAACCAACAACCTTCGCTAAAATACCCACACTTAAAGGACTAACTCGTACAGAAGACTTACCCACACCTTACCCATCGGTACATTACTCATTCCTGCGCTTTTTCGATTGTCTTTTTTCAATATGAGAAAATTAAGTTTTAACTATTTAACTTAAGTCACCTCTTCACTATGGGTAGAATATTAATGTTCGTACGTGATCACATTGAACAATAATGGAATATGGAAAACCGCAGTACAAAAACTACATCACAATCTTACAGCAGACAATAACACAATTACTAACCCTCTTACCACCCGCCATATTAGGTTGCCATACTTGTTGGGAAGAGAAAGTTTACGATGACGCTAGCACGCTAGAGAACGTACCCAGTTTATTTATCTTCCGTTAGATGGCGGAAGAATGAACTTGAATTGTATTTCATCCTTGAACTGCAATTCCTTGAAGATTAACTAATTTACATATACTCTATGAGATGGTGAACAAATACAGTACTTAGTACATTACACCACTAATTGAAAGAAAACTTATAAATTACTAAATAAATGGTTGATTATAAGGAAGTTATCTATACACTTATATTTATCTTACTCCTTCTGCAACTTCATTTATGATTGACTGTAATGCTATTTTTAACAAACTTTCCGAGTAGGTAGAAGATTGAAAGGGTCATGTCTGCTATCTGCCGCCCACCTAGCGTTCTAACGGAATGAAGTGGCGAAATATGGAACTGCGTACAGGTTAGCTGCAGGTAAAAAAGAATAAGCGCGCGGGAAACGACTGCGACGGGTAAAATAGTTAGTGTTTTTGGTTTCTTCCCACGTTCACTGTGCCACCCCCCTCGGGGGAGCGGGACAGTTAACACAAAGAAATCAAAACACTTTAACTAACTTACCCAACCCGGAGAGGGGGGCGAGTTGGAGTATATTGTAGCCTGAGCAGTCGTAACCCGCGCTAGTTCTATATCCCGCCTCCAGAAGGACGGGTAGCAGATAACAAACAAGGTCCGAAAAAACTCTCAGTACCTACGTGTAAAAAAGGAATACCAATGTGATCATAATAGCTTTGTTACAATTTAATCATACAACTGGTCACTAAGAACATTCAATACTTTTAATAACATAAATTAAGCTATCATACAATTCTTGAATGTTGAACAATGTATTATCTTCCATCCTATGATTGCTGTCCATTTCATATCTCCCAGCTGTTAGAATCAAAATGATAGTAAGAAATTTAAAATGTATAACCGGCAATACATACAGAATATTCTGAAAGGGGTCGAGTAACCAGTCTAAAAAATCTAGGTAACAGACATGGTGCTTACACTGCATATGACCTAATTGCCAGACGTGACACTGCAAAAAAGTCAGTCTTCACATGAAACATGAATTTCAGTTAATATGTCATACATTAATGAAATTGTGCTTATGGAAAAATCCAGTATATAATAAAATTATTAAATATTTGACTCCTTTCTTACCTCTGATCACAGTATTTTTAGAAAATCCGTTTTGGTATTACTAACAATAAGATTATCAGAAAAAAAGAGGATGTACATGGCAGTACTTGAGAAGTTTTTGGAATGATACTTTTCTGTTTATAGTATAACGTGAATGACAGATCCTTCCCTAGGTTATGTGCTGCCCTAAGGCGAGAACAATAAGGCCATCTCTTTTCTGATGGAAGACTGATAGGGATTGAGTAAGATATGCATATAATAATATTTGATAAAATTTTATTTTTAACTTAAATAAACCAACCTTTATAATGCTAACTTAATTTTAAAGAAAATAAAATATTTTCAAAGTTCATTTTTCTTACTTATTTCATGCAGTCTTGCAAAAAATCTTCTAAGGATAGATTATGAGCCTTTTTGGCTTCAATGGACAAAACAGAAAGTCGCTCTAATTTTTCTTTGGTTATGATTGACCTCAAATGAGTTTATTATTATTATCACTCACCATGTTACATACCAAATTCCTCTTTAAATGCTGCCGCCCCCTAAAACATACTGCCCTGAAATGCTAACTGCCTAGGGACAGACCTTGTGGACAAAAACTAATCCGATTTTAAAAGCAACTTTTTAATAAACTATAACCAAGACATTAAATAAAATAGCATAGTATACAATTCTCTTCACTTAAAACTTGGAAATGTTAAAAAATATAATGAATGATATAATTTAAAAAAATATATAGGGAAATTTATTGTAAATATGCAATTAAGTTGCTTATTATCTTTATTGAGGAAAATAATTAATCATAACTTTTCAGTAAAATGTGTTAACATTTATCGTTTCTTTCATATCCTTTTTACCAGTGTCATCATTATACCTTTTCGGGGCCTGAATGCAAATATATTTTCAGGAACCTCGAACTATTGTTCAAGGAAAGCATTCAAACTTCTGACACTATGAGATATGATGTTGCTGAATGGGCTGTTAAATTTTGGCACCAGCTTTAAAGGTGGATTTTTAATATGTCACACAGTTGCACGGTTTTACTGAAATTTTGGTTTCTATGAAAAATCCCAATGTATTACTAATGGAAATATAGAGAATGGAGTACCATATATATTTTACCTATAATCCTGCTCACAGGATACTAAATGTGCATGCAGCAGCACAGTTATTATTTGCTTACACATTTTGCATATGTTTTGAATACTGTTATTTACATGAGCCCATTAGAAAATGAGGTAAATGTTTAAACTTTGTTATTTTTGCAGATTAGCTGACCCCTTTTCTTCTAAGTGTATATTGTTTTCCAAAATTTTTTGGCTTATGGGTGAGTATAGAGTGTGTCCTTGATTAACGCCATTAATGCGTTCCAGAAAATTGCGACATAGAGAGAAATAACATTAAATGAATCAATATTTTCCATAGGAACCCATGTTATACAATATAATTGGTTCCATAACCTTGTGTTCAAAACCTCTTGAAACACAAAAAGATTTTATATACTGTATTTTATGGAGCTTTGTGACACTACATATGCTATGAATGGTATCAGAACATATATAAACCAACATAAAATTAGGGACTGCTAGGGGGACTTTGAGAAGAAGGCCATTAGTACCACTTCTATTTGAACCAATTGTTATAAAATGTCACCATGCAAATAATGCAAATTTAATAAAAATATGTCAATCCAAAACACCTTTCTCACTTTCTCACTAAAGATCAAGTAAAAAATATGTTAACACTACTCGCTAAAATGAACTTGCAGTTCCCCATGGATCAACTAGAATATTTGCACTGAAAAAAGCAAAAATATTAGGAATTATGGAATTTTAAGTCAGCCCCAGTTGGTGTACTAGGCTTATGAAAAGAAACAATTTTGTGTTATGACAGAAGACTAAGATGTCACAATGTCTATCCGAAGAACTTGATGAAAAGTTTCTCACGTTTTATAGGTTTGTAATTAAACATCGACAGGAAAATGGATCCAGACTGGCTTGTATCAGAAACATGGATGAAATGAATTTTGATATGCCATATAACCAGATGGTTAATAAAATCAGAGACACAACTGTGCTAGTCAAGACAATGGGACATGAAAAAACTAAATTTACCATTGTTTTGATGTGTATGGCTGACAGCACTAAGCTTAAGCTAATGGTCATATTCAAGCGAAAAACCATTCCAAAAGAAAAAGGCATGAAAGAATTAGTCATTCTTGTACAAAATAATGATGGATGGACGAAAATGGTATGAAAACATGTCTAAAGAAGGTTTTTGGAGTTTCGGACCAGAAGGACTGTGCATGGAAAAAAGTCTAATCATTTAGGATACGTTCAAACTGCATCTTGTCTCTGAGGTTGTTGCTGAAGTTAGGCAGGTTAATACTGACGTTGCAGTGATTCCTGCCAGCCTGACCAGCATTTTACAGCCAGTGGACGTTTCAATAAATAAGCACTTGAAAGATAACATGAGAGAAAAATGGAATGACTAGATGATTAGAGGAGAGAAGTTTTACACCAAAGGGATAGCACACAGAGTTCAACTCTGGCGAACATTGCGCGAATGGGTGGTAGAGTCATGGAACAAAATTATTACAGACATAATAAAAAAGTCTTTCAAAAAATTTAGTATAACAAATGAACTTGATGGAATAGAAGATGATATTTTGTGGAACTGTGGGGCAGCTGAAAACATGATTGGTGGTGATATAGAGAATTTTGATGTTGCATGACGATTCAGTTAAAGAAGCAGATTGAGGAAAGTTATTTGGTGCTGAATATGATGAAGATGAATTCTATGGATTTTAAATTACTTGCATAATTAATTCATTAACTTAATAAAATTACTTCAATTTGCTTAGACTGTTTTTCGTTTTTGATATGTGTTTTGCAGGAAGTATACCTGGAGATTTTGCAGGAAACTGCAGCAATCAGCTGATGAGCAAGTGAAATGTGGAATATTTGGAGAGGATCAAAATAATATTGTAAGGAAGTAATTAAGCGATTGATATGTTTAATTAATATATGTATAATTAGTGTGGTTTTCCCCTCAATTCACCCAAAATAGCAAGAATCTGGAGCAAGATATATACACTTTAATTTTTTATTTTAACCGCAATAAAGGATATGGCACTAAATTAACTTTCCATGCAATTTGATCAGTAATGGTACAGTTAAATTGTTTCCAGATTCAGTTTTTGTACAATATTAAAAAAGCAACACTGGGAGTATAGTTTATTAGCAATATTAATCATTCTTTATTTATTGAGACCCTTAAATATCAACCTTTCTTCATTATCGAGAGACTATCTACAGGTACATGAGGGATTTTGTTATCATAAATATATTTAATATTGACTGAAATAAGCTAATATAAGGTATACTATAGTTTCATAGGGTGGCTGTGTTAAAGCTATTTATATTATTACTAGCGTAATTTTCCATAAAAATATGATGAGTATGCATGAATTAAGTATTAAATTTAAGGCACTTCCCATTCTTCCTCCTTTTCTCTCTTCCTCTCTACCATCCTCCTCTCTCTCATTCCCCCTCCCTCTCCCCCTATCTTTCTCTCGAAAAATAGACTTCCTAGTTCAATATCGCCCTAATAAAGAACATTATCTATCTGTCTCTCCTGCTCTCCCTCCTTCTCTGACTCCCTCCTTCTCTGACTCCCTCCCTCTTTCTCTCCTCTCTCACTCCCACTCTCATTTTTTCTTCCTCTCTCTCCTTCTCTCTCTCTCTCGTATTAAAGCATTCAAAGCACCCTTTCCTTACGTACATAGTATAAGGATTGGGAAGACAATAAAATCTCGAGCATTAACAATGACATGGTCGGCAAGGCAACATATCGTTAAAAAGCTTAAATTTTTCCAATATATATGATTTAAACGTATTTCTTGAGCGATTTCGAATAGCAGGTGAAATACCATATGAGTGAAAATCAAGTTTAAATTAGGTTTTTAGTGTTAACATCACAATATTAACAGTCATGATGGAATTGACTCTTAGAAATACCTATGAGAAAAGATCAATTACAAAATTAAAAAGAATTTATTTGAATCGAGAAATATTTATTAAGGGTTACAAATTTAATGCTAGACATTTTATCAGTTTTTGCTAAATATAAAATAGCATTTTCTGGGTAAATAAAAAAATGAAAAAAGTTTTGAATACTACGAAACACTGGTGATGGGCCGCATGAAATTGCTAAGAGGGCCGCAGGTTGGGCACCGCTGTTCTAAATCATAAGATTCTTAAAATAGTTATAATTTATTGTTATTATCTTTGCTAATTTCAATTGCAATTTAGCATGACATATATGTGTGCTATACAAGCATTTATTTCTGTTATTTTAATTTACTTAAATTATATACGCAGCTCATATACATAGTATATTGAGAAAGTAATCGTGAAAAAATTCGACTTCGAGATTTTGATGGAAATACACGTTGTCCGTCGGTCTGTTCGCGGTTCTAGGGCCCAAACGCGTGCATAAAATCGATTGATATCTCGTATTCATACAATATATCATCTTTTGCAGACAATTTTTTGGTAAAAATGATATCGCACAAAAATTAAGGGTAGTTTTTTTTGCGATTTTTAGAGGATAAGGATAAGGATTTTGATTTAAATCCATACAATCGTACAACCTGATGTCACAAATAATACTAACTAAGCCATATGACCCAAAAATTACTATATATAGTCAAGCGGTATTATTTCTGTACAAGACGCTCAACGTATGCGTCAGAGGGGGGGGAGGGGGAATCCGGGGATTCCGTACTTTTCTGTTAACGCCACGCGCTTATTAGTGAGAAGCAGTTGGTGGATTTACGGGGCCCTGGACTGATTTTTTTTCGGGGCTCTCAACATAAACATAATAAAAGAACAATAAATATTAATAATAGATGATAACAATAATCACAAAAGGAGTATTTTTTATATAAATATTTATTCTGTATATTATCACAAAACAATGAAATATTCAATTACATCCACGTTTTTCTTACATTTAAAAACCAATTATAATTTATAAAATATAAAATAGGAACTATATAGGAACAATTGTAAAACAAAAAATATTTCTATATTTATCGATTTATTTACATTATAACATCCTTCTGGACTTGGTATGTTAATGACTTAGTTATTACTAACTTTTATATTAACTTCTCTTTAATATATATATATATATATATATATATATATATATATATATATATATATATACACACACACATATACATACACACACACACACACACACACTTTCTGTATCTTCGGTGTCTTTGCTTTCATCTAAAATATCAAAAAGAAATTTATATCTTATTTCTAAATTTTCGTATTCACTTACTCTTCTGTTTAATTCAGTAATTGATGTGTCAAGAACGATATTTAAGTTTTCAACGCGGTATTTATCTCTTCCTGTTATTTTATTGCGGTCAGTGCCTCCATCATATGACGGATTTATTTGGAAAGTATTTTAATAATTGTGGTTTTACATACTAAGAAAAAATTACAGTATTTATTTTATATCAAATTAGAATTGTATATATCGTACGCAAGACGCAAAAACAAAAAAGTGACTTTTGGGAACCCAATTAGCCTATATATAGATCCGTCCCTGGTGAGAGGTGATAGGTGTGAGAGGTTGGTTGTGTCATTCGCTTTGGTTCTGCTGCTACGTATTATTAATATCATTGGCAGTGAATTTCCAAACACACAGAGTTAATTTCGAGGCAAAGAGTGTAGTGAGATCAAATGCATATAAGTATATGAGAACGTTTGTGCAATGTATATTGCGCCGTTTATTTTCCGATAGTTATGAGCACAATCGACATAAATATTAAGAAACAAATGAGGGAGGAATTGCAGGGGAAATTACATAAGGTACTGTTTTTCACCGACTGCTACCTTTCTATAGGAGTAAAGAATAGCAGATGCGTTGTATTGTTGGTTGCGTAGATTTGCAACAAATGCACTTTTTTGGTGCTTTTTCCGGTTACTCCCCAATAGCTAATTTTATATTTATCAATTTTTTCCGTGTCTAGCCCTCTGAAAATTCGGCTAATCCAAAATACAGGATTCAAGAGATATTACCTATACGGACGGACGGACAGAGAGAAACCGAATACAAAAGCGATTTTTAAAAACGCTAAAAATAAGGTGTTAAAAATTCATAAATTTGCGTGAAATTATGATTCAATTGGTATGTTTTGCGCATTATATGATTCTGATTGGTTGGGTAAAATTTACCAGTCTTCAAAAGCGTTATAACGAGGAAAAATAGAAACGTCCATTGATTATGATTCTTCCCCGCGCGATGGCGTGGGAGTCTTCCTTTAGATAAAAAGATCTCCAATCTTAGTGCTTTCATCACAAACATGTTTCATGATTTGTCGTGATGTTGACTTTTTTGTCTTCCCCTGCAGGGGAGAATTCTCAATCCTGTCGTTAGATAGCGCTCTCTTTGAATAAATTTTACGCGTTTCAATCCGAAAACTTCCACAAATTTATAGAATGCTGCTTATTTCATCCGTCGACTCAACAAATACGTAACTATTCATTTTGGTAAGATTTCAATCAATAATCGGAAAACATTGAGTATTGTTATTATCGACACGATTCTGTTTCAACGATGACTCGATAAAATAAATTTTTCAACAGCAACAAAAACTGGAGTCGAATTTAAAATGCAGTCATTGAGATTTTTAATGCTGCCTTAGAACGGAATGACACACTAATTATGATATGCTAGAATATTCCATTGCCATTAAAATATTTTACACATAAAAATCTATTAAAACTTAATTTAGTATTAAAAATAAATGAATTCTACACTGTGCATACGTTTGATGGGAGCCGCTTTCACTTGCATTTTTCCACATTCGAGCCCAAAATGAATGGAGTGGAAAAGCGGGAAGCGCTCGAAATGTACTTATTTCTAAGATAATTTTCAAGCAATGAAACAAATTTGGATTAATTGTCTCGTATATTTTATAAATATATTTGTATTTTCCCGAAATACTATTAACCAAAGTTGAGATACGCAATGTATACATTTGTAAAATATTGAACCATGAGATCTCTGTTTGATGGTTGCAAATTGACTTTTGGTACTCCTAAAAAAATGTTTAGCAAAAAGGTATTTTAAAAATGTTGTGGGTTTGAATTTCAATGACAAAAATATCACATCGTTCTTACCATTTTAATATTTTATCTAATTTAATCGATTTAGTTTGGCTGGATAAGTAAAAGTAAATTTATGAGCGGGAATATTAATAAATACCGTATTGCAAAATAAAGTCGTCTTATCCTCCTAAATTGAGTCGTCATCTAAGTGTAGCTACACCATTTAAAATTCTTATTCTTCTATTATCGTAATTACAATTAAATATTTTAATTTATCCGCTATCTATCTCTAATCAAATGTAATGTTGGTCTGTTGTTTTTGTTTTCTTTCAGTATTATTCCGTATAAGCACGATGCCAAAAAAACTTTCGTCGTATCAATTTTTTTAGTATCTCGCCTTATACTAGAACATAAAGAAGGGAGCAAAAAAGTCTTTGCGATCAGAAACCGCAGATCTTCCCCTTATTGTCATCATCGTAACAGTATGGCACCTTAGGCGCCGCCTTTCATTTTCCCTAATCAACTCCCTCCTCTCTCCCTTTAATTAGGTCACAAACCTCGCAACAAAAGACGGGCAGTGTTTAACTTCCAAAGTTATGATCGTTTTCAAATCAACCAGGAAACAGATGAGGAGCTCGGCGAACGAAAGTCACGCTAATATATATTGATTAATTCTGCTCCCTTCGTAGTTGGAATTCGCTCCGCCGGCAGCAGGAGCTGTGTCTCGGTCCAAGAAAACAGGGTAAAGTCAACGAGCGTCGGTGTGCCCCCGATATCCGTTTCCCTATCAAAAGGCAGACATATGCACAGAAATTCGGCGGCGGAGGATTGTTGTTTGGTAACCGGCCGAGAGGAGACGAGCTGTGGACAACAAAGTCGGTTGATGTGAGCCGAGGCGAAGATTTTTTTCAGAGGTGAGTGGAGTGCGCCCATATTTTTCCACCATGATCGTTTTTATCGTCGGAGTAATGCTCCACCCCCCCCCTCGCATCCCCCCGTCGAGGACGTGAGGCGGTATGGAATCTCGTTGATGGGGACCTATAACGAGTTATTTCTCCTCAAAATCCTAGCTCTTTGAGTTGTTTCGTACCCGTCGGCTCGACGGTGTGGTTCGCGATAATAATTTAGGTGTCCGAGTGACCCCCATTCCATTAGATCCATCTCGTCATCGTATGGAACCTAAAGTGATTTCTATTTTTTGATATATATGTATTATTTTATTTATCGTAACGTTCGCGAATGTTTTCGTGCCTACCGAGGCGATCCATTCCGATAACGTTTTCCTTTCGCAGTTGAAAAGGTTTCCTATTTGCGTCCATCAGTGAAATTGAGCGTTAGGTGGCGTTTTAAAATATATGAGTATGCATGCGTATTTTAACGGCTTATGTTATGCACCATGAATCTTAGATTCGATGAAATTTATGCCGCCAATTTGCCAACCGATCGGGAAAACGTGTGACTTCCATTTTAATTTTACCCTGCTCTAAAATGCCACCATTCTCTTGACTTCTTTCTCCCATTTAAGTTATTTTACCGCTTTAACTATTGAATACAATTTGTAATTATTGTATAGGTTATCCACTGAATAACTATACGTCTGCTTTACTAGGTGAAATGTGAGAAGTTAAGAATATATTTTTTTGCCAATCTGCACAGATTTTTAACACTGAAACCAGATGTAACGGTTTTTATATTTACTCTGTATATTTACCTTATAACATTTTTCTCTTCACATTGCCTAAAACCTTGATGCCTCATAGTCGTATAAGTAATGGTATTTAACGTGATAACGATTACTCCGGCATGGTAAACGGGGTCGAGGACTTTTGAGCACGTCATTATTTCATGCATTTAAAAATCCTTTAGGAGGAATTACTTCTATCCTAGTATCTATTTAAACGGTCATCACATTACATTCTTAATGATCCATCGCCTTTTTTCGGGGGTAGCCCGTCGAGATTTTCTCGCGTTTCGCGTTATCGACGCGAGACTATTCGTCTGCATTGTTGCTGGATCCGACCTCTTCTTCCGTTCCGTCCTGCAGCTCCCCTCACGGCACAAAACCGAAATTCACGACGGCAGGAACGGCCGTTTCCGAATGATTTTTTACATTCGCCTCCCGGGATCTCTCCCTTCCTTCCTTAACCTCTCCGTACGCGGTTTCTCACCTCCGTCGCTCGAACACACAACTACGCCCTCTCGTTCTCTTTCTCTCATAGCGCGTCTCCACGTTCTTTTTGTACAGTGACGTTGACTCCCGAGCGAGGGATCTCTCACGCCCTCTTACTCCTCTCCTTACTACCTAAACCCCTTTTCCCCCACCTCTTTCATCACTTTCCTTCCATGCCGCGCCCCCTTCCCTTCCCCCTCTGCCTCTCAGACCTTCTTCCTCAGGCGGTTCGCCATGACACACAGACCTTGGTGCATGGAAAATAAAAGGATCGAGATATTTGCGAAAGAAAAAAGTATTAAATTTGATCTAAATCCCCTAGCGGGTAGGTAGAGGGCCGCCTCATTAATATTCGAAGATGAATAATTCAAGAATGAATTATCGAGAACTCCTCGTGGTTTTATTGAATATCAGGTGGCTACAGGAGTTACTTTGATCATCTATCCGTAACGTTAGCATGCATCCCAGAAGGGTAGCAGAGAGTTAATTACGCAGGTAACTCCTATATGAAACGGCTGAATTAACGATGAAAGTATTTCAACTACCAAGCAGCTGTCTTCTGTGGTAATACACCGATCGTTGATCGTGGAGAGAAATCTCTTCAAACGTACACAAAATTGGTAGCCATAAGTAGTAGCTCATCGATCGTTGATGTTCATAAAGTAACAATTATAGACAGCTGTCGTTGTATTACTCTGCGGTTGAAATGCGTATATGTCTTAATAACTCGTTTTATTGTTACAGATATCATTTGTTAAACAAAAGTCGCAAGCTAAGCTATTGTATTCAATGTTGAACTTATAAAATACTAGTTTTTTTGGGAAACCATTCCCGATATTTAAATTTCCTTTTTAATTAATTTGATAGTTGTCTTAATGTAAGCTCACTTATTCAGTTTCGAAAGAAATAATCGCCATGTTTAAGATTCCTGATTCTGATATTGTATTCTCTTTAGTATCTTAGTCTATGGGATCCTATTATCGGTTGGAGGCCTATTTGTATTATTATATTTTTATAAAAAAGTGTGTAACTCATAGAAGTCCATTTCCATTACACAAAAAACTTAGCAAAGAATTCCTAAATAAGAATTGGTGAGTTATTTCCCGCTTCTTAGTTCCTCCAGCAAACATCCTTAACTGAACATCTCGCATTATCGTGATTTCCTCACTCTCCTTCCATCTAGAGAAAAGAATATCCTTGCTAGCCCGTTAGGGCAAGTGTATTTGGTGCCTCGCACCACGATGGTGCGTTTTCTCCATCCGCAGGCTTCTCATGTCGTAAGGGGTAGAAGTAAAAGCGAGGTGAATAAGCTCTCAACGTTATAAGCTGCCCAGAAGGGAAATCTTCTCTCTTTCTTTTTCAACCACCAAAACTATTCTCTCTCTCTCTCTCCTTCTTCCCCCTATCTCTGCCAGTGACCTACAATCAGTATATGTCCACGCTCCCGCTGTGGAAATCGATCCTAAGTATAACGCTTGGAAGGGTAAGGGCGGAGAAGTAGAGGGGGAAAGGAGGGGGGGGGGGGAGAGAGGAGTGGAGTAGATCGAAGTGTACGGAGAGAAAAGAAACGAAACGAAGAAACCTTCATGGAGGAATACGAGGGAGAGAGAGAGGGAGGAGGGTTAAAGTGGAAGTGGAGAAGATTGGAGAAGGGAGGGAGAGAGGGGGTGAAGGGTGAGGGAGGGAGGTGAGTTAGATGCGAAAGGGGAGCATGGGAATGGGAGATTTTTGGGGTGGGAAAACGTTAGAGGGGGATGAGAGGTGGATTTTTATGAGGGGCGAAGTTGTAGGGGAGGGTGAGAGGGGGAGGACGGAGGCGAGAAAGGAGCCTGCGATGAATGGGGGACTTCGCTGGGACTGGCACGGGAGCGCGGAGGAGTTTCCCAGCCCCCTTCCTTCTTACTCCCCACTCTTCTGCAAGGGAGAGCGAGTGAGGAAGAGAAGGTGGGTGACTATATATGAAAGGAAGTCCCCGCATGATGGGGTGAAGGATGAAAGTGTTAAATAGTAGGGTGAGAGAAGTGAGAATAAAAGAAAAATTATACCTTGAAGAAAAAGGGATAAAAAGGTGGATTTTTTATTTTTTTCTGAGAGGTCGTCTTACGCCGAGTTATGCTCTCTCATTTATTTTTCTTGCAGTTGTTTTGGGTAGGGGCGAAGCGATTTTAGTGGTGTAGGTTATGCCTCTTCTCTCCTGTCTCTTTCTCTCTCGTCGTTGCAGCCTGTTCCTTGCTCGCCACACGGAGTGAAAGATGCTAGAAATTGCGTCGGGAAGAAAGAGGGAAATCAACTCTTTCTTTCTGTCTTTTTTTCTTGGGAAATTTAGCCCGCTGCCGGGGGGTCCCTCTCTCACCTCGGAACCCTTGAAGGAGGAATGTAGCGGCATTCTTCGTGAAGGAGAAAGAGGGAGAGAGAGGGGGGAAGGGGGGTCGTAAGGAGAAGATTGGGGACGGTAGAAAGAAGTTGGAGGTGGTGGAGAGAGGTTTTTGAAGGACGTTGGAGGAGTTATGGAGAGGTTTGGGGGAGGTAGGAGGCGGTAGGGGAAGATTGAAAGAGTTTAGGAGAGGCTGAGGACCTTAGGGATAGGAAGAGGGTGTTAGGAGAGGGCTAGGAAGAGTCTGAGAGCGTTAGGAGGAGGCAGAGGGGAGGCTGAGGGCGTTAGGATGGGGTTAGGAGGATGCTGAGGCGGTTATGTGGAGGCTGAGGTTGTTAGGAGGAGGCTGGGATAGTATGGAAAAAATTAAATGGCGGGGGAGCGTTAGTGGGAGGTATGAGGGTTACGTAGGGAGTAGACGGTGATAGGGGGTGGTAAGAAGGGGGAGGGTTTAGAGGGTGCGGTAAGGAGAGTTGGGAGGGAGGGGCATTGTAGTCGAGGATGGCGGGAAAGGAAACGCTTTCATGCGGCGTGGCATTTAAGCGAGGGAACGAAAGGCAAAAATCATGCACGCATGTACTTGGGGTGTCGGCCACTCGTGGCACGCGAAACATTTCCAGGAGGAGAACGTTGAGAACGCCGCTTTCCTTTTTCGTCGATTCTATATTTTTTTATAAATAGCTCGGATTCCAGGAAAAGGGGGAAGTCGATTAGCAACCTTTTTTCTATTTCAGTTTTGAGCAAAGCCACCGAAATACAATTTCTTCGTAATATTTCCCAGGAGAAAAAGAAAACGCATTTGGTCATCCCGCGCTTCGCTTAAGAATAAAATCGTGTATTTTTCTCCTCTCCATCGTCCTGTACGTGTAGAGAAGTTTTTGGGATTTATTCCACGCCTTTCGTTCCAGAAAAACGCTTAAAGACTTTTTCTTTCGGAATAAAACGATAATTCCCAGGCAGGCGGTGCCGCGTCGAAACCCTCATCTGCCGCTTAAAAAGGAGCTTTAAAGGAATTTTTTTGGCATCAAGGGTTTGTTTTTTTTTCTGTTTAATCTGAATGTAATGAGTTTGGTTTTGTTCGGAATAAGAAGTGAATTCCGAAGAAGGTAGAGGAAATAAACAGTTCAATGCTGGTACATGTGGGTTTGAGTCATGGAATACGGGTTTATAAATACTTGAGAAAATTTTTAATACATGTTAGACATTATTATTCGACATAATGTCAGTATATAGTTGCTTTAGCTATGGGTTCTCGTATCAAGTCAATCGACAATCTATGGAATACCATTAATGACGACAGCTGAGTTGCCGTCAGATTGTTGTTCACTCGACCTCATTTTATGGCTGCCTAATTTAGGCATTTTCGGGTCTAATGGGAAGCCACGGTTCTTGAACCTACGCTCCTTTTTGTACTAAACCTATTTTTGCGACATCGCGGCTTGGACAACAGAGTCACAATCCTCCCATTGAAAAGTTTCTGGATTTACCAGTAGCATTTATGATGGTCCTAATTTTTCTGAATAAATAATCGCAAAAAAATATTTTTAAACCGGTATAAATTATGTTTTCAGCGGAATTTCTTGATGTTGAGCGATTCGCATTTTCCATGCATGCGAGACCGTCAAAATTAATGGAAATATTATGAGTTCGTTGCTTTCAGTGATATATAACATATAACCCTCCATGTCTTACCGGAAAGTGACAGATGTTAGTTGGTTCTTGGAACTTCTGTTATTTTTTATGTCCGAGGGGATTTTCTTCGTCTCTGCGTCAGCTCAGGGAGTCTTTGTACCTAATATTTTGATAATATTAGGATATTTTCTTTCCTAAAAACAAGCGAATATCTATCTGCCATATATATAAAATTATGTGTGTGTGTGCAAACAACACACACACAAATGGTGTTTGAAAACTTTTACCATTTCCAAATGTTCGCAGTTTTTTCGTTCTTTCTTTTAAAGGCAAAATTTTTAAATAGAGCTACTCAGAAAGTTTCAACAGCACTTCACCTTTATATTTTCGCTTTGATCGAAATGGAAAATGTAACCGAAAAGGGAATTCTAATGACTGAGGAATAATTGAAGCGGCACGTCATTTTCTGGCCGCCAACACTCTTTTCTAAGTTATTAACGCGTGATTACTTTGAAACTTTTTGTCGATTTTGCGCGCTATTTCCTTTGTCGGCGGGTGTATTTGTGGAAATTTTTGTGTGAAATGTCCTGCAACGAGACCGCTGGATTAGTCTTAAGACATTATTCTTACTGTGGACTTTTTTGTTCTCCAGTTATTATAGAGCCACTTCGACAAATTTGTAAGGTTAAGGTCAAAGTGTAATTGAAACTTTTCAAATCAGTACTTATTTCATTGTAGTCTGTATTTGTTTCAACGCTACTTTTTTGTTGCTTTTTCTTTCAGCGAGACAAGAAATTCCGAGTCGTACACGTCATGGTATAATGAAAGCATTTTTTTTGGTACGTTATATGTGTAGCACGGGCTATTTCTAGGTCTGACAAAATTAATTGTCGCCAAATTTTGATCCAGCGCCATTTAATTTGCATGGCGTTGGGCGGCACGCAACATCGTCTTTGTATTTTTAATTTATTTTGCGGCGTTCTCGTAACGCGATTAATATTTTCCAGTCTAAATCCGGACGATAATGGCGTCAAATTAAGAATTGGAACTTCGGTCGTTTTTGTCCTTCAATTTATGCAAACATTTTCAAAGCACTGGAGGAGACAAGCGGGCACTTCAATTTTTTTCGAAAGAAATTGAAGACCGCGAGCATTTTCTCAAAACTACAGCTTTTTGAGTGGATTTCCTTGTAGTTGTTCTAGTTAATTTCTTCCGGCTCCATTTCCTTCTTACGTAAAATAATTTTTTCTGAATACGGAAATGTTCATACAATGAAAGTACCATTCAATTTCTGCGGTTATGAAATTATTTTCTTTTGGAAAAAGTAATTATTAGATTTGTGTGATACACTCAAAAAAAGCTTAAACTAACTTATTAAAACTTCCCTTTTTTATAAACCACTTCATTTACTTTGAGAGAGTAAGTGAAATACGCATTGCTTTTTATATATCCATGATAAAAATTTGTCTCATAAAGTAGGTCCATTTTAAAATTAGTATAAATAATAAATTTAACTTGTATCCTAGAAAAACGAATGTGCATGTTAATCTACTTATTCTATTACTAGCTGAAAATCCCGGCTTCGCTCGGGAAAGAGTTTTCTTTTAAGTAGCAAACGATTTTTATTATTTATTATTTTTATTGATATCACTTTTAATGTCATATTACAATAAAAATAATACAATAAATTTTGAAATTTACTTACTTTTGGTGTTGGGTACCCCAAGTTCTGAATTGCTGGTTTAGGGGTTTGGGGGCGGAGTCCCAAAAAAAAGATCCAAACTTTACCAAACGTTCCCCATTCCTTAATTACGCAAGCAATGTTTACATTAACATTTACTATTTTATGTGTTTTATTGTAAAGTTTTACCATTAATATAATTACGCATTAACGTCTTACTTAATATTCACATGGGTAGTGTGCAGCAATAAAATTGTGTGGAGTATGTTAATACTATTAGCCAAAACGTAAATAATAAGCAACATCTTGATTACCTAATAAATATAAGTAGATGTATCGATTTATGTTGCGATAAATCTTACAATGTTAATGGTTCTAATATTCCTTAAAAATCACTTGACTCACTTTAAAAGTATTCATAGATTATATTTAGGCATGAATTCATTTGTACCCTTTATCTTGGAGTTGGCTAATCTTCCTCCACGGCGCGCCACGGCGTGGATTTTCCTTGCATACATTTTTACGTGGCTATCTCTCTTTGAAGATGACAACAATTAAGAAATTTAGCTTTGTTGCCGCCTGGAAAATTGTTATCTAAACCGATAAATTTTGCGGTTAAAGGAAAATGTCGAGCGATTTAGCTGGTAATACTACAAAACATGAACAGAATTAAAATATTCAGTCTTTTGTGCGTAAAATAAGCCATTTTCCGTGATTGTAAGTTAATATATAGGTATATTTATATCCACATCAGTGAAGAGCTGCATGGCATTTTGGGGTTTCTCCACACCGTTTTCCATACATTCTTATGGAAATAGTATTTTGTTGGCCCCATGGGATATAAGAGACCCCACGGTCTGTAAACCTAGACCAAGTTCTTCCTTTGATCCATAGGATGGCCCATGGCACTTTTGAATCCGATAGCTTCAACGGTGTAAAAACGTATGAAGAACATACATACATAACACATACACTCTAAAATATTTATAAGATTATTGGTTATTGCTACATTCTCCGAAAGGGTTCCATTAATTTTGACCAGTTTACTTTCAGTCGAATGTCCCGCATTCGGTATCCCTTGAGTAAACATTATCTCAAAAGATGATATTGCTTCTGCACGAGAACTTCGATTTTTTTCCGGTACGGGAACGAACATTAACCGCTTCGACGCAAACACTCATTTCGAAACGTCTTTTGCGGCTGCAAAAATTTTTGTTTTTCTCCTCTTGCCACCTGCGCGTCGTGGATTTATCGAGTAGCGCTTGTAGCGGGATCGTTATTTTCTAGGTCTTTATTTTTTTCATTAATCCGATATGAGTAAGACGCGCGCGACTTGACTTCAAAACTCGAGGCGCCTGGTTCTGACCCACGTGATGAACGAGAGTGCCGTCGCCTGCTTTTGTCACGTCATCGATTTCGTAATTTTTTTAACGGCTTTATAAACCGTCTTTGCAGTTTGTTTAGGAGTTTCCAACATATCTGGATGTCGGCGCTGCTCGCGCTTTCGCCGTCCCGCGAAGGCTATTCGGACGAGTGGTAGCGTTATGTCATTTGTCATCCGCCAAACCGCGTATTCCCCCCTTCCCCTCAGGTGGAAGTTTGCAAAATGACGCCGTGGTAAACACAGATGACCTATCGAGCGAACCTACGATACTGCTGCGTTCTGGCGCGTTTTTCCCTGGTTTTTTTTTTAGCCGTTCCTATCATAAAAAGCGGTTGTACGAGTCATTCCGAAAAAATAAAAGTATGTGACCTTGACGTTTCTGCAGTAAAGGGAACCGCCGCGTCGAAAAAGTTTAAAATTTTGTAGAGACGGATGTGTTCCTCGTGTTGGATTAATATTAAAATCAGTCGACGTTGGGTGATAATAATATGGACAGTTTTGCGTGGGTGATGGCGGTTGAATGATAAGATTAGTGCAAAATGTCGCTCGCCGTCTATGTTGATTCTCCGGTCAATATCTATAAATAAAACTAACTTATTTCCCAAATTAAAATTGTTTTTGCTATAAAAGTTATTTTGGGTTTGTATATCGAATAAATTGACCCGAATCTTTTGGATTTTATACAAATCATAGAGATTTTAAACATATTTTGCCAAAACATGGCATTTTTTCGCTATGATGGAATAAAAAAATTTAAAAACCGAAATCAAGAAATTCAACTCTTCGCCATTTCAAATATTATTCTTTTTTCTTCGTTTGTTATTTTCATGCATTTCTTCAAAGCTCAAATTCTTTCTTCATATTAGTATCCTTGCTTCCGTGTATCTCTAAACGCTAAAGAGTCCCTCTTAAGGAGCAATTCATGAATATAGACGACATTCGCCGCATAAACACTGTCTGAGTTCCCGGTTTCAGAGATATATTCATCAAAGCTATCAAAATAATCCCGTCAAACGTCGGTAGAACCTCAGTAAATAGCACGAACGCCTTTGAAAGGCTTTGGGTGGAAGTCAGCCATTTTCAACACGAGCGTATTTCTAGAGAGCTTTTGGGAGCCTGTAAAAGGCTGATCGAAGAAAATTCGGAACTGGTTGGAGTTCTTTCGTTCTCACATGCTACAGATTTCTCACAAGATATGTGATTAAAGATCATTTTTGTGGTGGTAAAGCTTTAGCCGCAAAAATCACTATCTTTTAGAGTACATGCAGTTATTGAGAGTGGACGGTAACTCATTCATTTAGATTTTTAAAGCCAAAATATTTCTTCGATTTTAAGTAACGATCACTAATTTATGTGCGCCTTTTTTAAACCAATATATATATAAATTGAAATTTACTAACCTGTAGCAAAGGATGAAGAGGCCAAAAGCTAGAGAACGGTACGATCCTTCCTGGAAAACTTTTAGAGGAAGACTGCCAAAAGAGTGGTTTCATTGCATACGGAGAAGGGGTGAAAGTGCATACAACAACGTCCATCTGTCGGAAAAGCCCTAGCAAGCAATCAAGAAACATTTTTTCCAGGAATAGACTCCACGAGGTAGATGCGTGGAATGGGTAGCAAAACGACCACCGAAATTCCTTTCTTCCAAACCTCGAGGAACTCTCAGCAGGGCATATCCATGACCTTAACTATATAGAGAGGGTCGTGGAATATCCTACCATTAGGTCGGCAAATATAATCTCAAAAACCTCAAAAGGGCTAAGAAACACGTGTTCTCAAAACTAGCCTAGGGCCTTGCGGTTACCTGACTGTTCAGTGTAGAAGCGTTAGCTTTTCAAAAAGACATATTTGAGTGTAAGGAAATACCCTTCTTTCAATCCCACGGTTAATGCAAGCCCAGAAAAGGATCGAAATCGTAGGTAGGAAATAATATTGCGAATAAGGTAAACAGGAGCGACTTAAATATTATAATTCAGAAAAGGTTTTTAGACGTATACTTTTCCATTTTGTTGGAAAATCGACGCTTATCGACGACTATTCATATTCGTCGATTTTGAAAAAAAATTTAAATCGACTTTTATCAACGTTTTTCGATTTAAATCGAATTATATCCAGCCTAATTATGAATAATTTTAATTTTAATACAAAATAAATCAAATTAAATGCTTTTACAGTTATTTTAATTAAATATCTTTAGTTAAATCCAACCATTACATTTTGTATCTTAGCCTATCGGACCAATCTTGACAGCATTTATTTAAATGCATATATATATATATATATATATATATATATATATATATATATATATATATATATATATATATGCAGGTATATATTTCTCACAGCATAACTGTTAAAAAATTATGTTAACAATGTTAAGCTATAATTTTATGTCTCCAGAATGTATTTCTGAGCCATTTATTCCTCTTTTTTCCTGGTTAAAACAGGTAGAAACGGTATTATGATTCTCCATATTAATTTTCGCCGATAACATAGAAAGCTGAATAAGGTCTTGGTTAATTATCACGACAGCTCGCTATTTCTTCCAATCTTAATTTTACTAGAGTACTAGTTAGGCGAATGGCGATTGATGTGGATTGGAACGGGAGATAAAATTGGAGCTGTTTTAAGATCCCACGTGCTCCCTCTCTCTCTCTCTGTATCTCTTTGTTCTTCTCTCCCTCGATCAATTTCCGAAAGTAGGTTAACATTTTGCGCTCGTGCATGCTGTTCGTCCGATCGTGAGCAACGCGAAGCGTCCGTGACCTCCTGAATTGCGGTAGCTCCTCCTCGTATATATCGGGCTCTTAAACAACCCGGAAAGGGATGGATGATAAAGGTAATCTCTGTGGATGTTATAAGTTCGGATAACCAGAAGCGCATTTCGGCTACAGAATGGCCATTCTCGGCGGTATTTCATCGGTTGCACTTTGTAGAATCGACGTAGAATTGCCACTGAGGGAGGCTTTCTATCTGGAAAGAGCACCTGTCTTATTAAGTTTCTTTATGTTGCTGGAGTTGCCTTGATCATCAGCCATGAGATGAGCTCCATAATATATTTTTGGATTAACGCGGATAGCTACCCTTCCGACGATCAGGTCTCTTTTTCCTCCCGTCCGAAGCGATTTTCGACCGAGATGTCTCATTCCATAATGCAGCTTCATTCGTATTTAAGATTTCCTCGCCTAAATGGATCGTTCACCTCAGGTTAAGGCGTGCTCCAAATTAAGGTAACTCCTGATGGCGCCCAACGGTTAGCGTGAGGTCAGGGTGTACTTTTTGTTGGACATGTTCGAGCATTTAGTTATTTTATTTATTGTTTATGATAGAGTATATCTTGTTGAATTGACGATGGTTGGCTATTTGGACGTTGCCTACCAAGTTCTACTGCTCCATATCGTGTAGCCTTTTACAATAACGTTGTAATTGCATAGCAATTAAAGAATAGAATAAGAAAGAAAGTTCTTTTTGAAGAAGAAATCATTAAGTGTGAGATTTTTTGTTTCGTTTTGTTTGAATAGTTTATATTGCATTCGCAGAATTTGAACCATTAATTTATTGATCATATGCATGCCGTTCCTGATTTTGGTGCATGTTCATTGCGTGTAGTTGGATGACACGCACGGCTGAGAGATTGCTAAGCTTAAGCTCGCTCGTGCGTTCATACGATATCAGCAGCAGCATACGTAAGCGTGCCTAAATGCTCGTAGGAAGGGCAATTTATTTGTAGAACTGTATCCACGATACCAACAATTTAAAATTGTGAGATTCAAGCGAGTTACGATTAACCGACCACTTTCTTTGTGTTCCTGCAAAAATCGATTGAAATTTTTCATGTGTACTGCTATAATAAAATAATGGCTCAATCTTATACAATTTTTAACTTTCTTGAAAACATCAACGAAAGATTGAGATATTTGCCGAGTTACATTTGTCTTATGAAAATTTTTCGAAATAGACAAAAATTGAGATTTTATGCTGGAAAAATAACTTTGTAGCGAAACTACCTGGGTCCATTTCCCGCAACTCTTAGCTGTAGGCTGTTGTCAAGGCGGACTTAAGGGGACCTTTATCACACTCAGCGAGTGTTTCATATTGCTCGTTGCAACGATAGCACTATTTTAAAGACGGAGGTCAAACAAGAGAACTAAAACTACTTCGTAAAAAATCGAAAATGTTGCATTAGCATATCCAGTAAGTTATACTGAAGATTTCTACTCAGGATGTTTGTAAACGTAACCAATTTTTTTGGAGAGGATATTTTGTATTTTTTTCTTTGACGGTGAAATATTTCGAGAGACGGTGGATTAAAAGGTTAAGAATCATTGCTATGGAGAATGTTTAATTTTTGAGGATAAATTTGTTTGAACAAAAATACAAAATCTTTTACAAATAAACTTATAATGAAGTTTCTTGCAACATCGATTAGATTTTTCTAAGTTGTTCTAAATCGACCGACTAACGATTGCATTTGGTAGGCTTTGATCTTCTCCTTCTCCATCAATTATAATTTTTATCTACACAATTTGAAATATACCATTATTAGGCAATCAGTGTCTAGTAATAAGAGCACCGCATCTTCGCTTTAGGTGAAGATTTTCGGGGAGAATCCGGGGAATAAAATCCCCAAAAGAGATATAGCCAGTGGTGCGAGACACTTTAAAAGCGCATTAATTTTTTGTTTCGGGTTTTAATCCGAGATGAAGTGTGAGAAATCCGATTATTAGCGCCTTGTGGGTTCAATATCAAGGCGCGATTGATCGCTTCGTGACCCATCTTAAGTTGGCTCGGCCTTTTCCTCCATCTGGGTCTTTCCCATCCGACCGTGGCAATTAGTCCGGATCTTTTTTTCATCGGGAGTTTGCTAGACGCCGCACTCGCGATGGAGAAAAAAAATAAACGATAAATTATTTCCGTTGATTTATTTGAGGAGAAATGATGATGATGATGCCAAGAGGTAGGTGGTGACATAAAAAAATGGAATAATTGATGTGAAGTTCGCGAAGAATTTTTCTTGTTTTACGTGCGCCATTTCGGACAAAAGCATTTTGGCGACTTTCCAAAGTGTATTTTTGAATGCATTTTGGATCGGACTGACGCTTTTGTATCTTGGCTATGGAAACGTTTTTTTACGACGGTCTTCTTTTGTCTGTTGAGGTAAGGTCATGTAGTTTTGTTTTGTGGAGGATAAGCTTCAAGGAACGCAATAGAACAGAAGTGGAAAAATTATTTTTCATTGACATAATGAGAAAAGCATATTTATGCATTTAATTTTTTCGATATTTTTATTTTGATACTGTACTTACTGTTACAAGGAAATATTAGAAGGATGAGGAAAATGGCAAAACCTAATGTTACATATCCGAATTAAACATTCTCAAATAAGGCCAGTATGCATGCCAGCAATTAAAAACCCTTTTAAAAATGTTGCAAAACTTAATTCAGAATTACCTATATCTGGTTAAGGAATAGAGAGAGAGAGAGGGGGGGAGTGGGAAAAAGGAAGAGAAAGAGAGAGGAGGGAAGGAGAGGTGGAGATTGAGAGAGAGAGCTGGAGATAGAAAGAGTGAGGAATAGAGAATAGGAGAGAGAAAAGCTGAGATAGAAGTGAGAGAGCGTAGGAGAATGGAGAGATGGAGTGGGCTTTCTCCATTTGTAAAATATGATTACTTAAGATTTTTTCATTTTAATAAATGTTTTTATTTTCCAAAGAATTTTTGTCTTTCTATATAAAAAACGAGCAAAAAGGAGATTAAATTTGAAGATTTTGACGGCCATTTAGTCTAGTTATTTTATAATAAAGGTTCGCGTGGCTATGAGTCAAATCGCCTCAAAAATTATTTCCAGATAAACTTAACAACATTTTAATGACAAGCAAATAGGGTGTATGCCTTTTGTTTTCTCGTGAGTTTAATGTTTCCTTATGAAATAACCAACTTCACTGGGAATTACTAAACTTCTACACGCAGTAATTCCTAGAATCGTGTGCCCCGGATCCAATTAAAATGTTCTCTAAGTACCGTGAAAAAATGGCATGTTTACCGTTAATTAAAAAAACTTGGAACTTTTTCCGACATTTTGAATTATTTAGGATTAGAAATAAAAAACATTCCCAAGAGCCTAGTTCGTTTTATTTTCCTCTCCCTCTATATCTTCGACCGCCGGTCATTTTTCACGATATTTTAAGCATCTATTAAATTTTTGGAGCGGCGGCGAATTTAATATTTAACTTAGGCTCCATGTTTTTCCTTTAATCAAGAGATGTCGGAGAGATTTTTTTCATCACATACCTTCGATTAGTCTGTTCAACGACGTCTTTGCGTATTGAATATTGTCGTCAAAATTGTCATTTTTACCTTTTTTCCTTTCTCTTTCAACGTAGACGCAAAAATGGAACCGCATATATTTTCCCTACTTAATACATTTCTTTTTGTATTGCTTGTTAAGAGAATCATCCCTTTCCTTGAAGCAAAAGTGCCGAAGAATATAACATCGTTTTCATCCAACTCCAGGTTCGAGAGTGTTTGTTTGAGGGAGAGTGTGGAAGAGGGAAGCCGTAAACGCCCAGCAATTTTGTTTTGTTTTATTTTCAGGCATCCTTTTTTTCGGTAAACCCGATTTACTCCAGTTGTAAGGGAACAAGAGATGCGCGGAAGTACGTTGAAATAATAAATTACATGCGTGGAAAAAATATTAAATGCTGCACCGCTGGAAAATTTTTGCATTTTTCCTGCATTTTCTCTCTGTATCTAACAGTGTTCGAGCATGAGAGACGAAAAAAAGCGAAAAACGCGCGTAGCGTTATCGTTTTCTTTGATCCCGCCTTTCTCATTTCGTAACGCATTACCGAGAACCGACAAACATGTTGAGCTACATGATGAGATAACGGATAAAATTCAAAACGTACACTGAGTAAATGTAACGTTGAGGTTTTTTTTAGTTTCGTTTCGTATTCTGGGCAAAAGCGCATTCGTTTTAAGACTGTGCGGATACGACGCTTTTAATCGCACGGATGCTCGGTCAAAAATCCGTACTTGAGATAACAACGGCGAGGTGGCATGAAGACGAAAGCGGAGAGATAGTTGAGTCTTCTTCCTCTAGTCTATTTTTGGTTCCCAGCGTTCGAGGAACCAAAACAAACGAATGTATTCCACCCGAGTGAACGCTGGCCGTTGACCTGCAAAAGGGTGCGTGCAGATGCATATCTCTCAGACTACCGATGCGTCGCCATATTGGCCCATATAAAAATGACCACGGTTTTCCCGGGATATTTTTTTGCGGCAGAGTTTGTTAAAGACTTCAATGTTCCAAAAACCATAGTTATCTCACACGCGTGACGTTTTAGTGAGGATTTATATTTTTATTACTAAAACGTATCTTTCTCAAATTAGAACGAGAGAATGGCTCCGTTGACTCAAGTGGCGGTCATATCCTCAAAAGCTTCGAGCGTGAAGGTTTTTATCGAATGAAAATGCTCGAGCGCGAGGCTGCTTGATTCCTTTCCCAAGACAGTGTTCCTCAACCGGGGTGCCGCGAAAACTCTTCTGTTTGCCCAAGTTAAACCTCTTTCTGTCAAAATACAGTAAAACCTGGTTAATTCGAAATTCAGGGTAACAAAGAAAAAGCATTCCGAATTACGTAGAACCTCTATAAATTAGAGAAAAACAAAAGAATATATGACACCATGTTAAAATACCAAAGACAAAATCATGTAGTAGGCATACATACTTCAAAATATGATGTGGATGAATAAAATCCATATTTATGATCACACATCTAAATATTGAAACATAGGAGCATATAATTAAAATCCACTAAATAGTTAAAAGTTTGTAAGTCACTTATTTCAACTTAAAAGTAAATAAACGAAAGGCTGTAACAAAATATTAATTTAAACTTATTTTAAAAGTCACTAATTTTCCCGTTTCAATTTCGGGGCACCCCCTAGCGCAATGTGTTGCGTAAAGGCGTCAACTTTTTCTATCCGCATGTCTGGCATCCCTTACACGTATCTTGGAAGGGTATCCAAAGCTTTAAAAACATCCTCCATAAATGGAAATGGCATATCCAGCCTATCATCGACGTTGCCCTCATCGTCTTCTTCGTCGCCATCACTCGCAACGGTTTTCGATTGGTCGAGCGTGGAGTCATACACAACCGGTCGAAAGAAATAGTCTCCGAAACTGACAGGCCCCAATATATTGCTGTCGATTACTTCCTCCACTTCTGTACCTTTGAACACTTCTGCCGGCTGCGAAGACAGCCCGATTTTCTTAAAACAATTGGCGATGGTCTGAGGGGCCACCAATTACCACGCCGATGACAAGGCCCGGCACCCGTCTAAAAGCGTCCATTTTCGTAAATCATTCCGCGAACACCCATTTGTAATTTGAACCAAGGATGACGACAATAGCTTTTTTCTGCAATGGCTATTAAAATTTTAAACGATGCCCTGGTCGAGTGGCTGGAGAACACTGGTTGTGTTCGGCGGCAAATACAGCAACTCAACATTGGGCGTATTTATTTGAGCCACATGGTGAGCAGAAGTTGTCTAGTGTCAAACAGTGTTACGATTTTGCACCGCCATACGCCTTTGCATTCTTATTAAAAACTTTTGAATAGGTCTATCGTCATCCAGGCCTTTTTGTTATGATCGTAAATTATCGGCAAATGATCACGATTAATACTTTTGAAACAGCGTGGCTTGGCGTATTTTCCGATAATTACAGGTTTTTCTTTGTCTGACCCATCCATATTGGTACAGAGGACGGCGGTGAGACGCTCCTTACAACGTTTGTCGCCATGACATTTTTGGTCATTATAGTTTTCAAAGCTAGCATCAAAATAATGCTCTGGAAAAGCATTGAATCATGCATTTTACCGTACTTTCCAGAATGGAAAACAGGCTTATTTTTTCGTCGTTCAGTCTTTCTATCCCTCTATTAACTTACGAACCGATTGACCGATTTTCATGGTATTTGGTGGATATCTTTGACCACTGGGGACGCCCTGTTGAGGAAATGTTTTTTCTGATATTTGAAGGCGCAAGTTCGATTCCAGAAATTTTCCTCTCATTCAGTTTACATAAGAAATGCGAAATCCACCATGCAGTGCCTTTTTCTTTAAGTTGTAAAAGAAGGGAATCGTACTATTGGCGCGGAATTTGTACTAATTTCTGCGAAAAGAAATAAAAATTTCAATTTTTATCATAAAATTTTGCTTATCGAATGAATTTATTCAAATTCCAAAGGCAATAGGAAAGAAAATGTTTCAATTTTAACATCTATTTCTATTCACATGCAAAATAAAAGAAGCATTAAAAACTAATGTATAAAGTATATTACACGTGACGTTGAGATATGGTGTTCGCGACATAATATTAAACGTCTTTTAGTTATAGAGGGAGCGAGAGAGACAATTCCGTTGCTTAAACGCGGTGAGTGATCAAGAGTTCACGAGAGCGCTGGTGAAAGCGAAGTGAGATCGCGTTGGGATTCGCGATTTACGGCGAGGTTGCGACGGCACGCGACAATATAATTTATCCTCATTTTATTAAATATTATGTATTTTCCGATCCTAAAAAGTTTTATTCATAACTATCGAGCATAAGTCTTATCAAAATGATAAACTCTTTAATCAACTGAAATTAAAGAATTTTTAAAATTGATTCTTCATTTTTATCAACTGCGTTGGAAATAGACTACAAACAAAAAAATTCATATGAAGGTAGTTAGATTCCACTGAAAGTATTAAATTAAAGAGTTCACAATAATTTTGCTATTAATTAAAATTTAATAGTATTATTTTCGTCACGGCAGAAATTGAATATTGTTAAGATTCCAATTAATCTTGAAATGTAATATTGTCAACCCATGCATGATTTCCATGTGTTTCTTATGGGGGATATGAAAAGAAAGAACGACATCAAAAATGAGCCCTAAAGAGGACAAATATTGGAATTTGGATAATCTTTAATTATGTGTTCCTGGGTTCTCATTGTACTTTTTGTGTTACCTATAAAAAATATGATATAGGGCAAACCGTTAGAACACTAATATTTTAATCTTAAATATGTGTTAAGTTTATTAACTTCAATATAAAATTTTGAATATAAAAATCCGAATTTTCATACATGATCATCAGAAACGAAAAATGTGCCGAATACTTTGAAATCTTAAAAACGTTCCTCAACTGCAGTATATATTTAGAAGTGCCTATAAATTAGTATTCTAAATGAGAACCGTATTTAAGGTGGATAATAACCTCTAAGCAACAAAATAAAAGAGTAACTACACTTCATTTTTTTAACGAATTATTTCGTTATAACGTTAAACGTAACCGAAAAAGAAATTTCGATTTTAGCGTAACGAAAAACGAAATAGCTTTCTTGCTTGTAACGAAAAACGTAACGAATCGTTTTTTTTTCCGTTTGCCAGCATTGCTTTGCAACCAGATCGTCACTTCTTCTTCATTAATGTTTTGGGCATCGCCACAAACTGCGCGGCAAACAATATTGTGGCGTTTTTTTAAAACCATCAAACCACCCATTGGACGCTTTAAAATCCTCAATGTTCAATCAAACATTCGCAACACTCTTTGCTTTTTCAATAAGCATCGGGCTTGCCATAGGAATATTCGCGGCTCGCACTTGTGAAAAAAACTCGAAAAATGATTATTCGGGGTCTTCGTTTTTTGAAGGGCGTGAACGCTGACGTGTAGCCCTCCCTTTTAAATGTATAAAAACTTTCTTCCATCTTCGCCAGATTCCTTTAAATTGTAAATAAAGACGAGTTCGGAATCCCATACTTTGATGCCAGTTTTCCTTTCGATTCGGAATTTTTGTCAATGTATTGCAGCAAGAGTCTGTCTTATATTTACCACGTATCGGAGCCATTGGAAGGTAAATAAAAAATCTTCTAACAATAAAATTAAATATAGTCCTCGCAATTTTTAAACTATGAATGCCACTTAAACTAGTAACAAAGGGATGATGAAAAATACAATCGAATACGAAAACAAGCAACAAAGCGAAGGAATATTGGAACGCGTTTTCCGCACAACGTTCGCAAAGCAGTAGATAAATGGAGACAACCACGCAAGGCCGACGCCCAAGGGAAACCGCTAAGGCGTGGGCAAGAGTAGACAGAAACAAACGCGTGTGGGAGATGAACCGAGGGAGGGGATGATCCGAGGGAGGGATTGAACCGATTGCACGATGTTTGTAAACAATAAGGCATGGCACCGGACATATTTTCATAAATTTGATTTCGTTTCTTTTTCTTAAGTTTTATTTCGTATTATATCGACAAAAATGCTCTGAGAATAGGGCTGAAAATTATTTCGAATTACAAATTATAGAGGTTCTCGAATTATTGAAACACATTTGTATGGGATGGGCTTTTTCGGTCCTTTGTGCGATAAAACATTTCAAATTATGTTGAATTTTGAAATATGGAGGTTTGAATTAACCAGGTTTTACTGTACTAGATATCAGGGACTAGTATAATGAATAATTATAAAAACTTGATTTCTTACTTGAAGTTTATTTTTGAAAACTCAAGATTAATACCGTTGGGGGAGTGGGATGCCTCCAAATTCTGAAGAGGTACTCTGAAAAGGTCGTACGCGCCAGTGAATTTTTGTTTGCGCGGGAAAGAGAATTTTGGTAGGTTTTCTTCTAGAACCCTTGAGAACTTCACCTTTGGAGTGATCAGGAAAGATGTGATTAAAGAGGATAAGATTCTGTTTCGCAATTACCCATTCCATTTCCATAATAGGAAAATTCTCTGATCTGGGTGAATCACTTTTACAAAAACAAGCTGCGAAGCAGCCCTTATCATAGGTAACTCACCTATTTTCGATTTCAAATCCTGAAATGAACGTCTGGTTTACTCAGCCGTTTTATGGCTACGGAATTTCGACTAGATTGAAGCCACGAAACGAGCTCGACGATTGATTTTTGAATTTAATCGACCTGTTTCAAAAGTTCTCGCTTGCCGAGGAAAATCGAGGATTTTCAGTCGTATGGAGCGATGCATTCTGGGACATCCAAAAAATAGGAGCGACCATAAGCGGGCAAGCTAAGTGTTTATTACATTAACATGAGGGCGGAAAGGCTGAAATGGTAATTCATCGGATACAGCGCCAAAAATAAACGATCGCACGTGAGAAGAAATTATAGTATTCACCTGATTATAAGAAAAGATTTTTTAATAAAAGGTTATTTGTCGTCTAATATTCGCGAACCAAGTAATACATAAATAAAAAATAGTGACAGTTGTTATGACTAGTGTAGCATGGTTTAAATTACATTTATCTTTACACTGCACATTGTGATGACAACTTTTAGAGATTTAAATAAGAAACAACTTATAATTTTGTTTAATTTATTTGCTCCAGATTTCCATATAAAAATTATTTTTCGCCCAAAATAGCTTGTGTCTTACATTCGAAGTCGTATCATAGTGAGGTAAATAAGGTATATTTATATGTATTCTAGAAGCACGAAAAACAGCTCAATAATTTGAAAAAATTTACTCAGAAATACAATTAACCTCCTCGGTGTTTTCATTTTAGCAAATAATGTCAAAACACAAAATGAGTCATCATTTCCACACAATTTCAAAAGTAATGTTAGACATAACCGCTTTCTTAAACTATACAAAAGATAATGAAAAGGTTTAAAACGTCAAAGTAACTACAGAAAGATTGACAGCACTTTCGAATTAAAATCGAGTATACCTTGTGAAGGATGGTTAAGATGGAGATCTGGGCGATATATGTCATTAGGATTGCAGTCTTCTCAGATATGGAGGGTGTTTAAGTAAAGCGACGTTTTGTTTGGCATATCCAGAGGCATCCCTTTGCTAAACTTTGAGTCAGTGAATTATGGACTAATGCAAGTAGACATTTCCATTCTCTATCTTTTCCGTCTCAATTATTTTTTATTTTATTCGTAAATTGAATATTTTAAAACAACGTGACGAAGGTTTTACGCATTTTTTTGCGGGGTAAATGTACCGGACGTTCCCACAGATTTAAATTGCACTTAAACGACCCCATTCCTCGCAATCATAGAATAAGGAAGTCCGCCGTGTCAGTAGATCTAGGTTGGGTACCAAACTTGCGAAGATAAAACGACTCGACGCAACTCGTCCCACTTTTTTCCGACGTTTTTAAAATATTCACGCGCTCTCTAAGCGTCCCACATAAAAAAATCTGCGTAACGTCCGCGATATCAACCGTCCGCAATCAAATTCGGAGGGTATTATAAAGCCCTTCCTGTATTCATGGTAACCTACCAGGATGACGATAATGTAGAGGAAAGGGTGGAGAAAAACATGCATGCGCTTAACTACGCCGATAAGGTCTCCTACCGACTTCCGCCCTTCCGCATTATTAAAAAAACGACTACATCGGGTCAATTTCGATAGCTGAACTTTATATATATATATATATATATATATATATATATATATATATATATATATATATATATATATATATCGGGTGAAACATACATGAAACTTCCATTGAAAAATGTTGAACTGGATGTTATCGAAGTACATATAAAAGTTTCCGTAACTGATTTATCTCGGAAGCGGTTAAAAAAAATAATAGCGACGAAAATAAGCGTACGTTAAATTATATATAACCTCGCCAACCAGCATTTGAGACAATGACACGAACGCGACAGACGTGCGGGTCAGGTCAACTCAGGCTGAATGGTTGTAGGATGTTTCGATAAGCGGATCACGTCAGCGTTATAGGGGGGGAGAGGGGGAAACAAGTAGGGATGCACACGGTTTTCCCGTGGTACAGAAGTGCTTTTCGTCAAATTCGCCATAGTATAATCGTATACTAATATATTTGCTTTGAAATCAGAAAATTATTTTTCCTTATATTGTGGCAACCCTGCTTTTTAGATCCATTTTAAACATGTTCATTTCGTTTTGTCATTCTATACTCGACTTACAATCGAAATTTCTTTGAAATCCGTTCAGCCAATATTTTCGAAATTAATAGTTACAGACAAATTCTAACTTTGATATTGTTGTAGCCCTGTTTAGTCGACTCGGTTTGAATATAATAATTTTGTTAATTATTTATATAAAGATTATTTACATCATATTTGGTTAAAATCCATACCTTCAGTTCTCTAGAATTACGTGTAAATGAAATATTATTTTACTTTTTACTGTGGTAGCCCTGCTCTTTAGCTTAGCCTTAAACATCTTGATTTCATTATGGTCTTAATCCTATATTCAAAATTTAATTGAAATCGGTTTGGTCAATTCTTTCCAACTCCATAATTAGTGAAAGAATTTAATTTGTAATTGTGGTACCCCTGTTTGGCTGATTCAGTTTAAATATACTATTATGGTTTTCTATAAGGTGTACATTATAAATATTATAATTTGGTTAAAATTGATGCAGACATTTCAACACAAATATGTGTAAAAAGAATGTTTTTAATTTCTTGTAATGTGGCAGCCCTGCTTTCTATATCTATATTAAGCATCTTGATTTTGTTTTTTTATGTTACACGCCTCCTTCCTACAAAATTTCATTGAAATCGGTTAAACCAATTCCTTCCAAATTCATAAATATTGAAAAGATTAACTTTGTAATTGTGGCACTCCTGCTAAGCCAACCCGGTCCAAATATGCCACTTTGGTTATTAATTTATGTGACTATTATATGTGCCAAATTTGGTTGAAATCGGTTCAGCCAATTCTTCCCTGATATATGCGTACGGACGGACATCACGAAGATAATAGTGCTTTTCAGCAATGACGAAAAGCATTAAAACGAAGCAATGGCTTTCCGTTTTAGGGGAACTAAATGTTTCGTTTAACATTTTTGAGAGGCCTCAAGAGAAAAACAAACGGTAGGTTAACGAATATTTTTCCAGCCGATGTGTAAAACCGTACATCTTTCACGCTAACCTCGAATGAAAAGGAAAAAAAATCGCATCATGAAACATGAAATAAAATTTTTAATGATATACGGATTAAAGATCGAATTTTTAATCGATTTCTCTTTGCTATATTTCCGGCAATTAATGTTTCGGTTGGATGGGAATTTTTCGATTATCTAAATATCGAGCGAAAACAAAATCACCGTTGGCGATATGTAAGATGGTTAATTTGATATGCGGGATATCGATGGCACATTTCTGACTTAAGAAATAGACAATTTTATTTGTAAAACACGAGCAAAGATTCTCGGTAATCGTTAAAAAAGGCCACAATTTTCGAAATATTTTTAATTGATAGTGGCAAACAAATTACGCAAGAAAATAAAAATTATCACAGGTATGGTAATTCGTTGAAGGAGCATTTACCGCATATTGCGTACCTTTTTATCTACTCTAATCGTCTTACGATATAGTAAATACATCATGCACATCCGCGGAACTCGCAAAATTGTTAATAAAAACTATAATCTGAAAAATAGCTTATTGAAATAGGTAAATGAGAATAAGTTTGCTGGAAAATTCCTCTGTGGCGAGAAAAGTTGTTTCCTTGTCGTATAAGGTATATTTTGTTAACTTTTTAGCTCTTTGTGCTGATTGGTAACAATCAACCTTGAACTCCGAGATGAGAGCCGCTATCTGAGGTTTCCAAGGAGACACAAATATTAATGTATAAATAACATCAAATACTATATTTTGAAATGTTTTCAAGAACGAAAAGGAGGTAGCAACCAAGAAGGAAAATCCGTGAGATGTATTTTTTTAATAAGCAGGTTACATCCCAAGGAAAGTATATTAAGCCCTTTGCCTCGTTTCGTTTACACACATACATCCACTCAACATCCACGTCTATATGTATACGTTGACTTAACCACGCAGACTCCTCAAAATAGATTTTTCCTCATGTAGCTAGCAGCTCTCCTTTGCGAGAGGGGAAGCGGTGAAACTAGCGTAATAACTTTGTAACGTAAACCGCTAGGTAGCAGCACCAGTTCCCCTTTGAAAGTCGAGCGTGCAGTTTTTAAGGGGGCCCTATTGACCTGCTCTTTGGATCATTAATTATGCCAGAGGCGAACCCCTTGACAGTAAAACAAAACGAAATAAAAAACGCTGAAATTCGTGTTGATCCTGTTCTATCCTATAGGGGTTAAATAAGTAACGGGAACATTGGTTCGTTGTGGGCGTTGAATTTCTAAGCCCTTTTCGCGTGCGGAAGAAGAAGGCTGCATTGTGTGGGATCGGTAATCTCTTCCGGTTTTTTTCCGCGAATTTATCTATCTTTGTATTCAACCCACGCCCGGGACGAGGGTTGGATGACGCCCTCTGCAAAAAAAAAACTTTTTATCTAATCAAACTCTCATTTATTATGGCGCACACACTTAATACCGAGAGGCGTCGTCGAAAGCAAAAACGACAATTTTTATTTTTTTAATGACGCTGCAACGTCATCTCTGATGTTTTTTTGCTGTCCACGCTGTAGACCGCAATAAAAAGACGAGCGAAGTTTCTAGAAGCGTTAGGGGAGAAAAACAAGAGTATTCCAACAGTCGGGGAAGACAATGGCGACGACGCTTTGTGCGAGTTAAAAATTTTGAAAGAATGGGTTTGCGAAAGCTTGCACGCACGCTCGCGCGAGCTCGCACGCTAACGCAACGAAGACGCATGGCGCATGCATGCGTGTCACGTCGATGCAGAAAGTATTTCGCTTTCTCTTTCTCCGCTCGTGACTCACGCTTTCTTTCTGACACAACCTCTTCGGCACGAGTTTCCTTTCTCCGCGCTTTTATCGCCCGCTGTTTATTTTCATAGCAGGTGTGTCGTCGTGCGTCAGGAGTTGCGGGAGAAATTGAGGCGTTTATTTTTCGGATGGATAGAGCGGCGCTAAAAGGGTAAATAATACGCCCCCGCGCCTAAATACACTCGCCGGTCGCTCACCATCATGCTTCTCTCTCTCTCTCTCTCACGTCTTTTCACTTTCGCGGGTCTCAGCGTGGAGAAAAAAGACTACGAGAGGAGTAAACATATGAACGAGACAGGTGGTCCATTTTCATCAGGCAGTGGGGCAAGGTCGGGCAGTCAAATGGGACGTCAAACGACACGTTGAGTAGGTTGCGTAATTTAGATGATAGGGGCGTTTTTTTCGGAGGCTCGTCGCACGGAATCTTAAATGCATACCTCCCTTATTTCTCACTCTGTTTCTACCGTTGTTTTCACCTGTTAGGGTTAATATCGTCCGATGCATTCTGCTTCACACGTCCTCTAATTGGGTAATGAGGCCTGTTTCTGAAGGGCGAACCCTAAAAACTAATGACGAAGCCAAGGTCGGTTGAGTGCTAGTTTGTTTCGCAATGTCATGGGACGACGAAAGAGCTACGCCAGTTTCACAGCCGCCGGTGAACTGCATGATGCCCGCCGTGGGATTTATTTTTCCTTGGAAAATACAATGGCTCTTTGTTAATGGTGTGGAGCAAATGCATCGGATTCTAGCTCACCATCACTCTGATGGACAGTGGATGATTAAAACATGAGGCGTATTTCGTCAAATCGGTGAACATTCTCTTGTCGTTGATGGCACAATTTAACGAGAAAAATAGCTTGATAATCATGCCACTAATTTATTTTTCGGCGTAGAATTATTAAAAAAAACTTTGATGGCGAGAAAAAAAAGTCAGATAAAGAAGAGAAATACGTTTCCTCCTTAAAATTAGAATTATTCATGCGTGTTTTTGGTATTCTCCGAGAGTAGTCGATATAAATATTAGAAAAATGAAGATAAACCGTTTAATATTCCGAGTCAGTCGGCTTCGGGCGACGTTAATTTCATTAAGACATTTTCATTCGCGAAAGGTTCTTCTACTCTCGAAAAGAAAATTCTTGATAAACGCCGGGAGAAACAAGAGTTCCTGTTTAACATTCACATTGTCTTACATAATTAGAGTAATGCACGAGAAATTTATTTGCGAAGAGAAAACATCTTTTACTCGCACCGAGTTCATTAACTGACATCAAATTTGATACGTTTTCATGCAATTTCATCGTTGCTTCCACTCAAAAAACAGATACACCATCCATCTTAATGCAAAATAACAGGTTAAAATCCAGCTCAGTATATTATTCGATCTATAATTTTCCACCGCTAGATAACTCGAAACCCACTCAACGTCCCGTAAAAAAGAGAATCCTCGGAAATTCCGCGACTGTGTGTCTGCCAACGTTTCGGACGCATCTCCGTTTCCCATCATCTTTTATGGGTCCCTCTCCCTTTCTCTTCAACGTTGCGTAACATTTCCAATCCGACTATCTGGCACCATATATCCTGCAGACGTATACCCACGCGCTTGCTCGAAATCTCCCACGGCATCGAAGTCGGTACGTATTAACACGAAACGCTTCGGGGCGTCTTATTTTTCCGTTTTAAACCTTGACGCATATAAGCCATTAAATCCACTTCGCAATCACTTCTCGCGTCCTGGCGACCTCGAATTAGAATTTTCCCTTCCTCGACTTCCCGCGATTGTTCGCAGTTTGAAGAGAACGAGAGAGAGTGGAGACTGGAAATAAGGATAACTTGTATGTGTGAAGTTTATTTTTCTTGCAGAGACTATATGGGAGCCTCATCTACGATTCTCTCGATGCGCATTTCGTCCGCAGTATTCGCCCTATCTATTTGCTCGTGTGTCTTCCCCTTCGTCACGTCTCGACCTCATGTCTCAAAAAACGGTCCATAAAAAATAGAAGCTGCTCTACAGACGCGTCATTTACCGCCTTTATCTCCTTATATGTATCGCTACTTTTGCTTTGCATATTTTGATATGATTTACTGCGTGCGATTTTCATCGCTATACAAAACTGAAATATCGCGGATGGATCGTATTTATCGATCCTAGACACAACTTTACCAACAACAAAATAAACATGATTGGGAGAAACATGCACGTTTCGGCTACAAAAAAGCCAACATCAGTGATGATTCATCGACTAAACATCCTATTCTCGGGGAATGAGCACTGATGACGGCTGATTTATAGCCGAAATACCAATCTGGTTTTAAATTGTCGATTTAATTTCAGCCATAAAACGACTTCGTTAATTCTCTCTTGAAATAATAATGTCAGGCAAAAATAGCGTAAAAGCACTCGTCATAATTTGTTCCATAGATTTTTTTATACGGTTGATTTCAGAAAGAATGGTCTCCAAACCCGTCAATTACCACGAAAAAGGAAAGCTTGCATTTTTGCCAAATATTTATTTCTTACTCAAATCATGCTTCTTCCTTCTCCTGCAGACACTTTCCCCACCTCTCCGATTTTGTCATTGCTAACCATCCTGCCGCCTTCTTACCACTAACCACATCCACTCTAATGGTTTGTCTTTCTTCTAGTAAAAGAACTTCCTCGTTTTATTAAAAAATTTTCAATCCGTACCATTTGTTTCCTTCCGACAGCTACTTACGACACGAAGGAGAGGCATGAATGCGGTTTTAGGCGACTGTGTATTTCTATTGGCAAAAATAAACAATAGATAACAGTCCACGCGCTTTAAATAATGTCGAATGTATGCAAAACCAATCAGAAATTAAGATAGCATGGAGGGAAGAGAAAAAAGAAGAGAGATCGAAGGGAAGTGGATGGATGGAGCTGGAACTAGATTTTCGCATTAGCCCCTTCGTGGCAAAAAAATCATCTTGGAAAACTAGGTTTCCTAGGAAAGGGGTTATTGGCTATCTCTTCTCATGTTCTCTATACCTAGCAACGTATTTATATATATATATATATATATATATATATATATAGTATGCGAATCTTATGTATATCTTATGTATATCTTATGTATATACGAAGATACGCACAACTGTAGGATCTCCAAGACTCCATCACGAGTCCATGCCTCTCTCTCTTTGTAGCAATATGGATGAATGTTTTCACTGTTATGTTATGTTCGATCTCGATATACATACTCTCTATCCGGCACTTTGTTAAGGGCCTAGGATATCTACAGTTTGTTCATAGTCAGATAACTTGACGACGGAATGTGGCCGTTTCATTATATCAATTACTTCATTTACTTCGCATGCAATGATGAGGTGCGAGTATATTTCGTGTCTGCTCACTTAATCCTCGTAATATTGACAGCGGTTCGTTCCAATTTTTTTTTATTTTCCTGCCAAGTATTTGCAATTATACACTTTTATTCTCTCCTATGTGTTCATCTAAAGCTCCATTTTGGAGATTCCCACCCATATCTAACATAAGTAAATGTCCAATTCCGCCTAGGTTGTCGGAGGTTCCAAAGCGTCTCTTTATGAAGAGATAACGCCTTACGGATGAGTGCTCAAACTGCAGGACAGGAGGAGGAAAGCGCAAAATTTAGAACCGCAAAAAAGGTCAATTAACTACAAGCTCGAGAGAGAGAGAGAGTGGTATCAGCTAGTAAAATTACGCGAGGCACTAATCTCACTTTACGGTTTCGGCGGTCTTTGTTAAAAAAAATGTAGAATTAAAAAATCCAGCGGGAATTAACTGGAGAAAATTGATGATAAAAAGACACCGCTAACGAAATAAAACGCAAATGCAGATAAAGATCATGTCAGCAAAATTAACGGAGCCATTTTAAGTTAATGTCTGGTTCTGCAGTGAGATAAAAATGAAGTATAGGCATACCTCCCATAACGAAATAGATGCGTTCCTAGCATCCACTTCGTTCTCGGAAACTTCGTTGCCAGAGGTAGATTAAACATGTAGTAAAAGGGGATTGGTTCCAGTACTTCTTTACACATATCGTAGAAGATGTATATGATTCGAAATAATAGAAACGTATGTACAACAAATAAAAAGGCAAAAAAGCATTTAATATCTCTTGCCGGTGTCTTTACATGGAACTTAAATCATTATAATTACCAACGTCTTCGCCTAACTTGGCAACGGTGGATTGCAGACCTTACTGGGAGTTAGTAGTGCTGGGATCCCGGGTTGATGGGCCTGAATCTTGGGACGGTGGAGTAAACAATTTATTCTTAAGGAATGCATCAAGGGTAGATTGTCTTGATTTTTTCTTCCTTTCTTGAAGAATATCACGATAGCCTGCCTGCCTCTACTCGTCGTATCGCTTGCCTTTTCTCAGCAAGTGAGATGGACTTTCGTTTCTTCTTAGAAGCACTAGGATCACTACCACTCTGTGGTTGTTTGCCTAACATTAGGGTTCCCGTTAAATTCACCTAATCAAACCCTAAAATATGGATTTAAATTTCAAGTAGAGCTTTTGAGAAACGTAAAAAACACTTCGTAAAAGGCATCTGAGAAAGTACGAAAGCAATGCACACTGCGCGTCGGACTACTTAGAACTAAAAGCGAACGATATTTTTCTTTGATATCAGGGACTTCTTTGAAGGAAGAGATAATCACAAGACCCTTGAAACTGTTTATGGCGAATAGAGCCTTTGGAGACACCTGCACATACATGCGGCGACTTATAATGTGTCTCATCAAGTCAGCGCAGTTGTGGTTCCAATGGGGCATTTTCTCTCTTTTCACGAAAAACTCTGTCTCTCCCTAAAGATATCCTCGAAGTAACCTCCATACTTTCGCCGCCCCAAACAGCATTAAATATGACAAAGTACCATTTTTTCTCTGTTTTCGTTTTTTAGATTATTTTCGTATTTCACTAAAAAATGTATTGTTTTATCGTACTGCATAAGATTTAAGCTGCAAGAAAATCATTCAAAGTTCGTTATAACAAAAAATCTGTTTTTTTCTCGTGGGTCTATGTATTTTAAATACATTTCGGGGCAGATTTCGGAGTAAAGTGCTGACTTCGTAAAAAGGAGCTTTGTTGCCAGTCTTCGTAAATGGAGGTATGTCTATATACGTACCTATACTGGTTTAATGGACTCGATATGATTTTTTGTTAAATTTAATTACACCACATGAATATAAATTGGTTATAATGGTTTCAGTGCAAAAACCACGCTCAAGAACTAATTAGTGAGTCGAAGAAGATGTAATTTGGAAAGTTTCGAACTAATGAGGTATTAGAGTTTTTTTATGAAGTCAACTAGTCGAAGACATGTTGGATTATCAGGTGGAGAGTGTTTATTTCCTATTCAAATATGTTAAGTCCAATTCGATAGTTTTCCATTTCTAGCAATGTCATCATTCCAAGGTCCTACGCTGATAGTATTTAGATGAAAATTTTAAATGTTAAGTGAAATTCATTAAAAAAATAACAACTATTGACATAATTTATTAAAAGAAAATAAATAATGTCATGCTCGTCATAACTACTTTGGAGCGTTTTATGTTATAAATACTATTGCCGAAGTAAAGCAAACGTTATCATCTAAACCGATATTAAACACAAACCGGAAGTATAATTTTTACGGTTTTACTATTCGATTTTTCGTTCTATCACAAAACGTGAGGGGGGAAACAATAGCGGGAATACCAAAAACGAAAACGATATTTGCGCCAAGGTTAGCAGGTTGTCTTCGCATTGATAAACACAAGGACAAGGACTTGAATGTGAAGCGGTCCCACGCAAGCACTACTCGAAAAACTACAGATATGCATGGAAATGTATATGTATATGGAAAAAGTAATATACGAGTATTCCAGACATGTCGTGAACTATATGCCAGACGAAATGAAAAGCAAAGACTTCCGGACTTAATAAAAAATATCAAGGGAACATATCAGGCCAGTGACGTCCTAATATCACATTTCTTTATAGTACAGCTAAGGCATAAAGTAGGAGACTGCATTTTTAAGATTTATAGGAAACAATAGAATCTGGGTGCCTTTCTAGTTTAAAATTGACAAAATTCTAAGATCTTGAACAAGCGGTTCAGAATAAAAATAAATGTAAGACTGGTCAGGAGCTTCGTAACATGCAACAGTACAACTTCAGTTTCTTATACAATAAAATAAAATAAAATATTTTTGCGGGATATGTTGTTTGTTGAAGGTCTACCCATCAAAATTCAATCTCAACATTTCTATCTCATTCAGTTTTTATGGGATTGGCGAAATTATTCAAATTATATTATAAAGGGATCAGTAATTAGAAATAATGAAGAGCCTTTGTCTTTATTACAGAAAAGATGACGTGCTTAATGAAATAAAATTGTAAAAAGTTATTACTTCTCTCATTTTGCAAATCTACTTACTCGCGACAAAAAAGATGCTCCCGCTTCTTCAAAATTTTTATAATAAACTGGACTCTGTTTCGTTGAAAGTTGCTAATTACGATGCGCGTAAGATTTGCCTATGTTCACCGTGTGAAGCAACGGAAATCTGATAAGACTGTTCGCGGTAGTGACGAAAAAATAATTATAAAAAACAAAGGCATGTTTTTTATTCACAAGTGCAAAAATTGATGACAGAAAAACTTATAATGTTATGGCATGTTTATCGCAGTTGACGGGAGACAAATTGGGAATTTCACAATATAACAGATCTTAACATAGTCTAAAACATGAAAACCAGCTCCGTACCAGTTTTTGAAGAACACATCACCATAAATTATTGCAACTGGATAAAAAACGAAAAAAGCAAACAAGACTTTCGCTTCGTGAATAGTAGAAAAGAAAAAAGAGGAATCATTAAATCGATCAATCTCCGCCGGATAGACTTCTATTTTTTCAATGATATAAAAAACACGCCTAGAAAGAAAGCGGGCTATCAATCAGTCAGAACGCTTCCATTAATCCCATAACGAAATCATCGAGCATATTAAACAGAAAAAATAGAAGAAAACATTCGAAATAGATAGGAGAGTAGATATGCAGAGAGTTTAGGGAGGGAGGCGTGAGGATCACAGACACACATGCACCCATCCTCTCCCCCATCCCTCTCTCGTCCTATTATTTCCCGCAAGGGTGGTAGCCTGCGCGCCTGCTCAGTAAAAGCCGACGGTGGGCGGGGAAGGAGGGAAGTTTCCCCTTCTCCGCGATAAAAGCATCCCCCCAAACCCTTCAAAAACCTTCCCATCATCCCTCTCTCCCATCCACCCACGCCTTCCAGTCCACTCCCTCTCTCTTCTTCCCGCCGTTCTACCGTCCCCTCCTCCCCGTCGCTTTTCCCCTATCGATTTCTCCCTCCCCTCACACCACTTCCCTCCCCTACGCTTCCCCCTCCCCTCTTTTTCCCTCCGCGCGCGGCGGCCATCTTGCGGCATCGAGTGGTAGCGGCATTTGGAGAAGGGAAGGCAATAGTTTAGTCACCGGCTACACCGACGGGAGGTCGCGGTAAGGAAAGACGGTCCGCAAGAGAGGAAAGGAATCTGACGGAGATATTACATAAAAAAGAGAGGGATAATAGGGAGAGGGATTGAGAAAGAGTGTGAAAAGGGAGTTTTTTCCCGAATAGTGAAGGATGGAAGGGGAGGCGACGGTGGTGGCGAAGAGTGCGTGAGTTTAAAACTCCTTTCTCCCTCCCGCAGCGTCGCCCCCCCCCCCTCTCCCGCACCCTCCCTCGTGCATCCAGCCCAAAAAAATCACCCCCTGTTCCGCACCGTCTTCCCCCCCCCCCCAAACGCTCTTCTTTATCCGCACCCCACACCTCCCTCACACACGCACGTACACGCCCCTAGACTGCTGTAACTCTCCTTTTCGCGCACAAACACGCGTTCTCTTCGCAGAAGAAGCGTGCCAGATACGGAGTTCTCTCTTCTAACTTTCCTCTCCAACCACTTCCTCCTTCAACCGTTCGTTTTTTTACCTTTTAAAGAATAAAAATAATAGTAATAAACAAAATCCGATCGAGACCGGTTTTTCCTTATCTCCCCTCTTCGTTCGCATCCTTTTAGAGTAGGAAAAGAGGGGAAGATAAACAAGTTCGGGAAAGAGATAAAAATAGAAAAGGAAGACTTCCAGGCAGTACGTGTCTCTCGCTGTTTTCTCCTTCCATCTCTCTCTCTTTCTGTCCACCTCCCTCAATTTCTCACACTCTCCGTGAATACACAAGCAAACACACTTGAACCGTAGTGCTGCGGGTGCGTGGCAAAAGGAGTCAAGGAAAGGGTTTGTTTGAGCTGTCCGAATAAGGAGACGAAGAGGAGAAGAAGGAATATCGGGAGCTATCCGCTGGGAGATATTATTTCGGTGAGTCTTATTTAAAAAGTGTTTGTTGTTATTGTTGTGCCACATGTGGGCGGTGTCGGTTTCCTGCCTCGGGAAGGATTTCTGCCATGTGTCGAGATAGACAGAGAGGAGGGAGAGAGAGAGGGGGAGATAGAGGGAGGGAGTGATAAAAGCCCCTTCGTCGTCGTCCTTGGAGGCGTCGTCGCATTGTCGGAACGGCCGGCGATTGCTCTGCGGAGTAAGCAGGAGAATGTGTCCCGCAACTCTCATTCATCCGAGAGATGGCGATGATGTCATGGGCTGAGGCATCGCTATTTCCTCCCGTGTGCGTTTCCATACCTGAGTCACGCCACGTTAGAGACGCCTCGTCGTTTCCCAACTTTTCCGCTTATCGCGTGTTAAGAAATGGGAAGGTGCGCTAATGATTTCGATCGCGCGAGTGATCTCGCGTTCCTGCGAAAGAGAAAAACGTTCCTTCATCTCCCAGAACAGTACATGCGTGCTTGAACATAGACATACTTGAGGGTGCGTGCGTGTATGTACGTGTATGTCTGTATGTGCGTGTATGTGTCTGTATGTGCGTGTACGTGCACGTATGTGCGAGTATGTAGGAGTGCGTGCGAGAATGTGCGTGCGTGTATTTGCGAGCGGGCATGTGTTCGCGTCTTATGCGTGAGTCGTTGCGTGTGGTCGTTACTTTGTCGCGAGTTTCTTGTTTTTTTGTTCTGTTCGGCGTTTTCTCTCCTTTCTCGCATGGACCTACTCTACGAAAAACGTCGGAATTCTTGGATCGCGGGTCGAATTTGAACGAATCCGATAAAAATAAACGAACGTCGAAGAAAATCAGGAAAGGTTAAAAAAACATTTAATTTACGGACTCACGGTCACGCGATCGGTCTCATCAGCTTGATATATCCCCTCCTTGACTTCCTTCCTACCATCCCCGTAGATAAAAAAAGGAGGACGCCTACTTTTTTCTTGACGCACGGAATGCATTACCCGAACGCGATCTTTTCTTTTTCTTTTTTTTCGGGGAGGGGGAGAGTGATCGATCGATCGTTCGTTAAAATAATCGACGAGAAAGAGGAGGGAATTCGCTTTAAAAAGGTAAAAAAATCCGCTGCGGAGATTTAATAACGACCTCTCTCCATTACTCCTTTAATCGTTGGAATCGACAACCTGGTGGTTTTTTTGTGATTCCCATCCTTTTATCCATTGGGTGGAGTGGAAGGGAGGGAGGAAGGGAGGGAGGAAGGGAGGGAGGAAGGGAGGGAGGAAGGGAGGGAGGAAGGGAGGGAGGAAGGGAGGGAGGAAGGGAGGGAGGAAGGGAGGGAGGGAGGAAGGGAGGGATAGATAGATAGATAGATAATCGTCTTTATTCGGGCGAAATTTAGACCATAAGGTCCATTCTTACATTTAACCCTTAGGGAGGGAGGGAGGAAGGGAGGGAGGGAGGAATGGAGGGAGGAAGGAAGGGAGGGAGAGAGGAGAGAAAAAAATAAGGGGGCGTGGTTTACTGAAATTCCCTAGACGTAATAGACGGATGTTCTATTTTAATTTTCCGTCTTATTTTTCTCATTCTCTCAAGTCAGCGCTCTTTGTCTGAATAATACTTCGAATTTCTCGCCCACTTTTCCCCTTTTTTATTCTTTATCTTTTTGTCTCTACATCTCTTTCCCTCTTTCTTTCATATTCCTCTTTCTCCGCCTCCGCTCTACCTGTCTTTTAATTCTTTATTCCCTGCGTCTCTCTCTCTTATTACTTATATGACGAAAGGGTTAAATGTAAGAAGGGACTACATAGTCTCAATTTCGCCCTAATAAAGTCGTTTGTCTGTCTGTCTGTCTGTCTCTTTCCCCCCTCTTAATATTTCATTATTCCTTTTACTATATATATATATATATATATATATATCCCTCATCCTCCTGCCTTCCATTTCTCTCTTCTATACCTTTTATCTTATCCGGTGGAATTGTGGGGATTTTCCTCTTTCCTTCACCCTCTTCTTTCCTTTATCTTCTTTTGCGGAAGCCTTCGGTCTACTCCCAACGCTCTTGGCCTTCTGAAGGATTTCCTGTACTACCTCCTCCTCCTTCCAACTCCTTGGCAATCTTCTCTGCCCTTCCTCTCCTCTCACGTCCTTCTCTCTCACTCCCCCTGACACAAGAACCGACCTCCTCATTTCGCTCGTCGATAAAAGGGGCTTCATTCGTTCTCCGACCACCAGGGAGTACTCTCGTCGTCCACCAGGTCTCTATATATTTTTATATATGTACGAATTGCTCGCTCCGGTACTAGGGAGGGAAAAAATTACGTCCAAGTGTAGATATATATGTGCCGCTCGCCGGGGATGCTTTATCCTACTCCGACGCACATTCACGCTGTCTCTGCCATTTCTATTAGGATCGATTTTTTTATGTGCGTATATAAAGGATCGGATGGAAGGGAAAGGCGGAATTTGGGGGGCGGGTCGAAATGTATTGATGAAAATATACGGCTATTCCTTTTCCATTTTGTCTCTCTCACTCTCTCTCTCTTTCTTTCTCTAGTTTGGAAAAATGATTCTTGTCGATTTGTCGTCGAGATCAGTTTTCCGTGGGACGGTCTCATTGGCAATCTCCGTTTCCTTCGCCTTCCTGCTTTGTTTCGTTTATTTACTAAGGAATGAGGAAGGGAAAGAATATTAGAGCAGGGAGGTGGAGTAAAATTGGCGGAGACGGGCTCGCTCTCTTTCTCCCATCATCATTTTTTTTCCTTCCGTCCTTATCTTATCGATAAAATGAGCCGGGGAAATGTTTTCCCGCCGATTAGCTTTTGTTTACGTTCTAGAAACCTTTCTCTGTTTCTCTCCCTATCTGTCAAGAGGTTTCGGGTGGCATTGATGGGTGGAGATGCGTCGAGGTGGAACGGAGATCCTTTCACCCAGCTCCTTGTTTTATTTTCGGAACGATTTGCTTCGTTCGACGGAGCCAATGAAAAATATCGCACCCGTCAGACTGTTCCTTCGTCTTCGTGAAATATTTAGGATCGCCGTGAAAGAGTCGAGTGTACGTACGTAGTTTAAATTTAATTCGGGCCGTAGTTGTCGAGAAAACTAGGTGTCGTAAATAAATCGCCATCACTGTGGAGATTAGCGGTGTTATTTTTCTAATCGATCGTTTTTTTAACGAGCGATGGGATCTTCGAACAAGTTATCATTTTTCATAATAAACTAAAAAAAAGAACTTTTTTAACCCGTTTTGTTGTTGGCAATCTCCCCTTGTTTTATTTTACGACTGAGCATGTTTCTGTTTCATTTTATTCGCATATTGCGTAAGGGAAATGGTGATAAATTTGGAGGCCTCTATTTTGGCGGGACATTTTTTAAGAATTCTCATCGACAGATGAAAATGTTCTCCATGTTATTCAGTGTGTTAGCATTTAAATTATTTCTATTCTGCGCATGAAAGTATTGTTTTTTTTTAACTTTAAAAGGTTTCGGAAAATCGTTTTAGAGGTCTGTCCTATTGAATATCCAGTTTGAAAAAAAGACGAGTGAGTTTAAATTTGGATTAAAAGTATGCGAATTTTGCATTTCATTCACGCCCATGGAATAAAGTCAAATTTTAGGACTTTTTTGCACTGGTACTATTTTTACCGATTAGATATCGCATAATTGATCGATAAAAGCCCTAGTACCCGTTAAAAAAATGTTTCATGTTCAGAGAAATATTCTCTCGTGGGTGATTATTTGATAGTTCCTGGCGATATTTTTTATCGTCGAAAACATTTACAGGCTTTATAAATGTTCATGACGTACCAAACCTTTTGCGAAGTACACTTTTAATGCATTATGGTAGGAATCGAGCTGAAATTGAATTATCTCCTCCATGTGTCTAGATCCATCAGTGGCTGACGTATATGCGTGGCGTATTTAGCCAAACCGTCGAATTTTGCTATCGAACTGGGCTTCTCGGTGAGCACCCGTATCGCGCTGTAACCCTTCTCTTGTTTTCATCTCCGGCCGATGCGTGATGTCAGCGTTTCCATGGCAACCCTAATGAATCGATATGGATTTCATGGGTCTCGACATTTTTCTCGGCAAATAGACTGGGAGTAGATTTTCAATCATTCAGCAATAATTTGGTCTGCGTATTTTCAAATATTTCCTCTACAGGTTCAGAAAAGTTTTAATTAGTGGTTTCGCACAATTTTTTTCCGATTTTTTGGCTATAGCGAAAATGTGTTTCCGAGGATCAATGCTTTTCATAAAAGTTTGCGAAGGGATTGGCCGCAATAAATATTCCACCTCAGATTTTCGCCAATATTGAATCTCAACAGGTTTTTATAGTATTAAATGGTAATGTTTGGAGTAATTTTTTTATCTCCCTAGTAGGAGAGTTACCTTATAGCGAATGTGAGTACACTGATTGGCTCCACTCTCTTAATGATCTTCTGGCTGAGAATTACGCTCTGATAGTCTATCTAGACACTTGCAATGAAATTGACGAAATTTCGATGATAAAATATTTCAGAGAAAAAAAGTGGAATGCATTTTCCTGAGAGTGTGAGAGAGAAAAACCGGTTTGGCTAGAGTCGCATTTATGATTACAGACCGCTCATTCATTTTACCTCGTCTGCTGGGAATTTGCAACGGAATTATTATTCCACGACTGCTCATACTGCCAACAAGTCTTGATCCTTTACTTTGAAACTGTGGGTTTCGGTTTGAGTTTCGTTTCTCTTCCGCTCAAAGCAAAGTTTTTTGAGGCAACGATCTCTGGAGAAATGCGGCATGCTGAGATATTACTTATAAGAAACCCGATCGCTGCTATCCATGAATTTTGGAAACGTGCGACGCCGGGATACCTTTGCGTTTCTTTGCAGGCCACATACATTTTTTTTGCGTTGAGTTAATAGGAGATTTATGCGTTGAATGAAAGAGCATTTCTTCCGAATTTTTTATTATACAGTATAGGCGGTATCAAGGAATTACCAATGAAAAATCTGGAGGGAAATAATCAACTTCATTTAATCCACAAATAATCCGTTGGCGAATAAAATATATCACTTATGCCACTCCTCATGCAATGAGCCAAAATTCAGATCGTTTATCTTAATATATAAAGAGCAATCCGATCGTTTGTCCGACCACTCTATGTAAATCCCCATAAGAGAGCACTTACAAATCAATTTTTTCACTTGCAAGCTTTTTTCTATTTCAAAATTAAATTAGAAGTAATTGACCTACGACCTTCGGATAGAGACCATTTTAAAGAAAAATAAACAAAAATTCTTATTTTAATCTTCAAATTTTGTCTTCTGCTCGAAATCGTTCGAATTTTGCTTAAGAATTCAAAATGTTATCAAAATATTGCGTTTTTAGTGAAAGTTTCCCTTGGAGACAGAATAGATTGTTGAACTGGAGATCATCATTGTTATATGGCTTTTTAGGCGGTCTTTACCACTGAAGCGGTAATAGCGGAACGCCTTATGGGCACGTCTGATCCGTCCGTCATAACTTTCATCTGCTAAACCGCTTGACGGATTTTAATTAAATTATGTATGAGTGATAGTTATTAGAATTTATCGCCCAATTGTGATTTTGAACAGAATCCGTCAATTAGAACTTTCACTTTACATAATTACTTTAATAAACTTATACTCCTATCTCGTTAAATGGCATCCGTCAAGCAACAATGAAATACCTAACTTTTCTCCCCCTAGCTCTTATATGATCTGTAAGGTATAGATTAAAAAATTTATTCGGGTAGAGAACAGCATTTGCTACAAGAAAGTTTCTGAGTTCACTTATTTACGATTTGTGGTTTCGGAGATAGAAATTCTATAAAATCCCGCGAAAAACTCGCATAATTTGTTTACCTCGATCTCTTAGGCGGTTCTCTCAGCAAACAACAAATAAAAATCCATATATTTCACTACCATGTTCTTATATGATATGTGAGTTATAGATTAAAACATTTATTTGGTTAGAGAACAACATTTATTACAAGTTGGTCCCCGAGACCATATAATTACGACTCATAGTTTCGGGAATAAAAATTCGAGAATCGCCTAATATTTCGATACCGTTTCATACGAATTTCCCATTAAGAACGCCTTTGAAATCTTTGTGTATTCCATTCATGGAGTATACTTTTTCATGTTGTTATTTGCATATGCATGTATATGTGGGCTTAATAGGAAGAAATCTATCATTCCTCAGGCAGATGTAATGTTTGAGTAGAATTTAGACGAATCGTTATAATTCTATCCTGAAAGACATAATTCATTCGTGAACTCAGCTATACGTTGTCATTTACGAAACGTACCTCTATCAACCATAGTAATTCGATGATTTACCTTAGTTTGTAACTTTATTTTGCATTTAACCATTGATGTCTTAAACTTGCGAATAACTTAACTCTAATATACATACGAAGACATTACACGAGAAGATTTTTGAATGACATTCCATGAAAATTGACGGGCATTTTCTCAAAGATGTTTCTAAATTTTTCGCTTTATTTAGCAGTTTGAACTAAATTTTTTACGTTTAATGAATAATAACGAATCTTACCGAAATAGATATATTGGAGAACATATCTAATTACTACATTGCTTACAGTAATTTTAAAAGGTATTTACATTAAGAAGTGAAGGTATTACTCAACTTTGTGGCTTAATTATCAATATTGGAAATAGAATTTTGACATATTCGAGATCGAAATAGATGATTTTAGGTATATATACATACGAGAGCCGTGTTTAACTAAAATGATATACAAAGAAAAATCAATGGTCGTCCACTGAAGGGAGCAATGGGGGGGGGGGGGATGATGCACTTATATTTTTGATTGAATATATTTTAAATATAATGATGTAATCATTAACGCTGACACAATAATTAACTTTTTTGCAAATTTTTCGCACGGGCCTCACTAGTAATTTTATAATAATGATGAGGTTTATTTATCCATATCCACATTAGATCTAATAATTAGCCATCTTCAATGGGAATCAAACGATCGATGGCTCCAATTTTAATGTTAAAAAATTGCACTTAGCATTACTGCGATCTTTTCTAGCTGTCTTCCATTCGCATTCCATTTAATACACCTTATTGCGCTCTTTAGACATGCTTTCGTAGACCTTATTAAAACGCTATTCTTATAAAGAGCTCCATCAAGGTGCTAAATTGCAGCGAGAGAAAATTTGTTTGATTGGCTTTGCTTCTCCAGTTTTCGTGCTAACCGTTGTAAATTCTAAAAAGCTGTTTTTGCTCGAGATGATTTAATTCCATGCTATTTCATGGCTGTAGACCTGCACGCCTCCAAGAAATTTGGTATTACCTTATGAAGATTACCCTGGTTTGTATTTCATGAGGGATATAACCAGAAGGAATTTTTGAACCCGCAGTCAAATTTTGTCTGTTATTCCTTCGAATTACAAAAATTCTCTCTAGAGATGTATAAAATGATTCCTTAGAAGGATCCGAAATCATATGATAATTCGAATCGTCTACATCTTCTTCTCCTTATTATACTTCTTTCTTGATATACTCCCGATAGAAAACCTTTTCTCATTTTCTCATTCGAAGAATATCTTTTATTAATACAGGTGTTCAAAATGCATGCCACCTACGTAGATACACTCCCGAATCCGCATTGGTACACCTCTATGAAACTTTTATAATACGTTTATAATAATTTTGGTGCGCTCATTCCAATTTTTTTTATTTGATCACCGTCAATTAATACCACTATCTCAAGGTACCCCTAAAAAATCTGGTGTGGCCACCACATGACTTTCTGTAATATTTCTAAAAATTCCAAATAGGTTAAATGATAATAAATATTTTAAGAAACTGCGAGAATAATTTAAACTAAAAAGAACAGAAATAAACTCAAACCATAGCCCCTGATATTGGATATAGCCACAAAGCTCCAACAATTAAGAAAAGAAATTGGAGCGTTACTAAGATGTAACTAAGCGTCAATTGTTAACAATAGTCGTCGTTAGGTGGCATGGTGGTGGCAGCTAAAATATAAGATAGCTCTTAAACAATGTATTATATAGGAAAATGTTTCAAACAAAGGTTGTATAAAATAAAATTTCCTACAACTTTTATTCTAGTACATTATTACATTTATCAAATATTAAAGCAAATATTTCTAAATAACGGATAAGTGACAAGAGTAAACACCCACTTCCGGTTGACCGATTTTTACCAAAAACTAATCAGATCTTTTGACTTTTATAAAAATGTTAATTATAAAATTTCGCGTTGACCTGATTAATAGTTCTTGAGTTAGAGCACCCACAAAAAGTTATCACATACACACAGACATCATCGAGAAAATGGTCAAAACGTGTTCAGGGGACCTCAAATCGTGTATTTCCGTTGAAATCTCGAAGTCGATTTTTTTCATGGATACAATACTTTTCCCGTATACTACGCATATGGAAAAAGTAAAAATGCATGTAACCAAACAAGTTTCCCTTTATTTTAATTTGTGCAGTTACTAAGGCTTTCAACCATGTAGAACAGTGGTGCCCAAAGTACGACCCGCGAGGGGTTTTTGTGAGGCCCACGAGGGTATGGTGAAAAATCTATCCGAATATAAATTCATACATTTTATAAAAATTTTGATAGTTAAACTTTTAATGCTGAAATGTTAACCATAAAAACCTTATCCAGAATCGATTTTCACTTATAATACTCCTTAGAACATATAGATAACTTCCGATTTAATCTCTTATCCGAGCGGCCAAAGAATTGGCAACAGCCAATGCGGCTCGCCGAATCATTTGCAACCACCGATGTGGCCCGCCAGTAAAAAAAGTTTGGCCACCACTGATTTTAGAACAATTTTAACACATGAAATTTAAATATCCATAGTTAACAGTTCAATCTAAAATGAGGGTGGAATTCATATATAAGTATGCATAAGTATATGCATATTCACATATGCATGTATGTACTTTCAAGCGTATGTATAACTTTTTGCTCGCCTTGATCCTTTTAAATAACGGTTACGCTGCATTACCGTAAAATTAAGGGATCCAGTGTTGTCAGAGTCTCATAAACAAAACGAAAAAGATTCATCGGATGTTAATTTACTAATCGCACGTTTAATGGGTATTTATAAATAATTTATCACGCACCACACAAAGTATGGCAATAAAAGATATTTTTACGGAGTTACTCTTCACTGAATATATTTCAATGGAGAAAACTACCTAATGAAACGCGCCCTATTTCTCTTCCGGTCTCTTCCCTCCATTGTGCAAAGTTTTCGCATAACGACGTCTGGAAAATGAAGTCCCTTGACTCTCTCGGATTTGGGTTGGCTTCTTCGAGACCTAAAAGTTTTTCGACGAGGCATGCGGTTCTCAACCCTTAAAAAAATAGTCGCTTTATTCTTTTATTTATTTTTTGAAATCGTTAATGTTCATCAGTCACGCCAAAACTAGCACAAGGGTTTTAACCAATATAAAGTCTCTGAACTGGACGATGAACTCGTTACGAAGGAGCTACTACTGAATCGGGGTATCGAGAGACGCCATTCTCTCTGCGCGCGTGATCCGCGCTGGAATTGCCGTGACCGCCCTTCGTGAAAGGTCGAGCGAGGGTTGGGTAGAGTGCCAGTAAGACCCCTCGCGATATCCTTCATAAAAGGATTATGGAGTACTTTTCTATATTGCTCTGCTAAAAATGTATCAATTATGCCGCACTTTAACCGATTGAGTTTTCCGACGATAGAAAAATTCAGTTTGCCTCGTTCGCGTTTAACGATAAAGGCTCTATATTTTATTAAGTTGCCGAAAAGAAGTTTAAAGACTGCAGACTATGTAATATAGTCCATTCACTGCCGTTTTTTCATCGTATGTCTGCAGGAGATTTTACCTTCGAATATTGAAAAAAAATAATGTTCGTAACCAACGAAAAAGAGGCTTAATAAATATCTAATATTAAAAACATGTACAATCCTATATATTAAATGGGGATGTTTGGCCGTGTGTCAAAAGACGGTATACGTAATATTATAACGTGTTTTAACAAACTTCCCGACTAGGTAGAAGATTGAGATTAGGTAGGACTGCTTCAATCATGTATTACAAGCCAATGACGAAAAAATTAGAAATAATTGATTTTCGATCTTCGGATTCAAATTGTTTTAAAGGAAAATTAATAAAGTTTCTTATTCTTATGATCGACTTCCTTGTACGGGTCGGAGCGGTCCACAAATGTCGTTTTAACTTGAAAATATTAAGTGAAAATTTTTGGTTGTTAACGACTATCGCATTGTTGCAGAATTAACGAAATTACGTAATATATTAAACTGAATTATATGGAATTCAGAAAAAAAGATCCAGTCAGACACTGGAAAGGATTGGTGTCTATCTGAAGGAGCCTGTGTTTACACATGGGCAACTTTATGTAGCTGCCTTTAGAGTCAATAACCCTGCAAATATCAGGTGTGAGTTACCTAATTATCCAATAACATTAAATATTGTTTATCATGATGCTTTAATTAAAAAAATATTTTTAATAAATTAAAATAACAATATACTAATCAATGTGAACAACCGACTATACTAAAAAAACGTAAACAGCCAACTATATTTTTTTAAACTTACACAAGCGTAGCTGTGTCATGGTTAATTTCTTTGAAGTGAGTGAGATATATTACCTAAACAATAGCATGACCAGCTTATTATTTAAATTAAGATGGGGTTGACATAGCGTAGAGTTCAAATATGACTGCTGAAATGCTACTCAGTCTTATTTATTTAGTTCTCCTGTAATTAAAATTAATTTTACCTATTATATGCCAATTTTCTCCAATTCTGTTTATTTTCTGCTTTCCTATGATGTCGTATCTTAATATTGCTTAAGTAATTAGCCTTCATTCGTATCCTTTCTTTAACAGATCAATCGCTTTTTTGCATCTTTGAATCTAAAATAAAGTTTGATTAATGTCAGGCTTCTGTGTAGCACACGTTCACGCGCAGAAGTTATATTTCATTTGTACAGGATAACCACTTTGCTTGCAACAAACTCAGCTGAAAGCATTCGTGTATTTGACTACCATTTCAAAAAATTATCGATTTTTGAGTCTTAACCACCAGTTTCACCGCAGTGAAATTTCGAGCGTAAATATATAAAAAACACAACATAGCTGCTAAATTTTTATAACCGATAAATTATTATTTAATCCTACTTATTTTTTTTAACATGTCGCATTTCTTTAAACCAAAGATATTCCTTAAAGATAGTACAATATAGCGAATTAAAAATCCGAAAGCTTCGGTATATATCGGAGGGGATAAATTCGAATAAGGATTTTTTTATCTTAGCCCTCAAGAACTTTTTGAGAAATCAATTTTATTGGAAAATTCTATTTAAACGAATATTGATTAGTTTGATCATGTCTTATTTATTTAACACGCGCGTTTGTGATGAACGTTACAATTTATTTTATGCAAATAAACAGAATTTCTGTAAAACATTATATACGTAGATGAAATAAATGTTACACTGTATTTCTTACAATCGCAAAACTATCTATGATTATTTAGACCCACTGTTTCGTATATTTGAATTTCACTATTTAAATTCCAATTATTCGAGCAGTCAGTATCAAGTTTCAATTATAAACAACACGAAGATAAAATTCCAAGAAATCTTTGCGTCTGAATTAAAATGGGTTTATTTTCGTGCCAGAAATTTGTCGGAAGGAACACCTTTGATAAGCATCGAGAAATTATCATATTTACCATGCGTTTCACACCCAAAAGTCTGATTAGCATATAACCTTTGAGTCTTGAGAAAAGTATTTTCTTTCCCGCAGAAGGATGGTGGCTTGCTTTATGTTTGCCGATAACAGTCGTGGAATATTATACTCCGCATTATCACATCATCAACCGAGGTCGAGTATCCGTTTCTTCGTATTTAGACACATGAACATACGCGTGATTTTGAAGGAATACGAAAGTCAAAGCTCGACATGTCTGCGAGTGGTATTTGGTCGCAAAATGCGTTAAAAAGGAACAGAAATTGGTCAATCAGGCATCTACAGGATACCTTAACTTAAAAATTTTTATGTTCAAGAGTGGATAATATTATCAGGCGATAACTTTGCATCACAGGGCGGCTCGATTCCTTTATGTAAATTATAGGAATGAGACCGGCGTCTCATTATGCAGAGATTCAGCTTCTAATAGCTTTAAAAAGTGGCAGGAAATTGAATAGGAGCCTAAAGAGAATGTAATTTTCCTATAATTATACGGTGATATTTCTGCGACTTAAAATTTAAAATGGTATCGTTTACCGTCTCGGAGTTGAAGCTGGTCCTGCTGCATATGCAGTGGTTACTTGCGCAACGGAGGATTAAGTTCTTGAAAAAGGCCACGTTGCGCAAATTTGATAGCATACGGAAGATATTGTGTACTTGTGCAGACTACGAGCTTTCTCACGCCATATACGTAGGTAAAATGCGACGCGCGCCCTATTCAGGACCGCCTATAATTAATTTTTTCACGCGTTGCGTAAATTAGTGTCACATTATTTAACAGCGTAAAATCAAACCCACGTTTCAGAGTTTATTGTATATTCGATGAAAGAACAATTTTATGGCGAAATTTCCGATTTGACCATTATTTCCATTTTATGAAAAAATTCACGGTATTCAAGAACAAGCACTTAAAAAATATTCGTCTCGCGTACCTTCAATAGCCACAACAAGGTTATGGAAAATCAGATGCGCATTTCGGCTACAAAGCAGCCGTCTTCAGTGATAATTCACCAAAATTAAATTCTTAAAGAACAGAACGTATTCTTTTAGAATCTCTTTTCGGTGAATTTCCTCTGAGGACGACTGCTTTGTAGCCGAAATGCACATCTGGTTTTCTACAACCTTGTGTCTGTTGGAGATACCTGTGACAAGTATTTTTAAAGGCTTGTTCTTGAATTTTTTCAGGCATAAGACGAGCTCCATGATTTCGTTGAATTCATTTGGATTGTAGCATTACATTTTTTGACCCGATATTGATGCGAATCCGCGAAAATTCGAATGGACTAACTAGTTTTTGCGTCGATAAACCAGGATTATCAATAAAATCATTCGCTTTTTGCATAGCTACCGAACGAGAATTCTATTCCGGCACATTTGCCGCTTGTCGCCTATAAAATGCTAGGCATAAAAAGACCTCTCGAGGAAGTTTTTCGTGAACGAATGATTTACATTTGGTTCCTGGTTCCGCTTTTTTACCTCTTCGTAAAGAGACCCATGGGTCTCGTTCGCTCGACTTTTTTCGTCCCGGGAAAATATTTAGCGGTATAGATATATGTACATATCAGTTTTAAACACCTCGTTACCATGGCAAAGCGAATGAGTGATGGACGAACTGAAGAGAGCGACGGGGAAATAAGGAGCGGAGTGAGGGGGAGATAGAGAGAGCGGCCTTTGTACGCCCAGAGGCGCCACTTCGGTCAGAGGTCAAAGGTCAGACGCGTGCTGCGGCGCAGTTTCATACTGCATCCATTTTCACTCCCTCAACGTGTCACGGGAAGATAGAAGGTTCAAAGGGCGAAATAAAGAAGGTGCGGAATTGAGAGAGAGAGATAGATAGATAGATAAATGTCTTTATCCGGGCGAAATTTAGACCATAAGGCCCACTCTTACATTTAGAGAGAGAGAGATAGCGAAGAAGGAAAGAAAAATGCCTTCATTTGGTGAAATTGCTGAAAAGTTCTCTCTTCCCTTTCGCCATCTTTGCAGAGTTTTAATTTGCGTTGCGGCGTTCCTGGTTTGGGTCTCGCAAAAACCTTATGTAAATAAATCAAAGATTTGGAAATGTTGATTGGTCATTCTGGCAAATATTCTTTCAACTAATAAATTGATAATGGCACAAAAATGAATGCAACCAGAAGTTGTGATTCCCGTTACAACCATTAGCCAAGGGGGGGGGGGGCGCAATAAAATTCTGTTCATCTTTGAAAGATTGCCGTGCCTACAAAAATGTTAGGAACCACTTCAATGCTGTATAACAGTAAGTACGATATGAATGCAATAACTTATAAATTTTACATAGATTTTTACAAAAAACGCAAGAGGTAGGCTGGCTTTTTATAGCCGTAATTAGTTAATTTTACTGTAGTCACAGAAATGCCTAGCTTTAAAAAAAAGTTGGGGTGGAAAAGAAAAGCACATAAGAAAGCGGTGATTGAATGAAAGAAGGTGAAGGTTTCGGAGGTGTCAGACAATAGAATCAAATATTCATCACGGTCTCCTGGCAACAATGCACTCCTTCACGAGACTCATGGACCCGCAAAACCGAGGAGGTTTGTATGAGAGGGAGACAGGTGGTGTGAGTGGATGGAAAGAGTCGGAGGAGGAAAAATGAAATAACGACGTTGAATAAATATTTTCGCCAACTCCCTTATCTATCACTCTCTCTTTCTGTCTGCCTCTTTCTATCTATCTCTAGACTACGAGCTGAGTGGAGAGCGTTTTTCACCACTCTTTGAAGGTAATTTATCGTTTCATTCGTTGCTCTTCGATTTTTTCTTCTATTTGCCCTCTATCTGCCTGTCTGCCACACCCTCTCTGTTTTTACTTTGTGGGCACGACTGTGGCAGATGAAAGGATGGCCAAAAAGCGTCTATTGCGTCCTCGATGTTTTGCTCTTTCACGGGAAAATATAAAATAAATCGTTTAAAAGATTTATTATTTTAAAATGTTTAGAGACACAGGCATACATATATGCATAAATACTTGGAAAATCTAGTTAAAGAATTTCTGGAGGATACGTAAATCAATTTGTTCCAACGAATATTGCTCGTGGTTATTTCAAAGGACGATTTGTTTTGAAATTAAGCTTTATAAAAATTTCAGCAAAATATCAGTAATAAAAACCTTATTGGATATAATTAATTAAATGTAAACTTTATGTCATGTGTCTTAAGGAACAAAGCATCAACTACATACTGATAAATGGTATAGGTATTTGTGAAGTACTTCTGCTATAGGAACTCAAGCCCAGATTATAAATATTTTCGCTGCAGTGAGATTTTATTCCGTGTGTCTATATAGGTATATATAATTGGATTTCGTATTTCTAATGACAGCGAATCTTCAGGATGGCATAAGGTTAGGAATACGAAATGAAATTCAAACCAGAGAACAAATATTTCATGAAGTTAATACTTGCTGCCTTTTGTTTCGAAACTAAAAAAATATGCTAATAATAATCCCCTTTTCCGTTGGAATTATGTGTTTTTCACCTGGCATGATAAGAGCGTTTTAAATTTTAAATGAGGAGAATTTTCTCTCTGGATCGCGGGGTAAAAAATTACTCCTCTCCAGCAAAAGCGTAATTCCCTTCGGGAAATACAAATGCGTCTACCATCTGTTTCGTGTTTTGAAACGCATATTTTTAAAGGAAACAAGTCGACCATTGGGAACTGAACTTTTCTCAAAATAAATTTTTCGCAATTTCTTCACTTTGATATCCCGGTGGTAGGCTTCGCTTTCGCAGCATATGCTGCGGAGAATATTTATCTGAAGTCGGCGAGGCATACGGTACTATAAATCTGAACTTTCGACTTCTTCAGTCCTGCTTAAGTTTAGCGCATAAATCGTCAGAGTCGTCTAATTGGTTTCGGTTCCATAAGCTGCTCACAAGTGGCGTTCAATCGTTCAGAAAATATGAACACCATCACCTTTGACCGAATCGAGCTGAAGGAACTATGCTATCTGCATAAGGCCAGAGAGGAAATAAATGTTCAAGTATTAATCTTGAAATGTGTAATATAAAGAAATAAAGGTTATCTAGAATTGGATTGAAATAAACAGTCAAGTGTGAAGTCGCTGAGATATCCAACGAAGAACATAAAATCTGTCCTATTTTATCTAGCATATGATGCATAATTCAACAAGTTAGGATTAATTTTTTTATATCGTCCAAAAGATAAAAAGGGACCCAAGCCCATAAAAAGCAGAAGTTTCTATAAAACTGCCGCTAATATCTAGTCCTGTTTTCGAAGTCGTTATGCGTTGAAAATTTATTCACAAAATCTTTCAAGCTCTCGATTGGATGCGTGCGAATGTAATTAAGTTAGGCCCGGCTTCGAAAGGTCAAACCATGAATTATTCGAAGGATGAAAAGCGAGTGGAATGTTTGCACTAACCATGATAACCCATTTCGGCGTGATTTTTTTACCACGGCGGTACTCCAATTGAAACGAGGGTAGAGAAGTTCCGCGAGTATCGCGTGAATTCGTAAAAATTTCAAAACTTTCTCTCCTTTCTGACGGAAATTTAACGAACTCGGATGAAAATATCTCTCGGTACTCGAATTAAAAAGTTATCATCCGGAATCTCGATGGGCGCTCTCGAGAGCGGTTGGATGTTGAAAACGCTTCAAATTGCTCGAAAAAGTCGGGAATACTATTCGGAGAGCCGGCGAGCTACATATACAGGTTGCAATAGTGTCGGGTGGTTGACAGTCTGTCAAAATATATTCTAGGAAAAGCACGGAGGAATAATTTGATGAATTCATTAATCACAACATCATTCATATTTTTTTATATGCCAAATCGGCATGGTTAGAAAACGACCAAATGACTTCATTGTTCCATGAATAACAAAGCGACACTTTTAGGAATAAGCAGAAACATAGGAATATTTTCAATAGCCAACTCTTGCTTAATTAATATGCATTTTTTTCCAGCCATACAATTTCAAATCGAATTCGGGATTCCTTGATCACGTCATCCGTTGACATGAGTTTTGCCTTCGTCTTCTCGCATTCCAAAATCGTGCATCTTACGAGATAAAAACAATGTATTTCACTATCTTGAGATTAATTAGTTGAATTGGACGGCTAAAAGATTCCATTGTAAAAAATATAACCAAAAATGTCATTTTGAAGTATTCCACTGATATTACGCCAGTAAATCTTAGCTTTGGGTCGGTAGAATTTTTTTATTTATAAAATTGCTTTTTGAAGCATATTTAAATTGCCGGGAACAATGTTGATTTATAAGAATACAAAACTGAATAATATTAAATTATTTACGCAAGGGTTTATATCAAAAGCGCTTTTTAAAACTAAAAACCCTCGTTGAAAATACCGGGAATCATATTTTGTTCTTAATCCCACATTACGGATAGTTGGTCCCTAATCGGATAAGTTAACATTTTTTATTCGTTTTTTGAATAGGCATTTATTCTTTCTTTGGCATTAGCAATTCTCTTTGCATCTCTCTCCTTTAATTCGCCTTCCCTTCTCGTGAATCAGATTTCGTTTCATACAAAAAGGGTTTAAGGAAAGCGAGGAAGGCGCCTCGCGGAGGTAGAGCGAACTTGTTCGTACCGCCCTCCAATGGTTGCTAATTGGAGCTAATCACGCCAATACTCCTGTGCAAGGGGGTGCCTAGAAGCATAGCTCGAAGTTCAGCGCAGCATCAGATTACGAAGAATAAAAGAAACGATACGCTTGAAATGAGCGCTATACTGGAGATGATTTATGATCCGAAAAAAAATCCGGAGGCAAAGAAAGAAATTTCAAAGCTCTTGTATTAGTTACTTAAGTGTAGAGTACGTATCGATGATATAGTATTCCGATAGTGTACTTTGACTGCGCATTCACTTTACGTTGCGGTTAACAAGAGGATTGTTGAGGCACTAATGATACGTCGGTGTTTCTCTCTCAATAATATCGAGCACACAAATTTAGAACGCTTAGTCCATGCTCAGAAAGCACGACAGGTATTTTGAAACCATTTTTTAAAATTATACAAAGAATTTAATTTAACTGCGATTTACATTGCGAAACAACTTATACGGTTCAAAAAAGTACGACTCGCTATTTTCAATTAACTACAAAACTAAAATTATTTGAGGGCCAATTAGACAGTCAGTATGATAGGTTTGTTATGGTTAAAATTACTGCTAGACTGCTGTGAAAATCTCAGATCGCGAAATATTTCGCGAGAACTAAGCGTCCAACCATGAAAATAAATTTGCCCATAAAAATAGTTTCTGTTTCAGGGGATTTTGCTTTCAATTTAAAAGGGCAACTTTGCGGTAAACGCGTAAACTTTGGTTTAACACAATGAAAATATTTCAACCCCTAAAACAGAGATTTACAAAGTATGGGAGGAGAATTATTTATATTGCATATCAAAGCAGGATCGGCGAAAGTAATTTTATCGCCCGTTTCTCTCAAAGTTCTATCCGAATTAGTGAAGGAAATATAAAAAAGGTGTTCTCCGGAATTGTCATATCTGCAAATTTTAATTTATGATGAAATACATCCTTAATAATCATGATCTATAAAGGCATTATTGTAGATTTTTTAAACCGATAAACGCATTTTCTATTCTCATAAGTCACCGAATAAGGAAATTTGAAAGCATTTTTACGATGATATGAGATTTTCCGTCCATATTTTCTGAGTATCTTTATATATAAAAACAGAGTGGATGTATATTTGTATGTCCAAAATGTTTAACCCACTTTCAGAAGACCTAGAAAGTTGACATTTTCTGCACAGATAGCTTTTAGCTCACAATTGATAGGAAAAATCCGAAACCTCGAGATTTTGGATTTTTAGGATCCGAGATCGGGGTTCCAAATTTTCCGGAAAATCCACGCCGTAGGGGAAGAATAACCAACGCTAAGATAAAGGGTACAAATGGATTCATGCCTAAATATAGTCTATGAATACTTTTAAAGTGCGTCGAATGATTTTCAGGAATATTAGAACATTGTTATTTTTTACCATTAACATTTAATATACAAAACAGAGTGGACATATATTTGTATGTCCAAAATGTTTAACCCACTTCCAGAAGACATAGAAAGTTGAAATTTTCTACACAGATAGCTTTTAGCTCACAATTGATAGGAAAAATCCGAAACCCCGAGATTTTGGATTTTAAGGATCCGAGATCTGGGTTTCAAATTTCCCGGAAAATCCACGCCGTAGAGGAAGAATAGCCCACGCCATGATAAAGGATACAAATGGATTCATGCCTAAATATAGTCTATGAATACTTTTAAAGTGAGTCAAGTGATTTTTAAGGAATATTAGAACCATTAACATTGTAAGATTTATCGCAACATAAATCGATACATCTACTTATATTTATTCGGTAATAAAGATGTTGCTTATTATTTACGTTTTGGCTAATAGTATTGACATACTCCACATAATTTTATTGCTGCACACTACCCATGTGAATATTAAGTAAGACGTTAATGCGTAATTATATTAATGGTAAAACTTTACAATAAAATACATAAAATGGTAAATGTTAATGTAAACATCGCTTGCGTAATTAAGGAATGGGGAACTTTTGGTAAAGTTTGGATCTTTTTTTTGGGACTCCGCCCCCAAACCCCTGAACCAGCAATTCAGAACTTGGGGTACCCAACAGCAAAAGCAAGTAAATTTCAAATTTTATTGTATTATTTTTATTGTAATATGACATCAAAAGCGATATATCAATAAAAATAATAAATAATAAAAATCGTTTGCAACTTAAAAGAAAACTTTCCCGAGCGAAGCCGGGCGTTTCTGCTAGTCCTGAATAAAAGAGTTGTTTTTTCCTTAAATCACAAATTGATTCTAAATTTTTTTTTACCTCATGAAAGGGTGAAAAGACATTTATTATCCATCAAGCACATAAGCAGTTTTTGGGTTAATATATTATCGCCACAGATTCCACTTTAAATTCTAAGGAGCGCAAAAAAATCTATTCTTCTCCTGGTTTGAAATAAAAGAGCCTTAAGCCTCGATTCAGCAGCAGGAGCTGCGACATTTGAAAGGGTCGGAATATCTTTTCTTCTTTAATTGTACCGCTTTAGGTCGCGCACGGAAACAGAGAGATAAAGATATCTTGATGGAAGTACGCAGTCATTTACCTGGCAATTCGAGAACAGCGACGCTTTAAACTGTAAAGAGACGGGAAAATAAGAAGAAAAGGCAGGAATGTGAGATAAAGAGAAATTGAAAGAATGCGAGGGAAGAGGTGGAAAAGGAAGATAAATCGAGTGAAAGAAAAAAGGAAAATAGAAAGAGAAAAGAAAGCGTATGAGAGAAAAAGACAGCAAAAGAGACGAACTAAGAGAGATGAAGAACGTGTGAAGGAGAAATACATATTTTACACGACTTTAAGATGATTTTTCCGTGTTTATTTCAATTGTAGGTTAGGGGTCTTCTTATATTCGCGAACAAAGTAGTATATAAAAAATAGTGACCGTTATTATGCCTAGCTTAGCATGGTTTTAATCACAATGACAATAACAGTATTTGGAGATTTAAATAAAATAGAGCTAATAGTTTTGTTTAACTTATTTGCTTCAGGATTTCGTCAAAATTAGCTTATATTCGAGATAGCCTAATAGTTTGGTAAATACGGTGTGTTTGCGAGTTTTGTCTTAACAAGCGAGAAAAAAAATGACGCTGGGATTAAGTATGCTTTATTCCGCTGTTCCACGTAGTCGTTTACACGAAGAAAGGGAACTCTAAAATTAAGACCATGGGACTTAAGTGAGTTCGATGGCATTTGGAGATAACTTCCGCCGACAGAGGACTCACTAGGCGGTTAAGAGTGAGGATAAAAAAGATAACTAAAGAGAGAGAGACAGAAGGCTGAGAGATATGTGTATAGAAGAGACTGGACCGATTTCGTATTTCTTTTGTCGTGGGCGTGCGGTCCCGACCTTGCAGTCACAGGAAGCGCGTTATCTTCCGGATGTCGGGGGTGGTGAGGGCGAACGAGGGGTTTGGGAATGAGGAGATGGTGAAGAATGAGGAGAGAGAGGAGAGAGAGAGGAAAAAGTTAGGAGGCGGGAGGGAGAGAGAAGGGGATGAAAGGGATGGAAAAAGGGCAAAGTGGAAAGAAAGGAGAGCGTGAGGGGGCAGGTTGGGGTGAGGGGAAGAAAAGGGTTCTCATTCCGCGAATTAAGAGGAAAAAGGCAGGAAAGCTCGTCATGCCTAAGGCATGGTTGCCAGATTGATTCTTGGGTCCGACCCCGGTGACTTATCAAGACAGCGTCGAGAACTAGAGCAAACAAAACTCTTTGTGACAGACTGTCTAACCCGAAATCATGCAACGAGCTCTTATTAGTACGTTTTCTTAAAAGAAAATAACGTGCTTATGTGATCACCTTGTCCTTCGGTCCGTCCGTCTGTTCGTCTGTGGACAATCAATTTTTTTGTTTAAAAGTAATTTTAAAAATTCTTCTTGAATTAGATAACTCATATTGGTCTATGAATTTTCCACAGATTCGATTCTCTCGGTAATTCGTTGATTTTCCGCTAGGTAACTTCAAAATCGAAATACTCAAAAGTTTGAAATGGTATTGTAGCCAAACTACATGGGATATTTGGAAAATTCTTTTTGAATATTATTGCTCTTATCAATATATAAATTTTCCAAAGATTGGATTTTCCAAGTAATCCATAGATTTTCTGCTAGATGGTTTCCAAGTCGGAAAATTCATAAATTTGAAATGGTACTGTACTAAAGATATTTGGAAAATTCTTTTTGAATTAGATAGCTCTTATCAATCTATAAAATTTTCACCGATAGGTTTTTACATGTATTTCATAGATTTTCCGCTACATGGCTTCTTCTTCCGAAAAATTTAAAATTTTGAAGTGGTGTATGACCTACCAACCTACCAGTAGTTCATAAATTTTCCGCTAGGTGGCATTAAATTCGGAAAATTCAAAACTTTGAAATGGCGTTGTAGCTAAACCATTGAAGCTAGAGGAATAAAGTTTTCACGCATGGGAAGGTTTAGGTCAACATTCCAACTGTGCGTGTCCTTAGAACCCTGAAAATCTTTAAGAAAACGCGCTTTAGCAAGGGTATCTTACTTGTTTAGTTTTTAAACCTTGGAACTTTAAAGAAAAAGCTTATTAGATTTACCTTTTAAGGGGGTATAATTTCGTGAGATTTGATTTTTGCGGAAATATTTCAATTCTTTAAATTGTCTTATAAAAACTCAATTTAAAATCACTTCTAACATGCACATCTCTTAAAAATAAAACGGCGAATAAAATGAGGTCTTAAAAGATTCAGCGAGATTTAAGAAAAATTACAAACTTATATGGATGAATTTGACACATTTACATCTTCAAAAATCAATTCCATTATTATTATTTTTATATAAGGATTTTTGCGCTTTTGACTTGGAAGGCGTTTAATGAATTACATTAGTACATATTTTAGGGAACATAACTGCTGAGTAAAATACACACATACTTCAAATACAAAGTATTCATTATCAGTAACAGATAGTTGATCATTATTTTTGCTATAGGTAATCAGTGATCGAAGAAATCAACATCGAAAACTTGAAAAATTATGTTTCTCCCATATCCATGAAACGGATGTTAAAACCAAATACGCATTTCGGCTACAAGTTAGCAGTCATCGGCGGTTATTCATCGATAGTATGTTTTTAGAATTCATATAGCTGCTAAGGCGAGTCGAATTTCAATCAATTCTACAGAATCGAATTAATACGTCCATAATTATACCCTATGATTTCTTCCCAAGTTACAGGCACATTTGCACATTTTTTAGAACAATATTTTGCCCAAATTGTCCGATTTAAAGTTCTCGAAAGATCACTCTTCATGTCGGGAAAATATCGGCTTTGAACGACTCCCTCTGCAGTCCTTACGATTCGTTTTTATCGAAACGCTCTGTTTCGAAGCAAAGAATCGGCATTTTTTATTGCCCGAAGACAAGGAGAAATAAGGAACGAATACTATTTAGAAAATTTACAGAAATCACTGACTCGGTAAAAAAGACACCCGTTAAGCTCTCTCCCATCAGAATATTGTCTTAATATTGTGTTAACGCATTCGAATCACGAAGGGGAAATGGACGATACATCATCACTCATTGTCACGGCTACCCGTGTTCTCGAAAGACGTTTTGAGGGCGAAAAAATATCATCTGTCGTGGTGCGACATTTATCATTGGGAGTGAAAGGATAACACGAAGTAAGTTCTTTGACGCTTAGAATTTTCTATCGTCGTTTGGATGTCTGCTGTTATTGCAACAGCATTTCTTATGTATATAAATAATGTCTATCATGTCTAAGTTTTTACACGTCCATGTGTACATATGTGTCGTCGTTTGGATGTCTGCTGTTATTGCAACAGCATTTCTTATGTATATAAATAATGTCTATCATGTCTAAGTTTTTACACGTCCATGTGTACATATGTGTGAGTGCAAGTGCGGATCCAGACTTCATACTTGGGGGAGAGGGGGTAAGCAAAGATGAAAAAACAAACCATTTGAAATTATCTTGAAAATGATACAGATTTTAATATTGAAAAAGGAAATAGATAAAATTTTGTACAACAAAATAAATGCAGTGAAGATGTAGCATCTCTTCAATATGTCATTTTTATCTTTTATTAATTTTTTGGTGTTCTGAAATATTGGCGGGGATAATTACCCCCTTTATCTCACAAAATTTCACTCGTGTGTATGTATAAATATTTGCGTGTGTTGTATGTATGGGACACGAAAGTTTGGTTCTTAGAATTACAAGGGCGCGAGCTTCTTTATCTTGGCGGAAAGTCCACCGGTTAGTTATGTTCGTAAATGGCAAACGACTAACAAAAGCAAATATGCGAACGAAACTGAAAAACAGGAAGAGACTCTTGGGAAATCAGTTCCAGCAAACACGAAAGGCATTCTCACGTTTCCAGGGTTGTTTACAGTTCCTTCTCTATCGAGCCATTATGCTGAAGGCACTTCATCAACCGGAGAAATCTCGCGGAATCCGAGACGACGAATAAATTATATCGAAGGTGTGCCGAAAAGGCAACAACAACGACGGTAAACGAAGTGGTTCTGTTAAAGATACGTGCGGGGAACTGGAAAGCTTTTCAGAACCAGTGGAATTTGCTGAGGGTCGTATTTGCGCGTGGGCTTGAATCCAGAGCTCTCGAGCTATAGGGGTCCCTGATTGACTGAATCCAGGCCACTATTCCTACTCATCGAGAGGTGAACTATATTTTGAGACCATAGGCGGAAGTCATATTCTAGGCCACTTACATCTTAGCTTCTAGTTGCTGTATTCAACACGGTTTGTTTTCATCCAAAAAACTATAATGAAGTTCCAAAAACTGGCACTGACTTCTGCATCTCATTTCTATGGAAAATTGTAATTATTAATTTCCTAAAATAATTTTTGCGTGATCTTGCGTACCCTAAGGTGTGAGAATCCGGAACAGCTACGGTAAATTCGCCCTTAGTTGTTCCTTTGTAATCCGCTCTTGGATACGCTGCAGACTAATTATTCCAGGGTATTCTTTTGCATTAAGATAATAATACAAAAAATTAAGCGTTAGATTTATATAAGGAAAATTTTATCCAAACTCATGTGAAATACCAAAAATATATTGCCACATACCTATGTATAACTAGAGTGGAGCGTAACGCCTCGTATATTTATCGCTAGTGAATACGTGGAATTTTTGCTGCCGAGCCGTTTAGGCAAGCAGTTTGAATCCCAATAGAACTAAACGGTCGCTACGATAAAGCCGTAGAAGCCCCAGCTGCCTCCCCGGCGATTAACGAAAGCACGTAAAGATACCTCACTCAGACGTGAGGTTAAGTTCCGGAATCGTATACTAGTGGAAGGGGTTATTCGGCCTATTGTTGCCGTTCCTGCTCGGCGCGTCAAAACGCGTCCGCTTGGTAATTTTGGACAGGTATTTGGTATTCGCGCGCTGCGATGATTCTTTTTTTAGTTGGAAATTGTCCAGAAGGGAGGAAATACCTTCTTCTCCTCTATCCTTCCCAATCATTCCCTTTGATCGTCATATCCTCTTACTAAAACACATGTATAATATGCACGCACGCACGAGATGTAGCCTTTCACACTTAAAAGTATTTTTCAAGCTGTGGTTCGAAGGTATTTTACTCCCTCGGTGAATGATTTTACTCGATAAGTACGGGGAAAGCAACAATTATTCGAAGAAATTGGATATTTACTGGCGTTAGTTTGTGTATGGGAGATGACGACACAGTTTTGTGAGGGCGAGTTTTGTTACCGATTATTTCTCGACCGAGAGCATAGCCATTTCCGGCAATTTCTCAGTTTTCGCAATTTATCTCATATCCGTCAGTCAATTCCAGAAATTGAAAAACCAAATGTGAAGCTCACCTTATAACTTTTTATGACTACGGAAAAGGACGAGGAATCAAAGATGCTATCGGAAAAATGAGAATCATGTCAGAAAGGGCAATAGAGTTCAGCCATGATTGCTGCGTATGTTTCGTCAACTGGCAGAAGGTCTTCGATAGAATTATGTAATACTGATGAAGATATTAAAGCATATATGTGAAAATACAAAGGACTGATCAGAAATGTGTACGTGAATCAAGTTGTGAGGGTCAGATTGGAGAAAGCTGATTCCAGAAGAGAAAACATCGGGAGAGGAGTAAGACAAGGTTGTTGTCAGTCGCAGGTCCTACATATGCACATATATGGAGAAAAGTTAATGCAAATAGCACTAGAAGGCACAGGATATTTGGGAAAGAATTATAAAAACAGTAAAATATGTTCATGGTCAACTGCTTCTGCTAAGAAAGGAAAAGGAACTCCAGAAAATTATGAATGGACTGGTGACAACAATTAGAAATTATGGGGTGGAAATAAATACAGAGAAATCCAAAGATCATGTTAACGCCGGAAAAAGAAGGAAACTTGGACATTCGCGATTGATGGAAAGCCATTAGTATAAGTTTCAGACTGTAAGTACCTAGGAAGCATCATTATAAGAGGTGCGAAATGCACCGATGAAATTAGGACAATAATAGCGAAAGCAAAAGTCGCTTTCAGAATAAATAAACTTATACTAAAGGGAAATATAAAGCAAGAGATTGATAAAATGCTAAATATGGAGTACGAAGGTGAATCAAAAAGTTCCCGGAATTATCATACAAAAACAAAAGAAACTCAAAAAGAACCATTTATTTTGGAGTTATTTTTCAACATATTCACCATTTAACTCTAAACACTTTTCCATTCGATGTCGCCATCGTTCTAAATTTTGATTGTTTGAATGAAACCAGTTCAAAACTGCTTGTTTGGCCTCAGATATCGATTCCCAGCGAACTCCCTTGGTGTGCTCCTTTCATTTGGGAAACAGAAAAAAGTCCGAAGGAGCCAAGTCTGGACTGCAGGGGGGTTGAGACAACGTTTCCCAGCGCAATTATCGAAGCACAGCTCTTGATACCGGAGATGAATGTGCTGGAGCATTGTCATGGTGAAGCAGAATTCGCCGATGCAGTTTCCCAGGTCTTTTTTATAAGCGCAGCGTTCAGTTTTTAAAAAACTTGTTCGTAATAACCTCCTGTTACTGTCCATTGTCCCTCAAGAAGGTCGACCAAGATTACGCCTTCACTATCACAAATAACAATTGCCCTAACCTTCTTGGTTGATCGTTCAGATTTGAACTTTATCGGTCCACTTGACCCCCTTGGTAACCATTGTTTAGATTGAATTTTGCTTTCCGGATCGTACTGGTAGATTCATGTTTCATCACCAGTCACTATTCGGCGAAAGAAATCTTCTGGGTCTGCAACAAATCGGTTGAGGAAGTCAACTGCATGGTCAGCTCTCTGAGTCTGTGTTCAGGGCGCAACGCTTTCGGTACCCATGTAGCAGAAAGCTTGCTTAATCCTAAACTACCTTTGAGGATTGATTGAGCTGAGCCATATGAGATGTCCAAACGTTTGGCTATCATTTTCACTGAAACTCGTCTATCTTATTCCACAACTGATTGGACGTCGACCATGGTTTCTTCGTTGATCGCCGTTGATGGTCTTCCACTTCGATAGTCATCTTGAACGTCTTCTTGTCCAAGCTTAAACCGTTTAATCCATTCATAAACTGCAGTTTTCTTAGATGCATCATCACCGTAAACTTTCTGCAAAGCCTGAAAAATGGCATTCGATTTCCAGCCAAGTTTTGTCAAAAACTTTACGTTTACCCAAATCTCAAACTATAAGTTATCCATACTCATGAGTTAATGGGTTAGAAAAACTGCTTTTATATTATAACAAATGAATGAATTGTTACGAAATATTGAATTGTTATGACTAAGATAATGCTAGTTTTAGGCAACAATGCTTCGTATTTCTAGAGAGAAAAAACATGAACACTCAGAAAGATGGCATGAAATACTAGGAACATGCTATCTATCCTAATTAGCAGAATTGGCTTGATAATGGTGGCAGCGCGCACATTTTGAATCGGGCCCCGCGATTTTTCTAGCCGACTCTGCAAAAAGAGACCGACGATGAGGATAAATAATGGAATAAAAAGTTTGTAATTCAATATAAAACGAAAAGTAAATGATGAAAACGCGGAACAATTAATTTTGCTGCTCTATGGCATATATAGCATATGGTTTAATATTGAATAAAAAATTCAGAGGTACAGCTTCAGCTGTATCGATGGGTTAAAATAGTTTGAGAATCGATATGAGTTAAGTGAGTCCTCTCTTTTTTTGAGTGCCACAGCGTAAGCTTCAAAGCACGTGTAAGACTTCGCGTGTGTAAGAGCAAGTGCGTGTTTACTTGTGTGAGTGTGTGTGTGTGTCGTTATCCGTGATTGGGTTCGATAGAGAGAGAGCGAGAGAAAGAGAGAGTGCGAGAGAAAGAATGCGAGAGAAAGAGAAAGTGCGAGAGAAAGAATGCGAGAGAAAGAGAGTGCGAGAGAGAGCGTGTGTGTATATTCATTTTTTGTCTCAGATGAGGATTTTCGTTGCCTTAGCCAATACCTGTGTTCAACCATATAATACCTTGGAAGCATCATAACGAGACATGCAAAATATAGCGATTAAATAAGCCCCGGAAGATATAAGTAAGAAATTGATAAAAGCGTACCTACGGAGTATCGCTTTGTATGGAGAAAAATTATTGACACTCAGGAAAAAATATATATAACACTTGGATAGCTTCAAAATGTGGGCATGGAGAACAATATTGAAGATAAAATGCACAGATAGAATGAAATACGAGGAAATATTAAGAATATTAGGAGAAAAGTGAGTAATTATGCAGACTATAAGAAAGAGGAAGGCGAACTGGATGGGACTTTACCTCAGGAGAGAGAGCATGATTAAAGATGGGTTAGAAGGAAAAGGAGAAAAAGGAAGAAAGGATTTATAGAGAGAGAGAGAGAGCAATCAGGAAATGAAGAAGATTGCGGAAAGCAGTTTACCAAGTTTAACCAAGAATAATCACGGACCTTTCTACGTCTGCCAATGATGATGATTTCTTTGGGCTTGATAGCGCTTCTGAGAAGATTCTGTCAACATTCAAGAGATCTGTGAAAGGAAAGGTTTGACAAGTTTCACATTGAAAGTTTAAATTAATAATAATAATGTCTATTATGATATGCTTATTTTTTCAGTAAACACGCTTTTTCTGCATAAATAATATATAAAAATGATAGTGTGTACTAAATAATACAACCTGAAATCTATTCAAAAGTTTAAGCATTTTTCAAATTAATATTTTATACACTGAACCTCTAAATCCTGTTGGACAACTCTGTCCTAAGGAAACTCAAATTAGGTCACATGATAGAAATTATACCGGGGGGGCTTTCAAAAAGTCTTTTCCATGCACTTTGCGCCTGTTAAAAACCAATCAAAGGAGCTTCTTTTCTAGTCGGGAGATTTTGCTACGTTTTCTTCTCAACCTATTTTTTGTTTTAATAATTGACTTATATACATGAAAATTTTTAAAATGGTACTGTAGAGAAATTCAAATAATTCTGGGGACGATGTAAAAATATTACGGCATTCTACGAGGTGGTATGTACCCCAAAGCATTTTAAGGTTTGTTAATTCAAAATAATTGTGTTAATTCGATTGGTATAATTAAGTAAATTAATTGAATCGTTTCGAAAAAGATGTTCAACGAAAAAACTCGTCTATCTCCGAAAATTCAAGTGCCCGTGATCTTTTTAGACGGTACTCACCCCGCAGACCGTGATTTTCCCACCGAATATTCTAGGAATGCATAAGGATGTAGAGCGCCCTAACTTCCTTCAGTGCTTTTTTAATTTAAATTCCAAATATTTTTTAAACCTTCCTGCGCTAATCCCATAATACCTGAGCCTAGAAGTCCAGGGTCATTCATTACGGAAAATTTTAAATTGCTGCAAATTCCCGAGCTAGCTGTTCTCTTTTTTTCTTCAACATTGCCGAAATCTCGCTGACCTCAAACCGTTTGCGCCAAATTCAGCCGGTTCATACCCAAAAAGGGAATTAACCCTCCCCCTTAATTAAAAAGCTAGAAAAAATTAACGTTTCTGGAGCACTTTTTATTTTTCGAATATGTCCCCATGGAAAAACTGCCTTTGACAAAATATATTTGACGATTACGGAACGATTGGTGAATTAAAGCCTTGATTATGGATCGCTAAGTCGCAAATGGAATGCATTTTTTCGGACATAAAGGGAGTTGACCGCATTTACAATTTTTCCTCCCTTTCCTGTTTTGAAATTTCTGTTTATGAGTTAGTATATTTAACAAATGAAAATCAATTTTGCGAAACCAATGGAAATATTTTACTTCTACGAATTATTCCATCCCGATGAACAGATGAATTAATGAGAAGGTCTACCGAAATATTGGGGATCTGATTTGAAGAGAAAAACGGTTTACTGCGTTTAGCAGGATTAATATCCGAAATTAACTCACGGAATTTCCAGCGGTTGCAATTAGCGAAATATCCTGCTGTTCTTTCAATTTTAAAGGTTTGAGTTTCCACGACTAACAATGGCAATCGTATACGTGTACTTTCAGCGCTGCTTTCGCCCCCAGAAATTAAATGAATGTTTTACGGGAAGATATAAAAGTATTAATCATTGTAATGGTTCTTTGGATTGAGGTCAACCTCGGTGCAGGTAGGAATGCATTTTGTGCAGCGAATTAATTTAGCGAGAAAATCTCAATTATTTTTAAGTTCCAATAAGCAAATTTCAAACACCCTATCCCGCGATAAAAAGTGCGTAGTATTTATATTGACAGTAAATGAATTTCCTTCTATGAAACATTTCGTCGAGTTTACCCAACGAGTGATATTTTATCGCCAACAAATACTCGGACTTCTAAACGCAACATGTCGGTTAATTTTCCACGCGGTAACATTTTAAAAGAAACTTCTCTCGAAACAAATTGAAGTACATGATGCGAAGCGTCTTCACTTCCTCGCTGCCGAGAGAAGAACCTGATCCGGAATATTTCCAGAGAATCGGCAACGTCGGCCGAGACATGCAAGGCTACTCGGTCGATTCCATTATACGGGCCACTGGAGATGTGGGAGGGTAAAAGGCGATGTGACAACGCTGTTTTTCTCTTTTCCCCTTCGGTATTCCGGAAATTAAGACACTCCGCTGCATTTCCTCCAAACGCCTTCCATTCGCAATTTATCACACTTTAACCTTGATGGATGAAGCACTGGTCAATGGGTTTATTAAAGCGATCCGTTTATACTCGCGTGAAAAAAAATCCCCTCGGATAAGCAAACAATGAAAATTTTTCTCGCTGAACGATAAATTTTCTTAGTTAATTTTCACAAGAAGTTTCGCGGCACGTATGCGCTGATTTATATCCTGGATGTCAGAAGAATAATATAATGTAAGAACTATTCAGTTTGTGTAAACACGATATTTTGCTAGAGCATAATTCTAACTAAATTTGACCGGCATATTTCTCATTAAAGTTTTAATGTGCAAAGATTACTTACTCTAACATAAAAGTTTTAAAATAATATCACTCTTTAAAGTCTTAAAGAATATCACCCTATTATTAACGAGCGAATAAAAGGAATTTGCAAATTGAATCAAATGTCTGCCATTCAAACGTTTTCTCCTATTGAATCATTAGAGAACAGTTTAGGTTGTCTATAAAGAATCCCAGGTCGTAATATTACTAGGAAATATATAGGCTGAACCAATTTAAGCCAAGGTTTATCTTGAAATTCATCAGAGATGTCGACATAATTAAATATCTTCCAACGAAAGTGTAGAAATCTTGCTTGATTTTTGGGAAATATATCACAGAAGTAATAAAAATGGATGAAATAAATGTATTCAACCCACTTAAGTCCCCCAGTTCTCGTTAGGGGACTCGTAATTATCAATTTAATGTGACTGCAAAAGTAGATACAATTTATAAAATATTTTTCTCAGATTTATATACACCCTAGGAAAAAATCTATCGTTTTTGTGTTAGACATTGTAAATTTATCATTTATATTCAACGCAAAAATATTACACAAATTCAAGAAAAAACTTCCTGGGATTTAATGGGTTAATATTTAATCCAAATATGTTTTAAGTCGAACGCCAACTTCTCGTTCTCGTTTCTTCTCGTTCTTCAAATACAGCTCTATCGATGGTATTATTTTTTTGCCAGAATTAACGATAAGAATGCCAAATGCTTATTTTTTGACCTTCCGTATTTTAGAACGGGTTGAAGAGCTGTGATATTACGTGTTTACGCGAGAAAAAACGACCAAAATGTCGCGACGGAGAAAAACCGACAACGGAGCTTCTCCAAGAAGGTTGCGTTTGTTTTCTTTTCGTTCCGCGCATAAATACCGACTCTCTGATCTTAACATTTAGGGTCAACTCGCACGCGCCACCGCCACCGCGCAGCGCTGAGTTTTTTTCATCTGCGGCCCTCCCATCGACTTTCCTCCTCCCACTCATTTTTTTCCCTTGACTCGACTCGGCACGCCGTCGCGGATTCATCTCTTTCTTTTTTGTTTATTTATCAGTCATCTCATCCCTACCCTTCTTTCCTTTTCGTCTTCGACCTCCGGCAGGCTTAATGCGACTCCCGCGAAAAAGAGATTCCTTTGAAGCCATTAGCTTGAGTGAGTGCGGGCAAAGGGAACAAGGGTAGTCTCGCGAATACGGTGAAGTAAGGAGGAGGCACTGAATGAGAGGATGATGGAGACAGAGCTTGAGGGGAAGGGAAGTGAGTGAGAGGGAACGACAGGGAGAGGAGATTGATGGAGAGAGAGAAAGAAGATTGAGACAAAGACGTAGTGGAAGAGAAAGGGAGTGAGAGTGAGAATAGGAGGAAGATAGGAGGGAAAAGATGGGGAGAGGAAATAGGTAGATACACGTCTTTATTTGGGCGAGATTGAAACTTAAGTAGTCTCTTCTTCCGTCTAACTAAAACAGAGAAAGTGGGAAGGGAACGAGAGGATGATGAGAGAGAAAATAAGAGGGAGAGAATAAATCAGATGGAGTGAAATGATGAGGGGGAGAGAAAGAGACAGACAAACGACTTTATTAATGGCAAAATTGAGACTATACTATCCCTTGATACATTTAAAGAATGAAGGAAGGAGAGTGGGAGAGAAATAATGTAAGAGAGAAATAATTTGTGTGTGTGTGTGAGAGAGAGAGGGAAAGCCAGCCAGACAAACAAACAAGCTACTTTATTAAGGGCGAAATAGAGACCATAATTCCTTCTCACATTAAAAAAAAGAGTGAGGTAGATAATGTGAAAAGGGGAGGAGAGAATGAGAGAGATGGAGTGACAGAGGGGGATGAGGGCGTGTGAGAGAGAGTGTGTGAGAAGGAGGGAGTGAGAGAGAGGGAGTAAGAGAGAATATGTGAGAGAGGGAGCGAGAGTGATAGAGTAAGAGAGAGAGAGGGGGGGAGAAATAATGAGGGGCAGAAAGAGAGAGCAGAGAGATGTAGGGAGAGGAAAAAAGAGGCATAGAGGCACGGTTCGTGACTATATATACCTATGTAAGCCCTTACGCGGTGGTCGAACTAATGGTGAAAGGGATCCGCCGCAAAGGAAGTGGCGGGGGTCGACAAAGAAGGAAAGAAGCCGCCTTTATTTAGGGTGAAATGGTTGAGAAGAAGAGTGTTACTAAAGAGAGGCAGCGAAGGAGAGAATAATGAGAGGGAGAGTAGTTAAAGGGGGCAAAAGAACGAAGAGAAGGAATGAGGGCGATTAGAGGGAGAAGCGAGAAAGGAGGTAAACTCATGAAGCGAGGAGCGGAGATGTAGAGAGGGAGAAAGGGAAGGAGTGTTAGAAGAGAGAATAAAAGCGGAAGGGACGTGAAATAGAGAGAGAGAGAATAATTAGTGTTAGTGGTGTGGAGAAAGCTAGAAGCAGCTGGGAGAGGAGGAGAATAGGGAAGGATCAAAGGAGAAAGAGGATGCGAGGAGGTAAGGAAGATGGCGACGATGAGGCACCCCCTTTTTTGATGTATTTATGCTTGGATGCGCCTCAACAGTTTATCTTTTGAAGTAACTTTATCCGATAAACATGACGTGAGATGTACTATGTGTAGTTTATTCATTCCAGGAATATCGCCATGAATTTTTCTTATCGAGACGAAATAATCTTGATTCGTTCCGACGTATATCTTTTTTCGCCTTTTAAAATGCAGTCAAACCTTTGTATCTCGAGCGTCCATATCTCGAATTTTTTACAAATCGAATAAGAATGTTCATTTACAGTATTTTTATGGAAAAGTTACAGTTTCGATTTGCTGTATTTTTCTATATATCGATTATTTCTGTCTACCTCAGGGGTTCGAATTAGGGAGGTTCGATTGATCGATTATTTGTTGATAACACTATAGATATTTTATTAATCTGATTCTACTCGATGTCACTTTTACTGTAAATAAATTTTCCTCTTAAATAATTGCACAGTGTACATCGTTTATATGTAAAGTTTATTTAATCTTTTTCATAGTTATACAGTTAAAATAAGCTGCCGTAAGAACTAACAAGTAAAGTGATATAAAATGGTCCGTTTTAACACGACGCGTAGTAAGGCTAATCTCACGTTTCCGTCCAATTTCGCGGCCGCCTCTCTTCGCTGGGTAAACCCTACTACACAACGCTCTCCATCATCCTTGGGAGGAAAATTACAGCAGATAAAAGACTAGATTTTTGATCCCTCTCCATTACGCGTCTCCAAGACAACCGCGGCACCGACGCGCCATCAACTTCTGGTGATATTTTATACGAAAACACGAAAGCGGGGGCGATGGTAATACGGGAAGGAGAGAGAATGCTAGAGGGCGAAGGGAAAATTCGCAAAGAGTTCCAAAAATGGTTTCTTTTCTCGTGGGCGACCATCCCACGAGAGACATGGACGTGGAAGTATAAAAAGGTTTTAGAGTTGAACGCGTGCGGATCTCGTTATGTCGCTTAATCCGTGGTTACCGAATCCTCACGTGGGATGGCAATGTTCGCGAAAAATTTGATGGGCCACGGTGGGCGAAAATAAAGACGTCTCATTCACGCATTTTTCGCCTCGCGAGTTTCGCTTGGCATGTCTTTTTCGCCCGTTTTTATTTCCGCCTCTTGTTCCGCCGCCTTCATTTGCATGCCAAAAGCGGGTGTGAGGTTCGTTTCTCTTTCGGGTGTGATCGATTCGTCCGTGCGGCACGTACGACGGGACGAAAAAAATCACTCGCGAAGAATAACACTTCTTAGCGCTTCGAGAAAGGTTTCTTTTTATTGGAAACAGATCCAAACCGAATGTGGCCTCGATGTTAAGCTAGAGTCTCTTCCGCGGCGGGATTGAACCTCATCTTTTGGAAAACGTCGCCAGAAAACTGTCTCGCATTTTTTTTATTTGTTTGGGCATGATTCGAGGCGATGGCAAGGGTTCGGAGAGAAATCGTGCCCGATTTTAAAATACTGGGTGCACTGATAACGTTCGTGGAAGGAGGTGATGAAAAATAAAAGCCTCGTGAAGGAGGAGGACCGCTCTTTTGAGATAGCTTGCGTTAAGTGAATAATAAAAAAGCAAAGGTGATATGGTATAAAATGAGTCAACGAAGAAAAGACTCAAAATATTCTCGCGGTTTGGACATTTATTTGAGTTTGCACGATTACCTTGCAAGCCGACAAAAGTGTTAGGCAGGATGTGCCATTATATCACACGTACATGCCCGAACAGTGGTTCTACACATATATACATGTATGCAGTGCCGTAACTGGGATATGGCGAATGTGACATTTGTCATAGGCGCCGGTTGCAAAAGGCGCAAAACATTTCCGCAGAACATGGCAAAAGTTTATTTTATAATAAATAAGTGTTGATTTAATACTCCAATGTTAAAGTGATTGTCGATACAAACGCTATTATACTTTATTAAAACGCAGGAAAATAATATTCTACATAAGGCGTTTTCTAAAATTTTGCCATAGGCGCCATATCTCTCAGGTACGTCATGTATGGATAAAAAATATAAATGTGACGAAATAAGGCTGTGGTTTTAAGGCATGAAAGTAATTAATTGGCATGTAATTATATAACATACAATTAATTTGGACTACCATTTGATTCGTTTTTGACTCCGATGTGTTATTCCCGTAATCATACAAGTGTGTTAGCTTACGCTCTTCGCTTTTTCTAAGGATTCCCAAGCTCGTTGGATTGTCGTCATTTAAGTGTTTCGTAACAATTGTCTCCCTCGGATCGTTTAGATTATCGAAGTCGGGCTTAATTTTTTTCTTGTGAACATCGATCGAATTCGGGAATCCTTCGATATTTTTCGCTGTCTTCTTTTGCAATCTGTCTTCATTAGATAGCATATTTATTTATTTAAAAAACATTGCAATTTGGCCAGCCGGCCAGGTGGCAAGAAAAACATAATATATAATTCTAAAATTCCAATTTTACAAATAAAGTGCTCATAAATTATATTAGAAAAATTAAAATATATTAAAAAATATTTAACAATATACAATTTCAAACTAATTACAATCAGTGCCTAGAGTGCGGATTTTCGTGGGTTCATGAAAGGCCTTCTCGGCTACCGTAGCGGTCACGGGGCTCACGAAGTCCCCACCGTACTTCACCCTTCTAAGCAATCCCCTACTTTTCCTGCACTTAGGCACAGTTACATAGATATTGATGCTACTAATATTCCTCCTCACAGTTCGTCTTATTTTTACCATACATATATGAACTAACTCTACGTTTAAAATGTTTCGCGTCCTTAGGTAAGGGCTTGAAGAGCACTTCAGGTAACTTGTTCCACTCGCTGATTCCCCTGTTTAGAAACGAATACTTTGCTGTATGTGTCTTCTGCGGCCTAAGTTTAATTTTAAATTCATGGCTATTTTTCCCTAAAAAATTCGGCACCTGCATTCTACTTCTTAAGTCATCCCATGCTTCATTATTGCTGTATGCCTGGTACAGTCCCCCTAATCTGTTAATTTGTCTCCTATTTTCTAATGATTCCCAATCCAGAATTTTCAACATTCCTGTGACGCTGTCTTCCTTTTTAAACCTACCTAGCACATATCTCGCAGCTTTCCTCTGGACTTTCTCTATTTTCCTTTTTTGACCTATCCCATGCGGATCCCATACATATTGGTCTGACTATAGTTTTGTAAGCCTTTTCCTTCGCAGCCATACTACTTCCTTTAAGATTACGCATAACATAATGTAGGTTTTTATATGCTTTTCCTATAATACTGTCAATATGCCTATCCCATCCTAGATCTTTTGCTACGTGGACGCCTAAATACTTGCAGCAATCATATTTTGGGACCATTTCGCAATGTAGGTTGTATCTGCGCTCACTCATTAGTCTTTTGTTCGAGAACGTAACGTGTTTGCTTTTGTTAATATGTACGCTCATTTTGTTTATCCTAATCCAAGCTTCTATCTTTTCGATATCCTCTTGTAAAATTTCCCGGTCTTCCTCACTTTTTATTTGCCTATATATAATACAATCATCCGCAAATAGACGAATTCTTGAATTAATGTTATTCGGAAGGTCGTTAACATAAATAAGAAATAGTAACGGACCTAAAACGCTTCCTTGGGGCACCCCTGATGTGATATTCACAAAATCTGACAAACTTGTACCTATTCTAACCCTTTGAGCCCTACCAATAAGGAAATTTTTAACCCATGAGATCACTCTCTTATCTATGCTTAACTTACATAATTTAGCTAGAAGAATGTCATGAGAGACAGTATCAAATGCTTTTGCACCATCTATTACAATCCCATCCACCTCTTCCCCTTTATCAATTGTGTCTGCAATATCCTGAACTAGTCCTAGTAACTGAGTATCACAAGAGTAGCCTTTTCTAAACCCATGCTGATTTTTACATAGCCAATTATTTACTTCCCAAAAGTTGCGCAAGTAGTCAGCTATTATTTTTCCATCAGCTTGCAAACTACTGATGTTAGACTAACAGGCCTGTAACTTTCAACGTTGGTTTTGTTCCCTCCCTTATAAATAGGTATTACTATCGCCTTCTTCCAGTCCGTTGGTATACTATCGTTATTTAAAGTGACAGTAAATAATAATCGCAGATACGGTACTATTTCCCTAGAACTCAACTTTAATGCCTCTCCCGCAATATCATCTGGTCCCCTAGATTTGCGATCTTTTAACCTTGCCACCTTTTTTTTAAATTTCCGCATTCCGAATCTTAATGCGTTTTGGCTCTTGCGTCAATCCAGTGAATTTATTTAACTCCGTTTCCGACGCTCTATCCTTCAAATCCCTACAGCAGGGCGGGCCAACCTTGGTCTGAGCAGGAGCCACAGTACTGCAATAGACATATCAGGGACAAGACAGTTTTGCGCCCTATGCAAGATTTGAAAATTACCACCCCTCCTAACGAAAGAATACGATACAAAATTTTACCTCTCAAAACAGTAGTTTATTTAGAACGTAGAGGTAAAATAAAACAATATATTTTATATAAAAAGTTACACTTAAAAATTTAAATGATCATTTGTCGCGCCTCTAAGTATGCTGTGCCTGGCTCGCCTAGCTTTTATCTCGGCTTTGGAAATAGACATCACCGAAGAGCCGCAGTAACATGAAATGAACTGATAAACTATATGTTACAGATAATGTTGCTGCTGTAGTATATTAATTTATGTATTTATTTATTTCTGCATATTACACACTGGAAAAGATAATAATAAAAACAAAAACTTACTCTTTTATTTGAAAATATTTAAAATTTCCACACGTGTAAATCTGGGTGCGCATTTTAATCGGAAAATTACGGTATATGCAAAGCAGCTACTGTTTCAATATCAACTCTCAAAGAGCCCGCGGTTGGCCATCCCTGCCCTACAGACTTATCCAAACTTCTTTTACAAAGAAAATAACGGAGGAACGATCGTCTGATGGTCGAAAATACTGTATTTATTCAGTTTTTATCGGAAAACTTTATATATATGCATTCATAAATCCGTTGAAAACTTTTATTTGTGCATTTGATTTGATAGAACGAGACGAAAAAAGCTAGTGATCGATTATTGATGTATACGATTTGAAGAAAAAAATTTCAAACTCTAACCAATTTTCTTTATTGGACGTTAATCTCATTCGCTATTTTTGGATTGGTGGCGTTTGGAATGAACTTATGTTAGTGCCAAACGAGTTCGCGATCAAATAACACTGAATCGGACTTAATGAAATGAATCTTTTCTTTCGTGCTATTTTGAAAGCACCGCCCACGCATTTATTCGCGGTTTTTAAAATAACAAAGAATATCTGATGAATAATACGAGATTGTTTGCTCTAGTGATGAGACTTTCTATTTAAAGGAATTCACTTCAGCATACTATTAAAATATCCTTTCTTTTCAAATCAACCTCATTCGTTATCCTAGTTTAGCATTTCCCTCATTTCTTTCTTTTTTTTAAAGGATAATCTCTTTTAAAAACAAATATTAAATTATACAAAAACGCCCTCATCTGAACAGCTGAAGGTCAAACAATGAAAAAAGGTCCTTTCCGAGAGTGCTTCTTTTTTGTTGGTCGTCCGGGCGTTCTCGCGCCTCTATGCGATAATGGGAAGCCCTAAATTGCTCACGCGACTAGAATAAAAAGGCATTCCGAGAAGAGAAAAAGATTGGGTCATGTCATGAGACTTTTTCTTTGAGGAAATCTCAGTTGGGCCAACCTTTCTAGATCGTGACGAATTTTCTTACGTGTTTAGAATTTTAATGCGACGCGTAACTTGTTGCTTGTGCGTTTAGTTAGGATATAAATCCGTAACGCAATTTGTCGTAATTTTTTTCTCTTTCATTTATTCTATGTGTGGAGTTGTCGATTAATGAGGACAGATTTAAGTCATAGTTAAAATATAATAGATATTTTAATTTCCGTACGGGTAATTGCTATGGTTTTTGTCACCCATTGTTCTCACCAAGACAGAATTTAATGAAGGCTGTGACCTCTCATTAACGTCTTCTCTTTGCTATTTCACAAAATGCCTTGTTCTATTTATAGGGATTTCATAAATTTTTGATCGATCCTAGGAACTTAATTTCTGAATCGACTTCATAATTTTCAGCCATGTGTCTGTTGGCATCAAACTGCATTTCTCTGGCTTTATGGATTTCGTTGATGTTTGTAGTAATTCGTCGATCAAATTCAATTTTCTTTCATATCTGAAGAAATAGCCTGCAGATTTATATGACCAAAAACATCGACTTATGATATTCAGTTTACTTTGTTAGTTCTCGGGTAAAATCGAGTCCTCCGGAATCCTGAATTTACAGTCCGTATTATCTCTGGACAAGATGTGTTGATACATTTAAGTCTTTCACACCGAGGAATCCTTACTCGTTTAAAATACAGGATCGTAGTCTTTAGGCTCGCAGTTGAAACACTTGTTATTTCAATTATATCTGAGATCTCCAAGAAGAATTGATATGTTAAAAGTTTATATTAATACGCTTATAATGATATCGCTTTCTGTCAGAAATATTTCTCCGGATTGAAGAAATAAGAGATTTTTTCTAAAATATAGGATAAGGAATAGTATAAACACCTACACACAGTTGAGTATTAACCCTTAAACATATGTAAATCAAACTTTGTCAAAATTTTGGGCATTTTCTCCCGGGGTTCGAGTTAGAGGTTTACCTGGACTCATAAATAAGTATGTGTGTACATAGGTATGTATGTATATAAATCCAACTTACTCTGCCCCTTTTCTTTTCCAGTTGCCTAAGGGGAAAAGTTTAAGCGGCAAAAGTTTTGAGATCGAATCCCAAATCAGTATTTTCGACGTTTTCCGAAAACTTTTTCCGTGAACCGACCGACCGGCGACGCAAAGAACTCCAAAGCAATAAAGGAATTCGCTGCGAATTTTTCAACGACAAACTTTCCAGTTTTATTTATTTTCAACCGCTAGATTGACGTAAAAGGAAGGATTGTGTGCGTGAGAGAGTAAGGGAGTTTCGATGAATATTTTTCGCAAGTTAAAAATCTGTCCAGCATACGCTTTACAAACTTTCTCATATCCGTACGCTTTATTTCCGTACAATAATGCCACCGGCCATAATAATACCTATACACACAATTGTACTCGTAACAACGAGGCTGCTATTGCTTATAGGGAGCGCTTGGAGGTTGTTGGGCATAAAAATCGCTATGTTATAATGTTCCTAGATAGTGCATATATACTAATTTCTTGAGTGATATGGCTCATGTAACATCAAGCTCTATAACCGGACGAATTTTAATTCAAATACGTGCCGCCATTTTTGAGTGAATCGAAATTTAATGAAAATCATCATGAATAAATTTCTTTCTTTTAGACATTCTTTGGTTCAAGTCTCGAGCTCGTACGATGATTATAGGTAAATTAAAAATGGTAACTGAAAAAGGTTTGCCCGCTACGTTTCAGCTCTTCATATGTTATTCAAATGGTGAGAAGAAACGTTCTTGAAAACAAAGTTGTGGCTTCACTGTAGACGAAAAAAATTACAGGCGGCGTTGCCAAGCAATTCCTGAGATTTTTGTCGAAAAATAATGATGATGTTTTTTGAGTTTTAAGCCGTTTTCTCATTTTCCCATTTAAATCCGCCATTTGTTGAATTTCGGAAAAACAAAAATTTTAATTCCATCGAGTTATATAGAAGAAATTTCTATTAAACTCCATTATACCGCGATTTGATCCATTTCAACAAAGCTCCCATTCTGGGTTTTAACACACACACACACACACATATATACGAGATTTTATCAGATGGACGGAATGGCAAAAACAACTCATTCGGACTCGGTCTCGGGAGTAAAAAAGGTGCACATATTCACCAAAATCTCGAATCAGATTATTTTCACCACCACAACACACGCTCTATATATATGTACGGTATAATTCGCATGTGATTAAGTAAGATGTAAACGGAAATTTCCCGTTCGTCGAAATTTGTCGGATAAGGCAAAAGCCGAAAGACATGGCGAAAGTTCGCCATGTCTTCGATGTGAGGAAATTCGGTTGTTCGAATGCATTTACGTGTTGTCCGGACAGAGAGAGAGAGGGAGGGAGGATGGCGGTGTTGTTGTCTTCTAAAGACTCGAGAATCCGCAAATTAAGGCCCGCGATGACGTGCAAATCTCATTCTAGAGAGAGATAGAGGGAGAGAGAAAGAGAGATAAAGGAGATGCGAGAGAGAGGGAGAGAGAGACGAGCTGTCTTTATCGAGTGACATCCTTTTCGCTCAAATCTCTGCATTGCGGCGCCCAGGGGGAATTCGGAACATGTTACGCAACCACTCGCAATAAAAAAGTGGAGGAGCTATCCCCTCTCTCCCGCATTCCCTTTCTTTCTCGTTTTTATCCGCACCAAGAAAAACATTGTCTCCGGACACGGAGGACGCAGACGGCGTCTTCTTCTTTTTACTCTCGATTGAGATGGATGAGTCTTGCAGATCCCGGGCGTTTTTGCGTGTATTTTTATCCTACGGTGGCTTAAATGTCTCGCACTCCCCATCCTTTTAATTCTGTCTTTATACTATATATCTACGTCTTTCTGTCGCTCTCTCAAGAAAATTTTATATCTCACTTTTCCGGCAATATAAAAATTTCAGATTACCAATCCTCTAAATAATATTACAATCATATCTGATACAAACACAAGATAGGGAGACAATAAATAAGATGGATTTAAGAACAGCAACAAAGTGCTCAATTCCAGAAACATGTACAATGTACGCTATGTAATTACCTACTATCTAGGCCAGTGTTTCTCAACCTTTTTTTTGTTTGCGTCACCCCATTTCTGTTCTGTGTCACCCCGTTCACTGTTCCATTTCCTTTAAGTCATCCTTATTAATTAGGCTTTATCTACAACATAAAGATCAAAATTTATGCGTTTAAAGATGCAGAGGCAGGTATTCTTCTGGTTTTATTTATTTTTATAAGCCAGAATATGATACACTGTGAATTTATCAAACATTTGCGTCACCCTTCAATAACTTTCGCGTCACCCTGGGGTGTGATGTCACCCTGGTTGAGAAACACTGATCTAGACACTTTGATTCCAGAAAACTGACAGGTTTTCTGATTCTATGAGCGAAGGAAGTTTTCACGTAACTTGTATTTGTTTATAAAAACATATACCGGTATATCACTCCGATGTTCGCCAATTAAACTTTTGCGACCATTTCTGAGTAGTTCACATCACTAGTATGAATTTTTCGGCCATAAAAAATTGCCCCTCATGCTGTAAACACATTATACGGTAAATGTCTCTTGATGTAGCAGGTTCTTACAGTAAAAATCAAAGAGTACATGGTGGATATACCTTTAAGTGAAATATGTTAATATACCTTAGTTATTGCCCCTATTTTTCAGTTTATATATAAAATACGCATAAATGTTAAATCTAGACTGTTTTATACGACGAAGAGTTAAATGTAAGATGAGGCTATATACTCTCAATTCTCGCCTGTAAAAAGAGGTTTGACTGTGTCAACCCTTCTCATTCTATCTCCCTCCCCCTCTCTCCCTCTCCCTCGCTCTCACATCTCTTCTGTCTCTCCCCGACCACTATCTTTACCACACTCTCTCTATCCCTCTTTCTATTCTCTCTTTCTTCATCTCTCACTTTCTTTCCTCTCTTCCCCTTGTCTCCCCACGTTTCCCTTCTTCCTCTCCCTATTCTTCCATCTCTCTCCTTTTCTGTTTTATCACTTTCTGCATATATATCCCTCTCCCTTCCTCACTTCTGCCGAGAAACTTTCGAACAGATACAAGACTCTCAATACAAGACCAAAATGTCGGATACTATCTATAGAAGACTATAATATTTTTGTGGAAGATATAAGGATAGACAAAAACTCGTGAAATCTAGCATCCGCCGACATGGCCGTCAAAAAATATATCGTTTATCTCCAAGGGGAAATTTGCGATGGATGGATTTTTACAATCGCTGTAAATAACGACGCTTTTTCTTGGCCGGTTACGCTCTTGAGACCCGGGGATTATTTCGATGCCGGATAAAATATCCATTTATTGCCGGGTGGCTGATCGTCTCGTCTTTGTTTTTTTTACCGTCGTCGATTTCCGCTCCGCGGGCACTTTCACGGTCGTGATGCTTAACTCGTTCTTTAGAACGTGCGAGGAGGTCGCTCAGGAGAAAGAGAAAAAACAAAAGACAAGGGCGAAATTAACAACGTGAGTTTAATAATGGATCGCCCCCGATGATTTCGCATGCATGGCTGCGTTCCGCCCGAAACTTAATAAAGGAGCGTTTCGAGTGAGAGAATCCCACGCTTTGAAAATGGCGTCTTGATTTTTTTCATTTACAGCCTATTTAATAAAATTCTTCTACTCTCTACGGAACATAAAGTATATTTTATGCTTCGGCGGCGACTCAATTATTGCGCTTTATTTATTTACGTATCTCGTCGAATGTTTCCATATTTATGAAGGAGTTTCATCAACAGAGATTTTGCAACTTGCTACTTTAATGACGCCACTTCCACGTTTTGGTCCGAGAAATGGACGGGAAAGTAAAACGGAATAAATCCTCGGAGAGACCATGCATCGAATACTAGTTGTTTTTTTAGCTTTGAAGATCTTGACGTCTTTCGCTTTCTCAATTTTTTCGAATGCCCTTATTTTCCTCTGCCACAACTTCTTCAGTTCAAAAATGAATTATTCAGAATTGAATTATCAAGCCCGTCTAGAGACATGAATCTAATAGCTGCGTTGAATTAATGGATTCAGGAGTTACATTTATCATCAATCGAAAACGCTTGCATGCATCCTCGAGAAAAAAGCGGCATTAATTATATAGTTAACTACTGCAGGTATAAATGATCGATTAAAGAACTAGCTTGCATCATAATCCGCAAAGCAGCCGCCATCAGTGGTCGTCTATATTATAAAGTGAATTGAGCAACCTCTTTATTGATTATAATATCACTCTTTCTATATAAAAGCTGATGAATACAACTCGAAAGTAATAATATTTAGATTAATATGATTTATTTAGTTTCCTCTGTGAAACCTTTGGCTATCCTTGGCGAGGTTCTCGTGATAATTCTGTCATCGAATTTCCCTTCCTTTGTGCATATCAAATCGGCTCGGAATGTACGCAGCGATTTCCCTTTCTATGAACCGAACTTTGCGAGTCGTCTGGATAAAGGATGTAGTTAAAAAATATTTTCACCTTTGACCGTTATGGGTAGGCCTTCAAGAGGACTATTCTTGCCCCATCTTATTCCCGAGCAGCAATGCGCAGCCGCGAGACATTCGCATAAAGTTAAAACCCTGACGGTTGAAATGAATGTGAAAATGGGGTTGGTGGCTTTTGTTCGCGACTAAGGTTTAATGGCAAATTTTATCAGGCAAAGAGTCCTATGAAGCCCTAGAAGTTTTTAAGTTCCTGACAGTAAAAGGAACGAAACGTTTTTTCAATTTATAGCGGCGAGTTTATCTGGGTTGTGCCATTTTAGATCTAATTCTCTTCTCCGAGTCACGGAATCAGTTTAAGCGGCGTGTTTTACGGTTGACAAGCAAGGTCAACTCCGATTTCTAGTTCATTTGTAGAAAAAGGGGAGGGACTGATACGTTGTGTAATTTTATAGTTTTTTTAGAAAATATTGCAGGGTTTTATAATAATTGAAATAGAAATCCACGCTGAATTTTGAATGCTTTTAGGTGATCCTATAAAGTACTATCGAGCTCGCCAAAATGGTTCGCATCCAATTGAAGAACTGCGTTTTCCAATATCCATGAAAATTCTGAGAAAATTAGATGCGTAGAGCGGCCTTCACTATTAGTAACTACTATTGGTTGAACACCACTGATGACGGATGCTACGGAATCGGAAGGCGGATCTGGTTTACCCAAAATATTTTTATGGCCTTTGGAGACACATTGCTTTTCGACATGTTTTATATCAGCGAATTCAACACGTGGCATTGATTTATCATAAGTTTATTTTTTCCTCCGCTTTATTCGTTCGCCTCAAATGTTGTGTCATAAAGAATATTTGTTTATTTAATTATTATCCATGACGTTCGCAGAGTCCTTTTCATCCACTGTATTTTGCTGCCACGGAGTATTTTCAGCTTCGTTAAATAATGCTCATCAAACCGCTCTCGCACGCTTTCGAAAGGGACGGATAAGATCAAAAGGTTCAATGTCTACAGAAAGCATTCTGGCGGGGCTTTGACAGAAATGGAATTTTTTCATCGGAATAAAAATATTCCTTTAGCGCGTAAACTATGGCTCTAGAAAAGCTAACGTTAAATTCGTCAACCTTGAAAGCATCGATTCGAAAAGGTCAACCAGGCTGAAATTTACCTAACGAAAAGCGTAAACGGTGAATCGGAAAACGTAGCTCTTGTGTCTTTCGCATATAAGAACAAAGCAAATCAAGGAAATAGGGATGGGTGGAAAGGAGTTAGGTTGGCTAAATGATGATAACCTAGACCAATAGTTGCCCCAAAATCCTTCTGGATCACATCTACGTATTTCGGTGCTCCACCATGGCTCTGCCGATGCCGCCATTGGCATTCGGCGACTTTTTAAAAAGAGAACCACAAAAATGCCCGTGAACTGCCACTGTCACTTTTCGACGCAAAAGGGACACATACAGAGGGAGAGAGAAGGCATCATCTCGTAATTGTGTCGATCTCTGAACGAGAGAGAGAGAAAGAGAGTTGCTCTGCGCGTCATGTTGCTCGGCCCCCTGGATGAGAGCGCGAGTCGATAGCTGTGGTCTGGTACTCTGGCACGGAGCCAGCCCAAAAACCTTCTCCTCCGCTTACTCACCTCTTTTTTCCTTTTCCAACCCTTTCCCTTCAAAATCCCTCTGCCTACCCCTCACTCCCGCACATGTCCATTCCCCTCCATACCTTCCTCCTATTCCTCCCGCGCCTTGTGCATCCCTTTTATGCCCATTTACTATCCCCTTCCAATCCGATCCAACTACGATAGTACGCACTTCAAATAACTCTCGATCTCCTCATCCAACCCGTTCCTATTTACTTCCATACGGTTGTGGATCGGCTATATTTCGTTCATATGAGCGAATTGTAAACGCTAGAACGAAATATAGCCGATCCACAACCGTATGGAAGTAAATAGGAACTTTTGCGGTTCCCTTCTGCTCTTGGCAAAAATTCTTCCCTTAGTTTTCTTTCCACTATCGTATTGGGTCAAATCGGTTCAAATTTATTTCCATGCCTTAAAACTTTCCTCGATCTTTCTTATATTTCCTTCAGTCATATTCAGCGATATTCTCTATTAAGTTTCTTTTCTCATCAACCTCTTTGACTTTATTTCCTTTCCGACCGCCTTAATAAGAATCAATTTTGGTCCTTATATACCGCACTGCCGAAGGCGTGACTTGATGGAAAAGAATATATTATATAGAAGAATAAATGATAAACTATATAATTTAATGTGCTAACTTTTAAAGTGAAGCTGCCAGTTTGATAATAGGTAGATAGATAGATTTCGGTATTTATTTTGGCGAGATCGAGACTAAGCAGTCTCTTCTTCCATCAAACCCATTGTCAATTACAAACAGGAAGAAAGTAACAAAGAATAAAAATAAAATATTACATAAAATAAATTACTATGTAAATACAATGCAAAGTGCGGTAACTGTGAAACCAGACGCAATATCTTTAAAACAGAATTCTAAATTATTAGTTGCATAATTTATTCTGTTCCCGTCCCGTCATTCCAAACGGTTCCAACCTGTTCAAATTTGTTCCCACGCCTTTAATATTTCTTCCAACCTCATACCGATCTCTTCCATTTTGGAAATATGCCCTCTCTTCCTCTTTTTTTCTCGGCAGCCTCTCACATCCGTAGTCTCTTCTCCCTCCCTCTGGCCTCGCCGTCGAGCAAGTCCTCTCGAGTCCCAAGGAGAGAGGAAAAAAAGGCGGCAGAGTGTAGCGGGAGGAGGTGGAGGAGGGAAGAGGAAAGAGGTGATGACGAAAAAGGGTTGAAGGAGAGAGAGAGAGAGAGAGAGAGGAAGGAGACCCTCGAGAAAAAGAGCTTCAACGAGAAAGGCATCTCGTAGCCGTGTACTCGTATGTTTTCCAGCGTTCACAGGCGAACATTCAAGGCCCTGAGGCGGTGGGGAGTAACTTTCCATGAATGCGCTGGGGGCACGGTCATACGAGGATTATAAAGTTTTCGGGGCGTGATCCTGTATATTATTAAGGGTTACCAACGACGCAAATTTTATGGGACGCGTATTAATCTCAAAAGCGTGCATGGTCGCTGGATCCTCTTTAAAGGACGGCACGGGGATTTCGTTATTGTTTTCCCTCCTTTTTTCGCTCGCTCTAAAAATAGAGATTAATTCTATTTCGGACGGGTAAGGACGGTTTTCTACGACGTGACCAAGTTGGAAACTTTATCTTTTTCTATTCCTTACACCGATAATAACGAGACGGGTGTCATGGAAGTCAAGATGGGTGGTTGTTTCTGGTAAAAAATTATTTTTTGGCCCTTTTTGTTCCTAAGAAATCCTACTTTTTTGAAGCATGTTCTTGAAATAATAAACTTTGTTGTATAAAAGCGCAACAAGCGTTTCCTCGATGTTTGTAAACAAAATATGAAAGTTGACGAAATTCATATATGCAGTTACAGACATATATCCTGCAGTTAATGTTTAGATTTTATGGAGAAACAGAATTTATTACCTGAAATCTTTATTAAAAAATTAAAGAACTCGTATGATAAATCAAAATAATTATTTTTTCTCGGTTGTTTATAAAATAGTATTTGGAGCTTTATTCATTAAAATGACGAGTTGACTGCTTTTTTCGAATGTTCAGTGAAAGGCAGGAAGAGAGAACAACATGTCTTTAGCAGTTGTCACTGAATAAAGCTTTTTATCTAATTTTATCTTTGAAACCTGCTTCTTGATGTAAAGTGTCTTCTTTTCGATCACTCTTATCCTCATTCTAGAGTTTTTTTTCCGCATTATAGTACTTTTCAACCACGTAGGTTCTACTTTTTTACAAACCAATAAATCCTCATTTAAATCAATCTTGTCACGTAGATTTTCATCTAGAAACTCGGTGGAATTCAAAGCATGAACAGATTTAAACGAAAACCCGCGAAATGTAAAAATGTCGACTCATCTTTTGATGATTATTTGAAAGGTTCTTGTTCAAGCAGAAATTAACCTTCTCGTAGAACGAATCTTGTTAAAATTAGAAATGTTTCCACGAATTATACTTGGCCTTTGGTTGAGCCTCTTTCAAGTTTAAGTTAAATACGAGAATTATTCGGTTGGCGATTTCGTTTAGCTTTGTATTACGAAAACCTATGACGACTTGATTTTTACTTTATATCAGTCAATGGAAAATATGTTGGAATTGGTATGTCTTATTTTTATTAGTATCTAGTGAATATAAAAATTATACACGGTTTATTTCTCTTATACATAAGTCACACTCTCTTTAAATCCACAGTTTATTCCATTTTTTGTGATTGATTCAAATCAGATACCGCATGTTTTGTATTTTGTATTAAAACAGGCATTAATGCGGCTAAGTTGGTAATTCGTTGTCCTTTGACTTTTTAATAGACCTCCAATTTATCTTGGACCTAGGAAAAATGACTTTATGCGGCCGATTGCATTCAACTCAAAAATATACTATGGCATTTATTTAGCTAAATATCAAGTAATAAAGCGAAAAACATAATTTTATGTTAGGATTTCGCGAACAGATTTTCGTATGATTTTAGCATTCTCAAAATTATAAATCACGAATGAAAATCTCCAAAAAGGAGATAAATAGAAATAAATAGCGGAAATATTACTAGAGAGGGCATTGCATGTTTTCCTGGTAATTTATAGCATCAAAAAATGTTAACTTAAAAAGACCATAATTTAGCATTGTCTTTTGAATTCTTCACGCATAAACAATAGTACGTCATTAAATACCATCAAACGCGTTGTGTATTTCCCTGAACTTGGCTCGCCAAAGAAATTTAATTTGAAACGAAACATGTTTGTTTTGAAGTCGTCCAATCCGCGTATCTGCTTTTGAGAGCGTTTTCCTCCTCATTTCCGCGCATTTACCTCGTCGTCATGACGACGGATATCGCCAAAACACGAAAAATGAATATATAACCAATTTCCGACAAAATATTATCGCTTTCTAACTCTTAATTTTCGCCGTTCCTTGGAAAACCACTCGTACTTGCTCACTTCTTCCCAGAAGTGTTAGTTAATCTTTATTCCGACTCCTATTCTGATCGTCCAATTCGATAACGGCTCGTGATATATCGAAGCTATGCCATACAAAAACAGAGAGGTCCCGGTCTTTAATCAAATCAAAAAAGCCCATAGACTACTGGAGGGATACCCTAAAAACTTAATTAAGGTAATTGCCGCCGCTTTCCAATTTCGGCCGCCCGAGGGCGCAACCGTCCGCTCTGTTTTGAGAAACGAAGAAGTTTTCCCGTCGGACGCACGGCGGCGGAGAGAACGGTGGATTTCGCCGTTTTCCCTTTTGCGCGATGGTCATCCCCTTCCCAATCAACGGTCAATATTTACACTAAATGCCTTCGTTACCGCCTATGTGAAAGATTTGGAGCGGACGCCTCTGTGAGATGAGAGCGTTGACGCACGGGTTTAAGTGGGTGGGGAGAGAGCTGATAGGGGAGAGAGAGAGAATGAATAGAGGGGTGTTTCTAGATGAAAGCTGAAAGATTGAGGTAATGAAAGTGTTCTAGCTTCTGATTTAAGGCGAAATTTTTGCTATTAATAAGTATGAAACGCGAAATAACTACCGTTCATTATTATGCGATTCATTATAACCTGGGAAAACTATAATCCGCGGAAATGTTCCCTCTAATTTTTCATGGCGTGTGTGCGGAATACATTTTCCATGTGCAACTTTCATCGTGAGAATGGTTTTGGGATGCACTTCACGTGTTTTTGGATGATGGTGACAAGCGAAGTTTGGGAAAAAATTAGATTAGTTTACATCATACGATGTATACCCAAACAGGAGGTGATGTTGAGTCTTTAAGGATCCAAATAATGTGTGAGAGAGAGAGAGTTATGGCACAAGCTTTTGAAAGAGATAATTTATAAGGAAAGACAAAACGAATATTAGGCGAGTGGAAGTAAGGGTATTGCAAGAATTATCAGAAAAATAAAGGGAAAATATTAAGAAAAATTATACGAAAAATCGAAAGAAAGAGATTTTAGATAACGAAAATGGCAATAAAAAATTATATTCGAATGAAAACGGGAGGAAAGGAAAAAGGAGGAGAAAGTTAAATTTAGAACTTCAATTACGAAAAAGGGATATAACGGATGAAAAAAGAAAGACAAAAGAGAAGCGATAAAGCGAGAGAGGTGTTTACGCGGAGGAACGGTCAGGATGGGGAGAAACGTACAAATGCGTCTGCGGATTGTTTTTTTCTGAGTAATGGAGTAAGAGTTTAAAACAACAGGTGCGTGGGAAGAAAAGAGGAAAATAACGGCGAAACGAGGGAGATTTCGGTTTTAAATGAAATTAGGAGGCAAACAACGAAGCGAGGTATTTTTGGCGGAGTTTCAGAAACTTAGGGTAGGATAAAGGAGAGGTAATGACGGGGAAGAGAAATAAGGAAGAAAAGATAAAAACTTAAGAGATGGAGGCTGTTGGAAGAAGGAAAGACAAAAACCAAAGATATGGTAAAAAAATTAGGCATTGGAGAAGAGGATAGCGAAGATAAGATAAAAGAAAGAAGGTAATGAGAGAAATGAAAGGAAACGGAATTGAGTAAAAGAAACGGCTCCTGTATTACATAACTCATTGTTAATTCAAAATGCAATATAATACACGTGAAAAAAAAGTAAGGCAGGTGAAAATGAAAAAAGAAGGATGTAAATGGAGAGAAACTAAGGAAATTATATAACTAAACCTTAGAAAAACCTCGAAGAAGAAACATCCACACAAGAAGAGGTGTAGAAAAAAACCTGCGAAGCCAACTGATAGCATTTACTATAGGTTGGAGATAATACAAAAGTAAAGTATGCACACTGAAATACATATATACCAGCATTGACACATGTACATAGTTTTAACTTATGACAAGAAGGAAAAATGGAGATACAAAATGGTTTAGGTGTAAGTAGAGTTACCAGATTGTAACGAGATAAAAATGAGGCATTTCGCATAACTCAGAAGGCGAAAACGGGACATTGCAATCATGTACATTTTTCTATAGTTACTACATTTCCGGGGATGTTATATTTATTTCACCATTTTCCACCGACAGATATAGGGAACAATGGTTTTTAAACCAGAGCTGTATTCAAAACCGGACAAATTAATTATTTTTGTTTTGTTTTGCTGATCAAATAGATAAATAATTAGACCAACGGGTCTTTTGGTGTAAGGTACATTTTAATACTAGAAGCGTGCTAATTTGAATTTAGTTGAAGGTATTCCCATTGTTTATCTATGTGTGTATATCAACACACATCGTGAATAGATAGAATATTATCAATCCCTAGTTACTTTGGAATGTTGGGCAATAGAATAGCGGAAATGTGTTAGTGTTTAAAAATTCAGAGTAACAAATACTTCTTATTTCAATTAGGAAAGTGTTCCATAGTCATCAGGCTATGACTGACCTAGTGGAGGAGCGGAGATGATTAGATCAAAGAGATTAAAAAAATGAAGATTGGACGAAGGAGTAGAACATGAGAGAAGGTAGGGATGAATAGAGAAAGGTGGGAGGGAACAGTGGATGAAAGATAAGGCAAGAAGGGGGAGATAGGAAGAAAGGAGAAAGCAGTCGAGGAAAGAGCATGCGATGAATGAGAGTAAGAGGAGAAAAGGAAATAAGAGAGAAGAGATGAGTAGGTAAGAGAAAATACGAAGGTTGTGGGAAGTTGAAGGGAGGGAGAAAGTGGGGCGAGGAGGAGAAGTGAATGATGACGTAAAAGGGAGATGCCGTGTGTGTTGGAGAGAGAGAGAGATAATGTAAAGGAAGGTGTAGGGAATGAAATGGAGATAGGCAGAGAGGAAGAAGTAGGGAGGGAATGAGGGATTTTTGCGGGCCAAATAAAGAGCATTGAGCGGTTTCTGCGGTTCCCCGCCTTCCCCTTTTCCTATCAGTTTCGCGAAGTGGTCTTTCCTAACTGCTCACCCCCGAATCCACCTTAGTTACCCGGATAAACCACTTGGCAACAACGAATTTTCACCGCTATTCTCGTAAGACCATCCGCCGCTTCTCTTTCAGTACTTACCGCACGTTTTTGGAAATAAAGGAGAATTGACTGAGTTTTGTCAAATATCGGCCTCTTCGGTGAATTGTATTCGAAAAGAATGTGGAAAATTTTGCCGTAAACGAAAATTAAGTCAAAATTCTATTCTTAAATTTGACGAGTTTCTTAGTAGCATTGATGACTATCTACATAATAAAATTCCTTCTCATCGGTTTCTAAACATTCTAGATTCTCCACGAAGAGGTTAGATCAGTGATATACAACCTTTTCTACGTGGCGGGCCGAATTGGTGGTTGCGAATTTCTTGCATTGCCAGTTTGTCAATGCTTCGGCGGGCCAGATTAGACTTCAAATCGGACGTCAACTAGAGGTCCTGAGGTATCATATCAGTCAAAATCAAGTATAAATGAGTTTTTTAGGGTTAAAATTTTAATATCAAGTGTTTTATTGTCGTAATTTGAATGTATATGATATGAATTTGTGATAAATCATAGCTTCCTCGGTCGTAGGTTGCTCACCACTGCATTACATTATAGCCCTTTGCCGATGACAGACCCCAATTCCAAGAAGTCCAAGAACGTTTTTCGGGAGTGCCGCGTCACGAAATGGCATCACGTATTCCATTTTTATGGGCCTCTCTTTTTCTCCCAAAAAGAAAGTAGTAGGACGACAAAATGAGAGAGGACCAGAATGTTGGGGCCCAGAGGGCAAAGGGGCCCACACTGGGCCGACCCTATCTCGTCTCATCTTACCGAAACCCTTTCCATATGTTGCCGTACAGATTACAAACCTTACAATAATCTGTTAGGTATTTGTCTCCATTTCTTTTCCTGTATCAAAATCTACTCTTTTCTTAGTAAACCGCTTTCTTTCTTTATTATTAATTCCAAGTAATCCATTTTGTGTAAGACCGCCTACAGCGTATAGTAGGAATAAGCAGTCCCGTATCTAGGGTATAGCTCTTGGCAGACATGGTTGAAGAATTAGATATAGATGAAATAATTGATTAACTATATACTATATAAAACAAGAAAAGTTTTCTTAGTTGAAAATTTTGTATATTGTTTCATGATTTGTTATTTTGTGTTAAAATTAGAATTAAATATAAGTTTATTGCTTAATTTCCTGAAATTTCCGTTGAAATTTACGATTTGTGTTGTGTCCATGGGTCTCTGGTTGCATGCGACAATGGAACCCAAAGAGGTACAGCGCTTCGCCGTAATTCCATTTCACCCTTGAACGCAGACTTTCCTGCGCAGACCTCTCTGAGTTGCGGGTCGCATAACCTTTGCACTTTTTAGGGGCGTGGACTGGGACCTCTGTTTCTCCTCATGCGATTTCCCCTCACACCGCTCTTGAAACGCATCGGTGACGTTTCGTTTGTTAAACAAGCTACCTAATGCACGCGAGAGCAAGCAGCCCCTCTCTCTAACGTCACGCGTAGTACGTGACGTCATCCCGTATAGGCGTGGCTCGCTACGATTCAAAGTTGCGCACTCGAAGCGGTGATGGAGATTTTCAGATATTATTCGGTTTGTTGGGAGACTTAATTATAATTATAAAAATATGCCTCTGCTAAATTTTATAAGAAAATATTCGGGAGAAATAAGCTTTTTTGTGATGGTAGATGTGGACATTACTTTCAACGTTGGACTACTGCAACCGTTCTTTTTGCTTAAAGATAATTACATAACGGAAAATTAAGTCAAATAACGTAGTCTTATATGAACGAGTGGATGAATTCTTATAATATATTTTTCAATGTGCATTTATGAGTAATTTTAACCTTTTTTAATGAGTTGTTAAGAAAATATTTCGAAAGTTATTCCGCGAGCTGTATTAACGGGTTGTATCGAACAGATGATAAATTTACACTCAAACGTACCTATCTATGCTGCCGACTCATCGTCCTTCGGTTCTTATTACCATTAGGAGGTCTATTGTTGTAGTTGAAATATGCATATGTTTAACTTGACTGCTCCATGGCTGTGTGAACTACACGCCATTTTCAGAAAAGTACCAGCTGAGAACAGCAGTGATATAAATCACCCTTCCTTAAGATCAGTAAAAAATGTGCTTTTACGGAATGTCCGTGAAATAACAATTCAAGGTCAGACGCTCCGAACGAAACGGCTTTGCTCAGTCAAGAACGAACTTATATATTCGGCCGTACGCTTCAATAGAAGCCGAGTTTCCTACATCATGCGACATTACGGGTGGCCGTGAAGGCAGTATTTCTTGCGTGACATGTTAAAAAAAATTAAATTCTCGAATCGGATGTAAGATTTGAAGGTGACAGTATTTCATTGTCCCGCAAAATAGCAGTCGGTTGGATCCTCAAGGCAAAAACTTGAAATCAAAGTGACGAAAAATTCCATTTTGATTTCATCGGCCAAATTTTGTATATTTCCCAAATAAGTCGCACTTAAGCACTCTCAAAGTAATGTGATACTCACGAAATCAATGATACCATGTCAGCTGGTAAGCACCTCTTATAATTATGTTGCGTATATGGTTTCCATATACAAGTCAGGTAATATTAAACCTAAAAATACGTCAACCCTGTAAATACATGATTAACCTAATTCCTATATCTGCAGCTCGTTTTATTTAGCGCCTGAAGAGAACGATTTGGTACTAAACGGGCAGCTACCATCAAGGGAGATAGGACATTTATAATCAAGAAAAGTATGCAAAAAGAAATATCTTTGCTCGTAAATTCAATTTTGAGCCTGCATTTATGTCTTTTGTTAAAGAAAAAGTACTCCTTTGCAATTTTTCTAATGATTGGCAGAACAATAAATAAATAATTGCCTTCATCCCGCAGACATTTCTTTAGTCTCTCTTAGGCAATAATATTTTTCTATCGGAAATGAAATACACAAGAGTTGGATCTTTGTCTTTGAATGGCAGAGTACGCGAGTCTTCAATCCGGGCTCAAATTGGGCCATTGAATTTATCTCTCTTACTCTCCTCTTTCGAAGGAGAGTATTGAACCAAAAACAAGGTCACTCTATAGTTAGCCGCTCTCACGCCATTCAGGGATAATTTCCGTGGCGTGACGACCAGAAATACAACGACGCACGGCTTCGCTTTCATCAGCGAAAGAGGGAAATAGGGATCGAGAGAAAGAGAGAGACAAGAAGAGTCGGACGGAGAGACGGACGATGTAGTGAAACGCGTCTCTCTCGTAGGCTTTCCGCTGCCGCCATCGCAAACAGGTCGCATTTAAAGCGATGCACGATCGTGGGTCCTCGGCGTCGTGAATTAATGAGTTGTGGAGCTATTTTCTTCTCATAAACAGAAACTCAATGGCTTTAGAAATTAATTATGTCTAGTTCAGCTTGCGAACATCGTCTTTATCACCACTGTCATACTCATTCGCCACTTATGTGGCAAATCGGCCACAGATCTGTGGTGAATTAATTCCCTTCATCAGTCATATATATTATTTTCTTTATTAGAGTGGCCTCGGAATTTCCTATAAGTAACAATGATCTCTCGTCGAAGTCAATGCATTGCCAGGAATATAGCCTACATTCGCGTGTGTCGAGGAACATCAAAAGAATTCCTATTATAAATCTTAAAAAATAGTAAAAGAAGATCAATTCTGTGTAACTTCTGTTTATAATTGTGGGATGAGTATGGTGTTTCAAACTCATTCGTTTATAATCTCAAGACGGAGAAGAAAGAAATATTGGCGGTGAAACTCCATTGTCAATGTTGTTATAAAATTTATTTACTGCTATTCAAATACTCTCTTTAAACCGTAATGCACTTATCCCACCTTAATTTCCATTTATCAAAGTCGTGAAAAACCATTGTATGATGGTTTATTGAATATATCTGTCACAGTTAATAATATCTAATAATCGGACTCATATTGTTGGCCTCTCAATTTTTATCACTTTCGGTTAGAGAAAAATAGCAGAGTTCTAGTTGTGGTAAATATAGTGGACGAGCCATGATCTCGAATCCCAATTCTTTGTTGGCAAATCTGAGAGCGATATGCAGTTGTGTTATCGTGATGCAAGCTCCAACCGTTTTCAAGAAGATTTGGACGTTTTTTCTTGAATTATGCTAATCGCGGACCTCTAAACACAGCCGTTTACTCCTTGATCTCTTGGAAAGGGTGGGCGCAAATGACTCCGATTTTGTCAATGAAAACAGAAATCTTGACGTTTTTGGTACAATGACAAATCTTCGCCTCCTAATTTAGGGACCTCTTTGTTGTTTCCGATGAAAATGATGGAACCTCAGGTCAGAATTGCAATTGTGGAACCACCACTAGAAACAAGTAAAATCTTTGTCCAAAAACAATGGATCTCGAAGAAGACTCACAAGTATTATTTGGGTACATATGTTGCAGGGGAATGCCAGTACGTTGGGTAGCATAAGTTGTATGTTGAAGGTGTAGGCATGATGAAATCATTCAGGTGTAAAGCACTATAAGTTGGATGGGATAAAATCAGGGGGCATTTAGTGCATGTTTGGTGATATACGTTATAGAAGCAGTCGAGTGTAAGTTGAGTGGCATAAGATCACGGTGCACTTGGTATAATTTTTGTGGAATACGCTTTAGGGGCTGTTAAGTGCACTGGGTAACATAAAAGCAGGGAATATTTCTGTATGTTGGATGGTATACGTTGTAGAAAGCAGCAAAGTGTAAGTTATGTGGCCTAAGACCAGGACATTTGGTGTATGATTGATGATATAGGTTGCAGGGGTAGCCGAATACACATTAGGTTGCAGAAAATCTAGGAGTCATTGCTGTATGTTGAGTGGTATACGTTTCAGGGACGCCAATGTGTAATTTGAGTGGCCTAAAACCAGGAACATTTGATGTATGACTGGTGGTGCAGGTTGCAGGGATAGCGGGCCGTAAGTTGGGTGGCCTAAAATCAGGAGGCATTGTTGGGTTTGGTGGTATACGTTTTATGGGCAAACATGGCTGGCTTAAAAAAGGGGGAAATTTCATGAACGTTTTGTGGTATATTTTTCAGAAGCATAATTCTAGGTTGGTCAGTTTTATGCAGGACCGGCCAAGCACTGAAGAGAGCCCGGATGCGAATATCCGTGGGAACCCACTGATATATGTGACATCTGAATAATGAATTTTTATTGCAATTTTCTTACAAAGCATTTTAAAGTTGTAAGTAGGTATACAAAAAACATTATAGCAAAGAGTAGATAATTCTGCGATTTATGGGGGGCCCGGTTTCTCAATTATAACTTTTTCGGAATATTTTTTATTGTAAATCAGTTTAGCAAGTGTTTTTTAGCAAAAGGTTTATGTAAAATTTACACCCGATACTATAATGATTGAGATCTAAAAATTTCCGGGAACCGCAATATCCGGTGTCCCGGATGCCTTGCATCCGCCGCAGTCCTCCTTTGGCCGTCCCTGGTTTCAGGAAATATGGTGATATATATTTCTGAGGAAAACTAGAATAGGTTGATATGTATTATTTGCTGGGGCACAACTTGCGTTGTGCTAGGTGTCTAGGTATTCGCAAAAATGCAGACTGTTCAAATAGTTTGGTTATGGTCGCAATCAAAGTAGCTAATATCAGACCTTAGCTTAAAGTTAATGGAAATTTCCGCTCATTTTTTCATGATTTTTGGTATCCACGGGGCTGTCATCGTCCTGTAGCCTAACTCATCATAGATAATATCATGAATCAATTCATAAATCAATATAATTTGCCCCTTATTTGAATGAACCGAGCTTTGTTATCATGAACATATTGTCTCACGTTTACATTAAAATTAAGTGATAAGAAGTTTACGCATTTTTCTTATCTGCCCTCATCACTCATACATTCCCTTTCTTTTCATCAAAACATTTTTCTCCTTCATACATCAGCTCACTTATCTTTTTTGTTTCTAATTTACTGTTGAAATATGTGCCAGTAGGATAAATAATTAAACATTTTGAGAATATATTTTTGTTAAAATATAAACCACCTCGAAGCGCATATTGAAATTTATTTTATACTGTTTTGTTTCTTTATTAATGCGTTTAATGCGCAGTTGCGTATAATATGTAAAACAATACTAGTTTACGGTTACGGTAACTTCCATTTCAGGAGTGCTTTAATAACTTTTTTGGAGTTATTTTGCATCACTATTTAGTGCTCTCGAAAACTTGTCGCGTGGAAGCTTGTCGCATGATCGACCTTGACTACTTCTATACATTGGCTGAGTTAAAAATTACGTTAAGGGCGGTCTGCTAAAGAAAGCAATGTCAAGAATCACTTCTGAGATACTTTCCTTTAATGCCGAAACGTCATCCTTAACAGTTTCCAGGACATATCCACCGGGAACAGAGAACAGACCATTTCCATTTCCCTCACCTCACATCCTCAAACTGGATGCCAACCTGGCAACATTTCGATCCTCCTGAAAGGATTCAAATCAAAGCACTCAGCCAAGTGTAAATTCCTTTCGCCTTGGGAGGGGATATTCCCAGCCTGGCGTCCTCCCACGCATCCTAGCTTCTTCGTCTTCTACGACGTCTTTTGGTTACAAATTCCAGCTACTCTCCTTCTTTCACCCTCTATTTTCTACTTCGGCCATTTTTTCCTCTGTTGACTATCATTCTTCTTCAAAAGCACTTTTACTCTTTCAGGCACGAAGTAACGAGAGAAAGCATTGCGGTTGTGAGCAAATATTAGATTTTGAGGAAGATGCATGTTTTAGGAGTTGGTGTCCGAATAAGTTTCTTTTTTTGCTATTCCGCCTGTCGTTGTGCGCGGCTCTTGGGGATACATTTCGCTATAAACTGATAAAATCTTGTATTTATATAGAACGTCATTCGAAATAGAAGCCCGATGAACTGAAAAATATCGCGCAACTAAGGAGGAAGGTTCATTCTTGACGATTTTTTCAAAATGTCGATTTACTTAGAAGTGATTCGATGGATTTCGATTAACATTCGTCCAGTTCTAGAGCTTGTTATCATATAACATACTACTTAATAAATAAGTCTGAAATTATAAATATATAGAGCCCAGTGACTATAATATATTGAGTTTTACGTCCAGCTACCGCCAAGTTGCATTGTATGATGTAACCAGTGACAAAGTATAAGGCCTGTATGCGAGAAAGTTTATACGATGTACACGAATTTTTATCATTGCGTTTCTTTTGCTATCTCTCTATCTTTTATCTTCGTTATTTTTCTGAGGAAGTTAAGTGGAAAATTGGCTGCTAGGATAAAGTACGTGGGTGAGCTCTTCCTCCCATGCACGCGCACAATCTCGTAAATCGATAGGGTGATGGTGAGAGAGAAAGAGAGATAGCTTAGGGAGTGGTTTAGATGTACACGACGTACCACTGGAATCTCTCTCCTTTTAACCCACTCCTTTCCTCCTATCCAACTCCCTTTTTCTCAATTCCTCTTTTCTCTCTCCCTCTTTGTTTCCCTTCTACGTCTTTATCTGACGCTCTCTCTCTCTCTCTTTAGCACCGACTCACGCACCGCCAATGTATCCCTCCTTCCAGACCTAAATGCTAATCAATACCCGTCTAGCTAAATGGACCTCTCTCTTTGCGTCGGGTTTGATTACGGGATCGTTGTTAATGTATAAAGGTCATCTCCCCTTAAGCAGCTTGGATTTGTTGCGGGATGGGACGGGATTTGCTGTTGGTGAAAGCCGTCTATTTTCCTTCGTCTTCCGTCTTGGAGGAGGTTTCATATTAATGAATGTAATATGGTGATCAGCAGAAAGTTTGGTGCGCCGTTTTCTTCTTTATCATATCTCTCTCACATTATATTTTACATTTTGGGTATCCTCGATGCTTCGAGGCTACTGCGCCTTTTCCGTAAACAAGTTGTCAGGCTGTCGTGGAGCCATATTTAATTTAGATCGCAAAACTCATTAAGACGATAGGCGGAAAAACCAGTGCCAGAAAGGGCCAACTTTCCTAAAATCTCTTAAATGATATCACTCTTAACGTCACTTTCTCGAAATACACAAGTAGGGTTTTGTCTGGGTTGAAAAAGGTTTAGAACCCGGGCGCCTCTCTTGGCAGGTCTGTAGTCTATCTGATCCATCACCACTTCCACGCAGCGTACCTCCCATCGGCCTTTGAATCAGATTGTCAAGGAATAATATTGGTTTTGTATGTTTTAGAGCTTTAATAGTAATCTTCAATTATATTTACTATAGTAGGTCTATTTTAAGGTTATTTTGAAAAAATGCTTTATTTTAGTTTGTTATTACCGTATAGGTACACCTTCATTGGCCAAACATTTTTTGAATGAGAACCACGCAATTATTTGAACTAAGCGTCCAGTCATTAGTTATTCTTCTTTTCTAAAAATTCCATCAGCTTATATGATTGATTTCTAGTACTAATAGAACATTAATTTATCCTCCTTCCTAGAGAATTTGATGCGAAATTATTGAAATGGACGCGTGCTACTTATGGCATGCATGGCTGGAGTTGGCCATTCCCAGCGTAGACCATATCTGCCTAACTTTTACACCACAGTCAGAGGTGAGTTGCCAATCTGTTAACAATGGGCTCGCTATATTTTAACGAAAGGTGATGGATAAAAATCAACCTGCGTAGGAATAAAATGTTTTATTTTTTCAAATCATAGTTACAAGGATTTATTGAAGAAACATTTTGGTTTCTATCACAAAAATTATATGAGGACTACCTGCGCGTCAACTAGGCAAGCGATCTAGAGGCCAGAAAGGAGTTGATGACATCTGCGGTATGCAACGTTTTTCAGTTGACGCATCCGTTAGTACTTTTCCCTACTTGTTCACTGAGTTACGTTAACCTTAATCCCAAATACTCCTGTTTGTATTTCGAGATATTTTACAAGTGTATGAAAATTATATATGGCAATATGTTCATATTTTGGCCATATCCCCAGGGGTGCGCGTACCCCAGGTTGAATAAAGCTTATACTATTTAAAAGTTAGTACATTCTTCTTTTTTAATACAATATTAAGATATGAACTTATTTTATAAATAGCAGCGTGGCGCATCGCAGAATCGATTATGATTTTTTCCGGGAGAATGCGATCTGAACATAGAAAAAGAGGAAGCGGGGTAGTTAATTTAGAGTTATGTGCGTTACTGTTAATTTTCCATGGCGAAAAGATTTCTTATAGCTAACATAAAAATTAATTTGTCACTACAAACTTTTCCATAATTTCAATAATGTCATTATACTATACGTTAGGCTCTGCATCAACACTTCAGCAATGAGTTACTTTGAATATATTTTTCGTGTCGAATATACTGTTGAAATTAAATACATCGTAAAAAAGAGACTTATTCTGCGCCGAATGATTTCTCTTCCTTTTGACGTCGGCAATAATTTTTTGTTCACACCGATAAGCTAAATATTTTGAAACAAATAGCAAGCATAAAATAGTCTTTGATTCTAGCCCATTTTAGAAAATATATTTATCAGATATGACTTTGATTTTTTTATGTTTATTTAAATTGCTATAAAAACTACCAACCTGTGCAAAATACGAATGTAAGAATAAGCACAAGATAAAAACGTGGAGTGTTCCATCTTCTGTAACTAGCAAGAATCGGAATGATGTCTCATGTAACTACATTATTACAGAATCTACAATTAAAAGGAGCAAGTTTAATTGTACTTTTTAAATTACATTAAATATTTTTCCTTTCTAATCAGGTAATTAATTTATTTTCGGTTTCAGCCTGATCTATGATTTTCATATTTTAGCAACTAATTATAATCAACACTGTTTATTGTTGACCTCTTCTGTATGCTCTGTTGGCTGGATTTATTTCGAACATTGAAATATTTTTGTTTATATTTTCAATAAATTGTCATACTTCAAGAGCTATTATTGATAAAACTAAAAAAACCTTTTTATAGACGAAAAATTCGAAATTTCCTTGGTTATATTGTCTAGCTAAATAAATACGTAAGAAAAAAGGAAACGTTATTCTATTCGCTATCTTGAAAAGTGGTTCCTACACACCTTAATGGACGACTTGAATTTGTGGAGTAATGTTTAGTCAACAGCCTGAGAGTGATATCTTTCGAAGTAGGGAAACGCATACAATCATACGTAACACGGCAATTGAAAACGGAGCGTTATAAATCTTCTTCCTCTTGCTTGGGGTGCAAATCTTCGCCGGCGAAATACCATTCACTCGTCGGTGTTGGGGCTTCTTTTATTGTCTTCCTTTTGTCCTTTCCGTGGTTTGTTCCAACTCGGGTTTTTCTTCACCTCTCCCTTTGCAGGGCTGGGTAAATCACAGCGAGGACAGCGGGGCGTTCACTCCTGCGACTCTTGTTTCCCGATGGGCAAAAATTATTCGGTTGGTCTGTTGTGGCGCTTGTTCGAGTGCCTTTTTCATATCGCGGCCCTCTGGCAGATACTTTAGGAGAAATATGTTCCCTATCACATTAGAAGTTGAACATCCCTGCCGTTATACGTACAACATTTACATCTGATAAATTTTTAAAATGGGCTCGGTGAGCGGGTTAAAATTTAACAATGGGCTCGTGCGAGCCCAACCGAGTCCACGGCAGCTCACTCCTGACCACAGCAACTTTATGTAACTAAGTTGTTTTTCTCTCTCGTTTGAATATGATCCATTGCACTGCAGGCGTTCTTTTGTACCAAGATATGAATGAGTTTCTTATTCACTCCCTCACGTTTTCGCAAGTCTTTCCCTCGTGTATATGTTATAGGTATTTTTTCATTCCCTTATTGTTTGGTTATATAATGTTTCGATTTGTCTTATTAATGTATAATAATTATAATGGGGATTGTGTGAAACATTTTCTTTCTTAAAAAAATAACTGCTGACCAAAGAGCTGTGTTTAACATACATAAAATGGGTTTTAGTTGGCTTAAGGGGCTGATTTTATGCTCTAGTCTTCTCTGAAATAATATAAACAGTATTTATGGATAGCAAAAGTACGCAAACATCCACGAATGAATAATGATGAAATTAATTAAAAGTTTTAATATCACTGATATTTTAGCGATCCAATATCTCCCATATACGTTTCAATTCATTCTATCGCTACCTCCTGTTCATTTTCTTTGAAAACGCTTTCCACGATTTGCAGGTGGTATTAAATTTCTTTCGCCGCAAGGGATCTTGCTCGTATATTATCTTTGTTTTAATTTTGGCCAAATTGAAAACGAACCAATGGAGCTATCTCCAGGCAGGCAAAGAAAGGATAAGCAGTATATGGTTTTCATTATATCTGTATTTTCTCAAATGATTCTTGCAGTCTCTCTAGAAGCTCTTTTTTCTTTTTCGAAAACTAAAAGGTTCTTTGGAGCAGCACTTCGAAAAAGAAAGTTTCATGTATATCGTTTCCAATCGAGGAGAAGCCCAAGATATCCAATGGGCCATGCAATTAGTCGCACATCGTCTACTTGGTGGTTCTTATACGTGAAAGTTTTTTTATTGTAAGAAATCATAGCGAGAAAAATATTGCAGATATTTTTATGATAACGTTTTCGGCGAATAATAAATTCCTGTGCATTTACATTTATTAACTATCAAGAATGCCAAGTGAGAGAGAGAGAAGCCTTATGCGCCTTAATACGAAAGTTATGATCTTGGAGAAGCATTGGTCTAATCTGGTTTTCTCGGTTATGTTTCTCTTAATGGGATTAAACAATTATGTAAAGAAGTCACAAAGAATTGCAACGTTGAATTTATCACCTCCCATTGTAACGCTTTATTCCGCAGGAAACATTGTCTATTTTACGTTAAAAAATCAGTAACATCAAATCTTTGAACTTTTCAATATATTTTATTAGTTTTCATCGGCGTTCAGTGGTAAATTAAAAATTTTTTATGCTCTTCAGAGAGATTTTAAGTAACACATCGTGTTGCAATCACTGCAACTCTTTCCTTCTTTTAGCACATTCAGATTTGTGGAAGTAGGAGAATATGAATTCATCAACAAATGAAGACTCGTTTAATGGGTGAATTTTTAATTTAAAATTTTTAATATTAAATCCACAAAAATTAAGAGAAGTCAAATCTCTGTAATGCGAATGCCTATGATTCGAAAAATCGATCAACCTCAGAATATATATTTTATTCGTGTATTTCTATGCTCCCATGTGATATACGATAAAACTCCAATTCCCTATAAAGCGATTCATTCTTTCTTCTCCTAAGATCCCTGAGTTGCCAATGTTCCTCGGAATTCGACGTACCACCCTGAAACATTATTTGACAGGATTATATCTCCTAATCGAGTTCATTGCTTTCATCTTCTATCGATAATATTAATTGCTTTAGATCATATTCTAATAATTATTTGTTTATCGATGCAGAAAAGAACACTCTATTTTCCCTTTCATTGACCGATTCTCTCGCTAGCTCATAAACTAATTTTATCCAGCTCCGCCCAAGCCAACGGCTATAATCGATATCGGCTCTCGGAGGCTTTGTGCTCATAAACCCGGATTAAGGAAAAAAAGAATTTTGATAGCATTTCCAGCTCTATGACACGGGCGCCCAATGAGGTCGCCACTCGCCACATTTGGCGAATATCCCACAGGCATGTGGCGAAATGACTATAATAATCCAAGAGGTTGATTAGCCAAAAATACACACACACGCATGCGGTGAAATAGAGCTCTTTGTCTGTTATATACTTTTCTTCTCTTTTCTGCCCGATTTATCAACATTGTCGAAAGAAAAATAATTAAAAATATCGCACAGAAGATTTTACTTTGCTAGTAAAAGTGTTGTATTTATTATGATTATTATAATATTTTATGCATACACACTACTCGAGATGTTTTTCCTAGAAAAATAATTTGAAATTTATTGTAATAAATAATGATAATGAATTTGTGAACAAATATTAGATAGTAACAACGTAAAATTATAATGAATAATACAATACCAAACTTATTTTGAAATTATATCGCATTAACACTGCATATATTTTGCCTAATGTAGCGAATACGGCATCCTGTTCTCCACGAGTGTGGCGTGAGACTCAATTCTTATGGATATCGCTGCTACATGAAGTCATGCAATCTCATTCGGAAATTACATATGTAGGCAGGATTTTTATAGGAAGATATTGATATTTTATTACCTGTTATACCCTCAACGGTATAAAATAAAAGGAGGAGCATTAAAATTAAGCTATTTCTGATTTTTTCGTATCTTTCACAGTCGCGACTTGATAAAAGGCGAGTAAAATATTTTTTCAACCAAAGGGCTTTGATGCAAATATGTTCTCAAAAATGCGATGTCAATCGCACCTTTTATTCAGAAATAATTAATTTCGTAAAAGATAGCTGATTCCGTCGCTCTTTCTTTTTGATCCTTTTCATGCTTATGCAGCAAATTATAACAGTATTGCAGTCCATTTCATTATTTAAAATAGCAATATATGAAAATGGTGTGGAAAGAATTACGAGTTCGTGGCTTAAATACACGTTGGTATTTTTATACAAAGTCAAATACATTTAAATACAGACCAGATAGTACCGGATATTAAAAGGGAAAACCTCCCTAACAATTATAATCTATTAATTAACGCGTTCATACTTTCAACATTTTCGGTTTTCCATGTCTCTATTTTAGTCTCATAATGATTTAGAAATGGAAAGAGAACATTTTCATCAAAGCCAAAATAAAATGGTCTTTTCCTGAGATAAAAATGCAGAATTGCAAAATTTTGATTTAGATAGAAAAGATTACTTTAAAATGAAGACTGGCGATTTATATTTTAATTTTTTATTTCAACAACCTTTGCCTCATTGATATCAAAGGTTATTTTTGCGTAAAAAATAAAAATAAAAATCGCCTCATCGTAATCAGTTCCTTTAGTTATGATAAATTTCAGAATGGCGGAATGTAAGAAGCATGAAAATATGCTCTATTACCCATTTTTCCTCCAGTGGTTTATTTTCGGATCAACGAACGCATCGGAACTTTCCGGAAAAAAATAGCGGCATTGTTTTACATCGTCGGCAAAAAATGTGGGGCATTCGACGAAAATGCCAACCTCCGAAGAAGTTCTTATCACCAGACCTAGATCCTGTTAGTAAAACCTTTTTTATGGAATTTTGACAAACTTTTCTTATAATATTGCGATGGCTATTGAAGATACCTATGATGGGCGCTTATTTTTTCAGGCTTTGATTCTTAAGTGCTTCCTTGATGTTATTTGAATTTTATCATTCATTCGTATAAATTAAACCACCTGGCATAAAGTTTAAACTAAACTCATTTCCTTCAAAATTCCGCAGAATCGACCAAACCAAATTGCGTTATCGGTATTGAAATGATATCCACAGTGACCGATTTGGTTGGCAATTACCATTTAATTTTTTTAAGCTAATGTAAAGTCTTTTATTCTCTCTTCCTTGGGTTATATAAATTTCTGTTCTTCTTCCTCTTCAAGTATTGTTTTACCAGATCCTTCTTCCTTTCTTCATTTGCTGAATAGCAAAAGTTTAGAATATTTTACAAAGGCTTTCGGCTGTGCTTTTATCTTGTTCTTCCTTCTTTCTGTATTTCTCTTCGAGACACTTCCTTTCATGCGTGTCTTTCAAAAGAAGAAAACACTCGTGATTTTCCTGGTTTCGCCCGAACACTATTTATCGCTGTCGACACTGAAAGCTCACCGTCTTTTTGATTTTTCCTCGCGTCCCCATCTCTTCATGTTTCCCGACCTTGCTTGCAACGCTTTGATCAGAAACATCAAAAGCGACAGACGTCTGTTTTCGAAAAATCGATAGTCGGTTGTTTCGTCGCACTCGGAAACGAAATAAAAGAGGTCGTTTTTTGGTCGGATTTTTTTCTCTTGAAAATAGACCCTTTACCGTTACGAAAACAAATGTAGCCAATTGTTTGAGATTTCTACGCTCATAGTGCTTCTTTTGATTCATTGGAGTCGCGTCGGATTTGCGAACAGTTTTATGAAATGTTGAATTTCCACTATGAATAAGCCGCTACTCGATTCAAACATTAGATATCTACATTAAAGAGGGGGTTTATATAAAATGAATCTGCCCACTTAATCGCTTAGTAAACTTTCATCTCGTAGAGTAAATTCGCCGAAAAATAGTCGCTTGTCAATTTTAGAAGCCTAAATGATCAACACACCCATGTTGATATCTTTACACCGTCTAGGAAAAAAGGCATTATTTTGAACACCGGTTCTCTAAAAAGGAATTAGTTTGTATTTCGACCCCACCTATGTGGATGTACAACACATTTTAAGAACCACCACTTTAAGAGGATATTCAAAAACTGCAAAACGTTTTCTTAACTTTGGGAGAATCTTGACAGAATATACGGATTTTTTAAGATTTTCATATTTGTTCACTAGGAAAGAACCGGATACCGCTCGGTTATAAATTTTACATAACATCCTCGATAAGTGAGAAAATACTTTGCGAGGAATTTCCTTTTTAGATATTTTTGCGGTTTCCACGTCAATATTTTATGTAAAATTATTTTTTAAGAATATTCTTTAGGATCGTAAGTGTTCGATACTATGAAAAGTCTTGCGAAAGTAGTTGTGCGTTTGTTTTACTAGTTGCTACCATGCTTCTATTGTTTAGGATAGGCATTAAAAAGAGCCCTCTAATTATCAAAACCCTAAGAATGCGAAATGTTAATACTAAGTGTTTTTAAAATGTAACCTATTACGTTCAAGTAATATGTTATATTTTTAAAACCGATTTTAATTTCAATTTCTTTAGTTGAAAGCAAAAAGTATTATAACGAATTCGAACATAAGTTTGCCTATATAGGTTTTGCCTGTGTCAACGTCTAGAAATCAAGAGAAATTTTTTCCATGACCGGGGATTGAACCCGGCTCTTCAATTTGGAATTTTTCTCCTTATTCTGTATAACTATTAAAAAATCCACGCCTTTTCTGGCTTTCAACAAATTGTCCACGTTTTTTATAATTTGATTTAAACGCCCACGTAAAACGGAATTTTTTCGTAATAATGATAAATCCCATATTTTAAGTGCTTTTGTGGAAGCCGATACTTTTCTCCCACACTCTTAATGTGTCTGCGTACAATAGAGAACAACCTGTTTTTCTTTCTTTTCCTCGATAAAACCAATCTCACTCGTGGGAAGCGTTTTCGTGTATTTCTTTAAACAATCGCAGTACGTGATGCGTAAGGGAGTGTTTCATTTTTTGTTTTGGGGTAATCCGAAGCCCGGCGTTCTTATGTCTCTAGAAGCCACCCTTAACCCCCCTCCCCCACCTATAAAAGGAGCGCGAGGAGTTTTAGTTCCCTCATCTGTCTCCAGAGGGCAGTTTCGTTGGCTCCACCTCCGTCGGACATGTACGAACGAGGAAGCCGTACCGCGTAAAGGTGTGTTTTTGTGTGGGTGGTTACGGTCACCCAGAACGACCTGAGTTGAATCTATGTTCTCTCTTTCTATCCCTTTTACACGTAGAGAGTGTGGGTTTCGTGGGAAGGATAACTAAATAAATAAATAAATATATATATTTATATGTGTGTGTGTGTGTCCGAACTCTCGGAAGCAAAGAGCTCCTCTCTCTCTTGTGGCTATCAGATGGAATTTCCCTTTCTCTTTGTTGATACATTTCGAATCCCTACGTGAAAGTTCGTTAATTTCGCTTGTCGTAATGAATATCCCAAATTTCCGCTTTCCCTGTTCAAAAAAAGAAACCGGCTTAATTCTGGAGGATTTTAATCTCTCTAAAAAACGCATTCATCCTTTCATTATGCCAAAAACGTTGATCCGGCTTCAGAACGTTGCTCCGTTATTATTTTTGAGTGAACGCGAACCTTTTTTCATGCGATCTTCAATTAATTTCGCAAATTACATTGATGAAAGATCAGGCTCAGAATGTAGATAAGCATTAGCGTCCATTTGCTTCATCCTTAAAATTCCGATAAAATATTCGTGTTTTCGGAATTGCGAAAAGAAATTAATTATAAATAATAAATAACGGTGGAGACTATAATGAAAATGATGTTCAAGTAAAATTTACTCCTTAATCGTAAAATTCACCTAGAGACACACTGACAAGGATAGTAAGGAAATAATAAAGCGTCAAAGTGAACGGTTGATAAACAATAAAAATAAATGAATACAGAAATACAAACTCACAGGTTTAGAGGTTGTTATTCTTTCGTCTGGAGCTTGTCACTCACACTCAATTACTTACTCAATCGCTTTAACACAAATCCTAAAAATGTAATGGATAAATACCGGTTTTACGAGGCATATTTGATGTTTCATTTAATTAATAATAAATTATTTAGTTGTGCAAAATTCGAATTATAGACATTCAAATGAAAAGTATACCACTAACAAAGAAAATATCTTTAGAATGTGCGAAATTTTAAATTACAGAGGTTCGTGGTATAATCATCAATAGCCTAAATTTTCGGTTCAAATGTATTCTCCTTGAGGCAATGATAATGCGAGAAAAGTAGAACTTCTTTTATCAAGATTTAAACTACGTCTAAGAAACTAAAATAAATCCCGGAAACAGTAAACGCCACTAAGAAACTATTTTTTATGTTCATTGGCAAAACCCATAAAAATAAACGACCGATTTAGACCTCAAAACGCTCATTACTTCACCGATGGAGGTTCGAAAGTTCGTTCACCTCCATAATCTCCGTCGGTATTTTAAGCATTACGTTCCTTTCCCGCGGATGGTTTCTCGGAGAAAATTTCTACAATTCGCAAAGGAACCGACACTTAAGAGCTGGCGAGGAGAAAATGATTCCTCAGAGAGGAATTTTCCTAGCGGCAGAAAAAGAAAGAGAGAGAGAGGAGGAGCATGGAAGGCTTCTTAGGAGCTGCGTGGGACGAAGGTCATAAGAAAAGGAGACGAGAGGAGGATCGGGTAACTAGGGTGAGCAAGGTGAGAAGTGACTCCATCCTCTTAAAGAACGAAGAGACAAGCGATAGTGTAGATAGGGTGAGAAGGGTTGGGAGAGAACGCAGAAGGGGTGGAAGAAGGAGATAGGGAAAGGGAGAGAGGAGGGGGGGAGGCAAGAGTCGGGAATAGGAGAGGGGAGGAAGAAATAGGAGGCGGTAGGAGGAGGTTATTGGTAGGGAAAGAGGAAATTGGCGGTTTAAGAGGAATGGGGAAGAGAAAGCATTTAGGTAAAGAGGAAGGAGAATAAAGGAACAGAGAGGATGAGAGAAAGAGGCGAAAGATAGGATGCATAAAGAAATACAAGGCGAAAAAGATAAAGAAGCGGAAGGAAAAAATAAAGACGATATCTAGAGGAGTAAAAACGGAAGAGGAGGTATAAAGAGGAAGAATGTAAAATGATGTAAGAGATGAAAAGAAAACTTGCAGTAGGATGGAAGCGGAGAAACAAAGAGGAAGAAGTTGGGACAATAGAGGAGAGGGGAATAGGAGATAAGTGAGATAAAGATAGAAGGAGGGATGCGAGAGAAGGAAAGAGTAGGAAGGCAGAGCATAGGTAGAAGTAAAAAGAGGAGGAGATCAGGAAGGAGAGAGGAGTACGAAATATGTGGCGAGGAGGAAGAGAGATGAGGGGGATAAGGAGATAGACGGAAACGGGAGAAAAGAGAATGAAGGCATGAGGGAGGAAGAAAGAGTAGGGAAAGGAGAGATGAGAGAAGAGAGGGGGAGAGACAGAGAAAGTGATGGAACGGGAGTTGGTTTTTTTTGGCACTCTAGAAGGAGCCGTCATAAGAGCGGAAGAGTTGGGTAAGATTGTAGCCGCCTTGGGAATTGGGAAGTGGATGTGATTTTTGGAAGGAACCAATTTCGCGAAATAAGAAGGGAAATGAGAGTTCTCTCTCTGAAGTATGAAGAAGAGTTCCTTTTCTCCTCCTAGTTTGTTTCTTCCTTTCGCGATGGAAGAGGAGAAATAGATCTTGGCCCGGATGGAGAGACGTAGAGAGAAAGAGAGCTAAATGAGCCGTTCGCAGAATTAAATCCTGGGTTTCCGATGGCCGTGTTAGGAGCGAGGAAACGGATGAATGAATTCCGGCTTAAAAGTGAAGCGTCATAACAAGGTTGCGATTCGTGATTTCAAAACAAATGGATCTAAATGGAAAGGATCGTTTGTTTTCCTTCGGGAGGAATGTCATAGTTGCACAGATATACACCACTTCGTCGGTGAGAGATCGCGTTTTTTTCAGTTAACGTGGATATTACGAAGTCTTTATGTGTGTGGAAGGCAGCGGTAATGTTTTATTTTAACTTAAGTCGCATTTGAGTAATTCTTAAATCTTACTGAACTTTTCGACAAATTTAGCTGTTGTATGAGAAGTTCAATTTAGTTCCTAGTTGTCGTTTCTCGGAACCTGAGTTGTATTAATTTGTTACAAATACTCTTCTCGTTTCTTTCTCAGTTTTCATCATCGACATTTTAGAAGTTTTATTCATACATTCGGTTGCAATAAACACGAGACGTTTGATTTGTATAATCGGGAGGCAAAAAATGATCTCGGAGAGTTTTTCCTGGCACCATCGAGTGTTCCCTGCGCGAATATTTATCAAGTTTGTTTTTCTTTTGCAAACGATTTCTCATTGCGGAAGTTCAATGCCACTAAAACTTGAGTATAAAAGGTACTTCATTTTTCGTAATAAATATTTGACGGATGTTCAGGATGGGTGAGGAGACCAAGTTTCGCAAGAAAGAAATTTTCAGAGAATGCTTTTCTGCCGAGTTTTAGAGAGGCAGTGCATTTATCTTTCAGTACATAGTCCATATTTTTTATGCTGCTCCCTTGGCAAGATTTATTTTGACAGCGTGTGTTTTTGGACATAGGCCATAAATGCCCTTATATTAACATAAAACTCGGCGCAGCTTGCTTTATAGATTGAAAGTTTGATGTTATGATGCATAAAACTATTTGCTTTTAGGCCATACATAGCATGAAAATTTTCTCTATTTTCTTTAGTTCTAATACCAATAACATATCACTAGCTTTTTAGGAGTTCTTTTCCAGCGAAGCGATAGTAGTGGAACGCCTTATGAGCACATAGCCTCTCCGTCCGCCCGTCCGCAAGTTTAACCTCCGAAACTACTGAGTGGATTTTAATTAAATTAAGTATTAATGATTCTTATTAATATTTATCGACAAATTATGATTTTGAACTGCATCCGTCAATCAGAACTTCCAATTTATATGAGTAATTAAATAAACGTATACTCGTATCTGATTAAATGGCTTCGGTCAAGCAACAATTAAATACCATATTTTTCTCTCTCTAGCTTTTATGATCTGTAAGGTATCAATTAAAAACGTTATTCAGATAGAGTACAACATTTACCATAAAAGTATTCGAGGGACTACATAATTACGAGTTATAGTTTCGGAGATAAAAATACGATAAAATACCAAGCCTAATATCACATATTTTGCAATGCTACCAGGGGCGTACTGACAGGCCCCGCAGCCCCCACAATGCGGGGGAGCTCCGAGATTTAGGAGCCCCCTAATCATTCAAACCGTACTGACTAAGGCGTCTGACGCCCGCTTTAGGAACCCGAAAAATATAATTACGTCTTTTAAAATACGGCTTTATAACCCTGAGAAGAGGCATTTCTCGACATGAAAACCAGTGCATGATATAGGATACGATTACATGCCTTCTGACGTCTCTCGCTCTTAAGCCAATGTATTTTCTCATGTGTCAACATTTCTTAAGTATTGTATATATCTAGGGAAGATTATTTTGCTTATTTGTGTATATTGTGTATTTACTTGTTAAGTGAAGCATAAGGTCTGCGTCCACTGTTCAGGCTCTAAAGCAGGGGTCGGCAACCTACGGCCCGCGGGCCACGTGCGGCCCTCGAGAACCCTTTATGCGGCCCGCAAAGCTGTAATGAAAAAGTGACCAGGAAAATTTCTCATAGGCAATTTTATATTTTTTGAGTAAAATTATATTCTCAAAACCTTTTCGGGTGAAGTTTTAACGCTAGTAAATTATGTAGGCATGATTTAGTTCATATGAAATCACAGAATCTCTAGAAAACTTCTGATTTATTCGCTCATTCGGCCCGCCGTGACTTTCTTGACTCCCAATGCGGCCCTCCGAAGCATTCACAACTGCAAATGTGGCCCGCCATGCAGAAAAGGTTGCCGACCCCTGCTCTAAAGGATGAGGACTTGACTTCAATTGACGGTTGGTTCAGTAGTCACTACTTTAGACCTCCAATATCTTCATGAAGGAAGTTTATGTTTTCATATATAGGTACATAGGTAGATTTTGGTTAACGTGAAGCCCCCTTTCTTTTCGACATCACGAGCCGCCCCTGATGGTACAAAGGACTTTACATATCGTATTTATTCATGTATTACGACAGAAAGTGTTTAACTATTTTTGACCCCCTCGTCCCTCCATGTCAGCAACCGTTAGCATTTGGGTGACTCTTTCCTCCTTCCTTGTACCCCCGTTTTTAATAAAAATAAGAAAATGCATAGTTATGCATGACAATACTTTCTAATGTCTTCTTATAGCGCTGCTATGCAGTTTAATGCCCATTAAAGCACAATGAGGAAAAATCTATCAGATTAAACAAGGTAAAGTTATAATTACCAAAAAATCAGTTAAATACGGCGAAAAGAATTCTAATGTCGGGCGAAACGCGGGTAATAAGCAGGCGGAAGCTTGCTGTGAACGAGCTTTTGTGACATGTAAATCGCACGTAAAAATTAAAAAATTTCTTAGATAATAAATCTTCGGTAAGCATTGGTCATACTCCCCTTCCCCCTAAGGGGAGGTTATTTATAGGTGCCAGGGGCTTAGCTACCCATATAGCTCCCATATTAAAAGGGGTCCTTTGAAGTGTACTGACTTAACCGTAAAATATCATCGACCTCGGCCGGGAATCAAACCAACAATATTTGAAACCATTGTGGAGTGTTTCAACCACTGCTCCACCGGCGTAAGTTAATAAGCATACTCAGGGGGCGGCGCTAGCGGGTAGCAAAGTAGGCATTTGCCTAGGGGCGCCGTGGTAGAAGGGGCGCTAAAGAAAACCGAAATCCATGAGTAAAACTACGTAAAATAAATACCATTTCCTAATCATATAACATCTCAATGGTGGAAAAATCAAGAAAATAAATAGCGGTTGAGAAATGGATGTAGAATAATGTAAGCAGCTAGAGTCAGCTATTCAAAAATGTTTAGACAGGGAGAGTAAAGAAATGAAACGAATTATAAATGCTATGGAAGACATTGTGAGTCCTCGAGAGGACTACCTGAAGCTCTTTCAAAACCAAGCTAATTGCAGCCCGAGCGCAACGTTGAGATAAAGAAAAGATTGACTCCGGCGGCTAAAATTTTGATTAGATAGGTTAACACAGTTAACTTAATAGCCATACAAATTGGGGTTACTAAAAATCCTTGTAAAAATAAATAATTTATAGCAGCTTTGTAATTTATTCTACGTAACAAAAAACAAAAACTTCATCTTTTATAATGTTTACTCTATATACATATACATGTATTTTTCATTGGACATGTGTAATTACCGAAGGAAGTATTTTATTTTTACTGAGATTATTAGAAAAAATTAGCGATAGGATAGGGGCGCCAAAAGAGAAGTTTGCCTAGGGCGCTGAAATGTCTAGCACCGCCCCTGAGCAAACTCAATGTCATAGAGTAGTGGATACGTTTTATTTTTCTTGTCACTATGGCATTATTAGGATTGTTAGGCATAATATTATATTTTTAACCTATTTCTCCAAATGAATTAAAGTTATTAAAAGAAACAAACTTATTACTATAATTTTTTATGATTTCAGGCTTTTCAAAATATTAGTAGCGTTTGTGTGAAGAAGGGGGGATTCTTCATTAATATACAGGCAATGATAAGTAATTCAGCTTGGAAAATATTTAAGATTTACATAGGGGGCCCCGTATTATTCGCTGCGGGAGGGCCCACAGATTTTCCGGTACGCCACTGATTGCTACACTTCTACCAGTAAACAACAACTAAAAATCCATATTTTTCTCTCCAATGCTCTTATATGATGTGAGATATATATTTAATAAATTATTCGGATAGAGAACAACATTTCCCAAAAAAATCCGCGAGACCATATAATTACGACTTATAGTTTTGGAGATAAAAATTCAAGAGCCGCACAATTTTTCGTTGCCGTTTTATACGCATTTTCCATAAAGAATGCCTTTGAAATTTCTGTGTACTCCATTTGTTAAATCAAGTTGTATTGCTGATGGCAAATATCGCTAAACTGTAAAAAAAAAAGTATTTTTGTTTGCAAGTAGATGTTGTAATTTTTATTTCTATTTTATGTCAACCAATAAGTATAAATCCTTTTAAATACTTATTCGAATACCATGAAAGGGAAATGAGATCTTTAGCACTCTTCAGGAAATATCAGAAACATAAATTAGTTTCAGCCACAAAAGAAAAAATAATCTTAACCTCGTTAAGGGATCTCCTTTTAAAATGAAAATATAAATCGAATAGTTACGGGCGTTTTGCTCTTAATTCTAATTTGACGAAGCACTCAACGTGGTAATGATGCAAAACAGGATTATAATGCTGTTAATATAATTTCATTCTAAGTATACGCCAAAGACTGAGCTGTAAATTCCTTCGGTACATGTGCTTTTAAGTTTCACGTGTTTTCTCATCGTTACACGGCAGTAACATAATTATTTTGCCTTGTTTGACCAATTTGGTATCGCTTAACTGTCGCCGTAAAAAGTAAAACAAGTTATACCCACACAAAAAAGTTATTCAGTTTGGGTAAAAGCTTTTTATGAAGACCTCTTACTAAGATATCCCTATATTCCCTATTATATTGTACAAAGTGAGATGACACTTACCAAGTGCAGTTAGGTTTCAAAATCTTCTGTAGAGGGTGTGGAGTAACAGTGGAGTGCTGCAACCTGGCGGAACACTTTATAACTAATAGAAGTCGTGTTCAGCTTAAAAATGTATATTATATTACACAAAGTGAAATGTCGTTTTGTTTACAGAGTTTTTATGGTTATTAACAACAGTATATAGTTAGTAATGTTAGTAAATAAACTTTCGTATTCGCTTCGTTTAACAGTTTACACATTGAAGCTTCACTTACGTGTCGGTAAGAATTAAAATCAGAATTTCTTTAATACATCGAAAAGTACAGAAAGCTTCAATTTAAACAATACGCTATATTAATTTTAGTTAGTTTTAAATGAAAGTCTTACTTTATAATGTTAAATGAAATTAATATAGATGCTGTATACGTGTAAGTTTCATTTGATTATCGGTATATATATTTAATTTCGATTTTATTCCAATTAAAGTTACATTACAATCAAGTTCATTGAATCTGAAAGAGGACATTATGATTTAACTCGAGAACAGAATTTTAACGTAAATAAGTGGCACGTAGCGTGGATTATGATTGTAAAATGTGAGAGAGAATGATGCGTGATTGAATAATTAAATGTGATTAATAATTAAATTAATTATTGAAAGTCATTTCTGGTTTTATGGCTGGAATCATTCACTTTATCCCACGTGTAAAAATTGACATGCCAAATGATCCAGCAATTCATTTTAACATGCATTGCAGACAACTCGCGGTCAAACTGTCTTATGCCATGACAATAAATAAATTGCAAGGCCAAACCTTAGCCAAAGTTGGAATTTTGACGCCTGAACCTTGGTTTACGCATGGAAATATGTGGGGTATTCAAGAATTCGAACACTAAATTTTATATAAAGGAATATTGCAAATTAAATAATAACACAGAATTGAAATAGGCCCATAATGTTTTAAGAATTTAAAAGTTGATGCATATAGGAATCTTCTAGTAAATTTTATTATGCATTTACATATAGATTTAGTTTTATTTAGCATATTTCGGTAAATGGTGGGGTCGAATTTATATTTAACTGCAATAATAAATTTGCTTACGTTCGAGCCAGATTATTGTCATCCGCGATTTTACCTTCAAATTATTATGTACTGTAAAACTTTTATACCATGGCCACTGGCGAAATACATTGCTCTTTCCCAAATTATCCTAAACCAAACATTTAACCGATAAATAAGCTACCTCCTAGTTGAGCCCGCGGTTTTAACTATTGACGCTTCTGTCACGATGAATCATTTAAACAGGCGGGACAGGTGTCAGAAAAAGAGAGAGAGCTCAGCACGCAAAGAGCGATTTGCTTTTCCCACCACGATTTTGCCTCTCGTATTCAATTTCGAATTATACGTCATAATTGCCTACGAATAATAAGTGAACTAGAGGATATGCCTGCTCCCAGCAGGGTACGCCTGGAGTTGGTGTTCATAACGAAACGCGCCTGGATCTGATGTCTCGTCATGGAGAAAAACATCAATTTCAACGTAACGTCACGCGCACTCCTGATTATATCTTCTTTCCTCTCTTCTTTTCTGTTGTTTACGAATGGTTTAAATAGAAATAAAAAGACAAATCAAACAATAGCTCAGCGGTGACGACATTTCATGGGTCCGTAAATATGGTAATAATCCACCGTCGTCTGGCATTATAATCTTTTGGTTATAAATTCAAAGAGAAGAGGATATGTCCGACTTTGCGAAAAAAGAAACACAGGAAGTTTCTTTCGTCTGGTATGCGAATATTTTCAGATAACTCTAATATATTTCTCTCTAAAATGCATAAAACAGGAGAAAAGAATAAGGAACCACTGTTATTTGAAACCAAAAGAGGATTTTTCAGAATTGATTATTAGAACAAGATGGAAAATCATGCGTCGTGTGTGTGTGTATGTCTGTTTACTAGCGCAAATTTTATAATGCGTGGGAAAAAACAACGCGGAATTTCTATAATGTCAATAAAGTAATAATATTTGAAGAAGTAATTCAGAAACTTGCCATCGAGTTAAAGTTGTTTTTTTAATTAAACGCTTCCGTAATTAGCTCAATTAGAACACTTACTGTCGCCATAAATGCTCCTGAAATGATTTCCTCTCGAATATCAACGCTGGATCAAACAAACCGAGACGCCACAATGCGCCGTTGCCAGATACATGAAAATATTTGCATCAGAATGTAAACGAGAGAGAGATCCCGAAATATAATTCATTATTCACGAGATCGGCCGAAAAGCGAGAGAAATTTCCGCGAGAATACTAATCTCAAACAGGCTCGATCCCTCTCTCTCGGTTTCGATGGGTCGTACGTTCCTTATTATTTCCTTCTGAAGACGGGATGAAGGACTCTCGTATTCCCGGCCACGTTTTAGGACCCAACTAAATGTCTCTTCGCCATTCCGAGTCGGTTTCTCCGAGCTCAACGGCAAACCCAGACACACCCACATCCTCCTCCTTCACTAGCGTTCGTTTAAGATGGCTTAGCGCTTTCGCCCGTCTTCTCCTCCGACTCCCCTTCTCTACCCCCCTCCCATTACATATCTCTTCTCCCACCCACTCTCACCTCCTGTCACACGCGGTTAATTAATGCGTCGAAAGTGCTATTACGCCGCAGAGACATTTGCGGAATAGGTCGACAAACATTGACGAAGAGCAGAAGGCGCAATACATAGCTCCGAGTGTCCCTCCCCTACCGGAATTTCGCGACACTCGTTATTGCACTCCCCCTTAGCATTTCCCCGTGCCGGGTACGCGAGGTACTTTTTCGATAAATTGGGCTCCGTAAACCTGGGGTCTTAATGGGAGAATGATTGCTTTGACGTTCTTTGTTTTCAGGCACGGGTGAAAGATTGGTGCGGTAAAAAAAGCATTTAGCGGAAATGAATGAAAAAAGAAGAGTAACGAAAGCAGGGGCCGTCGGGATGATTTCGAATTAAAATCGATCGGCCATATTATTTTCAGTAGCTCACGCGAAAAGTAAATTTGATGGAGGTGGCGATGGAGTTTACTTTTTACTTTCTCCATATACGAAGTATAGAGTAAGTATTGTTCTCATGAAAAAATCAAATTCGAAATTTCAACGGAAATACATGTTTTAAAGTCCCCTGAACACGTTTTGACTATTTTCTCGATGATGTCTGTATGTCTGTGACCGGAATTGTGGGTGCTCTAACTAAAAAACTATTAATCAGATCAGCATGAAATTTTATGTTTAACATTTTTGTTAAAGGAAGACATGCTGATTAGTTTATGGTAAAAATCGATCAACCAGAAGTGGGTGTTTACTCTTGTCACTTACCGTAAAATCTCGAGTATAATACGCACAATTTTTACTCATTTATACCGCTAAAACGGGGGTGCGTATTATACTCGCGTACAAAATAATACGTCATTTTCAATATTGAACAAGCGCACGTATACAGCTGTGAGACATTGTTGCAAGACGCATTTCGCACTCTTGGCAACAGCGCTCCGTGACCGCGTCCCCTCCTCTTGTCCTTTTGAGTAGTGGGGAGCTCGATAGGGCTCGGCTCGACTCGCCTATACTCGTCACTATGCCTAAACAAAATAAGGTTTTCCTCAGTAAACCTTCTCTTGTTTAGGGTTACGCGATGAATTCCGTTTGTTTTGATATTAGTTTGGTTGTGAAGTGTGTCAATTTATTATTTTAAACCCTAAAAATGAATTCGAGGAATTGTTATACTGCAGCAGAAATGCTGTTAGTAGTAGAATATGTAGAATCTGTCGGCAATCGGGCAACAAGTCGTAATTTTTCCATTAACGAGTCAAACATCCGATTATGGCGAAAAAACAAAGAGGCGCTGCAAGTGTTGCCTAGTAAGAAAAAAGCGAATCGTGGGTTACCACCAAGTTTCCCAGACCTAGAAAAAACATCAATGGAGTGGGTAGTAGATAGCAGGCAACAGGGCATCGGTGTTTCATGCATTGAAATCAGACTTAAAGCTCTGGTACTTAAAAAATCTCTGACGGACACAACAGAATTTAAAGCGTCATATGGATGGGCAGTTCGTTTTATGAAGCGGCATGGTCTTTCAGTTCGTAGAAGAACTATCACCGTCCAGACGACCACGAAAAAAAGCATCTGGAGTTCCAAAAGTTCATAATCAAATTGAGAAAGGACCATATCTATGACCTTGCACAGATTGGAAACGCCGATCAAACGCCCCTGACTTTTGATATGCCCTACGACAGGACTGTAGACACGAAAGGCATAAAAACTGTGTCTATACGTACAACTGGACACGAGAAGTCTCACTTCACCGTTATGTTAACGTGTGCTGCAGATGGAGGAAAGTTGCCGCCTTTCATAATTTTTAAGAGAAAGACTCTACCAAAAGGAGTACAATTTCCAAGAGGTGTACACATCCGTGTCCATGCTAAAGGATGGATGGGTGAAGCACTAACCAATGACTGGTTAAAATTTGTTTGGGCGGCACGTCCAGGTGGTCTACGAAAACAACCTTCCATGTTGGTGCTCGACCTGTTTCGGTGTCATCGGATGCCTTCTATCCAGAAAGAACTGAAGAAAATGAAATCTGATCTGGTTATTATTCCAGGCGGCATGACCCATCTACTGCAGCCTTTAGACGTTGCTGTTAATAAGCCGATGAAGGATGCTATCCGTTGTAAATGGAATGCATGGTTAAGCGACGGTAATCACACATATACTGCTGGTGGCCGTATGCGTCAACCGACTCTCACCGATGTTGCCGAGTACTTGAGGCTTGGAATGAATTAGATGCGTCTATAATTCAACAAGGCTTCCTCAAATGTTGTATTTCCAATAATCTTGACGGCAGCGAGGACGACGTTTTGTGGGAGGACGAACAGGTGTCATCAGATGAAGATGATGATGGCGATATTTATTATGACGGCACCAATAACAATGGCATTGACTCGACAGCACTAGATGAGCTTCTTACTAGTGATAGTGATGACGAGTGTTTTTACGAATTTCCCAGTAATATTTAGGTGTTACGCATTTTTGTTTGTTTTTTATTAAAAGTTTAAGTTTTGTTAAGAAATGTTTCATGCAATTTAAAATAAAATTTTGAAAAGTTATGGGTGCGTATTATATGCGAATTTACATTTTACCAGAAACTTTTGGGCTAAATAAAGCATGCACATTATACACGGGTGCGCATTATATTCGAGATTTTGCGGTATCCGTTTTTTTGAAATATTTGCTTTAATATTAAATACATGTAAAAATGTGGCGGAATAAAGATTGTAGGTAATTAAATTTTCTACTACATTTGTTTGAAATAATTTCCCATATAAAACATTGTTGAAGAGATATTTTACAATTAATTTTTTAGCTGCCACAACACCGCTTACCGGCTACTATTGTAAACACATTACGCACCTTTTTATTTTCCTAATTTTTGGAGCTTTGGGGATATATCCAATATCAGAAGGCTACAGTTTGAGTTTATTTCTGTTCTTTGTAAAGTCTAAATTTTTCTCGCTGTTCCTTAAAATATTTACTATCATTTAACCTATTCGGAATTATTAGAAATATTACAGGTATGAAGAAAGTCATGTGGTGGCCACATCAGATTTTTTCTTGTAGGTTTTTCCCGGAATCGAGACTGGATTTATATTTCTCTCGATGTTGTGGAAATTTTATTTAAATAAAAAACGAAAAGGTTTTTTATTAGTTTATATCTTCGTACGTTCGTTTGGAAAGTTACGAAAAATCCTATTCAGTTACTCGAATTTTCGACGTGCGTTTAGTTGATAAACTCGGGCACAATGCCACTCCAGATTTCTCAATAAAGTTTATTTTTATTTAAACCAAACAATTTTATGCCGAACAATTTTGTTTGATTCACAACAAAAGGAGGAAAACAAATTTAAGAGAATTTCGTCGATGTCTAACTTTTTTATCTATCCTGATTGATCTCCAGTTGAGTTTCATGGCAAGGTTGGTTGTACTTTTTTATTTTTGCGAAAACGCCGAAAATATTTTGAGGGGCTGAAGGGCTTCATTACGATTGAATTACTTATCCACTATTTGAGGGATTCAATTTGAAAGATTTCTTCAAAAAATGTCGTCCCTTGGCAATGCTTAAAGCCCGAAATTCGCATTTTCTCGTTCCTGAATGCTTTTAGAGCCTAAATATTCAACCTTAACTCCTCAGTCGTAACACGGTTTTAAGATCCGCGAGACGTATAAAATTATCCGTTTCTGCGGATCAATGTGAAGGCTGGAGACAAACTTTCACTCGCTCACTTTTTCACTTTCTCTAACATTTTTTTCCGAACGACCTTATCTTAAGAATATTTCGCCCTTTCCATTGCGCGAAAATCCCTCAGGCAATACAATTAACCGGAGTATTATGTCTTTTCTTCCCATCTCTCTCTCTCTTGACAGCGTTTCTGAGTCGTTAAGGAAAGATGAAACGCTTCGCTTTTGTCTGTCGCGAGAGGAGGAAAACATTTGAGAGAAAGAGAAAGACAGAGTGCTAGCAGAGTGCTATTAGTCGCCAGGGACGTAAAAATGGGCCCTTTCTCCATCTCCGCGTTTCCAAATGGAATGTTCGTCGCGGAGGAATTTTCAGCTAATGACCGAGAATGTGTCTCCATCGCTACTTTTACTTTCAAATACACGGACGCACAAATACACGGGCGTACCATACTGTTCGACGTGTTTTGAGGTTTACGAGGCAATATTGTCGACTTTTACTGCCGAATTAAAGAGCAAAATCATAGCAACCATAAATAAAATAAACGTTAGGTACTTTTAATTTCTGGTAACACCGTTGAGATGATGTAATCGGACAGGAAAAATTGCTGGGGAATAAGTAAGATACTGGTGGCATGCAAAAATATATTTAAAATTGCTCCTTTTTAGGCGTTCTTTGCCAGCGAAGCGGTAATAGCGGAACTCCTTATAGGCACGTCTGGTCCGTCCGTCCGTCGTAACTTTCATCTCCTAAGCCGCTGGATGGATTTTAATTTAATTAAGTATGGGTGATCTTTATTAAAATTTATCGCCCAATTATGATTTTCAACTGAATCCCTCAATTATAACTTCCACTTTACATAATTACTTTAATAAACTTATACTCGTATCTCGTTAAATGGCATCCGTCAAGCAACAATGAACTATCAAACTTTTATCTCCCTAGTTCTTATATGATTTGCAATGTATAGATTAAAAACATTATTCGGATAGAGAATAACACTTACTACAAGATGGTCCAGAGACCACATAATTACGGCTTATAGTTTTGGAGTTAAGAATTCGAGAAAATCCCGAGAAAAACATCGCATATTTTGTTTACATCGTTCGCTAAGACGGTTCTCTCAGCAAACAACAATTAAAAATCCATATATTTCTCTCCCATTCTCTTATATGATCTACGAGTTACAGATTTAAAAATTTGTTCGGAAAGAGAACAACATTTACTATAAGATGGTTCTAAGACCGCATAATTACGACTTATAATTTTGGAGATAAAAATTTGAGAAAATCCCGAGCAAAACATCGCATATTTTAAATATCAGTAATGAGGTCAGGCTCAACTCGGTGGAATTTACTCATAAGGAAAAAAGAACTTTGTTATTTCCACATATTTTTTATTTTAAAAACTATCTGATGATGCTACGATCGTAGTGAAACCGGTCTTTAGTTTTTAAATTAAAAAATTTGTGGAAATAACAAAGTTCTTTTTTCATTATCGCATATTTTGTTTACGTCAATCGCGAACACGGTTCTCTCAGTAAACAACAATTATAAATTCATATATTTCTCTCCCATTCTCTCATATTATCTGTGAGGTATTGATTTAAAAATTTATTTGGATAGAGAACAGCATTTACTACAAGATAGTCTCCGAGACTATAGTTTTGGGGATAAAAATTCGAGAATCACCTAATCTTTCAATACCGTTCCATACGTATTTCCCATTAAGAACGCCTTTGAAATTTCTGTGTATTCAATTTATGGAGTATACTTTTCCATCGTTTGTTATTTTTTGGATTCAAAATCAAATGCTAATAATGAAAAAATCCGCGTAAAAAACAAATTGGACGATACAAAAGGTAAAGAAAAGGTCTTTGAAGCACTGAAATCCATTTTAATACGTGCATTGGTGAGAACTTTTGGTCAAGAGACCGTTTCTCTTTTGCGCACAAATCATATTTGTTTCACATTTATTCCACGCGAAAATACGCGAACCAATTCAAAAACATAATTTTGTTGAGTCTATAAATTCCGTCATATTTTTCATTGTATTAAATATAAATGTATATAAAGTAAAGTAAATCGAGGTAAGGAATTCAACAACTGCTTTTATGTAATATATACTTACAATACCTACTATTTGGATGTGCGTAAGTGTGCAATAGTCCCTTGTCAGCTGCGGTTAATAAATTGTACGCCGTTTTACCAATCGCGGTAACCAGTTTTGAGTATCACAGTTCTCCGTGTGCCCCTGGCTAATTTGCTAAGTTTACTAATTTTGAAATTTTATGTTAGTGAAGAAGTTACGTACTATTCTTTACAAGAAGGAGAGGCACAGAAAAGCGGAAATTTGCGTCTCCTGTTAAGACCACGTGTTAGTCTGGAGGTGGAGGCCTGAGGAATTATATGGGAGTAGTGGTTTTACCAGCGTTCTTTAAATTTGGGGATGGGATTTTCCATAGCATGGCTGCGGTCATTAACCCCTATGGAGTTGTGTGTACTCTAGTTTGTAAGGCGTTCCATTTCTTAGGAATTATTCTTATTATTTTTATCTATTTTTTTAAAGTTTGTCTTACTTATTAGCGGGTTTTTATATCCGCTAATGTAATCGTTTTTTCCGTCATTCCGTCTGTCTTTCCGTCACACTTCCGTGTCCAGTGAATTATCTTCACTGTTCAAGTTAGAGCAGGGGTCTCAAACTCACATCGGTTCTCGGGCCGCATAAAGGCCCTCCACCGAACCCGCGGGCCGCATTAAAACACCGTACCAAGTCCGTGAACCGCATACTTCCCCAGTCCTAACACCGTTTCATATTCTTTGGATATTCGATCTCCCTTTCCACAGGGAAGAAATCGTCTCAACCCTTTGATGCTGCCTAACTCCATTCATTGCAAAATTGCTAGATTCGGCGTCGAGGGTTAGGTTAGCGGGAAGAACATACTTAGTAAGTACCCAATCTTTGCAGAATTGTTATAAATCGGAATGAGCAATAAGCTGCGTATATTTTTAAAGTGCTGATTTAACATAATTCTTATATTTCTTAGATTTACGTGAAATATTTTATAAGAAATACATTTGCGTTTGGGCCGTCTAGCGTAAATTAGCTTACTTAGCGGTCCGCAGAAATATACCATCGGGGCCGCAAGTTTGAGATCCCAGAGATAGAGCAACCAAATTATGTGGAATTGTTTATGGCCATAAGTTCTTCCCGAGGTTGAAATTTGGAGACTCCAGGGTTAGCATAAGGGGTGTAGTTTTTATTTTTTTAAATGCCCTTCATATCTGATTCTTATATTTCTGATTTATCAGTTCTTTCTTTAGATTTTATTCTCGTAGTGTAACATCATAGGACTTTAGGATAACTTCCCCTAACCCCCAATTTCCCTCGGCAACCGCGGGTTAAGTCAGCAACTCAACCTCCCTGGTTAGCGATTAGATGTATTTATATCGGTGTATATATTTATTTGCGGATGAGAGATAAGGTTGGATAGCAGCGCCACAAAACTGCCGTCTAGTAATCGTCGTGAGAGTCAAGGATCGCCTTTTTCACCGGATCAGAGCCTCGCTAGCCGTTGGAATCTGCCTCTGACAGCCCTCCCTCTGGATTGTTTCGCTATCCGTCATTTTTCACCGTTGCCAGGTTACCAGGCACCCACCAATCGGATTCTCGCGACGAACCCGAACTATCCTCTTCCGCTCGTGAAATCCTTCCTGCCCATTCTCACAGTTTATTCTCTTTTCTTCTCCGCCCCTCACTCCCTTTTATCCTTCCTAACTTAATTTACGCTGAAATTCGGCTCCAGGGTCGTATCATTAGCAACTGTCGTTACACTGGCTCTCTTCGTCTCCGGCTTAATTTCCGCGATCGTGATTGGCTTCCACAAATATACTTCTGTTCTTTTCTTCTTTTCTTTCTTCTTCTGTACCTAATCTGGTCCTTTCTGTGCGAGGTTGTGAGGGGCCAACGACCCTATCTGAATATATGGCGGGTAAACAACCCGTAATTTCGTTACAGCTCGCGTCAAACTGGGAGAATTCGCGTTTTTCTTTCAAAGCGTGGTAATTGGGTAGGACGTCGATTTTTTTTTTCATTGCAACGCCAAAATTAGATAATAATATTTGCGTCGTAATGTTAACAGTCGTGACATTATTGTTTTTATTTCTCCTCTTCACGAATATCGGTCTAAGGCTAATATCGTTTCCGTAATTATTTATATTCTTTTAGAATGGAAGATACGAATTTGACACAATGGAAATAAGAGCGATCATTATCATTTTATTATGGAGCTAAATATTCTTTGTTGCTTAAAAACAAAATTAACAAAGAATTTAATGTAAACTGTGTAGGCGAAAGTTAAACTTGAATGATAACTCAAGAGCAAGCCCGTTATAGAGTAAAATTCAGTCTTTGTAGTCGGCACGCGTTATTTCAGGCATATCTTTTACTTCTCAACAGCAGTTTGTTTTGAAATTTTCCTCTTTTAATGTTCAAGTTTAAATCCATACAATATAGGGAATCAATAACCTAAAACTTTCTCTCTCTCTGTCTGAGACTTTACTTCTTTCGTATAGCATCAAACTTCCATAGAATATCATAACTATTCAATTGACAATATTCGCGATCAGTTTAGCGTAAAAGTATGTATTATGCGGACAATGTACACTGCACTAAATGTTAATTAAAGTGCTAATTGTTGAATACCTAAGTACGCGTATTATTCGAATATCTTATTTTGCAAATGCTTTGCTTAATCGGTACCTATGTAGTTAAATTACACCATCGAGAAATATAAATTTTATTTATTTCGAGATGGGGTAACGAACTCCTCCCTGACTTTTTAACCGTTTAAAAAAATCTTTATATCAACCAAGAGAAAACTAAACTATCACAAACTACTCACATGTAAAAATATAGACGGTTGCTTAACTCAAAAAATGGCACAAAAAGGTAAAAAGATATTTCGTTTCCACAAGAAATACTCCGAGTAAAGTTTCCCGAAATGACGCGTTTTTCCAAATTTATTGTACTGATCTGTGATTTTAAGGCGACGAATAATTCTTCCGTCAATTACGAAACGAATACTGAAATTTCAATTTGAAATCAGAAATATATATCTAGTCATTTTTATAGAGATCCGATTTTAATGAATTTCGGTCTTTTTCAGCCCGCACCCGAACTTAAGCTTTTTCATTTTATTATTTTTCTCTTCTTATTATGAGCTCAGTAATGTGGAAGTTCCATTACTTTTTCATTTCGTCCGTCCTAATCCCCATTCATTCTCAATAATGAATACATAGGTTCCTAAAAATTAAACGAGATCTACGTTCTTTCCCATTTTTTGAATAAATTAATCCTTAATGCCTTGGATGATATTTTCATTTAACGTAAGACGGATAAAGAAATTAAATTATTTTTATTTAATTCCAGTCCATATTATTGGAGTAGTTCGAGCGACTGTCGCGACTTTTAATAAAAACTTTCAAAATTTTAATGGATCTTTACTGATTGTTATACATTAGTAACCTACGATGGAAACATGTATTTAATCACCGTGTGTACTTTATACGTGTCTATCTTAAGCGTCTCTCATTTATAGTGTTTGTAGTAAATTGCTAGATATCTGAATTGAAAATTGCATTATTTTCTCAACTTGGCTCTTTTCCAGAATTTTCTAAATTAAAATTTGAATTTTAAGTAAAATGTTAAGAGTTATAGTTTAAAGTAAACTGTTTTCCAGTTTGATGAATAAAGATCAATTTGAAATATTTTGAATGGTTGACAGGAGAGAAGCTATAAAGCATTCACTACAAAAATTAGACTGACAGATCTATGTTGGAACGTTTGATAAAAATGAATGAAATTAATCGCTGTGATTTTTCTTCACATTTGGCTTTCAATGTCAAGTATATATTTAATTTTAGTCATATATGATGGCTCTTCTCTGTCCAATCAATATAGATTTTACCGATGATAAATGTCTCTCGTGTCACACTTGAGGTCTCTTGTGAAGCCGATTTATCTTGATAATGTGTTGCAGCTACCAACTCTTTCAACTTTTAAGATTACTTAAAAACGCATACTTTGATTCTTGAAAGTTTCTTAATAAATTATTAAGCATTCCCGTCCATCTGATTTGACAAAAATTCTAAAAATCGGCGAAAGTAGCTTTTGTTATTAATCTCGTAAATTTTGTAAATAGCAGAAGCGCACTTGGGTTGAATTAATGAATCCCGACTATCAAAATGTCCGTCAAAATTCGGTTCCTTAGCTAATAGCGACCGCTAAAGTACTTCGCCATAATGAGCTAACAGTTAATCGTGTATATCATCAAAAGATCCCGATGTAACTTTCTCCCAGAAAACATAATATGCGATCTGACCCCTCCTCGTCTGCCTTCCAACGTAATGTTTCTCGTCGTAAAATAATGCGGCAAGTGTAGAACTATTCCTAATGATTAAATCCGTGAAGTGATTTCGTTTCAAATAAAACCCGCAAAACTCGTAACTTTTGTCGAGTTCGCGGCACAAACTCTCACCAACTCGTCGAGAAAATTTGGATGGCACGTTTTTGAAGGGGCGACCCGGAACACTTTAATAAGCCACAAAACTCCTTTCGATTAAAACAAAATCCCTCCATTTTCCCCTCTTTTCTTCTCTCTCTCTCTTATTCTCAACCCCCTTTCTTCTCTGCCTTCTCTTACATTTTCTTCCCTTTTCTGTAGTGCTTTTACTTTCTTTTTCCCTTCTATCTCCGTGTCTCGATCTTTCTCCTCCTATTTCTTCTTTTTTCACCATTTTGCTAATTATTTCTCTATCCCCCCTATATATCTCCATTATCTCTCTATTTCTTAAGGGTTATATGAAAGAAGAGACTATCCAATCTCGCCCTGATAAAGGCCTATCAATCTATTTCCTCAACTCTCGCCCATTTTCTACATATTTCTATACGGAAAACCCTTATTCTGCGTGTGTTCCCGAACTCGGATTTGATTTTGCACGGTTAAATATATCTGGCATTATTTACCCCATAAATTTTACTATACACGGTTTTGAATATTGTACTCACACCTCATTTTACGTATGACTGACAAAATAAAATCCGTATCTTTTACGAAGACGCGATTATTTCCATTTGGAATTAAATTTGCGCAACGCGGTTTTGCACAATGCGGCTTTTCCCAAGAAAGTAACCCCGCGTTTAAGAGGGAGTGGCGTAATGCACTTTCATCACCTCTCTTTCTCTTCTCCTCCGTTAATTTCTATTTCTCCGCCTCTCTCCTCCTTTGCAAAATTCCTCGCCCCCCTAAAAAACGTTCATGATTTTTCTTCCCCCGTCTACAAGCACGCGACAGATGTCCGTCCACCCGCCAGCCACCTGAACTACCCGCCAGGCGGCGCGGAAATCAGCGATCGATTCATTCCTACGTCATCGCCTCCCACGTATTCCCTCTCTCTCCCTCTTCCACATCCTTCTCATTTCCCACTCCTTCCCCATCCTTTCCTTTCCCCCTTCTCACTCCCTCCTTTCACTCTTTATTCCATCCTCCTCCTTCCACTCCATTTCTTACTGCGGATGTAGAGAGAGAGGAGGAGAGTGAAGAAGAGCGGTTGGAACGGATAGGGATGAAAGCCAAGCAAGAGAGTATGCAGAATGGGATATTGCCGAAAGAGGGAGAAAGTAGAGGACGAATCGATAAAAGAGTGACATAGGAGATAGATGGGGACAAGAGATAAGTGAGATGGATCGTTCGAAAAAAAAAGATTTCAAAGAAAAGAAAGCTGATAAATTAAATATTTGGAGAGAGAGATTAGGGCTCGAGGCTAGAGGGATCTTGTGACGATTAATTTGAAGGTGGAGGATAACGAAGGCGTGCGATAGAAAACAAAAATAATAAATTATAAAAGATGAAGGAATAAGTTGGCTTGAGAAGATGTGAATGCGGAAGATAGAATGGGAAAGAAAAGATAAGAAGGGAGATGTATAGGAATGGATTCAAATGGAGAAGTCGACGGAGTGGAAAAGGAAGAGAAGGTCAGGAAAGAAGAGGGTTGAAGGGGATGGAGAAAGGGAGAGGAGATGGATGAAATGATAGGAAGGGTGGGAGAGAGGAAGAGAGAGAGAGAGTGGGAGGGAAAGAGAGGCGGAGGGCGAACAAGAGGAGAGGGAAGAGGAGGTTTATGGACAGATTGATAAAGAGTAATTTTCTTTTTACGTCCCGAAGGTAAATAGAGAAAGGGAAAATATTGGAGTCGAAGTGAATATATATATAACATAAAAGATCTTGAATGAAGAGAACTCTGGAAAGAAAAAAAGAAGGAAACAGTTCTCTTATGCAAAATGAAGAGAGAGACACCAACATTCATAGAGCGATAATGTTGCTTATTCGAGCCAACAGAAAAGACTAGAAAAATCACTCCTCTAGAGAGAATAAAAGGAAAGGAGTAGAATATTCAACAGGAGGGAAGGAAGGCGGAGATGGCGCGCGATAAAAACTTAAGCACGAAACTCGAAGAATGGGAAAAGGAGATGAAAGCAGTGTAAAAGGAGTGGAACGTAAGGGAAACGAGAGAGAGAAAGGAAGATAGAAAGAGAAAGAGAGAAAGGAATGGCAGGATGGGGAAGTGGAAGAGGCATGAGGGGAGCGGAGGAATGGTAATAAAGGAATGGGATTGGCTTTATTCGGTGGAAGCCGCGGACGAATGGACGTCTCCCTCCTAAACAAGTACCGGGTAGGAATTGTAAGCATCCCGTCTTCCACAAATCCAGTTTCTTCTCAGCCAATCCAAAAGGAGGAAAAGAAGTGGTGAGAAGTGATCCAAAAAAAATTGATGGCACAAACGATGAAGAAAAAACGTGAATGTACAGATGAAACTGCTTAAAAATACAGCTTTTATGTGTCTGCGCATAGAAACATATGCCCATATATAGATTTATATAAATGCACGCACATAGATATACATGCACACATAGTCATATACCGCTCTAAGAAACTTCTAGTGGATGGGTGAATCAGTTCATTGATCTGAAAATTCGTTAAAACTATATTTCTAAACCAGTATCAAGGATACCTTGAATAAAGAGAACAAGAGAAGAAAATCAGAAAACCATGGATCACTAAGGAAATGCTGGAGAAAATGGAAAAACGTTAACAGTGAAGAAGGTAGGGCCAACTATAGACGTATAGAAGGGTAACAGATAAAGCTAGAGAAAATTGGATAAAAGAAAAATGTGATGAAATACAACAAATGGAGAAGTTAGGACGGTACGATATGATGTACGCTAGGGCACTGAAATTAGAAGATAAGAAGTGTAACGGAGTTCGTGGTAAAGGAATTATGAATGCGGATGGGAAGACAGTCTCAGAAACAAAGGATGTAGCACAGGTATGGGAAGAATACATTAAGGAATTATACAGCAAGCAGGCAGGATCGGCAAAAATAGAACTAGAAGATGAGGAAAACATTGAAGAAGACTACTTAGAACCAAGTATTATGGAGAGCGAAGTAGTAAAAGCGATAGTGGAACTAAAGAAGGGGAAAGCCACGGGCAGCGATGGAATACCGGCTGAGATACTTAAAGTCATAGGATCAGAAGGACTAAAAGCGATCACGAAATTAATTAATAAGATTTACGACACAGGAGAGTGGCCTCAGGATTTCCTAGAAGTAACAATGATCCCTCTAAAGAAGAAGCCAAAGGCAATGCAGTGTAAAGATTACAGAACGATAAGCCTTCTGTCACACACATCGAAGACCATCACGAGGATTCTTAATAAAATGCTGGAGAAAAAGGGAGAAGAAATACTAGAGGAAGATCAATTCGGTTTCAGAAAAGGACGAGGAACTAGAGATGTTATAGGGGTAGTTAGAATCATATCAGAAAGGGCAATAGAGTACAGTCAAGATATCTGCGTATGTTTCATAGACTGGCAGAAGGCCTTTGATAGAGTGAATTGGGTTATGTTGATGAAGATATTAAAGGATATAGGTGTAGACTGAAAATACAGGAGATTGATCAGGAATCTATATGTGAATCAAGTTGTAAAGATCAGGTTGGAGAATGCGGACACCTGCGGAGTAAATATCGGTAGAGGAGTAAGACAGAGTTGCTGCCTATCGCCGACCCTATTCAATATATATGGAGAAGGTGTAATGCAGGAAGCGTTAGAAGGCACAGGAGATTTCCAAATTGGAAGAAGGATTATAAGAACAGTTAAATACGCGGATGATCAAGTACTTCTAGCAATAAAGGAAGAGGAACTCAAGAAAATGATAAATAGACTAGTAATAACAGGTAGAAAATACGGTATGGAAATTAATATAGAAAAATCCAAGGTCATTCGAATATCAGGCAAAGAAGAGAATCTGGACATAAGTATTGAAGGAAAGTCTTTGAACAAGTTTAATTTCTATCTTTTGGAACAGTAAATTTAAGAACCTAGAAAATGAAAATCAAAATACCTGTTTATAAAAGTGGCGGTTTGTAAAATACTAGGCATTTATACGGTAAGCCGACCAGGGCTTACGAATATTTTCTTTAAAGTGAAATTTTTGTGATAAATTTTTACTTCATGATTAGATTTAACTGCTCATGTACTCACTAAATGAAGATAAAGGGTAAAAACAATTGAAGTAGAATAAGGAGATCTTTCCAAGACGTACGCAATAGGGAAGAAATGGGATAGTACAATAACGAGAAAGATGGAAGAAAGGAGTGCGGATAAAGAAACCGAGTTTCAGAAAGAAACAGAAGGCGGTACTAGAATATACTGGTAGAATTATGTGAGATGGAACTAAGCGCAACAAAAGGAAAACAAATAGGAAAGGGCAGGGCACGTTATATAAGTTCCCTTGCAGCCTTAAGCCTAGCGGGGACCCTTTGCAACCCACACCCACTTTGAGATATTAAATTCCGGCAAGCAAGACTGCGTACCTTATTGTTAATATTGGTCCCTAATTTAAACCTGCGAAGAGAGGTATAAGGTGGGTGTCAAAAAGGAAGTCTAAAACCGCGGAAGGGGTGAAACAAAATTGAGAGTAGTCACATTAGAAAGCAATTGAATAATTTATCTTACGAAAGTAAAATATGAGCCTAACTAGATGAATGCTGAAGCATAAAGGATAAAATTTGGTTCGGTGAGCTGATTGCAAAAAATACTCACTGAGAGATGACAGGAAGATGAAGCGAAAGAAAACATTTTTTGTAATTACGTGAGAAAGGCATCATGTTAAATTGGCGGATACACACACACACATGTATATGTATATATATATATATATATATATATATATGCTTGTATGTGTCTGCAGTGATTTATTTCCTAGAATATAGGTGCCGTTACTAAGAATTTACGGACTCCTATGGGTGGGAGGAAAATGTTTACGTCCTTTTTTTAACATTTTTCCAGAAAAAAAATGTTTTTACCAAGAGCCCTGAAATGGATTGCTTTACTTTTTAATAAAGGATTTAGATCTTTTAAAACGAGATGTCGGCAACTGCGTACCGCTGCGTACTCCCAGAAATATGTGTATATACATCCACAATTTATAATATCCGCCTTTTCCTTCTTAATTTGCATGCACGTGTATCCATATACATATATAATATTTTGAGGAAAGAAGAAAATTTGCTGGTCTAATTTGAAAGGAACAGATGATTTATAAGAGTTCAAGGGGTAATATATATCTAAAAAGCCTCCGCCTCAAATCTTGTCAAAAGAGCCCTTCACTTTCTTTCCCACGCATCCATATAAATCATCTGTCCCTTTCACATTAGAGCGGAAAATTTCCTTCTCTCCTTAAAATATCATGTGTTTCATGTATCTAAATGCACCTACATACGAAATAGTGAGAGAAAAGCGAATGTCAAAGGGAGACAGAGAAGAGAGAAAGAGGTAGAACGTGAGAGAGACGGACAACAGATTCGGATACGGATGTGGGTTCGCACGCATTCGCGTGGGAGTGTTTCGCTGAGTGGCTTTGGCTGGGCATTCATCTTTCATAAATGGATGAATCCTGGTCGGGACATCCTGCACGACGCTCCTCCCCGTTAGCTTAGGTCTTTTTTGCAGGTCTGCGGCGGACGGACGTGGATCGGGTCGAGGAACGTGAGGATTACGCAGACACAATCCTATCTCTTACTGTCTCACTTCGAAAATATCCCCTATAGTCCATCGCGAAGGCTCCTCGTCGCATACTCCCGTTACCACGCCCATATTTCTATCTTCCGCTCTCCATCGTCCCTTCCCTTCCATCCTTCCTCCCCCGGCTCCGTCTTCTCCCCTCCTCTCGGCTCCTCCCTCGTCCAGGCGGTGATCCCCGGGTACGTAGCCCCTGTTGTCAGGGTAACGCGAGCGCCTGTGGAAGTATGGTGAAAGGGAATGGAGTGGAGGGGAGATATTATTCTCCTTTTTCGCCATCATCCTCCTTCTCCCCGTCCCGACTTTTCCCTCCCATCCCGGTTTGTCCCCGGGCGACGACCTTTCCAGGTAATATCCCTCTCTTTTCACTTTTTATCCACTCATTACCGATGTTGTTTTATTTTTCACTTCCGAAAGGGAGAAAATTTCTCTCCGGCGTCCTTCTTCTGTCTGAGGAAAGAGTCATCTTCGATAGAATACCACTCGCGCCTTTTTTTGCAAAAATTTCATTTCGAAAATTGAGGTGCGTGACTTACGCGAGGATTTCAAACCAAAAAGGAATTTCGTATTTCGAGACGACTATCGCCGTTGCGTGGAAAATGCGTCAGCGACAGCGAAACCAACAATATCAAAGAGAGAATCTTAAGAAGAAATGTACTTTTACGAGGAAAATTTAGCATTATTAAAATCGTCAAATTTAAAACTTAATAAAATCTCTCCCATTTGGCTTTTTGAAAAACTTTACAGTACTTGCTTAATTCGGGGAGTTTGGTATTCGAAAAAATACGGAAATTTTCGTGGTTTTCTGGAAAGCAAATTTCTTAATTCGCTACGCCCTCGCTTCGTGCGTCTGTTTCATTCTGTTTGGATGGTTGTCTCATTGTCCTCCGTGCGGCGTGTAGCTTAACAAGCGTTGAATCATACCTTCCGCTAATCTCATATCCACGCCATAAATTTCCCTTGTATGTCTACGCTACAGCTCATCACCTTGAGTCTCTGTACGTCGGCACTAGACTTTATTCCTAAACGACGCTAACTCTTTAGACGAATGATGCGGCTCAGCTCACGATTTGCATGATATTAATTATGCTGTTAACGAGACTGCTTTATGGCTGCAGGAATTTTGTGCATAATTTTTAAAGCAGACCAGATGTAGGGTCCTTTCGGAAACGTATCATCTAGGGATACGAGGAGTTTACTCGTTCCATCGAACCGTTGGTCATTCTGCACCATACAATATGAGAAACTTTGTGCAAATTAAATAAAAATGACAAATTTAAAGCGGATGAAAACTATTAGAAAACTATTTCTAATAGGGCGAATGTTATTTAAATTTTTTCTACGAGTACCCATTCCTAACTTGGATTATTCCTCGGCGTATAATGTTTGAAATTTACTTAAAAGACAATAGTTTAAAATGTAATCGAATGTTTAAACAGCTTTGGTATGGGAGAGGATTGTTGAGTGTATGGGATACAAAGAACATTAATGGGTAGTTAGTAGGAAATGGCGTTGCTGAACTTATTCTTTACTGTAACATTTTCGCACACAAAAATCATGTCATAGATGAATCCGCAAACTCGTGACTTGTACCAATTAATGATAAAGTCATTTCCCGAAGTTAGGAAACAGTCGAGTTAGCTAATAACAAACATTAGAGACCGATTAACCCTCTTCAGAGGAAATTAACCATCCATTTCTGTGATGAAATCGTTATAACATTTTAACGACAAGAAAATATCCTATTACTCCGTTTGCTTCTATAGTTGAAATGCGTTTTTGGACTTACCGAGACGCTCCAAGGAAATAACTATATCATTCACATAAAATTCTAGTTTCCTTTATCGAAACGTTAACTTTCATCGCAATTTTCGTTTTTATTCCTCTCAATGCCCTATCACCCATTGCTCACTTTCTTATCCAGTCCATTGTTCTGGGTAAAATCTCTCATATTTTTACTGCAATCATTTCACACTTGCTCCTTTTCGCCTCGCTACGCATTTGGCGTTATCCTCTCGTCTCCTCGCTACTTTCCTCTTCTTCTTGTGGCTTCATATTGTGACCACATGTTCCCTGTTTTTTCCTCCATCTCCGCCTCTCTCTCTCTCTCCAACAGTTTCATCTCCGCCACCCATGCTCCTTTCACGTCAGTCTCTTTCGTCTAGGAAAAAATGGATCCTTTCTTTAACGTCCGCCGCACTAAGCTTCTCCATTCTCCCATTCAGTTCGTGGGATTGGTCGGAAAATAATATCGAAAGCTTCTGCGGAGCACGTTAAAAATCCGCAAGGCAGGTCATCGTTTTCTTTCTTTTTTTCCGCGAACCTCTATAGAAATTCTTGCAAAATACAGAATTTGCGAGAGTATTCCTATGAGACTAGGTTGTGCTAGCTTTATAGCTACATGTAATAGCTTATGTATTTATATATACACACACGTATATTTATTGAGTTTATTAATGCGATCTCGAAAGAGTCAAGAAAGATTTTGATGAAGTTTCTCTCATTTATGTATGGAATAAACTCAAATATTACTAAAAAAATCTTATGTGGCCACCACGTGACTTTCTCCATATCTGTAATATTTCTAAAATTTCCAAATAGGTTAGATAATGATAAATATTTTAAGAAACTGCGAGAAAATTTTAGACTTGACAAAGAACAGAAATAAACTCAAACCATAGCCTTTTAATATTGGATATAGCCACAAAGCTCCAACAATTAAGAAAATAAAAGGAGCGTTACTAAGACGTAACTAAGCATCAATTGTTAACAATAGTCGGTAGGTGGCGTGGTGGTGGCAGCTAAAAATATAAGATATCTCTTATACAATGCATTATATGGAAAAATGTTTCAAACAAAGGTTGTAGAAAATAAAATTTATTACAACTTTTATTCCAGTACATTTTTACATTTATCAAATATTAAAGCAAATATTTTAAAATAACGGATAAGTGACATGAGTAAACACCCGCTTCCGGTTGACTGATTTTTACCAAAAACTAATTATTTCTTCTGACTTTTATAAAAATTTTAAATATTAAATTTCGTCTTGACCTGATTAATAGTTTTTGAGTAAGAACAGCCACAGAAAGCTATCACATACACTAACACACACAGACATCATCGAGAAAATGATCAAAACGTGTTCAGGGGACCTCAAACGTGTATTTCCGTTGAAATCTCTAAGTCAATTTTTTTCATGAATACAATACTTACCCCTATACTACGTATATGGAGAAAGTAAAAAGAAATTTCCGATAAAATTATTCTTTGTGGCGAACATTAACTCTTACTTTTATTGAGATTGTCTACGTTGATAAGAATATAAAGCTCAATAGGCTATTTTTTTAATGCACAATAAACTGATTTACATTTGGAGATAACAACATCTGTGATGATACTCCCTAAAATCTAAATGACTAAGTAACGAATGACTTCAATTGCTTCTAAAATTTTCGCCATAAACGATAAACATGATTTATACACATAGGATTATGAGTAAATAATGCTTTATGTTATCTGAATGTTTGTTCTGGGTATTTGGCGGCGACTGTCAATAAAGTATTTTTAGTACAACACATGAAGGCATGAATGGAAAAAGCTTTCAGGCTTTGTAGCGAACGTTTATTCAGAAGTAAAAACGACCCAATGGCATAACCTTTAATAATTCGAACCGTAAAGGAAGACAAAAGTATCCGCCTTATATAGCTAAAGGAAGTTCGAGTCATATACCCACATGGCGCGTGAATAAAAATTGGGAAGAAATACATCCTCTCAAAATTAAGGAAAATGTCGGAAGTTCGTACGATACGGTGTGTTTTACCTCTCCGATCTGCTTCACACTGAATTTTCGAAATAGAAATGGAGCGACCTATTTGATTTCAAACGCGACGTGAATCCCACGTATTTGACAGCGCGTCTGGGGGAGAGGAGGAAAGAGGGGGGTGTGGGGGTCGCCTCTTCCATCCGTTTAAATGAATTAGGTAGATGGGTCGACGGTGTGAAGCGGCTCAACAAAGGAATGAGGCAGATGAGGGCCACCTACCCACGATTGAATTTTCATCGACGCCGAAGGCAAAGCCAATTACGGAATTAAGGGATCTCTCTTTCTCCCTCCAACTCAGGCTTTAGACGCGACGGGGCAGAAAGATTACGTAGAATTTCCTCTCCTTTTTTGGAAGATTAACAAGTTGTAATTTAGCTCGAGCAGACGGAGCATTCATCGCGTACTTATTGTGTGAGTCCGCAATACGGCGATTGAGTAGAATCAGTCGCGATGCAAACACAACACACTCGATAGAACGGCAACGTTTTTGAAGGTGTTATTCACATTTTTTCGCGCTTTTGCTCATCGATCGATGAAGCTTTTGAATGAGCTATTAATTTCGGTCGCGAACGGAATTTCAGAGGGCATTACGGAAATATGAATTACGAAAAGATGGAAATTTAATGCGTTTGGAGATAATTCGTTTGTTTTCCAAATGACCTTATCGATAAATTACTCGAAGATACTTCTCGAATCGTTACCTAGCATGCAGTTATTCATTTGTGCGATTTAGTTTATATACCCGGAATAAGAGATAATATACGCCTATGTATGCCTCCGTGTGCGGACTCTCTCTCTCTCTCTCTCGACGTAGTGTCTGTCGGCGTGGTGTCTGTCGGCGTAGAGTCCGCCTACCGTATGCCTCTCAAATATTTACATTTTTGTACATATATTGATCGAGAAGCAATAGAAGAGGAAAAAACCTTTCCCATATAATAAACTTTTAATGGCTATATTTCATCATTTGGACTTTCAGTAAAGATTCAACTCGAGACGATTAAAAATGGATGATTTCCATACGCCGCCTTTGATATCAAAGCTGAAATCACATTAGTTTAATTGGCCTATTCATTCGTTCTTCGATGATTCGTTTCACAAAGGATGGCGATGTGACAATCGCGGTTCATGACATTTTGCTTCCTGAACGAGACGAACCGAACGGATGCTTCCAAATCAGGGATTGGAAACTCACGTGATGCATTCGGCCAATGAACACATGCTACGTCGCAGATCTTGCTAATGCGCAATTTTTTCTCTTAAAACTTATATTAACAACAGTTTTCATGCCGGCGATTTTCAATTAGCCAAGTGTTATTATTCTTAGTTTTAGCGGAAACTGCGAGATTCTGGGGTCAATAGAAATCCGTTTCAATGATTACCTTTTGATTTTACGCTCTAGACCAGCGGTGCCCAACCTTTTCACAAGGCGGGCCGCAATGAAAGTTGCCATTTCTTCGGCGGGCCGGTTTATTTTAAATTTGAAGTAACCTATGTATTTTGAGGAGCCATACAAATTAAAACCAATTTTAAACAAAGTTAATATGGTTAACATTTCAATATTAAAAAGTTTATTATAAAATGTTCATAAAATGTATAAATTTGTGTGTTAAAGTTTTCGAATTGCTTTTTCAACATAGCTTCGCGGGCCGCACGGAAACCCTTTGCGGGTCGCACCCAACCCGCGGACCGTAGGTTGTACACCACTGCTCTGAACCTGTAGTATTTCTAAAAATTCCAAATTGGTTAAATGATAATAAATATTTTAAATAACTGCAAGACAAATTTAAAGACTTTACAAAGAACAGAAATAAATTCAAACCATAGCCTTCTGATATTGGATATAGCCACGAATCTCCAACAACTAAGAAAATAAAAAGGAGCATTACTAAGACGTAACTAACCGTAAAATGTTTACAATAGTCGTCGGTAGGTGGTGTGGTGGTGTCAGCTAAAACATTTAAATATTAAAATATCTCTTAAACAATGCATTATATGGAAAACTGTTTCGAAGAAACGTTGTAGAAAATTTAATTTCCTACAACTTTTTTTCCATTACTTTTTTACATTCATCAAGTATTAATACAAATATTTAAAAAATCTGATGTGGCCACCACTTTACACCAGCTACAAAATTAGTTTTTTAAATGTCTCTTAAACAATGATTTATATGGGAAAATGTTTCAAACAAAGGTTGTAGAATATTAAATTTCCTACAACATTTATTCCAATACTTTTTTATATTAATCAAATATTAAAGCAAATACAAAAAAACTGATATGACAAGAGTAAACACCCACTTCCGACATTTACCAAAAACTAATCAGTGCTTGTGACTGTCATAAAAATGTTAAATATAAAATTTCGCGTTGGCCTGATTTTTTTTGTTAGAGCACCCACAAAAAAACTGTTACACACAGACATAATCTAGAAAATGGTCAAAAAGTGTTCAGGGGACCTCAAAACATGTATTTCCGTTAAAATCTCGAAATAATTGTTTTCATGAAAACACTTTCCCCTATACTACTATGGAGAAAGTAAAAACGGATAAGTGACAAGAGTAAACACCCACTTCCGGTCGACGGATTTTAGCTAAAATCTAATCAGTTCTTGAAGTTCTAATACAAATGCTAAATACGAAATTCTATGCTGATCGGAGTATGTTTTTGAGTTAGAGCGCCCACAAAATTCCGATCACAGACACATACAGACATAATCGAGAAAATAGTTCAAACGTGTCCAGGGGACCTTGAAACGTATTTCCGTTGAAATCTCGAATTTGATTTTTTTCATGAAAACTACTTTCTCTATACTTCGTATATGGAGGAAGTAAAAAGGGAATAACTCACTCGATTTATTCACAATACTGTAATTTTTTCGATACTTCCCTTTCTCTCAAAGCTTGCTGACTTTGCGCGAAAATGTCATGAGCAAAATTCGATTTAATTTCAATGAAATTATGCATAGACCTCTTCCTCCCTCGTGCAAGCACAGAAAAAGTAATTTTCGCAACCCCATTTTTACGGTCTCGTGGCTCGACTGCCTTCGCTTCCGGAAAAAAAGGGGAAATATTTTTCGACGACTCTTCAGCACGTTCCTTTGACAAGAGGGCGAGTTGGTAAGGGCTTCCCCCAGTGCAAACACTTGGTATTCTTGCAGGATCAGCAGAATTTCTGGTTGCGAAGGTGCGGGCTTTATCTTCAGGATGGAGTTCGGAGAGAAAAGAGATGGTGGAAATAGGAAAACGTGGAGTTTCCGCGGTATTTTCCAATTTCTCGAAGCCCTGTGTGACAATGAGGTGACACGTATCTGCTTTGCCAAATCCGCCTATCTGACCGTAAATAATATTATATAAGTGTTATCAATAAACATGGATAGAGTCAGCGCGTTTTTAAATTTTTTTATGTGGTAATACCGCCACATATTTGGTCACTAGAGTCTCATTTGTATTGTAACGGTAGTACGCATTTAATTTTTGTGTTAATTTCATTATTTATGTACCTATTGAATGAAAAAAATTCACTACTATAGGGATAGTTTCTTGGATAATTGATACTTTCAATGTGACATTTAAGTTTTGAATGCAATCAATTTTGTATAACATTTTTAAACCGCTCGCTATTGGCTCCTGTAAATTTTTCAAAACTCAAACTTTTCAAGAATAAGTGACATCATTGCGGAAGTGAAGTATATATTTCTTTAAAAAAACTCGCAAAAACGGTGCCGATCCAGCTGTATGATTTTTGATTAGCCCCTCCGGGCGTTCATCTTAAACATATTAGTAGTGACTATGTTGCTTTAAAATGAGATCTTCACCAGTTAAAAGTATGTGAATATGGCAGATGAGATAAATTGTATGTCCAATTTCAATTAAAATATGAATAGCTCCCTAACTTGAGAAATACGTAGGCGTCTGACGCCAATTGTGACAAATGTAAAACGTCCTCTTAAAATTTCTGTTTTCTGTAATACTATTCATTCAATAGATCATTTTTAGTTTATTTCTGGAAATGGGCCTAGGGTTTAGCACCACCATCACGAAATGTTCTCAACCTTTATGTTGAATGAATTTGAAAAGGCTGGTGTTCCCATTTTGTTAACTGCGAATCATTTTTGCTTTGAATTGCAAAATCTCAAGCGATGAAGAAAACCCATGATAGCTTTTAGCGTTTGGACATATTAATTTATCCCCGCAATGCACGCTTCTGCTTCTTAACTATCCAAAAATAATTCTAATAATATTCGAGTTTCATTTTACTCGGCAGTCAGGAATAATATCAAGTAATGGTTATAAAAAACTTCTTGTTTAATAACATTTATAAAATGTTAGAAATAAAAATCAACTATGTACCTTTCACAAGATACATAGCTTATTTTTAGCCTACTTTCCAGAGTGGAAATAGGCTTATAGTTTTGTCGTTGTGTCTGCCTGCCCGTCTGTCTGTCTGTTTGTCTGTCCGTCCCCCCCCATTAACTTTTGAACCAATAGACTGATTTTCATGAAACTTGGTGAAAATCTCTTGTCACATGGGTCCAGCTCCCGAGGATAGTTTTTGTTGCGAAGATTGAAGTACTGGGTTCGATTCCAGGAACGATCCTTCCCATTTGATTTACATGGGAAATCTGAAATCCATCGTGCAGGGTAATTTTCTCTTGCACATTAAAATATCTTAGAATTGTAATATCGGAGCGAGTTTTATAGTATTCTCTGAGGAAAGGAATGAATATTCTAATTTTTATCGCAGAAGTTTGCTTGTCGATTTTATTTCTTAGAATTTCGCGTAAATACTGGCGATTTTTGCAGTTTTTATCACTCATTACGAGAGGGTTGCCATAGCAGCAACTATTGTTGGACTCACATTCGGTATATTCTAATACGTACACGAGTTATTTTTGCCGCACAAACGCGTGATAAATTTAATGATCAGTTAGATTGTATTTGTAGTATTTTATAAATTTGTAGTATTTTATAAGGCAAAATTATGAAATTTGGGAACACAAAGAGCTACATATCCGGGATGACTTTAAAGCTATTAAAGTATTAAATAAATGATTAAATAGAAAGTAGGCATCATAAGTTCTGTTTGGATCACCTTGTTATTTCTACCATGAGTAAATTCTATAAAGTGAAGCCTGAACTTATTACTGAACTTTTATAAAGAAATAAAATTCAAAGTTAATATAAAAGCCACTTTAAAAGTGAAAAATTTAAAAATAATAAATTAAAAGAAATATCTTGTTGAGGTAATCTAAATTTGAGAGACTGATGATGGAGATAGATTGCGTCGCTATAATTTTCGAATGCTTTACGTGCTGTAAGAAACGCGCCAACTTTCTGAATCACTAGCTCGATGGTTAACGTTTGCTCTTTCGAAAATATCTTTTGATTGCCATCTCAAACTCATCTGAATAATAAAACCTACAGCCTTATCTTCAGAAACTATTTTTCTTGAGATCTCGTTTCCTTCGCGAAATCCTTTCAGTTCTTAGCCACTTCTCACTTGTTTTACTACTCAATTATAGGAAAATAAAATTCTCACTCGGAATCTCGCGCTTGTAAGATTTTGACAGTTTAAAAATAGTCTACGCTTTATTAAATGCGCGCATTCTCTATTTGTTCTTGCTGCTTTTGTAATTTTTATTTATTTGGGAAAAGTTTTCAAAAAGCTTTTGTTAAAGTGTAATTATTCTTTAAGAAAGTGAATTTTTATCTTCATACAACGTTGAATAGTTAATAGCATATAAAAATAATGTTCAGGAATATATGACACAGTGTAACCAGCATTGTTTATTCAGTCAGAACCTTCAGATTGTTTAAAATTTGAAAGTTAGTGGGGTATATGTAGGAATAGATTATTAGGTACTTGCTGATGAAATTTTGGCTTTCACGAACTTCGGGGTCATTCTCCGCGTAACAGCCATTGTTTATTTAGTCAAACCCCTCAGTTTGTTTCAAGTTTGAAAGTTATTGAGGAATATTTAGGAATAGATGATGAAATTTTGGCTTTCACGAACTTCGTAGTCATTCTCCGCGTTTATTATTTTAAGCGGAATTGAAATTTTGAGATAGATGTGAAGGAAAACTCGAGGTTATTATTTTTCGTCGGTAGAAGACGATTTTATTAATATTTCGAAGTTTTGAATTGATTCGTGTATTTTCATTATTTCAACAGTGGAAGTTTAGGATTTCATTTTGTGTTCAGCGTTTTAATATATTAAACTTGAGATAAAAATAAATATCAAAGATACTTATCTTTCTGCTAGCATTTATTTTTCATAATTATATGAGTATGCATTGGAAAAATTGTTATAATTTGTCCATGAATCGATGCTATCAATTCGCATTTTTAAAAACGAGCATAATATATTCCATTTAGATTGGGATATGAAGACCTTATGTAAACGCATGCAGCCATAAGAACTCGTACGTAAGCCTTTACGCTCAGATAAACATGTTGACGCACGCACACACAAATGCATGCATTCAATCAGTGGTGGATACAAGAAGAGGAGGGCGATGAGGGTGATCGCCCCCATCCCTTTTGGATGTCCCCATTGCTCTACAGTGGATGCATTCTTAAACCCATTCCGCGCAAGATTCCTTGATTCTGCGTCGCAGATTAGACCCACAGGGCAAAGGAATGTAGGATTCTGACAGGAGTAGGGTTTTTTAGAATAAAAGGGTCGTGGGCAGTGGCGTGAAGACGGCTGCTTTGTAGCCGAAATGCGCATATGGTTTTTTAAAACCTTTTTGTGGCTATTGGAGATACCTGAGTCAAGTACATTTTGTAAATTGCTTGTTCTTGAATTTTTTCAGCCATAAGACGAGTTCGATACGTAGTTTCCTGTTGAATAAGCTATGAAGTAATTAATTTTAAAAGAAACATGTTCCAATAAGAAATATATTGCGTTGCCATTTGTATCAATAGCATTACTTTGTTAAACTAGTTATGATTAAGATACGAACTTGAGACATAGACAATTGTGGAGTCAGAGAACGTAGTACATTTTTCTCGAAGAGAGAATTCGAATCCATGCCGAAATAGCTTAAAATTCGTTTGATGACAGAAAGAAAGGGGAATTTTGTAATTTTTTAACAATGACAAATTATGATATTATATAAGAATCGAGTATAATATTTTTAAATGATGAAATGCTTGAACGTGGGAAATGGGAGGGGAAAAGATAGATATAAAGAGAGAGAATTTTTAAAACCGCGTTTTATATAGTGAAATGAAAAAACGAAAAGAAAGATGGAAAGCTATTTTTATTGCAATTTTATAACATGTCTCGATCATTTTAATATTTTAAAAAATACAAAAGATTCTTTTAACCATATTTCTTAAATAATAAATATTACGTATTAACTAATGTTTTAACACTTTTCCTATCTCCTTTCACCACAACATCCAAATCGCAGGCAACGCTGCAACTTGTATACTAGTGCATACACAACCTTTCAAATTTTTTATAAATGGCGGCTCTAACAACAAAAGTCCTATTCAGAATTCTCCTTTTTTTCGTGGCTAATTTTTAACGCGACAGAAATTACGCTCCCACAAATGCATCATCAGTTTTTCGCCATGTGTTGACCGTTCGTAATAGCTGGGGCGCACGATAATAACGGCAAGGGAAGGACTGCAAATGACACTAACCAGCTACGCTCCATGAGTTCTCATGATATTTCAGCGGCGTGAAAGAGAGAGAGAGAGAGAGAGAGAGAGAGAGAGAGAGAGAGAGAGAGAGAGAGAGAGAGAGAGAGGAGAGACATTAAAGCACTTTGAACCCGTTTGTTTCCAAAAGGAAAGGTCGTCAAAAACCTAATTGTACAACGGATCATCTGACTGGAGCGATTTTGATAACTCAATTCAATCCAATGGAACCTCTGATATGGCGCCTTATCTCTCAAAATCGTTCCATTCAAACGCTGAAAATATTTTATCGATCGTAGATCAAAATTTCTCGGACAAAGTTCGTGGGAATGGTGGGATAATTTTATCGTGACCAAATGATGTTATTACTAAGTGAGATTACTACCGAGCGTTACGTTATCATCACTATTTGTAGGAAACGTCATAACAAGTAATAAGCTTGGGTTTGGAAAACTGTTACTCTTTACAGTTAACTGCAAGAAATCAAAATGATTTTGTGAAATTCCAAGAGAAGAATTCATTTAATCCACTATCCGGGTTTCAACGCCTCGACAACACCGTCAGGTCTAAACTGAGATTTAAGAATGTTTAGAAAGGATAACCGATGAAACGGGAGGTGGCGTTAAAAAGTGTGCGACAGAAAGATGTTACGAATGCAAAAGGTGTAGTTATCGTTAAGGATTCAATTGATAACGATGTAGTTATCATTAATTTTACGAGAGTATCGAGCCAAAATCACTCATTTTTATAAGAAAAACTATTTTAAGTCGAAAGAATTATTTAAGTGCAAGAATTGTTTGGAAAATTGGGAAACAAAAATAAATACTATGGTGAAAGCAACGTTTGTGTTCTTTAATTCTAATTTCGAAATTTTCAGGCACGTGTTTGTTTTAATATAAATATTTAACAATTTTTTTGATTCCGCTATATCGTAACTTCAGAGGGCATGGAGCCGAGATCAGATCAAATCCCAAGTATTTTGCCAATAAAGCGACTTCTGTCCCATATTGATTTTCTCCTCAAAAACTGGATTCGGTCAAACACGCTTCTTCGCCGCGACTAATTTCTGACTATTCGACGCCTTTCATCGTTAATCCGCTTTGCCGTTTTCTCTTTCACTCTTCCCATCCGCGAGTATAATAAGACGTTCTTCAAAGGTAAAATAGGAAGCCTGTCTAATTTTCTTTCAAAGAAAAGTCTCCCATCAAACTGTGAAAAGTTAATCCCCGCTGACAACCTCGTCCAATTAAAGCCGTGACGTCGCAGAAATCTCCCCGCTAAAAATAATTTTTAAATGACGCTCGGAAAAAAATGCGATCTCCATTTCGCGTACGTCGCTCGGAAGTTTCCCTTCTCCGCGTGAAAAAAAGACGGCGAACGCCCATCTTCCACGTGCGGAAAGGGTTTCGCGAATCTTCTCGCCAGTGAGCGAAGAAAAAAATCGACTTGGCCGCGTGAGAAATAGAGAGGAAACGAGAAGGAAAACGTCCACTTAGCGACCTTCGTGGATCTTATTTTGTTCTCGACAAATTGCGAAGAAACAAAATACGGCGTTGAATTTTTCCAACCGACGCTCTTTTCAGCGTAAAAATAGAATTTCTGCCCCCACTTAATCCGCCTCGCCCTCTAACCTCACGTGCGGATCTTGCATCATATTCTAGCCTCTCTCCTTCCTCCCTCCACCTTTCTCACTCACTCACACTTCCTCCATTACTCACCCATTCTCCTTCCCTTCCTATGGATGTAAGATGGGGCTCACCAGTCTCAACCTCGCCCAAATAAAGACCAATCAATCAATCACTCACTCCTCCCCCATTTCCTCTCCTTCCTTCCTCCCTCTCTCTCTTCCTCCCTCCTCCATCTTCTCCCATTTCTCCTCCATCATTCACTCTTTCTCCATTCCTCACACTCACCCTTCCTCGTCCTCAATTCCCCTTTCTCTCCCCCCCTTTCTCTCTCTCTTCCTCCATCTTCCTCCATTCCTCATCCTTTGTCCTCTTTTTCCTTCCTCCTTTCTTCTTCACTTCCAATTTCTCAAGTCTTCTACGTTCCTCCCTCCCTCTCCCTCCATTCATGCCTACCTCTCCCTCCATTCCTCCCTCCCTCTCCCTCCATTCCTCCCTCCCTCTCCCTCCCTCTCCCTCCCTCTCTCTCCCTCCCCTCCCCCCTCCCCCTCCCCCCCCTCCCCCTCCCCTCCCTCCCTCCTCCCCTCCCTCCCCCCTCCCTCCCCTCCCTCTCTTCCTCTGTCTCCCTCTATCTCCCTCTCCCTCCATTCCTCCTATTCTCTCTCTCTCCATTCCCCCCTCCCTCCAGTCCTCCCTCTCCCTCCATTCCTCCTATTCTTTCTCTCCATTCCCCCCTCCCTTCATTCCCACCTCCCTCCATTCCCCCCTCCCTCCATTCCCCCTCCCTCCATTCCCCCCCTCCCTCCATTCCCCCCTCCGTCCCCCCTCCCTCCATTCCTCCCTCCCTCTTCCTCCATTTCTCCACCTCTCTTTCTCCCCACCCTTGCTCTCGCCTCTAGGCGAACGCAGCAAACAAAAGAGGAGAGAAGTGGCGCCATAGAGGGCCGTGAGGTGTACCCATTAAAGCTCATGGGATCTTTTCCGTCCAACCCAACGTTAGAAAAACTTCTCTAACCGATACTCCTCTCATCCTCTCTCTCTCTCTTTTTCCCCCTTCCTAGCCTCCCTCAACTGCCCTCCAGCCTCTTTAACTCCCTTTCACCCCCTGTTTCCCTTCATCTCTCCTCTATGTTCGCCCTACACTTGCACGTTATGGCATCCTCGTCCATTTCTTCCTCTAGGCTTTCGCCGCAGCGTTATTGCCGCGCAATTTCGAGTCGCAACCAACGGGCTACGCAATTCTATTTATCATCCCTCTCATTTTCTCTCTCTCACCCTTATTCTGCTCTTAATTTTGCCTTATTTATCAGCTGTTCATCATTTTGTATTTTAATATACGTACTCTATTCTTTGCATACCGATACCATATTTTTGTTTTCATCCGGCTTTTATCCCCTTAATTAAATATACCGTGTCTGTATATTTAACTCTGTAAATGGAACTTTTTAGCCAATTTTTTTAGTTAAAAATAACTTTTTTCTCCCACAAACTCCGTATTTTTAATTTTTTTACGACGAATTTTTTCTCTTGCACATGAAACTTCGAGCTTAAGAGCTTTATTTTAAATTACATACATTCGAAAGGGAAAATATCTACTTCAATGTATACATAATTCATAAAAGTTCGATTATGCTGTATTGTATGGTAAAATTCAATTGATAAAATTAAAGTTGCCGAATTTTAGAGCTAATGAATTAGTTTACCGACTGGTAAAGATAACATCTTTGAGCTAGCTATCGAAGATTTTTATTATAGTGGTTGAAAATATTGTGAGACTTCTGTGTTTATACTTAAGTAAATACACATGTATATCATTATGTCAGCGTGCAAATTTGTGTCTGTAGTTCCATCTCCCTTTCTAATAATTTTCCAACTTTCCGTGACGTATTCCTGTTCGTATCCCCTCGCTATCACCTTCTCCTCATACTAATATCCCTCCTGTCAGTCATTATCTCTCTTCCCATCTTAAATAGCTGCTTTCATTCTTCCCTTCTCTTTTTTTTATTTCTGTCCAAACATTTGCGTTTCTCTCTTAATTTCCCCACCTTTATTTTTTTTCCTTATCTTCTCCACCTCAAATTCTCGCCCTCCATCCCGTCATTACAATAATTATTGCCTTTTCATCTTTATTCCCTCATCTTCTGGACCTCTCTTTCCGTTCCCATTCTTTCCCGGTTTTTGCCTTACCTCCTCCTTAAGTAACCTTCCTTCAGCGCTTCCTTTATTCACCTTTCCGCGCAATTAAAATTTTCCATCTAGAAAACCTCTCTCCTCCTTTCCTCTCTCTCTCTCCCGTCTTCGCTAGATTTCTCGCGTTGGGTTTTGTCCGTTTTTCTTTCTTTCCTCTCTTTCTCCTGTTCTGTCGGCTTTCACATTCGTCTCCATTTTCCTTCCTCTCGAACCCGCCCACGCGCTTCCAGAAATTCCGCACTTTTTTTCCCGCACCGAACCAGCCCTACACTTATCTCCTCCACCCTCTGCTCCCCCATTATCTCCCTCTCTCCTCCCCCTTTCTCCTCCCCACTCCCCTTCCCTCCCTTTCCCATTCTCGGCTCTCCTGCGTACTTCCCACGCATTCCTTCCCCCCTCATTTTTTGGACTTTTTTTATCCCAACTTCGCTTTCTCTCTGATACTCCTCTCTCCTCCTTTCCCATTATGCCATACGCGTCGATGTTCCTCGTCTCTCTTATCTCTGACTCTATCTCTCGTTGTAGCATTATTACTAACCCCGCTATTGCTATCTCTCTTCCCTCCCTCCCTCTCTCCCTCCCGTTCCATTTATATTTTCCTCTTTCTTTCCATCTCTCTCATCTCTTCCTCCTTCTATCTTAATCCCACTCTTTTCCTTAATTTCTTTCCCTCTCTCTAGTTCATTTTCCTTTCTCGCACTAGCTTTCTCTCTTTTTCTTCGACTCTCCTCTCTTTTCATCCGTCTTCATTTCTCCCTTTTAAATTCCTGCCTTCTTCCCTCTCCGCATTCACCGTGTGTGTAAATTTGTATGTCAATTGTGTACTTTATCATTCCTTTAAATCTTTTATAAGAGGTAGACTTAGCAAGTTTTTCGCGAACCCCCTCTTGCGTGTTTACTAGTTTGGATTTTTCCCGAGGGTATACCAGTCACATAATTTTACATATTGATTTCTCGCTCTTTTCATTCCTGCTTGAATCACGTTTGTTTTATTGTATGTACCACATTGTGCTTGGTTTATATGGAAGAAGAGACTCTAGTTTCAATCTCTCACAAATAAAGGCGAATATTGTTCTCTCTCCTTCTCATTCTTCCTCCATCTCAATTGATTATATTATATTATTCTCTCCTTTCTCTTTTCATTTTCCTTAGCGTGCTTCTTCTAGCATTCCTTTTGTTATTTCTACTCCTCATTCCTTTTTTATCTTCCTCACCTTTCCTCTATCCCGAAAGTAACCTCTCTGTTTGCCCTCACACTCTTTATTTCTTTTCCTAACTCCTCTCTCTTCCTCGATTTCATTTTATCATCTCTTTCTCATTCCATTCCCGTTCTCTTTACTCCTCCCTCAGCGTATTTCTTTTTCTAGTTTATTCTTTTCTTCTTTTTCTCATTATTCCTCACCATTTTTTGTCCTCTTCTCGCCCTTATTTCATTTTCCCCTCTCTACTACCCTCCCTCTCCTCCCAATCTCTCCCTCCTTCCTTTTCTCAGACTTTCCTCCTCGCGATTCCTCCCACTCAAACACTCGGTTCCAGTGATTCTCGACGTTTCCTTTCACTCCAGATCGCTATATTTTTTATTTTTCTGGCGCATCCTCCCCCATTCGCTTCCCAATTCCTCCCTCACTTTCGCCCCCCTTTTTGCTCAACCCCCTTTTTCCCCATCCTCCCTTTTTGCCCCATCTCCTAATCTCACCCCTAGACGCATTTTCCTTCCTCTCTACGACTTCCTTTGTCCCATATTTCTCGGAAGCCTTTGCCTTTTCTCCCTTTATCTAGCCTTCCTTATTTCGCCCTTTCATCCCGTAAAATTATTTCTACGGTATCTCTTATTATTTCTCTATCACGACACATTCTCACTATCTCTGTTATGTTTTTGGGATGGAATGATTTCTTGATCGCGTCTTTTATCTACCTTGGAGCCTCGAGAAAAAAAAATATCCGTTAAATATTTCCTGTATAACCAGAAAAATTCTCTTTATAGTTCATTGATAAAAATAAACATAACTTTGCAGTTTTTATCATTCGCTTTCGTAAAAAGAGAAAAATAAGGAGTCGGAGGCAATGAAATTGAAATAATTGCACGGAAGCGGGATTAAAAATTTCGAAAATATTGCCCGTTAATAAAATATTTTTGAAATTTTTAATCCCGTCTTCTTGCGATTATTTCAATTTTATTGCCTCTGAATTCATTTTTTTCTCTTTAAATGATGGCGAATGAGAAAAGTCACAAATGCGAGAGAGATAAGATCAAGCGAAAAAAGAATAAATTCTGAAAGTGATTCATGAGCCGGCAGAAAAAATGGGCAAATTAGTCAGATAATTTTAGGATGTGGCATGATTTGGTTATATTTGGTTTTGGTTTTTCGTTTATATTTGAGTTGTGTCTTCATTGGGTTTGGTCGGTTCGGGCATCGCTGTGTGACAAAGGAAGCTTTACCCGAGGATAATTTATGATTAACTTCGATGCTGTTCGATGAATTCTAAGAGACAACGAATGGACATGATTAATTTGCAAATTTAAATCATTTTTCACTCTTGAACTGGTTCTTTTCGTGGTCTTGCTATTACACATGCTTTTGTGTTACTTTCATCTCAAGAAAACTTGCTTATTTGTCCAATCTGCTCTATTAGGAATCTCTGATTTGGATGAAGTTTTATTTGAAATTTGCTTCTTTACCTTGATATTGTTCTATAATTACATCTTTTCAGTTCCACACTGCTCCATCAATGGACTATGAGTACAGAAGTGAGCTTTGTGGGCCCCGAGCCGAAAATTTTGGGCACGAATGGTTTACGGCGAATGTAAAATTGCTCTATATCACGATTTATTAGTCATTCATATTCCAAATCATTTGTAACTCTCTCTTTTACATGTCCCTACTCTTTCGTTGGGCAACAAGATGGTATTCTTCATAAATACTGTATCGCTTTTTGAGACCTTTTCAACATTTCACTTGTAAATTTATTCTCCTGCATCCTGTCCAAAACTATCTCGTCTCAAAATTAAATTTATTTGGTGTTATCGTAACTTATTTTCTTCACTACACTAAAATTCCTTCACTTTTAAACCTCTGCGCCATGATGTTTAATCGTCCATCTACCGTGGAATCTATTTTTTCTTTATTATTACCCACGTAGGTAATGTGCCTAAGTTGAGATTCAAGCCGACTCCACGCCCTTTGCAAAAACTGTTCAACTTATGCAATACATATTTATTAGAATTTAATATTAATTTATTTTGAATTTAAATGTCATAAAATGGTGCCTGTTAAATAACGATTATAATCTTGGTTTTATTAAATTTGTAAATAATAAAAAAACACAATATTGTTGAATTCGGCTTTGCAAGTATTTAAGTAGGTCGTGATCGTAAAATCAAGTAAGTTCGATTTTCTTTCCACTAAACAATTCCTCTCTATAGGTACCATACTATAAAACTTCGTCTTTCTTTCTTCCTGCCGCACACTATCTCCATGTTCTCTCCCCTTGCTTCTGCTTTTGTGTTGTCCTGTCACATGCATACACTCTCTCTATGCTTCACCCACTCTTCTTTTCTTCCCCACTGAACTCATTGTCTCTCCAATTTTTCTCCTCAATTTCTGCCTCCCTCCCTCCATTACTCTGTCACCCGCTTTCCTCTCTCTCTCTTCATGTCCACCTACCCTTCTCCAAAAATTCCCTCCTTCCCTTCACTCCTTTCCATATAAAAGTACGAAGCACTTCACAAGCGAAATATTTGGAGACGTCATTGAATAATTAAACGTTTACCTCGTTCATTCGTGTTTTCCCGCTTCTTTTCGCCCGTCACTCCCCCACCTTCGCCTCCTTAATCACCTTTACTTCTTCCCTCAGACCCTTTTCCTCAACTTCATTTTTTTCTTTTCGATGTCTTTTTTGTTTTCTATGGGCGGAACCCAAGCAGGTTTCCATTTTTCCCTCCCTTTCTCCTCCCACCCCATCTTTCTCCCTCCACATCTCTTCTCTTTACTCCCAGACCTCATTAGAAAGCTTTTTGAGACCCTCTCATTTCTTTCTACCAATCTCAAGGGTTGAAAGGTTATGCAGAGGGGAGGGAAAGGGGGAAGGGAGAAAAAGAGATAGATGGTGAATTGAGGGAAGTGAGAGGAGTGAAAAAGAGGGAGAGACATGGAGGAAGAGAGTGATGAAGAGGTAGAAGAGAGAGAGATAGAAAAGAGACGAACGTCTTTACTCGTGAAAACTGAGACTATGAAGTATCTTCTTATATATAACCCCCGTCATATAACGTAGATTAGAATAAACATTTAGTTTTTATTTATTTATTTATTTTATACTTTGATCGGTGATGTTGAAGCTGTGTGTCCCCTTCTTCCATCAAACCGTTGACAATATACAAGGTAAAGAGACCGAAAAAATGAAAAATTAATATATATATATATATATATATATATATATATATATATATATATATAAGTCGGTCTTTGCTTCCAAGACGGCTTCCTTGCTGATAGGACAAGTAGAATTTGTATTGAAATTAGCGAAAGTAATAAAGTGTAGATAGGAATAAGTATACGTGGAAATAGACGTAGATAAATGGACTAGGAATGTTTGCTGTTGACGAAGAAATTTAAACGATGATATTTGAAATTATTAATGAAGCCGATATTGCTAATAAGGGAATTCCAAAGTTTTCAGGCAGAGACAGTAAACGAATCATTGCAAATGCTGTTACGATGCTTTGAGATAAGTAATTTGGATGAGCCTTGTGTATTCACCGAGTGAATCGAATTTAGGAAATTGAATTTACTGAGAAAGCACTGGCGAGTTAAAAAATAATGCGCTTTAAAGCCATAAGGATGTGCATTTTCCTCCGGCCTTACAAGGTTTTTCAACCTAATCGTTTGAAGGCGTCACTTATGTTACCACTTTTTCATATTAAAAATATTTCTACTACAAGAGATGCGATCCCTTTGAAGTTTATTGGAAATTTTCTGATTGACATCGAGGTAGCGTCACAGTAGTCAACATGAGGAAGAAATGACGTGTTAATTGGGAATATTTTTAGTTTTTCGGGGAGAAAATATTTCAGCAGTTTGAGGGAATAATTATGAGAATTGTACTTTGCCACCTTGACTGGTAACGTGTGCCGTATGTATGTACACACACGTATTCTACTCGCTTCGCGTATATGTATGTATGTATACACACATATTCTACTCTCTGCGCATATATGTGTCAAAAATAGGTAAATATCACACTAATGAAAGGGAGCAAGAGGAGATAGAGGAGTAAAAAGGGGGGGGGGAGAAGTACGGGATGGAGAGAAATGGCAGCCGGAGGTCCGACAGGGATCGTCCTTTGTGTTTTAGACGATTCCGAAAGGATTATATCTCCTCTTCCTCCTCTCCCGTACCTCAACGCCTACTTCACACCTCCCCCCGCCTCCCTCTCCTCCGCTTATCTGATGGATGACGGCACTCCGGCCCTTCATAAGGCTTTCCTAGCACGGACCAGTCGATGCGAAAGAGCGTTCCTTCTCCACTCTCTATCTTATTTTATTATTCTTTCTCTATCTCTAACTCTCTCTCTCTCTCTCGCTGGCTTCACGCAGGTATCTCTTCGAGTTCATCCTGTTAGAGCGCTTTCCCCGCTATGCGTACTAGTTTTGAGGGGCACGGACCTGTTCGTGGATTTATCTGGAAAAGTGCGTCACGCCCACTTCTTCCCTCGCTCCGGTTTTTCTTCTCGCAGCTTACTTTATCTTGCTTCTCCTTTTCTGTCCTTTCTCGCCTTTCCACGCCCACAAACCTAAAATCCACTCATCGGCTCTGCTTTTCTCTCCGTTCCAAAGATTTTCGAGTTCTTTCGATCGGTAGAACTCAGGACGAGAATACAAAATGTATCGCGAGTGCCGTCTCCTAGATATTTTTTTGTTAAAACATATACGTCAAAACCAGCTGTTGCTTTTTTGCGCACTAACCTCCAGTGGCTCCGTCAGGTGGATGGATGGGTAATCAATTTGAGAGATGAAATCCTTGGCCAGAAATAGTTCACTTGATTTTTCTAAACTGATCATGAAACCGACGTATCTTAGCGAGTCATTAATTATCAATGATGCTTGTCAACTTTTATTATTTTAAATGGACCGTCTTTGTCTTTTTGCATTTCAAAAATATTTTGACGCAACTACTAACTGACTTGCAAATTTATTTCTGGGAAAAAATGAACTTTCAAGTCGTGTAGTTGAAACCTATTTTTATTGGATTTAATGACTTAGAACATTGCTGCAAAAATTAAAGGCGTTTTCTAACGGCAGGTTTATTTTTGAAGATATTCAACGCTGTCATTAATCACTACTACCTTGCGCGCAAAATCGAATCCGGTGAAACAGCTAAAAAGTCCCAAGAAAAACCTCCACCATCGTGAGGGATGACCGACGAAGAAATTGGGATGACTTGGCGTAAAAAATATCCTACCGCGCGCACCCCAAGAGACCAAGACGAAGTTTTAAGCACCGCAAGAGAGGTCGGGGAAGATTGATCTTTACCAATTTCCCACGACACCTTTAAAATGTAACTCGAGCCGACTGAGGCCCTCGCGCGCCTCCGCCGCTAGGTGAGAGGTGTGGCGAAGAAAAGAAGTTTAAAAAATGCGAAAAAAGTTGTTTTTAATGTGCCAAAGATGAAAGAGAAAGGGAGTGACCCAAGAGAGATACCGTGTGGTACCCTTCTTCCCCCTCGTGCCAATCAATCGATTATTGGAGCATCCGCTATCTCCTCCCTTTCTCTTGTGTCGCTACGACTGATTACTCCGCCTCATTTCTCTCCCTCTCTCTCTCTCTCTCTTCCCTGCCTCATTCACCAGCACGCGCAAATCCATACACGGACCTATCTCCACAATGGGCCTACCTCTTCTCCTTCTTCCTACACAGTTCCTTCGATCATATTGCGCCATCTGTCTCTTCAAAACTCCGCCTACACTCGTCGACAACGCTGAGCGTCGCCGGGAGTCCTTTTTAACCTTGTACACACACACACACACCCATACACGACAGACTGTCACGTACTCATGCACTCCCCGAACACTCGCCAAACTTAAACCAAGGCTTAGACATTCACATTAGACAACACACACGCAATGGCGGATACAAATGGGGTAATGGGATAATTACCCCCCCTTACGGAGAATTACAATAATAACGTTAGGTTTTAATAAGTATTCTTAATAGTCATTTAGGAATTTTAATCGTCATACCTAACTTATAAAAAATTTAGTGTGTGTGTGTGTGTATGTTCTTTATACGTTTTTACACCGTTGAAGCTATCGAATTCAAAAGTTTCATAGGCCATCCTATGGACCAAAGGGAGAACTTGGTCTAGGTTTGCAGAGTGTGGGGTCTCTTATACCTCAGGAGGTCAATAAAATACTATTTCCATAAGAATGCATGGGAAATGGTGTGGAGAAGCCTCAAAATGCCATGCAGCTCTTTGCTGATGTGGATATAAATATACCTCAATATTAACTTACGATCAAGGGAAATGGCTTATTTTACGCACGAAAGACTGAATATTTTAATTCTGTTCATGTTTTATCGTACTTCATGCTAAATCTCTAGAAATTATCCTTTAAGCGCAAACTTTATTAACATTTTCCAGGCGGCAACAAAGTTAAATTTCTTAATTGTTGTCCTCTTCAAAGGGAGATAGCCACGTAAAGATTAATGCAAGGAAAATTCACGTCGTGGCGCGCCGTAGAGGAAGAATAGCCAACGCCATGATAAAGGATACAAATGGATTCATGCCTAAATATAGTCTATGAATACTTTTAAAGTGAGTCAAATGATTTTTAAGGAATATTAGAACATTGTTATCTTTTACCATTAACATTGAAAGACTTATTGCAACATAAATCGATACAACTATTTACATTTGTTCGGACATCAAGATGTTGTTTATTGTTTACGTTTTGGCTAATAGTATTGATATAATCCACATAATTTTATTGCTACTTTAAAGGTGCATCTATTCATGTGAATATTAAGTAAGACGTTAATGCGCAATTATATTAATGGTAAAACTGTACAATACAATATATAAAATAGTAAATATTAATAAACATCGCTTGCGTAATTAAGGAATGGGGAACGTTTGGTAAACTTGGGATACCCAACAGAAAAAGTAACTAAATTTCAAATTTTATTGTTTTATTTTTATTGCAATATGACATCAAAAGTGGTATATCAATAAAAATAATAAATAATAAAAATCGTTTGTTACTTAAAAGAAAACTATTTCCCGAGCAAAGCCGGGCGTTTCAGCTAGTAGTTTATAATATACACTGCGTATTTATTATAATGAAAAGTTATTATTTTATATTAATATATAGTCAAAACTCGATTTAGCGCCTCCGTTTGTCCATCACTGACATTGGCGTTAAAGCGGAGTTGGCAGTAAATCGAGGTATATATGTATGCTTGTTCTATGTAATCATAAGATGGAAGTTCTGTACACAACGACCCATGGGTGGTATGCGTGGTTGGCACTATATTGAGGGCGTTAAATCGGGGTTTGACTGTATCAAGAAAAAATTTTTTTTTTACCCCTCCCCCAAGAAGTGCACCTAGATCAGCCCCTGTACACATGACAATATTGTATCCAGCTACTCGAAGAACTCTCTGTATGAACAAATTTGCACTGATAAATAAATCCATTACCAGTGACGTAGGACACTTTTTGGAGGCCCAAGTGCAAAATTGTTTATGGCGCATCATATCATTATTTTTTTATTTAAAAAAAGATCAACCTTCCAATGAAAAACCAACTTACTATCCGTCAATAAGAGCAAGACTATGTAGCTTTCGATATGACACGGTGGTTTCAAAAATAATTTTCAATTATTTTGACGAGTCTCGCCAGAAATATGGCGATAACTGAAAACGATTGCATGTTGCGCTATCCTGACAAACGGAAAAATCACGATGTCGGAGTGACTCCCGCCTAAGAGTTGGAATAGACAAAAAAACGCTGAAAATAGCGAGTCAAGATATTAATATGACAAAACAATTTTTGATGAAATGCTTTTTTGTTGTAAGGGCCCCCTTTTACTAGGAGTCCCGGTTCATTGTACCGGTTCGCTATTAGTACGGTACGCCACTGTCCATTACCTATTCGCGTAACTTTCTCCGCGGCTGGCCGGAAAGGACAGGAGGAGGGATTATTTACGATGTCTAAAATTAAACCAATGGGAAGAAATAAGGTCCCGGCTAGTAGCGTTCGATAAAGCATCTTCCAGGTCTTCTGGCTTGTCCAAATTCGTTCTTCGCCCAGACACCTCCTCTTTAATGTCGCTCCGTTACGGCGATGGTGATGATGATGACATCGCGACGCCGGTTACCGAAAGAGACTTTCATCGCGAAGTTCTGTCCTTCCCGTTAACGCCAGGATGATGGGTTCCATTTCGAATCAATTTAGGTTACTGATTCAATTTTGTTCCGTGCTGTTAAGTCGCCATCTCCGCTCTTATCTCCAGGTCTGCAGACTCCGGGACTCCATTTGACAGACGTTTCTCTTCGCCGAAAAAGAAGAAACAAGTTTCTCGCCGCGGTACGATGCGTCACGACGCCATACTTCGGCCCGGTTACTCGAGACGTCTGAAAATCGCCGGGCCGTTACTTTCGAATAGCTAAAACCACGAAACTCGAGGTAAAACAATGGCGACGCTGACTTACGAAAGTTTGAATCGGCGATACCAGAGAAATCGGATATGTATCTACTTCTGGGTACCGTTAAATTCGACGTAGGCCGTTGAAGTTTATGATGGTTTGGATGCATCGCCAGGCGGACGAGCTATTTTTTTCATCGACGAAAAGATCATCCTCGTGTCTTTAAATTTTCATTCTGAAATCCGTCAAAAAAGATGTTTTTTTCTGATTTAGGTTTCGGAACTGCATTTCGTTGCGAGCATTTTAGTTCACCTTCACCAAGTATAGCTTCTTCCTAAATGACGTCATTCTTTTAAAGATTATTTATGCATTACTTCTCAAGAACTATCATACTCCCAACAAAAATATGTTTAGGAAAAGATAATAACGCGACTGCAAGGAGAAGACAAATAATTCTAGTTGCGGAAAATTATTGTTCAGGGTATAATTACGACAAGGGTCTTCATCGAGCTGTCGAAAATTCTAGTTATGGACATTCGAGTTATAGATTTTCGATGAGGGTTCCTTGGTGAATTCGTCGATACGGATATTGGAGGCGCTCTCATCGTGGTAGTCGTTATTCTTCGCAACGACGTTCGATGCGTATATATCCTTCGGATCGAACGATCGAGATAACACGTTCGTTCAACAACAGCATACGAATTTCACAACCAGAAAATCAGCGGGGGAAAGGCATGTACGTAAACCAAGGGTATCTCGCTCTCCCGCGGTTTTCGATCGAGTTTTCTTTTCCTCTACTTTACTCAGGGCCTAGCCTAATTGAGTACATAATAGCCCCAACCCAACAGCAGTGTCCAGGGTGCGTATTCTCTATCTATTTACAATGTCGGACCCGACCCCACCCAACGGGGCTCCATCAGTCCTTCCCGCGATGTTTTATTAACACCCATTCCCATATCTCCAAGCGTTCGCAGGTGATATGGCTCCCCTACCAATCCAATCGAACAAGATGTCATTAAACGGGACGAGATCGGTGTTAGCTTTGACAAACCAATCGATCAAACCTTAAGATTTAACCCCTTCTCATATACGGCCCCTCAACCTTCCCTACCCACTTCCTCCCCCGACCTCGTGGCATCGAATCCCTTGAGACGAGTCTGCAGATTCCCGAAGAACGCACCCCCGTTGAGGGCGAGATAGGGAGGAAGGTGACGGAAGGAGGTGGTGGTGGTTTCTAAACGCTTTCCTCTTCTCATCTCCCTACCTGCTATGCCCTCTAGTCCTTTATAACTATCACTCTCCTCCTGCTGCTCTCCCTTTTCGTCTCTTTCTACTTCATACCACTCCACCTGGCTGTTTTCTTCTCTTCATTGCATCCTCCCTCCCTTCTTCCATAGCCTTCATCCTCTTCTACTTTTATCTTTCTCCTTTCTTTGTCCCATCCTCTTCCTTTCTCTCACCACTTCTCCACCCTTCTCTCTCCTACCCCTCTATTCCTCCTTCCTCAGTAACTCCTCTCTCCCTCCTTTCTTTCTCTCCTACTTTCTCTCATCCTCCCTTCTCTCTCCCTCCTAGTTTCTCTTCTTCCTCCCTCCTACTTTATCCTTCATCTCTTTTCCTTCCTCTCACCTATTTAATTGATCTCTTCTCTCTCTCTTCCCCTCTCTCCTCTCTCTCTCATCCTTCCTCTTCCCTTCTCTTACCTTCCTAGTTTCTCACTCCTCTCTCCTATTGTCTCTCTTACTCTTTCCTATTGTCTCTCTTACTCTCACCCTCCTACTTTCTCTCTCCTTCATCTCTCTTCGTTCCTCTCATCCATTAGTTTCTCTCTCCTCTCCTACTCTCTCCCTCCTACTTTCTCTCACATCCTTCCTCCCTCTTCCTTTCTCTCACCCTCCTAGTTTCTCACTCCACTCCCTCTCCTACTCTCTCCATCCTGCACTCTCCCTCCTACTTTCTTTCTCCTCCATCTGTCTTCCTCTCACTCGCCTCTCCCTTTCCTACTCTTGCTCTCCCTCCCTCCTACTTTCTTCCTCTTCTCCCCTCTTGCTCACCCTCCAATCCCCTTCCTCTTCTCTCACTCACTATTCTTCTTTTTCTCTCCCCAACGTCTTCCTACCTTCCTCTTTCTCTCTTTCTCATCTACTCCTCCATTCCCCTTCCATTCAAACTCTTTCACTTTCTCACTCTTACCCTCCCCTACTCTTTTCCTCTCCCTTTCGACGCACGATTATCCCGCCGACCTCTCCCTCACCTCTCTCTCTCTCCCTCCCCCCTCCTCACCTAAGGATGATGGTGGTGGTGGTGTCGGTGGGAAAGAGGGAGTGAGGGAGTCCTCGCCTCCCACAACGTCCCAGGATCAATACGCAGCAGAAGGGCTCCGAAGAGGAAATCGCTGGCTGGGCTTGCGTCATGGCCCGCCAGCAGCCGTGGGGCAGAAGAGGAGAGAGAGAGAGGTGGCGAGGGAGGATGGCGGAGGGAGAAAGTGAGAGGAGGAAAGAGGGAGGAGAAGGGAGGGATGGTGGTAGGGAGAGGGCGGGCGAAGTTAGGGGGGTGGTAGAGTAAGAGAAAGCTTTGACGCCAGCCTAGAGAGGTGGGGCAGGGGGAGACGCCGCAACACCAAACAGCTTATCCTACTACTCCTCCGCAGCCTCTCTCTCTGTATCTATATCTATCTTTCTGTGTGTCTCCCTCGCAGCCTCTCTCTCTCTCTACTCTTCTCTCTTACTATATCTCTAGGTTAGGTGTAAGAGAGGCTCAACTGGGCCTAACCTAGCCAATAAAGAGTACAATCAATCAATCTCTCTGCCTTTATCTTTCCCTCTATATATCTCACTCTCTATTTTCTCCTCTCTATCTCTTCCTATCTATCCCTCTCTATCTTTCTCTCTCTCTCTCCCTCTCTATCTTTCTCTCTCTCTCTCTCCCTCTCTAATTTTCCTCCCTATCTATTCCCCCTATCTTTTCCTATCTATCCCTATCTCTCCCTTTTTATCTAGCCCTCTATCTATACCTAGCGCTCTCTATTTATCCCTCTCTATTTATCTCTCTCTATTTATCTCTATCTATCTCTATCTATCTATCTCTCCATCCTTCTCTCTTCGCTCCTTGCCAATGGGTGATCGTAATTCAAGAAGCCTCGCATCTTGCGGTTCTTCTGCCACGTCCATCTCGGATGAATCATAATGTTTATCGTATTTTGTTACATACATTTGCTATATTTTAAAGAAATTTGTTGAAAATAAAACGGCATCAAAATAGAGATGGAGTTATTTTCCTATTCCACTCTGTTAAAGTTAAGCCATTCTCCTGCTATACCGTGGAGGGGAACATGGAAAGCATGTGGGGAGAAATCGGTCTCTCTCTTTCTCATCGGTCATAAATTCTTATTTCTTTAATTATCCGTTTCCGATTGTAATATTCTTACACAAGTTCACTCTCATACGGATTGTTGCTTGTAGGGGTGATGTTATTCTCCCAACTCTGGATATTGCAGTTTTTGTTAGTGGATCCTCGTAAACTTCTTTCTTGTGTGCGATAAAGGTTACAATTTTCCATGATTAGCAGCTCAGAGAATATTGAAGATCTTTAAGAGACTCGGCTCTTTTTTATATTTGAGTTTACCCCATACTTTAGTGACAACGCAGCAAACTGTGAATTACCACGGACGTAGTATCTGAAATTTGTATCATGTTTAGTCGACTTTTTTATGGATACAGGAGTAACCGCCATCATCGACCGTCGTTTTTCATTTTTGTTGTATAAGTAAAATATTAATAAAATCAACAATGGAATGTTATAATAAGGTCCCCTAAGATATACATATTGCGAAAGTCCTTAGTGGGACTAAATTGTGACTTTTCTCTTAAAATGCGAAGGATATTTTGAAACGATCTCAGAAATTTCGGGGAAGCAGATGCTTAACCGTTGATATTCCATGAACTCTAACCTAAATACAAAATTTAATTCAGTAAGTATTTGATTCAACGCAGCATTTAAATTACCGACACTTACTGACACTCAAAACGGTTTTGCGCTCGTTTAAATTTGACTAAGTATTTCCGCCGGTGAATACTATACATATCCATCTAAATGCTAAATCGAAGGAAAGAACTTTCTTATATAGGATCTATAAATCATTGGAGACCCCAGCCCGATCCCTAGTATCTATATCTTCTCCTTGTAGTCTGACTATCAATTATTTTTTCTTTCTACCGTCACGTGTTTAAAAGATTTATTGGCTAAAGCTCTTCATTTCCGTTCAGGAATAAAACTTATAGACTTCAAATAACGCCAAATGTGTCAATCTCAAGGACAGCGATGGTGAGGCGTGGCCATTAAACGCTATATTTTTTGCAATTATTTCATTCAATGCTCTTTCTTAATAAACCAGCCGTGATTTCACCCTTTGTTTTTCCTTTCCCGACATCTCATATATTTTATATATTTATTTGGGCAAGCAGAAACAGAATCGCATTTCCAATTAATACTAAATTTAGAGATTTGATTTTTTTAAATAAAACTTGAATTATTGCAAATTATTTTTTGTAGCTCAATTGAAGGCGTTCAAAATATTAAGTTGTACGGATATCTGACGCCTTTGCATTCAATTTATTGAAGCTTAAATTTGCGATTGCTCACGAAAGCGTTCCTTTAAATGGAGTCCGCGAGAGACACAAGTGGAGATCGGAGAGCACTTTCAACTTACTTATGTAAACAAGTAAGTGAATGCAATGAAAATATTTCACTTATAATAATATATCCTAGGCAAAACAATTCTATATCAAATCTGAGCAATCTTCATGTGAATGTAATATTTTAATTTCGCATGTAAAAAAACAATTTTCTAGAAGTCGCGAAAAGCTTTAATTAAAAAGGGGATCTTGCAGTTATTAAAGTTTGATAACTCCAGATTTATAACTAAGCTTATTAAAAACTCATATTCCTAGTTACATTTGCAGCGCTCACTGAAAATTTAAAGAAAAAAGTCTGAACAACAACAGTACAGATTAAAAAGATAAAATTTCTTCAATTTCTGGAGCGAATAGATTTGTTTCAACATGGTAGTATCACAGTAGCACTAAAAACATTCCATTCCACCATTTAAAATACCATATAATCAGAAAAATATCAGACAAAGAATTCAAAACAATCAAGCAAAATAAAAAAATCCAAAAATTACAGTATATTTAAACGGCATTTTTTGCACGAACTGATACTCGGGTGTGTTTTTCGTTAAGTTTTCCAAAGAGATCAATATTTATGAACTGCAAAAATTAATTTACATAACTTAATTTTACTTCCACGGGTTAAAAATATGGCCATCTCCCTATAGATTATTTATGAGACTTTTCTAAATGAAGTGGTTCTCGATGATCGGCCCTTTTCTTTCTCTACTGCACTGTATCTCGGTGTTTATCTGGAGAAACTTTAGCGTTTTATTTCCCTTGGTATCCATGTGACTCGATCAGCAAGTTAAATCCGGTGCCATAATTTTCAAGATCGACTAGCCACCTTCTCTGCAGAACGCACAAAGGTGCCTTGACTCCTTTCTTTAACATTGACCCCAGACGAACTCCATGGAAAAGATCAAAGGACTGAAAAAAATAATTAAAAGAGAGAAAAATAATGTTTCCGTGAACCTCCATACAGGCGTGGTTTTTTCCTATTACTTATCGAATTCGTTTGAAAGATCAGAACTCCATTGCGTCGAGATAACGTAGGTGTCTGAGAATATCGCCTCCAACGGATTCTATTGCATTTTTTTGGAAGATTCCCCCTGAATTTTTGTTATAATTTAAAAATTAATATCTTTGTTACAATAAGAAAGCATTCGATGGTGGGTGAAGCCTATGATCTCTGATCATTCGAAATTTATTTATTTTTTCAAATTTTTATTTTTATCTGGCTTTACCTTAAAAAAAATGGCGCAATATACATTGCACAAACTATCTCATATACGTATACACGTTTGGTCTCACTACATTCTTTGCCCCGAAATTAACTCCCGTAGTTTAGCGTTTATTTTAATGCTACTGGATGATATATAGTAATTTTTGGGGCATATGGCTTAGTTAGTATTATTTGTGACATCAGTCTGTTCGATTGGATGGATTTTAATGAAAACCCTTGGAGCAATTTTTGAGTAAATCGAATTTTGTTTCAAAATATCCAAGAATACAGTACCCTTAATTGTTATGCAATATCGTTCATCTCTTCAGAGTGTCTATTATGAATAATATTATGCGCAAATATGAGATATCATTCGATTCAGTTTAACCGTCTAGATTGTAGTAATATTTTGAGTGGATCGTGGTGGTGGTGTGATGCCATATGGCTTAGGTAAGGTAACTTAGCGTACATTGTAATGTCATTAGACGACATATAGTGATTTTTTGAGACATATGGCCTACGCATTATTATTTGTGACATCAGTCTCTACAATTGGATTGATTTTAATCAAATTTCTTTGGAGCCATTTTTGAGTAAATCAAATTTATCTAAAAATCGCCAAGAATAAACTACCCTTTGTTTTTGTGCAATATCATTTTTATCAAAAATATTCCGAAAAAGATGATATATTGCGTAAATACGAGGTATCATTCGATTTTATGTACGTTTTTGGGCCCTAGATCGAACAGACCGACAGACAGACAGACGACATGTCGAAAACCACTTTTATGGACTCGGGGACAGCTAAAACGTGTATTTCCATCACAATCTCGAAGTCGAATTTTTTCGCGATTATGTACAATACTTTTTCTATATACTACGTATATGAGAAGGTAAAAATAGAAATTCATATCTTTAAATTTTACCATACAGTTTTTAAAAATTTGATGCTTCGCATATATTTTCTTTGTTTCCGGAAAATTTTTGCAATTCTCAAACGTTTTCAACATTTGTTTGGTTCCGTGAATTTAAAAAATCCTCCTATATATATAATTTCGAATGTAAGTTCGTAGGTACGTACGGAAACTTGTCTGAATTGTAACCATGGTGTTATCCAATTGCGCGGAGGGTCAGTTTTTACCCTTTTCTTTAGGGTCAAATTGCGCGGCGGTCATACGCGGTCAGGTTTCGAATTGTGCGGGACTACCTGGGGTTGACCTTTTCCGGACCCCCTTGGGTGCACGGTCGATTCGGATAAAATTCGCACTATAAAAATTAATACTTACTCCCGCCATATTTGGCGGGCAAATCGGTTAGTCTATTCATATTTCATAAGGAAAACGTTAATGATGAATCGGTTATGGTGGAATGGTAAATACTTTTGATACCAAAGAAAAACTTTTAACATGACTACAAGATTTGAAATTGTGCTGCAATCATACAATCTCTCTTCAATGTTCTTTAAGTATTTTCCTGATTAAACCATTCGGTGAAATGCGTAGTACTGTAAAAAAATTGACCGATTTTCTTCATTTCAGCACAAATCTTGAGGATTAAGAGGGGAGATCGGGGATCGGTGTCTGCCGAACCATGGCTCCCAGATTGGTGAGAAGGCAAGCCGAGGATGGCGCGGAAGAAGGCGGCGGAGGGTCAGAAGAAACTCTCACGGCCGCACCGACGATGCATAACCCAGAAAACCACACCACCCACAACCGCCATATTTTCAAAAATCACAACATTGCTCTCAGCAGAGAACATCCCCATCCGGCAGCTTCTTCGAGCCAGCACCCCACAGCACCTGCACCTTCTGCCGATATGGGTAAGATGATGCAAGAAATGAAAAATATTATTCACGTAATGAACCACTGAGTTCCTCCTACTGCTTGTATCTATTAGAACAGAGGTTTCCAACGTCTTTTATGGTGCGACACATGTAGCTAGAATATTAGATGTTCACAACACCTGGATGCGAATTAGATGAATTAGATTAATATTCTTGAGGGAGGGGAGGGGGTGACAAATAACAACTGCCAACTTTTCCTGCGGATTGATTGGTGTAGGGAAAATGCCTTGGGACTAGCTCATAGCCTTTATTAATGAAAAGAATTAACTAAAATTCTCAATTTAAATTTAACTTCGGGAAATTTTGCGATGCAATTAAAGGATCCCGTGACACATACATGTGTTGCAACACACGTTGGAATCGCTACATTAGAATATTTAGCCGACTTCCACAGCCACATAATGGTCGAGAATTTATGTCTTAGCAGTCCTCAGTGGTCAATCACCGACTATCAATTTCAATGAAAATTTGAATCAATGATTGGTGATTCACCACACCAGCATGCATCAGGTTCCCTTACCTATTCAATGGTTACAAGTGTCATGCATTTAATTTTGGGTGAGAAATAGCATCTGGTAATTGGCATTATTGGCATGAAACATTTTGTATTGAAATTATTTCTCCAAATATCACAAAAGCATACCAATAGGTCCAAAATATGATGTTTCTCTGGATTATGAGTTTCATATCATACTCCCTGAATATGACTGCAGAAAACTTAGTATGCAAAAATGTTTGTGAGCAACCTTTCTTCAAGTCGATTGCTTAGGTACATGTGCATTAAGTTAATCTTCAATAAAGAGCCATTTTCTTTTTTTTAAGTCAATCAGAATGATTCGGTAAACTGCCTTCTTAATCCTTACAAGATGGGCTAATTTTTATTTAAGTGTGTTATACACATAGATTACTCATCTAGTCAGTCATATATATTATTACATAAATCTCTTAAAGTACTTTTCATCATCAACTGTATTTCCCTAGTCTTAATCGCCTTACTACTATTCCAAAATATATTTCAGTTGAACATTTTCAGTTAAAAATTTGCACAGAGCTGTCTTACTACAGTTAAGATGGAAATTCAGGTTAATTTTGATAATTCCAACAGAATTTGCTTGTTATTAATGATGTGCCCTTACGTAAATTGCAAAAAATGGAAATTTAGTGTATTCCATAAAATTTCTAGATCCAGCTCAGTATTCTCTTTTAAATACAATAAGAATATTTCCAATTTACACATTTCCATGAAAAAGTTAGTTAAATGTGCTAATACTTACTCGATTTGTTTGTTTAGAAGAAGAAGGGTCCATGGCAACTAGTGAAGGAGGGACTGCAGAGTCCCCATCCCCCACGAAAGGCAAAGGGGAAGAGGTGGGAGAGAAGGCAATGGAGATGGCGGACAAGTTGGCCCATGAAATGGGGATCCCCACTTGGGGTCTCATCGCCATCATCATCGGTGAGATTTTCTACAGATTGACTTCTATTTTTTCCAATTGGTCTTTCTTGAATACCAATGAACTGTGAGTAAAATGTATTCAGTGAAAGTATGCTAGGATTGAGGTAAGTATTAGAACCAAATGAATTTTATGGTGGTTGAGTGAAGAAAAAGGTACAGGTAGTTCCCACTTAACACATGAGATACATTCCTAAAAGGTGTCGTGTTAAGCAAATTCGTGCTAAGCGAATACATAAATCCCATAAAAAACCAAATAAAATGAGAGAGATATGTGTTTGAGTGCGAGAGAGATCGTCATATCACAGTGGATATATAAATTTTTATTTATACATAAATATACTTAGAATATTCATTCATTTATAATTTGCATCTGCAAATTCGAAACAAAACTTCTCGTAATACTTTCTGCGACTTTAACTGCAAAAGTGACGAAAAACATGAAGTAGAATTGGCGAAAGTTGATTTTTCCCTCTGTGGGGGCAGCAGTGTCTTGTCACTTATTTTGTGTGTTTTAGTCTAGTGTTCCCTCATTTGTGTACAGTTTCTCTTTGAATGGAATGCAAAAAGTTTGAATCAGTTTCTCTTTTTCCGACATCGCAACTTTAACCGCAAAAGTGACAAAAAACATGAAGTAGAATTCGCAAAAGATGAGCTCTACCTGTGAGTCATACCTGGAAACTCTCAAATCTAAAAAGTTTTCATTACATTAGTGGTGGCTATTTGATATTCGTTGTGATCATGATGATGTTTTGATACTGTTTTTGGTATTACATCTACAACTATGAGTGTGTTTTTTTTTCAAAAAAGGCATTACAATCAGAATTCATCTTCCAAAGCTTATTTTGCATGTTTTAGTCTAGTGGTCCCTCATTTGTGTACAGTTTCTCTTTTTCGTCTTTCACTCTTTCGTGGTAAATGTCACAAAAAATGGCTACTTTACTTTGACTTTAGATTGAAAATTATATATTATCTAGTATTTTACAAATAAATATAATTAATATACAGGTTGCCTTAATGGCAACATTTTTATTTTATTTTTATGTAATGGATCGTGTTGCAACTCATATAAAACCAGGAATTCTTTGTGTCAAGTGAACAAGTTCCCCAAATGGTAAATCATACTAAAGTGAATTTCTTGTTAAGCAAACTTGTGTTAAGCGGGAACTACCTGTATTATCATTCCATTATTTTGCAATTAGTCAGCATTGAACTGGTAAATAAGAAATTAAAATTTCATGTTTCATAGTAAAATGTATTTACTTTGGAAGTTAAGCATATCATACGGTGGTAGAAACTTAAATTTTTTTTACTTTTTAAGTTATAATCTCATTTACTTATTCATAAATTTGATGAAATAGATGAGAATAAAAATTAGCTATAAAACTTTTAGGAAAATAATGATAATTTTTAATCGAAACTGTTTGATTGAACTAGAAAAAACTTGTATCCAGCACATGACTTTCTCCATACAGATTAATGAATACAATTATACTCGACATTAGTGTCCTCTAGAATAATTACGGGCAAATACATTAGTGAACAGGGCCGCTTCAACCCTTGTGGCCACTGATGTGCCAAAGAAAATTCCCCCTTCCTTAACAAGATAAAAGATATAGTAGGAAATTAAAAAAGGAAGAATATTGTTTGTCAGCAAAAATTAAATTTTAATGATTAAAGAGATAAAATTTACAAGAAGACAAAATGTTAACAAAATACAAATTTAAATAAAAAATTATACATATATAAACATATGTATATGGTAAACAAATTTAATGAATAAAATTAACAATTAAAATTTTCTATTAATAAAACAAGAGCTGCAAAACAATAAACAATATCTTATGTTAATGTATAAAGTTGCTATTAATTATTTATAGTATAAATGTATTCATAGTTAATTTCTTCGGTAATATAAAATTTTCACGCCAATTCATGATCAATTCTAATTCCCCATTAATGAAAGATAACATTTGCTCATTTAAACTCAAGAACAATGATATTGTGAATAAAAAGAATGAAGTTAAATATTAAAGGATTAATTGTAGAAATTAAAATTATCATTGCAATCTTTCTTGGAAATACCATCAGAATTATTGAAAAGTTCCTAGAATCACTCCTAATACCAGAGCTGGTGGGAGCCTTTGTGGCGCCCAGGGCAAAATAATTTTAAGCATCTTTTTAAAGCAAGTTTATTATATTGAAAAACATATTATTAAATAAATTTAAAAAGAAACTTGTAATTAATAAATTATTTTAACATGTTTAGGACTGTGCCCGTAAATCTCCGTTTTCATAATGTGCGAATAATTTTAGCACCATCTATTGATGGATAGTCAAATATTTTGATACAGTTCTTTTTATCAATAATTCAAACCTTATTTAAGAATAAATCCTTAATGATAAATCTTTTATTGACCGAGATCTGATGATTTAAAGTCAGCTGTCATTTCTTGTTTGTCGAGTGTTGTTTTTTTAAAGTGCTTAAAAAAAACTTTTTTGGGACAAATTTTTACATAAAAGGTAAGATTGTTATATTTTTATTCATATACATTATGATTTGTTACATTGGGCAGTTAGGTCAAAAATATTATCAACTGCAAAGGACTCTATTATGTACTGAAAATTTTTTCTGATCTTTCAAAAAATGAAGCCAAATTACTTACACTACAAGTTTTGAACTTCATTCATAAAAGCAATTTTCAGGATGTTGCCAAAAATATGGGCTGCTTTACATGTGTATTTAACAATTCCCATGACAATTGCTAGTAGTGAAAGAAGTTTTTCCAAATTGAAACTGAACAAAACCTATTTGATGATGATTAAACAGACAAGGGACAATTTAAACTGAACAAGAGGTGGTTTCAAAATCATATACATATACATCAAAATTAATTGCCACATTTTATGAGGGGAAAGCAAGAAAGAAGTTTTTAGTTAATTTTTAAATTAATAATAAAAATCATTTTTGTTAACACATTTGATTTTTTTTACACCTTTCAAAGTATTAGCACCCTTCAAAGTTTTGGTGTCCTGGGCAAAAGACCACATTTGCCCCCATTAACACCACTGCCTAATCCCAACCAGTTTTTAAAAAATACACAACTCACAATAGAGATGTTTCTTTGACAACAGGTCAGAAATAACTGACGAGGAGGAAATTCTAGTCCTATTTCATGAATTTTATAAATATGAAACTGATAGAAAAAGATGTTAGGATCAGTCTCAGAGGAATGTGAGATCTCCAATGCATAGAAAAATAACAGTTTATCAACCCTCGTCTCATTGTGGGCCAAGAAAGGGCAGCCATTTTAACAAGCCGCCAAAGACAACCCAAGTGCAACTCCTATCGGGAAAAAAAGATCATTAAGTGAAGTATGCTAAAAGTGCACTTTAGTAGGTCCTTGGCACACTTTCAAACCATATGCAGCTGGGCATTTCATCCTAAGCAGGCGGGAGAGAACTTGTAGAGGTCCTGGATTCTACCAATTTTATACTTATTCTGGCAGAACACATTGCCCGCCGGACCACCACATCCATTAAAATAAAAGAAAACAAAATTCCCCACCCACATACTTTCTTGCCCCTACGTACTCCCTGCTGTTGCAGAATTTTACTCTGACACCTTAAAACGTGTATTTCTGGTGAAATATCGAATTTGATTTGTTTCACGAAAACAATAATTTCTCTTATACTGTCCATGGAAAAAGGAAAAATTGCCACTTAAACGCTGATTTGTTGGATGGTACACTCCAAAAATATAGTTATTTCAATCATTAGATCTGTACTAAATTCTTAGGGAGGTTTCTAAAATTAACTTTAAAATAGATTGAACTGGTAACATATTCACTTGAAATTTTTTTTATGGTTTTTCAATAAGAATAGGAAAGAGGGTTGTTTATTTTATCACTCTTTTTCTTGAATTAATCAATAATAAAATTTTATAGCTATACGGCTCTAACATGACAACTAGAAAAAGGTACATCAATGATTGTTTAATAAATATTTATATAAATGAAGAGTCAAAATAAATAAAATTTTTGTAGATTCTTATGCACACATTTTTATAAATTATCTTTAATTTGCAAATTAGTCTTCTTGTTTACATGCCTAGAAAAAATACAAAGCTAAAAATTTGTATAGCAACTTCTTTTGACCTAGAAGAATTTTGTATTATAAACTCTTATTCAATTTAAATAGTAGCATTAAATGTTTTAAAAGCTTAAATAGATAATAAAGCTTCCAATCCTATAAAAAACTAAGTAGGTATATTGATTTAGAATGTTTTAGTAATAATTTGATTATCATTTTTTCATGAATTGAAATTATAAAATCATAAAAGTTGATCAGTGAGATATAAACTTTAAACATAAGTAAAAAATACTGAAGAGTAATAAATGAATGAATATGTTCAATAAGTCTTTACTTACAACAAAACATATCTGCATAAGCAACCATTGCAAAATTTACATGAGAATTAAATCAATTAAATTAATTTTTTTGTATCATCATAAACAGTTTCAATTTTTCTTTAACTGGAAAGACAAAAAAACTGCCCAACTGTTTTTAATTTGATTTTTTAACCTCTCAATTTTCACAGCTGTCTGTATTGTGGTGCTGGGTATCTTGTTCTGCTGCATTCGCCGATGCTGCCGCAAGCGAAGGACCAAAGATGGAAAGAAAGGACTCAAAGGAGCAGTGGACCTAAAATCAGTTCAGTTGCTTGGTTCTGCCTACAAGGAGAAGGTACACTCCTGGGGGCATACTCTTCCCTTTAGATTTGGCTCTTCCTGCATAATTAAAAATTGCATCTTGACAGGGCACACGATTTGTACGTGTGCCTGGTTTGATATCCCCAATTTTAAGCTTTCAGCCACAAATAGCTCGAGTGGAGCTCAGCGGGTTCAGCCAAACTCTACATAAGTCCTTAATGTGAGGTATCCCAATAAATACGTATATACTATATATATATATATATACATATATAAATATATCTATATTTTTTTTAGTTGATCTTAAATTGAAGCTTATACCCCTTAGCTGGTTACCTTCTCTGACTTAGCTGCAGGGAATGGTATGTTCGCTATTACGGTAAAGATGCATGATTGAGAAATATTTCAAGCAATGCACTAATGCCGTATTGTCCTGAAAATAAAGGCAAGCTTTGGATAAGTGACTTTCTATAGTCTTTGATAGAAGCAAAAAAAGTAGTCAAAAGAGATAGAACTATGATATATCCACCCAAAGTGCGCCTTTGTAGTTCATTGAAGAAAACTTATTAAAATATTTAAATCACTTCAAATTTTTTCCTTTTTATTCAATAAAATGATTTTGAGCTGCTACTAAATCAAAAACTTTCATAGGTTTAAAGCAGATAGCTAAATTTTCTTAGTAAATGATAAAAGCTTGTTAGAAGTTAAATATCTTGCTTGGGTATTTACCTGCTAAAAATATATCTGCTGATAATCGCTATTGTTGACCTATGTAAGTATCACAGCAATAGCAATTCAGCTAAACGTTGAGTTGGTGATCGCCTTACAATCAGTACAAAACGGTTTTATGAATTGAATTGCCTTTTCAATTGATGTTTGACCAATATTTGCACCTGAATTATGAGGATTATGGCTAGTGTGCATGGAAATAAGGAAAGCCTTTAAGTAGAAACTTTTATCACACTCTTACGCTTATTTCAATTTTTGTCATGAGACAGCATGTAGTTTAGTTGAATAATTACTTCTGGCTTAATGATAGTCCATTTTAATTAATATAAGGCATTTATCAACCAGTTTCCTATAACTTTTGAATGAATTAGGCTTTTTTCAATATTAAAAATTAACATTAATTTATTTCTCCACCACCTAAGGGAATGTCTCGGCTCCTTTGAGACTGCCCGCTAAAGTAGTGGTGAGGTGAGATGCGTTACTCTCATTTTATTCTCCACCCCCTCTCCAAAATTAGATGCATGCTGGTTGCAGGGCATGATGCTTCAAATTTAATTTACATGTATAATGACACCATTTATTGGGTTTCCTCAGGTACAACCAGATATGGAAGAGTTGACAGAGAACCAAGAGGACCAAGCTGATGAAGCAGAAAGTAAGCAAAGTGAAGTAAAACTCGGACGGCTGCAGTACAAGGTAATTAGAGATTGTCTAACAGAAAGGAATAGTATTCTCTTAGTTGAAAATGTGAATATGGGGAATGATATGAACTGAAGAAAAAATACATTAAAACCCTAATTATCCAAGTTAATAGGGATAAGTGAAGAGTATGGTTAACCTGCATTTTAAAAGGCATAATTTGGTATATTCAAGTTTGTTAAGTACAGCACACATTTATCTATTTAGAAACAGGTCACATGCCGTAAATAAAACCTTATCAACTAAACCAGAAACTGTAATCAGGGTGGAGGAATGAATGAACAAAAATTGGGAACTTAATTTGCTGACATGATGCAAGAAAGCACATCTTATTTATTGAGGTTTATTTACAAACATTAACATGTTCACTGCCATTGATGCACAAACGCAGTGGGCCGGCGATGCACATATGTGTCAAGCTAAGCGACCGCGGTGGGCCAGCAATGCACATGTGCATCACAAATGTATGCAGTTCCCTATACTGTTGGATCTGTTGGCTTTATGGTGAGGGATATGTCCCTAAGAAAGGCACTTGGTAAAAGTTTAGATCTCAAATGAGCAACATTTTTTCTTTTTATTGCATTTTTGGTCCCAATTTCAAACAAGATTTTAAATGTTATTATACATTTTTTATGATATTTCTATTATTTTTTGGGAAATTTTGCATCTTACTTTTTTAAACGGATATTAGTTACATCTTTCTATTCTTTTTTCTCACTTTTTAGAAATTTTCATGTAGTTTTGAAAAAAAATATAAAAATCTTAATTTGAAGTTGGATTAGTTAGGAAATCGTTTACATGTTATTTTGTTTAGTAGGTGTGTTATTTTTATATTAAATTCATAATAGCGAATGAAGCACTTATTTTTAATCATTTAAAGATGAACAAAAATTACAAATTTGGTTCCTGGGGAAGTATCACCAATATTTGGAAGGCAACGAATGTGTTAAATTCTTTATAACTTAGGAATATAATTATATGACAAAGTGACTTATTCAATAATTAATTAAAAAAGTAGATTCATACTCTTACACATGTTCAGTTTCTAAACTACCACAGTACATACTACAGTATAGAACCTCTTATCCAGCTAGCTTGGGATATTGGGATAGCCAGTTATCTGGAATATCCGGTTATATGGAACTTTACCATTTTGTTAACTTCATTTAATAAGAATAATACAAAAAATTTTCTTTGCCATGTTACATAAGGAAAAATTAAAATATAACTCGATTGTAAATGTTCAAACAGTTATTTCACATCCAAAGCTTTCAGTTCCACTACCTACCTCTAGGCTGCGCACTTGTGCGGTCATTTTGGAGCCATTGCGCAGTAACATTTTAACGCTGTGCATTCATTACTACTATTTAATACTATATGATGGACTTCCACGCACCGTTTTCATATTTTTGCACACAATAAGGATCATTCCACCCATAGCCAAAAAAATTAGAGGGAACTATAATGCACAGTAATAGAAATACTTCAGTAATTGGGTACTTACCAATATGAATTCCTTTTTCTCTTCCAAATTACGTGTTCAATTGTATTTGTTCTACATTACATTAAAGTTGAAGGGATGGCATCATCATTGGTTGGTGATGCTAGATACTGAGCATTACCAGATTCTTCACTGTTTCAATGCAGAATTGTCATGAATTTTTGTAAACATGTCTTTAATTCGCAATTGCTTCATGTATTTGGGTTTTTCATTAACTAGTTTTTCTTTTACTTTAATAACCGACATAATATCATGCTCATCTATGAAACTTCTCTGCTCAAGTCCAAGAATTAACTCCTCAGCTAATGCTATACACTGGTCAATTGATATTTTGTTCTCTTCCTTTATAAATTCATCCTCATTATCACTGTCATGACATTTATTCGGATTCAATACCATCTCTGCAATTTTGCTGTCTGTTAGTTGGAGAACAACTGGTGTATCATTATCTACATTTAAACATTCATTCAATGTCACTTCATCTATCAATTTTTCTTATTTACACACAAGCCTTTTAGCATATTGTAATAATTCATTCACAATTTGTTTATCTTGAGATAAACAAAACTCACCAAAACCTGGTATAATGGTCTCTTCATTGTCTAAAAATAGCATAGTAGGCCACAACAGGTTCCATCCATTTTGCAATATCTTCTGTGGTAAACTATCCCAGGCTTTTGAAGCAGTCCATATGGCATCCTTGATATTAAATTCCTTTTGGAATACCGAAATTCCCTTGCCTTGCTGTTCACATTTTCTGCATAAAATCAGCCTTGTATTTACACTTAAAGGAATGTAGAATACCCTGATCCAATGGTTGTATTAAGGATGTGCAATTAGAAGGCAAATAAATAGCAATTACATTGTCTTTTACAAGAAGTTCTGTTTTGGGATGTGAGGAGCAGTTATCTAGCAGTAGCACTATTTTGCAGTCATCTGGAAGCACAGCAGCTCAACAATGAGCTTGTGCTATGAAAACTTTGTTTGAACCATTCAATAAATAATGAAGTCGCAACCCATGCTCTTTTATTGGCCTTATAGTGAACAGGAAAAACTTTGATCCCATTAAAGCACCTGGGCTTCTGACTTTTCCCAATAACAAGTAGTTTACATTTGTGAGTGACAGATACATTTGAGCATGCATTCCTTAAAGTCTTTAAAACCTGATGGTGCTGTCTCTTTTGCTGTCATGTAGGTTTTCCTGGGAATATATTGCCAAAATAGCAAAGTCTCATCAGCGTTGTATACTTGATCAGGAGTTAATTCTTCTTCATGCACCATTTTAAAAATTCTTCTATAAAAGCTTCAGCACCTTCAGTATCAGCAGGCGCTTTTTCACCACAAACTTTCAGCAAACATAAGCCATGATGATGCTTGAATCTGTTGTACCAACCATATGGATATTCACAGGGGATTGTGAGGCCTAACTCTTTGTGAAAAAGCTTGGCTTGGGCAATGATAATATTGCGATCCATGGGAAACTTTTCACTTCGACAAAGTAATCCATTTGATCAACACTTTGTTCAAATCCATTATCCTTGACTGATGCAGAGTATGTCTTTTGTCCATTAAATTAGGTAGATCACTATTGGAATACATTTTCAGCAACTGTTCTTTTTGTTTTTTAAGATCATATAGTGGAACTTCATATGCCATATTCATCACATAACCTTCCAACTGATGTCCCCTTGTCTATTTTCATTAAAATCTCCACTTTTTGTTTAATTGTAAGGTATTTGCTCTCTCTTAGAAATTCCACCATCTCTAGAATTATTTGATGAACTTTTAGACATTTTAGTGGGCAAAATACGTAAGGTAATATTTAACAATAGTAAATGAACAAACAAGTTAGTGAACTGAAAAGGGGAGTACCCAAAACACCGAAGTACACCCAACGCATGGTGGTTAGTATACTTACCACCTTATGCTGACTTCTAACCCAGAGTTTCAGAAAACCAAACCCGGAGATTGTGATCGCAAACCTAAAGATTTTTAATACAAGCATGATGTTGCATTTTCTTTCTACGTATATTTTCGTGGACCTATTCCCAGTTTAATTGCAAGGGATGGTTATTTTCTGGATGTTACAAAATTCACTAAAAGTAAAATTAATCGTAATACATATGTCGGAAAATTTGATAATATTCATTTACACCAGGAGAATTTTACTATTGAGCCAGAGAAAAGGCCCAAAACTCAGAGACTCTGGGTCAAACCTGGAGAGGTGGCACCTCAAGTGGCGAGCCGGGTTATTACTAGTGAGGCATTAAATTTGAATTTCTTTCTCCTAGCAAACTTAAGAAAATGTGGTTTTTTATCGACTTTTTAAAAAATAGCCGGTTAACTGGGTTGGAAATGCATGGAATCTGGATAAAAGGTTCTATACTGAATATTACTAAAAAGGGCCCTCCTGATGCTCTCTGATCTCTCCAAAAAAGTCTCCCAATGATGCTCCCTGATTTTTCAGAAAAATGTCTTATGCAGTGCTGGCATTAAAGGTCACACTAATAATGAAAATTAATAACTTTCTATATATAACCATTTGCTCAGAATCTTAATTTTATAATTTTGAAGGCACTGCCTGCTGTTCACCAATTTCTCCAAAATCTTTCTTTGGCAGCATTATAAATGGCATCATAGACCACATACATCCTGCAAATTTCAGTCTTATATCTCTTACCCCTTACTTGCTATTTGAATGTAATTGATTATACAGATGGACAGACAGAGCAAAAACATAAGTGAGTTAATGTAATAAAATGCACTAAAAATTAAAATTTGTTTTTGGCAGAGAATATTCTGTCTGACCAACAGATCACCACTATGTGTGCATGTAAAAAGATGGGACAGTAAGATAAAAATGTTACTAAAGCATTCACTCACCCGTAGATTAATTTAATATCCCTACAAATCTAAGATGACCCTTGGTTTATAGGAAACTCTAAAATAAAAAGGAAAACTTAGCTTCATTTTGGCCAAAAAATGGTAGGTAAATCAGTTTCCATTATTTTTTGAAAAAGAACTCTGCCATTTGTGTCTCTTTTGCTGAAATAGCTTTTGTTTGGTTGAACTGATATATCAACAAATGTTTCATAAATCATTGAAGTCTGTGTCTTCTTAACATGCGGGAAAATTCAAACTCGCTTCAGAATGCTGGGTTGCCCAGTTAATCCATTGCATGATTAATCCGTGAACTTATAATTGGGTTTCTATTGTATTTATAAATTTGAAAAAAATTATCATAATTTTGTATTTATGCACAATTTAGAGTATGGTTTCTTTAAAGGTTGAAATTACATAAACTGCTCATATTCTCTTCGTTATATTTTCTGTATTCTTTTTGAATTATTATGATGCTCAAGAACAATCAGTCTTTCAATTTCTTTATAATGAAAACTCATTAGTTACCTAATTTTATTTCTTTTCCATTGTATTGGGATGTTTTTATAGAATTTTGAGAGTTGAAAAAATAGTGAAATCTTTCTGTATTTTGAAATCATTAGGTGAATGTGCAGTGAAATATATCTTTGTTTCAAATTAAACAAAATTCTTTTGAGATTTGTTATATTTTATCATTGACCACAGCATTGTAACTAGCTATTTTAGCACCCGGGGAAAACTACCAATTATGCGCCACCTCCATAAAAAATTCTCTAATACATATTTTTACTTTTTCATATACATAGTATTTTGAGAAAATATTGTTACCATGAAAAAATTTGACTTTGAGATTTTGTTGGAAATACATGTTTTAGGTGTCCCTGAGTCCATAAAAGTGGTTTTCGCCATGCCATCTGTCTGCATGTAGGTCTGTTCGCTGATCTAGGGTCCAAACACATACATAAAATTGAATGATATCTCGTATTTGTGTAATAAATCATCTTTTGCAGGCATTTTTACATAAAAATGATATTGCACAAAAATAAAGGGTAGTTTATTCTTGGCGATTTTTTGAAAAATTCTATTTACTCAAAAATGGCTCAAGAAAATTTTATTAAAATCATACCAATTGTAAAGCCTGATGTCACAAATAATACTACATAAGCCATATATCTCTTTAACACTCTATATGCCGTTCAGTGACATTACAATGTATGCTAAGCTACCTTACCTAAGCCTTATGACGTCACGCCTCTGCTGTGATACATTCAAACTCTTACTACAGCCTTACATTTAAACTAAATTGAATGATATCTCATATTTATGGATAATATCATTCATAAAAGACATTCTCATGAGATAAACGATATTGCACAACAATTAAGGGCACTTTATTCTTGGATATTTTGAAACAAAATTCAATTTACTCAAAAATAGCTCTAAGTATTTTGTTTAAAATCCATCCAAATGTAGAGTTTGATGTCACAAATAATACTAACTAAGCCATATGTCCCAAAAAAGTTACTATATATCGTCCAGTGGCATTATTTCTGTACAAGATGCTCAGCACACACGTCAGAGGGGAGAGTTAATTTTGGGGCAAAAAGTGCAGTGAGATCAAATGCATATATGTGTATAAGAAATTTTGTGCAATGTATATTGCATCGTTTATTTTACTATATGGATTATGGGTGAACAATTAATAAATAAAAATAAAGTATAAATTATATAATTTCTCACTATAAATGTACATAATTTAAATATATAATTATAAATATAATTACATACATATATAATTTAAATACAGAAAGTATAAATATTTTAATATTAAAGAGTTATTCTACGTGATTTTAATGCAACAAACTCAGCAATAACATCACCAAAATTTATAGTTTCTGCTATGCGTAATTTCTGGAACAAGTATAGTAGTGAAATCGCTCTTGTCCTTGTGCACAACTTACTATTAATAATTTTTGCGCCCCTTCTTTAGTTGCGCCCGGGGCAGATGCCCCACTTGCCCCGCCCTAGTTATGGCACTGATTGACCAAACTCATTCTTATTGATATGGCAGTTAAATTTCAGTTAAAATGGCTTATTTTTTATAACAGTTCATTTTCATTGAAAACTAAATTGAAATTAGCATTTAATTTAGTTTCATTGTAAGATTTTTTCTATTTTACTCTCATAGTGAAAGGATATTACAATATTTTCATCCCTTCTACTGTCAACATTATTACAGTGCATCCAGTAAAATTAAAAGAAGTCAGTAATAAAAACTTAGGATTTATTTTTCGTTGGAAATCACTTTATTCTTGAAATTATGATTTTTTTTAATGAACAGGAACTATCTTCTTGTATGTGGAAATTATGGCAAGCATTGGATTAAATTTTCATTGACCAATTCAACATATTTACTTGAGAAGTGATTATATTTTGCTTTGTAATAATTGTAGGAATTAGTAATCATGCACACATTATCTATTTGGCAAATGCTAATTTATGTACTTCTCCTTTCTTCATAGACAAATAATGCTCTCCTAATTTCCATTTCAGCTTGAATATGATTTTAACTCCAACAGTTTAGCTGTGACAGTTATCCAAGCAGAAGACTTGCCTGCATTGGATATGGGTGGTACATCTGACCCATATGTGAAAGTGTATCTCCTTCCAGACAAAAAGAAGAAATTTGAAACAAAGGTCCACCGAAAAACACTCAGCCCTGTGTTTAATGAAACATTCACCTTCAAGGTAAATTCCTTGAATCATTTCTTTATAAAATAGAATGCAAGCAATAAGAAAGCTAATATTTAATTTTTCATGTAGCTTCACATAATTTATTTTTCTTAAAATAATAGATTGCTTCAATAAGCTGCTTAGTAGAACTAGAAGGATTGCAATTAAAGTGTATTAATAATGACAAGAAGTCACTTCATAGAACAATAAAACAATGAATTTCAATGTGCTCTTTATTAACACTAGCTGCATTGCATTTCTCCATTTTCATGGAAAGCATTTTTATACAGTACATCCTTGCCATTCTTTCTTTCCATCATTCAAGTTTCCTTGTTCTAAGGAATTAGTTTCAAGTTAGTTATTGTGATAAAATTGAATGATGTGCCAAATTTCAGTGTCTATATCAAAATTCGGAGTCATTTAATGGTTTGTTGTTTTCATTTTTAAGAATTTGTTTTCTTATAAGTGTTAAGTTTAATATAAAATATGTAATGTGTCCTACAGAAATTTTCATTTAATTTATGAGAAAAAAATGTATTGAAACTTTCATGCTTGTTCAATCAGCTGCCTTTGAAGATTTTTTTCTTCATTCTCTCTATTTTTTATCAAACCTATTTCATTACATCATTATTATTGATATTAATAAGCTTTTCACACTATATTATTTAAGAGATAGATTAAATAATTATTTTGTTAAATTAACAATAAAAATTTATGCTTAAGGTTTTGTCCTTACTTGGTATAAACCTTTATCTCATTTCCTTTAATATCACTGCAGCATTGAATTGCTCATCAAATCTTTAATATACATTCTTTCTTAAACAAGGTAAGGAAAAACTTCAGCCAACAAGGACTTGAATCCATTTAATGTATTTCTGGTTAATATGAATTCAAACCAAGCCTTAATAAATAACCATTATTAAAACTTTCCAGAACGTTCCTTACGCCGATGCCATGAACAAGACGCTAGTATTTGCCATCTTCGATTTTGATCGCTTCTCAAAGCATGACCAGATTGGTGAGGTGAAGGTGCCATTATGCCAGGTTGATTTGGCCCAGACAATTGAGGAATGGAGGGAACTTCAGGGAGTGGAGGGCGAAGGTGGTCAGGTAGGAAGGGGGGTGGGGGCTGGCAGCATATGGTGTACTTGATGAAATGTGTACTCAAAAACCAATTGACTAACTTGCAGGACGACAAGACCCTGTCACAGATTTTTTTTCTGGTGTAAGGATTTACTTCTAACCTGAAAACTAAGAACACCTGCACATATATAACCTTGCAATAACCTTTTTCCAGCTTTTTTTTAAACTATGGATCCTGATGTGAAACTTTCACTCAAAACTTTAAGGTAATTTTTTTTGCACAACTCTGCTGCATTTATTTCTTCAGGCATCTATATATTTTTTATAATATAATTGGCATTTATATTGGTTACTTATTTTGTTTTTTTCCAAAATTTCTTCTTCTAGCATTGGATTACTTTCATAACAGTAATTTTTAATTCACGCTCTATCTCTCTTCATTTTATCTAACTATCTCTATGAAATCTGTTATGCCAAACAGTATAACCACTGCTCACTATAACTTACTCCCCTGACAGTACTTGGGGTGCAAAACTAACTCAATCACCCTTTCCTTACTGTGATTATATATATATATATAAATATAATAACTTCCAAATGCTCATAATTCTGCACTTAATCTTCACGGCTCAGTGAGAATGTAAATGAAATTATTGATGGACCATGGACCACTTCTCATGGCATACTCAATGAAACATGCACATCCTAACACATTAACATTTTCAAATGTGTGGGATACATAGATTTTTTACCCGGGAAACTTATTCTCATTTTGCAAATGATTCCATGTTACCTATATAATCCAAGTCACATCACTACTTGAAAGCTGTGGGGGATGTGAGGGGCAAGAGTGTATGTGAGTGAGTGTGTTTTTTTATCAAATCAATCAGGGGAGTACTTGGCTGTGCATGAATTGCTTGTTACACATTTGTATACACTTTTCCAATCGTCTTTTTTTTGGGGGTCTATGAGTGGATACTCCAATCCTGCTGCGAAGAGTGTTATTACATGTGACAGAAAGGTAAAGTTATGAAAGTATTTTTAAAGCATATGTAGTTTTATTCTAGTAAAAATCATTAGTGAAAGCAGGCACCTAATATTTTGATAAAAACTACTTTTCATATTAGGGTTTGTATTTTCCATTTTGTAGGTATCTCATTCAATTAAGTAGAATCATCCACATTATAAGTAAAAATCTTTAAAAGTATATTTTTAACAATGTTTGCCAATCATAAAATGCAAAATTTAGTTTAAAATACCAGCTACTTTGCGAGTGAATTGCAGTATAAATATATATTTTTCCAATTCCCCTTCTTGCTCATTATTTGCTAAGATTATGTTTACTTGCAGATTGCAAAGAGCAAATTTTTTTGTATGCTGTAGGTTTTAAAAGTGATAAGTTTTATATTATTTAAACTGATGCATGTGGTTTACTATAAGCATTATAATAAGGTTTTTCATATAATAAGTTTTGAATTTTGCATGTGTCTTTTGCAGATGGTTACATTTTTGTTATCACTCTGAAACAAAAATGTAACCCATAGTTTGTTTCTTAAGCCATTTATGATTTCAACTGGAAGTGTAAACTTTAAAAAAATTATACCATGATAATGTTATGAAGCATTGGCTTGAAAAATAATATGTATGTCTTGTATGGACATTACTGCCATGCTGAACAAAAGGAAAGTGTTGGTTAGTCTTGTTATCCTGACCAATGGAACTCTGAATGATCAATACTTTTGGAACATTATCTTAATGTTTGATATGCGGGATTGTGATCATTTGTTTGATCTACCGAGATTTTCGCAGGGCCATTGTACCCCAGGACCAGCTTGTGATAGCCACACTCATGGTGAATTTGATGAATTTATTCATGTTTATCTTTCTCTCTTTTTTTCCCCCGAAAATATTTCTCTGCTCTGCTTTTGGCCTGTGTATATGGTTGTGCCCTTCGACTCATTTGCATGCCGCTTCAAAAACAAAACTTCACGTAAGTACTATTGACACAGAGTTTAGTTTTCTGAAAAAAAATTATACAAGTTCCAAATGTGAATCATCACTACCTTTATCTAATAGGGCATTAGTGATAAGTAGAGAGTGGATAGTTATTTAAAAAGAAAAAGAAAAACTCTGGAAATGCATGCAAATATGCATGAAATTTTTCAAAATATGGAGAAATATTAATGTTAAATAGTGTAAGCTTAGTATTATGTTTTCTCAAATATTTTTTATATAACCATAAATTAATTTTAAATACATTCTTAATATTCAAGACATTCCATTTCAGAACTTCAGGCATTTACAACGAGAAATATGAATTGAATGAATACATGAGTTTTTAGTGTAATAGCAAATGAACAGTACATTAATGTTTGCATTGTTGAAGCAATTATATTTTTTTTGCTAGCTGGAAAAATGAGCGCATATTTCATGGTGGAAAATTGGCAAGCTGAAACTTTCATGGCTATGTCTGTGTTGGGTATTTATTTTTGGATTATGGGATATAGAACCAAATTCATTGTGGCTGCTTGAAATGCAGATCTTTTTGAAAAATAAGCTATAGCAATCAATGTAATGAACCATTAATATATGCAATTACAAACAATGCTTGTTTGCATGTTTATGTTACTAATTGTCCAAATATTTTATAAAGTATAACTGCATAACTAACTTGTATAATTATCCACTCTCTTGTGATACAATAGTCTAAATAGTTGTCATGTTTAAATGGGCATGAAATAAACTATAAATGTAAATAAATATTTAGTTGCCAGATCTTTTATTAATTGCTTTAATGAAATTTTAGCCAATGAGCTAGTTTCAAGACTGAAAAAAAATTACAAAAAATACCATACAGCTTGCCATAAACAGACAGTTGTGCTGTGCTGGTAGCATGATAGCTTTTTTGCAAGCATCCTTTTGTTGCACCCCTTGTTTAGCTTCAGGAATTAATTTAATAGTAGTGAGGACTGGAAGCAAATAGCAGTTAAATCTCCAGATTTGTAGTTAGGGGACCCAGGTTCAGAGCAGCTTGCAATGATAATATATTTATTTCTGAATGAGTGTGTGAGTGAGTGGATATTATACGTGAGAGAATGAGTAAACATACATGGCACACAGTGCATAAAATTAATCTTCATAATCAACCATAAACATGACACAATGACTTGACAACACAATGAAGAGTCATTTCACAAAATAAAAAGGATATTGGGATTGCAGAAAAAGGGACAGGTTGAAGAGACAGTAGACTAGAAGTAATTGTTTTTACATTGGCTCTGGGTCCCATATATTGTGTGCATAAATGTGTTTTTTCACTTATTATCAGTGATGCAGAAACCAGTATGCAGTTGTGCCAGTGTATTTATACAGCCTTGTAAACAGAGATCACAATTTATGCAATAAAATAGGCAGTATCAACTTTCTTCACTAGTTCTAGTAACAGTCTTGTAGATTATTTAGAATTCAGTGACCATACCGTTTGAATATAAGTGTTGTGAAGTAGCTAAATTTAGATTTGAAATGTGAAATTATTTCACAACTGATCAGTGTGCCTTGTCTTGTTCCGTCTGTAAGCTAGATACAAATTTCAAAACTTTGTTTGTGTGTCTATTACCTTCATTAAAACATTTGATATTTCCACATAGAATTAGTATTCCAACTGCTGGTGTAAATTCATTTGTAAAATACATTTTTGCTAGTCAGTGAAAATACCTGTAGAAAAGAATCATTACCTAATAATTAAGAATAGCAACTTGTAAAAGTTTTATCGATGGAAAATTTTCCAAATGTTACACAGAATAAATTGCAATAAGAAAATATTTAGTCATTTATATATAAACTTCATTCAAATTCTTTCATTAATTTTCCATCTTCAAAGTAAAATATTTAATGAAAGTAAACCTGTATAATATTTTCAAACATGAAAAAGATGTAATTCTAATTTAGGTATTCTGAAATTTTAGGAAAATAAGTTGGGAGACATTTGTTTCTCACTTCGTTATGTGCCAACTGCTGGCAAATTGACTGTAGTCATTCTGGAAGCCAAAAATTTGAAGAAGATGGATGTCGGTGGTCTGTCAGGTAATTATGGAATTATTTATCTTCTAACATACCTATATAAATGTTTTTTTAATTCAAAAATATATAACTGAAGTGAATAATCTATAGCACATTTTATGAAGTGCATGCATCAATATAATTTAATATATGTCTAAATTGTCCTTAAATACATTCTCTCTTTAATTAATCATTCACACACTTCCTGCTATGACAAAATACATTAAAGTCAAATTTATTATTTTTTAAATAATAAATAAATAATATGGCCACTGATCTGATGTGGAGTTTAAGTTTAGCAACATAAATATCCCAGTATAATATTAACATATCAAAAAATACATCCATAAATTAAATAAAAGAAAATGCATAACAATATCTAACAACCAAATGAATATATTATGTAATTTTAAATCATTTACAAAAAGTACATAAGTACTAGATAAGAAGGCACAAATGCCTTATGAAAAAATAATAATGACAAATGAAATTTAAAAAAACTGTAACATTTTCTGCTTTTCTATCTTATAATAGAGTAAATCATGCAGTATTTGGTCTCATTCATTTTTTATAGTAGGTATCCAAAAATTCTAAATTACTGATATTGCCATTTGTGCGCTATAATTCTATATTTTTTATGACAGAGAGAGAGAGAATTATTCCTAAATTATGTATTTTATGTTGCTGTGTGATTTAATTCTTTCAAAATTATTGATAATATTTTTGGTTGTATTGACCACAAATTCTTAAATTTATAATTGACATTTTATTTGTAGTAACAGTTTACTTATTTGTTTTAATCATAAATAAAACAGATGAATTGTAATTAATTAATTTCAAGATCTATTATGTATATTGATCAAAGTGGGAGTTTTTTAAAGGAAATATGGCATTGATTGCCAAATTTACAAAAGTTGTAATTTAGTTCATGTAAACTACTGAAAGAACTTTTGCCAATTGTCCAAGATATGACATATATATGTAGGATTAAGTGTTCCCAAAATCTAGTATAGTTGAAAAGACTAACCAATTACTGAGTGATTTTCTCTACATTCCTCTTTGCTTCTTCTTGTACTCACTATGTTTTTTAGTCTCTTATTCTTTATCTCTCAGTCAAATCTTTCTCTTCTTACTAAAATTTCTAACATTTTTCTCTTCTCTCTTTCCATAAGCCAGTCTGTGATATAACAATACCAAGTCCTAATCAAACTATTCATGCTCCTCCTTAACCTACTTCTTTTCTTCTAATCTCCTTCAACTGCTATACCCAGTATGGGTTAACAGGCCCCAGCAGATTCTCCAAGTGCATACTTCTTAAAGCTGGTACTATATAATATCAGGACTATAAAATCCGTTCCAAATTGCTTTTCATTTGAATTTAAATAGTTTACTTCATCAATAATGATGAATACAAGAAATGGTAGGTGATATCTTTTCTTTAGCAGCAAAAATATTGTTCAAAGACTTTTCTTTGTGCAGTTGTATCATTTAACTTCTTGAGATATCTTCACCAGTGAGTTAATCTTAATGTTATCTAGTAATGAATGCATAATTTAAAGTCAACAGATTGATATTTTAATATTAAATTGTCTTTCTTTTCTTAATCAAAACATCGCTTTTGTAAATAAATAGTCTCAAATTTTGTTTCAACCATTGCCTTCATACAAATGCTATAAAATTTAATATTACCATGTTTCTTAAAAACAATAAAGTATGATGTAGACTTGAAATATTTAAGATATTCTAGCCAGTCTACCATAAATATTTTAAATCATTTCAAAATGAACTGCCAATGCACTTCAGGTATCACAGATATAGAAAGTAATTTATAAAGGTGAATCAATTTTATGGCAGTGGAATAAATTGAATTTATTTTTCACATTAATTCTGAGTAAATTGACTATGAATTTATTATGGTATTTTTATAGCATATCATTGCTTTCTAAATAACTCTGTCTCATGCAGGACAGCTCAAATGAATTTTCTGTAGCAAATTTAAAAAACTGATGAAAATTTTTGTGGCAGATCCATATGTGAAAATTGCCCTCATGCAGAATGGAAAGAGGCTAAAGAAGAAGAAGACAAGCATCAAGAAGTGCACGTTAAACCCCTATTACAATGAATCGTTCTCCTTTGAGGTACCCTTTGAGCAGATCCAGGTAAGGTTTATTCTTTCAACCTGAATTCTCAGTCGTTAAGAAAAACACTTTCTTGAATAGGCAACAAAGAGGTGATTATACATTTGGTAACTCAAAACAAATTATCCTCTGTATGATTATTGCAGAAAGTCCAGCTAGTGGTTACTGTAGTCGATTATGATCGAATTGGGACCTCAGAGCCAATTGGAAAAGTTGTACTTGGTTACAATGCAAGTGGCACAGAGCTAAGACACTGGTCAGACATGCTTGCCTCTCCTCGCCGACCAATTGCCCAATGGCACACTCTCAAAGATCCTGAGGAAGACAAGAAGGATTAAATAATAACAGCTGCAATGCACTGAACTTCCTTTACCCAAGGTAAATGAAAGTGGTAAAGACAACTAAAACTTCAGGTATTTTGCTATTATGTCGTCGTATCTTCTTGTATCTTAAGGATGAGCTTTATTTTCCACCTAACTTCTTCCAAACAATCCATGGAGTTGTATTTTCCGTCCCTTAGGCAAACAGAAATTAATATTGCACAGAAATGGGGAAAATCATTTCCTTGAAAGCATAAAACCTAGTATTTACTTAACATAAAAAATGTATTTACTAAAACAATTCAATCCATAACATACTTCCAGAAATTTATTGAGTTGGAACTTGTAACATATGTCAAATTTTGAATTTTAAAAATGTTTTAGCTGGAAAAAAATTAGATATTACTTATAATCGTGAGTTCCTTTGCTTTTAATTATTTTGTAAAACATTCTCCATTATCATTTGTGAGTTTAAACCATTATTTGCCACATTTTTATTTCTTGAATGATTTTTATGTGCTTGTATCATAAATATTTTGGCCAACTTTTGGTTTGTTTCACAATTACTACAATAATCTATTTATTTATTCCCTCCAGGTTACATTTCTCTTCTATCCGCATAATAAAGTACATATATGGAACGCCTGTGTGAATTACATGAAGTTATTCCTTAAACACCTTGAAAAAATTTAAGCTTGAAATATTTGTGTTCAAATCCGAGGTCTTGAAGATACAAAACAATAGTTATAAAACTACAGAAATCTATCCAATATCAATATATTTGTTATTTATTATCCTTGTACTGTATTGTTATGCGTGTGTTCTTCAACAAAAAGATGGAATTCATTATATTAAATGTCAGATAATATATATGACAAGAATTGAAATAATATATTTATGGTTGTTACTGACTACTGGAGAATGCTAAAGACCTCAACAGGGTTACGTGAGTTCAAAAGAGGCTTTGGCAAACATTCCTTGTAGATTACTTGGAAATGCATTCATAGTTCATAAATTTTGACATCTTTTGTGGAAACTCTTACTGACAATGGAGTTCACTTTTAATTTTCATCGTTTCAAGTGACTTGTCTGTGCTTATGAGGTACATTTTTGGTCATTTGTGACAAAAAAATGATATACAACTCATTGCCATCATTCAAATGTTTGACCTAAGTATGTGGTATATTCCCAAGGTGTTACAGTGTAATTAATGTATGAAGAAATGTATTCTGGATAAACAGATCAATCATATTATTTTATCATGTTACACTGCTTGCCTTTAAAATAATACTGTAAATGTTTCAAGAAAAGAAAAAGGCAGATTGCAATTTATTGTCAAAATTGAGTGGCTATTAAGCGTTTGGTTTATTACTCGTCGACAATTCTGATGGGTAAGTTCATTGGAGGTTTACCATCTCCAAACAAAAGAACAAATTGTAAAATATGCTACTTGTGTGTTTTCATATCACATTTTGAAGTCCATTGTGATTTGAGAGGGCACCGGCATAGAGATAGGAAACCTAGACTAGGTAGAATTACCATATTTTCTCTGGAAAGCCAATGTTAATGAGTAGCCCCACCATATGTTTCTTTTACCGATGACGCAAGAAAAAAATAAAAACTCAAATTGTTGAGTGATAATGATAATAATATTTCCTCTAATAGTAAAAAAGAAACCCTATCATACAAGCATCGACTTGTACTGTTATAAAAATTCCCTGATTCTTGCTGTGTCTTTTTTGAGATTGTACATACCGTTGAAAAGTGTAGTGATATAAGTGTTACCTGGGATGCTGAAATCTGTCCAGGCCTTGCTCCCTCTCCTCTCTATCGCATCTTTCCAATGCAGACAGTTACCTGCAGCCTGCCAGTTTTGAAAATTGGTTTCCCTTCCCACAAGAGAGGGCATCAAGGTAAACAAGCTTAAACTTCCTCGTTCTTACCTCATGTGAACGGTGAAGACTCTTGGCAGAGAGAGAGAGAGAGAGAGAGAGAGTAGAAACTGCTAATGGCAAACAGCCAATATAGTGGACTGGTACAATGGCGGAGAGACAACTACTATCGATGATCAGTTGCCCAGCCTGACAGGATACTGCTTTGATTAGCAGTCTCCAGCATTGAATAGTGAACACAAATGGACTTCTGTGCATGAGAGAGTGTAGTTTTGTGTCTAGTCTCATTGTAATCTAGTCCACTGGTGAATATTACAACAGAGTACATGTTGCCGCAGTATACTCAGTATTAAGCCTAGGCTCTGGGTTTGTGATTGAGTTCCCAATAAAGAGTTGTACAGAATGTATAGAAGTCTTTGTTTACTTTGAACAATTCTGAAGCTTATACCAAGCTACCATTTTTGTCATACAACCTTTATGTTGGTCAACAAATGAGGTGTGCCAAAGTTATTTTCTTTAAGAAAAATCTAATTACTAAAATTCCTTAAACATAGAGGGAGAACATGATTTTTGTCATACTTTACAAGACAAAACTTATTAAATCAATTTAGTTTTAAAGAATGAGAACTCAAGGATGTTTAATAAAGGATCAAATTGGTAATCATCATTGTAGTTGAAAGTTTTCACATTTTGTAAACTCCATCATAAAACATGGTCACATTTATTACTCAATTTACATTTTGTCTGAAATTTTAATTTTGAAACCTTTGTAAATATATGTGCTCTGCTTTTTATGCAAGACCACCTCTCTTCAGAATCTATATGTATGTACATATTTGCATTATGACAAGAAACAAGCTGATTTATGACATATGAGTAGGTATACAATTTAATTTCTGTCAATAAAAATGCTAGAAATCAAAGATGTAACAAATGAATGTTACTTCTTTCTGTAAAAACCTATATCCTTATGTTATATAAATCTTGGGTGTGAAAACTACATTCCAAAATGATATTTTAATCAGATGGTGAAGCTATATTGCAAGAGTAATGCTTGAAATATAAATTCGATAATTAAATAATTATGTATAACAAAATGTGGTCATAATATGTATACGAGAATTTAAAAGTTCAAATATTGCCTCATATCTAATTCCTTGGAGTAACTAGAACTTCTGAGGCAGCCTATCATATGAAAAGTTTAACATACATTCATCTCCCATATTATTCATAATCTTTCAAGCGATCCTTATTATCTCGTTCAAGATAATACACACAAACTACATTATCTAATAAATACTGTTGGAAGTTTGGATGTTTGTGCCACTATAACTCAGAAATGTTAATAGCTGCAAATACCAAATTGGTACAAGGTTTTAATAGAAACCAAGGAAGGAAATGCAATGCCTTTGAATTTACTATTAGACAAAATTTCTATCTTTCAGAAACCATACAAAATAAAATATGCTAAATAGAGTTTGGAACAATATATAGCGCAAAGAATGATTTACACTCATACAACCATTATGCGAAAGAGAAGAAAAAATTGTTCATGTGAGAGTTGTGCAACAAAAAAAAAACAAATGAAATCATTTCGTTTTCATACATTAGATTTTTTTACAAATTATTTTTGTTAACAAATAAATTAAGATTTGCAAGGAAGTAAATAGGTACTCTTTTTTCCATAATATATGACAAAAAAGTGTGTTATTATATACATCAAAGAAAATATATTTCAATTTATTTACATTTTTAAGAACAAGCACTTAAAAATCAAAAGATTAAAAAGTACTTATTTCAGGTATCTCTAATAGCCACATCAAGGATATGAAACACCAGATGTGCATTTACAATGCAGCTGTCTTCAGTAGTGATTCACCAAAAGTAGATTCTCACATATTCATATTTTTGTTATTTTTATGCATGTGTGGAAACAGGTGGGGAAATTTTTGCATGTGTGTCATTAGAGGGTGCCTGTGGGGAAGGAGACTAAGGTGTGCAAATTTGAAAGAGAAGGTATTTGAACCTAAGGGAATGGAAACTTTATTACCAGAAGAGGGGGGAGGGTTGGGGTTGTTACCCTGGGTTAAACTAAATTTTTTCTAAGATGGTGTCATTTTTTGCAAAGAAATATAGTGTAGAAGGCAGGATAGGTCCCAGATTGCTATTAATGGGCATGGTTCCAGTTTTGAAGAATTTTAAGCTCTCCAATGAGGTTAGTTTGCAATTTATGAGTGTTATTTATTTTAAAGCGTCAATATTTATCGAGTGTCCCATTTCTTGAATATGTTTAGCAATACTTGATTTTTCAAATCTCCCATGCTTGAAGTGTGCCATGTGTTTTTTGAAACATGTTTGTAATTCTTTCTGTTTGACCAATATAACATTTGTGATAATGTGCCCATTTTTGATAAATTTAAATGAACAGCAAAATGATAAACTATATAAGTTATAGTTTTATTAAATAAATGAAAAAAAGGAATATAATTTGTTTTCTCTCTAGATAAGATGAACAGGGCAGGTGTGATTATTTGCAGCCTTGTTCGATAGTGAGTGGGGGCGGGTCCTATTTATGTATGTATATGTTACGGGCAAATCCCAAAATGCGGGCATATCTAGATTTGTCTGGGCAAATATAGATGTGCCCAGGTATTTTAGGCAAATCCTGAAATATTTGTAGAAAATGCACTTTTTTGGGATTTGTCCAGGCAATTAGTGATGTGACCATATCGTTTTGGGCAAATCTAGATGTGGCGGGGCTCACATCCTATATCCATTACGAATTCGTTCTGGTTTTCAGTATTCTGTCCTGGTATCTGGAACATCTTTTTCAGTTGGTTTAACCAATTTTGTTAATTATAATGAATTATGCAACAGTTCTATCTTCAGTTTGTATTAAGTCATTTAAAGATAAAACTTGATCTACCAAATACAAATCAATACAAGGATAGATTTACCAACCCAATCCAGAATCTACCAGAATGGAACAATTCAGCACAACCATTTCAGTGCTAGAACAATTCGGATACGTGATGGGACAATTCAGCACCCCAGGTTGGATTAAGTGGTTGGGGATTTGGTTCATTCCATTTTCCTCCCTGAGTTGGGTTATTTTTTTGGGGGTTTGGCTCATTCCATTTTCCTCCCCTGGGTCGCGTTATGTGTTTGGGGCTTTGGTTTGTTCCATCTTTCTCCCCCGGGTTGGGTTAAGTGGTTGGGAGAGTACAATTATGATTAACTTTTTTCTTGCATTTTAATTTAAAAGTTGTTTTTAAAATACTGCCATTTCATTGAAATATTACCATCTCGGTAGTTAGTCAACTTAGCCAAATTCACTTAATAGTTGTAATATCTTTTTATTATCACACCATTCTCATCAAATCATGCTGGTAGTGTGTCGAGCGTAATTTTGCTGGTGTCAAACTCTCCCGTCGCCAAATTGTCCTGGTGCAGAATCATCCTGAGCCAAAACAGTCATGCCCAACTGTCCTATACCTGAATCTACTATACACTTTGAGATCACCTAGATCTGTCCAAACACCTGCCACCATTTTGTTACATGCCTGGGCAAACTCCTAATCTAATTAAATGAAAAAAATGTTTGTGCTTTGAGAGAGCATCAGAGAAGAGAAGGATAAGCATTCTCATGTATGGGGGTTCTGGTTCTGTTTATGCTCATCTTAATTTCACATACAATGAGAGTTTTATCCACTTTCGTAGTGGAGAGGGAGATTCAGGGATGAACCAGAAGAGAGAGACTGTATGCTACTACTGTTCTGAGATTAACAGCATTCTACACCAGGGGCCCGAAACCTTTTGTCGACCATGTACAGAGCCTTGATATTTGCTTTAAAAAAACCCATATCATCATGTCATTCCTAAATATACTAAGATAATGATTTTACGATATTTAAATAAAAAGGATGCCTGCTTTCACCTCACATTACTCTCCCAATATTAATTATAATAAAAAATGAAATATCAAGCTCACCTTATGCTTGTACTCCTATTGATGATGAAGGTAATTCCAAAAGTTACTGGAGTGGTTATAATAATTACCTCTATTATTTATCAATTATAATATTAGATAAAATACTGAGCACAAGGATGAAAAGTATAACAATCCACAACATAATTGTTGCCAGTAAAATTGGTTATCAGTGTCAAAACTCATTTTGTGCAAATGAAAGTTATTGATGAAATCATTTCTATATACTGTATATATTCGTGTATAATGCGCAGTTTGAAGATAAAATCTTTAGGTCAAAAAGTAAGGGCACGCGTTATACATGGGTAACACTTTAATGCAGTTAAAATAAAAAATTGAAGTGTACCTATCTCGCACCAGATTCTCACTTTTTGGGTGAATTAAGGGGAAAACACGCTAATTATTGATAATCCAGCCTATACATATATTAATTAAACATATCAATCACCTAATTACTTCCTTACAACTGTATTTCCATCCTCCAAACATTCCCATTTCAATAGCTAATCAGCTGATTGTTGTCGTCTCCCACAAAAACTCCAGGCAGACTTCCCCCAAAACACATATCAAAAACAAAAAAACTGAGTATATATGCAAACTGAAATAGTTAATAGTTAGTTAATGAATAAATTATATATAATTAACGATGTAAGTAATTTAAAACACGTAGAAATGATCTTCTCCAACATCTTCACCACCAAATAACTAAGTGAAGAAGGCAATTGCGATATACAATGAAATTTAAGATTTCGTATTTAAATACTGTCATAAAATATCTCTAGCTATTCAATATCCCATAAATAAGTGTTGTGTGTAGTTTGATAAATTTAAAATAAATTGACGTGTTTAAACTTCATTCAACAATTGACCTTTAAGCCTGAAGCGTTTTGCTTTGTAAGGAAATATCCAAAACTAGGAATTTTTGGATTAAAAAAATTAATTTTCAGAGGTTTTTATGTAAAGACGGATTTGCGTAAATGGAGTTTTGCGTTACCTGGGATGGGTCTGTATTTATTTATGGTACTCTAGTTAATACCTAACATGACAATATAATTCTAAAATTTTGTTTTTATACCCCGCAAAATCTAGGGTGTGTTATACGAGGTAAACGAAAAAGTCGGGATTTTTTCGTGAAAAGTATGGGTGCGTGTTATACACCAGTATATACAGTAATTTACAGCAACTTCCACATTCCAAATTTTAAGGTACCTTTTATGTTGTCATGCATATTTAAGTTCTTACATTATATTCTTAAATAAATATATACAGAAATACACTATCGTTCAATGAATGACATGTGCTTCTGAAAAGCGTTTGTAAAACGGAAATTCGTTGAACGATCGTGATTTTTCCGTTTAAACTCATTGTCGATTGAATAGTAAAAAATAAAGAAATGTTTATAAAAGATTCACAGTGAGAGCAAGCACGATAAATGTGGCCACGACAATGACTTCAAAACAAATCCTCGTGATGTAACGATTATGTATGAACCATGAGAAAACGAATCCAACCGAACGTAGTCAATCCAATTCACAGACTGAAGCATAGAATGGCTGTGGGAAACACTGCATAGTGCACTTCCTCCTTATCCATAGACAAGAGGTCCTTCGAGTCTAAGTGGATATTTGTAAATACATTTTGAGTAAGAAACAGCACGTTCGGTGACATCATATTAAGCCTCTCAAGAAATGCAGGCGATAGGAAAAATGTGTGCTAAAGTGGGCACACAAAGAATCCATGGGTAAACAAGGCGGTCTTTGTGGCCCCAAGAGCTTTCATAAACATCTGAGTTTCTTCGATCGGAGTTGGATACATGTTATTTAGTTCGTTAAATTGAACAGAAATTTGGCGAAAAGTAAAGCTATAAAATTCAATTCATTTTTTAAAATGAACATTCATTGAATAAGAGTTACCTGTGTTTATTTTTAAAAATCTATATCAGAGCTTTATAATAAAAATAGTTAAATAATATTATGGAAAAGTAAATTAATGTAAATATTTTTATAAATATGGAGTTTAGAAAAATGTGCACCAAGGGTTTTTGCAATATATTATGTAGGAAAATAACCAATTGTCAAAATACCATGAAGAAAATGACGGCTCAACCCAATTACAGTAAAACCCTGACTGTCCGTCTTAAATGGTACCAAAGGATGGTTGGATAATGGAAATGTCGGATAATACAGAATACTAATGAAAAAACAGGTACAAATATCTATAAACTCATCTTATTATCAATTCCGTGAAAACACAATATAGCCATTAAATACAAAACTATAATATTTAATTTTTTAAAGTAGTGAGTGATTGAGATTTATTACTTTACTAAAAAACCAGCTTCATAAAATTTCAGACCTTATCTATTAATACCAAATTGGCAGTGCTATAGGAGCTATATTTTTGAAGGCCCGTAGTTTTTTGGGTATTCATTCTTAAAAATTCTTATATTTGTCATGTTGGATAATCAAAGGTGGGATAATTGGGGTTCTACTGTATGTAGCAAATGGAATGGAAACATCTAGAGCAGCAGAAATACTGTTCTATTTGTATCTATTTAATTCACAAGTACCCAAGCAATGCTAGGTATACATACTAGTTTCATACATTTCTTTCAAGCTTCATCATTGCAATGCTAATATTTTTACTCAAATTAAAAGCAAGACAGCTCTTCCAAAGAAGTTAATACTATCATAATTCTCATGAAATAGGTAATATTATGTATACCTTTACTCTTTTATATCTTCTTAGTATCTTTAATCACCTTTACTTATAAAAATAATACCAATTTGTTAGATGACCTTATGCAGTTTTTATCTGAGACTCCATGGAGACATAAAGAGTGCAAATTCATAAAAGTTAACTGCTCAATATATTTTGGTAGGAAAATTAGTATAAATCTGGCTCAACTCAAATTTGGCATTCCAATAATAAACTGGCAGTAAAATTTATATTCCTATTAGTATAATAAAACATCCAAGTTTAGCATACTGTCTTTAAGAATCCCAAAATGTAAATCAAGATAATTGTCTTTATTTATATTATGGAATCTTTCCACAAAGTCAAGCCTTCCCAAGTGGAGTTTGTCATCCCAGAATGATTGAAACACTTAAATTTAATTTAAAATCTTGTTTCATTGAAAAAACTGAAGAAAACAGTACTTTATTCAGAATACGCAGCAAAATATTTTGCGATATCAACAAAAATTCCTTCTATTTTAATAAAACCATGACAAATTTGGGTTTGTAAACAAATAAATTTTTTCATAAAATAACTTAAGAAATACTTTAAGACCATTACAGTTAATTCAGACCATAGTGAAAGTATGCAATTAAATATATTTATGAAAGAACACGTGCCAAATTTTTAACTAGCTGAAAATGCATTTGTCAAAATGGTACATTGGTCACAGATTTATTAATCATGTGAATCAAGATTTTATACCTATGCGTGGAGCTTCATAAATGGTTGCTTTTTAACAATTTCCTTAACTATTGCACATAATCGAAAAATTTCCATCCAGTTCGGCAGGGTTTATATTTGTTATAATTACTGGGTAATGTACTTACTAGGTTTTCAATGATAAATTAAAGAAATTGAAAATATGTAATGCTATAATTTTATTGTAAAAAATTATATATTATAATAAATTGAATGACTCTGAATGCGAATTATTTTTATAATGAGTTATCTAGGTCAATGCAAAATGAAATATACTTTGTAATAAGTACCAGCTATATTCGGGGAAGTATCAATCTATAACTTTTAATGAATAAAAAATATGCATTATTTACAGTTTATTAATAGGAAGTTAACCAAAAAAATAAGGGGATCTATTTACAGAGGGATTCTTCAATCATACATATCTCATAAATGAATTATATGATTATCAATTTTCATAGTATCGTTTCTTCATTGCTCGATATTTTCGAAGCATATAAAGAGCTTCAATTTCCTTAATCACAAATTCACCCCTGGCAATTAATACTTCGACCTTTTTCGGGTCAGCAACGTCTTTATTCTTCATAAAAGCAGCCTTTAAACGAGTTCTGAAGTAATCATATCCTAGTGGGTAGTCACGTCCAAGGTGAAGCAACTAACGAAAAAACCTAATGATTAACTTCAATAATAACGCTTGATAAAAATGATAAAATTTCATTGATAAAAATAAACGACTATTGTAGCAGAAAATATAATTAAAAAGTATATTATAAGAGTCACTATTCTAATAAATAAGATATCATATCTTGGTTCTTCAACGATTAAAGCAGAAGAAATAATTCATCGTTTATAGAAGTATTCCGCGAATTTTATATGCAAAAGTGATGTCAGAATAAAATACATTTTTAATATTCTTATACTCACATTTTTGTACAGTTTAATTACAGAGGATCTTTGCGACATAATAAAACCTATAATAAACGGAAATGTTATTTAAGTTTCAACACTCATAAAGATTGAAATGTTTTGTTTCAGATGTTCCTTTGGTAATTATTCAACGCTAACTGATTAACTCAAATAACTACAATTTTTTAATAAAAAGTATTCTTATCTAGCTACTGCATCTAATTAAAATTTAAGTACCAGATAACACACTTATGATTCGACACAATCAGCTGACGCATACTCGCTTGTTTCCGAGTGTTTCGCAACTTTCGCAGATGTAAGTTCATTTTATTATCACAAGCACAGCGTCAAGGTCATCGGTTGCGGTGGTCATTGGCAGCGAAATATCGATGATAAAAATCACACGATTAATGTTTAACTATTTATGGTAGGATACAAAGCCTATGCCACCTGTTTGTGATTAGCACATGTACTGCATATATCTTTTCTATTTTATGTCGTAATCGCATAAAAAGATCGCATTAGCTTATAAAATTTTCCTGGGTGTTAAAACTCTTGTATCTTAATATTATTCGTAGTGCAAAGGGTTTTTCTGAAAGACAAAATTTTAAATTTCGTTATGCAACTTTGAATGTTCCTATGAGTATTGATTAAATCATTTCTATTTCGTAGCGCTATTTCGAGCGTGACGGAAATTCTTACGATAGTCAATCAAAGTTACAAGGGTGATCTAGAGGTCGACAGGTCATGGCAGTACTAACTTAAGAATACGTTTGCGGTCGTAGAATTAGTGCAGGGGTCGCCGCAGAATCAGTTGAGGAAGGGCCGTTATTTTGCCATATCAATTTGGTAACAAAAGTGCCAGTATTCTTTCTGTAGAAGGAAAAATATTTTTTCTTAAATACTTTCTTATTGTTGTAGTATAGACTATATTTAGCATCATAAATTTATCTTTGCGTTAAGTATGGATGTCTTGAAGGTGAAGGACAACGAATTATACCAAAAGGTCTCCGAGTGGCTTGATTGGGATAAGGTAAGAATTAGATTTTATTTTTCTATTATTTTATAATTTTTTAAGCATTACCAATCATTTTTTTAAAATTTAGTATAGATTTGATCGCTTTCTTTAAGTTCTATATCCTCACCGCCTCACTTCTACCTGCTATTAGATACTTCGAGGTTAACGATAACAGAACGGTATGACATTGCATGTCACCTGATCCCTTAAAATAATATTGGCACGCTCAGTTATTGCAGGGCAAATGGAATACAAGAATACGAATATATTGTATTTAATAGAATTTTCCGCTACCTCGATGAAAAACTCATGTTTAACGCACTTTCTTTATTTTTAATTTTCTTTTGTTTAGTCTTTATACGTATTGAACTCTTTAATTTCAAGGCTTTGTTATTTATCATCTAGAATATTGGAGAAATGTAGCTTTCACCAGTGAGGATTTTAGATAACTATGTAATTTGATTTTTTATTGATATTTTAGTGCATTATAATAAAATTTGACATTTTTGCTATTTATAATGTTTTTTCAGCTATCTATTTATAATTAGATAGTAGGAGGCACACTAATTTAGATGTTACCAAATCAGAAGCAACAGGATTATTACCTATTAATACGCGTATCTTCATCATAAATACATCAAGTGCCATGTGTTGTTGAGATAAATTATAAATTGTTTTTCTGAAAGTTCTTTTTGAATCAAAAGTTTACTATTTTCTCATTCTTGAATTAATGAATATTCTATGTTAATTCATTATCAAGTGAAGTGGAAAGACATTTTTAATTATAAATATATTATACGTTGATACTTTGTATTCATAAAACTATAGCCCTTTTTGTATGAATTATTTACATATATAAATAATCTTACCATCAATAGTAATAAAACGGTCTACCTACAATTCCATACCAAACATCCAGCAGTCCCTTTCTCAAATTGAAATACGTCTCTGTTAAACCGTCCACATCCATAAAATTCTTATGGGTTTATATTAGTGAAGATCTGGACTGGTGTACACATACAGGGTTATTCATAATACCCCGACATTACAAAAAATCGCTACACTTGAAGGGTGCAAAGGATGGTAACATGCGACCTGCCATTAGAAAGAGAAACTCTCCAAGTTTAATGAAACGAATACTTTGTGGAAACCACAAAGTATTTGTTTCATTATGAGTAAATTCCACAAAGTTGAGCCTGACCTCATTAATCTCCAAGTTTATTTCACATACCTCAAAAATGCTCTATGTGCCCACCCTTTGTGTCGCAGCACGATGTCAAGCCGATAATCCATTTCCACCCATACCTGACAGCATGTCACGATCGATTTGTGAGATGGCAGCGATAATTTGTCTTTGTAGCTCAGGCAGACCCGTAGTAGAGGCGGTGCAAAGACCTGGTCATTAACGTACCCCCATAAGAAAAAATTACATGGCATCAGATCAGGTGATCGGGGTGACCAACGAAACAGTGCATGGTCATTGGCAGCCATGCATCCGATCCAACGTTGTGGCAAATGCTGATTGAGGTAGCCGCCGACGATGTTGTGGCAGTGCTGGAGCCCCATCTTGCTGATAAATGAAGTCATCGCTGTGATCATGAAGCTGCAGCATTAGCCATTCCTGCATCATATCAAGATAGGACATGCCAGTGACGGTTGCCTCGGCGAGGGAGAATGGCCCATACACCTTCTCTTTGGACATGGCACAGAAAACGTTCAGTTTCAATGAATCTCGAATGTGCTCAATTGTGGCATGTGGGTTTTCACCATATCTGCACATTGTGTCTGTTCACCTTCCCATAAATGTGAAACGTAGCTTCGTCGCTGAAAATCAGTTTTTCAGCGAAACCGTCTTCCTCCTAGTCCTGCTGCATGTCGGTACAGAACTGCAAACGGAGGGTCTTGTCTTCATTGGTTATTGCCTGCAGTAACTGCAGCCTGTATGGCTTAATCTGCAAATGCTTACAAAGAATTCGCCACAGGGTAGGTTGTGGAATGTCCAGCTCTACACTCGCTCGGTTAGTGGACTTACGGGGGCTGTGTTGAAACGACTCCCTCACATGATCCACCTTCTCCTCCGAAGGACCCGGTCGGCCTGGACATTTTGTGATACACAGGCACCCGTCACGCTGGAATTTTTAATACCACTGCTTTATGCTGTTCCTCATCGGCGGGTCCTTTCCAAACTTGGTTCGAAAATGTCGCTGCACCATCATGATCGACTCTGTTCGAGCATACTCAAGCACGCAAAATGCCTTCTCTGTTGCTAGCGTCGCCATTTTCACTCGACTAAACCTCGTACGATATGGTGATGTACTAACCCGCACCCTGGTGGCCACCAACGAAGCTAAGCGCCCGCGGCATGTACAAATAAACTTGGAGAGTTTCTCTTTCTATTGGCAGGTGGCATGTTACCATCCTTTGCACCATTCAAGTGTAGCGATGTTTTGTAATGTGTCAGGGAATTATGAATAACCCTGTATTGATGCAGCAATGAAAAAAGTGTCACCTGGAATTTTCATGCTTAGGAAATTAGCTCCTATAATCTCTATCAACACTTTAAAACTAGTTTATTTTGCTAAAATTCAGTCCCACTTATCATATGGCATAATTTTATGGGGAAATGACAAACTCTTCAATAAAGTATTTTCATTACAGAAGCAAGCCATTAAAGCTATGCTGCACCTACCTTATCATAACCACGGCAGGCCACTCTTCTACTCCTTAGACATACTCACACTACCATCCATTTATATCCTCATTTGTTCCTTATTTGTAAAACAGAATTCCCATCTTTTCCCTACAAACCATGACACACACACCCTTACCACACTCGCAATATGCACATTATCTTTTTGAAGGCTTAAAGTCTGTTCCTATGCCAAAGAGGCCTTCAACATGCTGCATCAAATATTATAACAATCTTCCACCAGAGATAAAGGCAATATCTCGGATGTCAATTTTCAAAAAAACCTAAAACATTTTCTATCGAGTAAGACATTCTACAGTGTCTGTGAATATCTGGAAATGTAATGTAATTTTAGTGCTGTTATTTATGTATTTAATTTGATCTGCTATGGTTATTGTATTTATTTAATTTTTTTCTGTCCATAGTCTTTGTGACTTGTTCCATGTTTGCTCATGTAGACCAATGGAATAAATAAACATATTATTATTATTATATAAACTAAGGTGATCATATTTTTTACCAAAAGGAGGCCAAATCCACCTTTTTTTAACAAAACAGGAGGACAAAGGAAGGACAAATTTGATGATCAGAAAACCTATAAATATATGGCTTATTTCATGTTTATTTTAATAAAATGATTTACAATTGGTGTTTATGTGAATGTTTGTGTTTCGTCATACTGAAATGCCCACATACTGCAACACTAAATTCTACTGAACACAAAAAGTAGAAGCATCATTTTCAACAGCTCTTAAATGTGGAAATTCTTTTGTTAATTTTGCATTCAAATGACTTTCTCTTTTTATTTAAGGCCATTTTGTGTGGTGTTCCTAAAAAATAAAAAAGTTATTTTCACAAAATAGAAGAATAAAATTATAAACAAATAGTAAGACACTCCATTTACCTTAATATTGATGTAAAGCACAATTGCTGCTATTCAAATTTCACACTGACACAACACAATATATAAATTTTCACACAAAAGGTCCATTGAGACTGAATGAGAAAATTTACAAAGCAAACATCAGCAGTACAAGTAGCTCTCCACTCATAAGTGGAACTCCTTGCCCTATACAGCAGCAGGTAACACAATGTAGTTACTGCATGTAGTGATGGCTAACCAACTAAAATTATATGACATTTGTTTTCATTGGAGAAAGAAAGGACAAAAAGAGACATCGTTGAAAAAGGACTTGGGAGGGCAAAAAGTTTAAGGAGAACAATGTTTAAAAAAGGATTGTCCTTCCTAAAGGAGGACACCTAGTCACCTTATATATGCATACATAATCATAGTTCTATTCAGCTTTTTGCCAAGAAAAATTAAATGTGCCACAAAATTGCATGATTTGGATTCTACATTATACCAAAGATGTCTCCCATTTACTGTGGAAGCTTGATACTTACAAATTTGTTAGATATATTTGGGTTAAAATAATAAATGGATTGCTTTGTCTCACTTGCTGTGGTTTTTAGGCTGGTTTCCAAAGGAAACAGCCTTATGAAATGGTTGTGTCTGTGTATGTGTCCCCCACTAACAAATTTTGCAACACTGGACCAATTTTCATGAATCTTGGTATGAGGCTCGTGCTGCTAGGGTCCACCTCCAGGCTATATTTTATTTGGCGAAGACTGAAATCCCGGGTTCGATTCCAGGAATGCTTTTTCCCAATTTGTTTTACATAGGAAGTGTCAAATCCGTCGTGCAGAGATGTTTTCTTTATTACTTTAAAATATCTTTAAATTGTGATATTGGAGTGAGGTTTGTACTTTTCTCAAGGGGAAAAGAATGTAGAGTCTAATTCTTATTGCAGAATTTTGATAATTGATTGCATTTTCTTGAATTTCTACTAAAACAGCGTTTTTGCGTTTTTAATCATATTTTATTGGATTGTTGCCATGGAGACGATTATTATTGAACTCAGCTTGAGCATAGACAAGTAAACAAATGGATTATTTTCTTTTCCACTCGACTACCCTTCAGCAATGGACACTTGATCCATACATATGAGCATATAAACAGTAACATTAATTAAATTCGTTTGTTTAAAAAAATACATTCAAAATATAATGTCAGAAAGGGATATTGACATTGCTTTTAGTATTTTAAACCTGATAACACTCTATTAATTTGTTTTCCAATTTTTTCTATCATTGATAAACTATGAATTACAAATGGTATTTATGGTATGAGAATTCCTTGGAATGACTAATGCATACTGAAACATTTCCTGTCAATATAAGTAATCAATTCAGGGCATCAACTTTGGGAAACCAGCCTGCGTTAGTCCTGGTTTAGACTTCTTGTTTAAAAATTACAATGTGATAAAATGATTCATGACATTGTCAGTGTGGAAGTTATTCTGATATTAGCTTTAAAAATAAAATTTCATTTTATATTTTCTCCAAGACAAAAGAAGTGTTTGGTTTTATTATTCAATTCTTGATAAACAATGAAAATTTTAAATTTGATGCCAAGTATGTCTTCAAGACCAACAGTTTGAGAATTCTGAAAATGTTATACAATGGTGAGTACTATTCACACTTCATCTACAGCAGGGGTGGACAAACTTTTCAAGTCGTGGCCCTATTTTCCATCGTTCGATTAGGTACGACCCCTTTAGTTCTACTACTACCAAGACAACAGTGTATAGATTTTTGTTTCTTTATTAAATTAAAAAAATTACTAATAATAGTACTTAAAATATAATTTTAAGTGATGATACTAGTATGATTTATTCTTAATAAGATGGATGAGCCTGTTTCTCAGCTGCCAACTCCTGGGTCAGATGTTTGAGTGAATATATTTAAAAAAATGCTGCCCCCAACGCCATCTGTTAACAGCCAAAACAACTTTAAAACCAACTTGATTTTATAATAGATAATTTTAGGGATATATATATTTTTCAATTTGTAACCTCCAGTTTGGCCACCTTGCAGCATAATTATCTGGACTTCATCAAACCATGCATCAAAGATTTTTAGTTTAAAAAGAAGCCTGTCTGCATCATTGCTGATTAGCCTTTCAAATCTCGTTGCTTCCAGTCCTTAAGAAGCTAAACATTATACACTGTGTATATATCCTTTCACTAACACTCTTCATAAAAACTAACATTAATGATTGTTGCACATATTCTTACCTTCACAACCAAGAGGGCATAAAAATCTTCATATCGATCAAATCTAAATAAAATCTATAAGGCTTTAGCCATAAGGCAATTGGATTGCACCTATACAAGAAACTCTCATATGAGATCAAGTCCACAACAGAATTTGGTAGCTTCAAAAACAAAGTAAACCATGTTTTTCACAATAAACTTGATTACTATTAATACAACTTTCTTAATAATCAATATTAAGCAGTATACTTGTCATTTTATGTTCATATTTTACTTTAGGCTGTTCAATTGCCCTAGTGTTAAGATCAAATCCTGCATATTTCACTCTTCCATAGCAATGTAAATGATCTTGGGAGGAATAAATATATTATTATTATGATAATACATCTCAAAAAAATAATGAATTCTATCATTAATGTCATTATATAACCAATAATGTTAATTTTGATAATTAGCCTGTTTGTACTTTAAATTGTGTATTTGTGTATAATAACACAATTTTAATTAGTTACTATTCTTCTATTGTTTTTTAATAAATATTATTAGCACAGCTACATACATTGAATGTGAATTGATCATATCTCTATTTTTGACCTGTCCAATAGATGTAATAACCATACCTGTTGAACAAATAAACATTATTATTATTGGTTGCATTTTTCTCCATCTTCAAATTTATTACACTTTATTTATTTTTTATACTTTTTAGTCTTTTCACTCTATTTATGTGTTCCAATAATCTTTTTAATTTGATATTCGAGTCATTAATATTTTTGATTTCTGAATTCTACCACTGTGTTGCTTTATTTTATCAATTTCATTTATGATTGTCCCTGTATACTGTTCATAAAAGAATATCTGACAGCGCATTGTCAGTTGAGATATTATCCTATATTCATTATCTGAGCTGTTACTGTGCTCGTTGACATACATTCAATTTTCAGCTGTTAGAAAAGTATGTTTGTAAAAATATCCAGAGGCAGTTCTAGGAAATTATATGAATGATTGCTATCATCACTAAATTAATGGAATATTCTAATCAGTTGAAATAGACTCACAGAACTACTTTGTGGTTAAATGTACAATTTACTTGACTTTTATGGTTACAGTAATGAAATATGTCCTTTGCCTGATGGAAGCCATAAGCTATATTCACTAGTTAAGTTATTATTTAGCCTTTCTTGAATACATTTTACTTAAAAACTAGCTATGGTTTCTGAAAAAATGTTTAAAATATATGATTCTGGTGCACATTATCATTCCTGACCAATATGCTGTTGGGATATTAATAAAATCGCTGAAAGGTATCACCATCCTTATTCTTGTTTTTGTATGTTGAGCTGATGTATGCAGTAATATTGTCCATATGTTGTCAAATTCTTTAGCTTTATATTTCTGTCATGGGAAAAAGTATCCATGCTCATCAATACATTTAATGTCATTTGCAGAATGATGAGACTCGTACAGAAATCGAAAAGCTTGTCAATGGAGGTGAAATTAAAAGGCTTCGGGAACTCCTATTAAAAAGAATTGAATTTGGAACAGCTGGTCTCCGAGGACGTATGGGTCCCGGATATTCTCAGATGAATGATCTTGTATTGATACAGACATCACAGGGGCTTGCAAATTATATTTTAGAGCAAGAAACAGTTGAAGCACAAAAAGGAGGCCTTGTGATTGGTTATGATGGACGTCACCACAGCAAGAGGTAAATTAAATAATGAACTGCTGATGTATATTGGAGGTACTGTAACATATTATTTTATTTGTTCTTTACATATTGGGTGGTTTTTGTAATTATATGGGATTATCAGTAAGTTTCATGATATAGCATGCCGAAAATAAATTTTTGGTATTTTAAAAAGGTGAACATGATTCAAGTTGAATTAGCGTTTTCTTTAAAAAATTTTATTTTTGTGGAAACCATTTGAAAATACTCATTTTATCTAATTTTATATATATCCTAATTTATTATGACATTATAATAACCTCATGTGAAAAAATGTTGCAAGTGTGAATGAATTATCACATTAATAATATTTACCGTGTATATTCGTGTATAACACCATAAATAAATACAGACCCATCCCAGGTAACGCAAAACTCCATTTACGCAAATCCGTCTTTACATAAATACCTCTGAAAATTAATTTTTTTAATCCAAAAATTCCTAGTTTTGGATATTTCCTTACAAAGCAAAACGCTTCAGGCTTAAAGGTCAATTGTTGAATGAAGTTTAAACACGTCAATTTATTTTAAATTTATCAAACTACACACAACACTTATTTATGGGATATTGAATAGCTAGAGATATTTTATGACAGTATTTAAATACGAAATCTTAAATTTCATTGTATATCGCAATTGCCTTCTTCACTTAGTTATTTGGTGGTGAAGATGTTGGAGAAGATCATTTCTACGTGTTTTAAATTACTTACATCGTTAATTATATATAATTTATTCATTAACTAACTATTAACTATTTCAGTTTGCATATATACTCAGTTTTTTTGTTTTTGATATGTGTTTTGGGGGAAGTCTGCCTGGAGTTTTTGTGGGAGACGACAACAATCAGCTGATTAGCTATTGAAATGGGAATGTTTGGAGGATGGAAATACAGTTGTAAGGAAGTAATTAGGTGATTGATATGTTTAATTAATATATGTATAGGCTGGATTATCAATAATTAGCGTGTTTTCCCCTTAATTCACCCAAAAAGTGAGAATCTGGTGCGAGATAGGTACACTTCAATTTTTTATTTTAACTGCATTAAAGTGTTACCCATGTATAACGCGTGCCCTTACTTTTTGACCTAAAGATTTTATCTTCAAACTGCGCATTATACACGAATATATACAGTATATAGAAATGATTTCATCAATAACTTTCATTTGCACAAAATGAGTTTTGACACTGATAACCAATTTTACTGGCAACAATTATGTTGTGGATTGTTATACTTTTCATCCTTGTGCTCAGTATTTTATCTAATATTATAATTGATAAATAATAGAGGTAATTATTATAACCACTCCAGTAACTTTTGGAATTACCTTCATCATCAATAGGAGTACAAGCATAAGGTGAGCTTGATATTTCATTTTTTATTATAATTAATATTGGGAGAGTAATGTGAGGTGAAAGCAGGCATCCTTTTTATTTAAATATCGTAAAATCATTATCTAAGTATATTTAGGAATGACATGATGATATGGGTTTTTTTAAAGCAAATATCAAAGCTCTGTACATGGGAATTGTTTGAAAGCTCATAAAGTAATTTAATTGTTTTTGTTTATAATCTTGATGATTTTGGTGACTTCATGATTGATGTACCATTTGAAATAATCTAAAAATTTATCTTGATAATTTATGAAAATAACTCTGAAAAATAATATTTTATGTACTTGTAAAGAGATTCTAGAAATTATCTTACTCAAAATAATTATTATAATTATTTAAAAAATACTGTGCAGCATTTCTTTATTAATTAGTTTAAATTGGTATTTATTTTATAAAATATAGGTAAATTTGCAGTTAATCATTTAATTGTCCATTTGAATCATAACTACTATACATCCCTTGTGAAATCTGTTTGTGCCTACTGTATTGACAGTTGAATCCTATGTATGAGTATCCTGTGTTAACCATGTCGTGATATTAAATGTTTGGCTATTGTAGATCAACTTTTTAGATGCTGTAAACTGATTGTGTTACATTAGAACCCAAAATCAACATCTATTCTTCACCAATTTTTAAGAATACCTCTTTCCATATACTATGACATTTGTGCTCTGATTTCTTAATTTTTATTATAGTTATGCTGTCTTAAAATCAACTCATTTTTTATTTATACAGTAGAATGGCAATACATCTCAACTATTTTTTAAATAATAACATGTTATCTTGGACATTACTTCTGAATTTTTAACAAAATTGATATTATTTTTTCTGATTTAATCAACTTGTAGTGAGCATGAAAATTAACATTTAGTGGGAGTAGAAATTTGGGTGTATTGCATGTGTGAACACATTCAGATTTGCAGAGTTAACAGCTGGCGTTTTCCTGAACCGAGGAATTCCTGTATACTTGTTTTCCCAAGTCTGCCCTACACCATTTGTTCCATTTGCGGTTTTGCAATTCAAATGTGTGGCTGGAGTGATGGTCACTGCATCACACAACCCCAAGGATGATAATGGTTACAAAGTTTACTGGAGTAATGGAGCTCAAGTGAGTGGATCCCAATAATTTTTAGTGAGCATAGCTTGAGGTTTTTATGAAACATCAGCATCATTGGTGAAAAAATGCTCTACCAGTTTCATAAAAAAATTCATGCTTTTTTTATGAATTTTAATGTGTAACCAAAGTGAGATTTAAAAAATAAACATTTGGTAAGAAAATGTAAATTTATGCCGAGTTTAACAGCAACTTTAATTACAGTAAAACCTCCATAACATGACCACCTATGGTTCCATTTGATTTTGGTCTCCTTGAGAGGTGGATGCTTTAGAGAATTAAAATTAGGTGAGAGTGGAAAATGATATTTCTTCAAAGGGAGTTGCAAAAACAACAAACCTGATAAGTCTAAAAACTTAATTTTTACATATTTCATCAATTAATGTTAAAATCTTCATTGATCAAACTAATAATAAAATTAAATTGAACAAATTTGTTCAGAAACGAGAGAAAATGTTCTGCTACGATAGTTCAGAGGTAGAATATCCGCCCGGCAAGTGGAAGACCCGGGTTCAATTCCCGGTCATAGCAGACTTTTTTCTCGTTTCAAAAATTGTTCCAACTTTCACAGCTTATGCCTGTCTGCATAGGATCTTCGGATCATATCATTCCATCAATTTCATTTAAAATCATATTAAACCCCCCAACAAATTCTCTTAGGTCAGTTCTTTAGAAATACGTGTAAAAGAAATATTATTTAACTTTTTATTGTGGTAGCCCTGCTCTTCAGCTCCGCTTTATACATCTTGATTTCATTACGGTATGTTGTACAAATCTTGTATACATAATTTAATTGAAATCCGTTCAGACAATTCATTCCAAATCCTTAATTACTGAAAGAGTTTAATTTGTAATTGTGGCACCCCTGTTTAGCTGATTTGGTTTAAATATGTTAATATGGTTTTGTATATATGTGTATATTATAAGTGTAAAATTTGGTTAAAATTGATGTGGACAGTTCAACACAAATACATGTAAAAATAATTTTTTTATTCCTTGTACAATGGTAGCCCTGCTTTCTATATCTATACTAAACATCTTGATTTTGTTATTTTATGTTGCATGTCTTTTTCATACATAATTTTGTTGAAATCAGTTGGGCCAATTCCTTCCAATTTCATTATTACCAAAAAGTTTAACCATGCAATTGTGGCACCCCTGCTTAGTCGATCTGGTCCAAATATATCATTTTGGTCATTAATTTATGTGAAGATTCTATGTACCAAATTTAGTTGAAATCGGTTCATTCATGAAGAAGATATTAGGGGGACACACACATGGACTCGGAGGTGATCTCATAAGATTACTTTCCATTTTTTGGAGAGTAGGCTAAAAATAGTCAATGCAAAAAGTGAATAAATTTAGAAAAATACTATATTTTAAAGTAATCCTGCAACAAAGTCTGTCCAACTCTTTGATTTTTGCTGTTTAATTTCCTTATCTATGACTCAAAATCATATAACAAATCTAACATTTTTCTATTTCCTAATTTGTGAGATAAGTTTTTTTAATCCTGCATATTGTCCTCAAACGTTCAAGCATAGGAATTGAAATTTCTTTAATGACTTAATTTCCTTCATCTTCTTCACATTCAATATAATTATTATCACGAGTTTCTCCATGTTCGTTGAGTTCTTTTCTCAGTTTTCACAATCATCATCATGTCTCTATGTTCTCGCCGAAATTAATATCTATTTCTAAGTTGGCTTGTTTTTCAGATGCAAAATTTTGTTCTGCAACAATGAAAGATCACTATTATTTTCTTTTGATCTGTCACATTCAATTCCACATTTCATAAAACATTTTTAATAGTGTTTTCTGAAACTGTATCCCATGCTTTGGTTATATATTCTACAACATCTGATAGTTATATTTTTTCACTAGTTCTTCAACATTTTAGGCTGTGTCCATTTTTGCTTCTAACGTAGTTAAAAATACATCGTCTATACCAGGGGTTGGCAACATACGGCCCGCGGGACGGATGCGGCCCCCAAGAGCGCTTTATGCAGCCCGCAAAGCCATAATGATAAAGTGATCGGTACAATTTAACTGAAAATTTCTCATTTTTTCAGTAAAACTTTGATCTCAAAACCGTTTCTGATGAATATTTAATGTTGGTAAATTATTTTGATATGATTTTTTCTAAGAATCTCTGGAAAACTTCAGATGCAAATGCTCATCCGGCCCGCCGAAGTACTCGTGGCTTTCAATGCGGCCCTCCGAAGCATTCACATTAGGAATGTGGCCCCCCATGCACAAAAGGTTGCCGACCCCTGGTCTATGCAACAATTTGAATGTTTGAATAATCTCTTGGTCTAATGGCTATAATACATTGAATTTGTTGGCAGACATAAATAATAAATTTCCATTAGACAATTTGAAGTTCTTTGGATGACATGGAGTATTATCCAACAAAAATAGGATTTTCATATTTTCTGTTTTATTCTTTTCATTAAAATATTCAAGCCACGTGGTCAAAATCTTGGTTGTCATTCATGCTTTTTATTGGCATACATCCATTGTTGCCATGCTCATGTTTTAAAAAATACTGTGATCTCAAAGCAATATTTATTATTAGAGATTTTTCTTTTTGACCCAAAGCATTTGTCCACTGGAGTATTTTAAGTCTTTGCTTAACTTTCTTAAAATGAAAACACTGTAAACCTTTCCCAATTAATGATTTATTTGGTAAAGCACGATAAAAAAAGTCGTTTCGTTGACTTATAAATGCCTCTTGGATTATATTTTTCAATTAAATATGGTAAACATGAAATCCACTCCATCATATCAGTATCATCCACTGTTGCACTTTTACCACCTATAGATTTCTAAACAATGTTGCTGCGACAGCAACATTTTTCAAGCCACCCATTGCTGGCAGTAAAATTTTTTATATTTAAAGTTTTTCCAAAGCACTGCACTTTTCCTGTAATATAGTATCACTACTAGTTACACAAGCGCCATTAAACCAAGAATGGGTTAACTCGTTGATTTCCTTATAAGGTTGATGAGATTCATGTTGAACACTTTTGTTTGTGTTACTAAGCCCCTTTTGCTTTAAAGTATCTTTGTATTTTAATATTTCGAATTTGTTTTTTCTGCTGTTGTATTTTTCTGCTTGTCTACTTTGAGACAAATCTTTCTCAGAATCTTCTATAACTTTCATTTGCACTGCTTAATTCAAAATATTAATTTTTTGCCATTGCATCTGTACACTTTGAAGGACTAGTATAACATGAAAAATAATACAATAACTTGGGAAATTAAGGCTTTAATGGCCCGAGTCAAGTTAGAGAATGGCCATCTCAATAAAGGTAATTTTACTAGAAAAAATACATATCTTCTGAAATCGTTCCATGTGCTCTTGGTCACCTCATGAGGTGGCCAGGGCAGAGGTTTGTCTTAGAGAAGATAATTTACCTAGAAAAGGTCACATATCTTTTGAAATTGTTCCACGAAATTGTGGTCATCTATGAAGGGGTCAGGTCATGGGGTGGTTGTCTTAGAGAGGATAATTTACCTAGAAAAGATATCTTTTGAAACCGTACCATGAAATTGTGGTCACCTCAGGAGGTGCTCGCCTGAGGGAGGTGGTCACCTGAGGGAGATGGTCGTCTGAGGGAGATGGTCGCTTCTGGAGGTTTTACTGTATCTCCATTTTTTCTTTGCCACAGTCATCTTTCATCACATAAGTCTAATTACAGGCGACTCCTGATTATCCGTGGTAATGACAGGGAGCAGCAGTGTGGAGAATCAAAAACCATGGATCATTTAAATATAACCATGCCGTACGTTTTTATATTTAAATTGGAATATCAGTAAGTCAGATGTTCTCAGACTTCTTATGAACAAACAAAATACTGCACTTAAAAATGTGAAACAACAACATGCAGTAGCATAGGACGGGGTGGGTGTAAATTAATCATAGAAAGTTGTTTTGAAGGACTACCATGTTCAAGTTTACATGCCATTTCAAGTTTACCATTTGTCAACACTGCATGCTTAGTCTCTTCTGCCACACTCGCAATTATGGGATACGATAAATTGGAGACATCTCTACCGAGAATATCTTAAAGAGCGATAGCATAACTACTTTCTTAAATTCTGACTTTATCCTCAAATCACTCCATGGAGAATTTTAAATGAAGAACTAGCACTACAAAGGTTGCCAACCTGCATGTTTAAATCAGAAACTTGAATGTTGATTATCGCTATTTCAACTTGGCCTAAGAGTGGTCAATTACAAATGCTTTCTTTAATGATAAGGTGACCTTTTAACTTTTGAATTAGGATAAGCTGTGGTATCAATGTATTTTGCTTGTAAATTATATTAGTATGCTAAATACAGTTTTTCCTTCTTGAAACCCCCTTCTTACGATAAGATGGACTTTGGATAATTGCTGCAGATAACCGGGAGTCACCTGTGTAAATAATATATTTAATATTACTGTAGTTATTTTGTGATATCTTCGAAAAGGAATTACAATTTTGTATACAAGGATGTAATTTGTCTCAACAATTTATTTTCAACTAATAGAGCAATGAATTGAAAATAAGAAGTTATACTATGAATTTTCTATTATGAACCACCTTATTATGACTTGATAAATTTTGATTTCATTACCTTGACCATTAACTGAAAGCCAGCAATGGATAGTGGATAGTTTAAAAAGCAACATTTGTAGTAATGATGATGTTAAATGTAATATTCAAGAATTAAGCAAATAAGATCATAGTTTCTAGCTTCATTACTATCTAAATGTATTTTTTTGCATAAACTATTTGCAGATAATTTCTCCTCATGATAAAGGCATCCAAAAGAGTATTTCAAACAACTTGTGTCCTTGGGAAACGTCTTGGGATACAAGTATCATACAGAATTCCCCCCTGCGGGAAGATCCTCTCAGCCATGTCATGAAAACATACTATGACATTCTAAGCAATGACATATTATATCCAAATGTCAATGCCAACACTCCCATTAAGTTTACTTACACTGCAATGCATGGGGTTGGGTACCCATACATGGTTAAAGCATTCGAAGTTGCAAATTTAAAGGTAAGTCAAAAACTTTAATTTTTCAGTTATTGCATTCCCAAGGGCACTTTAGTTTGGACGTTAGTTTCTGCACTGCACTGAACAAAATTTTGTTTTAGGTTGTATGCATCTTTAGCCTATAGGAAGCGATGTGTATAATTTTGTTCATAATAGATAAGTATATCCAGAGTCTCTCAAATCTATTTTATGCATCTCCATAGATAAGTATATTCCGAGTTTCGCAAATCTATTTTATGCATTTCAATCCAATATAACTTGATACGCAATTGTTTAATTTTAATTATTTACTGTGTATAGTAATTGTATCCTTTTACTTTTTGTATTCCTTGAGGACAACTATTCTAGTTATATCTGGTTAATAGCTGAATAAGTTATGATTATAAATCTATTTTAGCTGCATAACTTAATTTTTTACTACAAACACCTTAGTATTAGTAGTGTAATATCTCAAGCAAATAAATACATGGGTTTTTGCATGTCTTAATTTTTTGACATTGTAGTAGCATGAATTTGAAAACTTATAGGGATAAGTAAACTTCAAACTTTTACAAGGATATTTTTAAAAAGTGTCTGATTGCAGAGACATTTTTCCTTTATGTTTAGTACATTGTTATATGACGCATGATAATTTTATGGTAACCATTTATCTGGAAGCATATGAAGGTGGTGTACGGGTGCAAGATCATAAAATTTAATTTATAACTGTTGATTGATATGGCATATATTTAAAGAAAGTAGCATGCTTTACATTAAAATGTAGAATTGGAATTAGAAACTAGTTGATTGTACTCTCTTGATTTTTCCAATATAACATTTTGCTCTTGTTAACATTTTCTACTTCTTGATTCTTTGGAATTGAAGTAATGTGCAGTAGTTTTTTCCTCCCTTTTCAAGTTGTGTGTAACAAGGGATTTGTATTCATTCACTCTTCAAACCAATGCTATGCACAGAAGGTACTAATGTATGCAGAATATCAACCCTCATTTTATGATTGTTTATACATAATTTTCTACTGTTAACAGCCATTTATTGTTGTTGAAAAGCAACGTGATCCTGATCCTGAATTTCCAACAGTGAAATTTCCAAATCCAGAGGAAGGGAAAAGCTCTCTAGACCTATCATTTGAGACTGCTGAGAACAATAATAGTTCAATCATCATTGCTAATGATCCTGATGCTGACCGCCTTGCTGTAGCAGAAAAAACTGAAAGGTTTTTATTTATCATTTTTGTATTTATTGTAAACCTTGGAACATTCCTGATGCCTTAAAAAATGTAGCTTCTATTCATAGGTAGCACATTATAGATTTGAATCTATTCAATTATTATCATATATAATTATATATAGGCAAACTGTTTTTACATTTAGAAGATATTAATTTATGATTAGTGTGATTCAGATTTCCTTTTAAAAGTTATATCATTTTAACGTCATCTTATTTGAAAAGTCTATGCTTATAATGTTAATACTGAGATTATGCTCATTGTATTATGCCTAATACAGGCAAAAGATCATTTGTTTAATGAGGAAGTCTAATGATTTTTTTGTGTCCACATAAATCTTTTTCTATTATAATATCTATATATTAAGTGCATTTTGTCAGTGTGACACTTCACATCTATCATATGCGAAGGCCACAGGTCACCCCACCATGACTACCTTTTGTCCCCGAATGGTTATTGGACAACATTGATCCATGGCCTGTTAACTACATTATTGAAATTTCATTGAAAGTATTTATAGTTCCTTTTTTGGTCACAAATATTGTCTAAAACATTAAAATTTAAAAAAGTAGAAGTATCTATTATAAGCAACTGTTAGAAAGACTAATTTGAAAAGAAGTTTTTGATAGAAAATATTATTGACATGCAATTTTACCATACCACCATCTCTTGGTCATACGAGGAACTGGTATAACCTTAAATGCAGAACTGTCAGAGATAGTTTAATTGTTCTTCACCAGGAAGCACTGTAGTATTTTGACATGCAATTTCTAAAAAGTATACCCATGCATATTCTTGATTTCCATTGTATTACATTAATGTAGTAAAAACATTCGAATAAAAAAATATGAATATCAAATATTAGCATTTGTCGTAAAACGTAATTTTAATAGAAAATTTTGATAGAATATATTTATGTCATGCTTTTTTATTACTGCCTGATGTAAATTTCCACTTAACTTTAAATGCGGGAATATCGAAGATAGTTTAAGTGTTCTCCACCAGGAGGCTCTGTAGTAGTTTGGAATACATTTCTGAAAATAAACCCACCCATATTCATGATTTCCATTGCATTAATTTACCAAACCAGGTGGAAGTAAGCACATATTTTATTGATGCTGCAAGCAACGCTGCATTGAGCAGCTAGTACATATAATTTATATTTATCGATGCCAAATTTTTCTAGATAAAGAAAACAATTTACAGAACTATGCATTTGCAATACTGTGTTTACTTGCATATTATTGTGAGTGACCATCAGGTGGCCGGAGGTGATTGTACTGGTGGGCAGAGTTTATTCCTGTTTCTGAAAGTGAAAGGATGTTTAAAAATGCTGAGTGTCAAAGAGCTTCATCAGGAAATGACAATATGCAGGTTTCAGGAAAATTCCCTTTCAGGAAGGGGCAATCCACACTGTTGGAATGTCAGTTCTCACTAGACTTTCCCATCCATGAAAACTTCACTCCTCTAGATACAGTAATTAGGCTACAATCCATTTCAAAGTTTTTAATTTTCCTATTTAGAAGCCACCTGGTGGAAAATCTGTGAACTGCTTGAAAAAACCAGTCAGTGGAATATTAATAGATTAATAAGCGCTATCTAAATCAAAAAGAATTTTCCAAATATCTGTAACACAACTGATGAAAAAAATCGAAAATCTCAAAAAATTTCATATTTAAGGGGTATTTTTAAACGCCAATGTTTCATTTCAATACCCCATAAGAAAAGCATAGGATTCAGTGGAAGGCTTCCTAAAAATGCATTTTAAAATTACTTTAAATTGAAATACAAATTTGAAAAAAGAACAGTTGTCTATCTAAAAGAACGGAGATCTTAATTTTTGAAAGCAGAATTCAAATTCCTACCGAATTAGCATAAATATCTGCTTTTAATCGGAAAAAAGTGTGAATTTTTTCCTCTTTCCAACAATGGAAATCTTTAAATACTATGGCTATGACTATGACTATTTTAAAGGGATCTGATATTATACGTTACGATTGCAGTGATTTAATGCTTTTAATGGAAATTAATGACGTCATAACAAATTACAGCTGAACTTCCGTAACTCGAATCTCAAGGAAAAGTAATAATTATTTGAGTACTAGAAAATTAAAGTTATGGAAATATATTTTTAATTATTTGTATATATACAGTGAAACTTCTATAACTCGAATCTTAAAGGAAAGCGACAATTATTCGAGTTATAGAAAATTCGAGTTACATAAATATATATCTTTCATTTTTTAAAATTGAATTAACATCAAGTTTATTCCCATAAGCATATAATTCTAATTTTCCATATCATGCACATTATAAAAACATCATCACCAATATTTTCTTCCGATAATATGTAAGATTTTACTATATCCAAAACACTAATTGCATCATGCACTGTGATTGAAGGTATCATAGATAATTGCAATTCTCACGTATTACTGAAAGCACAAACATGACGATTAAATTTGGGTTGTCGATTTTAGGAAGGAACGAATAGGTTTGTTTTTCTCCAGGGCTATAAGGGATCACAATAGGAGAAGCAACCCTGATAGCAGTGAGGGTAAAACTTGAAAAGTATTTTGATGTTGTGTTTGTTAGTTGTGTTTCATAGTTTTTCGAGAAATTTGAACTCTTATCAATTGTTAAATATAATGGCATCATACATATTTCGCGGTTGTTTTTATCCAAATATGTGCTAAAGGCATTGATGATAACATAATCTTAACAGAAAATATCCAAATTTTTCAATAAATTTAATGTATAGGATATTGTCTTAATGATGATTATTCTTATTGCTCATGCAGTGTGATCTGAGTCACTAAAGTTGAAATACGAAAACTTGGACACGAGCCGATTGCCAGAGAATTTGGAAATTACGGATAGTTGCCTTAATTTCACGGAAAATTATAAATATACTGCTATTACTCATGGAATTTATTATTTAATATATGTAGGCTCCATGTGACTGAAGTGCTGTTGCCCTGGAGATCGCCTTGGTTTATTTACGAGTTTAGATCTTGGTGTATGTTGATTTTTTGATGCGCTTGCAGTTTGCAAGCACCGACTATGCATATGTTATATAAGCCTACTCTCTAAGAAGCATCTATATACAGGGTATCCGGCGACTTTATGTCATAACTTTGGGATCTTATTCCTTAAGTGATTTTGAGTAAAAAATGTCATATGAACATGCTACAGGCAATTGAAATTATCTCGTACTTTGATTTGTACAACTTAATGGCTGAAAAAATGCATTGTTTTAATAATTATTCGTATACATTATTAATTGTTGATAAATGTATTATTTAAATAATAATAAGTGAAATAACAATTATCTAATTTTTTAAATTTAAATAATTTTTAACGCCCGCAAAAACAATTTCATGGAAACATTGAAATGTTTATTCATTTATATAGACAATGCTCTAAATAACTTAAAAATTTCAGCTCCCTAGCTCGCTTCGTAGTATCGAAACATTTACCTATTTGTTTAAACTTGAAGAATTTTTAACAGCCAAACAAAAATATCAAAATTTCTATAAGCCCTACTTTGTTTTTTTTTTACAAATTTTACCTTTGTAAGCGAAGGAAAATCTCCAAAGCCAGTCAATTTTGATAAAAACCCGCATAAAAAGTCAAATAAAAAATGGAGTAATAAGCCGGATAAAAACCGGATAATAGCCGATACGTATTTCAGTTACCAAGTAACCATCATCAAGACTAAAGGACTTGAGAGTGGGCAACCGGTGGAAAGTGGCAAATTATGTGAGTATATATGGTAGTTCGGTGTGTGCGGATGTATAGTGCATATGGCAGTGGAGAGTCTGGGCGGCTGGCATCCCCCATAGATCTTAAATGCAACAATGTATTCAAGATCTATGGCATCTCCCACAAGGCGCTTGCATTGTGCTCAGTCAACTGTTGCCTATTGGGAATATTACTGCCATTATAATTCATTATGGATGTCAGAAACAAATTTGAAGATATTGAGAGAGATGCAAATTTACTCAGAAAATCGGAACTACAAAGAGAGCAGAATAAAGAGAAGGAAATTGCAGTTTGAAGAAACATCTAACAACGACACGTTTCACTGGGAAACAGTCTTTTATAATAAGCATGCATAATATTATTTGTGATATACTCATATCTGAAATATTTACGAGAAGCGCTGCTTACAACAATGTTTTGAATGATTTTCAAATATTTTTCAATTATGAAATGAGTGATGATGAAATTAATGAATGTATGAAAAGATTAACGACAAAATATGAAAAAGATATTGCCATTAAATATTTTAAAGATGAAGTTCTTCATTTCATTAAATATGCTCAAGAAGAAAACATCTCTAATCCTGTTGATATGTATAAGTTATTAGTTGACGGACTGCAGTCTACATTTCCTAATGTAGAAACTATTTTTAAAAATACCTATTTGTAATGCTAGCGGTGAACGCTCATTTTCCGTACGTAAACGGGTTGAATATTATTTATGCAATTCATTAAGTCAGTTGCATTTAAGCGATTTGTCACTTATGTTTATAGATAACGATGTTGTTCAATCATTAGAGTATGAATGTATTATTGATAAATTCGCTAAACTTAAAGTGAGAAAAGTTCCACTTTAATATGATTTTTGTATGTAAATGTATACCTAATAACTAAGATATTTAATTTATTTTTGTTCAAAACAGTAAAACGAGTCTTTTTATGCACGTGTTTATCACTTACTATTTAATAATACTAAATGTGATGCACAATGTGATTTTTTTCTATTACACGAGTATGTAATTTTTTATATGTATGCGTTTTTGTTTAATTAAAAAAATAATAAATTATGTATTTTTCAATTCAAGGTATTTTAGTTTAACAGCCTTAAAAAAACATTATTTTAAATTTTTAGAGTGGGGGCCTCCAAATGCTTAATCCGCCACAAAACAGTATCATCATCATGCTTCTGTCCGAAGACAGGTTTTAACTGAATCGCTGCCTCCATTTCTCTCTCTCCCTAGAAGCCTCTTTTATACCTCTATAAGTATTATATCCCTGCTTTATATTATCTAATATTCCTATTCTTTTTCTCCCTCTTCCTCTTCTTCCACTAATTTTTCCTTCTAAGATCGTCCTTTATAAACACTGTCTTCTCAATATGTGCCCTATCCAATTTGCTTTTCTTTTCCTGATTGTTTTTATTAGTGTCCTTTCTTCTCCCACCATTTCTAATACTTCTTTGTTTCTCTTCCTCTCTGTCCATTTCACTTTCATCATTCTTCTCCATACCCACATCTCAAAACTTTCTAAATATTTTTCCTCCTTTCTCCTTACCGTCCACGTCTCTGCACCATAAAGAGCTATGCTCCATATGTAGCATTTTGCTAATTTCTTCCTTGTTTCTAAATTTATTTTCTTGCTTGTGAGAAGCTCCTTCTTCTCGTTAAATGCTGCTTTTGCCATTGCAATCCTACTTCTGATGTCCTGTGTACTACTTCCATCCTGTGCTAAAATACTGCCGAGATATTTGAAACTACTTAATTGTTCCAACTTTTGGCCATTTACCATTATATTTAATTCTTTATGTTCCTTTGAAACCACCATGACTTTCGTTTTTTCTGTATTGATCTTCATTCCATATTTTTGGCCAACCTCAACTAGTCTGTCTGTCATCCTCTGAAGCTCTTTCTCGCCTTCTGCTATTAAGCCCTGATCATTTGCGTATTTAATGGTGGTAATACTTTCACCTCCTATCTTAAATCCTTTCTCTTCCATCAACGCTTCTTCTGTTATTGTTTCTGCATAAATATTAAATATCGCTGGTGAAATAGGACAACCCTGCCTCACTCCCCTCCCTATTGAAGTACTTTCTGTTTCTTCTCCTTCAACCCTGACTCTAATCTTTTGATCAAAGTAAATGTTTTTAAGCAGTCTTTTATCTTTCCAATCTATTCCTATTTTGTTTAGAATACCCAGCATTTTATCCCATTTCACTCGGTCAAAAGCTTTCTCCCAATCTACAAAACAAACATACCTTTATTGACTTCTAGCGCTCTTTCTATCATCATCCTCATACATCCTATAGCATCTCTAGTCCCCCTTCCTCTTCTAAAACCAAACTGATTATCTTGCAGCTCCTTTTCTATTTTACATTCAATTCTTTTGGTTATTATTCTGGTTAGAACTTTAGCTGTATGAGAAATTAAACTAATAGTTCTGTAATCCTTACAACATTTTGCATTGTTCTTTTTCTCCAGTGGTACCATCACAACATCTAAAAAATCTTCAGGCCATATGCCAGTATCATATACTTGGTTAAAAAATTTTGTGAGTTGCTTAACTGCTTTAGACCCCAAAACCTTGAGAATGTCCACGGGTATATCATCACTCCCAACAGCCTTCCTTCTTTTCATGTCATCAATTGCTCTTTTAACTTCAGACTCGAGAATACTTGGTCCTAGCTGATCTTCTTCCACATCCTCTTCTTCATTTAATTCAATATTTCTTGGCTTTCCTTCTTTGTCATACAGAACCTCAATGTATTCTTTCCAGGCATTCTTTACATTGTCTGGCTCCGATACTATTTTAGCACTTTTGTTCATGATTCCTTTACGTCCTATCTTTCTTGCTTTTTTCTTGAATAGTTCCCTTGCTTTGCTATACATGAGGTCTGTTCTACAAATTCTTTCACATTCGACAATCTCCTCGCATTTTTCATTTATCCACTGTTCTCTTGCTTTATCTGTTTCCCTTCTTAAAGCATTATTTAACTCCTTGTACTTTCTTTGGCCTTCTTCAGTGTTTATGTTCTTCCACTTTCTCCGCTCTTCCATTTTTTGCAGCATGGCTGCTGTGATCCAGGGTTTTTTGTTTCTTTCACCCGTTATCTTTCCTACCTTCTTTTCCATTACATCTTTAATGTTGCTATGGATGTATCTCCACTCCTCATCTACATTCTTCCTATTTTCTTCAGCTCTCTCCCCCAACCTTTCCTCCAGCTCAGTCATGATAGCCTCCTTGTTTTTAAGGAGTTCCTCTAAGTTCCATTTCTTGTTAACTCTTATGTTTCTCTTAACGCTCTTCAGTCTACATTGTATATTTGCCACCAAAAGGTTGTGGTCAGAATCGATATCTGCCCCTGGTAGTGTTTTCACATTTTTAATGCTATTTCTAAATCTTTCATTGACTGGTATGTAATCTATCTGGTATCGTCTCTGGTCTCCTGGGCTTCTCCATGTGTAAAGTCTTCGCTGGTGATGCTTAAACCATGTATTAGTTACAATTAATCTATTTCTATGGCAGAATTCCACAAGTTTATCCCCTCTTTCATTTCTCTTCCCTAGTCCATATTTTCCCACTATGTTATCTTCCTGTCCCTCTCCGACTACACTGTTCCAATCTCCCATTACTATGGTGGTGATCCTTCCTTTTCCCTCATCCTCCAATATCTCCATAATCTGTTCATGCATTTCATCTACTTCGTCGTCGCCAGCATTAGTTGTTGGTATATACACTTGAATTATAAGCATATCCACTGGCTCCATCTGGAGTTTTACGGCTATTAATCTCTCATTAGCTGTCACTACCTTACTAATTCTTTCAGCTATCTCTTTTCTCATTATAATCCCCACTCCCCTTTCCTTTTTCTCCCCTCCCGAGTAAAGAATCTTAAATTCGTCTGAATTTATCTCGCCTTCTCCTTCCCACCGGACTTCACTAAGACCTACTATACCTACATTATTCCTTCTCATTTCCCTTTTTAAGTTCTCTAGTTTACCCCCTGAATTCATAGTCCTAACATTCCATGTGCCTATTTTTAATTTCTCACTACTTGCTTTCTTATTAATCTTACATTTCCTCTGTGCATCCCCTAGGGTAGTCCCCACCCGGAGATCCGATTGGGGGACTATTTTACCTCCGGAATATTTTACCCCAGAAAGATCCATAGAGGTATTTCAGCTTTTCAGCCTATCATGGGAAATATAATGAGGTAGTTTCCCCTTGCTTTCCTCATCGCAGTTTCACAGAGTGATTACCCATCTGTAGCTGTTCAGATCCACATGATCATCACCTACAGAGGTACTGTGCAAGCTGCTGCCCTTGCACAGGGGGATGTAAAACCCCCAAGACTGCTTCTTAGTCTGACTCTTCCCCTCAGACCTTTCCAGCTTGGATGGTCCTACCAGGAGAATTATCTCCCGCCGGCATAGCTCTTTGGTTCGTAAGAGTACACAAACCCTCCCACCTCTGTAAGGTTATGCAGTCCTTACAAAACAGTATATCAGATGATAAATGTGCATGGCTAGATGAACGTCTTCTTATATAGGTTATTGGGTTGATGCTTACATGATGAAATTACACCAAAGAGACATACTGACATTTACTGTGTACTCATTACGTAACAGAGCTTGATGGTTCCAACAACAAAAAGACAAAATAGTATTTTACTCGATTTAACTAGATAGCAGGTGAATAACCTATTACCCAGATTATTATGTACCTTCCTAGACATCATTTGTTGAGCAGAAACGAATGGGTAGACATTTACGTTGGGCATGCATTCACTTTGTGCAAAGAATGCATAAAACCAATGCTGCAAATGGTGATAACATTTGTGTCTAGCAAGTGTCATGAAAGTGCTACTAGTATGAAAAGAATATAATTGATGATTCATTTAATGTTCAGTAAAATTAGTGTGAAGTCTGTTCATGAACTGCTGTTGCCCTTTGATCGTAGGTTAAACTGAACATCAAATTTTGAACCTTTTTTGCATGAAATAAGGTGGCTATTATTAATTTTGATGAGCTGAATACTAAACTGAAGTCAGATCTAATCTAGCACCCATATTTAAAAAAAACAAGTCATTCTATTCAGAGAATTATATTAAAATTTTAACAAATCACAAAATAATATTATAATCACTGTCACTCAACTTTTTTATTTGCTCTTCCTTTTGTAATTATCAAGTGTCTCTCTGATCAGGTGTCTGCTAGCATATTAGGGTTCCACCTGCCTTGATAAGGTTTTTCCATGGTAGCAATGCCTTGATGAAATCGCTCACCATGTTCATCACTAACATCTCTGAGGTTATTTGGGAAAATTCCATGTGTGAATGGAGGAAAAGTATTTTAAGTGACATACTCGAACCAAGATTTTGATAGGCCTGCAATCAATTTTGAATCAAAACTTAATAATTTTCATCCCTACAATTGCCCAAAAAATTTCAGAAATTGTCTTAAACGACTTCCATGCTTCCAACTTCAAAATATTTAATTGTTTTTCAAAATATTCATCTTTCATTTACTCTCCTTAATTTTGGCATCACTGATCCGACGAAATGTCAATTTTAAATATTTTATGCCTTTTCCATTCTTGTCCATGCCTTTCACGTAAGTTCTTCATCAATCCCAGCTTTATGTGAAGTGGTGGCAAAAGTATGTTCTTTGGATTAACTAATGGTTTATAGGTGACATTTTTTTCCCCAGGAACAAAATTGCTGCGAGGAGGCCAAATTTTAGTTATGTAATGGAACTGCTTGGTTCTACTGCCCCATTCACATAAGAAGCAGCAGTATTTTGTATATCCAAGTTGTAGATCTAAGAGAATCCCGATAACTTTGAAATCTCCATAAATATGCTGCTTGTATTTGTCATATTGGACTTTATTTAGAGCAGTAGTGTCCAACAAAATTTTCAGGTTCACTACACTTGTGGCAAACAGATCAGCCTTTTTGCCACATAATACAAAATATAAATATTATAAGTAGGACTTAATTTAAATAAAAGGTTTCAGTGATACACACTAATGATTTAAATTATTTATTAGTCAAATAAATCATTATATTCAAACATTAAATTTTAATGTGATTTGTCCAAGTAGCTCACTGAATTTTGGCATAAAATCCACACTAAGTAGCATTGGCAATCAGGAGTGAGAAGGCGCAAATCATTATTGTGTATCACTGTAGCATTGTTTATGTGTAAAGCCCTATTTATAAAAAATGATATCTTTTATTGTTGTAAAAAGGGTCATTCTATGTACAACCAGCTATAAACAAATTTAGCACTATGTGATTTAATAAACTAATTAAAACTAGTAGACGTTAGACTGTGAGCATCAATTTGCCACATATCAATGACTGATTCGCCACTGATTTAGAAGAAGCTCCATATTCTCGTAAGATTCTTTCATGTGGACTGCATGACCGATTGGTATAGATGGATATCTGTTTCCAATGTGTAACAATACAGCTTTTAGACTTAACTTTGAAGAGTCTATAAAGAGTCTCCATTCTTCTGGTTTATGGCATTCCCCATGGCCTCCATCAATCCATCAACATCATTGCAATAACACAGTGAATCGTCTATCAAAAAATAAAGTGAAATTCTTTCTGTCGAGTATGAAATACAGAGATAGTTGTATTCTTTTCCAGCTAATTCCATCCCTGCAGTCTAGATCCTAAAATTTCTGCCTGTATGTTTGATAGATTCAAATCATGAACAGGATCATTTAATTCACTTGAGGCTTATTTGAATCCGGAAACTCGTATTCTGAATCAGAACTTGTCAGAAATGTTTCCATTGGCTCATCTTCTTTCTTCTCCTCCAATGACCAAGTTTTAGGAGGAATAAGGACTGATAGTTCATGACTATGACTAACTGGCCTCATACTAGATGGAATACTTGGGTATACTATTGTTTTCTGTCTTTACCTTTTTGTCCCTCTACATTAGTCATGCAAAAGTAGCAGTCGTTGACATGATTGGTCAGTTCTCTCCACACCATCAGTACAGCGAATGGCATTGAAACTTTGTATTTATTCTTCAACCAGCCTCTGAGACGTGAAGAACAATTACCACAACATATACGAGGAGTGCTCTTTTTATCCTGATCTCCTAACTTACAACTGAAATAAAGGCCATATGCCTTTTTTATTAGAGGCATTATAGACTACCTATGGGATTTGTGTAATCACCACACACGTATCAAAAAGTATCTAATGAAATAATGCACTGACATGACATTTTTTCAACACTAGTTAATTTTTAATGAAACCACAAAATTGTTAATGAAACCACTAAATATTAATAAATAAAACACAAAATCAAAGATTCGTTTAGAAAAAGATGATGTTGCTTTTCACAAAACAACAAGTTCATTGCTCAACAGCACATTGTGTAGATACTTTGCTTTTGATGTTCTAAAAGCAAATGGCATCCAACTGACTGTTTCTCTGTTACAACTATCCAGTGGGTATGCCTTGTTTAACATTAAATTGGCAACGTCACATGACTTAGGTAACAATGATACGATTAATCATCTTCTACATTTATTTGCTCTTATAAGGAAATTTACAAATAAACTTTGTTATGGAATATCTTGCGATCTGAGGGTGCTAGACAAAAACAGAATACCTATTCGGAATCAGCATTACAAAATGCATATAGGCCACCCTATTTTATTGAAAGAAAATTTTCATTGTTGTTCAGTGTTAGCAGAATCTTAAATCCATGCAGAATATTAAATGATGATCCTCCGCTGCCCTAGACATCTTTTGTTGCAGTTGCCCCAAATTTTAAGTTTTGCATTGTACGTTATTATTTAACCTGTATGTTATCAAATGTAATGTACAATATGTATGTACCGTATTTCTCGACATATAAGACGCACCAGGGTATAAGACCCACCCCGGTTTTTTAGAAGATTTTTCAGAAAAAAAAATATTTTGGTTCACGAAGGCATTTAGGAAGGGCCACGTCTTGTATCATTTCCAGCCATGAAGTCCATATCTGGCAACATTTACAGAAAATATTATGGCGTGATAACAGTTAAATATAACGTTTTAGATAAACTTAATTCATAAAATAAATACGAATGATCTAAAGCATAAATAATTGCTTCAAGACTTGTATAACTAAATGTGCCCTGTGTGAACTCAGCAGTCGTATTAATTAAAGTTGTTGGAGTGCGTCGCACGTATAGATATCCTTTACCAATAGTACTTACTTAAACTTAAGTGCAAGATGATTTTTTAATATAATGGGATAAATAATAAATGGAATACATATGTAATAATGATATGTATGCTCAACTAATCCTTTGTCTTCTGCAACATTTTTTGCCACTTACATAACGATTTTGATCGATACAGCAATACTAAACTTCCTCTGTTTCTACAGTCTATCACTTCCTCCTCTAGTTGTGACCATTTAAGACCAACCTTACGAAGACTTTGTTTCTCTTATCCTATCAGCTTCAGTTTTTCCTCATTTTCTCCATTCACGAATCATTTTTTTCTTTGGGAGGTGGACCAAAATTACGTGCTGCTGCTCGGTTTCCATGAGTTTTTGCATATTGAATTGCCTGAAGCTTAAAACTAAAAGCGTAGGCATATCTTTTCACTTTTATAGCCATTGTGATCTTAATAGATGTAACTTTATTTAACCTAGACATGGATCAAGTATTTATGACATAACACGAATTCTACTGTTCCGTGGCATTAATTGCGCTATTCAACAGGCTCATTTGAAACTGAAACATCGCAAACATGCTGAAATTGTAATCACTGGGATCGGACATGTATTAAAGCATAATAATGAAAATGCTTCCTTGGAATTCACGTTGCATAAGGTATTACTGTATATATTAACAAATTTTTTACTATCAATTATTAATAATATATATTTTATTGTTTTTGCAATGAAAGACTGACAATTATTCCATTTTGGGGATGAGTGAGTTCGTTAGCATAAGTATTGAGAACAGTATTAATCATACCTTTAGCATATAAGATGCAGGCTGACTTTGGGGGTAATTTTTATGGAAAAAAAGTGCATCTTATATGCCGAGAAATATGGTATTTAATAACCTAGGACAATATATTGTTATTTTAATTGTTGTTGATAGAGTGTCAATGATCATTCATTTCATTTCGGGTTTCTTAATTGTCATCCAATCGTTCATGGGTTGAACAAGCAAGATGCTTATTTTGGGGAATAGGAAATGTGAAGGAATATGTGTTCATCGAAAGTGTGCATTTTTCATGTTTTTATATTCGACCAGTGTCATTTGATAAGTTGGAAGGTAGTACTGTGGTGATATATTTAGCTCTGCATTGATGTTGATGATTTTTCAGCTATATCCAATTTTATCAAGTTTGCATACAAAAAGTTTTGTAAAATGCTTGTAATGATGCATTGTGATGAATTTCAAACCTTACCTCATATAATTCATAAGCATTTTTGCTAACTCAGAATGGTATTAGCATGTAGTTTACTTAATTTTATTGTCTTGCTTTTTAGTGACAAGGAATGGCATGTCTTCACTGGTAATGAGCTAGGAGCTTTGTTGGGCTGGTGGTGCTTTCATTGCTATGTGAAGAAGCATCCAGATGTTGACTTAAAAGATTTATACATGCTGGCTAGTACTGTGTCTTCAAAAATACTTGGAAGTATAGCAAAAAAAGAGGGATTCAATTTTGTGGTGAGTTATGCTATGCTATTAATTAGTATAAATTTGTTTTTTTATTAAAATTGTTGTGGTAAATATTATGGAATACTCTTTAAAAATCATTTTTATCAGTGCCTCTCAACCAGTGAACTGCCGAGTGATTTGATATTACCCTCGAATAAATTGAAGAAAATTAAGATCGGTTAACAATTAAAAAGCTATTACAAGAGTATATGGAAAAAAGTATTTTGTAAAAAGCTCATATATTAAATAACTAATGTAAATTTTAATATACCATCTAATGTCTTTTCAAGTAGCCTGCTACTTTTAGTCAATATTATAGAATTTTTTCTGCGTAAATATACAGGCATTGATATATAGGTGGGCTGTGGAAAATTTCTTGTGGTTTTGATGGTCCGCAGATAATTTCCTGTGGATTGTATTATAAAAAAGTTTGAGAAACACTGATTTATCTAACACATTCATTATGTGCTGATTTACCTTATTTGTCTGAATACTAGCAGACCACCCATTTAACTTGCTGAAGTTGGTCACATTTTTGCAAGGTTTTTCAAACAGGCATGCCATTTTAATTATTTTGTAATCAAGGGGGAGAGCTATACAGGAAAATGAGGGTGGTGTGCAGACAATATATTTTCTATTTTGTGTGTGTCATGGAATGAAAATGGTTGAGAAACATTGGCTTAGAGGATAAATTAAACTAAACTTCTGCAAATATCCTTCTCGTAGTGAGCTTTCAGACCATACATTTTAATTTTAAAGTGATTTTTACATTGGGAACTTGCCATATTTACCCAAATTGAAGACGACCTCCCCCTTTTAGCAGACTGTCAAAACAGAATAAAGGTTCTATGACCTAATTTCTCACTGACTGTATTTGGTGTATATTTTGAGCACATGTATTCAGTATAGGTAAAGTAGTTTATTCATTAATTGAAATGGTTTGTTACAAATTTTTTCTGAAATAAAAAAGAATTTAAAAAATGTATTTTTAAAATTAAGACAATTAATTGAATTCTGGTTCTTAAGTTTGCAATGAAAAATACAATTATTTTATCTTGTTTCATTTGTTTAAAAAAACATTATTAAACGCATAACCATACTTCCTATGGTTCTATGACAACTCGTCGTGGTCATTTCGTCGTACATCAGTTCATCGTGCGTCAATACATGGTACGACAAACTCATTGCATGTCAATTCATCCCTCGACATGTTCGCCATGGTGTCTCACTTTCCAATTTGTCTCGCGATGAATGTCTTGTGGCGAATATTTCGCGATGAATTTATCTTGCAACGAAATTGTCACACAATGAATTTGTCTAGCAATGAATTGATGCGCAATGATTTTGTCGAGCGATGTATTTGCACGCGACGGGTTTATTGTGTGACGAATTGATGTGCGATCAATTGACCGCAATGTATTGGTGGTATATGACTTTGTACTCAAATTTAAGATGACCCCCAATTTTTGCAAGCTGAAATTTGGGGAAAAAACCTCGTCTTGGTTTCGAGTAAATATGGTATTTGTTTAGATTGGTCTGTCTCATTTGTAATTTTTGGTTTAGCATAATCTTCAGTATAAAATGGCATCACCAGATATTCACTTTATGTGGTGGTCAACTCGTGGTAGCATCATTCTTTGCAAATATGATACTTTTGGGTTAGTGAATAAAAATACAAATGGAATTAGTTGAACCTATTCTTCAACCTTTTCTACTACTGAAAAGAAACTTATAAATTCCACTGTATTGTTATTTGTTAACTTTTCTTTATGATCTATAATTACTGTTGTTTTGTTTTAGATTCAGTGCATCTCAAATTTTTGATTGCACAATGAATGCCATAAAGCAGTTTCCCAAACTGTGTTCTGAGGAACCCTTGGGTTCTGCAAAAGCTTCATGAGGTTCCATTAAATAATAAGAATAAGAGTCCAGGAGTTCTGTGACTTCATATAGTTGGGGAAACCCTGCCATAAAGCATTTTCAAAGTTTCTGTCCTGAAAATTTTCAGTCAAAGATACTTCCTTTTCTCATTACATATATAGGAAATCACTTTATTTAATTGCCTCACAAGTTTGTTGCAGCACTTTTCTAAAATTCATTGTTAACTTTATATGAGGGATGCCTGCATTTAGACATGATGTCAATAATGATGCATGAGGAGTTTATGGCCAATAAGTTTGCAGAGTAATTTACTAATAAAAATATCTTTCTTTTATTAAAATTTAATGGATCTATATATTTTTATTATAAATTTTTGCTTACATAATTTAATTATGAAATAGTTTACAATTGATTTTTTTTATACTACAGTAGAACCCTGTCATATCACTGGTATTGGGAGACATATGGACACCCGCATTATAGGCAACATGCAATTTATCAGGAATTAGGTATTGAAAGATTGCAGAAATTCCTATTTACATAAGAAATTCGACTGCAAAATTGTATAAAAATGAACAGCCAATTTCTAATGCTATGTAACGTGTAAAAGCATTAAGCGGGCAGTGGAAGCAATGGAGTAGAAAATCAAGATAACCAATTGGCATTCTATAAGTGAAAATCGATAAATAATATTTTAGCATCAAAAATTCACAAAAGGTTTTCCGGCCCTAATTTTAGCCAACAACAAGTAGTTCTGGAAAGAACTAATCCGCCTACTTTCCTTTCAATACAATTTTAATATATAGGGGTGTACACAGTTTTCCTGTGGTACAGAAGCGCTTTTTGTCAAATTCGCCATAGTATAATCGTATAGTAATGTATTTGCTTTGAAATCAGAAAATTATTTTTCCTCATATTTTGGTAGCCCTACTTTTTTATCTGTTCTAAACATATTCATCTCATTGAGAAAAAGAAAGAACTTTGTCACTTCCACAAATTTATTCGACACGACCGGTTTCACTATGATCGTAGCATCATCAGGTGATAAAATATAAAAATTGTTCCGTATATATAGGGAAAAAAAGGGGGGGAGGGAGACAGGAGGGGTTACACAGAAAACGAATGGAAGGTAATTAAATAAACAGTTAGGAAAAGGAATGTGTTGGAAAAGGAAGGTGAAAGCAAAATAAAGTTACAAAAACTTGGTAAAAGGGGAACGATTTTTATATTTTATCATCTGATGTTTCTACGATCGTTGTAGAACTGGTCATGCCAAATAAATTTGTGGAAGTGACAAAGTTCTTTCTTTTTCTCGATGAGTAAATTCCACAGGGTTAAGCCTGACCTCATTCTTGATATTCATCTCATTTTGCCATTCTATACTCTCCCTACAAACAAAATTTCTTTGAAATCTGTTCAGTTAATACCTTCCAAATTCATAGTTACAGAAAAATTCTAACCTTGATATTATGGTAGCCCTGTTGAGTCGACCTGGATGAAATGATATTTTTTGGAAAGTAGGCTAAAAATTAAATTATCTGTATTAGACTTCAAGGGTTGCATAAATTCTAATATGAACCATACTTTCTCCACTCCTGAACTACAGCACCCATATGTGTGGGAAAGTTTAGGAGAGATTTTCTGACTGAAAAAAGTTTGGAATGAAGTATCTTACACTTGTCGAAGTGAAATGGAAGGGAGGTTTTTGAAGAACCATTTTGAAAACTGAAGCCGACAAAGGTTTTTTAGAGGATTAGGTTTTGATATTTCGAAAGTATTATTTTCCTTTTTTTTCATTACCATGATTTGTGAGTGCTTCTGGCTTTGCAGCAAAAGCATGTCAGCTTCAAATCCACTCTTGTCTAAACAAAGCAAACTGACAAGTTCTTCCATCGATTTTTCAATGTTGAAATTGAATGGATCTTTCAACAACTGAAACACCAAGTTGAATATTTCAAAGTCAGAGAAGTGCAATTCAAATATCTGAATCAAATTCTTCAGCCAGGCTACATAGTGCTGAAGCATATCCAGTTCAAAATCTATCTCCTCAGTTTTGTCAAGATAACTTGCCAGAATTGGAAAGTGTGTGAAATTCTGTTTCTGGATTTGTATGAACAGAAGATTGAGTTTTGACTTGAACTCACGAATACTTTGGGCTTGCTCACAAGTGAGTTTTCCTTTTTCCTGAAGTTTTGTATTGAAGTTCATTCAAATGATCCATAATATCAGTCAAAAACCACAAATCACATTGCCATTTTTCACTTTTGATTTCTAAGAATTTCTCAATTTGTCGTTTTTCAATGAGAAACTCATGAATTTGGGGAAACAAGACAGTAAACCACTCCAGAACCTTTCCACGACTCAACCATTGAGCATTTGCATAGTAAACTACATCATCAAAATCACAATCATCAAGTTCTTTTAATGATTCCACAAACTGTCGATGAACCAGAACACTGTTGTTGTGAAGGTAATTGATAATTTTAATGACTGTGTTCATCAAGTCATTCAAAGTGTCATTTCCTGCCACTTGTGTGCAAAGACTTTCCTGGTGCAATATGCAGTGGAAAGGCAGAATAGAAATGATGCCACCAAGTTCTTCCAAATGTTTCTTCAGAAGGGCAACAAAACCCCATTTTCCCCCATCATGGCTGGTGCACCATCCATTGTCACTGAAACCAATTTTGTCAAATCCAGATTAAACTTCTTTGCAACCTCCAGAAAATTGTCAAGTAAATCATTTCCATGAGTTTGACCCCTCAGTCCACAAACTGCCAGCAGTTCCTCATGATTGTTGTTAGGTGGTGGTCCGGATTTTTTCTCAAGTCATTCAACACAATTGTTTCAACAAAGTTTAAATTATTCAATCGCATATTCTTCATTGATCTTGGCACACGCTACATCCTATATTGATGCTTATGACATGGAAAGGATCCCTGAAATTATTTTTGCAAAGACTTCCTCTGAATACTTAAAATAGACCCATTAAGCGGAGGTATACCAGGCAAAGGAACGTTGAAAGTATAAAAGAAAATGAACTGGTGAGAAGTCCATTGAAAGTACAATAATATAAATAATTAAAAATATTTCTTTTATGAATCTGTGAGTGATTAATTAATTAATTATGCGTGCATTAAGAAAGTTATACCAGTTGACATGAAATTGCAATATTTAATCGCGATTTTTGGAAAAACTATTGGCCGTATATAACTGAAAGGGGGGTTCGCAGTGATCCTGGAATCCAGAGCTATACACCTACCACGTTTCCCCTCCTGTGTCCTCTCCTTGTTAGCTGGAGGTTTTGCACCTTCTGCATAATGTCAGTTTTGATCTTTGGTTCATAGTTCTGCAGCAAAATTTCCATTACCAAGCTGATGATTTCTTTCATCAATTCTGCATCCACAAATGGTTTCTTTTTTTAGCTAGTATGAATGCTGCTTTATAGCTGGCAAATGTCACTAGTTCAGATGATGAAAGGAACTTTGATGTTCTTCTGCTGTTCCAGAAAATATGATTTCAATCAAGCAATTTCACTGACATTTTTGAGAAGCAAGAAAAAATGTGCTATTAAACTCACTGTGAAACTTTTTGAAATGCGTCTGCACAATGTACTTTCTGTTCTCAGGAAACACTTTTTGCAAAGAATGCACACTGGTTTTTCTTTCACCTCCATCACTGCATAATCATGCTCCCAAACTCCTTGAAAATTGAGTGACACATTTTTCCAGTCTTTCTTTTTCTTTGCGGCACTGTTCACTGATATTCCTACTTCATCTTCAGTGGTTTCTGAAGCAAACTGTTCAGGCTCCTTCCTTTTTGAGATTCTGATCACAAATTTATCCATGTCTGGAAACAAAAAAATTATGATAATAGGCAACTTGAGGCATTTTCGAAATGTTTGAAATACAAAAACAATGAGAAAGAAAAATAGATTCAATAAAGCAGAATTTTGCACACAAATGAGTGAAAAGACGACATGTGTTCTCGTTCATGAAGTAATTCCATGTGACGAAATAGTCACACATTTTTGCCAAATTGCCACGTGGCAATTGGTAACCATGTTGCCCACCCCGGTTCTAGACCTTTCGATGATCAGACGTTTTGGAGAAATCGTGTTAAGCTGAATGAACAGTCGTGTTTGTCGAAAACTAGCCTTACTTTAAAAACCATGTTAAACCAAAATCATGTTGGTAGAATTCGTGTTAGTTGGGCATTGGGTGTACTCTGAAATTCAACTGATAAGTTTATTAGTCATTTCTGTAAATAAGAAATCTCTTTTTGACAAATGCTATCAATAAGGAAAAATGAAAGACCTTAGTAATTTATTTTTGCTTTTTTATGAAAAATCCCATTACTCATGCACATTCATTTTTTAAAAATACTTTAGTTCCTATTTTGCTTGATTGATGGAGCATTTCATGGTGATGTTTTAACTTTCATAGGTCAAAATATTTGGGCTACATTCTAAAAAAATATTTATGCAATAATGTAATAATTTTCTGAAGAATATCTTCTACTTTGATACTGATCATAATTTTTAAAAGTTAAATTGAATTTTAATTTTAATTTATTATTGTTGGAATATATTTATCATTAATTGTATTTGAGCTGGAAATTAATTACTTGCAGTGTTGAATCCAGACATTGTTGACCGGGAGGGAAAATGAAAACTTCGGGAGTATTTTTTAAATAAACTTAGTTTGAAGTTTAAGCAGCATAAATAGTTTTTAATTATAGTTCTAAAAATTACATTAAATTCAAATCACATTATAGCAGGTATTATATAATTATAAATCTTACATGATATTTCAACAGCCTCATTACCACTAGAATAGTCTTTGGAATGCGTAATATGTGAATAGCAAACAAATTATTAATTCACATGTATATAATCTTTATATCTAAATCTGAAATTCTGTTTATTTGTGTGTTTGTCCACTATACAAATCCACACCTTTGAAGATATCATCACGAAACTTCACATAGGTATATAATTTTACCCTGCGAGTAACATAGGCTATATGGCGATAAAAAATGTATGGGGGAGATGCTATATTATAAACGCACTATGCATTACAGTACAATAGATATTAGCATCATCGGACGGAAGCTGCATGAACTACATTAGCACCATCAAATGGTAGCAGCATGAACTACATTTGCATCATCGGATGGAAGCCGCATAAACTACACTCGGTCATGGCTTTAAATGGTCCTGGGCAATGATGGGTACTCCAAACAGAAGCTGCATAAACTATGTTAGCGCCATCAGACAGAAGCCACGTGAACTACATTAGCACCTTCAAACAGAAGCCATGTGAACTATGTTAGCGCCATTAAATGGAAGCCATGTGAACTACACTTGGTGGTGGCTTTAAATATTCCTGGGCAACACCGGATACTCCAGCTAGTATAGTATAAATTACAGAATTGAATGTATGATTGTATAAGTAAATGCTTTGAATTAATCTGAGTCGCTTTTGCTTTTTTCTTAGCGCATGTGTCAATAACTTCATCTATTAATGTAGTTGGCAACTCATTGGGCTCCTCAATGGCAATTTTCATGCAGTCCTGCAGAGTTTCCTGACCCATTCTATTTTTTAACTTCATCATGAATCTATTCATTGTGCTGAATGAGCATTCAGCACTAACAGTAGACATCAGAATGCAACATAGCTTTATGCACAATATCTTCAGTTTCGCATATCCAATATTGGATTTTAAATTTAATTCCAAAAGGTTCTTCTTATTGTCTTCGTGTTCGGCTTCTGTTACATACTTAAATGAACATTCCACATTGTTTTTGTTTTATGATTGGTCGAAATTAACACTCACTTTTGACCAATCGTCATCATATTCTCTATTTAAGGTACCAATAACATTTCTTAATATTAAATAACATTGTAATAATTTTCCCTGGGGGAAATTTTATTCCAAAGGGGTGAAAATTCCCCCGTGACTCCCCTTTAATTTAACACTGCTTAATTGTGTTTTGTGTAACTTCAATATAGTAATTACCCATTTACTTGCAATTAAATATTATCCAGCTCCAACTTTAAATATATTTCTTTGAAAATGCTCTTGGTGGCTTTTTAATTGTTATTTCTGTTCACCATTTTTCTTACTTAGTATCATATTTGCCAACTCATTTGATGCACCAAGATTTCAAAACAAAATATTCAGAAAAATATTTCAATATATTTATTTTGTATGCCTGTCAACAATTTACCACACCAACTTATCCAAATAAAATTAATTGTCTTCATTGTAGTTAGCTCTTAAAAGCATATCAAACTAATACTGTATTAACTATATAAAATACACTAATGTAATATTGGAGCACCAGGCATGCTATTTAGGACATCTGAGGTGCAATTTACTTTCAAGAATCAAGCATGAAAATTTTTACTTAATGCTTATAACTCTTAAACAAAGGCCAAAACTACCATTACATACCTCTGTTCCTTTTCCCTTATAATGGTTATTTTTTAAACTGAAGTATGTATCATTAGCTTTGTGAAATAACTGGCTTAGAAGTTCTTTGCTTTCTTTTCCTGGAATTTTTTTAAATATTGACTTCTTCATTATATCATGTAATTTATAAGGGTTTTTCTTTTTCTAACTCAGTTCTAAATTAAAGACAACTAATGAGATATTTGATGCCATTCACTTTGAAAGCCACTAGCAGTGGTGGGTATTTATATTAACTTAACAATCAAATATTGATCAAGTTGTATATCAAATCCTTGCTTTTCATAACAATTCATAGTTATAGGATGTACATATAGATTTTTCTTTTAAGTGACTGAGGTGTTTTTTTATCAGTTTGAATTATTATCTTATTTTTACATTCAGGAAACACTGACAGGATTCAAATGGATGGGAAATGAGGCATACAAACTGATGGAGAATGGTAAAAAGGTTCTCTTTGCCTTTGAGGAAGCAATTGGATTCATGTATGGAACTGCTGTTTTGGACAAAGATGGTATTTCTGCTGCTGTGCATATGGCAGAATTTGCAGCATACCTTGAGACAGAAGGGAAATCTCTCAAGGATAAATTAGATGAGATTTATGAAAGGTTAGTTTAGAATGATCCTCCCTGATTTTGTTGTTAGACAGATCAAGAATTAAAAAGATGATACTTTTTTCAGATATGGACATCATATCAGTGAAAATTCTTATTACTTCTGCTACGAACCTGAAGTGATCAAAAGAATATTTACGAGACTTAGAACTTTCTCAGGAGAGACAAACACTGTAAGTCAAACTTTTTTCTGTCCTTTGAACGATCATATAATTCCTTTTCCTTGTTGAGTCTTCATTTTGTTTTTAAAAATTGATGAATTTTATTTGAATCTCAAAATTTAAGATTGAGTCCATTTTTGTCTTGCATCATAATTATAATTTGTTTCCCTGCTTTTATTGCAGTCATAACTTTGAAAAATGTAAATGATGTAAATTTTATTATTTTTTATACAGCAAAAGAGTTAAATATCAGAGTTAAAATCTTTCAAGAGTTGTTTTAATTCCATACTATTATTCCCTGTTAAAAGGCCTCAAACTAATTTCCTATATTCATTTGGTTGTTTGCCTAAGGGAGTGGAGTTTGGGTGAAACTTGACAAACGTTTAGCAACTTTAGTGATGCCTACTCTGTAAATGCAATTTGTTCTTTCTTTATTTCGCAGTACCCCACCAGTATTTTTGATGGAAAATATGAAGTTGTCAGCATTAGAGACTTGACTACTGGTTATGACTCCTCTCAGCCACATAATATTGCCATTTTGCCAGTATCTAAATCATCTCAGATGATTACCTTCACTTTTGATAATGGATTGGTTGCAACATTTCGTACTAGTGGCACAGAACCAAAGATAAAATATTATACAGAACTGTGTGCAAGTCCTGATCAAAGGTGGGTTTTCTTGATTATTAATTAAGTGAAAATAGTTTATTATTGCACATAGATCAATAATTACCAAACTTTTTGTAGACACTGCACTTTTTCGGATAGCTAGAATTTTGCAGAATCCCCAATATTTATATATACAGGTATCACAACACTTGGAACCATCCATTTATTGGCACTACACCATAAGCAAATTATTAAAACATATCGAGTTTTATGCCCAGCTACCATCCAACCCTCTCCAGTCCTCTGATGTCATGCAACAATGCTCATCCAGTAATAATGCTTTAGCACCTATACAGCTTTGCCAATCCACATTATACATAATATTTATTTATAGTACAATTGTTTAACAAGTTTGATTTTCAATATATGTGCAGAAAATTTTTCAGCAGTTTTGTTGTTTTTGTATCAACAGTGCTTCTTCTAGACACAATAAGTCAGCAATATGCAGGAGTAGGAACAGAGTTAGGGTGTAACAACATACAGGCAGTCCCCACTTTTCGTCATTCTGTTTTTATCAGTCCGCCTATACGTCAGTTCCTAACTGGCAACATTGTTTCATTCTTTCATCCTCATGATCCACTTATTCGGCACATTGAAGCTTTTCATAGTTCTGCTTTTCATTGTTCTACTCATATGTTAACCCAGGGCTGCCACCAATTTTTTTCTAAATCCTGTTAATTCCATCAAAATATCCTGTAAAATCCTGTAGCATGTAATATCTTGTTTTTTTAATGCAAAATGTATAAATTTATGCTATAAATATTTTCAGTGTCTGTATAGCATATTTTGAGTAAAATTATTCACAACTTTTTATGCATAGCGCTGTAATTTAAATTTAATTGTACTTTTGTGGATGAATTTTAATTTATCCTGCATTACAAAATCAACAGTATGGCATAGAAAGTTTTTAAAAATGTATTCAAGTTTTAAATGTACAGTAAATAGCACAAATGTATTGAAAAAATAAATAAGCCAAGGACTGGTTTACAGGACAGGCCTTAGATTTGGAAAACTGTTAACAAAGGCTAAATGAAATAATTCTCATTTTAATGGTAGCAGTATAATGGTTCAACAAAATTAGACAAAATGAGCAAATTCCTTCTTCTTTAATTTTCTCGCCTTTTTCCTCATGTCATCTATTGTCTCAAAATCTGCAATATGTTTTCTAAATGAACACTGCATCAGAACATTCAGCATTGATGGTTTGAGTGTCGTCCTGTGTATACTTGTAATAATATTCAAGTTATTAAAAACTCTCTCTACTTCAGCATTGCTATGAGGAAGTATAAGCATTGCCTTTGCAAGTTTTCAAAGTAATGAAAATTGTGGTTTCCATCTTCTTTATGTTATGACACCTTGTACCAATATTGTCAAAACAAACAATGGATTGGGCAATTGTAGGCAATGAACTCAGCATTAAAAAAGTCTAGGTCACCATCATCAAAAATATTTGGAAATCTTTTAGCCAGCGTTTTAACTTTTTCCCAATCTCCTGATGTTTTCTTTGTTGGGTCACAGATATCTATATTCTATAAGTGCTGAGTATATTTGCATTAATACAAATAATAAAAAGAAGGTTAAAGAAAAAATATAAATATGCCTTAGGTTTCTGACTCAGTTCAATAGCTTGGTTTTGAATTCAGTCTCACATTAGGTAGAGAGTTTTTGTACTTCATCCAAAGTATATTAACATACATACGTACTTATGGAGCAATTTCACCTAACCGAATATGATTTACACGATTTATATTACAGGCATCCCTCAGTTTATGACTGTTCGGTTTACGCGTTTTCACATATGCACGATTTTATTCTTACCGCCATTTTTCGATGTGTGTCATGTATTCGCATTAACACAATTTTATTCTTACATCCATTTTTCAATATACACCTCACATATTTGCATGAATGCAATTCCTTATGCGCACAGTATGTACCATTAATGTATTTTATTGTTTATTAAATATTTCGTAAATTCTTGTCTGTTAATCGTCCGTGCAGTGATACCATTCATTGCATCATATGACAGCAGGGTTTCCTGGTAGTTCCTACGGCGGTAGAATCTTTTCTTTTTCCTATCTTTAGGCAAACAACACAACAACAAACTTGAACGCACTTTTTTGTGCTGAAGAGGGGTTTTCATTCTAGAAAGTGACGCACTGTTAGCTGTCAACAACTGTAAGGGGGAAAACCCTTGTAAAAATATTCATTGAGTTGGATGAGGAGAATATATTTGTATTGGAGAGTTCACTGATCGAAGGAGCTTGGAGACATCTGTAATTTATGTCAGAAACTCAATGCAGAAAAAATTATGGAATTGTAAAAGTGGACACTGCACAAGATGCCATATGTCGCTGTACACGCTTGAGCAGTTAAAACGCTCATTAAATCAACTTTAAAGATGTTTCTAAATAGAATACCTCTGCTCAGAAATGTAAGCAATGCCTATTACATGATTTTCAAAGGGAAAAATATTTTCGATTTATGCATTTTCGCTTTACACGGCGATTACCAGAAATGCAACTCTCGCATAAATCGGGGATACCTGTATTAGCATAGAAATATTAATACTCACTGAATTTAGTTTATGGGCTTTTTTAAGCAAACACCCCAGATAAAATCCGAATTTCACCTTATAAATATCCGTAACTCACTGAAAATGTCTCAGTTTTTCATTAAAAAATCCATAAAAATGGATAAAATCCGTGAAAACGGCAGCCCTGCGTTAACTGTGTTATTATTATTTCATAAATGCTGTACGAGGTGGCAGAAAATGACTTAAAATGAAAGTTACAAACTTAGGTAAATACCATTTTGCGATTGTATTATGCATTGGTAAATTTAATACTGCGAATTTCATTAGAAAATATATGATTTTAGAATTATTACATTATCATAAAAATATGTTAAATAGTAATTAAAATAAAATTCTTACAAAAATAAAGCCTGTTAATTAATAATCCTTGTTTTGCAATTTTATTTGCTATTTTCAGAGATGTCACAGAGCTTAAGTCAAATTTACACAAAATGGCATTGGCTATGATAAATGACTTTCTGGAGCCAGAAAAAAATGGCCTGAAAGCCAAAATGTAATGAATTTTTTAGCACAAGTTTACCTTTACCATTGATGTGGTATAATTCCTGAAAAATCTAGTCCCATGTGGCAATGGTCTTAAGAAAGACTAATTCTAAGAATTCATGGAACCTATAGTTTGGCGTCTGCTGTCAAGGGTATGATTTGAATACATTATTTAATATAACAGTTAAAGAATTGTTAATACTTTGTTCAAACCAAATATTTAATTTTCCAACAAAAATATCCCAAGGGGAATTACTTTAAATGTTTTATTTAACTTTATTTAATGTGGCCGAAGTGATTAATAAATATTGTGATATTTATGGGGATTTTAAAAAACAAATTTACAACCAGTATACAGTTGTATTGAAGTGCAAGTCTTTTACAAAATTCAAGAGATGTAGCTGTATGGAAGGGAAACTTGTCACATTAAAATGTATGTGAAAGCAAAACATTTCAGTATTGAACTACAATAAATAATTTTAATCGAAAACATTTGTTTTATTTTACAATGTGTTCTATTCTTCCCAATTCATTTGGCTCATCTTGTCACCAATCAAATCCTTTAAAAATCGATCAATCCAAAAACCAAATTGCTCCATGTGAAAGTCAACCTGTAATAAATCTCTCTCATCAATCGTTGAACAAATGGGTAGATCTTTGCAGATTATGGTCAAATCAGTAGCCATTTTCAGAATAAGTTTTCATCAAAATTAGTTTATTAATATTACTGAATGCATATATTATTACATTATGAAAGTTATTTTTACTTGAAATAAACTTGTTAAGAGATCTCGGAAGTTAAAAGTTAACTAACCTCGCTGGCAAAATGAGACCAATTGGTTTCCTTTATTCTCAAGGGAGGTGGGGCTGACATATATGTCTGCCCATACAAGGAAGACATAGCTTCTTCACATATAGAAATGGCTGCCAAAGCATCCTCTCGGGTGACAGTGGAATGCATTGATATCCTTGCATGTGCTTCAGACATTTGTGTTCTATAAATTATATAGGTTGATAGTAATTTGTTTACTGCATAGGCAAATAACATCCGTATATCTTTATTTGAACTAGGAAAACATTCTAATAATATTTCCATTATTGCTTTATGGTTACTTGTAAATATCTCATAAAATCAAAACAATGCGTTGTTTAAAATTAAAAATTATATATTGAATAAAACAAATTTTAAAAAAATATATAATTATATTAACTAGTATCCTGCAATGTTGATTAAATATAGAATGTGTGAAAGAGATAACATGAATAATTAAAATCAAATTTAATTACTGTGTTATTAAATTTCATAGTCAAGACATTTATGTACTGCCAATATGTAATGTATGAATCCCTTAACTGTGGTGGGTGTAAAATAACATAATGTTTCTATTTATCTTTATTATTTCTGGTGTAATATTACTCCTTGTCTAGATATTTTATAATTATGAGGAGAAATGCTGGTAATGTTCGCATAGCTGGGGCGAAGGTAGAAAAGGCGATACTGAGAAAGCAATGAGAAATGGAACTACCAGGGGGAAAGGCAAAAAAGCAGAAGTCAAGCGTAAATAAAAGAAGTGATGACAGAAGATTAAGGCTACCCAACTCAAGGGGGAGAAGGGGGGGGCACAGTGAACATGGGAATAAACCAATACCACCTAACCAAACCTATCCAACCTGGGGTGCCAAGGAGGTTCTTATACCATGGAAGAGAAATACTTAAAGGAAAACCATAACCAACCAACTAATTACCAAACCCGAAGGCCCAAGTATGCATATGCCACTCCACGTATTAGTTCCACTTATTGTTGCCAGCGCTAGCATCACCTTGTTTACCTTTTGCCGTGCCAGTTATGCAAACAAAATCAAAATGCTTTCTTATTTCTTGGCATATAAAAACATTCCTAAAATAAAAAAGTCATTTTTTCAACTGACTTTACTACCAACTACTCATTATAGACTAAAATAATGCATTGTGGAAATAACATTGATAAGGATCATTAATTACCTGTTTTATTGTGCATGATTTTCCCCTAAATGTTTAACATAAGTTCCTACTTTAAATTCATCTCAAGCATGATTAACTTAATATTTATGGCTGAAAAGGTTGAAAGTATTGATTTATTTATTTTAATCAGAAAAAACAGCTAGTTTCAAGCCAACTAAATAAAGAAGTTCATAGTTTGGATTAATGACTAAAATACTTGCATAATATTGATTGCTCCAACTGGTAAACATTCATCTGGATTAGAAATCCCTCTACAACGTCGACTGGCCACAAAGTAATCTTGAATAAGCTGAGCAGCTTTTGGACTCAGTGTGACTTTTTGTGAAGCAGCAATCTGTAAAAACTTTTGTCCCAATAGATTTTAGTAATTAATTTAGGAAATTTTTTAATCTAGTCAGCTTGACTATAACACTATAAACAAAATTGCCATTAATATATTTTTATCGTATTTCATGGGTATTAACAAACCATAAAGTTGTATATTTAAGTCAAACTTAATAATGCATCAAGGTCACATTAATTTCATAATAATTCTAGTATATAGTTTGTTACGAAGAGCAGTTAAATCTCACTTTGTTTTTATGACAACATTATTATTTATTAAGAGAAACTATTTAGGAAATATGCTGCATAACTGGCTTAAAAATAGGAAAAACCTATTTTCAAGAAGAGAAAGTATTTTTTAAATCTTAAATCCTTTGGTATAAAAATTAGCACATGGATTGCCGAAAGACATAGGTCATTCGCCTTGTGGCCTACTGTTCAACACTCATGGCATAGGATTTATTGATTAAAGGGTTATTTAATTTTTCAATTTATCGTTAACTAAATTTAGCAAACATACTCTTTACAATGGAAATGTTCTTATTTATCAGCATTGCAAATGTGTGCTGATGACTTTCATAAGATACAGGCAGCATCTGCTTAATGTTCAGACTACATTCTCAAAAATAGATACATTAACACGCCCAGTGCGGAGGATGCATTAATGCAACCTTGAGAGACTATCCCCCATGGGCGGAGGATGCATCAGTGCATCCTGTTATGAGTTCTTTTCAATTGGTGGGGAAAACTCTCTGCTTAGAGATAAGACTTTGAAAACTCCTACCCTCCCTCAGTTACATCCTGACCTTCCTAGGAATAACAACCGTTCTTCAGTGCGCCAATTATTTCATCTTCTGCAATTAATTTTGTGAAATATCAACTTTATTTTCAATAATAGCAGATTCACTGCAGAAATTAGTGTAGAGATTATATTCCATAGCGAAATTTTGTTGGGGAAGAGAATTCCATAGTTATATTGATTTAAACAAAGATTTATCACCCGGAGAACTGACCTGGTCATTTATATAATGCACATTTGCCTAAAATTGCCACATAATGCAGAGGACACACTGGTGCATCCTAAATTTTTGGCTTTAAATTGTACCAAAAATTATTTAAACACTAAAGAGATGCCGTTGAAATTCAATGGGAAAGTTTTTTTATGAAATTTTGTGAATAGATGTGACTCGAAGCTATTCAGCTTATTCAAAAATTGATGGCAGGAAAACAAACTTTCATTCTTTTAGGCATTTGTTGTTTCAAGTTTCAAAGTCCTATGATGATTCTAAGTAATTTTAATAAGTGATTGATTAATGTTCTACATTTAAATGTATAGACATTCTAGTCTCAATCTCACCCTAATAAAGACCATTATCTATCTCTCCCTCCTTCTCTGTCTCCCTCCCTCTCTCTCCCTTTATCTCTCTTCCTCACTATCTCTCCCCCCTCCTCTGGAAAAATAGACTTCCTAGTCTCAATCTCACCCTAATAAGGAACATTATCTCTCTCTCTCTCGTATTAAAGCATTCAAAGCACACTTTCCTTACACATATGGCATAAGGATTGAGATGACAATACAATCTTGAGATTTAACAATGACATAATTGGCAAGACAACATATCATTAAAAAGTGTAAATTTTTCCAATAAATATGATTTCAATGTATATAACGCCACTTTAATGAGTTTTCCCGGACTTGCAACTATTTTTCGTCACGCCACCATCTCAAGACCTTTAATCTGATATGCAGTTTGTATGCTGAATTCATTTTTTAAGGACTCTCGGTGCTGTTACATTTCCTATTTAATATATAGTTTTCTCCAACATTGTTAGACACAAATAACACTATAGATGCAAAAAAATAGTGCCGCACATGGAAAAGTGTTTCTAGTACAGGGTTGCACAGTAAAAGCATTAAGCAGATGTACATTAAGTACATGTTATAAATGTAGATGTGTTCTCATACAAGTCTATGAACTATTACATCCAAAATTAGCTGGAATATTATACCTCTGCATTTATAAAGTAACAAACAGTAAATTAAAGCATAGAAACATAAATATGAATAAATACTCATTAAAATAATAATTTCTTGTATGAAATAATTTTTTTCACTTGCTTGCTATAGTTCATGAGTTTCTATAGTGGAGAAGAAAAATTATTTTCCAGAGGAAAGTGGGCTGCTATGAGAGGATTTTGAAAGGTATTAAGCTGGATATGCAGGAGAAGACTTTGGAATTGATTTTGGTGATGATTTGGGAGTTGTTCGAGGCATTGCCTATTGGATATTTTATCACCCATTATGATTTAAAATTTCGCTCAAATCATTTAAAATATAGTAACATAAGAAAAATCCAAGAAGTCAACATTGCCAACTGTACATCATGCATGGGGTGGCATGCCATATAATATAGTGCATGAGTATGATGCACATATAAGTGGACAGTTTATTTGTTTGTTCGTATTTATGGCTAATCAACCCTTTGGATTATTATAACCATAACTCCTCCCACATCAAACACACAAGGAGAGAAACCTGGTGCTGGCATTAGCATACTCTTTACGAAGATCACCAAGGGAGCCAACTGCTTCATGTCCCTTCGGAAGGACGGAGAGCTGACTTGCACGGTACAGGATGATCCCAGGTTGAAAAATCCGGCTTCCGCCAGATTCAAACCTGGGACTGCTGCCTGGAAGGCCAACACTCGAACCATTCTGCCACCACCACCCCTCAACAGACAATATGTAGACATATATGCACATATGGTATCATAACGCAACACTTATTGACAGATGTACATTAACCAGACGTACGTTAAGTGGATGCTGCCTGTACTTTATATTTATCATATAGTGAATGAGCAACTGAAGGATATTAGAAGGAGTTCTGAATTTAATCCTTGTGTATAGCTGTTTATGTGGATATTTATATTTTAACTTTTTAAAAGTTCGCTGTCATTCATTTCTCAATATCCTTACCACCTTCAGTTCTTCAACCCATAGGAAAGAATTTTCTTTATTCTCCAAAATATAATAAGAGTTGTGGAGCAGTTTATCTACAACTTCATCTTCATCTTTGGAATCAATGTTCACTGGGAAGGGAATTCCAAAGACACTGGGGGAAGAATGTGATTAATAACTGGCATTCCAACATCAAAGTTTAAAAAAAAAGACTTAAAAAATTAAGCATTACCCTGTAATCATCATTAGGACTATAAGCATTTAAAATGTCATGAAGTAATAATCTAATTAGCTATGAATGATTAGTTTTAACTTTAAAGTTTATTGAAACAGTTTGCTGTAATACAGTATAGTCTGAAATCTAGCATTCTTGGGACTGTAAAGTGGCTGGTTATTGGAAGTCTTCAGATTTCATACTATCACCAACCAAATCTATCTGTAGAAAGATTAGAACCATTTATTACTTAACAAATACAATAGATTTAAAACTGAACAATATCAAATAGTGGAATGTAAAATGTTCCATTACAAATGGAGGATAATATATTTTTATCATTTACTAATGAAATTATCACCCTCTTTTCCTTTTCCAAATTGGCAAGCATATATAAGATGCTTTAACTTTACATTGGGTGAGTGGTGTGATTTGGCAAAATGTAAAGTTGAGAATTGCATTTAGAGAAGATGGCTACAATCAGAATAGACAGCTATAGCTGTTTTCAAAATTACGTTTTCAATGGGACCCAGATTTTTGGAATGCCTGATTTTAGATGTTACACTGTATTTTATCTGTAATCATGAGCCTTTCTCTAATCAGATGGTAGAAATTCCAAAAATGTATAAATTAAAAATTGTTAACTTTTCCTAGGTTGTTTGACCATTAATTTTTCTTTAATGTCAATTATGATGGCTAACAGCGTGAAAAAATCCTGCAGAAGTTCTAGGTATCTGATAAAGATAATTTTTACTTTGAATTTCAGTTAATAGTTTAAAACTTGAGCAATGCTTATGATTCTTGCCAAGCAAATATATTAGAGTTGCACATATGAATGAATAGATAATTAAAGAAAAATAGTTTTTTGTCATTGTAATTGTAAATTGATTTTTTCACCATTTATCTCCTAAGTCAGAGCTGACTTGATGGCAGTGCCAACAGTGCGACTGCACCAGGCCCTGCACTTACAGAGACTTGGCACTCTCTAAAAAATATTTGTTGTTCTTATAAAGTACACGCATTTAAAAAATCAGAAAAATATTGAACACTGTCATAGTGAAAGAGATTGCTGTATTTATTAAAATTTACTATTAAAAATTATTAATGCACCTAGCTGTCTCTCTCCAAAATACCAATATATTCTGTGCTGAAACAAACCTTTGCATCTTATTGATCCTCCTTCATGTTGTCTGATATTTAATTGATTTTTAAGTGTGGAGTAGTGTAACTTATTACCATATTTTACGGCATATAAGACACTTTTCTAAAAAAATCACCCTGCATCCAATATGTGAAGTTGCAGGTCTTCTGTAGGCTAATGAATCCCACAGTGGGATCCCCTGATGAAACGTGGTAAAGGGTATTTTTGGTGACTATAGTGTCGTTGTTTTTGTGGAGTATTTAATTGCGACATGGAATCCAAGGAGATTTAAAGGTGTAGGAATTGGGGGAATGAGGAGACAAAGGCATTAATCGAGACGTATAGGTTATTTTTAACAGAAAGGAAGTTTTAAAATTTAATTTTAAATACAAATATAATTTTAAAAATAAATAAAAAGAAAGAAGGAAAGAAGAAGAAAGAGAATTTTAATTAAACCAGCCAAAATATACCTTTTGAATAAGAAACTCATCCTCAAAAGAATCCTCTATTTGCGCCATTTCCATTTTTGTGTTTATAATATCACTTTTACACAACACCAGATGACAGAAATATGATTGATGTAGATGCAGCATTACCGTTTCTGAACTCTTACAAGTGTTAAAATATATTAATGTCATACCTGCCATATTTATATCGGCGTGCAGCGAAGATTTGTATTCAGTTGCCATTTCATGTTACTAAGTAAGTTTACCTACCAGAATTATCACTGAAGATTTATTGCATTTATACAGACTTGCTGTATCATGTTTCATATTAGTAGGAGTAAATATTAAATGCTTAAATACACTAAATAGTTTTTCCCCTAAATATTCCTTGCTGAAATGGGGGTGCGTCTTATATGCCGTAAAATACAGTAACAGCATTTATATACATTTGTTTACACTAAGGATCTTTGCAAATCAGTGAAATAAGATAAAAAGTTTATTTAATAGTAAAATATTGCTAACTCGATCATAGGACGTAGCTTGTCTAGTTTTTTAATACTGCTATGCATCCAGATAGCACTTTGAAGTGGAAGAGACAGGTCATCAGCTGCAGTTGTTTTATGAGATGTAATAGTGATCTGCCTTTTTTCTATCGCTGAAACAATGCAAATAAAAATTATACTGGAATTCTGTAGCATGACCACATTTCATACATTTTTACTGTTAACTTGATAAAACTCACCAGAGAGAATTGCCAAATGTGTCTCATGCCTATGTCTTGCCCAATCTCCCATGTAACAAACTCCACCTTGTGCAAGGAATAGGGATCCAGCATCATACCACATTGTCTTCCCTCCCTTTGGTTCTTCCTGCCATCTGACTTTTCCAGTTATCGGTTGCTGACCTGAGTGTAATACAGTGCGAGGGGCTATGGCTGAAGCACTTAACATCAAACGATGTGCAGGGAGACTTTCTGGCCCTACTGCAAAAACTGGAATCGGACGGTTTGAAGTGCCCTGCCCCCAAAGATTTTTTTATTTTCATATAACTGTTTACCTAGTATATCTAGAATTTATTTTGGCTACTTTATGGAAACAGGAGTTAATTCCTTTTGACATAAAAATATTTTGTTGAATAGCTATTTTTGTTATTTTTTATAAGCCCTGTGAATATGAAGAAATTTCTTATTGTCATATTGTTCATTCTTGTTGCTGCTATTGCCACATATGCAAAGTCTTTTCTGTGGATAATATTTTGGTGCCATATAAGTTCCTGATATAATCTGTAATGTTTTATTTTCATTGATATTTGCTTGTCTTAGGATATGGAACTTGTCCAATATAGAACCAAGGCATGGAGCAGTTAATTGAGATTATGTTGCACAGTAGACTACATTGTTTTATCAAAAATGATATTTATTGAGTATTATGTATTTATAGATATTGCAAATCTTTCAGGTTAATTTCATATACCTTTAGTTATTTTATTTGCTTACTTCAGCCAATTTTCATTTGTTTCTAATATTGAATTGTTGAGCTCAGTGGCATGTCCATGAAAGGGAGGGATAGAGGGGGGTTAAAACCTCCCAAGAGACAAACTGATTAAGTTTCCTTCCATGATCAGATATCTTCATTTATTTAAAACCAATCAAAATTATTTTTAATGTAAAATTACATGTTTATCAGCTGAATTATGTGTGCATCTATGTTTTCTGAGCAGACTAGAAGTATGTTTCTATGTATGCGGTGGGGACAGAGAGGACAACTCCATAAACTCGGGCTGCTCCCATGAAGTCAGCGAACTAAGAAAAACTAACAGTTTACTATTTTGCTCCACATATCTATCTTTCACTTCAAATTTTTTCAGTGTATGGTTGTCCTTGATGATTAACATCCTTGAAATGAATTATAAATTTTAAACCTCCCTCCCTTTTACTAATTTTTAGATATGCCACTGGTTGAGCTTATCTTATAGCTAAAAATCAAGCATTTCTTAACCTTTTCATGACTATTGGAGGTAATTAAGTAAGTACTTGTTGTTTCAATAAAATTATTATCTGAACAAATTCTTAAATGTATATATAATGATTTTCAAGCCAATTGTTATATAAGTAAATGTTCAAGTTCAAATTTTCAGATTGAAAAATATTACATCAGTGAAAGCAATTACATTTTCTGAATTTTTTTGTTTTAAATATAATTCCAATTAAAAAAGTCAATCTTTTTATGAAGCCGTAATTAAGTAGATTCAATAACTCACTATTGATGCAAGACTAAGCAAGAGTCCACGTTTCAAGTTTAAGAATGAAGATACAGGGTAGATGTTGCAGCAGAACTGTGAAGCTAGAGCAATAAAGAAGGCCCAAGGAGATGATTTCATTTTTTCCTTTAAAGCCATAATACCATCAATTTTTGGTAAAGAAAAACAGTTTAAAACAGTAGCTGGTGATGATTTATGTACATAATATGCATGCAACCCTTCTGTTCCTATGGATCCAGCTATATCATATTCTTCTCCAAGTCTTACATTAGAGCCAAGATCATCTGTAATTTTTATATCATAAAATTATGAAAACCATTAAGGGAAATTTTATTTTGAGTAAGTATTTTTTCTTTCATCAAAATTAAAATAATTGCAAATTTTCATGAGAGCATTTTGTATGCCTTAGTTTACTGCTGCATTTCATACAAGTTAATTACTTATATATAATATTAGGCTAAAGAAAAATTATCGATTTTATGCATTTTGTATAGATTATAAAATAAAATTTTCCCAATACTGGACTTATAATTTACGATTCTAACCATTAAATCTAACTGATGTTCCACAATAAAAATTGAGTGCTGCTTTAAATATTCCTCCTTCAAAAAGTTTAATAGGCTTTGGTATTAGAACTGCCTTCAAAAAATCACCCAAATCTCTCTCATCAGGTTTTTCAATAAGTGCAGAAGAGCAAAAAGGGCATACATTATATATATTCCTTGAGGAAAGAGTAATATGCTTCTTATTATGATCACAACACAAATTATTAGAACACATGTAGACTCCAGTGCGTCTGAAAAGACATGAGAATTTTGTTAATAATGAAATGTTTATTGGTAAGTGAAAAACAACTTTGGGCAGCAAGATTTTTGGAGCTTTTGGGGATGATCCCTTCCTCAGCATATGAGAGAGAATTTTTCTTTACCTCAACAACTTGTTGCCATTGATATATGTCTCTCTCCTGTGCTGACAAAGGAATCACTCCTGAAAGCTCCAGTGTTTTTTGTTTATTTTACATTTGTTACTTCGACACCCCCAGCAGCTTGCCAACTTTAAGACATCTTATTGGGGAGTGCTCACTGGACTTCCTTATCCTAATAACTCCACTTACCTTTCCTCTTCCATAAGCATTTATATATGCATAGATACACATACACCCATACATATTCTTTTGTTTACTTTCTTAATTTGTACGAGCAATGATTTATGAGATTAATAAAAAATTAAATATCAGAGAATTTTTTCTAAATCTTCCCGGCACCCCATGTGTAAAATTTACCCCCTCCATGACTAAACATATCTGACTTCAACAGTTTTATGCCTTTCCATACCACATGATTTAATAATATCAAAACAAGAAATTATACCTATCCAAAATGTATGCACCTAATTTCACAATTCATTAATGAAAATGAGATAGTTTTTCTCTTACTAATTTGACAATAGTAAATATCTATCACATTTATGCTTCTTTATCATAGTTACAAATATTATTGATCTAACGAACTTAACTTCAATAGGGCACTGACGAAACTGTATGAGAATATTCAAATTATGAAGGTTAATTTAGCGTTAAACATACTGGAATAAAAACTTACGTATATTTTAAGACTGGAGTAATTGAACCGACTATACCCCTAAATAAAATTAAACGGCGGGAAGTACGATCAGTGGTAATAAATTGCGAATTGTACTGCATAATCGACGATATTCCTTTTAAATGAAACGAGATATGCATTTGAAATGGTAAATCAAATTTCAAATCTTCAGGTACGTCAAAAAACGATGGCGGTGTATTAAAATTCAGTTGAATTGAATCTTTGACGATGTGTTTTAAAGCTTCTATGAAAATTTTCTCGGCTGATCCCGGATCGTCGATGATTAGCTGAGCCAGCGGCACTGTAAAATAAGCGCGATTATGTTTTTATTGTTTATACTCGATTCAAAGATTGTTCCAATACGTGACTATGGGATCGCTATACCTGACACATCTGCCAAAAGTATCATATCTACCGTAAGTGGAATATATTTGGGAATGCAAATATATCTTAAATTTTCTTTGTCGTAATATCGTAATCTTTCTATGTTGAGGCTGTTTAATATTTCATTTATAACGCCATGAATTTCCATATAACGCACTGTATCTTGGATAAATCTCTCTTTAGAATACATTTCTCCACATTTATTTATAATTGTTTGCGTTTCGTTTTTGCTTTCAAAATAAATTGCTGCGATATTGTTTTCTATGATAACACGTTATTCATTGATAATACCGCATGGTATGTGTGAAAATATGTTACAATCGAAGCTACGCAAGATTAGCGCGTTATAAATCTTTTGACAGGGTTTCTCGTAAATTTTATACGAATTTACCTTATAAAATGAAAAATTTCTTTAATAAAAATGTTTAGGGAAAATCATCAGGTCCCATTCGAATTTAAAGTCCGCTAGATTTGAAATAGCAACTTTCTAATGTGTCATCCTCTCTGCTGTTTATATAATGGGCCTGCTCTTACATTCGATCGCTATAGTCTCTGGAAAGTCTTGGTAGAGAACGGAAGGAGCGTCAGCGAGGTGGTAATGACTATTAAACCTGTGTTTTGTCATGCAAAGACTACCGAATTAATACTTAAAACTAATTTCGTTTTCAGGGAAGATGTCATTCAAAGTTTATCAATTTGTAATGCTTAATTTAATATTTAATCATGCATCGTATGTTACTAGCTACCATTCAGATATTCCTACATTTCAAGTGGGTTCCCATGTGTCTGGGAACAATTCTCCTCATTGCCCTTGTGAAGATGTGGTATGTTTTATTAATAAGTTAATTGAATTTTAACACTGTGAATTTGAGTTAATTACTTATGTTTTCTACTTTAGAACTCAACATTTTACCGGAGCTGTGGTGTTATGCCAAAAGTAAGCAGTATTAAATTACCAGTGAATGGGACACATTTTGGAGAGTTTCCTTGGCAGGTATGTGGAAATGACTGTGGGTAAAGAATTTGAGGTTTATGATTTTAATTGCTGACCCAGACCCAGATAAATCAAAAGATTATTTCAAGTTGATTTTCTGATACTTGTGCTAATGAAAAAAATAACTTCTTACAATTAGTGTTTTCTATTATGTTACGTTTCTTCAGAAACTTTTGACTGCAAAATATTGTTTATCTCAAACAAATGCAAATCATAATCATATCCACATTTGGATACACACTTCTCAATAACTGCTACAAAGTAATTAGTAGGAAATATTCAATAATGCTACTAATTAGTTTATTTTTATAATTAGAAATTGGAGTTCCTTATATTATTAATCTGAATTTATTAATTACCCTTTGATAAAATTTTGGCAAGCAGGTCATTAAAATAAAGAAATCTACTTTTGAAAGCAATTTTTGATAGCCTTGTCACATTGTCAGATTTATTTTTGGCATACACCATATACTTACTATCATTTATAATAAAAATATCATGTTTTAATTTAAATTCAATTTCTAAATACGTCAGAACAGTGTTGCACAATCTAGGGACCATCATGGCTCTGTGTGTGACCCATAAGTGAGGAAAGCTGTGAATTTTAGAAAACTGTACATAGTTGAAATATGGCATCTTGTTATAATATGGCTTTTTATTAAATCTCTGTCCATCTGATCAATGATGGATCAAATCACATGTGAATGTGGCAATAAAATATTTGTAGCATTTTATCATCATCGTAGGTAGTCAGTCCATAGACAGGTCCGTGATTATTCATGGTTAAACCTGGTTCTCCATATACTCCTATTTTCTGCTGTCCTCTTCATATCTCGATAACTCTCTTTTCCTTTCATATCATCTATCAGCTGAAACCTTTTCCTATATCTTTCCCTTTTTCCATCTAGTTTTCCTTTTAACATGTCTTTAATCATACTCTTTCCTCTGGTATTGTTCAATCCAGTTTGCCTTTCTCTTTCTAAGTCTGTATAATCATTCATTTTTCTCCTACTCTTCGTAGCACTTCATCGTTTTCATCGTATCTGTCCATTTTATCGTCAGCATTCTCCTCCAAGTCCACATTTTAAAGCTTTCCAAGTATTTGATGTCATTTTTCCTTAGTGTCCATGTTTCTGCCCAGTACAAAGCTATACTCCATACATAGCATTTTATGAACTTTTTGCAGATATCTTCCCTGCTATTCTCCATAAGTAGGTGTTTCTTTCTTCTGAAAGCCGCTTTTGCTTTTCCTATTCTAGTCCTGATCTCATCCGTACATTTTGCTCCTCCTGTTATGATGCTTCCGAGGTATTTATAGCCTGAAACTTGTTCTAAATCCTTTCCTTATATACTTATGTTCAGATTCTTTTCTTTGCCTAATATTTGAATGACCTTGGATTTTTCTGTATTTCCATACCGTATTTTTTACCTGTTACTACTAGTCTATCATTTTCTGGAGTTCCTCTTTCTTTCTAGCTAGAAGTACTTGATCATCCGCATATTTTACAATTCTTATAATCCTTCCTCCAATTTTGAAATCCCCTGTGCCTTCTAACGCTTTTTGCATTACATTTTCTCCATATATTTATATTGAATAGGGTCGGCGATATTTACTCCGCAGGTGTCCGCATTCTCCAACCTGACCTTTACAACTTGATTCACATATAGATTCCTGATCAGTCTCCTGTCTTTCCAGTCTACACCTATATCTTTTAATATATTCATCAACATTACCCAATTTACTCTATCAAAGGCCTTCTGCCAGTCTATGAAACATACACAGATATCTTGACTGTACTCTATTGCCCTGATATGATTCTAACTATACCTATAGCATCTCTAGTTCCTTGTCCTTTGGCTTCTTCATTAGGGGGATCATTGTTACTTCTAGGAAATCCCGAGGCCTCTCTCCCGTGTCTTATTAACTAATTTCGTGATCGCTTTTAGTCCTTCTGATCCCATGAAGTACCTCAACCGATATTTCATCGCTGCCTGTGACTTTCCCTTTCTTTAGTTCCACTGTCACTTTTTCTACTTCGCTTTCCATAATACTTGGTCCTAAATTGTCTTATTCAATGTTTCAATGGGATAGAGGTCCCTAGGTAGACACTTATTAAAGTTCAAGCTCTATTCCCCCCTTGCAATTAGAGTTCAGTTCATTAATATTATAAAGGTCTATGAAGTCAATAAGAAAACTGGAATCAGTATCTCTACACGAGGCTTAAAAAGGGCTAGCGAATATCTTGAACATTTTTTTCTAACCAAAATCCTTAAATCTCTTTAAATGATGGCTGAATATGTTTTATGTAACTGGCATATTGACAACTATCCATCTTGTATTGTGGAAAACTTGTTACAATTTTTAAGATGATAATATAAAATGCTGAACATTGAAGAAGCATTTTATATTATCATTCTATATAGAATATTAATGAACTGAACTCTAATTTCAAGGGGGAAATACAGTTTGAACTTTAATAAGTGTCTACCTAGAGACCTCTATCCCATTTTATACCAGAAGGCAGTTATTTGTGTAAATCGTTCACAAATATTAAAATTTGTGAACAGGCTTTTTTGTTGAACAAATTGAAACCAGTTTACAGCTAAAAATCTGACTTCAATCATGCGGCCAAAGCATTACACTTGATTTGAAGCATTTTGACTTACAATACGCAGGCCCAGAAGTCACATTGATAATGTTCAGTGCTAAATAATTGTTCAATATTAGCTAGGATATAATTTCTTTTAACATACTTGTACTTATTTAGACAAAATATTATTTACCATTTTAAATTTGGTTATAAGAGTAATTCAAATACTATTTACAACAGTAATTACAATAAAGTAATTAATAACATATATGTACTCGGGCATTTCATTCTTAATTTATGCATTTTAAGTTTTCACAATGCAGTCCACAGATGCGGGGAACTGCAGCTAATAGAAGGCTGTGTAACACTTAAAATGATCAACTTTTTCACAAAAAATTCAAAAATATTTTTTAATATAATTAATTGTTGATATTTTTTTACCAATCTCTTAAACTAAGAATGGTAATGAATATCGAAATTTTATAGCGAATAAAAGGAATTTTTAATGGCTAAACTTTTATATTGTAGGTGGCCATCATAGAGAAGTATGAGGAAGAATTCCTATGTTCAGGAGTGCTTGTCTCTCCAAAAGTTGTTTTAACAGCAGCACGATGCATACAAGATATTCCAACAGGTCATATTCGAGTTCGTTTGGGGGAGTGGGATATCTTGAGTGAAGATAAAAATCCACTTGAGTCTTATGGAAGCTTAGAAATTGCAGTTTCAAAGAAATACCTGAATCCTGGTGAGCTCTAAAATATTCTTATAAAAAAGAAATCCTTTGTGATATTAGGGAACTTGTTCAGCTAGTCTTGATGTGATTTGTCATCAAATACAATTTGAGTTTGGCAAAATTTTCTTTTACTCACTCCACCTGATTAGACAAATTATGATATTGTTCTCAAATAATTGTTTCTGAATCCATTACCTGTGTATTTTACTCAGAAAATTTGATATAAAAATATGAAAGTGAACTCTTATTCTTAAAATTGAATTTTGGAAAGATGATTTTTTAAATTTCAGAGTGAATAAGAAAGCTTTTCATCTTCAAAAATGTATCAAATTTCTATTAGTTTAGTGTAACATTATGCCATCAATATTTTTATGATAGACCTCCATGCATGAAACATTTTAATATGCCTTCCATGGTTAAGAGATTAATGCCATGTTTATGAAATTATCACGTGGATTAATGATAATAAAAATCATTCAGAATTTGGGCATAATTATTAATTTTCCTAAATATCTAATAGAAATATAATTTCTTGGCTATCTTTATAAAAAATATTTTGAAATAATATGGCACAAATACAATCTACAAAGGCTCATGGCAGAAGGCTATTTGAAGTGTTTGCAGTTAATGTTATTTAGGAAAATAATTTGGAGAATCCATGCTTGTACAAAATATTAGTTAAAGCTGTGATCTCCAATTTGAAAACTTTTAAATATGTATACTTCTGGTCAGTGCTTTTTTTATCCCCACCTTTTTCAAACTTACAAAAATTAAAATTGTTTTTATTTGCTTTATATCCATATAAATGTTAAAAACCTTACAAATTTTGTATTTATATTAAAAAATACGTATTTGGTTCTTTCCTGTGTTAGCCCCGCACTACTAACGTCATCTATCGGTTAAGGAATGAACTACATCGGGAACCCTGACTGGTTTCTTTTTCGACATTTACCCACCAAATGTCCACCCTATCGAGAGGGTTAGACTCGTTGCTATAGCACCCCGAGTATTAAATGCGCTATAAACTGGGTGAGCCAATGTTTTTAATGTATGCATATTTCCTTTACCGACATAGTTCATGATTTTACCTTGACCGATAGATGGCGTTAGTAGTGCAGGGTTATAACAGGAAAGTACCACGTATTTTCCTAAAAATTGCGAATTCATGTTATGTTATGTATTTTTGTAAAATAACCATTATTTGTTTGTTCTTACATCTGTTGTATGAATGAAAAAATATTTGCTGCGCAGAAATAAGATACATGTGACAACGGTGCATGCTGTCAGCTGTAATTATTCTAACCCAGTGGTTCCCAACCTTTTTTTTAAGTATCGCCCCGTCGGTTGTTTTTTATCAAATAAATTTTAAAATTGCCCCCTCAACATAAAATTAAAACGTCAATATTTTTTACACTTATGATTTGTATTTAATGGGATCCTTGCGCTTGGTGCTTTTTGGCTAGCTGTTGAATGTCAGGTTTGATGTTGATGAGTTTGATCCTATTATCTCCCCTTGAATATATATCAGTTCTAGATCTTTTCTTTGTCAAAATTTGGTTCACTGAGCTAAAACCAGCTTCAACCATGTAAGATGTGGGAAAAACATAAGAGAACTTTGGCTATTTTACCCCACATTGTTGGATAAAGCAATTTGATTTGTTTTGAACACCACAATTCAATTATTCTGCCTTTTTCAAATTCCATTTTACTTTGTTCATTGCATTTCAAATCAATGAGTTCTTCTTGAATGTTCTCGCTAGCAAACTCAGCATCATAAGGGATTGACTTCGAAAAGAAACAAATCAGAAAATCTCTTTTCCATATCTTTCAGCAAACTAAGATTTTCGGTATAATTTTAATATCATTCTCTGAGAGGTATTCACTGATCTCTGCTAATTCGGGCATATTATGAAATTTTCTTCTCAATAAATTGCTTTGAAAAAGATTAAGTGTTTCCGTAAATGCTTTTAGTACGCATTTAGAATCAAACAACGTAGCTAAATTTCCTTGAAGTTAAAGTGATATTTCGTCAAGTTTTCGAAAAAGCCAAGCCATATAATAAATGTCATTTTTGTGTTCATTGACATCCTTGGCAAAATCAGTATCACCTTTGCTTTCTAGAAAATCAATTATTGTATCATAAAGACTTACAAATCTTGCCAAACATTTTAGAAAGCCATCGAACTTGTGTGTGCAAAATAAGATGAACATACTGTTCATCATTATCAACACACAACTTTCCGAAAAGCCAATCATATTTGCTGTTTGGCTTTATTTTGTTAATGCTTCTAATAACTAAACTAAGAGACTTGTGAAGAACTGGACTTAACTTTTTTGCAATCAAATGTCGTCGGTGTAGAAGTGTATTGTCAGGATTTCAGGGCAGATTTTCTTTGTATGGGCAAGGAATCCATTTTGTCTTCCAACCATTGATGGAGCACCATCAGTTGCACACGATATCAAATTTTCAAATGCTACTTGTTTTTCTTCAAACCATGATTTAACAACATTGAAAGTTGAAGCTCCGGTAGTATCAGTCGCTAGATATTTCACAAACAACAAATCTTGTATTTTAGAATCATCATCAAAATAACGGACTCAAGCCATTAAAAGGGCCTTGTTGTCAATAAGTGTGGTTTCATCCAGCTGAAATGAAAAGCTTGTCTTCTTCAATTTTTCAGTAAGCATTTCTTCAATGTGTTCTGACATCTCATCTATTCATCTTTGAATTGTATTATTGCTGAGTGGTAAAACTTGTAAAATAGAAGGATCTTGATGCATCACAATTGATATTACTTCTTTTAATGATGGTATTATAAGAGTTTCAGCAACTGTATGAGCACTACCAGTTTTTGCAATGATTTCTGCTATTTTATATGAAGCAATCAGTCCATCGTCTTGTGTCTGTGATATTTTTTTAAATACTGAATGGATTGTATTTTGCTTCTTAAAATCTTTCAGTTTTTTGAAATATTCAGTAGGCTTATCAACCTTATCTGGATGTTTTCTTTTTAAGTGATCAAAAAGTCTTGATGATTTCATTGCTTCATTTGATAAGGAACTATTGCACAAGAGACACATTGGCTTCCTCGAATCTAATGGTTTTTCAATAAAACCAAAACTAATATAATCATCTTGATACTGGCAACACTTTTTATTTTGGGAATTCAACATTATTTATAATGGGGTGAAAAAAACACTATAAAGTTATTTCATATCCTCCAAACCACGTTCAAGCACCATGCAAATGTCAAACTAACTGAATGAAAGCCAAAAACATTGCGTAACGATTGTTCGATCTTATCCATCCAAATACGTTCTTAAATCATCTCATTATGCATTATTATATTGTATCGATCGAGATATCGATTCTTCCACTCGCAAAGCCACGAGGCTCAAACTTATTTACTTCTGCTTCTGACTGTTTCGTGTGGCGATGTAGGGAATGGGGTGATAATAGACATGACAGCGATATCACCCCCGGTGGGGAATCACTGTACGCACCAGTAAATTTATTCATCGACTTGATTGAATTACATGATATTACGGCGACTGGGGTTTTCTCTTTTATTTGCCACCTTCAATCTATTGGCATGACAGAAAAATACCTGAATGATTACTTAGTTTCTGTTGCTTGTGATGGTGCAGCAGTAATGTTTGGATCTCATGGTGGAGTTAAGAAATTACTTAAAGAAAAAATTTCCGTTAATAATTGTACGGCAATAATTGTATGGCACTTTGCCAATCATAGACTGGAACTAACCATCCATGATGCTGTCAAGACAGTTTCTGGAATTAACAGATTAAAATCATTTATTAACAAGTTATATGTGCTGTACCATACATCACCAAAAAATAGTAGAGAATTACTAGCTTGTGCTAATTCATTGGACATGCAACTTTTGAAAATTGGACGAATAATGAAGCACCTGTTGGGTAGCATCCAGCTTTCGTTCAGATTCTGCGGTATGGCAGGTTAATGAAGCATTGGTGCATCATTTTACAAATGCTAAGGATGATTGCTCCAGAGACAAGAAAGATAGAAGTATGTGTGAAGGATTGCTAAAGAAAATTAAGACTGGTTTATTTTAGATAGGATTGATGTGCGATGCACTTCAAGAGTTATCTGAGCTGAGCCTGGAATTGCAAAAACAACATAAATCTGTACAGTGCCAACAATAAGATTAAACGTCTTGTTCAAGTATTTGAAGAGAAGAGTATATCCTGGACAATATTGCAAAATATCCACCACTGCTGCCAATTGCCTAATTTTCCTAGGGGTTCCTATTTACAAAAAGGATAGAAAAGAGGACCCACCAATCTGTCCAAATTCATTTTATGAAAACCTGAAAATATCAATAGAAAAGAGAATGCTTGATGATGAAGAAGCTGATTTACCGAAATGTGCCAGAGTGCTAGATCCGAAAGTGGCCAGAAGAAATTCAAAATCATTTGACATTTGGTGAGACAGAAATAAGAAATTTGTCTGTCTACAAGACTTCATTTGAATGAAAGAGATGATACCGAGTTTCCGAGAATACCTGGAGGAAAAAAGAATTCCGGACAAATTATTTAAATTAATACACAATCTTGATTTGATTCCAATATCCTCAAGTGAATGTGAAAGGGGTTTTTCAAAGATGAACCCCATTGTAACTCCATTAAGATCTTCATTGTTGACCAAAACAACATTGGCAGTGATGTTCATCAAGATTGTTGGGCCGCCTCTAAGTCATTTTGATCCAACAAAATTTGTTGAATCTTGGCTGCTTTTTGGACATCATTCAGCATTAGACACAAAAAGCAAAGAGAGAAATCAAGATATTGAACCTCCTGAAGGCATGACTCAGATTTGGAGTTTGTTATAAATCTTTTACAAAGGTGATTTTGTTAAATTTTTATAATATTAATTACTTCATACTTTTGTTTAGCTTTCCAGTAAATAAAACAAATATATACTTAATATTTTCATTTCTCAAAATTCCCCTGCTCTCACAAAAATCTACTAAGTTTCAAAATATGAAAGAAAAATTTGACCTTGATCACATCGTTTAGGTGTAAAATGCTTTTGAAGTTGAGAAAACGGCACAAAAAATTCGCACTTTTTTAGAAAACACAGTATCCCACCTTTTTTTTCTCGAAAAAAAAAACACTGCTTCTGGTAATAATCATTCAATTTGTTTTTACAGATTTAACTGCTACGCCAGACATACCTAATGAGACATTTAACTTGGGAATTCTAAAAATGGCAAAATCAGTTAATTTTGATGAGTATCCACACATTGCTCCAATTTGTTTACCAGCAATTATGGACCATAAAGTTAACTTATCTCATTGCATGGTAGCTGGATGGAGCTCATCAGCCGTGAAACCTCTAAATGTGAGTTTCCTAATATACATCCTCTAATATATATCATGCATTAGATGGCAGAAGATAGTCTAGAAATGGGAGGTCCCAGGCCTATAAAGATTGACCAAAAATAACCTTGTTTAATCATTCATTTAATATGAAAAAATGTTAAAAATTGGAATAAATGGTGCAAGAATACAAGCTATTAGATTTTTTTAATGCTCCACTTTTATTAATTTTTAGCTAAATCCTATCCCCCATTTGTGGAGTTTTGATTAGTTTTAATGTGTAATGTAATGCATTTATAATTATTTTTTAGGAATTTGTGGACATGTATGTGGATGACATGATTACACTGACAAAGGGAATTCACAGTGTGTTGTTAAAATCTACATGCACCAATGACATGAGTGAAAATGATTGCCATGGTCATTCTGGAAACACACAAGAAACCATAACAGAAAGTACTCCACTTGAAATTATGCTTAAAGAAGTCGATGGTATTACTGCCAAAATTCGAGGAAAGTTAGAAGAAAACACTGATGACAGTGAAAAAATGTCAAATTCTGAAGATGATTATACTGAGGAAGAGGTGGTTTTTTCGAGAATATTGTGGAAGTCTACAGCAAAAGTATTAAGCCGAAGTGAATGTGGTAAACTTATGAAAGATCTTAACGCAACTGTTCCAAAACCAGCTCAGATATGCATTGCAGCACATGAAGGCTCAAAACCATGCCTGGTGAGCTACCTTATAGTACCTATAGCTATATTTTAGTATATGGTTATCATTTATTTCCTTTACAATAAACTTAAGAAAGCTATCAAGTGCATTTCAAGATTTTATTGTAAAAGAAATAATTTGGTAATTATTTTGCTCATCTTTAGGAGGCAGGCTTTAAACAAATTGAATATATTATTAGTGCTATGGCTTGTCTTTTCATGAATCTCTTTAGCATTTGTCATTTAAATAAATTCTGTCAATGCTAATACAGATTGTACTTTTGAATATTCAAGGAAGTGTTGTATACATTTCCCGACAAAATTTCATTTGGATATTTTTCATTCATTTTTTGCTAATCTACTAGCAATTTTTCTAAGCTGTAATAAAACATCTTTTATTGAAAATTTTTACTGTAAATACAATAGCTTTGTCTTGTGAAAGACAGGAAATTTAAAAGAAACTGCCATTTCAGGGAGATATTGGATCACCAGTGATATGCAAGATAAGTGAAGACAAAAGAAGAAATTGGAAGGAAAATAAAACTGCCGAGGATAAGGTTTCAAAGTTTGCAGTTGTTGGCATTATAACACAATCATACTCCTGTAGCACAAATGATGAGGAAAGTTTGATAAAATATCCTATTCTAGCTACAAGCATTACAAAGAGCCTGGATCACATCTGCCATGTGGTGGCAACATCTTCCAAAGATTCGAAAGTTGCATTTTTTAAAGTTGTCCATTGAAAAATATAGTCCTTGAGAGTTATTTGTATTTCAGAAATGTTGTAATTGAACACTTTTGGCTGTTTGATTGTAAATATTGTATTAAATTAAAATGTTTTTTCATTAAAAGCAAAATTGTTAACTTTATTTTTAAATTGTACCAATAAGCTGCTGTAAATTCATCAACATATACCTGCAATAACCTCATTCACATATTTTAATATGTTCCAATTGGTGTATTAAAAACATAATCTTCCCATTCCCTGAAAAATAAGACTAATAATGAGGTATACATAGCAATCAAATTTTGCCATGGATATGCAGTGTGTCGAGAACAGTAAAAGCTAAAGTTAATGGCACCCAATCTACTGGCAAACTTCAGTGAAATTACATTTTCCAATTGTCTAATAGCTGTTGCCACAATCATGACTAATCTTCCGTAAGCTTAACCATATATTGTAAGTACCTAGTTACTTCTGTTTCAAGGTGTCAACAGTCATGATATACTGCATTAAAATTGGTTATTCAAGTTATTTTATAAACATTTTAAGATATCCTAAACCTGAGTAATAGCAGCAGCAGTAGAAAACGAGAAGCGAATGGTGCAGACTTCATAACAACATTGACCTGGATAATGGGGTAAACACGTGTATATATAAAAGAGTACAATATAAGCGCTCATATATGCCATTAAAACAAGAAAACGGCTACTTCTAAAATATTTTGATGACTCAAGAGACAAAAATATCCAAAAATGTATAAATTTAAGGAAGCCAAAGCTTGAAGTTGGATGCAGTATTACAGGAGTGGTTTAAGTGAAGCTTTCTGACAATTCCCCAATCACAGGTCCACTGTTAACTGAAAAGGCAAAAATACTTTATCAACAAATGCGAGTGAACAATGTATCTTTTCTGATGGGTGGCTATCTCATTTTAAGTATCGTCACGGGATATGAAAACTTCAATCAGTTAATAGTGAGGCTGCACATGAATATAGTCTTGGGTCTTTCATTGATGAACATGGTTTAATTGCAGAAGAAATTTATAATGCTGATGAGACCGCATTTTTGGTGTTTACATTCTTCTACTTAGTAGGCACAGACAAAACTGGTGCCTCTTGGTTTAAAAAAAAGTCGGTTCCTACTTGTGCAAATGCTGCTGGAACACTTAAAATTACTTATTGGAAAATATAACCACCAAAATCTATTACTGTTCCCATAACCTATCTCAAGATTTCAATTGGAAAACGATGTGAATTCATGAATTTATAAACTGTCGATATTTACTTTCGATGAAAAAGGCAAAATAATGTAAATTGTGAATAATAAATGATGATTGAAGTAGTGATGTAATTCTCGAGGGAGCCTTATATGGTTCCAAGAGTGAGCATTACAAAAATTAATGAAATTATAGGTTCCACTGATAATTCTAACAAAAATTAATGCATTAGATAATGAACAACAATATATACAATGTCTTCTATGGGAGAAGATCCTTGAAAGATAGCAAATATGTCCCCAATGTAATTAGAATGTGATTTTGTGGCATCGTTTTATATTGGCATATCATGACTTTGGTCCCATTGGAATGTGCAATTATAGTAATTGGAAAAAATCAAGATCAAACATGGAATAAAATAAAACTATTGTGGAAGAAAAAATGCTACTCTCTATGATTCATCCACAACATATCACTCAGCTATAGCTGCATTACCTGCTTGGAAACTGCTACTGCTTATCTAATAATAAAATGATAAATATTCTGCTAAGAGCTGAGTAAGAATGCATGGGGGTAATATCATGGCATCAAATTCAAAAAATGATTTTTTTTGGCACAGAGTTAACGATTTCAGAAGTTATACCATACCAGCTATAATAAGTTTTTCACTTGTAATGAATATTCCTCATAAAATGTAATTGATTTTTGGTATGAATGCAAACAAGCTTGCAAAAAAGATTCTAAATTTGATCATTTTGTAAATATCAAGAAAGCATAGAACAAATTTGCAGTTGCACAAATTCATTATTAAATGTAAACTGCCAGAAATAATACTGCATAAAAGTAAATCACCAGCTAGCAAAAACTTCTTGAAAATGCTAGTGGTTTTGGAGTTGGTTTTCATATAAGTATTAAGTCCGATTAAAAAAAAATTTCTCATGCAAAAATATCATTTCAAATTATTTAACTAAATCTTCATTGAAATATATACTTGCTTTTTTAAATTATGCTTACCACAAAAGTTGCAAAGAAATAGGAAATACGTTTATTTTCTTCCTTTGGTCTATTTAACTTGCATTGATTCTTGGAAATATACGATGGAATAGGAAGATTGGTTAACCTTAAAACGGTTCTCTTAGTATTTTTTCCTCATAGGATTGTAGAAAAAATACAATATGATTCAATTGTCACTAAATTTCACTCTACTCAGAGAAAATTAAAATAAAATGCATGTTTATCTCCACAATAAAAACAATGCACTTAACATAAATATAAAAATACTGTAAATACTCATCTTTATGAATCTTTTGAAATAACATGTTTCTAAGAAGGCAATTACATTGGTAAGTTTTAATAGCTTGCATCAAGCTATTTCTTGACAATCAATTCTAAAGCAAATTAGGGATTAATTAACACTTAAGTGTATGCAATCATTGTTATATTATATCATCTTTAAATAAAGTACATCTTTCTTTGTATAGCTCGGTGGGGAAACTAACAAGCACCAAAAATGCCATACCACTACAAATGCGTACACCTTAAAATATAAGGTTTCAATGACAATGACGAGAGAGCAATACCGTGCTTATCACAATATCAATGTGTACAATTTTAAATAAACAAGTACACATAATCAGAGTATTTTGGTATAACAGACATCATGGGTATTATATAAAATACCTACAACAATATATACTTTTTTTATCAACAACATAATAAACATCCCACACAAATAATCACAATTTGGATCAGGTTTTTTTTTCTTAAAGGACCAACTACCACAACTCGCATTTAGTCACTTAATGAGGAACTGTTTCTTGTCAGAGTGAGGTCGTTAATAGTGGAGTTGTGACGTGTCTTCCTTGAACCCTCTGTATCATTGTCCACATTGGGATTCACTGAATGAGAGAGAGCTACTGTCTTATTGAAGTCAATTGTTGCATAGCCTTCGGACACCCTCCTTGGAGATTCTGGAAAAGAAGCCACTGAACCAATCGGAGAGGTGGGCAACGTTTGAGAATTGTTTGAGTCTGAACCTCTGTCTAAATCCAGAACTACATAGTTAACTTCCCTTATGGGAGCAGAGGCCACTTCTGCAGTCGGGGCCACGGGAGTTAAACTCAGATGGATGGGAACCTGACTCGCCGTACTGGATCCCAAGCTGTTCACTCCTGCTAATCTACCACTAGGCATACCTACACCTCCATCAACTGGAGATAAGGTAATTTTACTGTTTCCATCACTGTTTATCTCTCCCGGTTCTAGATTTTCGTAACAATGTTGCTCAGTGTGCGCAATGACTTTTGCAGTGGGGTCTTTAGAGTTTTCTGGGACAACATTCATGTACAGATGTAGCTGCGCTTCTTGCTCTGATTTAATGAGGTCGTCAAGTTTGGCATAGTTGGTTTCTGTGTCATACGGAGAATGTGGGCTGCCTAATCCCAGGTTCATGTAAGGAAGCGGAAGAAGGGGTACGGGGCCTATGCTGCCTGGTGTGCTTTTGGTGCCTCCCCCACTCACACTCATCTGATCTGTTGGAACTTCGGCCAGGTCAAGCCTCTGGCCAGATTTTCCGCCTTCTGATGGAGTGGTCACTGCACTCCCATTGGTATAAGCTGAAAAAACTTGACGGTTTACATCCTCCAACACTCTACCCTCTGGATCAGAAAACAACTCTTCGTTAGCGTAGTATGAACTACTGTTATCATTGGCACTGCTGCTAGATCCCATTGCAGCACTTAAACACAGGTTGACATTTGGTGGAGGGGATGTTGTGCTTTGCGGACTAAGCGGACCACTGCTCACGCTTAGCCTTGCTACTGTGCTTACCCCATTCCCAACCTGCATTATGCGAGGAGCTGTAGGCGGACCCCTTGATGCACTCCTTACTGGCTCTAGGTAATTGCCATTGTCCATCCCAGCACCATGGTTGTCATTTACCCCATTGATGACTCCATTGCCTGGGAAGCCCGTCCTGGAGATGGAAGTCGCCATGTGCAGTCCAGATGATGGAATGGTGGGGGCAGATGACATTCCCACAGAAGGAAACTCCCGTGACACAGCATCTTCCCCTCCACCTGCTCCATTGTGACAGTGCTGTATGTGACACTGGAGCATGTTGAAGAGTTGCTCGGCACGGCGGCAGTTGAAGGCATAGATACCAGGGCCTGTTGGACAACGCCGCCCAGACTCGAAGCTGAATAACTCTGCATCAAATCCATAACGACGGAGGCACTTAAGGGGCCACTTCATGGGCACCTTCCCCTTTTGGTAGAAAATTATGTCAGCTTCTGTGATCTCCAGCTGGCCAGAACTAAGACACTGACCTTCCTCATTCACGTTCATCACATGGAAAACGTTTGGATGAAGATCATTGATGTCCGTCTTGCTGGAAATGCAGCCCATTATGGACTCTGTGGGAAGTAAAAAAAAACAAAAACAAAATAAGACGCAATTTCCGTAAATCACGACACAAAGTACAAGTAAAGACTACAGGTTTTTTCAAAATGAAACAAAAAGAATCACTTTCAACACCATTTCATTATTTATGCCACGACACTCCGCGAGGACATCCTAATTTCTGAAACGAATAGGAAAAACTTCACTCACGTCCGCGTCGTAGAATCGGTTTGGCCCATTAATGCAGACTGCAACGCGGGAGGGATCGGAGCGAGGGAAATACGTTTGTGACGTTTAAGGGAATGCAAAGGTGGCGTGCGTGGAGTTATCCCCCAGCGACCACCGGTCATGAGACTTCCCATGGGGGAAATAAATCGTGGCCCGACTGGATAAAGAGCGAGAGAACGTAGGAAGAATGAATGCTGGACCACGTACGCGAAGAGGAGAGAGGCCCAGCCACGGGGACGTCTTAGAGCGGCACCTCTCGCGAGGAGGGAGAAAGAGAGTGAGGGAGGCAGTCCCCTTTACCGATCGATAGCCGACCGGGCCAGATTAGCAAGCGACTGGAGAGAGAGAGAGAGAGGGGGAGGGAGGTTCCGACGCCTAGGGGAACGGAAGATACGTTGCAGCCGCCGCTGTCAGTTGCAAGGGCCCCTGGGCCATGCGTAATAGGGGGAGGACAGGGCACGCCTCCGATTTGCACGGTAAGAGACGATGGGAACAATAATAAGGGCGACGATGCCGGAATGTGGCGAATTATTTCGTAAAAAAACCAACTACCCTTCCAAGATCTCATTTAGGATGGAGAAAAGCGATTAATTCTTGATAAATACTTCCGATAAATTTAAGGGGTTTTTCCTGGAACGAATATACTTAAAAATGGTACGCAAATATCCAAATATTAAAAAACTTGCAACATGATCAGCAAAATAAAAAAGATCAAACCAGAAATGCTTTAACGTACGCACATGAATCACACCCAAAAATCACTGCGTGCAAAATGACGACAAAAAAATACGTTAAACGATCTGCACACTTGGCCAAACTTCTGCTGCAAAATTACGAAAACTTGGATAAAAATAACATTAGCCTATACGTCCTTACTTTAAGTATTGTACTGCAATCGTATCTTATTATCCTTTTTATCAATATGATATGATGAGGTCGTGCGAATTCTCCCTGCACATATCGTTCAGTGAGAGCAATAAATAACGTCTCCTTTTGGATGAAACTTCAATAATCTACTGAAATGTTATACTGGCTGACTCAAAATACGCCAATGAATGCGGATGAGGATCAAAACCGATAAATTAAAGATTTTGTTAGGGAGTAGGATGCTGTGTTTTGCACATTACTCCAAACCATAATTATAACAACATATATTGCACTTTACCAAGAAGATATTAAATCGTAGCATGTATTTCAAATTTCAACGTAACCTCATCCATTACTTTCTACCCTGCGATGAATAGAAGGTCACTTGCGATGACCAATTCATCCGCTCATTACCGCAGCTAGTCTCCCAAGCGATGGTGTGAGAGGAGCGGGAAGAGAGCAGACGAAAATGACGTAACCCAATCCAGGATAGGGAAGATGACACGAAATGGCATCATTGTCGACTGGCTACAGCAAAATTCTGCGGAATTCGAATAATTGAACCAACTGATCACTAAGCGCGATGAGACCGAATCTAGAAAACCATTTTCAAATATTTACATAGCTAATAGGCTGCAAAGCTAACGTGATCAAAATAAGGGCATATTTGTCGAAAAAATACATTTATCAATAGTAATAATAGTATTTGTTATTCAAAATCTAGCAAGTCGATATTCTCGAGCATGAAATGCATCCTGGAGAATAAATGTAAAAGCAACAACGGATAGCTGATATGAAAAATACATACTGGGACTGATAAAAATTTTACCTACAAGTACATATTTTCTTTTTGGACAACTTACTTCGATAATGCTCATGAGAGTCAAATTTTATCTTTATTCAATTTTGAGGTGTTCAAGCATTTCAAATTGGTCAAAGATTACCAGCAATAAGTTCCCTTGAAATTGAAAATATGCAAAATTTCAAATATTAGACTAACGGATATTGTGGTTCATAGCATGGTTGTTACTTTTGATTGAACACATACGGGTTCCTGATATCTTTGAAAATTGCGATTTTTTAAAGTGCTGAAACTATGAATTTATCTATTATTAACACAAGTTTTTTCTCATACTGATATTGCATGAATATTAACTAAAACCGCTAGAAAAATCAATTATATAGTTCGTATAGATAAACAGGTTAAAAACGAAATACATTATTACATACTAACAGGCAGAATCTAAAACATATGATCACGAATATATTTCTAAATTTACAAGATTGGTTGAGTATTAACCGATGGCAACAAACGCAAAAACACCCCTTAGAATTACTAATATCGAAAGATCATGTTATGCAATATTATAAAGGTAATAAAGGTCCTCCAGTCTCTTTAACAGTCATTATCCCGATACCAATACAGTATTTATTTTTCTAGGTGGACTATTACTTCTTACAGTATTATTTCAAAATTGAGCAATGCATTGCATAAAAACTAAACTTGTGTTAAAATACGAGTACTCACCACATTAACAGCCACTCTACCATACTGTTGTTTAAAATGCTATCTCCACCCTAGGGGAAATATAAAGAGACAAGAAGTCATTATACAATAACACTCCAAACAAAGATGGCATCTACTCATTGGGAAGACGAGTGTCAACTGGAGGTGATAACAAAAAAAGCAGAAACGATATGAAAAACTTAATAGCCGAATGTGGTTGGTGCATGACGGTTGATGTCGTTGGTTAAAAAACCATTTTATAGTACCTCATCATAAAGAGTTTATTGTTATTTGCACAGCATAATTAACGCTGCTATTTGAAATTTTATGACAAATTTTGAATGGCTGTAACGGGAGAACGTAAGCCGAGGCGTCTTAAAGGTACTGTTGCCAATTCTGCAAGCAAGTACACTGCGCTTGCTTGTATAGGTTTTGGAATCACAATTACCGCCGTTTATGAGTGAGTAGTTAATGAGTATCTTACATCTTTTAACAAGATGAACTTGCAAATCAAATAATACGTTTATGATATTAATTTTATTTTTCATTAAACAGGCTCTTGTTCAGTCCCATGAGGTCTTCTTTGGAAAAGTATGGAGCAAAAGAGTTCGAAAGAGCTGACGAAGATTCAACTCAGGCCACTATGTTGTTTCCTAAGAGATCACCTAGCGAAATAAAAAGGCTACTTGAAGAGAAGAAAGATAGGGGTTCTCATTAGTGGAAAAACACAAGTGAATAAATATGTAGCATTACTAATTAGCAATGGAAGATATAAATGGATCACTTTGTAGTCAAACATTTTTTGTTTCTCAAAGGTCGAAAAATAATAAATTATCTCTTAAAACTAAGAGTAACAGTCAATTGAAGGACTTGACGGAAAATACCTTATCACCGAAACAACATGGTTGTCTGGATAATTTGGCAGGCCAACATGCAGCTGCTAAAGGTTTGAGGTACACATTGTTGTATTAACGAAATGTTCATTGTTTTGAGTGAAACTTGTAAACTCGACGTTTCAATAAAGTTTTATTTATTCATATTTGTTTAAAGACGTAATTGTTAACTTGTATGTATTAACATTACTACATCCAAAATTTTTCTATTCAGATCTGATTCTTTGGAATCGAATTTGACTGCAATGGAGAAATTTCTTGAAAGAGGAATCAGTAAAACCAAGCCAGGTTGTAGGGAACCCTCAAACTTGGATTTTAAACCAGCATCTTGTGTTTTGGATAAGAAAAAATCAATTTGTGTTAATGATGCTTTTGATAAACAGAAAAATCCCTCTAAAACTTCTATAATTAAGTCCAACGAAGCTTCCTCATCAATGTCAGGTATTGTGTCTATTAAAACGTTATTTGAAAAGGAATCTGGAAGAGTAAGTGGCCAATCTGGCAGGGATTCTCCAAATGGTCAAAGTAGTGTTAAAGTTGAAGACTGTGTGAGAAGTGACATAAGCAGTTCAAAGACAAATGAAGAGAATCGACATGTCGAAAACCCTGCTGATGATGCATCTACACCGGAAACCGATGGAAGCGATATTTTGCTCTGCCCTTTGTGTTGGAAGTCTTTTGAATCTAAAGATACACAGTTTACACATATGAAAGCTTGTGCTACAAAAAATAATGTGTCAACAAACCAGCTTTTAGATGCCCTTGAGCTTATACAAAGACAAGAAGCTGAAAGGAAAGCATTAGGTCTGCCATTGCTGGCCTGTAAGATACCAAAAAAAGTCAAGAAGGTATATTTTATAATATAGGATGTAATTTTTAATCTTATTATTTTCATAAACTGGCATTTTATGAAAGTTTTCTTAATTCTAGAGATAAATAAACTTCTTTGGGGTTTATTGTTTCATAATGACAATTCTTTAAAGTCATTTATGTATGTGTAAATTGCATAAAAGTAGCAGTTCAACTAGTTTTTTTACACGAAATATCTATCCTAATGTTTCTCAATCTCAAATCTGTTAAATCACTACATTATACAATAGCAATATTTACTTTGTATTTATACAAACAGAATCAACAGCATTTTTATTAGTATTCAACTGATATTTATAGATGTTTAATTATGCACCATTTTAATAATTTGGCAAATTATATTGCCCGACAATATAGCAACTATTGCTCAGTTTTTCTATCAATTGGCTAGAACAATGGTGCCCAAACCTTTCAGCTTGAGGACGACATAACCCATTTCTTCACTCATTACGGGCCACATAGTCTGCTTCTGCCCTCTTCACAGGCCACACCAAGTCTAAAATAGAGTTGATGATCAACTTTAGGAATGAAACTAAAGGATTTAGTTGTGAGTCAATATTACTTGATGTTTTATGAATTCTTTGTTTGTCTGTATTTTTGGCTAATCAGCCTCTTGGACTATTATAGCCACAACTCCTTCCACACCGAACATACACACAGAAGAGAGGAGGGAAACCCAGTGCCAGCATTAGTCTACTCTTAACAAATAGCACCAAAGGGGCCAACCGTGCAAGTCAGCGTCCCTTCCGAAGGATGGAGCACTGACTTGCATGGTATCCTCAAAGCACATGAGTAGGGGTAGGATTGTAGTTGATTCCGGGAGATTTCCACCTCATGAGTATCAAATTTCAGGAGAATTTTCTCTAGGTCAAAAATCAACAAGTTAGCAATGAAACTTGTTTTATTTACTTATTAGAAAACATAATGATTATTTACTTTATTTTATTGTTAAAGTTAGAGATGCCACCTTGTAAATTGCTGATTCAGGCAGTTATTTACAATAAAACTTGATTTACTTATTATTTAGAAAACATGAATATTTAACCTTCATTTTGTTTTAACATTATTCTATAAATTATAATAAAAAACTCTTAAATATAGTATTACTTCAAAAGCCATGTTTCATTTATTTAATTTGAATTTTGAACTACTTCGAACAGTCTCCAAAATATCTGGTTTTCATAGTAAAAAGGCATAGAAATTTTTACTAGAGTAATTAAAATTGGTGCATATTTGAATTTCTGCCTTGGCACGATCCTCACTTATTTTGTTTTGACCTTTACACAACAATGCATTGATAAAATTAAACACACGTTCGCTGGCTGCATTGGATACTGAAACTGAAAGCACAGACATTACAATTTTCTTTAATTCTCAGCCAACTCCATTAACTTTTTAAAAGAAATTGAAAACAATGTTGAATGTTTCTTGATTGGTTTAAATTGTAATAAAAATCAGGTGACCCTTTAGTGGTGCATCAGAGGTAGTAACCAACATGATCCAGTATTAGGAGTATATTTATACATTAAGTATCACTTCATTGAAATCAAAGGAAATGATTCTACCAAAATCTCAACTTAATATAAGGTAAAAAGATTAGTAAAGCTGAAAATTACATGATTACAAAGATTTTGGGTTCCTGGTCAAGTTCTACCAGATTCTGGGAGACTCCCGGAATTCCGGAAGAGGAGGCAACCCTAAGTAGGGAACAGAATGATCCCAGGCTAAAAAATCTGACCTCAGCCAGGTTCGAATCTGGGGATCTTTTATAAATGCATTTATGTATTATGGGAATAGAGAGGTAAAGACAAAAAAAATATTTTTCTTTATTTGTAATTTTCTTGTTGTTACATTGTGTCCCTCGATTGTTAAACTCATGGCAGGCTGGATGAAGACACTCTGCAGGCCGTAGTTTGAGCACTACTGGGCTAGCATTTAAAACTTATAGAAATTTATTTTTTTAGTACTATTAACCATAATGCCTGTGAATCACTGTCTTAAATCTTTTGCCAGAATTACTTAAATTATAATAAAATAATATAACTGTTCTTTTCTGAGATATTTGCTCCGAACATCTATTATGATACAATACCAAAAAATAAATAAAATAATTTATTTATATTTTGTGAATGATTATTCATTTTTTATGGCAAAATATTTATTTTATTGGATATGTTACAGGTTGATCATATAATCACTGTATCATAGTTTCCAAATTAATATATGTTAAAGATTTTGTAGTTAATGAAATTCTTATGTTATAAATGACTTAATTACATTGACCCCTTGAACAACTAGTGGTATTCTATTTTTAATATCTACTTTTAGGACTCTCTTGTCTCATCAATTAGACCAAAAAAGGCTTTAGATGGAAATCTTCAGTTAGGACTTGCATTGTCTGTTTCCCTCAAAGAGGCAGAGCAGCAAAAAGAAAGGGATCATCTTTTGGAGGCTGGCTTGTTCACTGAGGCTGAAGAAAAAGGTTTACTGCCCACTCAGGAAGTTGAAGAGAAACATTCTTTAACTCCAGCACCAATATTTCTAAATGTAGGGAAAAAATCTACCAACCCGATAAGCAGTCTTCCCAAAACACGCAAGAGAAACCTGAAGTACTGGAAAGGAGGGAAAACCCCAACTCTTCTGAAGAGGACAGAAGAGGATAGGGAAAGACTAATTTCTGAGAAAGTGGCCATCATTCTCATAGGAGATGATAATACAAATCCTGTGAATTCAGCCTTGGATTGCAAAGAAAAGCTTAAATGGGAAATCGAATCAAAGGAATTGAGGAAGTATCTCAACAAGGTGAGTTAATTTATTAATGTGTGGAAAAGTAGTCAAATGACCATTTGGTGCCCGAATAATTCCTCATTTTATACTGAAGCAAAGTTTAGTTTGATTTTATTTTTTTCATAAAAGTTTTGATGTCCCATATTAATTTGCTTCACGAATCAAATTTGTATCTCATTTATTCATTAATGATATGGCCAAAAATGGTATGGGCAAACCTAATATTTCTACTGTATATTTCCTCCTTTTTATTGATGTAACATTCATTTACTCAGAAAACAACAGAACATCACAAAAAAATGTGACAGATTTACCCACATAACATTGTGTTTACAATTAACAGTTCATAGACACCAATGGGAAAATATTTCTTTTAGAACCACAAAAATTATTTTACAAATTCTTATGCTTATAAAGAGAAGGGGGAATAATAGAAAATTTTTATACCTAAGAGTTAAAAAACAATATACACAGGCCCGGACATAGAGACCCAGGGCCCCTAGGCAGTTAAGTTGGTAATTTAGCAAAAAACAAACTTTACTTTTATTTTTTATTTATTTAACGTACTTTGACTTTGACAATATTCCAGAACGTTCCCTAATCAAACATTCTAGAATACAAGTCCATGACATTCTAGAACATTCTTGAATGTTCCATAGTATTCCACAGAGTTCTAGAACATTCAACACTTTTCCAGAGTTTTCCAGGACTTTCGAGAACTTTCTATATGCATACAATATCGAAATATCTAGAACCCACGAGAATGTTCCTGTACTACCATTCACTAATCATTTCCGGAATATTCTATCTTACGGGATTATTCTATAAAATCCTAAGACACTATACACTAGAAAATTCTATCACATTCTTTAGCTTCCGTCGCCAACACTACTCGTATCGTAACCTTAACTAACCTCAGCAAATTTGCTTGGAAGATAAAACCTTTGAGCCGAAAAATTGAAATTAATACAACTTTCTAAGAGACACTTTCAACGCGAACTGACAAGTAGTGACAAGTTATAGAATGAAGTCAGGTGCGATGCAAAACAAACAAAGAACACAAACATAGTGTTGCCACTTGTCTTATCAAAAAATTAACTATGGTCAATTATTTTCTATTTCGTTCGGAAAAATTGACATATTATTTTCCGTGTCCTGTGTCCTCAATGTGTACCATTTCGGCCCCTGGTTGGGGCCCCCGCCGAGGTTGGGGCCCTAGGCAGCTGCCTAGTTTGCCTAGGTAGAAGTTCGCCGCTGAATATACATATGTATCATAAGATGAAAATTTAAAATGTATTTAATTGATATCCATCACTCAGTGATGATAGTGACTTGGGTGCTCCTGTTGCTGCCATTCTTATTTCTTCACTTGACTTGGGTTAAATATACACCCGACATGAATTAAATAAAAGTACAAAAACTAATAATTATTGCACATTTATCCTCTATGATTCATGAGATATTGTTGAACTATGGGTGAAATGATCACTGCAGTCCGAGAGAATGTTTGTTAGTGATTTCAAAATTGCAAAAATCTGTGAATGAAAAAGTTTGTGGATATTTAAGTGCCCTTAAGTGACAACCTTCAAGAGAGAGATTACATATATGCCTTGCAGCCATCACAAACTTTGTATTATTCTTTTCCTCATTTGAAAGCTTATCTTCTTACATCCTTAGTCTATGGTCCAAGAGGGCATTTACACATCATGCATTTCCAATTTCTCATGTTTTTATTTTTAAATGCTTAAAAATCAAGCCAGGTGGCCAACCTATGGCAATTAAATTCATTCCTTTAATCTTTATCATCCAAATGATGCTGATCAATGGAACCTGCCTATCATGGCCATGTGACACTATATGGGATGGAAGTTTGAGGCAGTATTTTTCTTTGGATCACCTCACATTCAAAGTTTAAGATGTGTAATATTGCAAATATTAACCTTTTCAGGGCATGCGATGCCATATGGCAATACTTTTTATGGTGCCTCCAGAATCATATAGTGAGAAAATTTTGAGCAATTCTGTGGGAAGTATTTGAAAGTGTTTTTGCATTGTTTCTCGAAGTTAACCATGAATAGGTTGGCTAAGAAAGGTGAAAGGGAGTTTCCCATTGTTGTACCGTAGTTTTGTTGGTAGAACTTGTTGTTAACTTGAAAGAAATTTTGGTTTATGCATAAGCGTGTTAGTCGTACTAATTCATCTACTGTTTTTAATGGTAAGTTTTGATCGGTGAGCCATTCTTCGAGGAATTGTAATGTTTCATTGATGGGAACGCTAGGAAAGAGAGAAGAAACATCAAAAGAAACTAAAATTTCACTGTCCTGTAGTATTATGTCTTTAACTTCGTTAATGAAATGAGGACTTTTTTATATTTGAATCATGTTTGATAGGAAATAGTTTAAATTGGTCATTAAGCCAACGTGAAATTTTATATGTCGGGCTGTTGATAGACGAAACGATGGGTCTGAGGGGAATGCCGTCTTTGTGGATTTTGGGTAAGCAATACATCCTAGGAACCCTGGGGTTTGAGGTGTGAAGTTGGAGGCTGAGTTGTTTCGTGATGAGTGTGGTGCATGTTTTAACAATTTTGGTGGTTTCTGATATCATTTTATTGATTGGATTTTTTTGTATGTTTGTGTACGGCCCTTCATTTAGTATTTGCTCAACTTTGTCGAAGTATTGGTCTTTTTGCATAATGACTACAGTGTTCCCTTTGTCTGCCTTTAGATAAAAACAATTTTTATTATTAAGAGACTTGATGGTGTTGTGTTCGGAATGTTTATGTTGTTTTTTATTCGTTTTTTTGGCAATGTTTTCTGTTATCTGTGATAATGCGGTAGATCTGATGATATTCTTGCAGTTATTTGATAGGGTTTTAATAGAAGATTCAATGTCTGCCACAATGTCATCCATAGGTGGGTTTTTATATGGAAGTGCGTATTTAAGTCCTTTTCCGAGTAGGGAGAGTTCTTCGTTAAGTATTTGTTGCTTAAAACATGATGAATTTTTGCATATATTAACTACTATAGTTAGACTCTGATTTTGTACCCCTATAGTACCACCTCCACTTGCTGCCCATGAATCATTGTGAATGAAACTTCCATCTTATGATTATATAGAGCAAGCATATACCTTGATAAACTGCCTCCCTTTCTTTAGCGCCAGTGTCAGTGATGGACAAATGGTGACGCTAAATATGAATCTGGCTGTATGTTTAAAAATTATGTTAGTGTTTGCAGTGCTTCATGATTTCTGTTAAAACAGGGAATGAAGGAATAAAAAGTCAAGCTAGACGTTATTTATTGTTATTGTCTATATCTGAGAAAAAACAAAGAATTTATATCCACCTCAGGAATGCTGTGATTAACATTAACAATTATCCAAATTTTTTAAAATGAAAATTACTGTTTAAGATTGTGAAATCCTAAATTAGAAAGCATTCATATTGTTGAATGATTTCATTTCTTGTGTTTTGCCTTTTTACAGTTTAAGTTTCGAAGTAATATTTTTTTTAATTAGCTCCATGAAAAATTAAAATTGATAGGCAAAAATTATTAAATAATAGTTTTTTAAGATTTTCTTTACAGTCAAAGGATGCAAAAATTTTATAAACAAACTAGGAGATGCCCATTGAAATTCAACAGGAAAGTTTTTTGTGAAATAAAAAATGAACATAAATATACATTGACTTTCTTTGGATGACAAGAAAACAAACTTTCGTTCTTTTAGGCATTCATTGTTTCAAGTTTCGAAGTACCTAATTTTAATATGCAAATGATTAATGTTCTACATTTAAATGTATTCCTTCTCGTAAATAAGGCAACAAATGTTGTCTGCATTGGTTGCTAAGAAAATAATTTCTCTCTCTCATACTAATTGTAAGAGCATTAAAAGCACACTTTCACCCATAAGGGTTGAAATAACAATAGGATTTTGAGATTTAACAATGTAATGGGTTGGCATGGCAACCCATGGCAAGATTTTTTCCCAAAATATGTGAATTAAACGTTTAACATGAGGAATTTCGAACTGTAGGCGGGAAAAGATGAACAGAATAAGAAATGTCATAGTTTTTTCTTTAAAATGGGTTAGTTTCGAAGATCATAGGTTAATTCTTTCTAATTTAGATCTCAAAAAGAATAAAAGCCTGCAAGTCAAAAAGTCGATTTTTACATGTTATGGGAAATGAAAAGGCCTACCTTGGAGTCGAACCTAGGACTTTTTTCGAGGTGTCTTTTCGTCATCATCTTACAATATTTGAATCGATCATTCCTGCCAAATATCAAAAATGAATCTCATTCCATTATTAAGTTATTTGCATTCTTATAGCGTGACAGAGGGAGCCACAAAGGGGCCTTTTATTATTGTTAGATAATTCCTAAGCATTTTCCCTTTTCTTCTGTATTTGGCACTATAAAGAATTTAACATAAGTGATAGATATTATATTCTTATTTCCTTTAATTTTCAGGAAAATATTTTATGGAAAATGACAAGTCTGTCACCCTCTTCCAGCTCCAAAACCGAATACTATGTTGATAACCTCTCTTGTTTTATTTCACCAAGCAAAGTTACTGCTGGTAGCAAGTTGAAGCATTTGTCTCAAATACCAGGACGAAATAATACTCCAGTAAGTTCATTGAAGCTGAGGGCGAAAGTAGTATCAATGGTATGTTGAAGGAAATAGAACTAAGTTGGATATTTGTTTTTTTTTCTTTTTATAGGCTAAGTCCTCCACTGTGCAGTTGCATGAAAATACAGACAAAGGAAAGCAGGAAATAAGTTTTCCAGCCTATATGTCTTCTGATTTGAAGCCAGATGCTAGTATCGCTTCCACAAAGAAGGTTGTGAAAAGAAATCTGTTTGAGGAAAAGTCCAAACACTTAGAACTTGACATGAAACCAAATACAAGTGTCACTTCCACGAAGACAGTTCTAAAAAAGAATTCATTTGTGGAAAGTTCCAAACCTTTGGAACAAAGCACACTGTCTCAAGATTGGAGCATGTTGGTTGGTAATCATGAAATGAGTGATGTCACCATATACACCCAGGAGGATCATGAAATTCCTGCTCACAAGTTGGTGTTTTTTGTTCGATGTCCAGCAATTTTAAAAGAATTAGTGGAAGAAAAGACCATGGGAAAACATTCATCATGCATGTTGATGTGGATTGAGACATGCCACAAGGCAGCATTAGTATTTCTAAAATATATCTATGCTGGTGTACTTAGTGAAGCAGAAGCTTTGAATAAGACTGTATCGAAAGATTTAAACGTGTTAGCTGAAAGATATGAAGTTAAAGATCTTTTAGTGCTACTTGATAAGATACATGGCTCCTCAGAAGTTAACGAAAATTGGTTAAATTCAAGTTGTTGCAATGTTGACAGAAACAGTTTTGTCCTTGACCAAAATCACTCATTGCTACCAGAAAATCCCAAAATAAGTAAATTACTTCAGGTAGAAGTGAAAAAAAGTTTTAGCATGAAGAATGATGATGTTGAGGTTAACCAAAATTATGAGATTATTTCAGGTTCTTTATCTCCTATTGTTAGTGATATTGGTAGAAATTCTCCAGATATTTTTGAAGCTACTACAGCTGTGAATTCACCAGCAAGTGTTGAAGTTATTGAAAATGAGCCTGAAATGTCTGCAAAATCTGATAGGTTAAATGGCTGCTCTCAAGATAGCAGAGAAAGCATTGATTACCTTGTTAGTTTAATGGAAAAAGACTCATCATTTCATCAATCAACTGAAAATGTTCCTCAAACTTCAGAATGTGATGATTCTATAAATAACAAAGGAGATGTATTGCATCAAATTAGCATAAACTCTCACGTTTCAGAAAGTCCTATTTTCTTAAATGCTAGCTCTGCCTGTGATAAATTTATTGAGCCTGTTACCCCAAAAATTCCCTTCCATAACAGCGACGCTGAAGAATTAGTTGTTTATTCTACACCTGCTCTGAAAGAAACAGCAGTTCTCAAAAAATGTAGCAATCTGGTTGCCAAGAACGATTTTAATAGAATATCCAGTGATGTGAAAAGGAAACTCACAAGTCCAGATGACACTGACAATACTACTCCCACCTCTAAGAAAATGTGCACTAAGGAAGATAGAGATTCCATGGACTTGGATAACAAAGAAAAAGAAGTTGTTGACCTCACTCAGAGTGGCTCGGAAGCAGAAGAAATTGCAGAAAAAACTCCTCTTAACGATTCGGACATTTCTACTGTACCTCCTCCAGTTAGTGAATGGTGTGCATTAAGTCCTGCGGGAGATGAAACGGCTCTGTGTTCTCCTACTGCTGGCCCTTGTGAGATGTCATACATCAGCAACGTGTGGGATGATTTTGATAACATTCCCGATGTGCATAACGTTGACCTTGGTAAACCTCTTTACGACAGTCAAAAAAATTGTGTCACAGAGAAAAAGGAAGATTCACCCCATGACATTGGTTCTTCAGATGATTGTGACAAAAACAATCTGGATAAGGTTGTGGATCGGAATGATAAATTACCAATTTCGCCAAAATTTCGTGACAGTCTTGACCATTCAATTTTGAATGATGGTGAAGAATTGGGAAAAGTTATTCCTTCTCCAGTTAAAAGTGCTCGAATCAGTCCTGAGGAAAATATTGATATTACAGAGAAATTACTTGATGCATCACTTCAGGGAATAGACAATAGTATATATTGGAGAGATGAAAACGAGCCGAGTGTACAAAGTGAAAAATGTGAATCATCATCATCTTGTCAAACTCCTTTAAAAACTTCCTTGAATGTGTCAAGTTCAAAAATTGAAACCCCAGCACACTTGAGACGCACAAATATCACACCTTTGGCTGATTACAGTGCAATGAAAACTCCAATGTTGCATGTAAGTTAAAGTTTTCATTATTTTTTTATTGTGTTGAGTTACTGAGTTTTGAGCTGTCACATAAAACAATATTGTATGCATAAAATTCGAGAATTGATTCATGATTTACTAGAAATTTTTAAGCGACCTTTTATATTATAGCCAGAAATCTTGCTAACTCACTATGCATATAGATAAATATTGAAATTATATGCATGCTTATGTTGTTTTAACCCTGAAACAAAGCATTTTATTTCATAATGGAAGCTCTAAATCTAAAATAGAATGAAGACTTTTCAACTTTTAAGCAAAAATGTTGAATCACTGAAAGACAATGTTAATTAGCATTCTGGTATTTTACCTAGTTTTTTATTTTTCATTGCAAATTCAATCTTAATTTACTGTTCCATGTAAATTATTATGAAAATTAAATATTTTTACTTTTGATATGTGATTTCTCAATTTTCTTTTCTTTTGACCCTTTTAGTGCCACACCGATTTTGGTGGGTATGTCCAAAAGTGCCATGGCTATTTCAGCAATTTGGCATCAATCTCTAAGAAAAATCACATACACGCTATTTATTCATATTCTTGCCTGATTCTTTCAGTAATTGCACAGATGATTACAACTATTAATTATATTAAGGGAATGTTAGAGTTCATCTTGTGATTTTTTGTTTTAAAAAAATTGTTTTAATAAAAAAATGAAAAGTCAATTTTATATTGAATAAAGTATGGTATTTAATTATTTTCACTAGTATATTTAACTTATTTTCATAAAGGCAAGACATCCAGGTAAAACATTGCAGAATCTCGCGAAAAATATTAAAAAATGTAATTACAAAAAAATATTATTTTGCATAACTGCAATTTTAGTACTTTTTCATCAGTCTCTATGAAAACTCACATAGATGCTATTTATTCATATTTTTACGTGTTTCTCTACTAGTACTCATAACATATTTATTTATAAAATTAAAAAATATTTTGCTATGATTTTACATTTTTTTTAAAATTCACAAATATCTTCTAAAATTTCGCAATTTTCTTTCTCTAAATAACATTTTGCGTCACTTAATGAGTTTATATAACAAAGCAATTCATCATCCTCAATCTTAACAGTGAAATTATCATTGCCTATAGAAGCCATCTTGAAAGAATAGAGGTAATATTTCGCGAAATTGAAAATATCATGACTCAACAAATAATCAACTAAAACCAAAAAGAACAGAAGATACGTGAACTACGTAGTCTCCTCTTTTGATTGATACCATCATCTTTTGCCATCTGTCATTTGCATGTGGAACTATTAAGAGTTTACGCTTACTCAGCATGGTCGACGATTTATTGTTGTTGGCACTTCACACTTAAGAAGCAAACAACGGTATATCATCGCGTGGCTCTGAAAGTGTTAAACCTTTGTTTTATGAAAAAAAATTTCGGAAAACTAAATTTTTAAATAAATTGTGAATATGCATCATAAGAATTTCAATTGCTTTGCATTTTAGAAAGAACTTGATCGATATGGAATAAAGCATCTTAAAAGAAATCAAGCTAAGCAACTATTGAGGCACATTTACAATGAATTACATCCAGTGGTGTCTGCGGAAGCTGAATCCTCGGCCAAAACATCAGATCCTTCTAATCAGAGAACGGCAGAGGTAATCTCTCCTAACAGTAAAAAACAGCAAAAAGGAAATAAAACTCCAAATAAGAAAAAGATAACTTTTCAAAGCCTTGATTCAAGTTCTGATGAGCAGTCATCATCTGAAGAGAGGTAAGATTTAATATAATCTATAGTAAATGTTTTAGCAACTTCACTTGATATTTATATGTTCTTAGAGCAAATGCAAGACAGAAATGGCAGCTGAAAAATATTCTGGTTGGAGCAGGGTTTGAACACAGTAACTTTAAATTATAAATCAGTCTAGTTTCCCAGAATGCTACTCACTGAGCTGCCACTTGTGTTGAAGTTGGTAGAAATAAATAGTGGCGCATTTTTTACATTTTCTATTATAAGTGTGCGTGTGTACAAACATGCACATGGTATGTAGAAAGTTTTAAATTTGAGCCAATTACCATGGCCACACAACTTCATTAAAAATTTAGAAAACTGACAATTATCAACTAGTGGATTTTAAAATCTGTCTATGCTTTTTCTTATCTTTTAAAAAATGAAATTTGGCTAATTTATTAAAGAGGTGCATCACATAGTGTATTTTTTATTTCATTTTGCTTTTAGTTCAAATAGCAGCTCAGAATCGGTAATTTTGGAGGAATCAATTTACGAGCCACAATTTGAATCTCCAGTCAAGGGTCTGACTTTATCCCAAAAAGGTATTTAATTGTTGGACATTTAAATGTTTTTATTATAGAGATTTAATTGCCATATTTCATGATGATATTTTCTTTGTAGACTTGTATGTTGACATTCCTACTGGCATGAAAAAGCTTGTTGAAAGTAACCCAACCCTTCATAGAAAAATTCTTCTTTATGAACCAATTTGGATAAATGATATCAAGATGGCTCTGAAGGAAAATGGTGCTAAATTTAACATGAATCAATTGATGGACTATTTGGATGAGCAGGTGAGTTCAATAGAATTTGAAAGCAGTATATAAATTTGAAACCCATCTTAAGATTTTTAATTTGTATACCCTTAATCAGTGGCATAGCTAAGATTGTGTGGGTCCCTGGGTTAAATTTTTTTAAGGCCTTTACTTTCAGTCTCTTCTGGGCCTCGCAGATTGTGCACCAATAGCTACACTACTACCTCTAATAGTAGACTAATCAAATTCTTTAGCATGTTTGGAAGTACTGCAGTTGCTGGCAGAAACTTAAATGTTTTTAGCTTGGTCATCGATAATAATGTTAGTATTTCTTCCTTTTTTATATGTTGTAATTGTAATGTAACATTTTTATGCCACATAGTCCATATTGAATTATGAGAGCTATTTAGGGCTATCTTGTTGAAATTTAACAGTTATCTTACATTTTAGACATTCAATTTGTTTCTTGCATGTTAGCTGCACCTACATTTTGTAAAGTAAAATTTGGAAAAGAAGTGCAGCTTACATGCAAGTAAATACAGCATTTAAATTTATTTTAGTATAACTTTTCTAAATAGATTAATTCAATCTATACATTGTACTTATATTTTCTAGCTTTTATAATATGAATCAGCTTTAAAGTGCATTGGCTTAACTGTGAATGATTGCCTCTCCCACCTATGATTGACCTCAGACATTTTATTTTCCTTCATTTAATATATATATTAAATATTATTTAATTTTCCCCTATTGTCTCGGATTACCTCTGCAACAGTGTGATCAAAGCTACATCACATTTTAATTTATTTAGACTTGATCACTTTCTAATTATAATATAGAAAATAATTTCTCAACAATTATAATTTAATTTAATTTGTCTATAAGTGATAGCAGGATCCAGCATAAGCCGAGTTGCCCCGTATCCCACACCTCTCCAGGGACACCCCAGTGGCATAACTACAAATTCTTGGTCCCACTGCGAAATTTTCAAATGGACCCCTTTCAAAACTAGAAATTCTTCCAAAACTGTAAATTATAATATTTAGAGATTCATAAGGAAGGAGAGGGGGGGAAAGATAGTAAAGTACAAATAAAAATACATACCCAAATGAAAAAAGAAAAAATATAAATATCTTTAAAAGGAAACAAAATGATCCAAACAGAACTTATGATGCCTACTTTCCATTTAATCATTTATTTAATACTTATATTGGCTTTAATAGCTTTAAAGTCATCGCGGGTATGTAGCTATTTGTGTTCCTAAATTTCATAATTTAGCATTATAAAACATTAGAAATACATTCAAACAGAATATTAAATTGATCACGCGGATTTGTGCAGCAAAAATAACGTATGTACATAATAGAATATACCAAATCTGAGTCCAACAATAGTTGTTGCTATGGTAACACTCGTAATGAGTGATAAAAACTGCAAAATCGCCAGTATGTATGCGAAATTCTAAGAAATACAATTGATAAGCAAAATTCTACAATAAAAATTAGAATCTTCATTCCTTTCCTCATAGAATAGTACAAAACTTGCTCTGATATTACAATTCTAAGATATTTTAATGTGCAAGAGAAAATTACCCTGCACGATGGATTTCAGATTTCCCATGTAAATCAAGAGGGAAGGATAGTTCCTGGAATCGAATCCAGGGCTTCAATCTTCGCAGCAAAAACTATCCTCGGGAACTCGGCCCATGTCGCAACAGATTTCCACCAAGTTTCATGAAAATTATTGGTTCAAAAGTTAATAGGGAGGGACAGACAGACACAATGACAAAACTATAAGCCTATTTCCATTCTGGAAATTAGGCTAAAAATAATAAAAAAACACAGGTACAGAATTGTTATTCATTGCCGGGCAGGGCGAATCAGGGCAACTGCCCTGGGCCCCGCACTTTGGAGAGGCCCACGCTTTGATATCACTGCAAGGAAAGCCTAAGTTAAATTTGACTATAAGTGTTAACAGGACCCTGCATGAGCAGATTTGCCCCATACCCCACACTCTCTAGGGGCATCCCGGTGGCATAACTACAAATTCTTGGCCCCCCATGAAATTTTCAAATGGACCCCCTTCAAAACAACCATACTAAAATCATTCTACATTCGCTAAATAAATGTTGATATAAATAATATAATGTACTTTTTATTAAATAATTTCATTTACAAGTTACAGAGAAATAGCATATTTGACAAATAGAATATTCTTTTGGTACATTTCTTTGGTAAGAAAAAATAAGTTATTGTTAAGGAAGATTTTAATCTTATAACAAATGTTTCAAAGCGGTATATTAGCCTCTGATCTGATAATTTATCACCTTCTTAATTTGATCATATTACATATAATGATTTGTCCATCTACTCTGAGAAATGATTTTAATTTTCTGACAGATTCTAGTAATCACAGCTTTTTTATTTAGACGTGTTACAGGAAAATAGGGGGTGTCTGTGGTATAGAGGTAAGGGCGTTGGCCTGTTATGCTAAGTGGCACCGGGCACGAATCCTGCAAAAGTGGGATTTTTTCTGAGGTCGCCCGTCCCCCTACTTGTACGGTTTGAGGAGACTGTGCAAAAGTAAATGCTCGATCCTTCGGAAGGCACATTAAACAGTTGGCTCCCTTGGTGCTCTTTGCAAAGAGTAGGCAAATGCTGGCACCAGGTTTCCCGCCTCCCTTCTGCATGTGTGTCAGGTGTGGAAGGCAACAGGAAACTACCACACCATGTATGTATATTCCCTAGTCAAAAACCAATCAGTTTTTTTTTGCTTCTGCTGTAAGCTCTTTGATCTATTATGTTGAAGTAGTTTAGCAAAGAAGGGAGTGAGCGATTGGAAGCATCTTAGTGAATGCTTAAAGTCACATGAAAACTGCCCTCAACATTTGAAATGCCACAAAATGCGGCTTGAAAAGGATTTGCAGCTTAACAAGAATAAAACTTTACATGAAGATGTGCAAACACTTATTAAGAAAGAAAGAAGTCATTGGAGAAGTGTACTAGAAAGGTTAATTAATATAACCTTATAATTGGCCAAAAACAATTTAGTTTATCATGGATGTTCAGATAGATTATTTAAACAGCATAATGGTGATTTTCTAGATCTCGTGGAACTACTAAGCAAATTTGATGTGGTTATGAGTGAGCCCCTCCCTATGTACTGCATAACCTTATTGAGGTGGGAGGGTTTGTGTACTCTTATGAACCAAAGAGCTATGCCCACAGGAGATAATTCTCCTGGTAGGACCACCCAAGCTGGAAAGGTCTGAGGGGAAGAGTCAGAGTAAAAGGCAGTCTTGTGGTTTTACAGTCTTGGAGTTTTACTTCCTCCCTGTGCAAGGGCAGCAGCTTGCACAGTACCTCTGTAGGTGGTGATCATGTAGATCTGAACAGCTACAGATGGGTAATCACTCTTGTGAAACTGTGATGAGGAAAGCAAGGGGACACTACCTCATTATATTTTCCATGATAGGACTGAAACACTGCAAGTACCTCTATGGACCTCTCTGGGGTAAAATATTCCGGAGGTAAAATAGTCTCCCAATTGGTTCTCTGGGTGGGGTCTGCCCAAAGGGATGCAAAGAGGAAATGTATCAGTAATAAGAAGGAAGCAAGTAGTGAGAAATTAAGAATAGGCACATGGAATGTTAGGATTATGAATTCAGGGAGAAACTAGAGAACTTAAAAAGGTATAGCAGGTCTTAGTGAAGTTTGGTGTGAAGGAGGTGAGATAAATTCAGATAAATTTAAGATTATTTACTTGGGAGGAGAGAAAAAGGAAAGGGGAGTGGGTATTATGATGAGAAGAGAGATATCTGAAAGAATTATCAAGGTAGTAACAGTTAATGATAGATTAATAACCGTAAAACTTCAGATGGAGCCAGTGGAAATGCTTATAATTCAAGTGTATATGCCAGCAACTAGTGCTGGTGATGATGAAGTAGATGACATGTATGAACAGATTACAGAGATATTGGAAGAGGAAGGAAAAGGAAGTATCACCGCTGTAGTAATGGGAGATTGGAACAGTGAAGTTGGAGAGGGACAGGAAGATAACATAGTGGGAAAATATGGGCTAGGGAAGGAAAATGAATGAGGGGAGAAACTTGTGAAATTCTGCCATAGAAATAGATCAATTGTAACTAATACATGCTTTAAGCACCAACAGCAGAGACTTTACACATGGAGAAGCCCAGGAGACAAGAAGCGATACCAGATAGATTACATACTAGCTAATGAAAGATTTAGAAATAGCATTAAAAATGTGAAAACACTAACAGGAGTAGATATCAATCCCGACTCGAGCCTTTGGGTGGCAAATACACAATGTAAACTGAAGAAGAGAAGCATATGAGTTGACAAGAAATGGAACACAGAGGAGCTCTTTAAGAACAAGGAGCTAGAGGAAAGGTGAAAATAGGAACAATGTAGATGAGGAGTGGAGATACATCCATAGTAACATTAAAGATGTTATGGAAAAGAAGGCAGGAAAGATATCGGGTGTAAGCAGTGATGAGCTGTAGTGGGCTCGTTTGGACTCGCAAGAGCCCATTGTTAATTTTTAAATTTGCAGGCCCATTGTTAAATTATCGTTAATTAGGCGTTCTTTACCAGCGAACTGATAATAGCGGAATGCCTTATGGGCACGTATGGTCCGCCCATCACTCGTAACTTTCGTCTCCTAAACCACTGGACAGATTTCAATTAAATTAAGCATGGATGTTCGTTATTAAAATTTATCCCCCATTTGTGATTTTGAACTGAATCCATCAATTATAACTTCCACTTTACATAATTACTTTAATAAACTTATACTCGTATCTCGTTAAATGTCATCCGTCAAGCAACAATGAAATACCAAACTTTTCTCTCCCTAGGTCTTATATGATCTGTAAGGTACCTATAGATTAAAAAATTTATTCAGATAGAGAACAACATTCACTACAAGAAAGCCCATGAGACCATATACCTACAAGTTATAGTTTTGGAGATAGAAATTCTATAAAATCCCGCGCAAAACATCGCATATGTTAGTAGATGGTAGCTCGTAATCACTTTGGCTCCAAGTTGAACAGTTGTATAAAACTCCTTAAGCCAAAAAAATTGTAGGGTAAGCCCTATGCATTTCGCCCACTAAGTGGGCATCTTCAGGGGAGAACCTGCCTTGGCAGTTGAACCTTGTTCACTGCCAAGGCAGGTTCTCCCCTGAAGATGCCCACTTAGTGGGCGAAATGCATAGGGCTTACCCTACAATTTTTTTGGCTTAAGGAGTTTTATACAACTGTTCATCGCATATGTTGTTTACATCTATTAAATTGTGTGGAAGTGTCAAAGTTGTCTCATTACATCTAATAATGAGCAAATTCCAATTTCACTTTCATCATCCTCCTCCATACCCACATCTCAAAATTTTTCTAGATATTTTTCCTCCTTTCTCCTTGCTGTCCACCTCTCTGCACCATAAAGAGCTATGCTCCATATGTAGCATTTCGCTAATTTCTTCCTTGTTACTACATTTATTTTCTTGCTTGTGAGAAACTCCTTCTTGTTAAATGCTGCTTTTGCCATTGCAATCCTACTTCTGATGTCCTGTGTACTACTTCCATCTTGTGTTAAAATCCTGCCAAGATATTTGAAACTACTTACTTGTCCCTCAGAAACGAAACAAAATATGCAATAGTATTTAGAAACGAAAGAACAGGTAACAACGGTAACAAAACACGGGTACTGCTAAATCCAATATTCTAGCTTTATTATTTATTCATTAATATTCATTGTAGGTCAAAGTTGACTTTACGAAAAATATAATACTATCATTTGAATGTGACAGCAATGAGAGACTGCCATCTAGGGGTGACTACGAGAGACAACCCTAAGTGCAAATTTTTTCTCGGACTCGCATTTAAGCTGAGGAGTGATTTTTTCACGATAGATTTTGTCAAAAAACATTGGCTTATATTCAGGCAGATACGGTAATAAACTAATTTTACTCATGAATTTTTCAATTTCCCGGTTTTTTGTGCCTTGTGACAGTGGCGTTCTAGTAATGCGATTATTATTGTTCATGTAATAACAAGAATTTATGTAACTTTTCTGTTGATTATCTGTGAAAAATCCTAACTTTTGCGATGATATATATTTAAGCACTTATGGCTAAATACGTCTTTTTACTTTCTCCATATACGAAGTATAGAGAAAGTATTGTTTTCATGAAAAAAGTTGAATTCGAGATTTCAATGGAAATGCATGTTTTAAGGTCCTGTGAACACGTTTTGACTATTTTCTCAATGATGTCTGTCTGTATGTGATAGGATTTTGTGGGCACTTTAACTCAAAAACTTACACTTGTATCAATACCAAATTTTATATTTAGAAAGAGTGCTATATAATAAAGAGTTGATTAGGTTTTGGCAACAATCGCTCAAACGGAAGTGGATGTTTATGCTAGTCATGTTTTGGTTTTTGGCAAATAACTCTTTTAAATATTCATAAATGTAAATGTTGTTTAGTATAAACTTCATAGATAATATTATTCTGTATAACTTTTGTTTGAAACATGTTTTCATAGAACAAATTGTTAAGGAGATATTCCATTTATTTCATATTTGCTTTAATATTTGATGAATGTAAAACAGTACTGGAATAAAAGTCGTAGGAAATTTAATTTTCTACAACCTTTGTTCAAAACATTTTCCCATATAATGTGTTGTTGAGGAGACATTTTAAAAACTAAATGTTTTAGCTGCCACAACCACACCACCTGCCGGCGACTATTGTAAACACTTGATGCTCCTTTTTATTTTCTGAATTCTGGAGCTTCGGGGCTATATCCAATATCAGAAGGCTACGGTTTGAGTTTATTTTTGTTCTTTGTAAAGTCTTTAAAATTTCTCCCAGTTTATTATCATTTAACTTATATGGAAGTTTTAGAAATATTACAGGTATGGAGAAAATCATGTGGTGGCCACATCATATTTTTTCACTGAAATCACAAAAAATGTTTTGGTTAGGATGCTGGCTGCTGCTCATAAGGGCAGGGGCACGAATCCTGCAAAAGTCTCTAAATATTGTAATTTATGGGTTAGGAGGAATTTTTCCTCATTTAAAATTTCACCGTAGCCGCCAAAATAAATATTTAATGAATAATTTTAGTGATACGAATAAAAAGATTATTTTTTGACAAATATTTGTAATTTATTTATTTCAGTGCATAACATTTCGTATTGCTCAAGGAAACCGCCATCAGAAAAGGAAAAAGTCATCAAAGAAGAAGGCCTTCTCTCTGTCGCAACCTTGTAATCAGATAGGAAGAAGTACAGACAACATTAGCTTTTCACAGCCATGCTAAATTTTTTAAAATTTTCCTACCGTCACAGAAGTCATTGATGTAGTTGTAAAGTATGTTGGATCCAACATGTACCAGATGTACATTTAAATCAAATAGATTAGGTAAATGTTATTATGACTGGCTGTGATAATTTATATCAATATGAGTTGTATATAAAAATTAATTATTTTAGCAATGGGTGTGGTATTCATTAATTAATAAATTTTATGAATATATTTTTTGTAAATAATTTTAATGTTTTGAAATCTTTATAATGAAAAGGTTATATGAATAAAATGTTTTATTAACAATATTTGTCTTAAAATTATGCACAATTAATGTTGGGACATGTGAAAGAATGGAATATGAGTTAACATGAGAATGTTGCCTTTTGAAAATATATGTAGTTATAATTAATCTTAAAACATTTTAAATTTCTTATATAGATATATACAGTAGCAGATTTGAATTAAGGCCAAAGTAGGCAATGCCCTAGGGGTGGTGAGATTTCAGGATGGCAATAAAAACAGGATGTCAGGGCGGGAATAAAAAAAATTATTATTATGCAGACTTTTGATGAATTTAACTATTATGATCTGCAGACGGACAGAAAAACCAATGCATGAGAGATGATTTTAGAAAAAAATGCCAAAAAGGTGGCGGAAAAATAATTCGGCCTAGGGGCAGTAAATTTCCAAATCCGCCACTGGATATACTGTATTTACCTGAATCCAAAATGACCCTGAATCTAAGACGACATCCCCTTTTAGCAGACTGTCAAACCAGAAAAAAGATTTTATGACCTAATTTCTCACTGACTGTATTTGGTGTATATTTCGAACACACGTATTCAGTGTAGGTTTACTAGTTCATTAATTAATTGAAATGGTTTTACAATTTTTTTTTAAATTAAAAAGAATTTTTTAAATGTATTTTTAAAATTAAGACAATTAATTAATTCCTGATCGTAAGTTTGCAATGAAAAATACAATTATTTTATCTTGTTTAAAAAAACATCCATTTAATGCGTAACATACTTCCTATGGTTCTATGACAACTCGTCTCGGCCATTTCGTCGCGCATCAATTTGCCGTGGTTAGTTTGTCTCGCGTCAATACATCGCACGACAAATTCGTCATGGTGTCTTGTCTTCCAATTTGTCTCGCAACGAATTTGTCTCCCAACGAAATTGTCATGCGATGAATTTGTATAGCAATGAATTGATGTGGGATGAGTTTCTTGAACAATGTATTAACGCGTGAGGAGTTGATTGTGTGATGAATTGAGCACCATGAATTGAAGTGCGGCGAATTGACGTGCGATCAATTGACCGCGATGTATTGATGGTATATGACTTCGTACTTGGATTTAAGATGACCCCCGATTTTCGCAAGCTGAAATTTGGAAAAATACGGGATAAATACGGTATATATATCTATAATAATATAGCTACTTGTGCCTCACTCACTGACACAAAACTCTTAGGTACTTCACATTGCATAATAATAAAACAAAGCTGTAATGTGTCTAAATTTCAGTTATTATTTACCAATATGGTTTGAAAAGTAAAAGACACTGTGATTGCTTGTATTGTAGAAGACCCAATATTAGATTACAACATTATAGTATTAGAACTAACACCATGAGCCAACATATTAGCCTGTTAACACGTCTTCTCCCACGTAGCATTTCCCAGCCTTACTCTTTAATCATTTCTGTTACACTATCCTCATTCCCAAATCTCCCTAACACATAACGCGCTGCCTTCCTCTGGACCTTTTCTATCTTATCTGTGAGCCCTTTTCCATATGGATCCCAAACAGGCGTCGCGTACTCTAACGTTGGCCTAAGAATGGAAGTGTAGGCTAATTCCCTTGCCATCTTTGAGCACCCTCTAAGGTTTCTCATTACAAAATGTAAATTTTTGTATGCTTTGTGACCTATGTTTTCAATATGCAATCCCCAATCTAAGTATTTCGTCATTAGGACTCCTAAATACCTACAATGATCCGACTTCGGTACTTGCTTCCCATTTATCTTGTAATCATAATTGCTACTAACTCTCTTATGTATAAATTTAATATATTTACTTTTATTCACATTTATATTCATCCTATTTAATTTTATCCAAACTGCCACCTTATCTAGATCTTCCTGGAGAACTAAGCGATCATTTTCGTCCGATGACTTCCTATAGATCAGGGTTTCCCATACTTTTTCTGCAATGGAACACTTCGCAAACCTGGGAAGTTTAACGGAACACTTAGCTTATTTTTTAGGTTGGGTAATTCTACTTGTAAAAATTTAAAAAACATTTTATTAAAACAAATTATTTATTTAGTAATTATTTTTAAATATAAAACTATAATAATATAATATAAACATAAAAATATGAATAAATAAAGCATTTAATGACTTTTATGATTTTGAATTCTTGAATTGCATATCTTCTTGATATCAGGCACAATATTGGTAAATTGTATTCTAATATCTGGTGTGGCGTCGAGCCTGTTCCTGCACTTTGACTTCGTTGCAGCATAATAAGAAAATCCCGCTTCGCATGAATAGGTTGTAGAAAATGGAAGTAAAACAATAATAGCTTGTTTTGATAAATTGGGGTACTCTTCTGACAAACTCGCCCAGAAATCATTCAAAGGCTGATCTTTGTATTTTTGTTTCAAATCAGAGTCACTAATTAAATCAATTAGATTTTCATAGTCACTTGCGTTTAAGCCTACTGGTTTAGCTGTCACGGAAAATGGATTCCGAACCCAGGAATCGTCCTTAGTAGTTTTCGGAAAATATTGTAAAAGAGTTGATTTCAAGTTATGTAGGTGCTCTAAAAATGCCTTGGAAACTTCGTAATCTACTTTAAAATTTAATTCATTCAAACATTCATGTAAGGCAGGAAAACAATCAAAATTATTAGATTCAACCGATGAAATCCAAAATTGTATTTTTTTATCAAAAGATGCAATTTTATCTCTTGTATTAAAAACTGTAATACTTTTTCCTTGTAATGATAAGTTAACTTCATTACACTTGGTAAAAATATCTGCCAGATATGCAAGTTTTATCAATCATGAAGGATTTGTTAAAACTTCAACAAAATTTTGTACTTGTACTGAATTATTTTGTACCTTCAAGAAGACCAATACCTCACTTCGAAGTTCATAAAGTCTTAATAGTGCCTTCCCTCTGGATAGCCATCTCACTTCAGTATGTAATAAAAGTGCTTTGTGTCCACTACCCATTTCATCGCACAAAATTTTAAATAATCTGGATTGAAGTGGTCTTGATTTTACATAGTTAATCACTTGCACGGCTTCATCCATAACATTTTTTAAATTTGTGGAAATTTTTTTAGTCACCAGTGCTTGCCTATGCAAAATACAATGACTGCTGGTGGCTCTTGTAGCTACTTTCTGGATGCGTGATACAACACCTTTCATCTTTCCTACCATTGCTCGAGCACCATCTGTACAAATATCAATACACTTCTCCCAACCTATCTCTTGATTTGTAATGTAATCATTAATACGGTTAAATATATCTTCTCCTGTAGTTTGTCCATGTAAATATCCACACATGAGTAAATCTTCTTCAAAACTTTTATCATATGGGTAACGAACAAATACTAGTAGTACAGCTAGTCCTGCGACATCTGTAGATTCATCCATTTGCAATGCATATTCACTGCAAAGTCCAAGACGACGAATTAACTCTTTCTCTATGCTAGTAGAAAGATCTTTAATCCGTCGTGAAACAGTATTATTTGATATTTGTATTGCATCTATTTTTTCAGCAGCCTGTTCGTTAAGAACAAGTGACACCATGTCTTTCGCACATGGCTTAATGAGTGTCTCTCCAATCGTATGAGCTTCACCATTAAGTGCAATGCGATAGCTCACGCGATAAGATGCCTCTGTTGCATTTTCAGTTTTAGCCATTGTAATCATTTGAAGTTTGGACTTTTCTAGTGAGTCACGTCGTCTCTTAAAAAATTCCATGTCTTTTCCTTTATAATCACTGTGTATCGTTCCGAAGTGCCTGCGGAGTTTTGCTGGAGCCAAAGAACTGTTTGCGAGTATTTTATGACATAAAACACACATTGCATCAGGAGCATCCGAATTGCCAATACACGTAAATCCCAAGTTTAAATAACTTTCATCGTACTTCCGTTTTGGTCTGTTCATAGATGACACTTGTTCTTTAATATTAGATTTTGAAGAAACCACGGGTTTTCGATCATTTTCTTCTTCAATGATAGACGTATTGGATGTATCATTAGAAGTTCTTGGCCTTCCTTTTGTCGAAGTTCCAGTTTTTAACCAAAAATCCATGGGTAGTTTTTGAATAATATTTAAATACTGTAATAAGGACAAATTTATCAACAAAAAATTTCAGTTCAAAGTCGATCAAATTTTAAGGTTAAAAAACAACACGGACTTACTTATGAAATTTCCCGCAGACCTTTCCCTCCCGAATTTATACACTGATGCCGAAGACTGTCTTTTGATGAAGAGTGGAGGAGAGCTGTGATTTCATTTTTAAGACATTTCCAAATATACAAAGATGGAAAGTGCTCTTCATTTCTACTAAAATGTCCAAGATTAGATGTGTGTTTGTTAGTAGTTCAACCGGCAGCCTAGGGAGAGCAGCACTGAGTTACGATGGTAACTTATAACTCGTGGAAACGCGCGAGTGGTTGGTTCGAAGGTCCGTACATTGGTAGTGGGAACGGGGCATTATTTACACAGCGCCACTTTCGCTTAAAACACCCACACACGCGCACACATACATAAAGGCAGGAAATTTAAAATTACTTTTCATTTATTACTTGAAGTAGATAGTAGAAGATATTTAAATATATTGCAGTGTATAAAACCTTTCCAAATTGTCGCGGAACACCTATTCAGGTTCAGTGGAACACCGGTGTTCCGCGGAACATAGTTTGGGAACCCCGGCTATAGATGATGCAGTCATCCGCAAACAACCTAATATCTGACTTTACTAAAACCGGGAGATCATTTACATAGATAAGGAACAATCAAGGACCAATAACACTTCCTTGTGGAACACCAGAGGTCACTTAAGCTTCGTTTGAAAATTTCTCCCCTATTCTGACCTTTTGCCTTCTGCCCTCAAGAAAATCATTTATTCAGTAAACTACTCTCCGATCGATATTCATGTCCCATAACTTTTCAATTTATCTATCATGAGGAACTGTGTCAAACACTTTTGAAAAATCTATTACAATCGCGTCAACTTCCTCTCCTTCGTCTATGGCTTCAGCTAGGAGCTGTGTTTCACACGAAAAACCCCTCCTAAACCCATGTTGGTTTTTAAAAAGCCAATTATTCACTTCCCAGTACTCTCTTATATAATCTACTATGACTCTTTCCATGACCTTACACACGACCGAAGTTAAACTGACCGGTCTATAATTTTCTACATGTTTTATTTTCGCCCTTATAAATAGGCACTACCGTTGCCAATTTCCAGTCATCTGGTATTTTAGAGTTTTGGAGTGATATATTAAATAATACTCTGATTTATGGAATTATTTCTTCTAAGCCAAATTTTAATATTTCACTTGATATATTATTTGGCCTTCTTGATTTATTGTTACCCACTTCACTATTTTCCTCATTATGTCCCTATCTCTTATCCTAATTGACTTCGCAGTAGATGCAACCCTTTCATGTTTCTGTCCTCTCGAGCCTGAGTGGTAATCTTTAGGAATCCAGGGAAGGCGAAAAGAACATAGCTTGAGTTTTGTGCTCATTTAATGTCAGCCTGTTTGCCTTGCACCACTCTGACATAATCTGCACAGTCTCATCACTAATATCTGTTAGAAATGTACTATTGCCATTAGCTGTTAGCAGTGGCGTAGCTCGGGTCTTTGGCACTCCTAAGGGAGGGGAGGAGCTTGTATCCCTAGTCCAAGCCATATGGCAATTTTTTTTGTCGCAAAGTACCAGGGGAGAGGGGTCCTCTGTACTCAATTTCATGTGTTGGTATCCTTAGGCAATTCCCTGTTTTGCTACCCCATTATGATTGCTCTGGTGAAAATAAGACCAAATTCAATCAAATAACGATATCCTAATCAAATCAAATATATTAACCAGTTTAAATAAGTTTTTTAAGTATTAAGGACTAGTAAAAATATCAATGTAAATGATATTTGTTACTTTTAGTATTACTGTGTAACCATATTGTAAGACAAATTATTAACGAGGGAGCTGGAGGAAGTAGATGGATCGCTTGGTAGGGTGAGGTACGGTGGGGACTTTGTGGGCCACGGGACCGCTGCGGTAGCTGTGAAGGCCTGCCAAGAACCTTGAAAACTCGAAGCTCCTGATATGAAAGATTCATGGATAGAATATTGTATATGGTATGGGAAATTGTAAATGTAATTTTTAATATGTATATATGTTAAATTTTGTAACTCTGCCACCAGGCCAGGCGCCCACTTGTATTGTAAATAGAAATAAATAAATATAAAAAAAGATGTAAACAATTATATTCTGAACATATTCTAAATTCAATCAGTGCTGTATATTGATCCTTTATTAAAATGGAACTTTCATATTGAACGTTTATGCAATAAACTGAACTCAGTGTATTATCTCACACTCGGTTAGTGCCGAGGTTCTAAAGACCATATATTATGCTCACTTTTATTCACTTGTTACATATGGTATAATTTTGTGGGGCTCTTCTACCCAACTAATTGATATCTTTAAAATACAAAAGAAAATCGTTAGGTCAATGTGCAATGCTCCATTCAGAGCACACTGTTGCCCCATTTTTGAAAAATTAGGTCAGTTAACTATCCCGTCTATCTATATTTACCATATTGTATGCTAGGAAAAATATAGCCAATTTTGTTAAAAACTGCAATTACCTTAACTATGATACCAGGAGCGGTAATGATCTGCATGTTGTGCAACAACATTTATGAATCAGGTATGCATACTTTATGCATTATTACATATGTATTATACATGTACTGTTGTTCTATCTTATACTGTAATTTGGGTTATTACCAGTACTGATTTATCAAAATTAAATTAAATTTTGAAGTTTGTGCCAATGGACCTAAAGTAAGATGTATTAAATTTCACAATGCACTACCACTGTCCATTAGACATTGAGTGAGAAAGCCTTTTAAAAAAGGTATTAGAGTACCTATTGACAAAGTGTTTTTACAGTACAACAGAATTCTTGTAGTGTCTTGTTTTTTTCTCTTTTTTTTTGTCCTATACAGTACTTTGTAATGTCACTTGGACAAATAAATATATTATTATTATGCCCCCAGGTTAAGAACCTCTGGTCTAGTCCATCACTGCAGTTGGTGACAAATAAATGCTAACTACTCATATGTTCCAATTATGAATATGCATATCTTTGCCAAAGAATACTGTGAGATCATGCAAAAGCATTGTTTTTCTAAAGATTAAAAAAATAAGATGTCAATTTTAAATGTCGTAACCATTTAAATGTCCACTGTTTGTCAAAAATTACGTGGTTTCACGAGTAAATAAACCAGAAGGTTTCATGCTAATAAACCATGCAAGAAATGCGGATTAAATGCTTTTATATACATTCTAAAGCCGTAAAAATGTTTGGTTTTGAAGCCACCTTGATTTTTCGTCTGATTGTGAGAAATTTTACCATATAAGATAAAATTCAAATCAAGAATGAGTAATTCATCCTACATCAATAATTTTAATGTTCTTCAATCCAGAATATACTATTATATTAACTCGCAGTATAAAACCAAAAAACAGTCTTTCTTATGGAAAATAATTTAAAACTTAATTTAATGACGGAATTTGTACTCATCCCTTCTCCGTTTACAATATGAACTTCGCGGTGAATAATTTTTTCTTGGACCAATATGAACTGAACGTTTTGGCGAAAAGAGAAAGTTTAGCTTATGAGAAAGTACGTGGTTGGCTGCATGTATTGTATAACGCTTATCTTTTGTTCGCTCGTATGATGCGAGAGAATAAATGTTCAATAAATAAATGTGATTATATGTGTAATCCATTACTACAATTTTATATGATGTTTTCCGTATCTCGGAAGCAATATTTTAAGTTGCATTAAAAGGTGAACAAGGAGAATGATCGGTTAATATAAAGGATTTCATCAAGGTTTATTCAGTGTATAATTGTGATTTTGGCCTGAATTCGTCACAAGGAAACTTTTAAGAAAACCTTTTGTCATTCCGTAACAGATTCATAATTTAGCATCATACAATTTTGTCACATTTTCTGCATTTATTGTTTTACCTTGTATAATTGGATACGTGAGGAAAGGACAATTTATTGTATACATGCATTAGCCTTTACCTATCTTTTGAAGGTCATTTATCGCCCCTGGCATTGGTAGTGCGTTTATTCACGTAGGCAGTGCTCGTTCCAAGAAATAGTTTCCTTTTTTCTCCTCAAAATCTAGCGGTAGGGTGATGTCAGTAGGGGATACCGATAAAACATTTCGCTCTTGAATCGTGGCCTTAGACCTTCAGTGAAGACGTCAAGGTAACGATGGGGAAAGATGTGTTTGTGACTGTAGCGAGTGTAATAAGCTTTTGTTTGTTACTAACAGTTAATTACGTAGGCAGTTTTCAAAACTTATCAAAGCAAAAGAGCGGTGAGAATTGTTTCTGTAAGGTTGGTTTCGTATTTATTTTGTAAACAATTTTGTTGATTAAGGCGCTCAGTGTTCAGCCCTAATAACATAATTTTCTTTCCAGTTGGAAGGACGAATTGACGATTGTAGCTGCGAAGCCGAGACAGTCGATCACTTTAACAATGCCAAAATTTACCCTCGTCTTAAGAGTCTTCTTGTGAAGGATTACTTTAGATTTTATAAGGTATCGTGTGCTTTGAGTTTTAAAGACGGCTTAAAACTATTTAGCATGGAATTTGACTAAAAAATCGACAAATTAGTTGTTATTGAATTGTCTGTACTCCATATTTAGTAATTCGTTCCGAACTTCATTTTATTTTGGCCATTCAGTTTCTTATCCGAATTAATAAAAAATTATGAACCGAAAAAAATAAGTCAACTTTATTTAAATTATTTTTTATATAATATTATTTACGAGATTTTGAAGGTATTTTGTAGACATTGCAATTTTCATATACATCATTTTGCTAATGTATAAATTATTAATAATATTTGACTAAGAATGCATCAACATTGAATGAAGTACTTTTGGAAAATCTTTAGTAAATGCAATTGTGTTGAGACATGCATCACATTTGAGTCTTCATGTAAATACTTAATTACCTAATTTAGAAAAAAATATATCTAAATAAGTTATATTAGTTTGTTATAGCGTGCTTTTTAAATTTTATGATTTGAAACTTAAAAGTCAGGAGTGTATTGCTCCAAATTCTTGTCACATTCAGCTAAATGGTATTTCTTTAGTAATCAGAATTGGATTTAGCAATATAAATTATTTTTTAAAGTATACTTGTTTAAGTTGCTGATAAGATTATGTAACATTTATTTGGTACATGATTCTGTTGTTGCTGTCAGTATTATTTTGTAATTTATTTAAAAAAATATTATTATAAAAATTAATGTGGAGTAGTGAGTTTTTCATCGAATTGGAGGTTTTGGGCTTTGAAGTTCAGTTTTGCTTTATTTCCTTGGGAGATGTATCTCAGCTTCATTTTATTTCACTTCATTTTTCTACATTTCTTTTGTGTGATGTGTGGCTTCACATTTAATGAAATATTTAAAATGTTTTTTTATTTTGCTGGTTATCTGATAACTTCATTTAAAGGAAACCCATAGATAGGTAAATAGAACAATATTTAACTCATTTTGATTTTATTTGTATACAGGTGAATTTGAAGCGGCCATGCCCATTTTGGTCTGATGATAGTCGATGTGCCATTCGTCATTGCCATGTTGAGAAATGTCTCGAAGTAAGCCATATTATATAACATTAGATTTACTGTTCAATTATTATTTAACTAGTGTTTAATTATTAAATGTGTATTAGTTAAAAGTTTCTTGACAAAAATGATAAATAATGTTTTTATTGGAAAAGGTGCAACTATAATAATGAGGTTTTTTTTTTCCTTATTGAAACATTAAAATGAGCAAAACATGAATTCTTGATAAATTTTATAACTTATTTCACATATCAGTAAACACAGCTGTTATTTTTCCTGATGTTATTGCTTGCATGTAAATTTTGTATAATTTTACGGTTTTATCTGTTATTATTATTTTAATGGTGCATTTCATGTGGAATAGGAGGACATCCCAGTTGGTCTCAAAAACAAGATAGTTGATGATCCTATTTATAACCCAGCAGAAAAGGTAAAAAAAACTTAATGTTATATTTAGTAATACATTCAATCACTGGTGTTATGTCTATTTATGTAAAATAAAAATAGAATTCTTTAAGCTTTCCTTTTAAGTTGTCTTATTTGATAAGAATACAGATTTGCATTTTCCTATCTTGTCATAAATTATACATTTATTGATTGAATTTTTGGCAATTTATACTGGAATGGAATTGTGTATTTTGTTTGTGCAACATTTTCTCTGCCATTGATTGATGTTCATTCTACATGCTTTATCTTCCAGTATTCAGAGGCAGCGCAAGTGAATGGGTGTGATGAAGACCATGATGATGAGCTAGGCTACCTCAACAAAACCATCAGGTGAGTCAACATTAATTATATTAGTGATGGGCATTGTCGTTCTTTTTGTGGATTTGTTCCTTTTCGTATCGTTCCACAGCCGGAACAATACGAAGGATTCGTTCCTTTCGTTCCATTTGCATACGTATGAACTTGATTAAATGTAGGATTTCCTGTGATGAATGTTAGAAAACTGTTTGTTGATATGATTTTTGATTCCTTATTTTCTACAATAATTTTATTAATAACAAATTTGTTAATGGCAATACTAAATGACATGGGCGTACGGTGAGGGAGATCTCGGGGTCAGAACTCCCCAAAATTTTCGAAGGAGCTTTAAAAAATTGACTAAGTAATCTAAATCACTTCATTGGGCAACTGCTATGTAACTAAATTAAACTAGATAGTGTTTAGTTTCATTCTGAAAAACTTTCTGAAAATATCTTCCAAATTCCACTTCTTTTGCGCTTTATTTATTGGTATGAAGCAGAAAAATTACTGTTTCCAGCAAGGCCTATTTTTCATCACTGATATTCCTCCAATATTTCTCTCTCTCACGTTTCAAATGGTAAAAACCTTTGGTGGAAAAATTAAAAAAAATTTAAATTAAAATGAATTCTTAATAAATTATTATATTATTAAAATTAAGAAATTAAAGAATTTTTGTGGAAGAATGGTAAAAATCTTTGACAGTATTTTTCCTCTGAAACAACAAAGTATTATAAAATTATTACGAATTATATTGTTTTAAGTGTGGTTGTTTCTCATCTATTAAAATCCCATGCACTCATAATATCCCTTTATTCACAATCATTTCAAAGTACAGAAGTCAAATCTTGCAATCCCAATAAACAATAAAAAACATTTCGTTGCGCTGCAAAAAGAACAGACACCACTCCAGTGCGAAATACCCTTCTGCGCATGTCCAATTTCGTTCATCCAACTCCGGAACGAAATTCTCTGAGAAGGAGAGGCTACGGACAGTAACTCACAGATTCGGTTCATATTCTACCAGTGGAGAGTTTAGGTCAACATAAGAATACCTTTTCAGAATTTTGGGCCAATGGCTTTTAGTTGAAGAGAAATAATTGTGAGTCCTAGGAATGAAATTTCTGAATCCGAGTGGAGTCCGAGTAACCATTGAGTCCGAAATGAAATCTTCCGAGTCCATCATTGGTAGAGTCCGAGAAACCATTGAGCCTGAAAGGTCCGGAACGAAATCCTGAGTTTGAGGAACGAGATTTTTCAAGGCCATGGATTCATACCGGCTGGTGCTGGATTCATTTCGTTGGAACGAATCCTTCCGGAATGACACAACACTAAATTATATTGTTGTTTTATGATATATTTTTAAAATGTTACACTGAAATGGGTTAGATACAGCTTTGATTTTTTTCATGCTTTCATACTCTTGATGTTTCATTTAGTTGAAATGTTAGTGATCTACCATTTTTGAAAATCTATTTCTTCTTAAATCGGTATTTGTAAATCAACATGTGTGTGTTCCTGCTTGTATTGTTTGTAATAACTAAATCTGATTGTTTTGTACTATTTTGTACTGCCAAAGAGTCAAAATTCCTTGTTGAAGTAAAATTTTCTTGAAATGAAAACTTCAGCCCTCATACTAGTTTTTTAATTTACTCATAATTAGAGTTTATTTAAACCTTTATTTATCTTTTTCTCATACGAACATATTAAGTTAGAGATTACCCACTTACACTAAATTTATGCAGTTAATTTTAAACTGTTGATTAAGACATATTATTTATTCTCTGAAAGCTTTTCTTTCATCATATATATAATGTAGTTTGCTATTCCTTTCTTGTCTATATTTGGTAATTGTGAGATCTTTCTGTTATTCATAAATTGCTAGTTTTATTTGTATTTTATTAAATTGATTGATGTCGAAGTTTTGGTAACTGCATTTTATGATATTTTTGTGTCATGGTGTATCAAATTGATCTTGAACAGTGCTACAACATATGAAGGTTTTGCACGATGGAAGGCTCATGATGATGCATTGGATAACTTTTGCGATAATCACTATGGAGAAGAATCTTCCTCCACGGCTGAATATGTAGATCTTTTGCTCAATCCAGAGCGTTACACTGGTTACAGAGGATATTCAGCGCATCGCATTTGGCGCAGCATATACTTGGAGAATTGTTTCAGGTAATGCTTCTTATATAATCTGATGTTGTCATTGATTTTATAAAAGCTTATGGTAAAATTGTATTAATCAGATATCAGTCTAAAACTTGGACCCTCGAACTGCAGTCCGCTGGCCATAAGTTTTATGGTCATCCCTTGGCAACTTTAAAGTATGCATATTCATATCAGTACCTGTATTGTGGGTTTTTTGAAACTATGAATGAAATCAAAATGATGTTTTCGAATATGTGAATGTAATATGCTGTGCTTTTTTAAAATTTTAGGTTCATGACTGACTCTATGCTTCAATAAATTCTTAATACAAGTCTGCCAAAATTTTAATTTGGGTTGCTCATTCATTTGACATGCCATGTGTGTGCCAGTCAGCAATTTTTAGTCTTGTATGGATTTTTTAGTAAAATGTTTGGTGACATCTATTTTAGCTTAGCAGTGCAATAAATTTGAGAGAAATCATAATTTTCCATCACCTATTTGAGAGAATGTCTTTGTTCATTCTTAATGCCATATTGTCATGCATTAAGAGAATAATTAGTTTCTTTTATGGAATCACTTAATATTCTCATGTTTATTGCAGCTTGGAAATGTTTCAGATGATAAAACCCAGAAAATTAATGAATGGTTGCTAATGTTCTTATATCTCATGCATTCATACTGTAATTAAATGGATGAAAATTTCCTACTGGCAGATTGGAGGGATATTTACTCTATTGCTCAGAAAGAATTATGGTATTATTAAAAGATATAAATATGCACATTTTAATTTTATTCAATTTACTTCTTAAATTTTTTATCTCTCCAAAGTGTTACTTAACTAACTTTATCATTACATGTTTTAAGCTTTTAAATCCAATGGAAATGTTTTTGTAAGTCAATTTTTAAAAATTGAGGTTTTGCTATAAAGTGGAGATATTTTATTAATACAAGAATGCTGGTATTCTAAATTTAGTCATAGTTAATAAGGTAACTTAAGTGTTTAAGGATAAAAGTTTTTCAAAAAGGACAATTATGCATGATAGTTTAATTTCAAATTGGTTCTGGACTTTTTGAGTGTGTTACATAATGTTAAGCATTTCCATGTTATATCTGGTAAGTATTGAAATAATATTTCGGTGTAAGCTTCATCACAGAATTTTTGATGGGATTCCTATTACAAACTTGACTTAGTGTTGTGAAATGTTTCATGAATCTTTTTGCATGATACAAAAGGCTTTCCTAAACTTCATTGCATGCTTAAAAACTGTTTTTTAGCCATTTGCTTTTTGGGGAAAAGCAGTATGAAGCTGTTTTATACATTGCTGGAGCATAAAACTATATTTTACGCATTAATCCTCACTAATCTGGCTAACCAGTATGATGATCAATAGTAACTCATTTTATAAAATTACAGCATTATTTCTTCCTTTTTGGTGTGATTAATTAATGTAACTCGAACAAAAATTCAGTCAGCAGACCTGTAGCATGTTGCTTCCATCAAACTAGTTGAAGACAATTATTCAACTTCTCAGATGTTAATATAAATAGTCCTACCTTTGGTATTGCTTTTTTGTGTGTGGAATATTGTGAGATACATTTGACTAATTAGACATTGTGAATTGTTTTGATTAATTTCATCTTAGGGATTGGGATTCACAAGAAGTGTTGTTTCTTTTTGGTGTGCTATTAACACTACTTCAATCTGTAAGTGTGCTCCAATTTTGCTTTTTATTTTTTCAGGCCTAAGAACAGCTACGATTTCTACATCCAGTCCTCTAAACTCGAAGGTGAGATTTAAGTTGCATCTTTTTCTCTGGTTATAGGATTATGATTCTTTAAGGTCCCTTTACTCTCATATGTTAACATCAATGAATGGTTTTTGAATGTGTACTAATATTTTGTTTACATAATTACTGCATTGAATACTAATTTGTTAATTTATATTGGTCTATTATGGCCATCTTGTAAATAATTTTTATAAGTTTTCTATAATTATAGTTTCTATAGAATGTGCTCCGCAATGATTAGGGTCTGGTTTTGTTACAAATGCATGTGTGCATATTCTAAGGGTTAGGACATATTTCTGAGAATATTTTATATGCTGATGTGTATATTTGAGCTTATGGGAAACTTCAAGGTTCCTGAATGGACTGGGGCAATTATTCCATGGAACATTTGCATGAGTTTATTGCAAGGGGACATGTATGAAGGAAATCAGTAAGTTTTTCCTCACTGATCCAATCCTGGAATACTGCTGCATTATCTGGGAGTATGACTTATGTGGGAATCTTGAAATGATCCATTGGAGAGCTTTTTTATTTTTATGGGAAGCTACACATTCAATATTGGCATATCAGAGCTTTAGAGAGACTTGAGTGGGCAGCCTATAAAATATAGAAGAATTGAATGTAAAAGGATAGATCCTGAATTCATTTAGGAGGTACAAGGCTTGGTTATACATATTGTTACTAGTGAGCATATGAATTGATAACACCGTAAAGGAAAATGTTGACAATCTCTGAAACTCACAGGTACAACAATCCCTTTTTCCCAATAACACAGACTAATGCAAAATCAAATGTAGAATTGCAATATCTTGAACCAAGAAGTGACTATTTAGGTGGGCTATGCACAAGCACTATCTAATCACTTCAGTTGATGTTGATAGTTCATTTTCAGAATGTACCCATATCATAATGGACAAAAGATATTTGACACCAGAAAATATAGAAATTTATTAATGTACAGTAACCCTTATTGCAACAGGCTCTACGAAAGCATTTTTTTAAATATGTATTTTTATTTAATCCATTATAGAGCTGGATTGTTCAGGTCAAATGTTTGTTTTTGGTGCCTGGTTAGTGGTGATAATTACTTAAAATTTTAGCTTTTTTTTCCTACAATAAAAATCATGTTAAAAATTATTTGAAGGAAGTTTCATTAAGATTTCTTTTATTTTAGGTCTTTGCTTAGAGAAAAGAGCTTTTTACAGAGCTATATCTGGACTACATAGCAGCATAAACATTCATCTATGCTCCTTGTATCTTTTCCCAGGTGAGTTATGTAATGTAACTTAAAATGATCACCTGAATTTGAATTTTTTAAAATGCATAGCACCTATCTAAATGTTATATGTGAACATCCTATTATTTTCAGTTGGAATAACAAGTTGAATTAATTTTTAACAATGATATTTTCCCAAAAGGTGTACAACAACCTGGTTTGGAAGCAGGGTCTGGAACATGGGGTCCTAATCTGGCCGAGTTTCAACGTCGTTTCAGTCCAGAATCTACAGGAGGAGAAGGTCCCCATTGGCTACGCAATCTCTATTTTGTCTATTTGCTTGAGGTGAGATTTTTTAGGGTTAATATTTTTGCACTTCATAAGATTGCTACCATCCATATAAAATTGTTTTCAGGATGGTTATTTTACTATGAACAAATGGATTTTTTCACAATTTTTAAGATGTGGTTGTGTGAGTTTATATTCTTGTTGATGATATTATTTTAAAATTTCCCATGACTTTATTTATCGACCAGTAATTCCTATTTTTCACTAACATGTTCAATAGTTATGGTTTAGAAATATCCTACAAAAATTAATAATACATTTTGAGTACTCAGGAAAAGAAATCCAAAATGTGAAAACCTTAAAATTAGGTATCCAATGTAATTCTAATCCACAAGATAACACTGATGATGACTATCTCTTCATTATTTATCAATAGAATTCCCTTTGCACAGTATTGTTGGATTTTTTTACTTTTTCATATATTGAGTGAAGATAGTAATGATTTCCTGGTACACGTAGCAGATGTAGTTATATTGTTTTGAATTTTTGTTTTGACAAAGTTTCACCTATATCCTTGAGGGATTAAATAATGCATCAACATAAAAACTTATTAAAAATATATTGCATACTAGAATTACTGTTTGTATCATTTTATCCCAAATTCTAAGCAAAAGTTTGACTGAAGTGAAAATATTCTCTGACATAGCATGGTACTGATTAATTCTATCATTATGAGAAATTTTGGAAGAATTAATTACTGTTAGTCATACAAAACTTCTTTCATTTATGGTCCTATTTGTAATGTTATTTAACTCTTACAACCCCATCCAACTTTTCTTTCCGTTTAAAATTTACATAATATATATTGTTGACTAAATAGACTTTGCATGCATGAAAATAAATTCCCTCTGACCTATAAAATTACCATATTTCTCTGCATATAAGATGCACCGTGGTATAAGACATATCCCGGTTTTTTAGGATATTTTTCAGAAAAAAACTATTTTGGTTCACCAAGGCATTTAGGAAGTGCCACATCGTACATCATTTCCAGCTGTGATTAAGTCTGTATCTGGCAACATTTACAAAAAATATTACGGTGTAATAACATTTAAATAATAACATTTTAGATAAACTTCATATATAAAATAAATAGGGATAATCTAAAACATAAATAATGGCTTTGAGGCTTGTATATCTAAATGTGCCCTGCATGAACTCGGCAGTCGTGTTAATTAAAGCTGTCAGAGTGCGTTGTTGGAATTCATGTTGCATAAGGTATTACTGTATATATTAACAAGTTTTCCCTATTGATTATTAATAATTATATTTTATTGTTATTATTATTGTGACAAATGACTGCCACTTATTCCATTTTGGGGATGAGTGTGCTCATTAGTGTCAGTATTGAGAACAGTGATAATCTTACCTTCGGCATATAAGATGCAGGCTGATTTTTGGGATCATTTTTCTGGAAAAAAGTGCGTCTTATATGCTAAGAAATACGCTATATATAGAAAAATGCAGGAATTTCTCTCTCTCTCTGTGCCTCTGTCCCAAACAGTCATAGGTGAACTCTTGAGGATTCTCTCCACCCCCCTGGCACCGTCAGTCTCCTTACCATCCAATTTTTTAACTACATGCATGCAATAATAAGTACAATAATTTAATTTAAATAAAAAGTATAATATCCTTTCCCATCACATGGACAGGCTTTTGTACTAATAAATGATAATAGTGAAGTCATAAAGTAACAGTGAGTCACAATTTTTCGAAAGAGTTGTCACCTCAATAGCAATTTTCCTATCTTCGATTCTGCTTCTGCGCAATAGATTCTTTTTGGAATCATAGATTGGCAAATTACTTAACCCTCTTAGTGCCACCAAATTTTGGTGGTGCTAGGGAAAAGTGCCAGCGTGAATTTTAGAATTTTGTAACACCTTGAGGAAAAAAACAATATGAAGTTATTTTTTAAGATATGAATTTAATGTTTTTTAATTAACTAAAAATGGATTAATTGTTGGTGATAAAATTCTGACACATCACATGAAGGATAAATGTAATTATTACAACACAAATAGTTTGAATAATATTTTTAAACAAAATAAATTATTGTTTTTGTGACAAAAAAGTTATACATTATATGTCACATATACCAAAAAAACTACAGTAATTATATAAATAAGTTCACTAGGAAGCTCTATCAAAAAAATCATAAATAAATAAGGAAAATTTAGTGAACAGAAAAAAATTGAAAATTTCAATTTTTAGGGGATTATTTTTGACCCCATTGTTCCGTTTCAATGCCCCACAAGGAAAGTATGGAAATCTGTGCAGGGCTTCATAAAATTTCATTTTTTAAATTGGATAAAATTAAGATAGAAACTCAGAACAAAAACAGTTCTATTGCTGAATGAATGAGGTTTATTATTTTTGAAGACTAAATTCAAAATTATGCCGAATTGGTGCAAAAATTTGTTTGTAATCGGAAAAAAGGGACATTGCAATAGTGAAAAATATCAACTACCATGGCAACAAGTGCAATGCTTTTAAATGGGAATATATTGTAATAGCATCGACTTTATGCTTTTTAAATGAGAATTTGTAGACTGCAATATAATGCCATTGACTTCAACCAGCAATGTATACATACGATGACATGATAATTTTCAATTAAATTTTTTATTCGAATATGTACTAAAAAGCATGGGTGGTGATGCTATAATCCTAACACAAAATCCTAAATTTTACATAAATTTTAGTGTAATATATAGACTACTGTCTTAATGGTGATTATTGTTATTGCTGATACAGAGCAATATGAGCTGCGCAACTTGAAATTCGAAAACTTGGACATTTATATGGGCTCTCGATGGCTCAAATACTGTAGCCTTGGAGATCGCATTATAGGTGTGCTGCTTTCAAAACAACATGCACGGAGGGGAAGTCCCCTCCATCACCTTGACTACCCTACCACTATCTCACCCATCCCGTAGCCATGTTGTCAATTCTCACTTTACAGTTGACTGTCTTGACTACATTTTGCACTCTTTATTATTTTGGATCCTTTCACAGTTATTATTTCAGCATTGTTTGGACATTGTATGGCTTACGGATTTCATGACGTATGTTTTGTTCAGTTTTCTCTTTAAACAATTACAAGATGGAAATGGCTAGCACTTCCAAATCTCATCCTCTGATCCGTTTCTTAGCAATGTACCACGCTTTTGTTTAATTATCCATATCATGAGAACTACAAATGTTATTGGATTGGAGTCGTTTACAAAAATAAATTTCAACATTTCTGCACATTTCGTTCGCTCAATGTATATCTCTAAATCAATTAGGGAAAAAAGTTTCCACAGACCAACTTTTTCATGTCCCAAGAAAAAATGTTGGAGAAAGACGATGTTATTAAATTTTATAAAGGTGTTTCATTAATATTATTTTATCATTTATATATTCCTCATAAAATCTTTCAAGAGGCATGACAAAAAGTCAAGATATGATGTATATTTAAATATTAATAAAAAAATTACCAAGTCCACATTGTTAGTTTCTCTCCATTTTATGTTCCCAAATATTTAGAAAATTATAATACACATAATCAGATTCAGTGTAAAATTTACTACAATTGAACACCTCAATTTCACTTAAACAACAAAATCATCATAATCAGGACAAATATGGCAACTGAGGGGAGGGTGCCAAGTGGGGTGGGGGACCTTTACAGAGTCCCGCTAAAGCTTAGGCCACACCCACAGTACATCGAGAATGTTTTTTAGAATGCAGCACACCTGTAGTTTATTTATGAGTTTAGATTTTGTTGTATGATGATTTTTTAAGCATTTGCAGTATGCAAGCATCGATAACTCATATATATCAGTGGTTCTCAACCTTTTTTCCATCGCGACACACATGATGCTCGCTGCTCACATGCGCGACACAATACTACAATCTGTTCAACTAAAAAAGGAGCAGTGTGTAACAATAAAGAGTTTAAGCCTAAGTATTGTTTTTATTGTTGCAAAACATTATGCATGAGAGAGACGAAACCTCTCCTTAACCAAATTTACTTTGTTTTATATAGCTGTTATTAACTTTTTGGCGACACCTCCCAGCTCTTTGCAACACATCAATATGTCACAACACACCAGTTGAGAACCACTGGTATATATAAAAGGTGCTCAGAATAATTATCCAAGTTTTCCCCTCTGTGTAGTTCTCTATAGATCTTCATTTTGAGATAAAGTTTTGCTTTGTATTCGCTTCTGAATTAATATTAGATCTATTTTTATACTTAGCTTCGTGCTTTGGCGAAGGCTTCATCTCATTTGCTTCATGAAGATTACTTCACTGGCGTGGAGGAGGAAGATAAAGCAGTTAGGGCGGCTGTGGCTGATATAATTAAAGTCATTAGGTAAGCAAAGTTTTTTCAGTGCTAAATTTTTAGGAGTGATTCAGTCCAATATTATTGGAACAAAATGCATGGAATTAGATTCTATAGAAGTGATATCCAACCTTTTATACATGATGTGGTTATAAGTAGTCCTCTTATGATTTAAAAAAGTTTTATTGATTAAAATTTTAAAGATAGAATCTTATTTTCAGTTAACTATAGTAAATATATCAGGCTACTAGGAGCATTCTACAGTCTTAACTGTAATATAAATTTTGCTCCTTACATTATGCTGAACATTACTAAAAAAGTGTGAGAAAAATTCTGCCTTGACCTAGAATTGAACCTGGGTCTTCCACTTGCTGGGTGGATATTCTAGCCACTGAGGTACCGTGGCAGACTAATCTCCTGCTTCAGAATCAGGTATTTCCTGTGTCAGTTCAGGCCAGCCAAACTGGTATCAACTTCTCCCAAATGAATGTCCTCAATGAGGAATACTCAAAGAAAATCCATTTACATCCCAAATGTGAGATGGCCAGATAAACACATCTCATGTTTGGGATTTAAATGGGTTTTCTTTGGGCATTCCTCATTGAGGACATTCATTTGGGAGAAGTTGATAGCGACTAGGCTGGCCTGACATTAGCGCGGGAAATACCCGATTCTGAAACGGGAGAATTAGGTTGCTCGGTAGTTCAGTGGTTAGAATATCCGGTCAGCAAGTGGAAGGCCTGGGTTTGATTCCCGGTCAAGGCAGAATTTTTCTTCTGCTTTTACAGAAATCTTCATGTCCAGCATATGCCTATCCGCATTCAGACTTCACCAACACCTTCATTTGTGTTAACATTATGCTCTTATTATTGGTGCTTTAGAATCAATTATTTCTCTTTCTATAGTGAAGTGATATGACTATCACTATGCAAGGTGTGCAATGCAAGGCGTGCAATGCAAGGCATATGGGTAGGCTACCTCATTCTGGCATATAAAAAAGGGTCCCATTTCCACCAACATAGTTTATGGAATTTTTTTTGCAGGAACATTGGAATTAAAAATAAAACATGCAGTATGTTTACATTATCTGGATCTGGTCAACAATTTTTCTATAGTGTGACACCTATTGTATTTGAAGGTTCACAGAAATAATACTATTCAACATTATTGCTTTACAAGTTCAAAATGCGTTCCTCTTAAATTTATTGTTTTTAAATTGTTTTATCTTGGTTTATAATTATCAGGAAGGAAAGTTATTGGTGCACATTTTTATACTCAAGATGTGTTTTTCCGAAATGATTGAATGAATAGCAATGCTTCAAATTCCTGAAAAGATTCAACTTTTTAAGAATTCCTTCAGGAGATCATTTTGATTTGCAAAAATGAAGACATGCCCGACATAATGAGGATATACAGTAGCCCCACATATGGATCCACCTTATTTGGGGGCCTGCTAAGAGCCTGAGATAAGAAATAATTGATAGGGCAACTTATTAGGAAGCAAACGTTGAAAAAAATATTTGTAAAACATTTACATATTATAACAAGAAGTCCAAACCAGGACTAATGCATGCTGGTTTCCCAATGTTGATGTCCTGAATTGATTACTTATATTGAAAGGAAATGTTTCAGTATGTGTTAGTCATTCCAAGGAATTCTCATACCATAAATACCATTTGTAATTCATAGTTTGTCAATGATCGAGGAAAATTGGAAAACAAATTAATTAAGCATTATCAGGATTAAAATACTAAAAACAATGTCAAAATCTCTTTCTGACATTTTGCATGTATTTTTTTAAATAAACGAATTTAATGAATGTTACTGTTTATAGGCTAATATGTATGGATCAACTGTCCATTGCTGAAGAGTAGTCAAACAGAAAAGTAAATAACCCATTTGATCACTCGTCTATGCACAAGTTTAGTTAGGTAATAATCGTCTCCATAGCAACAATCCAATAAAATGCGATTTAAAATGCAAAAACGCTGTTTTAATAAAAATTCAAGAAAATACAACCAATTATCAAAATTTATTCTTTTCCACTTTGAACAGTACAAACCTCGCTCCAATATCACAATTTAAAGATATTTCAATGTGTTAAAGAAAACATCTCTGCACGATGAATTTGAGATTTTCTATGTGAAACAAATAGGGAAAAAACGTTCCCGGAATCGAACCCAGGACTTCATGCCAAAGAAAATATAGCCCAGAGGTGGGCCCTGGTAGCATGAGTCTCATACCAAGTTTCATGAAAATCGGTCCATAATAATAATGTTTATTATCCATAAAGACTTGACAATTAAATTGCAGGTATAGGATTGTCACAAGAAGACAGTATACATGATCACAAGATGAATAATAGAATTATAGTATAATCACATAAGATATAGAGTACATCATTAAAGAGCAATTAATAGCAATCCATTCTTCATCCAGTTAGCACATTAAATTGAATCAGGCATGAAATACTCATTGACACTGTAGTAGCATTTACTGCCCAGAAACTCAAAAACAGATCTCTGAACCATAAATAAACTTGCAGTCATCTTTATGTGGGGTGGAAGTTTATTGTACAGTTTTATGGCCATGGCTTTTGGTCCTTTGTTACAGATTGATAAGTTGGAGTTTAGTGTGTGTAGGTCATTTAATCTTCTTGTACTATGGCTATGGATTGAACTATTAATTTCAAAAAGGGTCATGTTTTTCTTCACAAAGATGACAGCATAATAGATGTAAACTCACTAAATTTGTTAACAATACGTTAACAAATTTAGTTACCTGAAAAGGGGTCTGCAGTGTGCTCCTTGCACATCATTCTATCTTATTCTGAATTTTGAAGATGTCAATTAAATGAGATGAGGAGCCCCACAGAACAATGCCATATGAGGGTCTTGAATAAAAATGCCCAAAGTACAACAATTTGAGAATGGCAGGGCTTACTGTATGCCTTAGAACTGAAATAAGGCAAGAAACCGAATTGAGCTTTTTGCCTAGGTATTCAATATGAGCGTTCCAATTCAGATGTGAGTCAACATAAATTTCAAGGAATTTAAAATTTTCTGTTAGATGTATATTGCCTGTGCCCTCAAGCTTCTGCCTAGGGATAAAAAGAGTTATTTATGTTTTGTCTTCATTAAGAATTTGATCATTAAAATTGCACCAGTTAGTCATGCTGTTCATAAGAGCATCACAAGGACCTAGTAGGTTTTGAAAGTTAGGTTGGGCTAATAAGATGCTTATATCGCCCGCATACAAGATTACTTTGTTAGGGACTTTAATGTTTAGATTATTTGGCAAAGCATTGATAAATATGAGGAATAATATAGGGCCCAAAATTGAGCCCTGAGGTACCCCTTTGTTCACATATTGGGGTGAGGAAAGATACTTACGGCCCTCTTTAAAGATAGCTACAGTCTGCTGACATTTTGTAAGATAGGTCTCCAGCCATTTCAGAGCTACATCCCTGATAGAATTGCATTTAGATAGTAATTTTATATGGTCAACTGCATTGAATGCTCTACTTAGATCAAAGAAGATTCCCATAGTCTTGTTTTTAGAGTTGATTTCATTTATTATGAAGTTGATGGCCTTAAAGGGTGCTTGTTCAGTAGATTTTGTCTTCCTAAAACCAAACTGGTCATTTGAGAAAAACTTCTGAGAATCAAGAAAGTCAAGGAGTCTTTTACAGAATACATACTCAAAGATTTTCAAAAGTTGGGGAAGTAGGGAAATAGGTCTATAGTTTTGAGGATCACCCGTCACCTTTATTCTTATAAATTGGCAGAACCTTTGACATTTTGAGGGCATCTGGGAATATACCTTGAGAAAGAGACTGATTAATTAAGAATAGAAGTGGAATCAGAATTTCATTTACACAGTCCCTGAGGAGAAAACCAGGGATTTCATCAATGCCAAAAGATTTCTTTTTTCTAACTTTAAAGAGGTATATTAATAGTTCAGCCTGACTACAGGGTTGAAGATACATTGTCTTTGATGAAAATATAATGTTGGGCTTGCAAGTATTAGCTGTAGCACTGGTTGCTCCTTGTGATAAATTTAAGAAAAAACTATTGAGGGCATTATAGCTTTCTATTGGGTCTGAGATGACTCTTGTGATTGTTATCTCTTAAAACAAGAAGGGATTCAACTTTTTTGGAGCCTGTATTAGTATTAATGATCTTCCAAGCTTCCTTTGTCTGATTAGAGGTGTTCATGATTCTTGAATCATTAAATGTCTGTTTAGATACTTTTATAAAACTCCTGTATTGTCTTTTGGCTGCTACTAGCTGCAGATGGTCATCTAAACTGCTAGAGTATCTAGCTCTGTAAGATAATGATTTCATGGATTGGGACATAGCACGAATCTCAGGAGTAACCCAGAATTTACTTTTTTTTACTTTTGGCTTGGAATGAGCAAAAGGAAAAGCGTAATTAAAAAAGTAAATAATTCTTTTATAGAAAGCATTAAAGTTATCATTGATCGATTCAGATAGATAAACTTCACTTCAGTCATTTTGTCCAAGTAAATGACTAAACAAATTTATCTTTGAGTGGCTCAGTGATCTGCGAGCCAAAGATGCAGTGACATTTGATGAGACATTAAAGAGATGAAAGTGGGATGCAATAGCAAGATGATCTGAGAGTGCAGGATCAAAAACTGTGATGTCCAAGCTCTGTTCATCAAAGTTGTATAGATATTATCCAAGAGAGATTGACATTTGTCAGTTACCCTGGTTGGAGTATTAACTATTGGTTTCAGATTATAGGCATATAAAACTCCTAGCAATTTCTTTTTATCATGACTATTAGTAAGCAGATTGCAATTAAAGTCACCTGTGACAATTTAAATAGGCCTGGATTGGTGATTTGTGAGAGAAAACAGAAGACTGTCTAGTTTATCTACAAAGGAGTTAAAGCAGCCCAAAAGAGACCTATAAATTACCAGGAGACTGAAGTTGAGGTTGTAAACAGAGAAATTGATAGCAGCACATTCGAATGTTAGTTCTTCGTTTAACCTAAGTTATATAAAAAACCTTTAAGAGCAATACTGTTCTTTACATATATAACAACTCCACGTCTGTGAGTTTTACGACAAAAAGCACTACCACAAATATACTCGGGAATAGTAACCATCACATCATTCATCCAATGTTCACATATACAAATGAAATCTGATGAAATAGATGCAAAAGTTGTTAGTTGTCCCTATTGATGACAGGTTAGAATGTACTGCTATTAAGACATGAAGGGGTTTTGGAGGCACATGTATTTCAGCTTCTAGGCAGCTATCTTGACTGAATGTGCACTTAATCAGGGCCATTATGGGAGGTGAGTTTGAGGTGGCACTTTTCTAGGGGTGGAATTATAACAGTTTTTTTATGTCTGTCATTTAAGGTTATTTCCGGATCACTTCAATGAGAGTGTTATGTTCAGTGTTGGAAATGGTAATAGTACATGGAATCGGCACCAAGCTAATAAGCTTAAGGCTGAATTTCGAGATCACTTCCGGAACATTTCAAGGATCATGGACTGCGTTGGTTGTGACAAGTGTAAACTGTGGGGAAAATTACAGGTGAGAAATGTTTAACAAAATTCTTTCCCTGCTTTATTATAAAATATTTATGCTTTCTTCTCAACTTAAACTTATGCATGAAATATTTCATATGTAAAGACTGCTATTCAAAAAGAAGTTATCAAATTGCATTCTTAAGTAGAATTGAGATAAAAATCTTTCATTAAGATTAAATTCAGCTGAGAGAACTTAATTCATTTTTCCTAGTAATATCAGTGAATAAACTTAAGCATTCTCAAGTTTTTAATCACCTCTAAACCAGAGTCAGACAAATAACACAGATTCAGTTTTTAAAGGCAAAACAGTTTCTGAAATGAGACGAAAAGGAATAAAATGTTTTTAATTAATAGATTCATGGATTGGGTACAGCACTGAAAATCCTCTTCTCTAGTCGTTTGGATTACAATCTTTCGAAAAAGCCCACAAAGATAGGACATTCTCCTGAAGATTTCCAGCTCACAAGAAGTGAAATAGTAGCATTGTTTAATGCTTTTGGCAGGTAAGCTTATCAACCAGTCATCAAGTTTTTGGATTCTCTTCTATTTTTTTTTCACAAGATGTATGATATGGAATCATTTATTTCAGGTTATCTACTAGTATCTATGAGCTAGAAGAATTTAGAAAGATGATGAGGAGATAGCACTTGAAAATGACACAAGCACTCTGAGAGAAGCACACAGAATTATTGTTGTTCTAGGGTTATAATTTATTGAAAAATTGATTTTATTGTTGAGTTACTCCAAACAAAGCATTTTGTACAGATGTTGTAAGATTTCCATGACATAGTATATGCCGATTCCCCATAGTAATTTAGAAATAGCTCACACTATTGCACATCACATGCTTAAAATGAACTCCCACATAGCAGTACCTTATTTAGGCTGGTTTATTCTTCCAGTTCTGAGTGTTGTCTATAAAAAAATAAAGAAGTTCACGTAAATGGTGGGTGGTAAATCTGTGTTAGAATATGGAATGATCAGCCATTGGAGGATCCTTTAATGTTTCCCTGCTTAGTTGCCATAGGTGATGATTGTATTACATGATCCAAAGATGATTTTTTTGTGTTGCTTAAATTAGGCGGGCAAGATTGGTGCTCTGGTTGTAATCAGATTTTTAGCCTCAAATGCTAGGTTGTTATATAATCTGAACAAAACGACTGTAATGTAACTGTGATGTGAAGAGAGTCATTGTGGTCTGTCAGAGGTAGTTAAAGTAAGAAAAAAGTTTTATTCATGGATTAAAAAATTACTTATAAGTGTTTTGCAGTTTTTAAACTTAACTTCAGGGTTTTTATTCTGAAAGTAATTGCTTGATCTTGGAGCTATGCAAGTTTGCTTGGTAATGAAAGCCCATTTTTATCTCAAATATTTCTTGATAAATCTTTAATATGAATGTTCGTACATAAACTCATAAAACATTGCTTTGTTTATTGAGGTATTATTTGATCTACTTAAAAGACATTTATGGTAATTGTGAATTTAAGTACAAGTTACCATGATTTCTTAGGAGCGGCATTTGTAATTAAAACTGGTAATTATTTTATTTTAGGTCTCAAGTTTCCATTCACTGTAACAGTTTAATGATTTATTATTGAATTAACATTATTTTAACAATTACAAATTTATAAATTTGTTGTTTAATACTTTATTAAATTATGGAAAGTATTTATTGTTTTAGGGACCATTGTTTTTATTTGAAAGAGTACTATTTATGCTAAATATGGCTAACGTTCTTCCACACTTAAAATTTTCTTATGTTGTGTATAAGTGATTGTATAGTTGAATGTTAAAGTCTTAACTGTTTAATAAGTATTATGTTGTTGTTATATTTTCAAAACATTGTGAAATGGCAATCTTTCAAAAATCTAAAATTTTGTTCACCTACTGGGTTCTGGCTATTACAATTATTTTAAAGCAGTGGAAAATGAAATAATAAATTTCACCATACTGACAAATTATTCCTTATTTTGATCAAATTAACTTCATACCAAATGTATTTCCTCAAAACAATTGAATGCAACAAAAACATTTTTAATCGGTCATTTATTTGCCTAAGCCAGTTTAATTTCATTCAGTAGTATTCACAGAAGAAATAATGCACATTCCTCATTTGCAGGACTATTTCCAGACAAAGAAGTCTAAAATTGCCTTACATCTGATTGCTCCCATCTTGTTATTTCAGTTTTTAGTAGATGGTGTTTTGAGTTTCATTACAATTTTAAGGAAAAATATTATTTTATAAATTCAGAAAATCAATATAACTTCAGTTTAAAATGAGTTTATTAAAATGTTACCTGAGCCAAAAAACAATTTCACTGTAATCAAGGGGCACATGATACATTTCACACTTATATGATATTAATACCAAATGGAAATTTTGGTAATATTTACAAGGAAAGGAAGATGGGAGAATGGTTACCATTCACTAAGTTGAATCCAACACAATGTTTTCATGCGAAACATTGATGAAAGTGGAATAAAACAACATACAATCTTTAAGTCCGTTGTGTGTTTTTATCGAACACCAGTTGCCTTGCGATAGGCTGTGAAATGCTCCAGATATTGATGAATTGTATCCATAGGAGTATAAACTTCATTCATTCGCCCCTATAATATAAAAATTAATTATTAATTTTCAGAAGATATTTCTCAAAATATATAATAGTTTTGACTGAACTGAACAACAACAATTTTTGTTTTCCTGTCCAACAAGTACACAAAAATTGACAGTAAGATCAAGGTTCGCTCATATCATTCTTCTCTTGTCTTGCTGTAATTTAATCTAAAATTTATGACTATTGGAACCTAAATATGTTATAAATTTTTAATGCAGCCGCTAAACAAATTTGAATCACAGATTCCTCATCTGTCAATCTATTATCATTAATTAGATAATGAAAATTGCAGCCAAGTTGAACCTTTTCATAGACTTATATTTAAAAAATTGATCAATGTATTTGTACTTTGATATTTTAAAATAATGCCCTTTTTATTTTAGCTGTTACACTGTGACAAATCAAAATCTGCTCAAACTAACACAATTTTTCACATCATTCACATTATATAAGCTAAAATTGTAAATTTGCAAATGTTATTGATTTGGTTATAAATAGAATAAAAATTCCAGTAATTATCCTTATCTTTCTATTTAAGATGTAAGAAACAATCAATACATAATATGTTCTCATATCTTTTTAAATGAGTACCAAGATTATATCATAAGCTGCTATATCCAAATAGATTTTCCCAAATGAATCACATTCAGTATTTTTATTTAATATCCTCACTATCAGCTAAATTACGTGATTAAAATGATTTTTCTGAGTTGGTCTCAATCTGTAACACTTATCTTTTTCCTTTTGCTATCAGGGCAATTAAATGTTTTCAGAACGCAGTAAAAGATCCAATTAAGGAAATCAAATTACATTTAATTTTTGTTGCATTACCAACTTAAGTTGGAACAAAGTTCCTTCCAATGGATATTAATAATCTATTTTGATTAGTTTATTGAAGCGAAGAGCGAAATGCAAGATTCTTGCAACAAAATTAAGAAATAGTTCATAGGATTCCAAAATTTAATCACTGATATTACCATGTGACTGTAATCCAATGCATATTCAAGGTAACTCCAATAGCCATAAACTGGTTATGAGAGTCAGACAAACATTTTGCTACGAAGCAGTCATTCTGACGTAAAAATTGATTAATGATTGGTGAACAACCACCAAGGATAGTTAGTCTGGAGTTGAAATGCTAACTTGATTTTTCAGACAGTTCCATAGCTAACAGAGCTATCTTTTTGACTAATTATAACAGGATGATCCAAGAAAATGCAATGAATGAGCAAAAATAAGTTTTCTTTGACTTTTGGAAATCCATGGTAGGTGCATCTATTACCCTTAATTCAGTGATTTGTTAATCTTCTAAACAAGTATCTATCATTCTATAATGAGAGATTATTTAATCATTAATAATACAAGTACATGCTACAAAAAATAGAGGTTTAGCTAAACGAACGATAATGGTAAGAACTGAATGATTTTGCCAAGTGGATTACCGTCTCTTAAAATTAATACAAATGCTCTTGTATGTACAATGGCCAATTAAAAAAATCTGGTTTCACCTGCCTAAAATCTGATTCCAAGAAAACATCACGCTCTTGATTATACTATCAAATACCATTAAAACATTACCTGCAAGTATTGTGGTGGGGAGCTTGAGACACAGCTTCCTAAGAACCCCTGCAGGAATTCTCTCATCATGTCCCAGCAAGCAGATGGGATGACACATGGTCTATACTCAACCTAAAGTTAAGAATCACAATCACTTCAATTATTGTTCAAATATTTGTACAAACAGTGCAGGATGGGGCTTATGGTAGCAGCAACGTAGGCTGGTACATTGTAATCTGACGTTTCAATCCCAATGCTGGTGATCTTCTTCACGGATGAAGTGTTGAAGCAGTCTTCTCTTTGGAATTTATATGATACGCATATGCATGCAGCATTGGGATCGAAACGTCAGATTATAATTTACCAGCCTATGCAGCCACTACAAGAAGCCCCATTCTGCATTACTGAACGATGCTGCGGAAATCTACATTAGAAACTATTTGAGCAAATACTTGAATTTGCAATGCACTTCTTCAATTGTCTTACATGCAGATGAAAAAACATGTGCTTGATGATTTAAGTAGCATCACTATTCTGCCCAAACTCTCATGCAATTTTTATTAGAGTGAAAATTAATGTCTATAATTTTACTTAATAATGTGTTTAATGCATTAAATGCCATTTCTACTCATTGCATATTGTGCTTGAAATTGGGAAAACAAAATTAAAAAGTAAATGAAAGCCAACTTTTGAGTAATTAAAGTTTATGAGAAATAGCTGCTGAAATATAGGCTCTTGGTTCTTTTACATTACCCGGGTGAAGGTCAAGACGGTGCTATTGATGGTGAGAAAGCAACGAGAAATGGTACTACTACAGCATATGAATGTATTACAGAAATTTGAAGATAATGAATTACTTTAGGAGATTCCCCTGTCTTCCTCGCCCCCCCCCCCCCCTGGTTTGTTTCCTTTCCACATTCACTGTAGTCCCCCTCTCAGGTTGGGTTGCGTTCATCTTCACTTATATTACTTGTCATTCATTTCCCAACTATTTTTCATTACTTCTGCTTCAATGCCTCCTCTAAAGTATCATGAATTGCCAGCAATCATGAAGTTTCTGCAGGAATGCGGAGTGCTCACAAGTGTGCGAGGCCACCCAATGCATCTCCACTTCAGTAATGAATTCAGATGACTTTGCAGTGGAGCAGGATGTTGCAAGAGACTGAGGATGCGCATGAAAAACTGGTTTGAGGGATCGCCATTTACGGCACCAGTGTCGCTGTATTCAAATGCATCCTGTAGTAGTATCATTTCTCGTCGCTTTCCCGCCATTGACAGTGCCACTGTCACTGTCTTGACCTTCACCCAGTTAATGCTAAAGAACCAACACTTTTATTACAGTCTACAAACCATGTGTCTGTTAGAAGATATATCGTGTCAATCTTAGATAAATTTTAAAGGAGCTGGGAAGCAATCCAAGGACTAAGATTATTCTGACAGGAGATGTTTACTAAATACATCAAATTTCATTTACAATTGCCACTGTGAGCAATTATGATGATGTTGACCTTTTAAGATGAAAAATGTCTTTTGAACTATGACACCAATAATGCATGAACATAAGGACCAATGCACTCCAAGAATCACTCAATCACACACACAGACTAGACAAATTTTAATTATTCCAGAAATTATATTAGATGTTGAACATTGTGACCATGAAACAGTCTCTGTGGGAAAGTAATTTACAATTGCCACTGTGAGCAATTATGATGATGTTGACCTTTTAAGATGAAAAATGTCTTTTGAACTATGACACCAATAATGCATGAACATAAGGACCAATGCACTCCAAGAATCACTCAATCACACACACAGACTAGACAAATTTTAATTATTCCAGAAATTATATTAGATGTTGAACATTGTGACCATGAAACAGTCTCTGTGGGAAAGTAATTTACAATTGCCACTGTGAGCAATTATGATGATGTTGACCTTTTAAGATGAAAAATGTCTTTTGAACTATGACACCAATAATGCATGAACATAAGGACCAATGCACTCCAAGAATCACTCAATCACACACACAGACTAGACAAATTTTAATTATTCCAGAAATTATATTAGATGTTGAACATTGTGACCATGAAACAGTCTCTGTGGGAAAGTAATTCCTGTGAAGCTGCCACATAGTTAAGCTAAATGATTAGTGATATAGATTAAAACTATCCCTAAACCTGGTGAATGCAAGTTAATGTTCACTGGAGTCAGGGTCGCAGTCCATTTGAGGAGCAACTTCAAAACCTGTATGAGTGGGTAAGTAAATCCTTGACTATTGTTTAAGGTTTAAGGAGATTACATTCATAAATTCTAATATTAATGATGAAGTAGCAGTTAATACAGCTACTTTTATAATTTAGAAATTTTTAAATTACCAATATATGTATTCTCAAATGCATTTCTACTAATTAAAATTTAAAAATTTCTTTAAACTGACCTCAATTAGTACTCCTTTGAAGTTTGTCCCCATTGTGATGGTACCAAGCTTAACAAGGAAGTCTCCTTCAGCTGCAGGGGAAGTGCTTCCAAAGCCACCTATTCCATTGCCTCCAAAGACAAATCGGGGACCACGAGCTTCAACTTTGGTTTGTATCTTTGACTTGTATATATTGGTCATCTTCATCATGAGAAGGTCAAAGAGTGCATCTGCTACCAAAGGAATAATCTTTCCACTTGTTTGCCCAGGAGCACCACCTATCAGCAATAGAGATTTATAAAGGGATTTGCTGGGCTGTTTTAAAGTCTAGAAAAATGCCCAGGACCAAGAAAATGATTTCATCAAATTAACTTTTTATTCATTTTGACTTGCTATATTGTACTTGGAAGTCCATGACTTACAGAGGGCCTGAGATATTCTTATTAAGTCCTGAGAATATGTTATTGCTAAAGCATGCTAATATCACAATCACCCAGATTTGAGTTTCTTGTATTACTGCATGTGATAGATCAGTGGTACCCAAACTACTGGCTGCAGGCCATATCTGGCCCATCAAGTCTTTTCATCCAATCCACCATGAATTTGACAGTTATAGGACACAATGAAAAATATTTCGTCTCTTCCTCACATGATAGATAAATAAATTTAAAACAAATGTAACCCTTCAGTTTCCTTAAATTATTCTTAAACAGTATTTTTGACTGTGGTGCCCAGGATGATTGTGGAAGTGGGCCATGTGGCCCTCAAGTAAAAATTTTTGAGCACAACTGTTCTATATTATGAATCGCCAGACCTAATTATTATAATTGTACTGCTTCAAAAATTGGCCAAATGCTCGCATATAATTACATCACCCCTTACCCATATCATTAATTCCTCACTATGTCAAGGCATTTTCCCCTCATCACTAAAATTAACCAAAATAATACCAATACAGAAAAAAACAGCAGAAAACCCTAACAACTACAGACCCATAGCCTTAATATCAGCTTTTTCAAAACTTTTTGAAGGAATAATGCTTTCTCGAATTATCACCTACCTCATTAAATTTCAAATAATATCACCATCACAGCATGGATTCTTAAAGGAAAATCAACCAACACAGCTATTTTTAATCTACTACAGGTTTCCCTCTCTTTATGCGGGGATTGTGTTCCAGGAAAGTGACGCATAAAGCGAATTCGCAAAAACAACCCATATTTACATGTAAAAGATAGAGATGATCCACAAGCAACCCTAACTCCCTTCCAAGAAGCTCTTCATTCATTCCATGACTTCTTATGCCCTAAATACAAACTTAAAACAACACTGTAAATTATACTCGCCAATAGAAGGAAGCAGACGAGCACAAGTGGTGGCTGTTGTGAGTGACATAATTGTGGAGGTTTAAAGTGCTGGAGGGTTGTCTTGGCCCAATGCAAGTTCTGCGGGTAAGGAGACAAAACTTCTCAAGTGTGCTCAGACAGTATCACAAGAAATCTCCTTCTCATCTCCACTCTACAATATCCTCTCCACTCTCATCTCTTTTACTGTAGTATTAATATGCAAAGCATAAGAGACAATGAGAGATTGACTGGTTGCCTTGTCATGTAGTGGAGAACTTTCTTGCATTTGTATTGCCCTGGCCGCATAAGAGCGAATCAAAATGCATAAAAATAAATTCTGGTAGCGATAAGTTTATCGCATAATAGCGAAGTCGCGTAAAGCAAACCTGCATAAAGAGAGGGAAACCTGTACAAGACCTCTATCATCTGTTGATAATAAATCTCCTATCCTGGGATTATTTTATGATTTATCTAAGGCCTTCGACTATGTAGATCATTCTACACTTGAATATAAACTCAAACAATCGAGCATTAATGATATTGCCTTCAACTGGATTATGTCATTTGTCAAACATCACAAACAATTTGTGGAATTAAAGCACTGCAATGAGGCTGGCTCTATTAATAAGTATAAATCCCAAATCACTACTTCTAGCTGTGGTATACCTCAAGGATCTACCCATTTTCCACTTCTCTTCATCCTCTACACCAGGGGTCACCAACCTGCATTTCAAGGGCCAGAGGCAGCCTCCAGTTTGTTTTTGTGTGGCCCTCAGCCTTTCAGGCAAAATTAGGTCATTGAGTGATTACCTGAATTAGTACCTTTAACCTCAATTAAAAATATAGCCTCTTACATCTGTAAAATTTTATTTAAAAGTTAATCATATCTTCACTTAGAACAAGGAATCTGATTTTATCAATCTTTTGCATAAGTTCCATTTACTCAACAGCAGATGGGCAACATACCACCTTTGTATATGTGACTCATTCTAACTAGTTTCACAATTTCTACACTTTTTAATATTGATTCATCACCTTAACAATGAGAAGGGCTAAACGCATTTGGTAATGGCTCTTTAGCGGGATTCTGTAGTATAGTTTGATTCAATTTTCAAATATTTTACTCTGTTAAAAAATTGTAGATTAAGATTCACGAAATTTGCTGACATATCTCTTTTCATGTTGATTATTTTTATTTTATCTTATTAATCTTTTCATTCTAAATAGACAAGAGCACTACTAATCTACTCACCATAATCTAAATATACATCATGTAAGATATAATCTAAAAATCTGATGTGGCCACCACATGACTTTCTCCATACCTGTATTATTTCTAAAAATTCCAAATAGTTTACATGATAATAAATATTTTAAGGAACTGAGAGAAAAATTTAAAGACTTTAAAAAAGAACAGAAATAAACTCAAACCATAGCCTTCTGATATTGGATATAGCCACGAAGCTCCAACAATTAAGAAACTATAAAGGAGCGTTACTAAGACATAACTAAGCATCAATTGTTAACAATAGTTGTCGGTAGGTGGCATAGTGCTGGCAGCTACAATATTTAGTTTTTAAGATATCTCTTAAACAATGCATTATATGGGGAAATGTTTCAAAGGTTGTAAATTAAATTTATTACAACTTTTATTCCAGTATTACATATATCAAATTTTAAAGGAAATATTTCAAAATAACGGATAAGTGACAAGAGTAAACACTTCCGGTTGACTGATCTTTACCAAAAACTAATTAGTTCTTGTGACTTTCATAAAAATGTTAAATATAAAATTTCGCATTGACCTGATTAATAATTTTTGAGTTAGAGCACCCACAAAAAAGCTGCCACATACACACACACCACATTGAGAAAATTGTCAAAACATGTTAAGGGGACCTCAAAACTTGTATTTCCGTTGAAATCTCAAAGTCGATTTTTTCATGAAAACAATACTTTCCCCTATACTACGTATGGAGAAAGTAAAATTATCTGCTAAAAGTCCATATCATACAGTAACCCTATTATAAAATAAATTACCTACTGACATAAAATTCATAAATAATATAAATCAGTTTAAAATCACAGTTAAAAAGTATTTATTGAACAATTTATATTACTCAGTGGCTGAATACCTTAATGGAAAATAATTGTATTTGTAACTTGTTTCTTAATTTATTGTGTGCATTTAAGATTTTGTGTATCTATTCTCTCCGACATATCCTATCTCTGTGCTAGACCTTCTGGACCAATAAATAATAACAATTGCTAAAAAGACCAGCATCAAAAATCACCAAGTAGGTGGTTCAAAGATTTCAACAACCTAATCTTGATAATTAAATAAAAAATTAAATTGATTCATAATTAAAAAAGTAAAGCATGTTACACCCATCAACTCCAAATATACCAATCACATTTTTATAAAAAATTTAAAAACTTGCACTGCAGGAGTTTTAAAATAATATACACATTTGAAAGAAATTGACAAGATGGTACAGGATGTTAATTGAGTTTACTATGCCTCAATGGCTAATGTATTATAACCAAGCATTATAAAGCCATAATTTAAAAGAATTATCCTGAAGGTAATTCTCACCAAATGTTTAACAGGGATATTAAATTGACAGTATTTGAACAAAAGTATATATTGCTTTGGATGTTATAATGACAGTGATCAAGAAAAGGCAATAGAATGCAATTTTAAACACCTATGCTTTTGTGCTAACAATTACACCAGCCACTATACCACGACTAATGCAGTTGCTACTATGGCCAAAAATCTGCATCCTCTAGGCGTTAATCATTGGGCGACTACCCAATATTAGCACTATATTCCATGCACTGATTTCCTCTATTTTCTGTCATCAAAATTTCCTCGAAATAATGTCACTCACTTCCAGTAGTTCCTCCAACATTGTTTGCCCCTTGCGATGACCCAGGTGTCTCAAGTAAGGAAAATACTGAAGCAGGCTGCTCTGAATTGTGCAAAACATGAACAGCACGTTGAGCACCTACAAATACAAACATCAATGGCGATTGGGAAAATTATTTTCATTATACAACTCGTTTCATATAAATGTATTCCTTATACTGTCTCAGTCACTTAATTCCACCCTTAAGTATAAATACGGATGAAAAAGGGTACTGATACAAATCTGAAAGGGCTACTTCGTTCGGAGAGTTAATAAATTTTACGGCTTACTTTGAAGGGAAATCACTTAAAATATTTGATCATATCATACAAACAACAGATAACATAATGCTCTATCTATCAATCAATAGAGTATTTACAATTACTGCAGTGAAATTACGATCTCCTTGAGCGGCTATCACTTGAGAAACACCTTATCAGCAGATCAATGAAAACAACATATAATTCAGTACTAAGGTGACCAGATATTTTTTTCCAAAAAGGAGGACAGATCCCGTATTTTTACAAAATGTAAAGACAAAGGGAGGGAAAAGAAACAAGAAAGGAAGGACACATTTCATGACAGAAAAACTGTTTATATGCTATCTTTCATATTTTTTCAAACAAACTAAAGGTTGTAAAAGAACATACATTACAATAGTCTCATGACATGAAATTTTTTGTTTTAAAAAAATGTTGTAAGCTATCAAGAAAAATAATAATTTTAGATACCATTTTTCACAGTGAAACACTAAAATTACATAATGACAAATCGTATTGAACGAATTTCAATTTCAGAAGTTCAAAGGTGAATTGCACAAATTTTAAACGTAAGTGTTCATTTAATTATGCGTGTTTTACATATTCGAGAAAAATAAACCCCAACACGGAAAAGTTTAAACGAAGTTTAAAAGCAATTAAAATTGAAAATAATAGATTCAATCCTACAAATTGTTATTTATTCTAAATTATATCCTGATTGCTTGAAAATTATTTTGTATAAGCCAATATTTATTGAAAATATATTTATTCAAAATATATATTTACTGAAACATATCTTTTCTCTACAGGCTGAAATATGTAGTATGTTTTTAAAAATGAAGTGTTTTCATTCTAATAATGACATGATTGTTTTGTATTGAAATATTTGTCATTTCTGTAAATTTTTTCAAAAAATCGTCATTTTTATTTAACATTTCTGAGAATCGCTCGCAGCTATAATCCATGTTAACTTTTATCATTATGATTAAGGTCAATATTTCCAAAGAAAGACTGCTCTTTACACAGTCCCACACATCATTAATTATCGAGAATACACGCTCTACACTTGCATTTGTCCCAGGTAAACATAAAGCTATTTCAACCAATATCTTTAAATTAATAAAAGGAAGATATTCAGTTTTTTTAAAACTGAAATATTTCCTCCCATCTTTTGTAGACTTCTATTTTATTTTCAGACCATTCTGAAAACTTAATAGCTGAGCAGTGCTCATTTAGTCTCTGAACCTCATCAAACAGTTATTGTCATCAATCTTTATGAGACACTTGATTTGCAAATTTCACCGATTCTACCACTTTTTCCCACTCGATCAATTTTCTTAATAAAGTCCACTGAAAAAAATTTATTCCATCCAGAAATTTTGTCCATTTGATCAAATAATCAAGGCAATTTCTATAAAATAGTTGAACCTCGTCCGTGAATGCCCCTCTAACTGTTGGATTATTCTCTTCTAGTTTTTTCAATAAATAATCTGCATTTACTGGTAAACATTTCATATTTAATCTGGATTCCAATTGATCATTAAAACTGTGAAGAATTGACATTACTTCAGCTGCACATATTTTGTTCTTTTTAATTTGCTCTATATTCGACTGAAACAATGTTGCCTTACTATGCATGATATGCAGAGTAATTTCATCTAATGGATTTTCAAAAAAATCTTTTAGAAGTTTGGGACATTTATCTAAACTTAAAAAATGTAAGCTTAGTGGTTCAAAGAATTGAGTAACACGTTCAATGGCAGGTGTTAAAGCCAACCACCTGGTTTTTGAGTAACCTAATAATTTCTTATGCTCAACTGAAGCGACCTCACAAAATTTAGTTTGACTCTTTACTCTCTCAGTGAAACGATGAAAATGTAAGTATATTTGTGGAAGGATTACTTCTATATCTATAGCCAGTTGACTTGAGAATACACAAATACACCAATTAAAAGAACGCGTGGCTTGAGTAAAAGGAAGGACAATAGCAGAGAAATGTTCAAAAAGGAGGACATGGAAGGACAAAAGGTTTAGGGAGGACAGCGATTGAAAAAGAAGGACTGTCCTTCCAAAAGGAGGACGTTTGGTCACCTTATCAATACTGTTTATTTATATTTAAGTTTATACGATGCTGATAAAATGTTTATCATATTCAATAAACATTATAATGTATACAACTGCTAGGCAAACTACACGGCAGTGATATCACGACAGCATTTACCTAATCCTGGAACAGAGGTGTATGTTTCACAATCCACAATAAATTGTCCACTATGGACTGCTCCAAGGGAAACAACTCTTTTCGTCAGAAGATCAATCACTTGTGCTCCGGTCTTGTTTTCCGTCATAGGGTAATGCTGCAATCTGCAATAAATCACATTTATTGGCTGAATGCTCAATTTGACGAGAAGCTACAACCTTCATAATCAACAAAACATTATTTACACGGTCACCCCCATTGTTTATTGAAGTGGATTGTTAAATATGAAAGCATCTAAATCAAATAGCAAAAAAATGAAAGTCAGAAGCGCACTTGATGTATCGTTAAGGTAAAGAGGGAAATCGAGTTTCATTCAATATTGTAAGGTATGCCTAACTCTTTACTTTATTGCATCGATTGTCGTATTGATTGCGTTAAAAATATAAATACGTTTGAAATTGAAACAGTTTTACTATAATTAAATTGATTCATTTTGTTAGCAACATGTATTTCCACAGAAAAATAATAACTTCAAACCTTACAATTGTTTAGTCCTGTTACACTAATCTTTTACCTTCTATAGATATTCCTTATCCTTCATTATTCAAAGTCAACGTCTTATTTGCCAATTTTAAGCACGTCTTTGCTTTTAATAAAATGTGCCCGTGCCGTGTCTTTACTTTTTTCAATATTCGGAAATTAGTGATTATTACGTCCCGAAAAACTATAAATCTTCACTTAGTAAGATTTCCGAGGATGAAATATACAATGAGATAAATCTTCTGTTCCAATACTTCTTAGCGCTTGATGTGCTTTTTATCTGTACAAGTCATTAATCGAACTTTAAATCCGTTATTTAAAATTCAGATCTTGTCTCAAGTTTTATAAATAATGCTATGTTACATATTTTCTGAAACCAAATATGTTCCTCTAGTTAAACCTTAACGTAGGTTTGATGCATTATAGAAAATCTTTTCATTTTTCTTCATCTCATCTAACTACAATAAAAAAGTGTCATTATTCCCATATAAGTGATTAAAATACTTATTAATATATTGCTTTTGTGCACAAATTTTGTGTTGTACTATAACCAATCTACCTCTTACAATTAGATCCTCAGTCAAAATATGCTGGTTAACATTACTCACAATAGAGTTTTATCTGCAATTTACATTATGAATTTCAATATAAAAATAACAAGTTGCAATAATCTCCCCGTCCATTATCAAAATACTTATCCATTAAATGTAACTTTCATTAATGGACTTTCAGATCAAGAAAATGATACAATTTCATTCTAATCAACTAAAATTTCAGACAGCATTTGTAGCCGAGTCTTTAGATAATATAAAAGATATGCCTCATTTTTGTGTATACATATATGCCAAACTCGCTAATGTATGTTCTTCAGACTTGGAAATAAAATTTAATATACCCTGCAGTTGATCATTTAAATAGCTTCAAATAGTCATAAAGAGGACTCACAACACAGGTATGCATTTTGATTATAAAGAAGCTGATGTTTAGTGATTTCCTTTAGTAGATTAAAAACTGACCAATGCTTATCAAAAAGAAACCTAGGGTAATTTAAAAAATCTCTTATCAATGACTCAATGTTAAGGATAGTTTCCTTATATCTTTAATACATATTTGGGTTTCGATCATTTTTCTGGAAACAATCATTATAAATATGTATCTGCTTCTTACATATACTAGTGTAAATGCCTGTTGAAATTTCACGGGAAAATTGGAACAATATATTCAACTATATTGGATGGAAGTGAGCTAAATCTGACAGTTATACAAACATTAGATAAGATAAATGAACAGGTTTTCACTTTAATATATTTTTTGCTATTTAATAGCAAGACAATAAGAGTATATAATTTTTTAACTAAGTTAACAACATCTTGAACCTTTTATTTCGAAAAAATAGCTATTATGGACTCACCAGATATGTTGATTTTTCTGTATGAACAACGCTGTTAATCGCCAAGGGAACGTTTCAATAAAAATGCAAAATTTTCGAATATTTTACCTTAATGTGAGCGAATTCGATTCGAAAACAAAAATCGACGATAAGAATAAGAATCTTCATTTAATTTCCTTTAAAATGGTTCTAATCCGAAGATCGTGCGTCAATTACTTCTAATTTAATTTTGCAAAAGAAAAGAAATCTGCAAGTGTGAAAGAGGTATATTTAAGATCTCTGTTATGGGAAATCCCATATAGCGTTCCAACCAACTAACGGATTAAGGCTTTATTAATAGTTTAATAATAGGATATATCATATGAAACCTAAGGTAGTTGTAGAAAAGTAACAGACCTGCACCATACTGAGGAAGAAAGAATAAAGTTTATTTTTCTTGAAGACAAAATTCAAACCCATGCTTAATTTGCATAAAAATTTGATTTTAATACTAAAATAATGAATATTTTTTGGTCTTCAACACTACCATAACAGCGACTCCAATGCCTTGCAATCTTCTTATATTATACTAGGGAGATGCCGGTTGAAATTCAACAAGAAAGGTTTTTGTGAAATAAAAAATGAGCAAATATGCCTTGACTTTCTTTGGATGGCAAGAAAATAAACTTTCGTTCGTTGTTTCAAGTTTCGAACTCCTACGATGATTCTAAGTACCTAATTTTAATATGCGAATGATTAATATTCTACATTCAAATGTACTCCTCTCAAATAACGCAACGAATGTTGTCTACATTGGTTGCTATGAAAAGGATTTCCCTCCATTACATTTATGGATTCTGTGATGGTAACAGCAGGACAGCGTTTGAAGAATACGGTTCGGATAAAGTGTACGGTATTCTTCAACTGGTGTCCTCCTGTTAACATCACATAATCCATAAATGTAATGGGTATCGGCATATTCACTGGGAGTGAACTGTTGATTCATTTTGTGATAAAACACAAGATGAAATTACGATTTTGAACTTATCGAAACAGTGTCACGTGTAACTCTAAATATGGATCAGAAGCAAAGGAGGCAAGAAACAACAACAATCAACGGTGATTACAATGTAACTCAAACCATCACCATTGTTGCCATTATAGCGTTGCAAATCTTAAAATGTCTGCAGTTCCTCAACGGTTGGAAATAGGACCAATGTTGTATGAACTTTTTTTACTCAAACTTACCTCCTGAATCAACTCCTGAAGTATGGCAGACCGGTCATGAAACACCCTGTGTAGGACTTTGCTATACTTGGCTACTTTGGATGATATAATATGTAATAAAGATGTCCATGAACACTTTACTAGAGGCAATTCCTCTTACAATCTTATCCAACCTAGACTAAAATTGTATGAAATTCTAACCAAATATAAAGGTATTCAATGGTTCAATATTTTATCTCCCAACCTTAAGTAGAGCAGATCAGAAAAAAAATTTAAGAACAAAATGTACAAATTCCTACTGGAAAATGCCTTTTACTCAGTTGAAGAATTTATTGATGTATGCTACTCCAAAAACATGTAACAGGAAGAAATTTTAACATGTAATTTACTTGTTTTATTTTTAAATATTGTTGTATTTTGAGATTGTAGTTTTAATGTTTTCTTTCTTTCAAATATGAATGTCCTTTTTAGAAATATTTGTGATGAAGGCTACTTGCACCATTATATAATATGAAACATAGACAGTGTTTTTTACACAGTATCTGCAACAGGAAGAAATTGTAGCATATGTAACTATGTACTCACTTTGTATTTTTTGCTTTGATACTTAACTTCCATAGTATATATGTTGTGAATGTCCTTGTTGACAGCTCTTGACAATTGTCATGCTTTGTGTATGCAATTTTTATGGAATTAAAAATAAATAATAATAAAATAATAATGTAATGGGTTGACATGGCAAGATTTCCCCAAAATATGTTAATTAAACGTTTAACATGAGGAATTTTGAACTGTAGGCAGGAAAAGATGAACAGAATAAGAAACTTCATAGTTTTTTCTTTAAAATGGGTTAGATCCGAAGATCATAGGTGAATTCTTTCTAATTTAGATCTCAAAAAGAATAAAAGCCTGCAAGTCAAAAAGTCGATTTTTACGTATTATCATATGAGAAATGAAAAGGCCTACCTTGAAGTTGAACCTAGGACTTTTTTCGAGATTTCTTTTCGTCATAATCTTACAATATGTGAATCGATCATTCTGCCAAATATCAAAAATGAATCTCATTCCATTATCGAGTTATTCGTATTTTTAGTGTGACAAAGGGAGCTACCAAGGGACAAAAGTAGCCTATTATTATTGTTAGATTACCGTAATTGTAGTCGAACATTTTGGTAGATTGGTTATAGCCTATTGGGAAGCTTATATCTCTGCCGCTGTTTGGACTATTTTCTTCATCTATAATTTGTAAAGATGCGGAAATCTATAAATTCCAGTTAGATGCTTTTATTTCTGGGAAAAATAAAACTACATATTATCTTATATAAATGGGCTCTGTGTAGTTCAAATAATGTTGCATTGGTTTTTTTACGAGTTTAGATCTTGATGTATGGTGATTTTTTTCGAGCGCTTGCAGTATGCAAGCACCGACAACTCGTATATCAAAATTATCAATTCGATTTCAGCAGTGAGTCAGGCCAGATAATTCTTTTCTGGAAAACAGGTACATCACAATGATTTCATCCAGAAAAATGATAACCACCTGCAGCCGAATGCTACCAGTTGAAGATATAATCTGCAAGTTCAATGCCATTTTTTGTTCTAGGAATTATTTCAGCTTGATTTTTTTAAATTAGTCCTATAACTTAATATCATTTTGCTAATATTGTTTTTAAAATATTGGCAGCAAGCTCAACAAAACATTTAGTGCTGGCAACAGAACATATTCCCTGTAAGAAAATTTAATTTGAATTCCTTGCACTTTTAAGAATATTTAAGATGAGTATAATGAAAAGCAAGTTTCCAAAATTATTGATATAATATACAGATGACCATGAGCTGTATTTTAAAGTTTAAAAGAAAACCAGTCCAAAAAGGATTTTATACTATGCACAAATTGAGCCTTTTTCAGTTTTTCCTTAAAAGTGCAGTTTAATTACAAATTTAACTTTCCATATTTGATACCTAACCTTTCCTAGTTGGGCTCCCTTCATGATAATGTGAGCTGTCAGTTTTCAACGGCTTTCATGTTATTAGTCGACTAAATTTTTGTTTCAATAATTAGGATGGTGCAAAAAGTTACAGCAAAATGCAACCAAAGACTTAGCCAACCAAAATTAAAACTATACCCCAGAGTCACAATAAATCTAATCTTCCAGAAGAAAGTATAATTACATTTGTGGTTTCACTTTACCAACAAGCTTTTAATACCCCTATGAAAGGTTTCACCATTTTAACTACAAGAAATGTTTTTAAAAACGGACTTGCAAATTAATGAGATATTTCAAGGTGACTACAAAAAGTGATTGATACATTCAGCCCTTGTTTATTGGAGATTCGTCAGCACTACCTGCACACATCCATAATTATCTGTTAAACAAAGTTCTCCATGTAATTCTATCATCTGCAAACAAATTTTAGATTAAATGGTTTATACTCCATCTTTATAAAATTTAATTATATAGTTATTGATTTTAAGTGCATGGCACTAAGAATTAGCAAGGCGGCTTGTTTTTTCTGCCACAAGCATTACTCATCTTTTTTGCAGGGAAATAGCCTGCATAACCTGTCTATATAGTCGATTGCATTCCGATTCAAGATGTTTCAAGCCTATTCTTTTGTGTGAATGGCCTGACATCAAGTGCAAATTTTTATAGGAGAATAGTAAACATTAACTTAATGATGGGATGCGGATAACTAATAAATTACTCCATGGTTTCATAAAAGGTCATTTTGTTTTATTTCAGAATTTATTATACAAGCATGCACTTTCATCAATTTTTTTAATTTGTTATGTATATTTAGTAACTTATTCTCAGGTTCTCATTACGAAAAAACATGTTTCTCTATGTTATATTCTAAGGTTGTACCTACCAATTTAAACCTTTTCCATAATGCAGTTTCGTCTATCACAGCCTCTTATAAAAACATTAAACCAGCATCATGCAAGCGACTAAACAGTATTTCAGATATTAGTCCCGCAAGCTGCTTCTAGCTTCAAAATTAGCCAGCCATATCTCATCATTACTACTACAATTTCAAAAGTGAAAAATAGCTTTGCATCAGTAACACAACATTTCAGTCACAAGTTTCAGAAGACCGTCGTTGTTATCATCATGTGCAAATATATGCTATTGTATTAATTTACAATTAGGATAATTACTCTCGGTGTGTTTTGTAAACTGTTAGTATACTTGAGAGTAATTTTAAATACCCCCAATTTTAATCTTTGATAAATAACACAATTTAAAAGAGACTACTTTTATTCTACAAAAGTCCACATTATTAATTTTGGTTCCTTTATTTGCCCATTTTGCAATGCTTTCTGGTGTAGTCACCTAAATGAAGCCATGGTTAATATACCAAATAGCAAAGACTAAGCCACTTATAGAAGCAGCTATCCAAATTACATTTGCATCAGTTTATAAAGGAAAAATATTGATTTTCCAAAGAAATCCAATTGGTGCAAACTTTCCATTATCTACAGTATTACATCCTCTGACCACAGGATTCTACTGTATTTTCCAGTTTAAAATATCAACTAAAAAGTTTTGGTATTTTAAAATGAAAAACCAATTACATCAAATAACGTTTATTTGAATACAGATTACTTGTTTGAAAAACTCTTTTTGGCCCCCGTCCCCTTGGAAACTTTAAGAACATTAAATCGCACCGTCTTGCTAAGAGGTCTGCATTCACCAATGGTTACAACATCCCCAATCTGCACATCCCTGAAATTGTAAGGCAAACCAAAATCAGAATTTGACAAAAAGTTCACCAATAAAACTAAAGTTCGTATTTATCAGATATTGTAAAACTTGTGCTTCAGATGTTATTCAGAAGACCGTCGAATTATCATCATTTAAAAGAAATCACCCTAAAAACCTGTTAACATTTATGAACAAAAAGTTTAAACAATTTCATTGAAAGGTTTCAGTTGCTGGTAACTTTTCAGCTAAGAAGTAAATATACAATAGCAAACCTGAATGCAGGTGAGAGGTGGACAGACATATTCCTATGCCTCTTCTCAAAACGGTTGTATTTCCTGATGTAATGCAGGTAGTCACGACGGATGACAATGGTGCGCTGCATCTTCATCTTTTGAACCACTCCCGTAAGGATTCTTCCACGAATGGAAACATTCCCAGTAAATGGACACTTCTTATCTATATAAGTGCCTTCAATTGCCTGCAGAATGCATCGAAAAAGAGAAACTCAGATTAAATCAATTTTATCCTATGTGAGCAAGTAACGAACTATTACATAAAACAATTTCCAAATAAATTTTGCAGTGAAAAATAGAAACATTCTAAGGAGTTTTGCATCAGGAATACAACCTTTCAGTCATATAACTCAGAAGACCGTCGTTGTTATCATCATGCGCAATAACATTGCATAAATTCACCACAATGACAAATACACCAAATAACAAAGACCGAGTCATAAATGGAAACATTCACTCAAATGCCACATACATTGCCCATTTGCCTTACTATTTAACACTGTTAGTAAACCACAATTAACAATCCCCAATCACACATTCCCCAGACAAACACAAAATAACAGACTAACCACATAACATACTAATGCTGCAACAATATATATGATCATCTAAATTCGATAATGAAGTGTAACTTGTAATAAATAAAAGAACTCCATAAGCCAAAAAACAAGAGTTCAATGAACAAATTAATCAAAGAGGATCATCACCATGAATAAAACTAAGTAGCAGTTATATAGAGTTAAATGCATGACCCCTGAATATAATAAAGAGTATAAACAATGACGTTTATGAAAATTTTATCACAAAACAGTGGAGGACTACACACACTGAACACCATGGTAGCTAAAATAATTCCCATCTATTCTAATAATGCAATCCACACTTCACCCTCTCCATTAGCTATTTAAGAATTTTACAATATTGACTACTTTCTAAATAAGTCATTAAATCATGTAATTAAAGTAAATCAACACAACTGCATTAAAAACCTATAACATGAAAAATCACATCAATCGTTTTCGTCGAAATACATTAGTGAACTTTTACGCTATCGTACTAGAGAAATCCAATGAGTTATTTTAAGAAAGACAAAACTTGCATGGAAAATTACCCAACACCAAATAAGTATCCAATAAATGACTTGCTTTCCAGCAACATAACGCCTCAGATTAGCATGCAACTTGGTAAAAGTTGCCAAGGAAGGAATTGGAATAATCTCAAACATCGAATTTCAAAATTTACTCGCAAAGTGCCTTAAGTAAAAGAATACCGCAGGGATAAATCATAACTGTTTTGCTGACAATAGATTCTAACTTGTTCTAAAACATTATCTTGCTATCACAAAGGAGCTTTCATAGACATTCGTATATCAAATGACTTGTACAACTATAACGATAAAAATTCAAAACAAAAATAAAATTGTCCATAACCAATGTACCCAAGCGATTTATCACCGTCCACCTGCTGTTATTCCAAATTAGTACCACCAAGCGAGGACCATTCACCTGCACCAAGATCAGAATAAATACCAAAACGAACCTCGCGAGGAGTCTTGAAACCTAGACCAACACTACGATGAAATCTTAGAGATTTCTTCTTCAAGCCTGCTTTCCGGTTCAGAAAAACACCAGCCTGTTTCTGGAATGCCTTTTCGGTCTAGGATAATAGAAAATTTGGATTAATATAGATGAAAATTAATTATGAATACATACCTCGCGCGGAGTTTTAAATCCAAGGCCGACATTACGGACGTAACGGAGTGTTTTCCGTTTTTTGGCACCTAAGCCTTTTTTACGATTAAGAAAAACAGTAGGTTGCTTTTGAAAGGATCGTTCACTCTGAAAGAAGGAGGTTCAGTAACCATGACTATAATTTACGAAACATATTTCCAATCCAACAAGGGTGCACTTATGACGCTGACTACCACGTGTCCTCAGACATTCACAAATTAAAATTTTCTACTTACTGCAGGAAAATGAATATTATATCAAGAGGTGACAATTTGCAATGAAAAATAGGAGACACGATAATAAAATTTAACCTAGTTACTTAGGCATATTAGAATTTACATAAAGAATTTCAGCACCTATGACATACCTGATCTGCCATTTTGATGGGTAAGAGGCTCAACCACGTTCAGGAGTTGCGTTGTAGTGGCGCATTTCTTGCTTGTAAGCTGCTCGGACGGATTTATAAATGACTGTCGAAAGCTGCCCAAACTGAAATGTTTTAGCTCAACCAGACGACAAAAGGTGTCAGCACAGAGTCACGTGAATTGTAATGAAGTCTCTGTAGTCCAAGTACTTTTCTGCTAATTTTTTTCTTGTTTCGTACCCACCTTAATAATAATAACATTTTCAAGTTTAAGTATTAAGACTCACAGGTAATGCATTCTCAATAATATTTTTAACGAATTAATAATATTTTATCTCATTTTAAGGTAACCTACTTTTGAAGCAGACATCTAATAATATTGCAATTTGCACATTCTACAGGGAAATTGATATTTAAATATGACGGAATACTGGTTGATATCAGCGCCGGGAGACAAAACTTGCCAGCAAACATGGGAAACATTAAACAATGTAACAAGCAAACAGAACAACTTGTCCGTAAATTATAAGTTTCATATTCCTGATTTAAAAGTAAGAAATTTTATCAGTATAATAATAGTAATCTTTGCATATTTGTGGATACGTGTCTCAATTTGTTTTATTATTAGGTGGGCACATTGGACCAGCTGGTTGGTCTGTCAGATGATCTTGGCAAACTTGACAGTTTTGTGGAGCAATGTACCAGAAAAGTGTCTGGATATCTCGGCGAGGTCCTGGAAGATCAACGAGATAAGCTGCAGGAAAATCTTTTGGCCAATAACAGTAAATGTCATACGTTTTAACATCTAATACAGCATAGTTATTTAGTGTTATTTCTTTTCTGAACTCAAAAATCTATTAATAGAATTATAATTAAATGCTTAGCACAGTAAAATTAATTCTTACAGCCGACTTGGCATCCTACATAACACGCTTTCAGTGGGATATGGCAAAGTACCCAATCAAACAATCACTGCGAAACATCGCAGATATTATCAGCAAGCAAGTTGGACAGATTGATGCTGATCTCAAAACAAAATCAAGTGCCTACAATAATTTAAAAGGAAACTTACAAAATTTAGAAAAAAAGCAGACGTAAGTCAACCAAATTTGTTCCACAAACTGTAAATTGTTTATTTTCCTTTTCTGTATCTAATATTATAATATTGCTTGGTTTTATCACTTGTAATTAAATTAATTGTTGCCTCAAAGGGTTACTTTAATCTTTTGAAGGTCTATAGAGAAAACGGAAACGGTAAAAGTGATTGCTTTTCAGCACTAAGAGCTGTCATTGATATGTGTTTTAATTGCATGATTTTCCAAAATGTGTATTACAAATTGATTCTTTTGCAAAAAATATTTTAATTAATTATTTTTGTAAGTAAATTCATTCGATTAATGATGAACATGTTACAGATGTGCATTGTTTTGATTGTTCCAGTTAAACATTCTTTTAAAAATAAATTTTATTAGTATCTCCTATAGCCATAAAATTTACATATGTTGAAGGTACTCTTCAAGTAAAAATTATCTCTTACAATTAGGTCAATTAGTGTAAGTAATTTCAAGAACCAAAGGCTGCTGACTAAATCATTTGTGGATTTAAACTGTGAATAAGTCGACTATATTGTAGATGAAATGCATAAGTTGATCAATGGTTTTAAATTATTTGATTCAAATCATGAGGTCTTTCATCTTTTAAATTCTAATATGTAAGACATTTTGTAAGTGTAAAGATATGTGGTAAATGTATTCCCTACTGATAAAACTTTCTAGTGGAAGCCTTTTAACTCGAAACCTGGCAGATCTTGTGAAAAAGGAGCACTTTATCCTAGACTCTGAGTATCTGACAACTTTGTTGGTGGTTGTGCAAAAGTAAGTTTGACAAAAACATTTGAATTTAAACTTTTTAAAAATCTGAAACACAGTCATATGTATGAATTGCTTATAAATCTATTATCATGCTACTGTCAATGAAAATGATGAGGTGACTGTAGTTCAATTTATTTTATGTTGCCTTGACTTAGTGAAAAGTAAATAATGTTAGTGTTAAGTCCAGTTTTGTATCCTAAAGTGCATTTTGATTCTTAAAGTCAATTCTTAACAAGAGGGTAATAAATTGGCAGATGTTTTGACCATTAAAATTTTTCCTTGTTGTGCATTAGCTTAGTTAAATTGGACAATTTCATTTTATAAGTTATTCATGTTGTTCATATTCAACGTTTTAATCAATGTGTCTGGTTGTTGAGAAAATAATCTTTTGGACTATCGAACAGCATTTTTCTCTATTTTTTATTTCATTATTGTTATTTTTTGTATTTCTAGAACACATTTTTCAGATTGGAATGCAGGATATGAGAAATTGACAGACATGATTGTACCAAGGTCATCAGTCCTTGTATTTCAAGATCAAGACTATGGACTCTATACCGTGACTTTATTCAAGAAGGTTGTGGAAGAATTCAAACATCATGCAAGAGAGAAAAAGTAAGCGAATTGGTTCTTTGTGTGTTGGCTATGAAGGTTATAATTGATGTACAATACAATACTTTATTTGTCCAAAAGACACTACATAGTATATAATGCATAGGACACGTCAAATAATAATAATAATAAGTTACATAAATTCATCAATTCTATAGTAACATTTTGTTATAAGGAAATCAAGAACAGTTTTTTTTAAATACAGGCAGACTCCTGAGTATCTTAATTTCAGCTGGTAATCTATTGTATAGTTTTATACACATTGCTTTAGGACCTTTGCTGCAAACTTTCAGTTTGTTGTGATAGACATGTAGGTCACTACCTCTCCGAGTATCATAATTATGAAATGAACAGTTTTTATTGAATTCAGCCATATTTTGCTTAACATATAGTACTACGTGGTAAATATACATACAAGTTATGGTCAACAGACCTAGTTTTTTAAAGATGGGTCTACAAGAAGCTCTAAAAGGAGCATTACTCATTAAGCGTATTATCCTCTTTTGGATTTTTAAGAACTCGATAACATGGGAAGAGGACCCCCAGAGGATTATACTATATGAGACTCTTGAGTAAAAATGCCCATAATACAGGATTTTTAAAATTTCAAGACACTATGTTTCAGTACTGAAAATAAATAGATAACTGAGTTTAATTTTTTGCATATGTTATCTATATGTACATGCCATCTTAAAGTCAGGTCTATGTGTAGCCCTAGAAATATCAATTCCTCTATGGATTTAATGCGGTTTTGATCATTACGCAGGTAGAAGTCACTAGATCGCTGTAGACAAGAAGAGAAAAACATGACCTGTGTTTTTTCATTATTTAGAATCTGCTTGTTTTGCTTACACCACACAGACATTCTGTGCATTACTTCAACACTTGAGTCCGATATGAGTTTATCATTAGGTTTAGTTAACAAAACATTAATATCATCAGCATACATGATTACTTTTTTTTGTTGATTAAGCATAAGGCTACTGGGTAAATCATTTATGAAGATTAGGAAAAGAATAGGGCCCAAGATAGATCCTTGGGGCACACCAGAGTGTGTAGGTCTAGGCTCAGATAAATATTTTCTACCCTCCTTATGTATGGAAACCACCTGATGCCTACCAGTGAGGTATGTTACCAGCCAATTATTTGCCAAACCCCTAATACCAAGATATGCACATTTACTTAGCAACTTCTTATGGTCGACAGTGTCAAACGCTTTACTTAAGTCGAAAAATATTCCCGGAGTTCTGTTGCTTAAATTGAGTTCCTCAACAATAAAATTTAATGCTGAGAAAAGAGCTTTCTCTGTTGATTTTACCTTTCTAATACCAAATTGAGAACTAGACAATAAATTATATCTCTCAAGAATTGTGGTAGTCTTTTGCTGAAAGCATACTCAAAAACTTTTGAGAATTGAGACAAAAGTGATATGGGCCTGTAGTTACTAAGTTGGCTTCTACTGCCTTTGTTTTTGAAAATGGGAATTACCTTAGAAGTTTTCAGTGCTTCAGGAAAGATACCTTGACTTAGGGATTGATTGATGAGGAACAATAATGGTTTTATAATTGCCTGCCCAGATGCTTGAAGGAGTTTACCAGAAACTTCATCCATGATACGCTAGGTCCCATTATGTATAATTTATTTTTCTGCAGCCAATCAGCATGGAAACAATTATATGGTCAGTAAATAAAGTGTGATCTTATTAATTTGAAATATTGTGCTGAATTTTTCTTAAGTAGTCAGTACAATTTAGTCTAAGCTAAAGTAAAATGCTGTAAACGAGGCCAAGTTTATTTTTAGGTTACACTTTGATATTTGGGAATTAATCAGTCAGATTTTTTTAAATAAATAAAGCTCGATGATTTTGTTAAATTATGTTGAAGATTGTAGGTCATATTTTGTAATTTTTAGGTCATATTTTGTAATTTTAAAAGTCATAAATGCTTGCATATTTGCATGATTTTTAGGTCATAAACAACCTTGCCCTAGTTATTACCTATACTTGTAAAAAGAAAAACTGTAGAAGTGTTTGTCATAAATGCATGTCTCTTTTGTATATGTCGCGAATTTCATCATTGCTTTTATGGCTTTTTTCTCCCTTTGAGGTCAATGAGGAAAGACTATGTTAGTAATGCTGTTGGATTTGTTAAACTGAAGCGAGAAGGAAAAATTTGTATTGTTAAAGGCAAGATTTGCCCTGAACACAGAATAAGATAGAGGTGTAGTGTAGTGAGTGTAGTTGTAGATGAAGAAGAAGATTTAGTCACGTCTGTGGAGTGTCATGACCAGGGTCGCGACACTAAATGTTAGAAAACGAGGACCGTCTAAACGTGACCCCTCCACCGCCTCAGTGCGTTTTGGAGACCCTTCCCATTCCCTTCCCTTACCTTCCCATTGGTCGAAGATGTTGCCAGGCAACGAGCTACGTAAGCAGTCGCGTCTCTTCTTCCCCTCCTCCTCCTGCTCCCTCCCCTTTCCTCCCCGACCCGATTGCCGCTTTTCGTAGGGCAGCGGATTTTCCGTAAACCAAAACATTTAATTATTCCATAAATTTGACGGAATGATCCTCCATCAATTTTTTTCAGTTCTGAAAACAATTTACCCATCAAATGTATGTGTCGGAATTGGTATACACTTCTAAAGAAAAAAGAACATTTTTTTACATGTTTATTGTGAAAAGTTAAGTACAAAATATAACAATATTATTGGCCTATTGGTCTGTAGAAACCAATATAGGACAAGGTCGGCATAGTATAAACAAGAATGGATATCACATAAGAGCTTCTTTAGGAGCACATCATAAGCAAAAATAATACATTCCAAACATTATTGATATAATAAGAGTACATTCAAAGATTACTATATTTTAAGCAAGGAGAAGTAATAGATTACAGTTATATCACAATATATACATAAAACAATTTCCAGGAAGTCCTTTACATTATAAAGACAGACAACAATAAATTATACACCGAGTTTTTAAACTTAGATACATTATTTCTATTCTTAATATGATAAGGAAGTCGATTGTACAATCTTATGCACATGGCCTTAGGCCCTTGATGAAACATCGATAAATGTAGAGCTGAAATTGGACATTAATATAGGTCATTGGTTATAACCTCGGGAAAAATTAGAAATTTCAGAAAAAGTTATATTTAAGGGGTATTTTTGACCCCCAAGTACAACTTTAAACACCCATAAAAAGCATTGAAAACAGTGCAGAGCTATATAAACTTGGTTTTTAAATTATTTACAGTTAAGATACAAAGTCGAAATATGCACCATACCGTGGATGAAAGAATGAAGTTTATTTTTCTTGAACACAATCCATGCTTAATCTGCATAAGCGTGTTATATATGGCCATTTGGTCCATGGACAGGAGCTTAGGATTCCCAACCAGCTTCAACCAAACATCGAATCGACAATTTGAGTCAGAAATGGGATGAGGGAACCTGGATTTATCATTTAAAAATATACATCCTCTTGCCGATCTCGCGCATTTCACACTCAGGCATTTCTAAATATTAATAAATGAATTATATGTCAAAATATTTACCTAACTTGAGTACCCTCCTTATTCCCACAATTGGGGACGCAACACGAAAAGCAAACCATAGTGCACTTTTCACCTCACAAGAAGAAAACTGTCAGTCAGTCTAAACAGAAGCTTACATGTACAGATGCTCACAGTGGCTGATTGAAATCACTTGTTGGAACCAGAGTAACACGATTAACACCTGATAACACCTAACACAGCATAAGCCGCCATAAGCAATCATAAGCACTCAAAATGAAACCACGCCACCATGCGAAACCGCTTGTAAGCGTGCGAAACCTAGTGAAAGCGTGCGCAGCCTCTTTCCCCTACTTCCCCTCCATTGCCTCTGGTGTGCTTTGGAGAGCCAATCCAAAGGCGGTCCTCGTTTTGCAATCCGAGTGCCCGTCCCCTGGTCATGACTGCCCTTATTTAGCAAAACATGGTCCTTCAAAATACCATGCAGTCGTGGATATTATGGGAACAAATTTATTAAAATATTTAAATTACAGTACTAACTTAATATGTAACATTTGTAAAAGTATTTGCTTAAAAACTTGGTACTTAAATATATGCACTGCAACAGTAATTATTTGCTTAATAAACCCATAGCCCAACGATTTCCATAAGTTTGATCTTACGTATTTAGAATAGGTATATTACATTATGGAGGTTTTGTTAAAATATATATGCTAATCTTTGAAGCAAAAATATAATTTACTCTTTCAACGTTCTCCAGAAATATATGCATCATGTCAATGTAATTCTGACATAAGTCATAAACTAAAATACAAAGCAATAAAATTACGTACATACATATAACTAGTACTTAGATTAAAATGATCTTTGCAGACAAATGCAGTTGTACGTTCCAATATATCAGATGCATATCTCCTCATGACTTTCAACCACAATATTCTTCGCTTTTATTTCTTCCCAAGGAGCTCGGTAGCATGAAGAACAATTTTCTCAGGGTTTTAATCTTTGTATTTAAGCACTGAGGTACCAGACAATACTTATAACCCTTCTTAAGTTCCATATTCTCCATTTTAGCTAGGATATCAGGAAAAGCAACAGGATGAAGTAGCAAAACCGCATGCTTTCTGTACTGTCGTATGTTTAAACGATGGGCATACGATGATGTCACATACCCCTTACTACTCTCTCTCCCACCAGGATGCCGTTTTCGTGGGATATTTTAGAGTTATTTTAAATACTTTTTTGCAAAATGAAGACGATTTAACAAAAAAACATTCACAGGGAGTAATTAAGTCAATTACAAAGAATTTTTAAAAACATAATTAAATATTTTGACAGTCCCCCATTATAAGTAATTTTAAAAAGCATATTTAGAATGCCTTGTGTTGAATCCCATGCTTTTCTTATGGGGTATTGAAATGGAAAAATGAGGGCGAGAAGACTCCCTAAAATGCAAATTTTTGGGATTTTCGATTTCTTTCTGTTGGTTGTGACCTATGACCAACCAGCATGCCAAATTTCAGAAGTATCTTAGAATGAGCCATAGGAAATCTAGGAGGTTCATACACAAGATTTTTATAATATAGAGAGATAAATTAACTTCCTCCTTATGAAAGTGTTTAATATTTTTCCAGATTAAAAAAATGTAATTAGCATTTGTAATAAATATTTTTTCGAGCATGGAGTCTGGTGTAGTCACACCGTTGGCACTGCTGAAATTGTCATTAAGCTATTCTGCAGTATTAAATATGCTATAATCATTATTTACCACTCTCAATATAAAAGTTATAATAATCATATCAAATATGCAACTGTTATAATATTAATTTACAATGAATTTTAATTAGGTACATGTAAAAATAGAATGTTTCTTCTTCTTCAAATACTGAAGCAGCATATAAAAATATTGATTTATTTTTATTAATGTTTTAGCTTTCAAATTTTGTTGTAAAAATTGTAAGGATCCCTTTATTTATAAACATTTAAATTGGTTAAAATAATTATTTAAGGGTCTCAAACCACACTGCTTCACGATTATTATTTTTTTTTTTCAGCATTAAAAATATTTTCATTGTGTTCGTCTTATTTTTTACAGATTTATGGTGCGTGATTTCACATACAATGAAGAGGAACTGGCAGCTGGAAAGAATGAAATTACAAAGCTTGTTATGGATAAAAAGAAGCAATTTGTAAGTCAGCAGTTTCTAATATTTATTGTTTTTTATCTTTTCTGTCATAAATAATTTTTTATAAAATAAATGGTAATTGAACAAAATTATAATAAATTTTTATCTATCAATATACCAGGGTCCTCTTGTGCGATGGCTAAAAATTAACTTCAGTGAATGTTTCTGTGCTTGGATCCATGTGAAGGCACTCAGGGTATTTGTGGAGTCCGTTCTAAGGTGCGTGGTTTTCATTTTCTGTATCTTTTCAACAACTAAGGTTCAATGATTGTGAATAATATACAAGAGCCCTTGCAATTTACTATTTTTAGGTATGGTTTACCTGTAAATTTCCAAGCAATGCTTCTGCACCCGAACAAAAAGTCCTCCAAGCGATTGCGTGATGTCCTTAATCAATTATATGGTCATCTAGACAGTAGTGCAGTACAAGGATCTGGTCATGAGGTAAGCACAGATATGTTTCATAGTAATTTAGTGTTTTGGTGGTGTTCTACAGAAATCATCATTCAAATATTATTTTCGAATAAGATGTTTCGAAGTGGTCAAAAACTTATTTTTAATTGAATTACATAAATTTAATAGGTGAATACATATATACAGTAAAACCTCGTTATTTCGAAGTTCAATGGACCACCAAAATACAACTTTGAATTATCCGGGTTCAAAATAAACTTTTAAAAAATCGAAATTTCTTACGATTCACTACTTGGACAGTGAAATTGCAAATTAGCCCGAATATAATGCGACCTCGAATATAGTGCGACCCCAAGTATTTTGAAAGGAATTTTAGAAAAAGACGAAAAAACATTTAATTTTCTCTATTTTACACATTTAAATTACCTTTAAACTCATGAATTATGTACTATAGGGGAGTAATGTGACGCCACGTTTAGATGGTCCTCATTTTCTAACGTTGAGTGTTGTGACCCTGCGTGAAGTTGTGCCGGTGCTGTGGTTGCTGCAATTTGACCTTGATCTATTTTCAAGTCTCCTCAGACCCCTACCGAGTATATTTGTACAATGTAGCATCATAACATGAACGTCCAATTCACTTACAATGTAGCAATTATAAACATATGCGCTGAAACACGCATCATGAAACGCTCCAATACGCAGTTATTTTTTAAAGATACAAGTATTCGAATATAGTATGAATGCAACAAGTATTCGAATATAGTGCGAATGCAACTTTCAAAGGTACATATTGAGGAAAAAACATCGCACTATATTCGGGTCAATACGGTAATCTAATTTATCCGTTCTGCTACAAAACGTATTGACCCTACAAGTTTGTAAGGGTGGGAGGGGTAGGGATGAAGTTGAGCATAGTGCACCGAGTTTAAGGGAATGGAGAACTAAAAAGGCAATTATAAGCATGACATATTTTATGGACGATCTCTTAGAATCGTAAGAAACGCTCTTAACCCCTCAATATCGTCCTGCGTACTGGGTATGCAGGACAAAAACTTGATGCGATCATCCTGCGTATGCCGCAGAGATCGCTAGATTTCTTTATTTTTTTGAAGCAATCAGTTTTCTTAAATCTGAAAAACCTTGATATATTTCTAAACAGTAACCTTGGACATTCCTATTGTGCTTAATTCTGCAATTTTTACTGTCTTCTTATTACCTATATTATATGTCAAATTTTGTGATTGAATTTTCACATAGTTACGTGAATTGGGGCTTCCAAAAACCCCTATTCAATGCTGAGACGGAGCAAACCTCTGCACGAAAGCTACTGTGTCGTGGAAGGGAATGCAGGCACTGTTTATCTGCTTCGTGATGCCTCTCACTGTTGAGATGAATATTTTTTTCTTATGCGTCAACACTTGAGAGCTATATGGAAAGGGAGGAGGAAGGGTCTTCGGGTCTGAGCTAATGCTTGGTTCAGCATTTCTTGGGACAATATAATGAGAGAGAGAGAGAAAAACGCTTATCGAACATCTATGCACAAACAAGCCCATTCAAAGATATTTACTATACTACTACTACTATATATATATATATATATATATATATATATATATATATATATATATATACACACTACCTCTAGACCAAAAGCATGATCAGAGCGCATGGGAAGCGCTCAAATCGCACAAAAAACATTCTCTTGCCGCTGTGAGGGAAACATTTACGCTGTACGTTGGCAGATGTTGTTTGTTATTTTTCCATTGTTACCTTTGTTTAACTTCTAAGAGGTTAAAAGAATCGAAGTTATCATGGCATCAACCCATAGAAAAAGGCAAGCAATACCTGGTGATGAAAAGTTGACAGAAATCTTACTTGAAAGGTGATTCGGAAGACAGTGTCGGTTCAGACAGTGATAGTGAGAATAACATTGAAGATCGTGCTCAAATTCTTGCATCTTCTTTTTATTTGTTTGGTTATCGAATTTCGCTATCCGCTTGAGTAAGTGATCTTTCACACTAAACCAGCGGTTCTGACTTGGGGGTACATATACCCTCAGAGGGTACCTGGAGCCTCATCAGAGGGTATGTGTGAAAAGAAAGTCTTTCTAGGAGTATTTTGTCGTTTTTATAATATACTATTACATGTAGTTTGGCCTAAAAATGAAGTCTTCATTGAAAGGAGGAATGTGAAGTCTCACTCTTGAGACCAAGGGGTACATCGACTGAAAATGTTTGAGAACTGCTGACTAAACCATTTGCTTGAGAGTGATATGCCAAAAGCATAAACAAAACTTCATAAGAGGTCTAGTGATGCAAGGATAAGATGATTCCTCTATTTGTATAATCTGCGATTTTATTTCACATAGACTATTAAATAAGTAAAAAGATGTTATCTGTTTGGAGGCAATGTATATTTCGTTTGTGAGAAATGGAGAAAAAAATGCGATGCCTTTGTCATGTGTACACACAAACTTTCCATTTAAACAAAATATGGGTCGTTTTGAATTAAATGAAATGTTTGCGAGTTACCAGACCAGATCATGACTTCAAATTTCATTGTAGACATTTCGAATAATCCATACTAAAAAGTACACAAAATCTTATGATGTTGGCCATGGACTGCTCTTAGCTTCGAATTATCTGGGATCGAAATAACAAGGTTTAACTGTATATACTAAATATGAAACCAAAAAAGTATTTGTGGTTCTTGCATAAATTTATTTCTTCTAAATAACTTAGTCTTCGCATTTGTAGCGAATGTGAACTTTAATCCAGCATTTCCCAACTGGTAGTTCAAATATCCCTAGGGGTTTGTGAAATAAATCTGTGGGGTTCATGAGAAAGATTTGGTAATGGCATCCTTTTCACTTTTTTGGTCCTACAATTCTTACCAATATTTTAATTTCTTTCAAATTAGTTGCATGGTTTGACTTTCAATTTTTCCTTATGAATCAAGAAATATATTTGAATATTACAGGGTACCGACTAGAAACTGATGACAATATCCGAGATTCTGATTTTATTGTGAACATTTACATACTGTGTGCTATATAATTTTTTTATTTTTCATGAATTATCTAAATGTGTTCAAAAAGTTTTGTTTTTACAAAATTTACTCACCATTATAAGAGGTTTGCCACCATTACTGTTATAACTCAAGGGGTTCACGAAGATACAAGATTAATCCAAGGGGTTTGCGATGGGAAATAAGTTAGCTCAAGGGGTTTGCAAAATGAAAAAGGTTGGGAACTGCTGCTGTAATCCACTGCTTGGGATTCTGGAAAATGAGCATAGAAGCTTGTCTCATGTTACTCTGCTGCTGTAAAAATTCTGTTAGTGATTAGATAGTGCATAGACTGTGCCGGAGTAGACCAGAGAATAAATAATTAGTGTAATATGCTGTGCAAAAAGACGTACCTCTGATTGCACTTTTCTTCTGTTATTTCTTTTCAATCAAGCCATTGTAATGATATTTATTAGTGAACTGGGCAGTATTTTTTAATGAATGTTTTTATCGTGATTTTCAAGTCCTACAAATGAAAATTTCAGAATCTAGGTTGTTTGCTTAGTTAGGGCATTTATTATTGTTCATGCACTTGTTGCTGTTCTCAAGTATTCAGTAAAAAATGCTGATGGCGTATTAAATTTACAAAAGATTTTTGAAGTCATAACAATGACAAACTAAGACAGGCATCTTTATTGTTTGATGCAGTTTCCTTTAGTACTCTCATTAATCATATTAGTAATAATATTGTATGGAATAGTACTTCATATTTTTATTTATAGCTAATGAATTGCATTCTTGTTCCAGAGTGTGGACATACCAGGCCTAGGGTTTGGACAAGCTGATTACTTCCCTTATGTATATTACAGAATTAATGTTGATATGGTAGATGCAAAGATTTAAAAAATTTTAATTTTGTGTTTTCTTGAATGGTGAATCCTCATGTATTCCCTTGTCTTCTTTCAGCGTCAATAGCATAAATGTATCGCGGTGTGTAAAAATAATTCCCAATAATTTTTCTTAAGTGATAACTGGGTGAAGTGATTGAATTTATGGTGCATTGTTGTAAAATATTAGAACTCGAGAGAAAATTTGTTAATAGCTTCCTTTTGGTTAGTCTGTATATTTTGTATCTCAACATGTCTCGTAAATGTTTCCAAATGTTGCAGCATTTCTCTATGCAATAATCATGTTGTTGAGGACGGAGCTCTTCGTTTAAATGATGTTAATATTTTTGAGCAGTATTACATTGTTGTTAATCCAGTGTATAATGCATAAAAATGAGAAATCATTGCAGCATTAAGAATATTATGCCTTCAATGATGAAATAATATGGGGTTACATTCACCTCAAGTAACATTCCATAATTTATGTACATAGAAATCTATTTTAATTAAAACTTCAATTTAAAAAGTAAATGTCCTGAAAAAGCATTTACTCAGTACTCATAAATATGCCAGAACCCAGAAATTCAGTATTCCATTTTTTACTCATTTTATTCATGGTAGATTTTATTTTAAACTTTTATGGAGATGCTGAGAGAAAGCACATGTTTCTAATCATTTTTGATGAGTAGATAAGGACACTGGGAAAAAGAAGCACAAAAAATGTGAATAATGTATTATTTTATGTAGATAGTCAAATACTTAGAAAAATGTTGGCATTTCTGAAGTTGCTTGTAAGAGCTGCTATTTCATCAGAGGTGGCAGTAGATTGTAGTAAAAAATGGTGGTACGTGAATGGATCTTTGTAAATTAGTCCAAAACTACTGGCAAATAGAAAAAATTAAAATTTTTGAAAAGTTGTCATTTAAACTCATTTTTAAAGAAATTTCTCTGCTAACTGAAGTGGCTGATCAAGTTATTGTAACTGAAAGCTGTTGTAAAACTTGATTCCATAATTTTGTCTCAAGGTATGATTTGTGTAAATTAATACTAATTAGGTGTACATAACATTCCAAATTTTTTTAAATAATTGAAAAGTGTCTTATTTGAGATTTTATTTTGAAATATATTTAATTCTGCAAAAAACTTGTAGAAATGGCTTTTTTTCACCAAGATAGGCAAAATACTCTGCAAGATATTTTCTTGGCATTGGATGAGCTGACATTTCAATACCTCCTTTTAGTTGGGTACTTTCGTCTTAAGGAACAATGCTATTTTTCACCAACTTCTGCAATTAGAAAAAGTATATTTGAAAAATCGAAATAAATATTTAAGCTAAAAACTAGATATCTTAGCCAAAATCAGAGTAACAACATCCTTTACACTACAGGAGAAATAACATCAATGAAAACTTCAAATTTATAACCCAGTTACCTCGGCGGCATCAATATCTTCAGACCAGTCGACTGTATCAAATTTCTCAATAGTTTCCTTGATAATTTTTGACACCTTGATAAGGTTTTCCTTGAAGCACTTCAATACATCTAATGCATTTACTTTTCCAGTGTCATTCCAGCAATCATAGTCGGTTACTAGACCAATAGCAGAGTAGAGAAGCCCCAATTCCTTGGCTAGGGGAGCCTTTAAATATCAAAGGTTTTGAAATGAATGAATAATCGTGCAAATAAAACAATGTAGCAGTATTTGAGGTAAATCAACTAGAAATAGCCGAGTCATCAAAGGAATGTTGGTCAAGTTTAAAATCCCAAGTTTTTAACATTAATTTGGGGACAAAAATGTTTTACTTATAAACAGTATATAACTGGCACTAACAAGGAGAGGCTATGACCTGTGGGTCATGGATTTTGATGAAGTGCGATCAGGTAATTGTATACCGAAAATAAGGAGACCCATGCCTGAGAGATTTTATGAATGGGCCCTTGGGTTCGAGAAATCAGTCTCAAAAATATGCAAAAACATCGTATGCAACTTAATAAGCTTCACTGTTGAATTGTTGATAAGGAGGAGAATGACTGAGCAGATAGTATAACTAGCTCCAATGGCGTAGGCCCAGGTTCCATCCTAAATGTTTTAGTTAAATTATACAAGCATTATTCAAAAAGTAGTAATTTCCATTAAAATACGCTGTATACATTTTATTTGAAGAGATGAATGCAGAAACATATAGTACTGAGTCTTTTAAATTTTTTATTAACCTGCCGTTGGTCGCGTGGTGAGCGAATCCCTCACCTGAAAAATAAACATGCTCTAATTTTTTTTCTATACAAGCTATGACTTTCGGGATCAGTATACCTTCTTACAAGTATTTGAACTTACATAACATGTTATCGCAGATATTTTTTGTTCATGGGTAGAAAAATTTGAGTGTAGTGCCTATTCACCAGCCGTCGAGAGTTATGTTGTTGTTATGTACCAGTCTCACCATATTGAAATTTTACAATTAAATTTATAGCTTTATTATAGTTTTATAGCAATTTCCACATTTTTTCTAGTGTTTTATTTTTTAGAAGTGTGGATTCGAGTATTTTACATTATTATTGAAAATTAGTATAATCTAAATGAAAAATATATTAATACTTCTTTTATTTATATTTTTACTCATACATTTCTTAAGGACACAAAATTGTGGAAGATAACGCTTAAATAATATAACAAATAATTATTTTTACCGCAAGAAAGGAGCATTTTTATTCTCGAGGTGAGGGATTCGCACACCACGTGACTAATGGGAGGTTAATAAAGAAGGCTCAGTACTATATGTTTCTGCATTCATTACCTTCAAATTAAATTTATACAGCATATTTTAATGGAAAATATTACTTTTCGAATAATGCTTGTATAATTTAAAAAACTAAAACATTTAGGATGGAACCTGGGTTCCATGCCATAAGAGCTAGGTACGCTATTCGCTCAGACATTCCTTTTCTTATCAACAATTTGACAATGAAGCTTATTAAGTTGCATAGGATGTTTTTGCATTTTTTCGAGACTGATTTCTCGAACCCCAGGGCCCATTCACAAAATCCCTGAAATCTCCTTATTTTTGCTATACAATCACCTGGCATTTCATCAAAATCTGTGATTCAAAGATCATAGCCTCTCCTTGTAAGTAACAAGTTTTGATTTGTCAAGGATTTACATGTAAACTCGAATGATATATTTCTATTAAAATAAGTGGAAGAAAATATCACAGATATTATCTTAAAATCGTATACAGTAAAACTCCTTATTTACACTTTTCTAGGGACCTGGAAAAAAGTATAAATTGCAGGAAATTGCAAATTGAGGGAAAAGAAAAAATAGCTGAACTGATTTCACTTTTAAACTCGCTCATTTGTTACAGTAAGACTAACAATAAAATCGGTGTTAAAAGAGCTAAGTTTATAAAGAGTATATCTATTTATTCATTGACTTAACCAGTACACTTTTTAATAATAGTAATATTAAAATATATGCCGAATTAAAATGCTAGTATAGTATGCTTGGGTTTCCATTCCATTCTCCATATTACATTTGTCTGGAAAATTGTACATAGACATAGGTATATTTACTTCAGGAACATCATACTTTTTCGAAGCTTGAATAGTGTTCGTTTTTTCCACCTCTTGAGCTACGACTATTTTAAAATTCATATTATAATTTCATCGGATTCCTCTGTTAACCTGGGATTTGGAAGAACCTTTTTTCTCAACATGATCAACATCCTTTTTGTCACCCATTGTTAAAATAACGGATGGGTAAAAATTCGCTATGGTAGGTACAAAGAATATGCCGATGCACTGATAGCTTCAATTCAATGACTATTTTTTTAAATGTAATGTGGAGTTCAGCCGCCGACTGAACTTGAACTATTTTTGCCTCATATGCTTTTCAAATACGTTGTAATATGTACGCCTAATGTGTTTAAAATGTAATAAAAAAATCTTGTATCACCTAACAGACATGTGGAATGTACGGTGATTTTTCAAAACATGATTTTACGATCTTTTAAAATTACTATTACTCAAATATAACGCGGGGGCTACTTTTAAAATTTCATTTTTTGGAAAAAACATTATATTCGAGACAATACGGTAATTTAAATTACTACAAATTAACTTAAATTTAATTACAAACTGTGGGAGCCAAGGGGCAGAGTTTGAGTGGAAAGGGTTAAAGGCATGATAGCACCAAACTTGAACATCTTTTCAATAGCATTCATACTTGGTTCAAGGGTAAATAGTTTACCTTAATAGTACTTCCGTATCTAGGTGCGCTGTTTATGCTCTGTTAGTGTGATTTACATTTGAGGTTTTCAAGTTTTAACCCAAAAGAGTTCATATGTAAGTATTTCCATCTCTAAGTTCATGATTAGCATCGTAGCACCTGTTAAAGTGAGTGCTGTTTTGAAAAGGAGTTCATATTTCTGCCTCTAGGGGCACTGTTCCTACTCGGCCGCCGTTTTCGAAATATTCGTCCAAAAGTGTTGATTTTTTTGCAAAGCTAAGCCAAAAAAATGTTCAAAACTGTTGGGAATCACATGCTAAATTCTTTAAAAAAATCGGAAATTCTAACGTAAAATGGAAAGAATAGTGGGAAAACTTAAAATTTAATAGTGTAAATACAGGGTTTTACTTACATTGGAATCATAGGAAAATTGACGGGACCTAAAATATGTAAATAGCGGGAAAACATACATTCCGATAACATAAATACGGGGTTTTTACTGTACTTGGTTAACATATTTGATTAGCTTATTTAAATTTTGAAATATTAAAATAATCTCAAAATGCAAGTACATTAAATGTGAATTCAGTGAAGTCCAGGAATAAAAATATGCATTGTTCAAAAATGGGTTGAGGGAATAACCTTTTTAAAGAATCGGAATGTTTAGAGCTTTTCAGCAATAATACCAATCATTTATTGCTATGAAAATGCTATTTCTAAATCCCTTAGCTTAAGAGTCAAAACTTTTGTTTAAATTAAAAAAAAATAAGGTAGGAGGAAAACATTTTTAACAAGCCAATTTTTTAAAATGAGATACTCCCATTAAAATACTTGTGGGACAGCAGTGTAATTTGCATGTTGTAAATAAGAAAAAAATTATTCAGATCAAACTAAGTATACATTTGAGTCAATAATCAGTTGTTGGTTTGTGTACTGTCATTTTCACTTTCTCATATACATAGTAAATAGATAAAGTATTGTAATCGTGAAAAAATTCCACTTCAAGATTTTGATGGAAATACACGTTTTAGGTGTCCCTGAGTCCATAAAAGTGGTTTTCACCATGCCATGTCAATGTCTGTTCGCAGTTCTAGGGCCCAAACGCATGCATAAAATCAATATCTCATATTAATGCAATATTATCATCTTTTGCAGATCCTTTTTTGATAAAAATGATACTGCACAAAAATAAAGGGTCGAGTATTCTTGGCGATTTTTAGAAAAATTTGAATTATTCAAAAATGGCTCCAGAGAAGTTAATTAAAATTAATCCAATTGTACAGCCTGATGCCACAAATAATACTCCATAAGTCATATATCTCTAAAAGTTAGTATATGGCATTCATTCACAATAGATACTCTGAAGAGATAAATGATATTGCGCAACAATTAAGGATACTTCATTCTAGGATATTTTGAAACAATTCATTTTTACTCAAAAATGGATATAAGGATTTTGATTAAAATCCATCCAATCGTAAAGCCTGATGTCACAAATAATATAATATTAAAATATACGCTCAACTACAGTTGACTTTGATTTATAAGCGTACACAGTCGACCAAACACATGAGAAAGTATGTGCATTGTATATTGCACCATTTATTTTCAACAATGTGCTGGAAAAAATTAAACTTTCGCCTTACTACATCTTTTGGTGATAGTTACAATCTATTACTACAGCAGAAGCTATTCCTTAGTGATGACAGAGATTAAAACCAGTCAACTATTACATTGGACATACCATTTTCCTAAAAAAAGATGAATCATTATTTTATAGGTTTTTGTATTTACATTTGATGTTAAAAGTAGCCAATAAAAATGGTTAAAATGAGATGATTTAATCCCCACGAATAACCCAATAGTGAATAGTCCAATAATCAGGCCAGTACTTTATACTAACCTCTGGGACAGTTGTCATGTTGACAATATCTGCTCCCCATGAGCGAAAAAGTTTGCTCTCTGCAAGTGTGGAGAATCGTGGACCCTCTATTGTTACAACTGTTACTTTTTTATGAATTGTCATGCCAGCATTTTTACCAGTCTCATATAGCATATCAGATAATTTGGTACAAAATGCAGGATCCATTGGCATGTGGCATACTCCAGAAGTGCTGCTGGTTAAATTTTTACCGTCAAAAAAGGTCAAGGGCCTTTGATTTGTCCTGTTAAATAATGAGAGTATTAACTGATAAAAACCGTGCAACAACTAAGGATATATTATTTATTTACTTATAAAATTCAAATGCCTTGCATTATTTTCCCATCAACTGCAAGTGTCTAAAGCCTTTCAAATAGCTGGACAATTACAAGTTATTACATTCAGTTGTCATTAATTATACCTAAAATGCATCAATTATGCTAATATGTAATCTAAAAATCCATCACTACATCGTTTTTTAACTAAAAAGTTTGGCTAACTTTAAGACTTTCCTAACAGATGGTTCGCATGATGATTCTGAAGGGTTTGCAAGAAAAATTTGGTAATGGCATCTTTTTCACTTTCCTGAATTTACAATTCTTACCAATATTTTAATTTCCTTCTAATTTATTAAAATATTTACAAAAAAAGGAACAAATGATTGTATACATTTTAAAATAATTAAAGTTAATTTCGAGATATCATAAGACTTGAAATTAAAAAAAATCTAAAATAAAAACATGCAGACCTATCAATGAACGAATCCAACATCACAAGATCACTAGGATGGATTTCCTCTTTCAATGATCCACAAGCTGTGGTAGCAATAACGTGAGTACATCCTAATTCTTTCAGCCCCCAAAGATTGGCCCGATAATTGACGAAAGATGGTGGAATGCAGTGGTTAAGGCCATGTCTGAAACGCAAAAAGAAAACATTTTAATTGATACGTAAATTTTACATAGGTAGTAATTTAAGTAATAAATGCTTCATTTCAGAACGGTAACACGCGTTTTCCCTAAGGATCATCGTTGATAAACGTGTCTGAAAGGAATACGATTAACATACATGCACAAATAAAGCGAATTACCTTGCTATAAGAACACAATCCACCCCGCCAACTTTTCCCAATCGAAATACACCAGAAGGCTTCCCGAACGGTGTAGAAAGCTCTTTTTCCTCGGTTTGTTGGAAAAATGTCGGATTTTGGAAACCAGACCCTCCTATGATACCGATCTATTACGTTTAATACAAGCAATTTATAAACAAATTTTGCATGTGTAATGGTGTTATGACATTAACCACTAAAGGAAGGAATAGTAATTTTGAAACAATATACCTTGGTATTTGGTGCCGGCATATTTAAAGCGTTTACTACACAGCCACTTGTAACACAACAGAATCCTGGAGAATCCAACCGGTAATTTTCGCTGATACGCCACAGGACGGATCGACGGATTTGAAAGGAACGATTTCGCTCCTCGGTTGATAATACGAATACCGCATAGAGGGCTTTCGTGTTACACGGTGATACAGTGCTACAGTTCAAATTGATGTCATAATCTGGTATTTGTTGAGGTTCATTTCTATAGAAGAGGAATTTTAAGTGCTTCCATTAACTGCTAGTTTGACGGTCGATTTTCTCTATATAGGTTCAAGGAATAATACAGGAGAAGAAATTGTATAACAGCCCGAACATAACATGGAATCAGTGCCAGATTTACGCATAGGCAAACTGCCTAGGGCGCCAAATTATGAAAGGCGCCTAACACTAAGTGTGAGAGCACTAAATTATGTAATGCGCCTAATCATAAAAGAGGCAAAATATCTAAGGGACACCAGAATTTGACTACAATGGAAAAGTTTTTCACCACTTTTCAATATCGTGTATTATTTTTATATTTTTAAAGAGAGAGAGGCGCACTGGAAAACACTGCCTATGGACGTTAACAACTTAAATCCGGCCCTGCATGGAGTCAGTAATCGTTTCATCTTTACTCATGGATGTTTTCGCAGTTTCATGTGGTGCTCCTCATTAAAAAATCTTGTTTTTCATTGTACCTTTCCGTTATGTAATCTGTTGAGATTTACATTTTAACAACTGGCTGATACGCCAAATTTTTTTCTATTTCTAGTTATTTGATCTGGGTTTAATCTTCCATCAAGCGTTACTTTGCGGCATATATATAGGTACCTGTTTCGTTAAAGAAGCGTCCCATAAAGTTTTTAGGAAGATTTACTTAAAATATATCATGTTTTACATAATTAAGTACTTGTGAAAGGCGTTTTTCACCAAGAAAGGAACGATATGATACTGTCTGGACATCTCGACGTGGCAATGTTACGGTTAGATTAAGATGGAATAAGTATGATGATAATGTTTGATGCATCGAATTATTCATCACTTAATGCTGTCTATTGAGGTATGTAAACATCATCGAGATTTGAATTACATTATATATGTATTTTCTTTTTATTTAATGATTTTATTGGCTTAAAACAAAAAATGAGAGATACGATAAACCGAAATCAACGATTTTGCATTCCATTTCCTTTGCATCCGCAGTTCCGAAACTTTATTTTTTATTTTAATTTATCTCTACAGCTTTTTATTTACAGTACATGCATTTTTGTAGGTATACACAAAGAATGTAATATAGAACAAATATTGAGGTACGATTACACGCGTGAAAGTGGAATGCGATGTAGCATGTTCATGGCATGTTGTTAAAATTCACAACCTCTAGTCCAAAATAATGCGAAGCAAAAATATTCCATTGTAATGCACAAAATAATAATAGTAGGTTCGATGCCTCCTTACGTGATATTCCAGTGCTATAGGCTATAGCACCATTTCTTATAAGAATTACTTTGATAAAGTTTAATAAATATTTTATTATAAGTCGAAAAAGTTTCATACAACTACCAAGAAGTTTCAGATATAATGGTAAAAAATATTACAGCGATATTAAATGCGATACTTACGGAAAGGAGTGGTGTTTGTCTTATTCTCGTATTACAAATCTTGTGACAGCTCAATGTGTGGTTTCGGTGAGGCATATCTGAATAAGTTCCACTCCACGATGTACAACACCACTTGTTTTCCCATTAATGAATCATACAAATCACCTTTTCTTTGAGGTCGGTTGATTTTTTCAGTAAAATATCTTAGGTGAGAATATTTAGACCTATGTAATTAAAATATACCGAATTCACTAAAATGTTCTCCTATTATGACCAATCTGTGAATTGTAGATTGAACAGTCTCCTTTATAATTTTCGTCCCTAGAATGCTCACTGTGCTTTTCAATGATTATGTTATCGGTTTCTCCTTCACGTATATTCACGGAGATATTGATGCATTATGGAGGTATTGTGCAGCGGTTTCCCCAGTGATTTCTGAATTGCACCACACACACACACAAGCAGGAAAAGCAAACTCGATGCCATCCTTTGCGAAAGACATCAGGAGAACACATAGTTGAACTTCCCTTCGGAAGGACTGGACGTTGACTTCCATGATCCTCTCAGAAATAGTTGATTGAGTAAGGCTGGATTGAAACACGTCCTCTTGTCATTTCGAACCAGAGCTCGCCACGTGGAAGACCAGTACGTTAACCACTCTATCACCGTTCTTCTCAATGCTCGTTACCTGCGTCTAACAAGTTCATTCCCCCTTCTTCACTAGCATCTTCTACGTTTTCTGTCTCAGAGGCTACAGTCGGCTCGAACCCGCTTCCGCAATAGCGTATAATCCGGTTACTCCAAAGCGCATCCTTTTTTATCTCGCTCCAAAGTCTACTTGAAAAGGGACGAAAAAATCTCTTATTAGCCTAGGATAACAAAAGCGAGAGCCAGGAGTTCATTCATGCGGAAAACATAAGAGCTATAAAAAAATTTTCTGGTCTCGAAGAGAAACTGCAAGATACATTTGAAGAACCGACCAAAAAGACAGCGCACTTTCTACAGAGTTTATTGCAAAAGGCTCGTGCTTAGTGCCCAACGCTTAACAAAGGACAATACTAATTAATCACATTGTGTCGTCGACACAATGTAGTTATTTAGTATTACCGACGATATTGTGTTACCGTCGACACAAGGTCGTCTTTCCTTTTTATAAAATCTTTTATATGCGTTCGTCCGATATATATTTTGGAGTAGGCCATTTTTTGTTCTCTCATATGTCTCGAACTGATGATCCTATTAAAATGTCTGTTTCATTGATAGAAGATGCATACTTCGTAGATGGTTCTTAGACCATATTCAATTTCGGATATGTTCCAAAAATTAAAGGTTTAAAGTTTTCAAACGTCTACATAGCGTAGATGGCTCTGTCGGCGGGTCTGGGAGCCCAGAATCGACACCTCTGCCTCTGTAAAAGTAACAATTAATAATAATAAATTATTAGGGGTCCGTTGCAGTACTTCCTGCAAACATTTAGGGAACCTTGCGTGAAGTGGCCCTATGCGATATGGCCTATGACAAAGATTTGTGGCTCATTGTGTTTTTCGTTTAACCACTTTTATTGGTCCTCTCAAAATAATTATATAGCTCAAACCATTTTCATAACCAAAAACACATACCTACATGATTTAACTAACATTTACCGGCACACAGCATTTTTTGGTCACTATTTCTGATGGTACAGAAAATCTTATGTTCTGTGGTTTGTAATTAAGTAATCACTATAAATGCTCCCTCGGAGGAGCCTGTAACCTCTAGAGGGCGCGTCCCCGGGTGGCGGATAGGGGAATGCTCTACAGATATGTAGGGTAGGAGGGAAATAAAATACCTCCCGCGGACCAACAGGCAGCAGCGTCTGTTCTCCATATTAGGGGCGGCTGCAAACAGCGTCTGTTCCCCATGTTAGGGGCGGCTGAATATATAGGCGGAAGGCAATGGGAAACCACCGCCACAATATATCCCATGTAGAGGCATCATGACGGAGTCTTCTCTTGTTAAATATTCCGGAGGCAAAATGGTCCCCCGCTCGGATCTCCGGGGGGGACAACACGAGAGGTTCCGTTTAACACAAGGAAGGAAGGATGCTGGAAAGAAGTTGAGAATTGGCACGTGGAATGTTAGAACACTCCTACGAGCAGGGAAGTTGGAAAATTTAAAGAAAGAGATGAAAATAAATAGAATGGATATGATTGGCTTAAGTGAAATGAGATGGGAAGGAAGAGGGAAAATAAAAAGTGATGACATCACAGTGTACTATTCAGGAGGTACTAGAGGAACGAATGGAGTAGGGGTAATTTTGAACAAGGAAATAGCAAATTGTGTACAGAGGGTGATATTTGTAAATGATAGAGCAATTGGTCTTAGAATAGGAATGCACCCGAAAGATCTACTGTTGATACAAGTTTATATGCCGACCAGCCAACATGAAGATGAGGCTGTTGAAGAAATATACGAGAAGATAGAAAATATTATGGAGGAGGAAGGTAAAAACTGTTGCAAGATAGTGATGGGCGATTGGAACGCTGTGGTAGGAGAGGGAAGAGAAGACCAAGTAGTAGGAAAATTTGGACTAGGGAAAAGAAATGAAAGAGGTGAAAGACTTGTTGAGTTCTGTAAAGAGAAGAGGATGTTTATATCAAATACTTGGTTTGAAAATCATAAGAGAAGGCTATACACGTGGAAATCACCAGGAGATGGAGCCAGATATCAAATAGATTATATTCTAGTGGAAGAAAGATATAGAAATGGAGTAAAAAAAGGCATATGGACTTCCAGGAGCAGACATTGACAGTGATCATGTGCTCCTCATGGCCGAAATAAAACTAGCCTTGAAGAAGGTTAAGAAGGCTAAGATAGTTAGGAAATGGGATTTAGAGAATATAGCCACAGTAGGAAAAGAAAGAATAGGAGAAAAATTAGCTCAGGCAATCAAAAGAGAAAACGTGTCGGAGGAAAATGTGGATGAAGCATGGAATAGGATAAAGAAGGCTATAAGGAAAACAGCAGAACAGGCTATTGGGTTTTTCAAAGGAAAAAGAATAAAAAAGCCATGGGTGACAAAGGAAATGATAGAAAAGATGGAAGAAGAAGGCAATACAAAAGCAGGACTGATGAAGATGGAAAAAGGAAATACAGGAAACTGAATAATGAACTAAGAAGAGAAACCCAAAAAGCAAGGGAGAAATGGCTAGAGGATGAATGCTCAGATATAGAAGATCTAGAGAGAAAAGGAATGTATGACTCGATGTATAAGAAAGTAAAAAATGTAACGTGGGATAGACGGAGAACAAGTGCATGTGTGAAAGAGATTGCAAGTAAAGAAGATAAAGTTCTATATAAGGAAGAGGAGGTCCTTTATAGATGGAGAGAATACATGGAGGAGTTGTACAAATCAAATGAAAAACCAAAGGATCTCCGTATTGAAGAGCAGGATGAAATAAATAATGACGAAACAGGGGTTTCGATATTGAAAATAGAGGTGCTACAAGCAATAAAGGATATAAAGAATGGGAAGGCAATGGGGGTAGATGAGATACCGATAGAATTATTTAAGTGTCTTAATGAGGAAGGACTGGAAGAAATAGTGAAGTTGTGTAATGCAATCTATGACAAGGGGATGTGGCCAGAGGATTTCGTCAAAACAATTATGATTCCAATTCCGAAAAAGCAAGGAACAAGAAAATGCAGTGAACACAGAACAATCAGTTTAATTACACATGCAGCAAAGGTTCTACTTAGGGTTATGAACAAGAGACTAATTAGCAAAATGGAAGAAAATGTTGCAGAGGAACAGTTTGGATTTAGAAAGAGTAGAGGTACAAGAGATGCAATAGGATTGATAAGAATGAGTGGAGAGAGATATATAGAAAGGGGTAAAGGAATTAGTCTGTGCTTCATAGATATGGAGAAGGCATTCGACCGAGTGAACTGGGAAAAACTGATGGAAATACTAAAAGCAAAAAAAGTAGACTGGAAAGATAGAAGGTTAATTAAAGAGCTGTATATGAAACAGAAAGCAGCTATGAGGATAAAAGATGCACAGACCGAATGGTATGATTTAGGAAGAGGAGTAAGGCAAGGTTGCTGCTTATCGCCAACCCTGTTCAATATATATGCTGAAGAAATGATTGACAATGGAATAGGGAATGATAAAGGAATTAGTATTGGGGGTAGAATAATAAATTGTATAAGGTTTGCTGATGACATGGTAATTTTGGCAGATGAAACGAGGCATATTCAGGAAATGGTTACAAAGCTAGAAGACAGGATGATGGAATATGGAATGAAAATGAACATAAAGAAAACAAAGGTGATGAGAATAGGGGATAGAGAGATTATGAATGTGTCAATAAAGGATGGAAGAGTAGAGCAAGTAAAACAGTATAGATATTTGGGAAGCATGCTAACTGAAGACTGGAGAAGTGAAAAAGAAATAAGAACAAGAATAGCAATGGCAAAAGAAACATTTAATAAGAAAAAACGGGTACTATGTGGTAAAATGGATTTAAATCTGAAGAAACGTCTTGTGAAGTGCTATGTTTGGAGTGTATTGCTTTATGGGTGTGAAACATGGATGCTAAAGAAAAGAGAGAAAGAAAGACTAGAGGCATTTGAAATGTGGGTGTGGAGGCGGATGGAGAAGGTTAAGTGGACGGATAGGATAAGGAATGAAGCAATACTAACAAGGGTGAATGAGAAGAGAAGATTACTTGAAACAATTCAGAGGAGGAAAAGTAACTGGTTAGGGCATATCTTGAGAGGAGAAGGTTTACTATTGATGGTGTTGGAAGGATCAGTAGAAGGGGAAAGGAAAAGGGGACGTAGAAGAATAAAAATGTTTGACGATCTGAAAGAAAGGGGAGGGTATCAGGAAATGAAAGAAATGGCAAGGAACAGAAATGAGTGGAGACAACGCTGGTGCCAGGGACCTGCCTAGAGGCAGAACACCTCATGATGATGATGATGATATAAATGCACCAGCCACGCGTCAAATATCTTGATTAATTATCGAAAAAAATTAATCACAAACATAATCAATATAGTAATTTGCTAATGGCTTACCTTGAAGACCTTCGATTAAAGTGAAATTATCATATTCTAGGCTTTGATATGCAAACTTAAGTTATGTAAATAAATAGTAATGAATTGAAAACATGGCACCAAAATCTTTTTTAATGGACAAATAGTGTGAAATATTTTTCTTGTTTTCTCCTTTTAAGGATGACTTCTTGTGAAACAATAAAATATTTTATTTTTTTAATTCGTGCTAGTTTTAGTGTTGCTCACTTTTTGCGCAAATCACCAAGGCTTACACTACGTGTGACAAGCTGTGCCACCCTTTTTGAGTCGTATAGTGCCGTACGCATCATCTTTCATCATCACCATCATGCTGCTGTCCGAAGACAGGTTTTAGCTGAATCGCTGCCTCCATCTCTCTCTTTCCCCACAAGCCTCTTTTATACCTCTATAAGTACTATATTCCTGCTTTATATTCTCTAATATTCCTATTCTTTTTCTCCCTCTTCCTCTTCTTCCGCTAATTTTTCCTTCTAAGATCGTCCTTTGTAAACACTGTCTTCTCAATATGTGCCCTATCCAATTTGCTTTTATTTTCCTGATTGTTTTTATTAGCATCCTTTCTTCTCCCACCATTTCTAATACTTCTTCGTTTCTCTTCCTCTCTGTCCATTCACTTTCATCACCCTCCTCCATACCCACATCTCAAAACTTTCTAAATATTTTTCCTCCTTTCTCCTTACCGTCCAGGTCTCTGCACCATAAAGAGCTATGCTTATCATCACTATTGGAACGTAATTCTCCAAACCTTTGCATTTCTTTGTGCTCATTATAAAATGGCTACTTATATAATATTTATGCCTAACTAATGCTTGTAACTTAATGTGTAATTAGTTATTTCTTTAGATGTATCCTAATTCTATATACCTGTATTTAAATTACTTAATTTTTATAGACGATAAACATTTTTTAAAACTATTTTTCTGTAATACAAAAACAACTAATTTTACATAAAAGTAAGCATATAAGCTGCCTTTGGTGTGAAGTTAAATATAAATAAATTATTTTTTGGTGTGTAAGGTATCACATTTTCAGTAATTAATTTTACGTTGCACTATTATTGTGGGGCAAGGTTTTGTAAATAATATTTTTTCTAGCTGTAGTTTGTGAGATATAGGCAACATATATTTGTATAATGCCTTTATTTAATATAACTATATTAAAAATTTATAATTGGTGCCTTAAAAATGCAGCTAGGAAAAATATTAATTTTCATTTGCTCCTCAAGGTTCCCCAAGTCAAAAGTTAGAACAAATAGCACTGATACGAAAATATATCCCAAAAATCTAAGTTTCGTCTCTTGTAGCATTTAATTTAAAATTGCAATGAAATGCTTGCTAAACATGCTGGCAGACGGACGGACGGACTGACAGGTATCAAACATAAAACATAAGCTTTTTTAAAACAAAACGTTAAAGAAAGAAAAACGTAACGCTGTTATCCCCGTTCAGAATAGGAAGGTGTCAAAAAGTCTTGTAAGTATAATGGTTAAGAACATACCTGGGTAAAAAACAGCATATGGTATTTGCGATCGATCCTTCGAAGACGTATTCATTGGATACATTACCAAACGGAGTAGTTACGTATTTCTTCGTATGGAAGTATCTAAAAAGGTCGGTATATACTAATTCTGGTGCACCAATAATGCCAACCTTTCGTTGAACGCAGAAAAACTCTTTTAACACTAAAGTCAGATGCAAATAGATGTGTAAATACAAATATATTTTATATATTCAATATAAATTACCTTGATATATTTTGGAGACATGGTAGTTGTATTTTTTAAGGCCGATGTATATTTTTTTGGAGTTTTAAAAATAAATTTTTATTGAACCTCAATTACTGAATACTTATTTTGGACGGAAACGTAACTTTCGGTCGTTAATGAATCGAATCATCCATAATAATTTAACTACAATTTTTGTATAAATACATAGTCAAGTTTTTTGTTGCGATCCAAATAACTTTGTACCTAGGAAAAGTTGGAATAAATCAACATTCAACAATAACTCAATTATGAGTAATAGCATGTAGCTATAGGGGATCGGCTGATAGCAGTGAATGAGCTTCTTCATGGACTTTTAGCGTTTCTTTTAAGATCTCTTCATGACAAATAGTGAATCATACGTTTCTATACGTATCTATTGCTTTATGGAGTATTAAAAATTAAAAAACACGGTTTTCTATGTTTTTGTGATCTATTTCATTGGTAGGAACAATAATAAGACGAAATTTTTTGTATCGGTAAAATTTTAAACGTTATTCTAAGTTAACATTCAATGAAAATAAATTACTTTCACCTCATTTCAATAAAATTAAAATTTATCAATTCTAGTCTAGATATACAGAGGTAGTTTTCCATATTTTAATTTATAATACATTTTAATCATTTAAATTGTTTATTTTTTCGGCGTAAGCGCAGAATAATACTCCCAGAAAACTTCAACATATTTAGAATCTCAAGACTTAATAATTTTATTTCCAGTTTAAATTGTACGGCTCCCCTTGGGCTGGGGGCGGTGGATAGATTAGGTATGGTTTTAGGCTTTAGTACAAATTTTACCTAAAGGAAAAACTAAATTTGTGTTAACAACACTTTAAAAAAAGAATGAAGAATAATCTTCATGAATGAGCTCGGTGTGTTATTCTACATCTGTTTCATTTCTTGAGTAAATTTCTTAGAAAATAACTTTTATAAACTTAAGTAAAACAAAAGAAATCCGTAAAGGTGGCTCTACGAGTACTCATCGCCGTTGTTCTATGGACGGTACGGGATGAATTACGACCTGAGACTGGGGATTCATCTTTGGTTGTTTTCGGGTAACGTATGCTTTGTACTATCTTGTTAGTGATGCAGCAATGTAATCAGTTCATTTTCTTCTTGTGAGCGATAGTCAATGTCGAATTGACTCGTCAGGGAGCGCATCTGTCGAAATAATAACAAGAACTAATCTCATTCCTTATTGGATATACGATGGTCGATCAAAAAGTATCAAGACTGAATTCATACCTCCGATAAATCGTACTATGCGGAGTCGCGGCTTCGATGAACATGCCCTGTCATGTTAATGCATATCCAGGCTTGTTTACGGCTCATTACATTGCTTCAGTCGCTCGTGGTCAGCGTGTAAAAGCAATGTTTTTGTCACGAGTCGAATTTAACCATATCCGAGAGTACGGAACAAGGCGTTTACGTTAAATTTTGCGAGGAAATACGGCTCCCGAGACTTGTCAATTGATGCAAATAGGATTTGGAGACGCAACAATTAGCCCTGCACGAGTTCTTGAGCGTTTCCGTTGTTTTGAAGAGGGTCGAATGTCTTTCGAAAGTAACTGGTCTTCTGGACGCCCTTCAAAGAGTAGAAAAGACAAATCGGTAGTTCAAATGCGTAATTTATTGCGAAGTGACAGAAGATTGACTATTTGTGAAATGGCTGAAGAGGTAGGCTTATCTTATGGCTCATGTCAGGCCATTTTATTTGAAGATTTGGGAATGAGCGACGTATCAGTCAAGTTCGTTCCACGACTGCTGAAAGAGGAGCAGAGACAAAAACCTCTTGTCTTTGAGTTCTGACTTACTTGAATGTGCAGAAATCGATGAAAACTTCTTTTAAAATATCATAGGTGATGGAACATGAGTCAATGGTTAAGATCCTGAAACTAAACAGCAATCATGGCAGTGGAAATCCTCTTCCTCCGAAAAAAGCTTGCGAAGTGCGCATCAAAACCAAAGTGATGCTGATTGATTTCCCTTGATCAAGAGGGTGTTGTGTCAGTGGCGGATTATCGCACAGGAGTATGAGGCGTATGCCTCGGGCCCCACATGACCAGGGTCCCCCAAACCGACAAAAAAATCCGCTTATCATCTTTCAGTTATCTTCGCAACGCAGCCTTTGATTTTCCTTCATGACTTGACGTGTAACCACGATTCGTCTTCCAAGTAGAGTCGATCTGGGTTCGATTCGATAAAAAACCGACCACCTACAAGTCAACTCCTGGGTGTAATCGCCGCTTAAGAGCTGAGGACACCAGTGGCGGATTTAGGGGGAGTCGCACATGGCGCGCGCCAGAGGCCCCGTGAAGTATGGGACCCCGTGAAATATGGGGCCCCGTTACGTCTGGCAGTGCTTCTAAACTTGGATTACGCGGAACCCTAGGGTTCCGCGAAAGATTGGGTTTCTGTGTGGATGCGCGAAAATGGGGAAAAAGGCAAGATTTCCCTACCGCTATGTTACCCTAAATCTTGAATTTCTCCCCACACTCATTGTCAGTGGCGGATTTAAGGGGGGTCGGTCTTGACGTTTGACGGGCTCCTTGAAGTAAGGGGCCCGAAAAAATGTTCGTGTATACAATCTCAGAAACATTAAATGTCTTTATTTTGAAGCCAGTGGAACCTCTCTATGATTCCATAGAAAAACGATTGTTAAGAGGTGTCCCAAAGGAGGGTAGCCGTTAGGAGCGTTTTCACTATATAATTAGATTGCGGAGCCCCCGACTGCTTAGCGCCAGAGCCCCCCCAAATATTTAGCGCCAGGGGCCCCAGGAGGCGTAAATCCGCCACTGTGTTGTGCACTATGTGTTTGCTCCACAAGGTCAGACTATCAAACAACATTTCTATATGCAAGTATTGAAACGCCTCTGTCAATGTGATCTAGTGCGTTGTAAACTGTTGCAAAAGTGGGAATCCAGGGAGTGGTAAATTCACCATGGAAATGCACCTGCTCACTCAGCCAAGCTTGTGCAGCAATTTTTAGCTAAACACAGTATTCCATTGAGACAGCCTCCATATTCACCAGATATGTCCCCCTGTGACCTTTTCTGTTCTCTAAAGTAAAAAAACACTTGAAAGGCAAAAGATTTGATGATGTACAAATAAAAAAAATGCGACGGAGCAGTAGCGATTCCAAAAATTGAGTTTGAGAGGTGCTAGCACTAGCAGGAACGGTGGAATAAGTGTGTACGTGCTAAAGAAGCCTACTTAGAATGGGATTACATCCCCGTAGGTACAGCATCTTAGTTTTCACAGATTCAGTCTCGATACTTTTTGATCAGCCGTGGTATGCACAGTGAAACTTTACACAACGCGCTTTCTGGCAGCTAGTTTTCAGTATTCCGCAGAATTTATTTGTACACCAATTTTTTTGGAACCCCGCCCATTTTCAGCCAACGCGGTGGAGTCTGAGAAAGAAGGAATTTGCGATATTTTAATTTTGAGCGCTGCTTCGAGAGCCTCAAATCTCCTCTCACAATCAGTGGAAGATAATATCACAAAAATATCATAACAGCAACCACACTTCAGTCATCTTGTGCCCAGAGCCTGCTCGAGGTATCCGCTGACCGACGGGGAGTTGTTCGGGAAGCCGTTAGCCAAAGGATACCAATGACTAAAAGTAGAAAATATATTGTCTAGATATCTAGAAATAAGTAAAGGGGGAGGAGGTTTAAAATTCATAACTCAATTTCAAAAAGATTAATCATCAAGGATGCCCATAGAGACAAAATGTATTTAAAATGAAAGTTACAAGGTGCGTATTATTACAGTCAATTGTTAGTTCTTCGTTCTCCGATTCATGGAAAACGCTAGGATTTAGGTCAGCCCGCACCGCTTACATAGATACCCCCTCTACAAGTGGAGCGAGATGTGGCGGAATATTTCGCCCTCCTCCATCGAAAAAATTTCGAAAACTGTTTAATACTGAATGGCTGTTCTCGAGGCGGAAACGTGGGCACATGTTTTTAATTCTTTCTTCTCCATATCGAACGTCCATTTCCGCTTCACAATCTAAATTTTCCGGCCATGTTTCCGGATTCAGAACCTCAAAATCTTTTACCATCTCTTTATATTTTCGATGAGATGCAGTTGTAGCATATCAACGCGATTTCATGTTAACTACCATACTTGTTATATACTGCAATTGATTTATGCTGACCATTCGCTTGTTGTGTGTTAAAACGATTCCTTGGTAACACGTATTCTCAGATGCAACTATACTTTCTCATTCCTTCTTCTTCCTTTAAAGTTGCAATAATGCAAATCGTTCGTCGTATTAGCTTATCAGCTCTGGTTATTGTGCAGAACCGCTCATTTAGTTCCGTCAACAGATTTGCCAATTCTTCCAGAACATCATACATTAGGGTTAGGTCGTTCAGGAATTCAACAGACACCATGCGTTGGAACAGACCCGTGAATTTATTTCGTTCGTTAGTTGTTCTTGCTGTATCATTAGCAGCGGGATAACCAGTCCAAACTGATTTAACAGTTCGAAAGCTGCTTGAAACCCGCCAAACATCCAAGACCCGGACATTTTGTTGTTCACTGGAGACCTACGCATGAAGCTATTGTGTTCAATTCGTTAAAAAAAAATTAGATTGTTTGTAAAGGGCATATGTTGTATCAACGCCACTTTTAAAATGATTAATTGCGTTAATGTCTTCAATAGCTAATTCTAACCGGTGGTTCATACAATGCCAGATTTTCCCTGACTGATTAAGTTTATCTTGCACTTGCGCCATCGGATGCGAAGCGCACAAGATTCTCCTGAAAATATGTTTCAGTCATACCATACTAGTAAACACATTTCAAAAGTGCGTTTGTGATTGTGTCGGCGCATTGGTTGTTCAAAGAAATTAAATCAATAAATATCTACAATTCACTCTTATCAAAGACAACTGATGTACAGAATTAGAATCAGCATAGTGCCTAGTGTTGTTGAGTCATCAATTGCGACTGAATATTTTCTTTATTCGGCAACTAATTTCGATGTAAGCTTCTTTTTAAATTCTGACGCAATGTGCTTTATTATTTCAGTACCACTTTAGCAGGAATAAAGAGTTATTCCTACATCGAGCTCATTTTACTTTCTCATATGCGTAGTATATAAAGTATTGTAATCGTGAAAAAATTCGACTTCGAGATTTTGATGGAAATACACGTTTTAGGTGTCCCTGATTCCATAAAAGTGGTTTTCGCCGTGCCATCTGTCTGTCTGTCCATCTGTTTGAGGTTCTAGGGCCCAAACGCGTTCATAATATTGAATGATATCTGGTATTTATGCAATATATCATCTTTTGTAGACCGTTTTTTGATAAAAATGTTACTGCACAAAAATAAATGGTAGCTTATTCTTGACGATTTTAAGAAAATGTTGATTTACTCAAAAATGACTCGAAGGAATTTTAAAAATGACTCGAAGGAATTTTATTAAAAACAATCCAATTGTAGAGCCTGATGTCACAAATAATATTGTATAAGGAGGGTGACCAGATTCTGAGGAAGTAAAACCGGGACACAGCGTCTTCTGAGGAAGAAAAACGGACATAACCGGGACAATATAAGTTCTTTAGTTTTTTGTCGCTTAAATGCCAAATAGATAAATTCTGCTTGGCCATGATTTCCTTGGCAAAGTATCCATAATTATTTCAAATTCTAAAATTATGTGCAAAAAATTATTACAGAATTGGTCAGAAAATTGTTGTTGTTGGTATGTATTTACGGCAAATCAACCCTAACTCTTTACACAACGAACACTCAAGTGAGGAGGGAAACCCGGTGCCGGCATTAGCCTTCTCTTTACGAAGAGCACCGAGAGGGCCAAATGCTTAACGTCCCTTCCGAAGGACGGAGCGCTGACTTGGCGCGGTCTACTCAAACCACACAAATAAGGGGACGGGGAGATCCCAGGTTGAACAAGATGATCCAAACGGAACTTATGATGCCTACTTTCCACATAATTATTTATTTAATACTTATATTGGCTTTAATAGCTTTAAAATTAACGCGGATATGTAGCTCTTTGTGTTCCCAAATTTAATAATTTAGCGTTAGAAAATATTATAAACACATTCGAACTGAATATTAAATTGATAACGCGTATTTTTGCGGCAAAAATAACGCGCATATGTATTACAATGTACCGAATCCGAGTCCAACAATAGTGGAATGGAAACCCTCTCATAATGAATGACAATAACTCCAAAAATGCCAGTATTTACGCAAAATTCGAAGAAATACGATAGATAAGCAAACTTCTACGATAGAAATTAGAATTTACATTCCTTTCCTCAGAGAATAGTACAAATCCCGCACCGATATTACAATTTTAGCAATAATATATTTTAATGTGCAAGAGAAAATTACCCTGTACGATGGGTTTCAGATTTTCCATGTAAATAAAATGGGAAGGATAGTTCTTGAAATCGAACCCAGGACTTTCAATATTCGCAAAAAAAACTATCCTCGGAAGCTCGGCTCCAGTAGCAGGAGATTTCCACCAAGTGTCATGAAAATCGGTCTATTGGTGCAAAATTTAATAGGGGGACAGACAGACAGACAGACACAACGACAAAACTAGAAGATTATTTCCATTCTGGAAAGTAGGCTAAAAATCCGACATCTACCGGATTCGAATCAGGAACCGCTACGTGGAAGGCCAACGCTCTAACCACTCCTCCACCCTTTCAGAAAATTTGTGAGAACAAATGGTTTACAGCCGAATTTACTGTATTTTTTGGCCTATAAAACGCACCCCAAGTTTTTAGAAAATTTACCGGGAAAAAAATATATTTTGGCCACGTCGCGTATCATTTACGGCTATATTAGTCCAATAGGCTGATTAGCCAGAAAAAAAATCCTTCAAATTTTTCTTTAGCTATCAAACTCTTCATAAATTGCTTAATAATCACCACTCTTTGTAATTCGACTAATACCTCTCCGGCCTTCTTTCGTTGAACGTTTTAGAGCTCCAGAATCGGTTGTACTCCCTCTAGCACTAAATAAGTAAAATAAATAAGTAAAGATGGAGACTACGGCGAAATTGATGTTAAATAGAATTAACTCGACCGTAAAATTCAAAATTAGGGACACACAATGAAAAGGGGGTGAAGAAGGAAAGGCAGGAAAACGCAAAAGACAATAAAAATTATAAACTTACAGGTTTAGGGGTTGTTACTCCACGCCAGGGACCTGATGTCACTCACACATTCACTCACTCAAACGCACAAGCACTAATCCTAAAGGTGGAAAAGGAAACGGGACCGGGTTTGCGAGAAATTACTCTGCGCCAGGGACCCTCGAGCACTATTTTATTTAAAGGATTAGATAGCAAGTGATTCGTTTGAATTTCTATAATTAATTTATCACAGCCTGCAAAGACATGCAAAAAAATCGGTACAATATACATTGCATAAACGTTCTCATATACGTATGCGTCTCGTCTCACTACACTCTTTCCTGACTGGAACTCCTACTTTTACAAAAACAACAAACCCGCAGAAAACGTCTCCTGCACGTAAATGGTATCAATATATTGATAACCTCGTATGTGAAACTCGAACTTGATAAATAATTATACCATACATTATGTGGATTGTCGAAGGCACATGGGTGATGAAGCATTATTGCTGGATGAATATAGTTGAGAGAACTGGAGAGAGTGGCAGGGACGTAAATAGGGGAGGGCCTGGGGGGGGGGGCTCTGAATCCCCTTTATATGTCCTTGGCCACCCTTGGCCCACCTGCTGAATACTGTATTTATTAATAAAGTATTTCATGTTTTATTCTTAACAATATATTATATTGTGTATTAAAGCAGGTGGAAGAAGGGGCCATATGGCTTCAACCTCGCCGTATTAAGGATAAATAAATAAATAATTAACTTCCATTTGTGTGACAAGTGCAGTAAAAATAGTTATAGTCGAGCCGGCCAGAGTTGGAACCTGAAGAGCTGGTTGCCTACCCACCAATGGGAAAGCGATGTTGCCAAATGCTGTTACGACCATCGGTTTATCCCAACCTGCTGAGTCACCGTTCATTACGCGTGTGGGACTAGCGAAACAGGAGGGGTGAGAGAAAATGACAACAGCGCACTGTTGCCATGGTAACGGCTCGCTCTTTACGCTGTCTCATTGGCTAAAGCTCTTTCCCTCCAGAGTTGACACTTGACTGCTTCCGAGCAGCCAAGTGCCAACTTTGGCCGGCTCAACTATAAAGCATTTTCATATTATTATTTTTATTATATTTTTTTAAATTTCGGTGAGCCTCTATAATATATTTACAGTCATCCTGGCTCCATTACAGCCCATGGTGCCCTCCCCCCAAACGCTGGGACGCTAGTTACGTCCCTGGAGAGCTGGACATAAAAATCGACACATTTTAATGCCTCTGTACGCTCTATAATTATTGTTTGAGAAATAATGCTTATGTAGTATTGTTTATTGTTTATAACTGAGTGAATTTGAATCAAAATCGTTAGAGCCGAGTTACTTTCTCACCAATTGAACGGCATAAAAAAGTTTAAAATTTATTGCAATTGATTTGGTCGGCTACAGACCCCCTCCTGCAAAGGGGCAGGTACTTGAGCTCTGTTTCCAGTCGAACCCTCGAATTTCGCATTCATAATCCGAGTTATTTATGGTACTACGATACCAGGTAGGTCGTTTCGCATCTCGGGCGAGCGTCGCTTCGAGCGTGTGACGTCACGTGGCCTCCAGATTGCGCTTGCTGCCTATGATTTAGCATTGAATGTGGTCGCGGGTTTGGAAAATTATTACGTTTTCTCTTGTACTGTGGCTCTCTCAGTGAAATGTCGTTTTGTGCGGTATTTGGCTGTAATAAAAGTTACAAAAATTGAAATGGTAGGGTGAGATTTTTTCGATTTCCCCAGGAAAAGTCCATTCAAGAAACATGGATTCGAGCATGCCGGAGAAGAGACAACATAAACGTGAAATCAGGTTAGAACAGGTATTCTTTGGTTTAAAAACTTGGTACACTTATTAATGGGATCATGAGTATGTGCACCTCGGGGCCAGAATTTTTATTTTGGTGGAAGGGGTGTGCCATTTTCCATAACACATAAAAATCGATTTTTCGATTTAAAGACTTTTACTCCTTTGCAAATTAAAATTAGAAAGAACTTAGGAACTAGACCGTTTTAAAGAAAAATAAATAACGAGATTGTATTGACGCCTTAATCCTTATATGTACTATATACATTAAGGAATGCATGCTTTGAATGCTTTAATACAAGAGAGAGGAAGAAATAAAGAACGAGAGAAAATTAAATGTTCCATAGATTAAAAATAATTTTGGACGTAAAAGAATTGTATACCGTAATGTCATGCAATTTCTATTCGCCCATAACTATTTTTACTCTCTGGAACACTCAATTATGTGAATTTTGTATTTATTGTTTACTTTTTAGTGCATCTAAAAGTTGGTTTCATTAATTTTTTAATTTAAATTTGAACTTAATTCACGCACTCCCGTCATATTTGACGGGAAATTACGCTAGTGAGTGATGAAAACGGCAGTATTCACGCGAAATTCGAAGAAATCAATTATGAAAATCACTAAAAAGTTAACTTGGGAAAATCGGCCTTTGAGTGAGAATAATACGGGAAATGAAGCCCTTCTCTTTGAGATGAGTCCCGGACCTTTCTTAGAAGTCTTTTCCCTTCGTCGAAGTTCACTTGATGCCGAACATTCTTAACATACTTGAACTTTTTCCGATTCCAGTAATTCGTTAAAAAAATCATTGTATGTACAAATTAACGTCCCGGGATTTCATAGCATGCTCCTTTCCACCCTTAGATGACTTAGAGGTTAGAGCCTTATGGAGAACAGCGTTGCCAGACTTGGCGCGCGGCTTCTTTGGAGTTAGATGACCGAAATACACGGATAAATGACCTCCGGTGAATTTCGTCAATTTCTTAAAATTTTAATTATTATAAGAAGTGCATAACTTTTAAGCGTTATTCCAATGTTATGTTTTTAGTTAAATAAATTAATACATTTTAGAATCAGGCTAATTTAAATCATCTACAATAATTGTCTAATTATTAGCTTAATGGGAATTTTTATTCATATTGATCGTATCGGAAAATTGGAATATCTTAAGAATGCTGATACGACAGTTGAAGGGTAAAATAGTTATAGTTAAAAATTATAAACGAAAGTGAATATTTTTCTTACCTCTTTTATTAAAAATCTGCCAGTCTTTGAACTCCTTCCATGTACCCAGAAGTAGTTGGTTGCGCTTCAAATGTATGAAGAGGTGACGAGAATTGAGAAGGTGATGTCGAAGAAGAAGATGATGATGTCAGCCTAACTAATAGTTATTCAATATCGTCTTGTAGATTATCGGCCTGCCACATTTCTTCTTTCACTTTCATGACATGTTGAACGTAACTTTTCCAATTATCTGCTGAAACTCGTTCAAAACTTTCTGTAATCAGTTTCTCTACGTCTTTATTTTGAAAGTTGTGTTTTTCACCTCAACGTAGTGCTTAACCTGCGCCCACACCATTTCAATGGGATTTAGTTCCCAGTGGTAAGGCGGGAGTCGGAGAACAACGAAACCGTTTTTTTTTTGAAAGTTCATCGATTCAGTAATTTTCATATTTATCTCGTACTTCACAAACTGCAGAGAAGGTCTCTTTTGAGGCAATCTTCAACGAAGTTTATATTTTTGCTCTTCAACCAATCCTTAATTTTATCCTTTCTCCAGCCAGTCGTGGGGATTGCTTCAATTTTTCTACTATGATAGGATGCATTATCCATTACAATGACTGAACCTTCAGGGACGTTCGGGAAAACTTTATTTTCAAACCATTCTTCATTAAATTCTCCGTCAACTTCATCGTGCGCATCTTATGAATTCTTTTTACATAAAAAATAGCATTGGTCTCCATCGATGAAGCCGTTCTCCGTACCAGCATGAAATAATGCAAATCGACCGCCACGACCTGTTGGAGGCTTCAATCCCGTACTGAGACCCGCAAGGAAAGCTTGGCGTGGTGTTTTTATTTTTTTGTCATGCCATGCTTTGTTAACAGTTTGGCCGACATTAATCCACGATTCATTGATATACACAATACATTTATTTTCGCGTATGTATTTCCTCACTTCTCTTAAATATCTTATGGCGCCATCGAATGATATCATTTCTTTCGATGAGAATACTCCCCCCCGCTTTTTTCGTATATGAACCCTATATCTATTAATAATCGATACAAAGTTGTTCTTTTAAAATTCGGCAAATCATCGTCAATGTTAACAGCAGTAAGGATAGATTTGAGAGTAGGAGGGATGTTTTTAATGTACATTTCATGCACCATCTTTCTGATCCCCGATCTGATGATATCGTTAAATTATATAATTCGAGAGTTCCTGCAGGGTTTCTCTAATTTCAGGAGTAACTAACGTAGTACCTTGAGTCGCTTCTTTCCTCACTCGATAAACGGTTGACTCCGAACATCCTGTAGCTCTGGCGGTTTCTTTGATCACTTCTGTTAAAGTGAGAGTTTAGCTGAAATGCATGAACACATTCAACACAATTTGTCTTTCTCGGATTCTTAGCAACTCACCATGTTTCCTCTTCTTCACTTCAACCACTGACGTGGTTGAACTAATAGATAATCAGTAAATTTCTCTCTAAGTATATTTCAATAAAAGAACGCGCGTTTTCAAGTTGAACACTATTGCACACAGTATTGCACGTCACTATTATAAGAGCTATGGAAAAAGCAGACAACTCTTAGACGACAAACGCACTCAATGTCAAAAGACAAACTGAACCTGAAGAAAGACAACTACCCCGCTTTGAGAACATCTCTTTTTCGGAACTTGCAGGCAATTTTTGCTTATATTTAGAAGAATGCATTGCCTGTGAAAGATTCCGTTTGTGGCCTAAGAGGGTCATAAAAGCAACAGGGTCAGGCTCCGGCTAGGCTTACTATGGAATCACAGAAGGGCGTGTTTAATATTTCCGCTATACCCTTCCTTTAAACATCAGAAAATACTTCTAATACTGTTATATGTTATTTCACTGTCAGAGAGAATTTCTATTGGCAGATATTTACAAAATATTTCCGGCGACGGAACCTAGCCGTCGAGGTTGGCGATAGCGAGATTATCATCGATTTAAAAATAATTCATAACTCCCATATCATTCGAGCTATTCCCATGAAATCTTCACCAAAAATATCTTCATCATTTTTTCAGTAATTCATGTGATGCATATGTGGGTCTACCAGTTACAGTACGCGATTTTGTAGGAGACTACCTTTTCCATTTGCCAATTTCGAAAAATGCGATACGAAGCTTCATATAAAAAAATACAACACTCATTAGATCGATCATAAATAAAATAAATATACCTCATTATGAAGAAAAATATGTAATAATTTCTACATCGAATTTCAAACTGAAAGTGATCGACCAATTCTACAAAATGATGTAATAAATATAACGGCGAAAAAGTGCTCGTTTTTGCGTTTTTGGTACGAGTATAGGATTTTGGTCACAACCAAACAGAAAAATACGAAATTGCGAAAATTCATATTTCAAGGGGCTGTTTTGGCCCCATTTTTGCCCCATAATAAAAGCACGTAAATCGATGCAGAGGTTAATATATTTGTTTTTATGCTTTGATTTGGCACTTCCAGATAAGCTAAAGACTTGAAATATTTTATGTGGGTAGGACTATGTGCATAACCGACTAGAAAAGTTCAAATATCTTTTAAAAAATTAACAATGCGGCCGCTAAAATTTGTAAATGGATCAAGTATTATTTAAGGTTTATGTGTGCTACGAAGCTGAAAATTTTGTAAAGGTAGAATTCGTAAAATAACCGAATAGGGATTATAGAAATTCTGATATATTACTGATTTGTCTAATAACTTTTTTTTAAGTTTAAACAAATAGATAAATGTTTAGGTACTAGGGGACAAACTAGGGAGCTGAAAATTTTCAGTTATTTAGCAGTTAGTGTATTAGCACACGTTAACATTTTAAAATCCTCATTGATTTGTTATTGCTACCGTTAAAATTTTTAAAATTTAAACACTTAGATAAATATTATTGCACTTCTACATGTGCTACAACATTAAAATTTGCCTGAAATGTGTAGCATTAGTACTAAAAAATGAAAAAGTGTAATATTCCAAAAATTACAAATTTTTAGTCCAGTCTTGTTCCATAAGGAAAGAACGAAAATCGTTGCAGAGGTGCGAACTTTTATTTTTTAAATACTTCTAAATCTTACTGTGTTACCTTCGATATGGGCTGAAATGTTTGCCGAATGTAAACACCTTTTAGTAGTAATTAAAAAAACATTTTTGGATATCTCCTCAAGTCTTTGTAGAGGGAGTAGAATTGACCGTTTAGTAAGCTGAGCCGGTCATTATACGTAACACTTTTTTTGAATTTTAAAAATAGTCTTCCAGCCAGAAGCATTTCCCCACAAAATTTTGCCGTATTTAAGTATTGAAAAGAAATACCCATAGTACACTGCTAATCTGATTGGCATGCTAGTTATTGATGCAAGTATTGACATATTGAAGCATGCTCTATTTAATATTACTGCTAAATTATTAATTTGGTCTTTCCATTTCATATTCTCATCAATATATACTCCCAATAACTCGGTTGAGTGCTTGATATTTACATTAAAATTTTCACTAATCGAATCCAAGACAATTTTTTTATTTTTGGCAGTTCTAAAATTAATAACATTAGTTTTAGTTATAAGCAAATATCTTAGAGATAAGACGTCTATGGAAAAACTTTAGGAAACACTTTAGTTACGTAGATTATTATATTTCCTGTGTTTTAAAAGAGAATAGTAGCATTTTATTAACAATGAATTTAAGATTGGAGTATTAAAAACTTTCGGCATTTTTGCGGGAATGTTTGGCGACTTTTGCATGCGGCGCCTATGCTAAATGCCACCTTCGGCATACCATAGCTACGGCATTGATTTTCAGTACATAACCCATTCCCTTCAGACTTAATCGCTTCAATCTCCTAGATCCTAGAACAAGGACAACCTATCTGAACGCCTATTGCCGATTACTTTTCCTTTTACATTTACCGATTCATCGTTTATTTATAGTCGCGTTTGGCCTCATGCCCTCATGCGATGCATTTATTAACAATTGGATAAAAAAGTTGAGCCGCGCGTGACGTCGAAAACCACGAAACTGACTGCAGTTGACGAGGTTAGGATTGGCCTAATAGCAATTTGATGTTTTCTTCCGAAATGTCGGTTCTCTGTCCTCACGCCACTACCTTCTTGAGGGAAACTATATAGCGACCTCTTACGGTCGATGGAATTTATGACTCATAGTTTTAGTCGAGACGTATTATTCCTTGGAGACGTACCGTGCGTAACCGTGGCCGGTCGTGATTCGGAAGCAACTGTCTCTGTTGCGAATATTAATTTTATAGGTATTACGACAGCAGTATTTGTATATTTTTAGTTTGTATTTAATTGGGCCCATTTTTACGATACTTCATGGGAACAGTTTTCGCCATTTGTTAAATTTATATTGAAAGTTTTGGCTAGTAAGAATGTTATAATTACGTCTATTATTATTATTTGAAACCTTGTACATATGCAAACTTCAGCATGTCTGTGATACAGCCGTTCTCTGCTGAGGTCCATCTACGGGCGCTCGTTTTAAGAGCATCGATTGCAGGCTAGAGAATGATTTTTGCAGGATTTTTCTCAGCAAAGGTAGAGAAACCGAACAAATCCTTCATTTCAACTTTAGTTAGGTAAACAACAATTCATAGTTGACATGGGATCCAATGGAAACAATTTCAATTTACTACTGAATAGAGGACTTATAATTTGCATAGGAATAAATTTAACTGTAGTCTATGCACGATTCCACAAAGTACTTACTCGCTGTAAACTGTTTTAGGTAAAAGTATTTCCAATTATCTTTTCTCTTGCAGATGTAGTTTTTGTGGTGGGGATGTAACTATTTTTTCGTATCATAGTTGGTTAGTGAGCTGCATTACATACTCCAAATTCATTCAGGTCATTTACTTATTAGGTAGCAAGAAAAATTACAAGATATTTAGTACTGCTTGTGTGGATTTAGGTTAATCCACAGTCGTATTGAATCAATAGAAGCAAAGTAAATAAAGAGAAATCATGGAATTACAATTTGATTTACTTTAATATTTCCAATACATTACTCCAGCCTTTTGCCTTAGCTTTTTATGATTTTAGGTTTCTGGTCTCTTTCAACTTGTTGTTTTAGGCCTGAAGTTATCCTATTCCCTCATGGAAGATATTTCTCCTCCTTCCTAGTAATATTATCTTAGGAGGATGATAGGGAAAGTGAGTGAGTGATTTAATAACATAATATTGATTGTAGTAGTATTTATTTTCTATCATTATGAAGGAGTAATATTATTCCCTTATATTCAGAATTATTTTCAATATAAAATTTCTCTGGTGGTTCAAATTCATGTGATTACTTCCTGTGGTAATAAAGCTTTTCTTATTCCTTCCTATTCTTATCCACACTTGTGCTTGGGTAAAATTGATTGAACTGTATAACATTTCTGAATTTTAATTTAATTAATTTTCTCATTACTAGTTTGACAAATGGAAATTGTGCCAGTATTTAATCCAGCAGTTTATCTGTAGCAAATGAGGGTCTATACCTTTTAATAGATATTTGACAAAATATTCCTCTTGAATTTAAATTTCTGTACATGCAATAATAAGATAATATTTATCCTATTTGGCTTATAGTTCGGTTATTATTCTTATAACTGCCAGTCTGGGGCAGTGTTCTTATTCCTTGGCCTGGATGTACAACTTCCTGCTACAACACTGACCGTACCATATTTGATATGTGTTAATGGATTAATGCCGCCATATGTATATTTTTATGGTCATATAATTTCATGTTTTTGAAAGAATTCTTAATCTTTGATTACACAAAGATATTAAACTTTAGATACCTTTTCCTTAGTACTAATTAAGAGAGACAGTCATTTTGGATGGATGCAATGTTGCATATCATTACCGAGTCAGATTTTCTCTGAATTTTTCATCATACAGATTTTGTTCTACTGAGCTAGAGGTGACATTTTCTCAGTCTTAGAGTAGTTTGTATATTATAGCATCTATATAGTTATTTATGGACAAATTCATAAATATCAATTATGTATGTAGTTATGTTGGTATCAAGGTTTGTAATTTGAGTTTTTCAACCAAAAACTATAGTTTACCTGAGTAACTGAGAAAGGATGTTTTTATAAATGTATAAAAAGAATTTTACTCAGTTTCTTCTTTTAAAATCTTCAAATTAAATGGTTATGAGTTTTTAGAGAAATTTAATTCTGAAAAATAGAATGATTTAACATGAGGGAAGTGCACTAATATAAGCATGACATCTCTGTAGTGCAAGATATCTGATTTGATTCTGTTGTTGTTTCAGAAGCATGGCTCCAAGAGATACCACCAGACCATTCTGAACATGCAGTCTACCACTCAGCTGACAGCTCCTAGATCTTCCTGGACCTGTTCTCTTTTGTGTACGAAGGAAAAATTGGGTGAGAGTGATCAATTTGTTTTACAAAGTAGAACTGATGAGCTTCCCACTTTACATGTTGTACATATATATCAAGTCGATTGTTTTATGTGATATTCTTGTTTGCATTTTGCAAGGTTTCAAGTGACATTCCAACATGTAGTATTAATCTATTTATTCATGCAGGAGCAATGGTTTTTGGAATGCAAAGAATTTTAGAATATTTTTCTAAAGTATATTTTTGCAAGTTTGGGCAGAAATTGAAGATGCTTAAAAGTAGGAATTTTACCTAACAAAAATGGCAAAATTCTATAATGTTTGATTACTTGGTACAATAGATATATAAATGTATGCTATATAATTAAAAATTATGCTAAGTATTGATAAATGCAGCTAGTCAAACTTTCAATACAGAGAGATGCAACGTATAATTTATTTTAGGAGAAAGATTTGTTTGCCACCAGTCAATTGCAATATAATTTCATATATGATCATGGATATGATAATGTGCAGTATACCATCGGATATTACATTTTGATGATATTCATTAAAAATATTATTAAAAAACTCAATATTTGATACAACAGTGTACATTACAGCATTTATACTTTTATTTCACCTTGCATTTTCTTTTTATTACACAAAGTTTATCATGAAATTGGATTTTGTAAGGTGCTAGATCTGAGAGTTGTTGCAAATCAGTGGTAATGAATAATATCATCACATCACAGAAATTGTTGAGTCCTCTGCTCAGCCTAGAAAAAATAGTGATAGCTTAGGGCCATGGCTAGCACCAAATAAAATATGCTAATTCTTTTGAATGGATAATATTAGAAAAATGAATTACATATTTTGAATTATAGGTAAATAAAAACTGTTAATGGTTCATGTTCATCCATGACATATATACATATACAGTGTATTCCTGATGGAACGACTAATGACTGAGGATAGGAACATGTATATCTGAAGAACATGGGTAGTAAAAAATGATCAAAAATTGGCCTAAGATAAATAACATTAAATCGTAGTCTAAATTAACTTAGGAATGTTTTGAGAAATAATGGTTTATTTTCAGCTGCAAATAAATTTTGTTAAAATACTCTTTGAGTTTCATAATGCCAAAAATATTTTTGATATCTGTTCAATGTTGTTCAAGTTAAATATGCAGCTTCTTATCTCTTGTATTCTGGTAAACTGTAACTAGTGATTCAACCTGCTTGGTTTAGCTCTGCTAATAATTCTTGAAGTGTACATGAATATTATTCAAACGATTGGCAAAATTGTGAACCAGCAATTCATACATTATTTCTATCAGATTTTACTGACAGACAAAACAGTCTACTTAATTTTTTTTCCTCCACTATATTGTGTAATATAGTGTATCAAATTTTTACTACCCCTACATACTTCAGTATTCTGAGATTTTTCATTTGGTTCTTAAGTTGAACATTTCTATTAAAGTCATTCATTCGTTGTAATTCTATTTCCTAGTAGGTTTTAGGCACACCTGTCTTAATCTGTATTTTCCAAGGCTTTTCACTTCATGATATCCCATCCATTTCCTTCTTTTAATGCATCTAATATATCTTTCCTATTTCTTTGCTCCATTCCTAAGATTCCACCTTCTATGACTTCTTTCAGGAGACCCAACTCATTTCTTCCCTCATTCCCATATTACTCTAATTAAGCTCCTCTCATCTCCAGTATTCAAAATTTCATTTGTTTTCCTCTCTGTCCAACTAATTTTCTCTAGTCTACACCAGTGTTTCCCAACCTTTTGAACCTTGTGGACCACTTCAGCAACCCATTCAGCCCCTGCGGACCACCTCATTACTTACAGTGATGCGAAGGAGTGGTAAAATGTTGAAGTAAAAACGCCATTAATAAAAATATTCAATACCTGTGATAGTGTACAACTTTCTTAATTTTTCCCAAAAAAATTCCAGCGAAATATGAGGTGTGGCCTAAAAATAAACCAATTTTGGAAACCTCCACGGACCACCAACAAAACCTTCGCGGACCACAAGTGGTCTGCGGTTGGGAAACACTGGTCTACACCATACCCACTTCTCAAACACCTCTAATATGCTCACATCTTCTCTTATTGTCTAAGTCTTGCACCCATACAATGTTCAAGTCCATACCAGAGTTTTCACTAATCTCTTTCTAATATCTGTAATCAGACTTCCTGTCAACAACTCTAATTATTTCATAAATACCTCCTTTGCTCTTGCTATCCTTGGCCTGATCTAGTTCTTCCATACCGTGACAGAATACTACCTAAAAAAGTAAAAAATTCTGCCTGTTCTTTCCTTTCCTCATCCATCGTGACTTTGGTTTTGGAATCTCGACTTTTGTAAAATCTCATGACTTTAGTTTTCTTCCTATTAATTTTCATCCTGAATGCCCCTGCCTCTTCATTTAAGGAACTAACTAGCATCTGCAGCCCTTTTCAGAATTGCTCATCAGTGCTTTGTCATCTGCATATCTAACTGATTTAACCAGGTTCCCTCTCACTTTTACCCATTTCTACATCTTCCCATGCCTTCCTTATTTCTTTGACATAAATATTAAATAGCACTGGAGAGATGTGAAGAATGAATTTTACCTGCTATCTGTTATATAGGGTATACATACAATAAAGAACATGCACATGCAATGAGAAATTATTTTTATTATCTTTTGTATGATATTATTAATCATTTTACATAATGCAATTTACAATCACAAATACAGCTAATTGTGTAATAATGAACTTTCCAACGACACTTTATCAATTATTGAATCAGAGTCTGTATTATGCAGAATATCTTTCTCTACAGCCATTAAAATAAAATTATTCCAAATGCTCATCCCTCTGAGTACTCCATAGTCTATTTTTAACATACTTGAGTGTTGAAAAATTTCTCTCACATGCTACGTGAGTTGTTGAAAGTGTCAGGAGATATTTAGATATATGCTAAACCTATATTTTTGTAAGCTTCAGTAAACAGGTTGTAACACTCCAAAGATATAAAAACACACGCAGCACAGTTGAGGCAACGTTTACAAACAGATTTCTTCCTTTCATTTACCAAGTCATAATTTTCTGTAATTCTTGGGAATTCATCATTGTCCTTCTCAGCTTGGCAGTTCAAGACGTATTCTCCTGGTAGCAAAATTTTGTCTGTCTCAATTATTTGCTAAACTCGTCAGCTCTGTTTGCAATTTATCTTAAGTTATATGTTTATCAAACTTCACTATTATATCACTCAACTTTTGCAGTGCATCATGGGGCAAAGAATGTTTTAGATCTTCAAACATTTTGTGTGACAAACATGGCAGGTTTATGTACGGTGCTCCATTTTTTTCGAATCTTGCTTTCAAACTTTCAGTGTTGTGTCCTATCCTGTTATGCGTGTTAACTTCAAAGTCTCGAAAAGCATTGAAAATTGTCTCTTCGGATGTACTTTCTCCAGGCATACCTTTTCTTTTTTGTATCCTTTATTCTGGAAAAAATCCTGGATAATAAAATTTTTCTTCGGGCTACGATTTTCGATTTCACCTGTGGCCCAACAAATGAATTCAGCTACTTTAATTTTGACTTCCTCAATGTTGCATTGTATTTTTGACAACTCATTCAAAGTACCCATCATCAACTGATGTGCTTTGAGCAAATCTATACCAACTGTTTGAAGAATTTGATAAAGGTGTTGTTAATTTAAAGATTCTTAGATAAATAAATGCTGTCATAATAATTTCATATTTAAGAAGAGCATCTTTAAAAGAACTGGCTTTTGCTTGCAAATCGGGTGAACTATTTTTGGATTTTTCAAGGTTGTCTAAAGAAATAACCACATCAACGTATAAAGAGCTGTTTGGGTTTCCAAATGAACCAAATATTTTAGTTAATGCTGCATTTTTTGCCCACCACCTTGTTTCACCAATGATTTGTAATCTGTGTCGATTCTTTTTTTTCACATGTTTGATCAAAAACTCCCATTTTTTTATGGGATTCCCTAAAAAATATTGCAATTCCATTTAGTAAAGAGAAAAGTGATGATGCAACAATGGGTGATTGAGTTGAATCACTAATCACCAATACATGGCTATAACACCAGACATGAACATGTCCAGGTGATAAGGTGGATAACCAAGTTGAAAAACCTAAATATTTGCCTTTCATATTTGCTGCACCATCTGTCGCATCAGCAATGCATTTTGTAATGTCCAAGTTATTTTCTTCAAGTACATTTTTCAAAAGTTCTAAAAAACCTTTTCCAGAGGTATCGATACAATTTACTAGAGCTATCATCTTCACTTGTATGTTATTCTGCTTATCCACGTACCGTATTATAACTGAACATTGGTATTTCACTGAAATACCTTGCACTGTGTCCAGCTGTACAGAAAACATGCCAGCTTCCCGCACTTCATTTGCGATAGTTTTTAAAATTAAATATTTTATTGCCATAATGACGTGATTTACCATTGTTTTTTTATATGAAAGTTAACAAATTACCACGTCCTTTACTTCCTGACTGTTGTGCATCTTGACATTTTTTATTAATTTGTTCAAATGTATTTTTACTAATGAATCATATTTGCTAAGAAGCAAGAGCGATTCAAAAAATTCCCATAGCCTAATCCTAATAATGAATCATCTAGTGCAGGGGTCGGCAACCTACGGCCCGCGGGCCACTTGCTGCCCTCAAGAAGGCTTTATGTGGCCCGCAAAGCTGTAATGAAAAAGTGATCAGGAAAATTTCTCATGGGCAATTTTATATTTTTTGAGTAAAGTTATGGTCTCAAAGCCTTTTCGAGTGAAGTTTTAATGCTAAAAATTATGTAGACTTGATTTAGTTCATATGAAATCACAGAATCTCTAGAAAACTTCTGATTTATTTGTTCATCCAGCCCGCCGAGGCTTTCTTGACTCCCAATGTGGCCCTCCGAAGTATTCACAACTGCAAATGTGGCCCACCATGCAGAAAAGGTTGCCGACCCCTGATCTAGTGTATATGCGGCTTCAGCTGTGCTTCCTCTATAGCTTAGTCCATTTTTTCCAATCAGTTTTATAACATCAACAACCCTTTCCATTACTTGTCTATTCTTTTTTACTTCATCCCTTCTTGTTTGAGAATGCTTTGAAAACAGTAAATCTTCGATCCCTTTATGTTTCATATTTAGAAGGTGAGCCTCTGTATGCATATTGTGAGATTTGCTATTTTCATGCTCATTGATACTTTGATGGATATGTTTCTAGCAGGCCTGGACATAGAGACCCAGGACCCCTAGGCAGTTTTTTGGTAATTTAGCAAAAAACAAACTTTACTTTTATTTTTTATTTATTTAACGTACTTTGACTTTAGAAAATAGACAAGCAGACTTAGAAATGAAATAGACAAGTACCAACTATACTTTTTTACACATTATAATTTTTACATTTACATATAATTACAAGATTACATTGCCACATGACGAACTTTCTTCTCTGCAAAGGAACGGATGACCTCACTATAGTCCACAGACTGTGTTATTTCTGACTCTTGTACAGCACAGAGAGTGAATTAAGCCTGTTCTCTTCTGTGGTAGATCTTAAATAATTCTTTACTCTCTTTAGCGCTGAAAACGACCGTTCTGCCGAACAGTTTGACCCTGGTGTACACAACAGCATCCGGAGCGCTATTCCCACGTTTGGATAAATGTCCAAAAAGCCTTTTTCCAGGATGTACTTGTATAGCTCCAGTGATGATAACCCTTTTCCCCCTGTAGCCTCAGCAGACAACAAATGAGCTCACAGGTGCAGACACTTGTTTTCCTTGCGGGCTGAGCCCTCTGCTTATATAGTCCCAGGATAGTGGAAGTTGGTGGGGGTTCAACCAATCAGAATACATGGTAGTATCTCCCTAAAAGGATTATGATATAAAAAGAGGTTAATATGTGTTCCACATATGGTATTAGATAGCGTGCAAATATTGTGTTCTTTGTAATTATACCCCAATATGTTTTTTTATGTCAAAATTTACATTTTAGGGTGGCAGAGGGATATGCATATTAACCTAAAAATATTAAATAAAAAACACTTTACATGCATATTTATTACTTACTTGGATCGTGAACAATCACACAACGAATTTTTTACACACTGGCACTAGACTGCACCACTTAAAAGAATAAAGTGTTCTTAACCTCACTATGTTGGTGCGCCTCTGAGAGAGTGCCGGTAGATGTGCGCTTGCCCTGCATGCAGCATTGCCAGATTTGGAATGGCAAAAAAATCGTACGAATGTATCAAAATCATCGTACATAAACAATTTTTATCATACATGGAGCAAGCATGTACCAATAGCGCCAATAGCAAACAAAACAAAAGTGTTTATGTGTGGCTCCATTTAACAACTAATTCCAAATGCCAGAAAGAAATATTATTTCTTTTTATTGTATCTCTGTTCTTCCCTTTGTAAATTAATTTAAGTTAAATCTCACGTTACAGTGCACATGACAACTCATACAGAGAGGGGTTCAAGGACATCATTGCTTGAATTTAACATGCTTTAAACATAATTTCAACCAGCTAAGATAAAGTTACACAGATTTAACATTAAAGCATTTGATGGATAATGTTGATTAAAATTTAAAAAATGATTTGATCTTACATCAAGTTTTTATTTTCAATCTAAAAAAAGTTGCGAACCTCAAGTTATAAAGCCATAGATCTAGTACTATGTAGGTCTATTACTATAAAAAAATAGGTTCATCCAATGCAGTCTTAAGATACAAGCCTGAGTGACAGAGGAAAATGGGAAAATACTGCATTCATGAAAGAATTTGTGGTTTACATGAAAATTTAAAAGAAAAAATATTATATATGTAGTGTTTTTACTGTGTATTTTTGAGAACCCGAAAAAATCGTACATTTAGCGTATGATGGAAGGACTTCATCGTACATCGTACAAAGTGGTAAAAGATCATTCAAATATGATTAAAATCATATGTATGGCAATGCTGCTCGCATCTCAGCTGCATGCGTGGCTTAACACTTGCTATCGATGGAGAGAGAGGTGTATATGTGCGCTTGCAGTTTGCAGTCTTGTGCGCTTTCTGACAAAAGTTTACTAGAACTAAATTTAGCCTGCGGAAATCCATATATCTTGTAAATAGCTGTGATTATTCTGAAAACTGAAAGTTGCCACCTGCCCATGCATCACACCGGCCCATTCACCACATACCGGCCACCGGCCCACTGGGAAATTTCCCAGTGTCCAGATTACCCAATCCACCCCTGCCACTTCCTTGCATGGCCCAATCCGAATCTCCCTCTGCTTCTATTACCTGCATAGTTTGGATTTTATACAGATTTCTGATTAAATGTCTATCTCTCCAATCTACTCCTATTTTCCTTAACCCCTCCTTTAACTTAGGCCAGGGTTTTAAAAAATCTTTTTCAACCAGTGGACACCTACTGAAACTTCTGAAATCCCATGGACTCTCTGCTATGGCGATATACATAGTTTGATTATTTGTGTTACTGTGAACAATCGTTAAAAAATATTAGGAAAAATAAAAATGTAACAGTATGTTATTATATATGTATGTATATTTGCAAAGGTAAAATAGAACAGATCCTTAGTTAATCATACTCAACAATTTTACCATATTTAATGTGAAGTATGCTCTCAATGGTTTCTGCATAGTTAATTGATTCATGGTTTTTGGTCTGTCAAATCCAGTATCATGTCTGAACCAACATTCAGGCATCTTTGAAGTCTTCCCTGGAAAGTAGCCAATGCTGAATATCCTCTTTGCAAAGATATGTTGTTCCCGAAAGTAACATCATCTTTATTGTTCTCTGTGCAAGTGGAGGGTATTTTCGGAAAGGGCTGACCAGTCTTTTGGAATGCCGTTTCCTAGAGATAAAAAATGATTTTGATAAAAACTGCTGCAAATGATGTCGATCGGCATATCTTCTCCTTAATGGTTTAGCTCTAGTTCAGCAGTACTATTCGCAGAGTTGAATGGATTTTCAATCCATTTCCTTGGGCCTTATATCTTCTCTACATATTCTTTGAAGTAATATGTAAATGCATCATCAAGAGAAGTAAAATGCTGGATTACATCATTTTTAATTTTGCCTGAACATGAATCATCTTCACTTAGCAGAACTTCTTCCAAGCTGAGAAACAAAAAGTTTCTTCTGTTCACAGTTCCCATCTTTCTTTTGAAATGCCATCCATTAGTTTGTCAACCAAATCAAATATGTAAGATATTGGCCCTTGTATGCTCATATTCAACTTGTTCAGCTCATTAAAAGTGTCTGTTAAATATGCTAATTTAGTATGAATTCATTGTTTTTAAATTTTTTTGCAAGGTCAGGAGCATGGTTTTTCAAGAATTATGCATTTTCTTCCTATAGTTCTAAAACTCTGCTAAGAACAATTCATCATGACAACCAACAAACTTCAGCATGCAAAAGAAGGCCCCTGTGTTCAGCTCCTGCAGCTTGAGAGAGCAACAAAAATATGTAGTCTTAAATTTATGAAATTCACAATTTTCATAATAGTTTGAACAACTTCATGAAGTTTAGGACAATTTTTTGAAAGCTAAAGACTCCTGGTGTAGAATGCAATATGTTCACAATACTGGGGAGGACGTTTCTAATTAAAGCAATAAGATCAATTTGGAATCATTGTGTGCACTCCATCCATGCAATGCCTCACACATTTCTCCCACGCTATTGTATGCCTATTCAAGTAGGTATTGAAAACTTTATTTCATCTGCAGTAGTTTGTAATGGGAAATGTTTGAAGAACAAAAAATCTTCACATATTTTGCATTTTGATTAGTATTAGTTTTTTACTTTTCAAAGTACTTTTTCCATTTATTCCTCATATCCTCCATATCATATATTAACCAATTTGGCAGGTCATGCAAAACTTATATGTCCAGATAGGAGGCCTCCTTTGGGAGTTGATACATTGCTGTTAAAGAAGCATATGAAAAATGACTTTCATGAAAGTAATGAAAATTGCAGTTTCATAATCAATGGAAAGAATAATGAAGAATATACTGAATATTCTAATCTCTTCTCTCTATAATATAAAAATCTTGTGTACAAACCTCCTAGGTGTCCCATGCCTCATTCTAAGGTACTTATAAAAGGGCCAGAGATCTGAAATTTGGCATGCTGGTCGATCTTAGGGATCATGGGAAAAATGTAAAATCCTAAAAATTTGCATTTTGAGGGGGTCTTTTTTGACTCCATTTTTCCCTTTCAATATTCCATAAGAAAAGCATGGGATTCAATGCAGGGCATTCTAAATATGCTTTTTTAAATAACTTAAAATTGAGATGCGATGCCAAATTAGCATAAATATTTGTTTTTAATTGCAAAGAAAGCATATTTTTCTGAGGAACTACAATGAAAAATTCTAACTACCATAGCAATGAGCTCAAGGCTTTTAAAAGGGAAATAACAATCTAATTAAAGATTGCATTGGCTTGATGCTTTCAATAATGATTTAGTATGTCAATGAATTATTGATTTTGATCTAATCAGCTTGCAACAAATGCTTAGATGAAGACCATAGACTAAACGTTCTCCTTACCATTGGGTTTGTTTTTGTTGATTCTCATTTTTTCACACTTGACTTTGGACTCTTCCATTCCCTCTTTGTTTACAGTGCTGAGATTATGGGTTTGCGTTATATATGAGAATAATGGGACTCATTGAATATGCACTCAGTCTTTGCTGTGCATGGTCTATGATAGTGCATTATACATGGGAATTTAGGGTAATTTTAATGATAAATTTCAAGACCATACAATAGAAAACATCCATCGAAGCAGTAGAGCACGGGGTAAATAAATCGTGATAGGTCAGTTCGATTTTGATGAAACTTGAACTGTTATACTCTGTGTGAGCTTCTGCATGTTATAAATGTGAAGTTATTCTAACATAAGGGCATGTGTTTGATACCAGGATAGTTTCCATTCTCCATTTGATTAACATGTAAAAGAGTGTAAGACATCTTTTGTTTGTTTTAAAAATTACTTTTAATTGTCGTAGAAACTAGAAGCTTAAACCATAGTATGTGCAAAAGAACGCAGATTCGTTTTACTACCATCGATTTTCAAATATGATTAGAATTGACACAAAACTGTTTAGAAGACAAAAATTTTAATTTTTTTGTGAATAAAATATTTCGTTGCCAAGAACAACCAGCGATGTAGCCAAATTCATAAAATTATGTAGGACCATATTAGGAAAATGGAGGAAGATGGGATAATGGGGAAAGGGGAGAGTGAAAAAGAGAAGGAGGGAGAGAGAGAAGAGAAAGATAGGGAAAGGGGAGGGAGAGAGATAAGAAGAGAATGAGGGAAAGCAGAAGTTTGGGAAATAGGGAAGTTTGGTGGGTGGGAGGGATAGAGGGAGGTAGAGGGAGAGGGACAGAGAGAAGCCCAAAAATAGGGCTAGATATAATTTTCTACCTTAAATATATGCTGAAAGGAGGGTTGCACATGGGCAGTGGATGAACTTGCCTCGTGGAGCAAAACGTGAGGTTGACGCGCATAGGGACGGATCCCCTAGTACAGAAATAAGTATCCAAGTAGAGCTAGTGACACCTTTCCCTCAGCATATAAGGTGCATTCTTTGTTAGGGTGACCAGAGGCACCTAGTGCATAGGGATGGAGCCCCTAGTAAATTTAAATAAATCATGCAACTCACTTTATAGCTTGAAACTAATAGACCATTTTATTATTCATGTAGCCAAAAGATTTGACCAGACCAGATGTTTCAGTTACAATGTAGCTGTTTTAATAATTTCAGGTTCTTGATTCTTTGAAGTTGTTTTGAATATGAATGCCAGGATGTTTAAGGGATAGAGAGGTATTATAAAGGAGAGAGCCTTAAGGCATGTTCACAAGAGCAAATAAAATGGCATTGTGAAATCTCAATCCTTGAGTACCAAGCTCCCAATGACAGGTTTAGTTGAAAGTGCCAGAGCAATCTCACAAAATAATTTGTAACTTTCCCAAGCTTTTGACTTAAAATTATAATTTTTTTCTTACATAGAAAAAATTATACTGCAGGTATTTATTGCAAGACATTGTCAACATTTATTTGAGAAGTTTTAGTTCAAAAAGATAAAGGAATGGCCAATTTCCCAGGAAAGAAATTGGCTTTATAAGCTTCTGAGAAATGTATTGTTTTAATTTCTCTAATTGGTGGTTAATTAGACACCATATTTCCCCGAAAGGAAGATGATCTTGAATTTAAGACGACCCCTAAAAAAATTAGGTTCACTTACAAAAAACTTTTACATATATGTATAACAAGCTAACCTTTAGAGGATGAATAAAATAATTTGCTACTTACATCTCCCTCACCTCTGTTTCCTTCCGTTATTCTTGCTGTCCTGTTCATTCATCACAACTTATTCAAATTCAAACTAGTCATCTTCCATACCGTCCATGGAATTTGATATGCAGCATTTCTTGAACCCTCTTGAGATACTATTGGGATCTATTTTTTTCCATGCTGCAATGATCCAATTACAAAGAGGTGGTATACTGGGCTTCTTAATTTTCCCTGTAGGAGTTAATGCAGGGTCCCCTGCCAAAAGCCATTCTGAATAAAATGACTTTATGTAATCCATAAAGGGCTTCATCACTACAACATCTAGCACTTGAATTTGTGATGTCATACCTCCTGGTATAACTACAAGGTCAGTATTCATACCATGAAGGGTATTTTGAGCTTCCTCTGTAAGGTGGCCTTTGAACGCATCTAAGACGAGCATTGTTCTCTGCTTTAAAAGTGCCCCAGGTCGTCTATTCCACACTATGCTTAGCCAGTCCTTCATTAAATCAGCTGACATCCATCCTTGGCCTTGACATTTAAGAATTAATCCATTTGGTAGTACTTTCTTAGGCACTGTTTTGCGTTTTAAAATAACATACGGCGGCAACTTTGTTCCGTCTGCTAATACAGCCATCATTACAGTAATGCGCAGTATTTCATTCCCAGTAGTTTCTATGATGACATTTTTTACACCTTTTTCGTTGACTGTGTAATTGGATGGCATGTCGAAGTAAATGGGTGTCTCATCTGCATTACCCATTTGGCTCGGAAGGTAATTGTGACTTTTCCACAACCGAATTACATGCCTCTGGAAAGCTATTACTTTGTCCGTGAAGTCGGAAGGTAGACGCTGGCAAAGTGAAGTTCTTCATCGCAGGCTAAAACCATTACGATGCATCATATGCACACTAGCTTTAAATTCTTGGTGTGAAATGTTTTGCGATCATGCTAATTCTTGGATTTTCAATTTAATGATATCCCGCATCACCGGTTTACCATCCATTCTTTGAATATACACAGTTTGCAATTTCCTCTTCTAATGCATGAAATTAGCTTCGTTTTGGTCCACGAAATGATCTCCATGTTGAGTTAACACCTTCAAGTTTCTCTTTTGCTTGCTTCCACCTTCGCACATTTGCTTCAGTCACATTGTATTTCCTCCCTACCGCACAATTATTTGTTTCTTCAGCATAGCGCACCACCATTAACTTAAAATTTCTGTCGTATCTTCTTCTAATTCCTTTCGATACATTCCCTCTTACCGCAGTTCCTTTTTTCTCTATGCGATCTGCCATTTGTTTGGGGTATCTTATTTAAAAGTTATAAATAATAACTTCTCACTTTCACTTTAAAACTCAGCAAAGCATGCACTACTCAAGTGCTTTTGTAAATTTTCTACACTCTGAAACTCACACCTACTTTATGTCTGCCGTTGGCATACCAAACGCAAAGCATCATGTTTAAATTGTATTAGTCTTGTTTACATTGTATTACTAGACACCTTAATTGGTGCCTACATGACTTTATATTTCATATTATGCATGGAACCGCCCAGCTGTAGTCATTTTTTTTTCAACTTATCACGAGATTACCTACCCAGCTCTAAACCAGGATCGCAACACTCAATGTTAGAAAACGAGGACCGTCTGAACGTGACCCCTCCAACCCCTCCGCCGCCTCAGTGCGTTTTGGAGACCCTTTCCATTCCCTTTCCTTACCTTCCCATTGGTCGAAGACGTTGCCAGGCAATGAGCTACGTAAGCAGTCGCGTCTCCTCTTCCCCCCCTCCTGCTCCCTCCCCTTTCCATCCCCCTGCTCCCTCCCCAACCCGATTGCCGCTTTTCGTAGGGCAGCGGATTTTCCGTAAACCAAAACGTTTAATTATTCCATAAATATTATGGAATGATCCTCCATCAATTTTTTTCAGTTCTGAAAACAATTTACCCACCAAATGTATGTGTGGGAATTGGTATACACTTATAAAGAAAAAATAACATTTTTTTACACGTTTATTGCGAAAAAAATTAAGTACAAAATATAACAATATTATTGGCCCATTGATCTGTAGAAACAAGTATAGGACAAGGTCGGCATAGTATAAACAATAATGGATATCACATAAGAGCTTCTTTAGGAGCACATCCTTAGCAAAATTATACATTCCAAACATTATTGATATAATAAAAGTACATTCAAAGGTTGCTATATTTTAAGCAAGGAGAAGTAATAGATTACAGTTATATCACAACATAAAACAATTTCCAGGAAGTCCTTGACATTATAAAGACAGACAACAATAAATTATACAATGAGTATCGCATTTTATATAAATAAATATACCTCATAAGGTTCTCCCTAATGGCACTACTAGGCCTGCGTGGGGTCTGAAACCCCAAGGGGCCAGGTTGTGGGCCCACTTCACCTTGCTCTACTGCTGCAGGAAGAAAATACAAGTTAACCATTTAGTCAACTAACAACAAAAACTATTAAATAATTAATAATGAATAACAGAAAAATGGTCAAAAGCAATATTGTTAATATTTTTTACAAGATGTTTGTTCCGATCGCTCAATTAAAAAACTAGTGGACTGTATAAATCGTATTTTATTCTACCGAGGGCGGTACAATCACCGAATCTGCATTCTATTACAAAACACCCGAGCCGGGCAGGCACGTCCAGCATCACCGTTTAATCTCTACTCCCGAGTGGGCAGACGCATCCTCTCCTCACCATGTTCAGGTCCCCACTGCTGCACACCGTCCAAAGGCAACATTGTCACACTTCACCATCAACCACACGGCGCCCGCCAGGACGCCGCCACCCGTCAACGAAACAAAGGCAAACATACAATGTGCCAACATGCTTCACCACACGGCGCCCGCCAGGACGCCGCCACCCGTCAACACAACAAACAAACCAAAACATACAATGTCCCAACATGCCGGCCGCTGAAAAGGAATTACAATCTCCTTTTCTTACATAACAATTTAAATGTCAACAAATTATAATTCAGGTGCAGTTGGGAAAGGGCAAAGCCTTGTAATGGGTCACTTAAAGGTTCCAGAGGGGGTACGGATAGTTGCTACTCGCACTAATCCATCTGCGCCTGGATGGATTTCTTGAATCACTGCCAGCTTCCAACAGAGTGGAGGTAAGTTGTCTTCCTTCAGGATGCAAAGGGTTCCAGGTTGCACATTTGCACAGGTTGATGTCCACTTGGCCCTCTGCTGTAAGTGACTGAGATAGTCAGTCGACCATTTGCACCAAAATTGCTGGAGCTGCCGCTGTAGGAACTGCCATCTGGAAAGTAAGCTAAGCTTGACATCGATTAAGTCTGGTTCAGGAAAACTAGTGATAGCCGAGCCAATCAGAAAATGACCAGGAGTAAGAACAGTGGGGTCATTGGGATCATTTGAGAGAGGAATCAAGGGCTTTGAATTGAGACAAGCTTCAATCTGAGTTGTTAACGTGGTAAACTCCTCGAAGGTTAAACATGCTTTTCCCATGACTCGCCGTAGATGGTATTTAAAGGATTTCACTCCAGCTTCCCATATGCCACCAAAATGTGGTGCTCGGGGTGGAATGAAATGCCATGTAATGCCCTCTTGTTGAGCATATGTGTTCACCCTTAATTGGTGGTCTTCTGCTTGGAAAAGTGCCTTTAATTCTCGAAGTTCTCTTTCGGCTCCAACAAAATTCATTCCATTGTCGCTGTAAACATTATTGCATCGACCTCGACGTGACACAAACCTTTTCAAGGCTGCCAAAAATGCTTGTGTGGACATGTCACTGACGACTTCGAGATGAATGGCTCTAGTGGACAAACATACAAATATGGCGATATAGCATTTACTCTTCACCTTACTTCTGCGAGTTCCAAATTTCACATACAAGGGTCCAGCGTAGTCAATTCCACAATTAAGAAATGGTCTAGCGGGTTTCACCCTTGGGCTGGGCAATTGACCCATGAGTTGACGAGTTGATTCAGCTTTCAACTTGTGACATATTAAGCAATGGTACAAAATTCGTCTAATAGTTGCCTTACCATTCATAATCCAAAAAATTTGTCTTAAGGTTGATAATAGTAACTGACCGCTGGCATGGAGCATACGTAGGTGTTCGCTTTCAACGATCAGTTTTGTTAGATGATGGGATGGAGGCAATATTATCTGATGTTTTTTATCATAAGCAAGTTCAGCATGCTGCAGGCGCCCTCCGACTCGGAGTAATTGATTATTGCATAAGAAAGGGTTTAAATTTTTTAACTTGCTCTTGTTGTCAAGAGGCCGAGAATTCTTGAACAACTGGATCTCTGATGAATATGCTGTACTTTGAGCAATCTTAACACAGGTATGTAATGCCGTTTGCAATTCCTCTTTAGAAAGTGGACCAATTTTCCGATCCTCAGGGGGTAACTTGCAGTTGGATACATAACGAAGACAATATGATACAACTCTTTGTAGCTTTGTTAGTTTAGAGAACCTCGAGATTATTTCATCTTGACAAATTGTCGTGGCCAAACTGGTCACAGTCTTACGTTGTTCTGGCATGTTGTGTGATGCCGGAAGAATGCCTGCGGTAGGCCATGAAATTGATGGATCCAGGAGCCATGCTGGTCCCTTCCACCATGTAGTCTTGAGTCCATTTGCAATCTGAAATTGATCTGCAGCAGGGTGCCACAACAGACCCAGTGTTTTAATATGATCATTGTCCAGTTGCAATGGAAGTTGCGTTTCTCTGAGCTTCTCAGGGATACATTCAAGTAGGGCTGGGTGGTTGGAACTCCACTTGCGTAATAGAAATCCGCCCTCTTGCAAAAGTTGCATAAGCTCTTTCTGCACAAATAGAGCTTCCTCAATGGTTTGTGTGCCAGACATACAATCATCCACGTAGAAGTCACGTAATAAGACTTCTGCAGCCTTGGGAAAATACTTGGCTTCTTCAACAGCGAGTTGTTGAAGGCATCTGGTTGCCAGAAAGGGTGCGCTGGCGGTTCCGTAAGTTACGGTATTCAGCTGGTACACTCTAATGGGAGTGGTAGGCTCCTTTCTCCACAAAATTCTCTGAAGATTGCAGTCCTGAAGATGTACATTAATTTGCCGATACATTTTTGCAATGTCGGCTGTAAAGCACACCTGGTATGTGCGAAAGCGTAAGATGATTGAACACAAATCTGGTTGGATTGTAGGTCCAACCATCAGCAAATCATTTAAAGATGTTCCATTTATTGACCCTGCAGAGGCGTCAAAAACCACTCTAATTTTCGTCGTGCTGCTAGACTCTTTAAAGATCGGATGATGCGGTATATGATAACTGACTGTAGCAGGGTTGGTTGAGGCGTCAATCGGCTGCATATGGCCCAGAGCTTCATACTCGTCCATAAAATTTGTGTACTCCCTTCGCAATTGGGGCTGCCTCTCAAATCTTCTCTCCAGTTGATGAAATCTTGTTGTTGCCATGTGGTAGGAATCGCCAAGCTGTGTGGGATCCTGGCGCAAAGGAAGACGTACTACAAATCGTCCTGAAGAGTCTCTTGTGGTGAATCGTTTGAAATGCTCTTCACATTCCTTCTCTTCTTGGGTCCGAGGTGTTTGGTGGATTTCCTCAACTTCCCAGAACCTTTGAAGTAGTTGTTGTAAACTGTCATCACTTCTGAGAAGAAACGACCTGGTTAGCTCTGGCTGGGATGATCTTGAAGGAGTTCCTAAAACTTGGTACCGTCCTGATACTATCCACCCTAGATCAGTGTCCTGAAAGACTGGATGATCGTTGCTTCTAACCCGTTTTCCTGGTCGAAGAATATGAAAAAATATCTCGGATCCAAGCAACAAGTCAATTTTCCTAGGTTTGTTGAATGTCGGATCTGCGAGCTGGATATCCTGTGGAATGCTCCAATCTTGATAGTTGACACGTGTTGCAGGTAGATCTCCAGATATCCTTGGTAGGACAGAGCAATTAACATGACACTTATAATCATGAATATTGGAATGTACCTCTGCGAAGACGCTGTGTTTGGTTTCGGAGGTGACTTCGCCAATACCTTGGATTGACGTTCTATTGCGTTCCCTTTTCAATTTCAATCGTTGTACACATGCTTCTGTGATAAAATGTGATTGGGAGCATGAGTCCAACAAAGCTCTACAAGTTTGTAATTTACCACTACCGTCTTGTATCTTAACTAAAGCAGTAGAAAGCAGTATCTGTTTCTGCGATTCAAACTTTAACGAACAATAAGTGACCATGTCTGAATGGGGTTGCTCATTATTGTTGCTAGATGATGCCATGGGACCATCGCTACTTGCAGGGTTTTGTTCGTGCTGCTGGATTTGGTTGCTAGATTTGTCTAAATGTAAGAGGCTGTGGTGCTTCTTATCACAGATGCGGCAATTACGAGAACGACACTGTCTTATGTAATGATTCTGAAGACAGTTGTAGCATAAATTGTTAGCCTTAACAAATTGTATACACTGTGGTACACTCGCTTGGGCAAAGGCGCTGCATTTATACAAGGTGTGTGGCTCTTTGCAAAACATGCATTGATTCTTTGTTGCAACATATGACTGCCGTGGTTGGCGAGTATGTTTAACATTGCTTTCCTGAGGTTTGTGGCTAATAATATTAACCTTGCTTTGACTAGGTAACATAGCTTCCATAACCTTGCACCTTGTTTCTAGGAATTCATGTAAATCGTCCAATGTCAAAAGTTGTTCTGAAGCTGATGACTGAAGTTCCCATTCTTTCCTCGTAACACAATCTATTCTTTCAAGAATCAACTAAGAAATTAACAATTCGTGCACTGGCACCTTAATATCTAATGCCTTAATTGCATTCATGTTGCTTAACGTTTGATATAAGAGTGCTCTAAGATCAACAGCAGATTGCTTATTCACTGTTGGTAAATTCAATAAATGTCTGACATGTGCAGTTGCAATTAGTCGTGGATTATTGTAACGATGGCAAATCAGATCCCATGCTACATCAAAATTTTTACTAACAACAGGTAAATTTTCTATCAATTTATGTGCTTCTGCAGTCAATGAACTTAGCAAATAATGAAAACGTTGAATGTCATCTAGGGCTTCATTGTTAACAATTAGGCTAGTAAACATATCGTAGAAATGCCTAAATTGAGTCACGTCTCCTGCAAAAGTAGGTAGGTTAATAGTTGGGAGCCGTATTTCCTTCCTACCTTCCAGTAAAGAATGATTCGACAACAAATTTTCTCCATTATCTGACCCTTGATTAGTGGGAGATTTGTTGTCTATTCCTTCTTCTATCAGAATTAACATCTTTGTTTTAAGCTCAAAATATAGCGCTTCAAAATTTTCCCTATCTTCAGCATGGGTTTCAAGATCATCAATAAATTCTAATTCTCCCTGAGCAAAGTTAAATTCCTGTTGAATATCAGGTAATGCTTGTAGACGTGTTCTTATTGCAGTTAGGTCTGAGCCTCTCTCAAATTTTCCCAAAAAAGTGGAAATGCGGGTCAATTGGCCTTTAGCGACGGCCCTTTGGTTAATGATCCTTTTCTTACTTTCCTTTTCCATATTGAAAATAAGAAGACAAAGAAAATGACAAATAAAGGAACCAGACTTAATCGATGTCAAGCTTACTCACGCCGTAACCGATGTAGGCCGGCCGCTATCACGGGACCTCTCCTGTTAGCTCGTGCGTGGAGGGGGTAGAACGCCAAGGGATCCACCGCCGCCTCACCACGCCGCGTTGACGAAATCTCCTTCTTGCCGTAACCGATGTAGGCCGGCCGCTATCACGGGACCTCTCCAGTTAGCTCGTTCGTGGAGGGGGTAGAACGCCAAGGGATCCACCGCCGCTTCACCACGCCGCGACGCCGCGTTGACGAAATCTCCGATGGTTATTGCGTAGTCGGTCCGCTCGTAGCTAGCTCCCACCCGTCGTAGTTTGTTAGAGAGACAGATCCGGCCCGAAGGACCAAAATGTTCCGATCGCTCAATTAAAAAACTAGTGGACTGTATAAATCGTATTTTATTCTACCGAGGGCGGTACAATCACCGAATCTGCGTTCTATTACAAAACACCCGAGCCGGGCAGGCACGTCCAGCGTCACCGTTTAATCTCTACTCCCGAGTGGGCAGACGCGTCCTCTCCTCACCGTGTTCAGGTCCCCACTGCCGCACACCGTCCAAAGGCAACATTGTCACACTTCACCATCAACCACACGGCGCCCGCCAGGACGCCGCCACCCGTCAACGAAACAAAGGCAAACATACAATGTGCCAACATGCTTCACCACACGGCGCCCGCCAGGACGCCGCCACCCGTCAACACAACAAACAAACCAAAACATACAATGTCCCAACAATGTTTTTAAAACACAAAAACACCTACCAGGTGGAGAGGAAACCACAGGCGTCAATGGCTCAGCCCATGAGGGGTCAGGTTGGGGGCTCACTTCACCTTGCTTTGCTGCTGCAAGAAGGAAATACAAGTTAACCATTTAGTCAACTAACAACAAAAATTATTAAATAATTAATAATGAATAACAGAAAAATGGTCAGAAGCAATATTGTTAATATTTTTTACAAGATGTTTTTAAAATACTAAAGACACCTACCAGGTGGAGAGGAAACCACAGGCGTCAATGGCTCAGCCCATGACGGGCCAGGCTGTGGGCCAACTTCATCTTGTTTTGCTGCTGCAGAAAGGAAATACAAGTTAACCATTGAGTCAACTAACAAGTAACACTTCATAGAATGCTCCAAGCATGATTGGAGAAGATGCTTGAAAAGATGAAAACAGTAGTCACTAGATAAACAGTAGTCACTAGATAAAGTGTCTCTGCAAAACATCACTAAAATTATTTACCTGGCAGATGTAAATTCGGAATGGAATCCTTCCGAAGTTTCATAGTGCCTTCAATAAAATTCTCCGGAGAGAAATGCCTCAGGCAAAGTCTTCTATTGTTATATATGGCCATTCGGTCCATGGACTGGAACTTAGGATTCCCAACCAGCTTCAACCAAACATCGAATCGACGATTTGAGTCGGAAATGGGATGAGGGAACCTGGATTTAACTTTTAAAAATATACATCCTCTTGCCGATCTCGCGCATTTCACACTCAGGCATTTCTAAATATTAATAAATGAATTATATGTCAAAATATTTACCTAACTCGAGTACCCTCCTTATTCCCGCAATTGGTGACACAACACGAAAAACAAACCATAGCCAGAAATAACGTGTAACCTCGTGTAACCGCACGAAATCACGTGTAGCCTGGGAACCTGGTGAAATCACGTGAAACCTGTTGAAACCACTTGAAACACAAAAACCGTTTGAAAGTGCACGCAACCTATTTCCCTTACTTCCCCTCCTACTTCCTTTCCTACTTTCCCTCCATCGCCTCTGGTGTGTTTTGGAGAGCCACTCCAAAGGCGGTCCTCGTTTTGCTATCCGAGTGCCTGTCCCCTGCTCTAAACACTTCCCTACCGCCGAAGTGGAACATTGGTCTGTGGGAGCAACTTGAAGAAATTTGACCTTCCATTTTTAAAGTATTATAATAATTAATTAAATACAATGTATTACTTTATGCAATAATAAATATTTTAACGGAGATATACTTGACATCTGGGTGTTTCATGGTGCATTTGAAATAGAGGTGTATGCTCACCTTAAATCCTTATACTCCGTTCTAAGATGATACCTAATATTTTTAATGGCATTTTTGTGAAAAAACCTCGACTTCCTTTCGGGTAAATACGGTACTTCGTAAATGTTGCATTTAAATAAATAAGTTACTTGGCTTTTTTGTCAAAGCTATGTTACAGAATTTTTAAAAAATCAATGCCAATTTGAAAATATATTATCATGCAAAGTATTAATTTTTTAAATGATTCACGATCTTATTAGAAAGACTAGAATTATTTTATACTCATAATAATTTTACATGAAATAATTAACTATTATTATACAATTATACTAAATATTTTGAAGTTATGATCTTCATGAAACTACAATTAACATCAGCACAACATTAAAATATTTTAATGTTACTGTATTTGCACAATTTGAGAAATAATGGAGTGGTTATTCTACACTAAAAGTTCATGATCATCTCCATAACAAACTTCCATCAAGGTTGAAAACATATACAGTAAACTCTCGATAATCCGGCACCCCTCGGGACTGGAGTAGTACCGGAATAACGAGATTGCCGGATCAGCAAGAGGCAAAATTTATAGTATATGTTCAAGGAGAAAACATGCGCGTATTAACTAAAATGGTCGGACTTGAGGAATACCTTTCATTTGCCACCCTCAAATACTACGTAAATTATTTATAAATAACAAAAAATGACCATGAACATTTAAATCTGGCGTATGTGTTAAATGTGCAAGGGAATTACATGCTGCATACAGACACATATGTAGGTATGTATTTAGGTGTTATATCATAGGTTTCATTCCCAGGTTCATCATTTATTAGGTACATATCTGAATTTTTGAACCATAGCGAAATTAAATAATTATAAAATCATCTCCAGGAGGCTTCTGTAGAAAAAGCAAATGTGGTGACTGAAGATTTATGGAGAAATAACGCTATAATAATGTGAGATACATGCTTTGTTACTCTTCCATAGCACTTTTCGAATAACATTAAATTCGTTCATTCAAATATTTCGTATGCTTTTAAGTTTGTTTGTGTTTTGTTTCTCTTGATCTTCCTTCAGACCAACTTAGCTAACTCCTTGCGGTAGCTTAACTCAGGGTCTTAGAATTTACGTTAATTCTACATGGGAATAGGCTTCCGCATTAACTCATTTGTTTTGTGAAGGAACAGAAGCAGTTTTGATAGTGTGTTGTCGAAAACAACCAGGCTCTGTAGTTTTCATTTGAAAGAGGTTATTGGAGACAGCTATCATTCTTCGTGAACTAGAAATAATTAAAGTTAATGTCAATATTGGTCAGCTCCTATTATCTAAAGTTCATGGTTCCAATTCAACCTTCTCTGCAAAAGAAATCTCTTTCTTTAATTTACATTACCACTTCCATTGAAATAAATGCAGTTACCCATTTTTGTTTACAATACCACTGCATCATCATCATTTAACAGAATTTGTTTACTTAAACTTCTAAACACATTGCAAATAACAACTTAGCACAAACATCATGGATGTCATCGTAACACAAAACACATCACAGGAAATACAAACAAGAAATAAAATAAAATACAAAATATATAAAATAAAAATACAAAATAAGAACAAAATTGGGTGGCTAATACCAATCAAACATTACACTTTTCGTGGATGCTCCTTATCGTAATAAATCTAATTCCCCTCTTCGTGAGTACTGATACACTTTATATACGATTTCTCTTGCTTGTTTGTGCAAAACCTTGCATTTACTTCCTTCGCCCTCCATTTAGAACACCAAAGGACGGTACTATTTAAATCTCATTCATAAAACACGCAAATAAACACGAAAATCATGCCGCTAATGTATGAACAACACCCCAAAAGCCGCTGTAACTGTCTGACGCTGATTGGCCAAGTGAAGGAGTGGGAGAAACCAGGTGACATTCCTGACCTGCACATCCAGTTGACACCCACCTTCGTTCGTGCTCACTATGATAGTCCTCTACGCTGTGGTTCTCAACTATTAGTTAAATGTAAATACAAATTTTAAATTATTAGTTTAATTTTTCCATTACGTAAAAGAAATTTACATGACCTGTGTACTTCAAACTTGGTTCAACGACCTCAGTTCTCATCCAATGCAACAGTATTTCCATCTTGCAGCGAAATGATATTGGTATGCAGTCTTTTTAAAAATATCACAACCTTAGTAATTATTTTAATAACTGATGTGATCCTCATCATTAAAAATAAGAAAATTTTCTTGCAGATCATCATTTTTAGGTGTTGAATGGAAAAATTAATATAATTGACACATTTCTTATATTGGTTTATGGATTAAAGAAATTTTACCATATTTGATGCTTTCTATACTTTGTGTTTGATATTTTTACATGTCTATAAGGTTCAATCTAGTAATTTTAATCAAATATATTTGAGTCTTTTTGGGACAGAAATCCATGATTAACATACGCACTCGGCTTCAACTAAAAAAATACCTATAAAGGTATCAACTATATAAAATTTTGTTATGAAAATTCAGTTATATACTTTCACTTGTTTTTCCTCCACTTGAATAAAAATTATGAGAAATCTGTAAAATAAAACTAATTTATAGCCAGTTAAGAGGTACAAATAATGTCTACACAACAAATAATGTTATAAAAGTTGTGGTGATTTATTACAGGAATTTTTCCCCAAAATACAAAATTGAGAAAGACAAACTATTACCAGTAAATACAAACAACATAAAAAATAGCTGTAATGAAGAGAGGACATAGCAGCCGTGATGATACCAAAATGGCATGAGGATTAAATAATAATGCAAAAACTTATGCTGAGTAAATAACTGCAAAGAGTAAACAGAAAGATACACATACACCAACTTCTTTGACAATTAAATGGATTGATGAAATGTGTATTGATACAAAAATTTACCAAATAATGTTTTGGTAGCGGAATGCTTACCTTGTAAGTGCACATGAAGATCTGAATACAGAAGCCATCACAAAACACAAAAATTAAATCTTATGTACTCAATGCCATCTGAAACCTTTTATACTGTTTTCGATGGAGGACGCTTGGATACAGATTTCTGTTTTGTCCGAAATTGTTGATGGTGCATCTTATTTCCAATACAATAAAATGCGATTTAAAACACTATGTTTTAGTAGAGTTTCAAGAAAACACATTCAATTATCAGACTTCGGTGATAAGAATTAGAATCTACACTCTTGTCCTCTTAGAACAATACAAACCTCACTATGATATCACAATATTAAGATATTTTAAAGTATTAAAGAAAACATCCCTGCACGATGGATTTGAGGCTTCCTTTGTGAAACAAATAGGGAAAAAAAGTTCCTGGATTCGAACCTGGGACTTCAATTTTCGCGAAATAAAATATAGCCTGGAGGCGGGCCATGGCAGCACGGACCTCGTACCAAGTCCATCAGTCCATTGATGCAAAAGTTGTTAGTAGAGGTTACACACACAGACAGGACCATTTCTTAAGGCTATGTTTCCCTTGGAAACCAGCCTAAAAAGGAGCGTTACTAAGAAGTCAAGTGTTTACAATAGCCACTGGTAGGTGGTGTGGTGGTGGCAGATTAAAAGTTAGTTTTTAAAATATCTCTTAAACATTGCATATGGGAAAATGTTACGAACAAACATTGTAGAAAATTAAATTTCCTACAACTTTTATTCCTATACTTTTCCATTCATCAAATATTAAAGCAAATATTTCCAATCATCAGATAAGTGACAAGAGTAAACACCCACTTCCAGTTGACTGATTTTTACCAAAAATTAATCAGTTCTTGTGCCTTTAACAAAAATTTCAATGATAAAATTTTGTATTGACCTGATTAACCACTCATCTGGGTATGCCGTACATATACATCATGCAGTTCTCTCGGCTGTTTGCTATGGGTATGCCGTAATATTCCGTCATGCAGCTTCACTGGCTGCATCCTTTTAGTTTACCGTCACAGCAGTAAATGAACTTCATTTCTTTATTCGCATCTAGACCCTGACTTTGCTTTGCGGGTTGCATTTCTGTTACCCTAATTTTAAAATTAACAACATTTATATGTCATTTATAATATTATTGTTTTAATTTTTGAGTCACTGAGTAATTGTGTAAATTTTGAATGACTTTATACCATATTTTAAGATTTTGTGTTCATTAAATATTATTAACGAATTAATTTTTATTATAATAATAAATATATATTAACGTTTTAGTTCATGTCTTTAGGTAAAAATAGTTTAAGACAAATTTTAAGAATAAACAACTCAAATGCTGAATAATTAACGTATTTTTTAATTGATTTGCGATAGTTAAAAATTAAATTCACCTCAATTGCAATTTAAATGCCCACCACCAGTTTTGAAAAATTAAATACCCAGATGAGTGGTTAATAGTTTTTGAGTTCAAGCACCCACAAAATTCCACTTACAGACACACGACACACCCACAGACATCATCAAGAAAATAGTCAAAACGTGTTCAGGGGACGTTAAAACATGTATTTCCGTTTAAATCTCGAATTCGATTTTTTCATGAAAACAACACTTTCTCTATACGTAGTTTATGGAGAAAGTAATATACCTTAAGATTTAGTTAATATAAACATTCTTCTGTAAAATGACACCTCAAGTACCTTTGCTAACTCTTAGGGAAATTATTTGAAACATTTTACAATACTATACAAATGACAGTATATACAGTGAAACCTTGATATAGCAAGAGTTAATAAATTTCATAATAATACTAGTTTTAATGAGTACTCGTAATATCCAAAAATGGTTAAAATAATCTTGGAGTCTCCTAACCTCTATGTACATATATCATTATGCTCCACTAAGTTTTAAAAGAAAATTAAATAGCATAGGTTTACAGGGTTTGAACTCACCATAATTTTTCATTTTAATTTTGTAACCAAATAAAATGAGCACATTTAAATTACCACACTCATAATAAATATAAGCTTCATCATGTCATTTCTAGATAAGATCCGTGCCATTTGTAATTACATTTTTTCCGTGTATACAACATTCCACAGGTCTCAAATATCAGAATTGCAAAATGGGGTTTGTTACGGTTTTTCACAAATATGAGCACACAAAACAACATCTTCGCTTGCTGGAGTTTATTTTTTTGCAGATGTTTTGAAAGTTAGAGCATTACTAATTAAATGGGAAACAATAGGTACTGTGTTTTTGTAGCATTTAAGTATTAAAATATACTCTATATACAAAAAAAGACTTCACTTCTACGTAAAAGTTCAGGAAAAAAAGTCGGAGCATGTTAGAATATGTACACTAGTCATGGTGAAGTTGCTGCAAAAAAACAGCCCTTGCTTTGTGCATAATTTTTTCTCTTATGTAACTCGAAGAAATTGCTGGTGATGGTGTTTTTGCTCACAATAATGAAGTTCTTGTTATAGGCTGTACTCATTCTATTGAGGTCATACTATACTTGTCTGGGTTAAACGCAAATATCAGGGAGAATTCTAAATGAGAGAGCATAAGTTATGAGATTATGAGCAAGGCCTTTTCAGAGAAGCAATTAAACTGATTCTGTGAAGGTATTTGTTTATATATGTATATATATTGTGGGAAGCTCATTCAGTTCTACTTGGTATCATAAATAACTTGAAGGTAGTTATTCTGATTTCTATTTGAGAGATGTTTTTCCATTTCTAAAGGTAGTCTCTCATCATGGTGTTAATGCCTCCTGTTGGTTAAGTGAGTTTTGGAGGAAATGAATTAATCCTCTTATGGCTATTGTGTGATATATTTCTCACTAAATTATTCACATCATATCAGGATATTATAATTCACATATTTTGTATGCTGCTATCTTCTTAGCACATTTAGTGACTTGGAAAAATTCAGTCAAGTATTACTCAAGTTTTTATTTATACTGAATGATAATTTTGGTGAACATGTTGAGATTTTGACTTTTTCTCGGGGTTTCTGAAAAGGGATTCTTTAAATTTAATATAAATTACTTAATTACATACAAAATATGTATGGAGACAAATGTTCTAGAATGTCTTATCTGTTTATCATTTACAATTTGTAAATATCCCAAATATCAATTTTAAAAATATTTTGCAATTGCTAGTTTATCAGTATAAATAAATAGCACATTTTTAACATAGGGTACAAAAAATAAAATAAAATTCAAAAATATTCATAATTGCCGATCAATTGTATTTACTAAAATTATCCATTTTACTGATTTTACTTAAAATTAATATTTGGCCATGAAAAGGTTAAGTGGCAATGTACTGGGTGAATGGTGAGCTAATACTGCCAGCAATGTTGAGTCAGGCAATGCAATTACTACTTCCACAGTACATCATTTTACTTGAATCATTAAATTTTATGCATTTACCTGGATTAAGAATGAAAATTATCTAAAGAACAAATGCTAGTGACATATTTCTTTGATTCGACAATATTTTCTCTGAAATGGTTTTTGTCATGCATGCTCTTTGATAACATCTTGAGTTTTATATTTTTGACATGTTAGAGCTTGAATTTCACGTAAGAACAAATAGATATTTGTGATGCTGTATACCTCTTTTATCAACCTGAATTTTTTAAAATCATAATAAGATTATTTTGCACAATATATTAAATTTTTAGCTCAATTCTTGTTGTTATAAAGATTTGCGATTTATGAAATGCTAAAATAAAAAAAATGTTATTCAGGTAAATAGTGTAATGTTTATGTATAAATAAAACAATTCTTTTTGGATAAAAACCTAGTTGTACATATTAATATTTAATGATTGGTACTGCTGGCATTGTTATTTCTCTTCCATTCATTTGAGTACATTGCTCTTATGTAGAATCAATTTGCTCCAATCATTTACTAATCTTTTGACCAACAGGAGGCATTATTATGAGGGGGGCCACTGTTATGGCTAAGTGTATGTTTTGAGTTGGGGAGCAGAATAAATCATCTGCGTAAGAATGTGAAACCAGTCTGATGAAATGAATAGAAGAAAGTGGCTTCTGGATGGAGACTGGAAAAAAAGATTTGCAGCTAGCTGGTGTGTGCAGAGAAATGGCAGCAGAAGCACATCCAGAGGGGAGGGTGAAAAAGGAAGGAAAAAATCACCCTAAGTCCAACATACCTAAAAGAGTGGCCGGGAAAAATGCATTGGACTTAGTCTCAGGAAAGTGAAAAACAGATCCTCTGTATTTTCTTTTATTGCATTTCTATGAATTGTACATGGTTTTGATGCAAGACAAAGAACAATAAAAATATCTGATTATATGAGCATTAGATAATTTCTTCCATCTCTCAACTTCCGTAATTATAAAAATTTCTGTACTTGGAATTTTTTTGGTAGTCTCTTGTAGAAAAAAACAATAAAATGACCAGCTTTACATAATTAAACATAGGAACAGCATTATTTTTTGCATCTGGATTTCTGATTGTTTAAAAGAAAGTTGAGGTAAAAATCTGTTTGCAGTGTTAGTAAAGATGCCATGAAACACTATGCACATCCACTTGCTCTGCTCAACCTTGTCCATTTTGGCTCAGCATCAAAAGCACCTTAAAGAGAAAATTTTTAATGTTGGTGAATTCAATAAAGAAATGGTAAAAATTAGTTTGATTATATTGAAAATGGTTATTATTAGTCTTAACAATCTTTGTGACACCCAAAGATTTTTACAAAATTGTTTTCAAGCATGTACTATGTTGATATAATAAAATGATTGATAATCATGGAGGCAATAGTACTTCAGCATATAATTGAAGATTTAAATGATCTATCATTAGATTTGCCTTAACTTTTAGTAAGTGCTGGTTTTGCAATTAAAATAAACTGAAAACATTGGTAATTTTATGTTTAAGCATTTGCTTGAAGTTCAATACATTTTTATTTTACTTATGAATTCAAAATTGATATTTTTTTGTTTCAATTTATTTTATAGTTTGTTCTAAATTAATACTAGTAGACTTGACAAACAAATCAATTGTAACTACTGTAAAGCATACACAAATTAATCCATTAATTATTATCTAACAATATAAAATGCTTAATATCTTTGTCTGCCACAAAAAAAAAACAAATTTCACTAACTTAATATGCAGATACTAGTGTAATTGCCTGTCAAATATGATGGGATTATCATAAAAGTAATCCGAATATATATGATTTCAACATGAAAAATGAGTAAAATATGCTATGATCTGGTTTGGCTTTCATTCAATTCATTTCATTCATTCAAATGTGTTTTTGAAAGTTGTCTTTGTTTTAATTATACCGATTAAGTATTAGTAGAGAGGCAAAATTATTATCCAAATATTTGCTGAAAATAAGAGAAAAATCGAAATAAAATAATGCGTAAAGAAGTATCTGAAATTTACTTTAAATATTTGAGCAAAATATAAATTATTTAAAACATATATAATTTAACTTAATAAATGAATTATTTTACTCTTATTAACTCGTAAAAAACAGGATAAAATGTTAACAAACTGTCAATTTACCATTAAAGGAAAATTGTCTAGTAACTTACTATTAACTAAATGCTTACATGAACTGCAATGAGTTTTAACTATATTTTAAGATCACACTTTTAACTATACAGTAGAGTCCCGATAATCGGACCTTTGATTGTCTGACATAACCATAGGCAGCTCAATATCTGTGGAGAAAAATTATCGGCAAATTCGGACAATTTTTGAAATTTAAAGCAAAATTTAGCTATCTCATTGACAACAAAGGATTGTTTGGTGAGCAGATATATTACTGTGATAAGAAAGGCTTAAACTATAAAATGCTGCCTTCAAAAACTTGAGCTTCTCGGGCTGAAGCTTCAGCTCCTGGGTATAAACGAAGTAAAGAAAGAGTGAGCCTGTAGTAACGCTACTGTTAACCATGAATTAAAATTCGTACTTACTGGAAAGGCCAAAAAACCATAAGCTTTAAAAAACCTAGCTCCTACTGTTCTACCACTTTTGTATAAGTACTGCTACTGATGTCATATTATTGAGACTGGTGCGACCTTGCTGCAATGAAGAGAAGCAAAGCCTGGAAACAAACCTCAATTACTCAATTTTTTAAACAATAACTTTAACTTCAAATAATAGTCTGATTAAGTTTTGAAAATTTTTCAGAAAAATCACTTTAGTTAAAGAAATTTAAATAAAAGTCATAAAATGTTATTTTTTCACTCCCATTTGAAATTCGGTTCGAAATATTTGCTTTATTATCAGTTAAAGAAATTCATTGAAAATTACGTGACCTATATTTAGTTTTATGAATTCCCACCATTTGGCAATGGTGCATAATTCAATAGTATAACTTTTTATAATCAATTATAATTTTTGTTATTTTTGTACTGCAGCTCTTTTTAATCCTATACAAATGCTACGTCCTCTTCCTCTTTCTCAATTTCTGCTCATTCCCAATCTCTTTTCCTTCCTCCGTCTAATTACTCAATAGATTCAGTAAATAAGTTATACCCATATCAAGAATGAGGTCAGGCTCAACCCTGTGGAAAAAAGGGAGGGGGGAGAGACAGGAGGGGTTACACAGAAAACGAATGGAAGGTAAGTAAATAAACGGTTAGGAAAAGGAAGGCAAAAGCAAAATAAAGTTACAAAAAATTACGAAAACTTGGTAAAAGGGACCAAAGACAACAATGTTGATACCAAGTATTTACAAAATATTCGGTAAACTAAATAGAGGAGAATGATTGTGGAAAAGGTATATTTAAGAGAAGAGAGTCTTCACAAATAATTATCTCGAGCTGTTCAAGAGCATCCAATTTGCGACCTTTAATTTCAAAGTGGAGGAATTTAGGGTTGAAGGAACTATGATGATTGAGGTTTAAAAGATGTTTCGCAAATTGAGAATTCAAAGTATTTAAACAGAAGTATCGCTTATGCTCCTTAATCCTCTTGTCAAAACTCCTCCCTGTTTGGACGATGTAGACCGCTCCGCAATCATCACAAGCAAGTTTATATACACCACTTCTTAATGACAACTGGATCGGGTCTTTAGCATTAAGGAATAATTTGGAAAATGTAACGGGGTAGAAAGCAAGTTTAAGTTTAGGAAAGAGGTTGGACAATTTATAAGAAAGGTTTCCTAAAAATGGGAGTCTACGCCAACTAAAAGGTTTGGAGGTGAGATTACGCGGGAAAGAAACGATTTTTTGGGAAGCAATAAATAAACGTTTTTTAGAGATAATTTTATTGATTAAACCAGTTTTGTAGTCATTATTGATAGCAATCTGTTTTCCATGTATAAAAGTCTGACCCAAGTTAAAGCACTAAATTGGTGCATTTATTATGAGGCCAAGAATAGAATTCAACAATTGGGACAACAGCGGTTAAATATAAATAAAATGCATGGAAACGTGAAAAATCATATTAAAACATTATATTGTACATAGGGTAAGCATTATACATGTTTTTCTTAATTTTGTACTTTGCACCAAAGGGACCCAAACAGAGAGGTAGGGTGGCCGGAGGAGTCTCTCTTGGGCTAAGAGGTCGGCTCTATTCGGGCCTTAAATGTGACCCATGTTATTTTTTGCAGAATGTAAATGCCTTAGCTCTGCTTATTGTTTCTCTCTTTATGAATATCTAGCTCTTCATCTCATTCTCCATAAAGGCTTAAGAGAGAAAAAGGCAATGTGGTTTGGAGGAAATGTCTTCTCACGAACGAAATTTGGTGCTGTGAGAATGAGACGAGATAGATGAAGAATTTATTAAAGCCACTCCACACACACAGGACATGGCGTAAACACCACCTATCCACTCAACCTAAGCAAAAATGTGAGTTCATTAAGCATCTGCTGCCCGGCTAGTAAATCAAAGCGTGTGTGTATTTTTGGCTAATCAACCTCTTGGATTATTATAGAAAATCAAAGCGCAAAAACTAAACATCAAATACAGACATCTCGGAAAAAAAGTATGTCTCACATGCTCTGACGCTGCACATACTCTCACTCCATATAATTTCCAGTCACTTTTCGTAGGTCATTCTTTGCTAGTGGTCGAAGAAGGATCTCCTCATTCTTGTACTTCGGACTCAACATCAACATTCATTGCTTTAAAGGTTTGTGCCTTTACATATATAACATATTTCCGCTGTGTGAAATTTAGTGAGGTTACTAATTTTTAGAAAAAAAGTCTGAATAGTTTTATTCCAAGTTAAAGCAGCAGATGACAATCTTTGCTTTACAAGTTACTGACTTTGTTTTATTTCAATATCGATATGACTTGCCCCGAAAACATTTATCTAAGCAAATTTCTTAAATTAAATGGCTAAACATAGAATCATTATAAAGTTTGATAAGAACTGGGTAATGTCACAGCCGATGAAATAACTGCCTATATAGGTGTACTTGGTACATGGGGATTTTTGATATGCCGGAGAGTTGGGATTATTGGCAAAATAAAGACTGACTGTCCTCTTATTCGTAACTCTATGACTTATAACAGGTATTCAGATATAACTAAGTACTTCCATGTGAATGACATAACTTGTGAAAAAAAGGAAGGGAAAGAGGGTTACGATTCTCTACAAAAAGTACAACCAGTTTTAGAGATTATGGACACTTTTCACGAAAAATATAAAGAAGGTCGTGAGCTTAGTATTGACGAAGCAATGGTGGCCTTCAAAGGGCGGCACTACATGAAACAGTATATAAAAAACAAGCCAACTAAATGGGGATTTAAAATTTGGGTTTTAGCAAGTCCGCATGGGTATGTATTATGTGGAAACGTGTATTTGGGAAGAAAGGAAAATAAGAATAAAGAAATGCTTCTCGGCAGTCAGGTAATGATGAATTTGCTGGAGAAGCACCTAGGCCTGAATCATCACGTATTTTGATAGCTTCTTTTCAAGTGTTGGACTAATGAAGTTATTATATGATAATAAAACCTATGCATGTGCTACCAATAGACCAACTCGTAAAGAATGGCCATCTGAATTTAAAAAGCCTAAACTCAAAAGAGGAGCAAGTAAGAGTTTGCAATGCAGTCAAGTTACAGATACAGTTTGGCAAGACAATAGACAAATTTGTGTTCTTTCCACTAACTACAATTCTAATAAGAGTGTGATTGTAGTCAGGAAAACAGGGAAAGGAAATAAACAGGTGACGATACCTTGCCCGCAATCCATTGCAATGTTAAAAAAATACATGGGTGGGGTTGACAGAGCCGATCAGAGTAGAAGCTACTATGACTTTGGAAGAAAATAAAAAAAATGGTGGAAGTATATATTTGCATTTGTGGTAAACTCAGCAATAGTAAATAGCTTTATTCTTTATAAAGAAATGAATGCTCCATCAAGCTCTAAACACTGATACACACAAAAAGAATTCCGCCATGCACTTTATAGACAACTGATAGGGAACTTCTCCTCGCGAGAAATTTCAGGTCGTAAAAGAAGCAAACAACTTCACGCATCTAGAAATCCACATGTTCTTGTAAAAATAGAAGGTAGAAAGCAAGTGTGCGCATATTGTAGCTATAAAAAAGATGCACTCCTTCTGGAAAAAGTGTACAAACAACTAACAAATGCAAAAACTGTGATTTGCCTCTATGCAGAGTTGGGTGTTTCCTGCAGTATCATCAAGAAAAAGGAGTGGAGGTGTCAAACTAACCACATAGAAATCAAAGATTCATAACAACAGCCATTAATAAACCTTGAAAAAAGTCTCATTTTTCAAAATTCAATTTTTTCCCTTGTATAACGCGAAAGATAATTTTTACCAGATTTGGAATTTTTTTGTATAGATAATGTGCGCGTTATCGATGGGAAAATACGGTAATATCACTTTAACCTAATATTTTTATTTCAATAAGAATACTGTTGACACTACCGGTGGCCATGACATCAGGAGAATGGAGTTTTTATAAACTGTAACTACTAAAAATTTACCTCTGTTCTCCTATGAACTAAGAATGGTTAAACGAACTGGCCATCATCTCCTTGGAGAGTGATATTGCAGATGAGTTGGATGCTGATGTCTTAGTGCAAGATTTTGCTTTATTATTATTTATTTATTATTTTAAATCAAAATATTATTTTATTTAAAACTTTATTTTAATACGGGGTTAGAAGTTTTCAATAGGGGGGTGGCCACAATGTTTTGCCCCCACACAAAAAAATCTTCGAGCCACCTCTGTGCATGCAGCACTGGGATCGAAACATCAGATTATAATTTACCAGCCTATGCAGCCACTATTGGAAGCCCCATTCTGCATTACTGAACGACGCTGCGGAAATCTACATCAGAAATTATTTGAGCAAATACTTGAATTTGCAATGCACTTCTTTAATGGGAGACTGTCAAAATATTTAATTATGTTTTTTTTAATTCTTTGTAATTGACTTAATTACTCCCCGTGAACATTATTTTGTTAAATCATCTTCATGATGCAAAAAAATATTTAAAATAACTCTTAAATATCCTGCAAAAATGGTATCCTGGTTGGAGAGAGAGTAATAAGGGGTATGTGACATCATCGTATGCCTTACGACTGTACTAAAAGCACACGGTTTTGATACTTTGTCCTGTTGCTTTTCCTGATATCGTAGCTAAAATGGAGAATATGGAACTTAAGAAGGGTTATAAGTATTGTCTGGTACCTCAGTGCTTAAATACAATGATTAAAACCCCGAGAAAATTTTTCTTCATGTTACCAAGCTCCTTGGAAAGAAATAAGAAGCGGAGAATATTGTGGTTGAAAGCCATGAGGAGATATGCATCTGATATATTGGAACGTACAACTGCATTTGTAATAAATATAAGGAAGCCAATAAATAATGTGAAAAAGGTTAAAAAATAGCATTGGAAGGGGGGGAGGGGGGCTACAATACCTGTACTAGCAACAGCGCCATCTATCAGTTTCCTGTGTAACTATTTCGATTAAAACGACTGGCTGCGCCGTCTATGGGCGGTTCCCCAAACTTAAAGGAAGAAGCAAGAAAGGGGGCCACGTAATTTTCCTTATGTTTCCCACCCCTGGTATGGACAGATGGACATCACGAAGATAATAGTGCTTTTCAGCAATGACGAAAAGCACTACAAACATTTGCATGAGGATTTAAGTAGCATCACAATTCTGCCAAAACTCATGCAATTTTTATTAAAGTGAAAATTAATGTCTATAATTTTACTTAATAATGTCATTTCTAATTTCTAATGTCATTTCTACTCAATGCATATTGTGCCTGAAATTGGGAAAACAAAATTAAAAAGTAGATGAAAGCCAACTTTTGAGTAATTCAAGTTTATGAGAAATAGCTGCTTAAATATAGGCACTTTGGTTCTTTTACATTAACTGGGTGAAGATCATGACAGTGGTGCTGTTGATGGCGATAAAGCAATAAGAAATGGTACTACTACAGCATATGAATGTATTACAGAAATTTGAAGATGATGAATTATGGCACTTTACTTTAGAGGATTGTCTGTCTTCCTTGGCCCCCCGGGTTGGGTTCTTCTGGGTTGGTTTCCTTTCCACATTCACTGTAGTTCTCCCCCTCAGGTTGGTTTGCGTTCATCTTCACTTATATTACTTGTTGTTCATTTCCTAACTATTTTTCATTACTTCTGCTTCAAATGCCTCCTCTTAAGTATCATGAATTGCCAGTTGGAGAAGAAACAATCATGAAGTTTCTGCAGGAATGTGGAGTGCTCACAAGTGTGCAAGGCCACCCAATGCATCTCCACTTCAGTAATGAATTCAGATGGCTTTGCAGTAGAGCAGGATGTTGCAAGAGACTGGGGATGCATATGGGAAACTGGTTTGAGGGATTGCCATTTATGGCGCCACTGTCGCTGTATTGAAATGCATCCCGTAGTAGTATCATTTCTCATCGCTTTCTCGCTATTGACAGTGCCACTGTCACTGTCTTGACCTTCACCCAGTTAATGCTAAAGAACCAGCACTTTTATTAGTCTACAAACCATGTGTCTGTTAGAAGATATATCATGTCAATCTTAGATAAATTTTAAAGGAGTTGGGAAGCAATCCAAGGACTAAGATTATTCTGACAGGAGATGTTTACTAAATACATCAAATTTCATTTACAATTGCCACTGTGAGCAATTATGGTGATGTTGACCTTTTAAGATGAAAAATGTCTTTTGGACTATGACACCAATAATGCATGTACATAAGGACCAATGCACTCCAAGAATCACTCAATCACACTCACAGACTAGACAAATTTTAATTATTCCAGAAATTATATTAGATGTTGAACATTGTGACCATGAAACAGTCTCTGTGGGAAAGTAATTCCTGTGAAGCTGCCACATAGTTAAGCTGAATGGTTAGTGATATGGATTAAAACTATCCCTAAACCTGGTGAATGCAAGTTAATGTTCATTGGAATCAGAGCAACAGTCAATTTGAGGAGTAACTTCAAAACCTGTGTGAGTGGGTAAGTAAATCCTTTATTTTTTAAGGTTTAAGGAGATTACATTCATAACTTATAATATTAATGATGAACTAGCAGTTAATACATCTACTTTCATAATTTAGAAATTTTTAAATTTCCATGAACTGAAATATGTCTTTGCAGCTGAGAATGCCTCTTTACTGCTTACATTACAGGATGATTGCCGCTCTTTGTGTGTGTGAAGGGATACTGTGTATGGCAGCAGTCTGGGTGGCCAGCATCTCCCATAGATCTTAAATGCAAAAATGTATTCAAGATCTATGGCATCTCCCACAAGGCACTTGTATTACGCTCAGTCAACTGTTGCCTATCGGGAATATTACCGCCGTTCACTGCTTGCGAGGCTGGAACTTTTTGCAGTTACCGTTTTCCGAGTGAGGGATAGCACAGGGTCTAATTAATTTCCTTAATTTCTATGATTAGAATGATTTTTTTCCCAATGACTTATTTACTGTACTGAACTTTGTGGGTAGTTAGGCACATTCCTACTCACGTAAAACTCAGGTTATGTAAAGGTTTGATGAACAGAACCCTTACATAAGTTGGGGAGTGGCAGTACCAAGATATTTGAATTCTTCCTTTATTTGGTCTCATTCCTTGTTCATTTATTTAGCAAGCACATGTGATAATTCTTTTATGAATCGATATTTCTTTTTCGAAACGTAGTAAGGTTTCAATATACGATTTTGTTTTTGTCTTATTGGTTGCTTTCTCTTAATTGAACAGTATCTTCAGTCATGATGCTTATGTTATTATGATCCAAATTTCTTTGTTAATAAAATTGTGGCTGTATAGGGACTATTGCCTCACCCTGTATATTAAGTAGACGCAGGTATCTTTTACTCTAATTGCTATTCCTTAATGCTCCAGCATGATTTATTCAGTGTGAGATTAACATATGTTCCATAAAATGCATTCTTTTTTTCATTTATATTCAAGTTTTTACTGTTCAATTTGAAATATAATTGCAATGCAAATGACGACCTATTCTATGCTACATAATATGGTTAACAAAGAATACTTTGGTGTATTATTTATATAATACTACCCATTTTCATTTCCATTAATAGAATCTCGGAAATGAATTAAATCTTATAACATCATTTCTTATGGAAGTATGTGTTCCGAATAGCGGTTTCAGTTAGCGCTTGATTTTCCTGGCACCAATTAAGAGCATTAATTGGGGAGTAGGTGTATTCTGGTATTCAAAGGAACTATTGATTTGCTGGCAGAAAACTTGAAAAACCAATAGTTAAAGGTAAAAGTCAAAATCCAAAATGCTTTAAAAATCTGAAATAGTATGAACTTTCATTAGTATGAAGAACCAATAAAATGCTTGGATAACATGTACAATATTTGAGGAATTTTTGAAAGAATTAAATCACAAAATAAAAAGAAAACATGAATATGTTACTATTCCTTGATAATTTTGTTCCACAGAAGAATTCAGCTATCAAATGTTCGATTAGTATTTTTTCCATCAAGCCAAAATTGCTGCTTTAGATCAATAGCACTTAACAGTCATTCATTAGGGTGTGTTCAAGAAACATCCAAAATTGTGCTTTGTTTCCTATAAAGTTGTTGAATGTAACAAAACAGTTACAACAATCAGATCAAAATTTAAAATTTCGTTGAAGAGATGTATGAGGTTGAGAGTATTAATGCAAATATAATATATTGAGAAGTACATATTTTCATAGAGGTAGATGACGTTAACTTGAAAAATGTGGTGAAGTACAAAGTAATGACACTGCTCTCAATTCAGACAATAAACATAGTGAAGAAGATTGTGATGATCTGAAAATGCCAACAACATCAGAAGTTTTACATTATCTTAAAGCTTCGAAATATTATGCTAAAATGAAGGGCGAAAATGATTTTTAAAAACAAAATTGTAGAATTAGGATTATCTTTTGATAATGTAAGGAAATCTCAGAAGTAAATAAAGGCTGATCCCTTGAGGTTTCTCTTCTTGTGGGTTTTACTATACTTGATAAATAGTAGGTTGACCAGATTCCAACAAGATAAACCAGGAGAAAACAAGAAGATCCAAACTTAACTTAAGATGTCTACTTTCCACTTAATCATTTATCTAATACTTATATTGGCCTTAATAGCTCTAAAATCACCACAGATGAGTTGCTCTTTCTGTTCCCAAATTTAAAAATTTAGCATTATAAAATATTATAAACATATTCAAATGGAAAAGTTAATTGATCACACGTATTTGTGTGGCAAAAATAATGCATGTATGTACTAGAGTATACCAAATCAGTCTAACAATAGTAGTTGGAATCGCAACATTCTTGTTATGAGTTATAAAAACTGCAAAAATGAGCATTTATGCAAAATTCAAAAATATACAATTGAAAAGCAAAATTCTATGATAAAAATTAGAATTTCCATTCATTTCCTCAGAGAATAGTACAAATCCCGCTCCGATATTACAATTCTAAGATATTTTAATGTGAAAGAGAAAATTACCCTGCACGATGGATTTCAGATTTCCCATATAAATCAAATGGGAAGAATAGTTACTGGAATCGAACCTGAGATTTCAATCTTCACAACAAATACTATCCTCAGGAGCTCAGTCCTAGTAGCAAGAGGTTTCCACCAAGTGTCATGAAAATCAGTCTGTTGGTTCAACAGGTAATTGTGGGAGACAGACAGAGAGACAGACACAACAAAGAAACTATAAGCCTATTTCTATTCTGGAAAGTAGGCTAAAAATGGAGCATAAATCAAGCAAATATTGCAATAGATGCTTCTGTAGTAATGACTTTTTTAAACCATTAAAAATACATTGTTTGAAATTTAACTTATCATCCCCTTTTCAGATTGCTATGCAACTTGAAAACAAAAGACCACTATAAAAAAAGAAACTAGGTACATACTAATGTACCCAAGAGCTCCACTGTAATTTTCATTTAAACTAACATGACTAAGTTGGTCATTTTTATTCATATCATAAATAAAATTTTACTGTTTACATGCCCTCCATACTTCATTAAGCCTGTATATCGAATGTAATATTATTAACTACCAATTGTGTATAAATAACATTTTAAATGTTGCTTTTTAAAAGTTAAATATACAGGAAAAATACTATACTGATACATTTTATAGGGACACCAGGACGAAATGATGAAAAATAGGGCACAGAACATCTGGTCACCCTAAGAGTGATTTAGGCTCACCCAAAATAATCTATCCATCGAGTTTTTTTCTTCACCTAGTAAATTCTTGAATAGTATCCAACATAACTTTTATCTCTCCATCCCTGATTATTTCCTAGCATCTCACTTCCATGCTCATATAAGACTTGCCACAAAATTTGCACCCCAATTTTTTGTCTCTACCTTATTATTCAAAACTCCTTCCTAATTCTAATGCATATATGTAATGATTTACTGAAGTGATGACACAGTCTGCTCTAACTTTCTAGAAATACAATCAGTGGCATACGTATCGGAAAATTTGGAGGTGCCCCCGCAGCAAATAATACCTTAAACATTTTCCAAGCTGAATTACTTATCATTGCCTATATATTAATGAAGAATTCTCTCCTACCTCAAAAACACTACTGATATTTTGAAAAGCCTGAAATTATAGTTATGTCTGTTTCTTTGGTTAACTTGAATCCATTTGGAGAAACGGGTTCAAAAAATTATGTTTTGCATAACAATCCTTATAATGCCATAGAGACAAGAAAAATAAGATGTATTCATTATTCTATGACATTGAGTATGTACATTAAGTTACTGTTATCGGTCGATGCCGCTGGAGCAGTGGTTGAAATACTCGTCAATGGTTTCAAGCAGGGCCGTGCCTAACACGGGTGCAATGTGTGGCAGCCTCTACGGGACGGAAGTTTCTTGGGGGTGGCAATAAGAGTCTACTTTCATATTGGCTCCGTTGTCATACCCTTGTCCTCTGCAATGTTTCAAAGAAATTCCCATATCACCTAGATCCTTTAGTACAGTTTGGCTAACAATAAGTCCTTTTCCTGTAATGTCTGCAACTTCAAGAAAACTTGCATGTTCAACTACTTCTACATTTCTATCTGAAGAGGAGTGAGCATTGTGCTATTTTTTCAAATTCCAAAATGCGACACTAGTTGTAGGCAAGGGCAGATTCTTCAAAAAACAGTTCCCTGAAAGTCAGTTCTTTGTGTGGTAATTTATGCTCTCTCCATCTGGACGTTGTGGAGGACCCAGAAGGGTTTTGTTTCAAGTGGAGAGAGAGAGACCCTGTAGCAGCCCTTCACTTGCTCTATGCGGGATGTCTTCTGGTCACCATTTCAAAAGGATTCAGGAAGGACTTTTTCGGGATAATCCAACTTATTGCTACAGCTTTTTAGCCATTCATGTACAATGCAACAATTTCTCAGAATGAGTACTTGAAACTCACCAAATAAATCCAAAATGTTAATTTTATCGCACTAGTTTTCCGGCCATCTACATAATTTCCTGCTAATTGAGTGAAGAGTCCGACAGATTCATTAGGTAAAAAAATAACTGGCAGCACTTTGCCTTATCATGTCTCTCTAATGGCTGGAACCAATGAACGGAACTTAGCATGGGTAAAAAAGTACATGAGGAAACAAAGAGGAACTGAAGGAAAGAGGGTCCAAGGCATCACCCTTTGAGACAAGGAAAGCTTACCCTTTTCACGTCCTTGGTGCATTTTATGAGGGTTTGAGACCGCACATGATGGAGCAAAGGAAAGGAGCGAGGCAAAGAATGCATTGGTCAAGCAAAAGGCGTTAATGAATTTTCCATAGAAAAATTACCGAAAGTCCCCTTGGGTAAGGCGTGGGGCCATGGACAACTGCCCACCCATACCCCCTTAAGACGGGCCTGAACCTTGTGCAGACATGGCTAGTAGGAATACACTTGATGTTAGTGATGAAGATTTGCAGAGGATTTTGGAGGAACCTAATGATTCCTCGAATAGTGATAGTGGTTCCAGTGTTCAATTCTAATTCAGGTAATTCTAGTTTAGATGGTGACATTTTAAAAATCGGCTGATGATAAGACAAGCTTGATTTCGGCAGTAAGATATCGTGAAAGTGAGGACAATAGGGGCCAGCTGGAGGTGATTCACCCTCGTTCTATTCTGGGAATCATGTGATGTTTTTCGTAAACATTTTAGAGTGCCGAAGCATTTGTGTTTGGAAGAGATAATGAAAGTGGGAAGAGTCTCTCAGCCGCTGTGTCGTTATGAGAACGGGGCGACATGCTGCCTTATAGAGAGAACTCGAGCACGTCATTTGAATGGATGGGAACATATATAGCACATAAAGCAGTGAGTAAATGTTCAACATTTTTGTGGCATAAACTTTTTTTCTTTCTGTGATAATACACAATATTATTGTAATATAATTATATTAAAAATATAGTATAATAAACGTACTATAAGATAAATATTCCAAAAATTTCATGTAAATTCCATTATTAAATAAAAATTTATAAAGGTTTATATCCAAGTACCTTCAAAACAGCCATTTGGGTTAAAAACCCTCCGGCCGTAAGGAAAAAAGTATTTAAATCTAGCCCGTCCCTAACAACGCAGCTTTAAGTCAGTACTACGCACAGACACCGGCAGTAAGGAAAGAAAATGAAGTCAGTACCATGTACTGAGCCCATCGCTGAAGGGTTAGTCATAAATTCACTAGCAGGCATGTACATTGTTTTCGAAGGAATATTCTATTTAGATTGCGAGAATCGCACCTTAAATAATAGTTTGAGCTCAATTACAGGCATAAATTTTCCATTGGAAAAACAACTTTCATTTAATTAATATATATTATTTACGTATTATTTCATTTTTCAATTTGTTGTAGATGTCTTTAATTTTGGTAAGATTTTAATTTATTTTTAGGTATTATTAACAATTAATCCTTGTTTTAGATGTCAGCTGTTAAAAGAAAATTATTATCTGGAGCTGAGTATAAGAAAAATAGGATAGCAAGGCTTAAGGAAATACAGAGCAATTCATCTTCAATCACCAACTTTTTTCAAACTAAAATCAACTCCTCGTCATCTTTAAGTGCAGTTTTAGAGGAGAACGTAGAGCATGAAATGGTTGAGACAAATTATAACCACATTCGGCACCAAATAACTGAAGAAAATACTAATGATAGTCATGTTTACGCTGAAGATGAAGTTCATCAAAATGTTGATTCAGGAGGTTTTCTTGGTAATCTTTCAGAAGATCCAGGTTTGTGGCCGGAATGCATACAAGACAAATACCAGCAAGCACTAATTGAAAATGGTCCTGTATAAAGTTTTAATTTCTAGTTTTTCGAAAGATACGAAAGGAAGAAGTTTTTCAAATGCTTATTATTATAGAATTTTAGACAACGGTGAAAAGGTAGCAGAAAATTGGCTAATTTATTCTATGTATAGAAAAGCTGTTTATTGTTTTTGTTGTAAAATATTTGGAGACAATCGAAATTTATCTAACTTCATTGGCTGTAATGACTGGCAACATCTATCACAAATTTTAAGTAGACATGAAAAAAGTGGTCAACATATGAAATCATACAGGGATTGGATTCAGCTTTCTCGAGATTTAAAAAATCATACCAGTATTGACCATGAAAATCAATGTATTATTGATCACAAAAAGAAGCATTGGCACACAGTTATCGAAATGATTGTTTGAGTCATACAATTTTTATCTAGACAGAATCTTGCTTTACGGGGAACTTCCAGTACATTGTATGAATCAAACGATGATAACTTTTTAAAACTGGTAGAAATGCTAAGTAAATTCGATGCTGTTATAGCAGAACATATCAGTTGTATAAAAAAAATAAAGAAGGTATGCCGCATTACCTTGGCAAGTAACCATAACAAATCTGTAAACAAAGTGTTGTTTCACATGGTGCAATATAATATAGATACTGTATTATTTGTACTGTTTATTATAACATAATAACATTTTTGTACAATGTTAAATCAAATTTTAGAATGCAAAAATGTTTTATTTCTTTCGCGCTTTAATATTTTTTGTTCATTGGGGCGGCAAATTCTACTTTACACACGGGCGGCAAACACCCTCAAGTATTGTGGGTTCGATTCTCGGCCAAGGTCGATATTTTATGGCTTAAAATATGACAAGTATTCCTTTGGAGAGGAAGTGAAGCCATCAATCTCGTGTAGTGTACAATGTCGGTGGACTTCAAAGAACCTCTTTTCACATGGGACATTGGGCAGTGACAAAATTTCCAGGTGTAGGAGCTAAGCCCCTACCATCTGTGATTAACCTCCTTAGGGAGGGGGGGGGGGTCTAGGAAAAACTGACGTTTTCTGACATGGGGAGGGGGGTATGACCAATGCTTATGTAAGGTTTTTTATTTAAGAAATTTTTTGGTGTTGAAAAGAAGGGAGGCTCGACGTCAACCAAAATCTACCTATGTACCTATATATGAAAACAAAAACTTACTTCAAGATGATATTGGAGGACTGAAGTAGTGACTACCAGACTGACCGGTAATTGAAGTCAAAACGTCATCCTTTAGATCCTGAATCCTTTATTTAACAAATATATACACAAATAAGCACAATAATCTTTCCTAGCTATATGCAACACCCAAGAAGTGTTGACACATGAGAAAATACATTTGTCTAAGAGCGAGAGATGTCTGAAAGTATATAGTGGTTGCACTGTTTTTTGTGCCAAGAAATGCCTCCTCTCAGCATTATCAAGCTGTATTGTAGAAGTCGCAATTCAGTTTTTCAGGTTCTTAAAGTGGGCATCAGATGCCTTCGTCAGTACAATTTGAATGATTAGAGGCTCCCTAAACCTTGGGCCCCTTTGCATTAGTACACCTCTGAATACAATCAGTTCAAATGGTGGACAACCAGAATGGCATTTGAAGAAATAAATCATACAATTTTTGCACATAGAAAACTGTAACTAGCAGACAGACATTTTTAAGATGCTTGACTGATAAGTAAAACTAGTTGAGGACCTACATTTGCTGCCATGTTTGTGGGATGTAACATGTGTAGATTATAAAAGTCGGAACAGAAAGGATGATGCCTTGGATTCACTGGCTAAAAAAATGTGTTAGTGTCCACCAACATCTAGGATTTTTTCTTTTCCACCTATCATTTAATGCTAGAAATATATATCCAGCACAAGCCCCAGCAGCAACTTCACTGTACGACATGATGTCTTGAACTGGTGAGTCAATGAGAGGTCTGGACGCAAAACTTTGTTTGCAGACTGTATCTGGACAATTGGCCAACAATTCACAAACATAGTCAGAAAACTGTTTGCAGACATTGTTTGCTGACATTGTTTGTAGGTGTGTACAAGGCTTGAAGAGTTGAATTTTCACTGAGAAAAATCTCAGAAAATTTCAGCAACTGCTTTCTCAAAGTATTTTGACAAGCTTCAGCAACTTTCATGGAGGCAGCCTTTTCCAAGCAAAATTATTTATTATTTCACAGGCAAGCCAAAGAAGAAAAGAACAAATATTTAATCATTTATGAATTTGTTTGTTATTGCCACCATTTTCCTAAAATATTGATGATATGGATATTTGTGGAATTTGTGGAAAAAGTGCAGATATTACATGAGCAAAGATGGTATTTTGATGTGATATATTGTATATGTTCATATATTGTCATAAAGCTTTCAATGGATTATGGAAAGTAAAATTCCTGTTGATAAAAATGAACTCATCTAATAATAAGGTGCCATCTTGGAAAAGTATGCTAAAATAATTTAAATTCCCAACTGATTCATTAAAATGCAGCAACAATGCCCACTGGAAATTTCTGAGATAACAGCAATTGATAATACAGTGAATTTGACAAATTGCCATATGCAAAGGGAAGTTCAATCCAATTACTTCATAACACAATGATAATTCTCACCATTAATATTTCTTGGTATCACATAAAAACAGCCAATCAGCTCCCGGATGTCATCTGTGTGAGAGAATGAAAGTTGAGAATCACCATGTAATACTTTAGATACATGCCTCTGAAACAAGAAAAGAGTCAAATCAGAATCTTGCACAGTGCAAATGCATGCTGAATAATATTCTCGATCCCTTGATTACATTATGTAATGTCCCCACTTCCCTTATGTATATCCACTTCCACTAATAATCAAGAGTGTAATCTGCAGTAATTCGAGTTAATCTTCAATTCAAAGATGTGTAAAAAAATGTAAAAATTATTTCCCAATAACATTCGTAGCTAACCTTAATGCTTAGGTATTTCAAAACCATCGGATTAGGATTTATTAATTAAATAACTTAATATCGACTAAACAGCCGCTAAATACAGCATTGCTTTCTGTAAGACAAAGAAAATGCCAAGGGTCCAAAATCTTCACCATTAAAAACCAGGAAAAAATCCGATTAAGGTCAAGCATGTTACCTTGCATCTCATACGTCCTCATTTTTGAGCATATAGTCGTCAGAAAGGAATTCCAAAAACTGAAATTTTCCGGGAATTTTTAATCCTAGATCAGATTCTTAATTTGCTCTTTTTAATAGAATAATTAATTCCAATATTTTTGCAAAAAGGGGTTCATATACTTCGTCGGGGAAAAGGGCGTCCTCATTGAACATCCCAGAATATGGTGCACTAGTTGTGTCGATATTACAAACAACCAGTCTTCAAGTTTGTATGAACTCGTAGGATAACCGTGGCGTACTATACCACAATGTATCATTCATCCGAAACAGCTGTTTGCACTAGAAGGAGGCATGATAGAAATATTATCATACTTAAGCAATGCGATCAATTCCAACTTTTTCAACTTAACCACATACCTACAGATCCATTCGACTACCACATCCATTTCTCAACTTTCCCAAGTCCACCCGAAGTAAAAGTCTATTGAAAAATTACAACACAAAAATAGAAATTCATCGATCCACAAAACCGTGTCTTCTATTTAATGATAAGCTTAGGTTATGACCCCATTAACATTCGTGTCGAGTTCAACATCTTTGTGTAATTAAGTACCTATTTCGATTTCCAAAAATTCAAAAACTCAGCATAGGAAAGGTAATCAGGACTTGAGGGACAAAATTATACGAACTTAAAAGATGTTCTAGCGTTAACTTGGAATAAAATATAGTTTTCGCTAGTATGGCTAAAGGAGCACTCAAGTGATAAGTGAAATCATGGAATGAATCCCACATTGATTACCGCTCACAATAAGATAAATCTGTACAAACCGATTACGTGAGTTTGACGTTAATAGCAAATAAAAATGCCAAAAGATTCCATTACCTTTCAATGGCGACTACAACCATCAGCGGAATGGGAATGCAACCTCTTCCTCGACTCCTTACCGTAACATATTGAACTAACGAAGGCTACCTCACATGACCTCACATCTTACAATCAGAGATGCGTACTTTCGTCTATCTTTTGTTTTCTTTAAAATCACGTGCGCGTGAGAGAATGGGAAGGAGAAGCTTTAGGGGGAAGCTGACGTCAGAGCACTTGCGCAATAGACGAATTTTGGTTCGGACGAGTTCATCAGGCTTACAATTAGTGTTAATGTACCTCCCTCCCTTAATCAAAATTATTAAATGTGGTTAGTGAGTCATTGTTTAACAGAATTAGCAACATTTTTTTCTATAAAGCAGTATTAAATAAATATGTTTACCTTCTAAATGAATGCATTGCATTTAAGAAAAATTGTATAAAAAATTATGAAAATGCTTTCAAATATCTACAACTATGGACCACAAAATTTTTTGTTTATAAAGTTTTTAAATAGATAGAAATAATAGGGTCCCACAGTGGATAGATATAACATATTCTTTGGTATTCATATTAAACAAAAATGTTGTAATTGATGATTCTAAATGCTTGAATCAATTGAATAATTTGAAATCCTTTCTGCCCGACCATCTTTCCACGAAGTAGAGCCTTCCGAAATGGAATATGTGATTAGCATAGTTGCCGCTTTCGTGTAATTTCTTATGATTGACTGGAATTATAATCATGCGTCACATTTGTTCACAAATTCACGAAATTTCGACGCGATCACGCTATTATGAGGTTTAAAGAATACCTTGGTTATGATAATCAATACGAAGATAACGAACATAAATAAATATTGTATTGTTCATCGAAGTTGTGTTAATGAGGGTTCCCAAGATATAGAGATTGCAGAATTTAAAAAAAGATTTTTTTAGGTACATTTTTAGCGAAAGCTAAGTTTTTAATTTTTGACTAAAAACAAAAGTATAAAATGTATAAATATTAATTTAACGAAACAATACTTTATATGGACTGAAAAGTAAAAATATATAATTCACCTTACAGTATGTTCAAGAGAGTTCCAATGATTTTGGCCATATAAAATTTGTTTAATAAATAAGTATTAATTTTTTATGTAAGATTTGTATCTACCTATATCACGCTACGAGAGATAGCTACATTTTTGAAGGGAGAGTGAGAAGGAGAGAGCGAGGTAGAATGGAATGAAGGAAGAGGGAGGATGGAATGGAGGAAGAGGGAGGATGGGAAGAAGAGAGTTAGGAGAATAGGAGGGAGAGAGGGGGAGGGAGGATGAGAGAAAGGAAGGAAAAATGGAAAGTACCTTAATTTTAATACTTAATCTGTACATAGCCGTCATATTTGACGAGCAGTTTCACTAGTTATATATATAATCATTAAAATGACCTGTCTCATTTAGCTTCTCTCCCGTAATTCATGAAGATACTTAACTAATTAGAGAAACGATACGATCCTTTTAGAGAACACTGGTGCTGACTCAGACAATCAAAGATGAGCCAATCGTAATGTAATAAGCAGAATACTGACAGATATTTAGTAACGACAAGAATAATACAAAATAGGATACTCCGCTGTGGAGAAATAATAAATGATACAAAAACAGGACGGATGCAGGCTGGGATGCAGCGATTTGTGCCGTTCATGTTATGTGTCCACCGAAATGTTTTGTGTCCAAACTCTTAGCATCACACGAACTCATACCGTCGCACCAACTCTGCGATGTGCGTCTTGTCCTGCGACGCTTAATACCTAGGTATATAGTCGACAGACATTAATCTGAGAGATTCTTCGTGAGGGATCTGTCCTTACGTAGGAAGAATTCAGACAACATGAACGGCACACGTAGAGCAGCGATTACCAACCTTTTTCACTTCGCGAACCCCTTGAGCTAATCGTAGTCAAAATGTGATCAAGGTAAAAATTTTTTGTAACTATGAATTTCGAAGGCATTGGCTGAACCGATTTCAATAAGAAATATCAACTAAATTTTGTACAACATACCATAATGAAATCAAGATTTTTAAAGTGGAGATAAAGACCAGGGCTAATACAGTAAAGGGTAAAAGAATATTTATACTATATATATATACTGAGGCGGTGTCCGGTAAACTATAAGTATGTATCTATAACTCAAAAACTGCATAACGTAGAGACATGAGGAATGTATCATTTTAACCACAATAAAGATTAGAGGGTGGTAGGTTGGGTTTTTAAATCGATTCATTTTACGAACTTATTAATTAAAAAAAAATATTTTGTTTTTATTTTCCACATTTAAAAACATGGAGATGAGTGTAGACTATTTCTCATTTGTGCGTTAAAATAACTAAAAATCATCGTGCAAAATCAGAACTTAAACTCGAGGACAAATAAAATAATGACGTTTCATTTTTCTAAGGTGAAATTTCAAATACGGATCGAATTGTTTCAAAATCGAGCTTTAAGCTACAAAATCTCGAGTTATTTGAATGAAAAAGTTTTCCTTTCCATGGCGACCGATATTGTTGCCAAACTCAGCATCGTAAATCTATGACATAGAAATGAATAAAAGGTCAGTTAATTATCCATGTAAATAAGAGATGGCATAAACTATTTCTTCAGTTTCACAAATAGGGACTAAAAGACTAGCAAGGGGAAGGAAGAGAGAGAAGGATGGAGAATGGAAGGAAGGTTGAGACGGGGGGAGAATGAGTGAAGGAAGAGAGAGAGGGAGAGAGAATGAGAGGGGGGAAGAGAGAATGGGAGGGAGGGAGAGAGAATGGGAGGAAGGGAGAGAAAGAGGTAGAGAGAATGGGAGGAAGGGAGAGAGAGACAGAGAGAATGGAAGAAGGAAGAGAGAGCGAGAGAATAAGAGGAAGGGAGAGAGAACGGGAGGAAGGAAGAGAATGGGAGCAAGGAAGAGTGAGAGAGAGAGGGAATAGGAGGAAGAAAATGAGAGAGAGGGAGTGGGAATGGGAGTAAGGAAGAGAAAGAGGGGGGAGAATGGAAGGGAGAGAGAGAGAGGGAGAGAGAATGGGAGGAAAGAAGAAAGGTAGAGAGAATGGGAGAAAGGGAAAGAGAGAGGGAGATAGCAAGGAGAGGTGGAACATCTATTTATTTGTTGTAAGGCAGTGTAACAAAATGATTTGTCACACTCGATTGACGTTTAACTATTCTTTTTCTCTTTACTCTTCGTTTGTTACTGCTTTTATCATTTTTGTTCGTCTTCATGGTTTTATCTTTGTTCTTATTTGTTTGTTATCCATTTTCCCATTCTCTCTCAACATTTGATTATCTTTTTCTGTCCGTTCTTCGTTTATTATAATATTTTTTGACGTTTCTCAAAAATTCCCGCAGTAGAACGGCGGGCTCTCTAATAGTATGATTAAAAATTAATGTACAGTATTTGCAGAGAAATAAAACTTTCTGGGCTCGAGGGTGTCTTGAACCTTTCCTCCCACGTACTTACCCCTGCCGAGAATGAACTCCTCTCACGCGGCCTTTCCTTTTGTCCCACCACCAAATTTGATCATTTTCGCCTCCTTGCCGACGTCCAGTCCTTTGCCCGCACACTACGTCTAAAAACTAACCCTCCCAAAGAAGACTCTCTCACCTCTGCCAACCCAAAACTCCCTCCCGGCCTCCCACCTACCTTTTCCATCTTCAAACCTCCTTCCCAATACATTCCACCCACCCTTCCTTCCCTACACCCGGTCGAACAACACCTCAATTATATCCTTTCCAGAATCTCCCAACCTAACTTTTCCGATCTTATCGACCATACAGATAATCTTACCAGACGTGAAAGGCATGCCATTTCCACACTCAAACATCTTGACCATATCATCATCCTCCCTGCCGACAAGGGCACCACCACGGTTGTGATGGATCGCGCCAAATATAACGAGGAAGCCGAGCGCCAACTTTCTGACGAAACCTCTTACCATCACCTTACTTCCAACCCCACAGACCACCACTCCTACCAAATTTCGTCCTATCTTCATTCCTCAGGCAAACAGGAAGGCCTTTCCGATTCCGCCATTGCTCTAATGATCCCCAACAAACCCCGCACACCCACATTCTACCTTCTCCCTAAAATCCATAAACCCAACATCCCCGGCCGCCCCATTGTTGCCAGCTTTAATTCCCCTACAGAACGCATCTCCGCCTTCGTTGACTCCCACCTACAACCTCTCATTCGTTAATTCCCTTCCTTCATCCAAGACACTAACCACTTTCTCAAACGTCTCAAACACCTCCCCTTTCCTCTCCCACCCAATACCATTTTGGCCACTATCGATGTCTGTTCCCTCTACACTGGACTCAAGACCACCCGACGCAAGACCTTCCTCCCATTTCTTATTAGACTTGGCAGCAATGGTGCTCAAATTGAACAACTTCTCTTTCGATGGTCGTCACTACCTTCAAATTAGAGGCACTGCGATGGGCACCCGAATGGCGCCTTCATACGCCAATTGCTACCTTGGAGAATGGGAAAGACTCTTCCTCAACGTTCCACTCAGACCACTTTTGTGGCTGAGATACGTCGACGATGTCTTCCTCATTTGGACGCATGGACCTGACTCTCTCCTTTCCTTTCTCTCGCGTCTCTCCTCCCATCCTTCACTGTCCTTCACCCACCAATCCTCTACCTCCCACATCACATTCCTGGATGTCGATCTTTACCTTCAAGACAGCCAAATCCGCACCTGTGTTCACATCAAACCCACCAACAGCCTCCAATACCTCCACTTTGATAGCTACCATCCCCTTCATACCAAAACCTCTATCCCCTATGCCCTTGCCCGTCGAGGATGGAGGCTTTGTTCCGATAGAGCATCCCTTCTAGAGGATGCTCTTCTCAAACGTGGTTACCCTCCAATCTTGGTCCGCGAACAGATCCATAGGGCGATGACGCCTACCCACATTGGATCTCATCCTCACACACCCACTATTCCTGCATCTACCCCTCCACTCACTCTTACGACACTTTTCCATCCTGGTATCCACGAAGCTCTCAAAACAATCCTTCATGCTGCCCACCCAATTCTTACCTCTTCCTCCCATCAGTCCCTCTTTATCAACCTTTTTGCCAATCCTCCGCTCCTCTCCTTCCGCCGGCCCCCAAATTTGGGAAATATCTTGTGGAGGAAGGAACTTCCCACTTCTACCACGCTTCTTGCAATATGTTCCCACCCCTGCGGAATACCTCGCTGCCTCACTTGCCCTATCCACCTACCATCATCTTCTTTATCGAGTCCCTCCACCAACATCACCTACCCCATCACCTCCAGAAGCAACTGCACCACCCGTAACGTCATTTACCTCCTTACCTGCACCCTTTGTCCCGCGTTTTACGTAGGCCTCACCAGCAATCCGTTAAACATCCGAATGAACGGTCACCGGAATAGCGTTTCTCTCAGACGCCCCCTCCCAGTTGCATTACATGCTAATACCCACAATGTCCCCTTCAATAGTTGCTACAATGTTAGGATTATTCGCGCTTTACCCTATGACACTCCTGCCCCCCTTCTCCGACACTGGGAACTAGCACATATCCATCTTCTCGACTATTTCTCTCCGCCTGGCCTCAACCTCCGCTAACCCTATTGGCCCCTTACAATGTCTCCTTGTTACTTTGTAACTATTCGCACTCTACCTCATCACACTCCCTCTTTATTGGCTATCCACCCCTCCTACTCCCCACCTCCTCCAATCATCAACCTTCCCACATCACCCTGTCATTCCCCGCCCAGTGTGTCACTTTACGTTACTCTTTCGCTGAAGAAGGGCATAGGCCCGATAAGCTTGCGTGTGTTTTTGTGTTCGTGTGTTTTAAGTGTCTCTTCGACGCCCCCAGCAGCCTGCCAGCTTGGTCCTCAACTTGGTGAGTGTCCGCTGGGCTTCCCTCAACACCTTGTCGCCACCCTCATCACTACCTTTTCTTTTCCTTTAGTTTATATATATATATATATATCATCATAGGTAGTCTGTCCATTGACAGGTCCGTGATTATTCATGGTTAAACCTGGTTATCTATATACTCCTATTTTCCGCTGTCCTCTTCATTTCTTGATAACTCTCTTTCACTTTCAAATCGTCTATCAACTGAAACCTTTTCCTACCTCTTTCCCCTTTTCCATCTAGTTTTCCTTCTAACACGTATTTAATCATATTCTCTCCTCAGGTAATCCCTATGCATCTACGGCCGGTGATTGGCTCGCCGGGGTCGGGGTTGCATATAGGTGGGATGACGCCTGGGAAGGGGGTCGGTTAGATTGAGTTGGTCGTCGGGGTGTGCCCCAGCTCTCGTTATACGTCCACCACTCGGCCCCCTTTGAGACCCTCGTTCGGCGTACGCTTTTCGTCTTTAACGTCTTGTGGGCATGCCCAGGACAACGCGCGGTGGCCATCAAGAGACCCTGTCTCCAGTCCCCTCCGACGAGGAGGACACCCAGCCTGTATGTGCCATTGCCATGCAGCAACAGATCGCCTCAATGCAGGAGGCGCTCCGTCCAACTCGTCCCGGCCCGTCGACCGCGGGGAATCCGTAGGCCCCCACGCGCCCGACGCTCCGACTTTCGTAGCCTTACGCCGCGACTTACAGTCCGGCTACGTAGATCTCCCAGGTGTCGCCGAAGTTCTTAAACTTTGTTTTTACATGCGGGATCTTAAGAAAAATCGCAGGCTCACGAAGCGATCTTCAAGAAATTGTCGCGTTACTCAGCCGATTGGGAGCAGCTTCCGCAAAGAACTCGCATTTTGGTATACAATCGGTTTCGTCTCCTGGGAGTAGTAGCTGCCCATGGTTGGGCGGTCGCGATGCGCCTTATGGCTCCTACCACCGACGTACTTAATCTACCTCCTGATTTCCTGCCCAGTGTTCCTGCGCCCATAGTGATTCACCTGGTAATGCCGCCGGCACAATCTTCCTCTTCCGCGGGTTCGTCGCGAGGGAGGTTCTAGCCCAATCGTGGGCGCGGCCGCAGACCCAGTCGTCCGGCAGCGGCCGCTAGACGCTGGCTCGGAGGATAGCCTCTTCTTGGACCTGGACGATGCAGCAATTGCGCCTGATTGCGAATCCGTTATCCGGGACTTGGACATTGCGGACTTGCTTCGTTTTACCAACTCGGGGGATCCCGTGGATGCCGTTCCTTGGGAAAAATTCTCGGACTCTTCCTCCAACGCTTCGGACAGTGACCACGAGGACACCATTTCACAGGATTCCGGACTCCCTGATTCTGTAGAGGTTCCAGCCGATCAGCCCTCCGATTTGTTCGACGTGCCCCGACCAGCGGGAGATGTCCCTCTCCACGTGCCAGCGGCCGCGCCGTCTCCGGTTCCTCTTCTAGCGGGTGAGTTGTTACCATTACGGTGTGCAGCCCCCTTTCCGTACTCGTGTGCTTCGACGTTAGAAACCCTTTTGGTGGGGACGAACCTGCCCAAACCGGCAGACGCCCCATGGTGCTTTGCGCCATGAACGCCCTCCGATAACTTGGTAAATTTTCCAGAGAATCTAGTTGCCCAGGAAGTGTTGTCAAGAGAAAAACCAGTGTGTGCGTTTCGTGCTTCGTTAGTTCCCAAGAGTTCGGGTCGTTTTCGAATGATCCATGATCTTTCGCCGTGGACGCCCTTTTTTCGTAAGCCGAAGTTCTTATTATGGGACAGTGTTAAGACATTGGCCTCATTACCGAAAGGTGCCTACTTGGTTAAGTTAGATTTGTTGCAGGCATTCTTCCAAATTCCCATTTTTGAGGCGCACCGAAAATATTATGGGATATTGTGTGGTGATTAATATTATACATTTCAGAGATTGCCCATGGGCCACTGCCTAGCGCCGGCAATTATGCAGTGGTGGGCGAGGGCGGTGGCATTTGAGATTCGAGCAAGATTTTGTGTACATATGATTGCATATTTAGATGATTGGTTGCTTGTATTTTTGTCGCCCGATTGGCAATTGTTACAGGATGTGTTAAACTTTGTACAAACTGAGTTAGGAGTAACCTTAAATTTAGACAAGTGCCAATTGCAATTTTCTCGAATTATTAAGTATTTGGGTGTTAATATTAATACGGGACGCCAACAACTTTGGCTAACTGATTCCACATTAGTGAAGCTGCATTATGTGATTACCATTTTGTCCCGAGTGCGTCAACTAGACTTACCGAAAGTGGCAGGTCTAATTTCTTGGGTTTGTTTTGTATTGGCGTTGCCGCTATTTGTGGTGAAACAAGTGTTTTTGGAATGACTGCAACGGTGGTGGGATCAAGATATTTTTCGCAAGCGCCGAGACTTCACGAACTGGTCCGTGATTTTTGACGTTCACTGCGTCGCCACGCCATGGCAAATCGCCTGGGTATGCCCAGGGCTGAACATTCAATGCATTTATCCACTTGACAGCGAAATGCCCATTTATCAGGCAGAGGGGTTGGCTGCTTTATGCGCCACACTTCACATTTCATCTGTTGCTCCTAAAAGTTGTGTTAAATATTTTTACGGATAATCAAGCTGTTTTGTATACGCTTTGTAAAGGCACAGGTGTTTTTTTCTTGAATCCATGTATATTGATTTATTGATGATGATAATAAAGGATACGTCACATAAAGTGACCTGGAGGTACATTCCGACGGCTTCCAATCTGGCCGATCGTCCTTCCCGGACCATCCTACCTCCCTATGCATCTACGGCATAAATCGGTCCAAGTCCTGTTGGCGTAGCACGAAATTTATTTATTTTAATGTCAAATTGAAAAATGTGCTGCACCCGACTTAGGATTGGCCTATCCTTAGGGCTGTCGACAGACAAACTTTCCTCTTTATTTACAAGACTAAGGAGATACTCGTTGAAATTCAACGGGAAAGTTCTTTATAGAAATTTGATGAATAAATGCGAAGCGAAGCTATTATCCAACTCAATGGTACCCAATTTCACGAAACCGGCAACAATACGAACCACTGAGATATATAATAATGTTACTTATGTGTGAAACCATAGTTACAATTCAGTCAAGTTTACGTACGTAGGAACTTTCATTTGAAATTACTGTATTTTTAATTATAAGAGGCTATTAATAATTATTAGATATTTCTCCGTTTAAAATCAACGAGTGTTACATGAATTTCAATTCACCCAGAAAGTGAAGAGCTTGAAATTAATTACATTCGAATACTGCTCTTAATACTACTGATTATTCGATAAATTCATTGTAATTTTATGTGATGTTAAATTATGGCATCTATATACAAAATACGTAAACAATACTAGATACATAGTATTTTTAATTGTATTAAACATTTGCTAATTTCCACATAATATTTACAACACTATCGGTTTCGGTGAATAATGTTTAGTACAATTAAAAATACTATCTAGTATTGTTTACATCTTTTGATTATAGAATTCCACGAAGTCTCGGCCTCGTCCATTAAATTGGCATCTACATTATATACATACCTTGCTCATTTTCTTACGACTTGATTTGTCTGTTGTTGTTGTTGTTCCTCCCCTTCATTTTTCCTGTTATTTTCTAGCCTCCCAATTTAATCTGCCAGTTTCTTAGTTCGGTGTTTGTTGGTTACAATTGAACGTTTTGGTTTTCTTAGAGCTTGATCTAAACGTTTAGAGTGTGACAGACCGATCTCTATAATATAAGTAATATTCTGCTCCTTACCGCCCCTTCTACCTCTCATTCACAATACACACTCCCCACTTACGAGCAGCTCACCTCCTTACCGCCTTGTGCCAGGACAACAATGTAGTAACAAAGCAACTTACTCCCATCCTTACCCTCCTTTCCCCGTGCATTAGGCAGAGCCGGTTTCAGACAGTAAGCAAGTGAGGCAATCGCCTAAGGGCACAGGGTCGAGGGGGCAGCCTCATGCCTCATACTGGCGCTGTTCCCTCTTGCCAAGTTTGGTCTTACAGCAGGGATGGCAACCCTGCTCAAAGAGACACATTTGCAGAAACTGGAGGGAGGTAAGGGAAAACCAAGGGAAACACACAATATGCACCCTTTGTGACTCTTTAACACGGTCTGTACGGCTACAGAAAAGAAAGAGAACAATAAACGGAGATCCAATATATGTAATTAACATCTCTTATAAATTAAGTAAAATAAATATTGTCGTGATTCTGTGATAATTTTAGATATTAATGATTTACTAAAGTTCTTGATCATCAGAGACCCACGGAACATAAGGGGGTGAGGGGGCGGCCAAAAATTTCCCGCCTCAGGGCAGCAAAATGTCTGAAGCCGGCCCTGGCGCTAGGACAACAATGTAGTAACAAAGCAGTTCACTCCCCTCCTTACTGCCCCTACGAAAGCGCTGGAACATCGTATCAGAATCTTTCGCCTTCGGCAAATTATATATAGATAATTACTATTAAAAAAATATAATAAAAATATTTGTATAATTTTTTTAATGCCCACCTTGAAAAATCCTACATATCACCATGAGTATGGATAAAAATTCTGCTGCCCTCCAAAATTTTACACTCTTTGGAACCAAATAGTTTTCCTGGCAGATGTACCAACCTAGCTCCTTGAGCACTCTCTTTATCGACACTGAGGACAAATTTTGGGAAGGAATAAAATAGTGGGGTGCACAAATTAAAGTGAAAAGGCTGGACATTCATCTATGCCAGCTAATCAGTGAGGAATTCTTGGACCCATTGCAAAGATCATTTTTACTTTGTTCTGTCTTGTGAAACTCCTATTGGAATGAAATAAGTCTTCCGATTTTATTTCCCAAAAATAAAGAGCACAGAATATAAACGCTGGAACAATGGAAGATAATATATCATTCCCAGGGGTGTGTTGTACCCGGTTCAGTCCGGTTTGCATGAAATGGTTGTTAAATTTTTGCTGGTTCGCCAAACCAGTTGTTAAAAATAAAAAAAATTCTAATGTTAAATTTAAGTTCTTTGCTGAATTTTACATTTGTTTCACAATTTATAACAACAGATGGCACTAAACTAAGTAACTGAAATTGATTGAAGTGCAGAAAAGTATAGTGCCAACAATGGAATGAGAATTCAGAACTAGAACACATAGATAAGAAATTATAAATGTAAATAGTATTTTTCTTTATATCTATGGTTGAAACTTGAACTGCAGATGGCTGACGCATGCACAGTGTATCTACAAAACATTTTATCTAGTGATGTAAGTACAAAAAGGCTGAAAAAGTACAATATTTTATTAAACTAATTAATAATTTTGTTGAAAGAAGAACTATATTTTATAAATTTTATCAATGAAATTACAAATCAAAATAACAAATTTTGTGAATTTTTTTTACTCTATGGTGGCCCAAAGCTATCACTCTAAATTAAATTATAATGTTGTCTAATACTTGACTCTAATTTGATTTTAATAATTCACTAATAAACTATTCTTGCTATAATTACAGCATGAAAAGGCAGCAGGATGTGTTTGTATAATTTTTGTAAATCAAACAACAAAAGATATTAGATGTTTGTGATAAAAATAATAGTAGTAAAACCAATAGCCAACAAAACCCATCAACATCAACTGCAGCTGCTACTTAGCAGCTGACTGGAAATAATAGAAATAATCCATCTGTACTAACTAGTACTATGGTGGTAGCTAGTTTATTAGAATTTCTGGATTGTTGGGTTAAAAATCAATTAAAATATTTTCAAGAACAATATCTGTAGTTAATAGTTACAAACAAAACGTTAGGTTGTAAACTTTGCTCAGAGATTGGTTGTTTAGGTTTTGAGAGAGAGAAACATGTATATTTATCTACTGAATGGATAAACTGTTTGGTTTCTGCAAGTGGTGCAAGTAGAGAGATTCAGCTAGTGTCTGTGAGAAGAAAAACTGAAAGAACATTCACTGTCAAACGCACATTTAAAAGCATCCAAGATTTTTGAAGATTCTAAAAATGAGACACTACCATTTGTAATTGATATCATGGATAGTACAGCTTTAGACACCAACATTAAAATTTTTAATCTAATCTACAGTTTGACAAAGCGAAACAGGTCTATCTATGTCTGATGTTATCACTGAACTTGGGGTGCAATATAAAAACAGAGTTAGTATCAATAATGGCCTCCATTCACAGTTTTCTACAACTTGTATTGTTGAATATATAGAAGCTCAAATGAAGAAAACCTTGTTTATGAATCTAATGCACAAAAATGCAAAGGTATGCATAATAATTGATGAAGCATCAACAGTAGTCAAGAAAAGGTCTTTAGTTATTTATCTGTGGTGTGAAGTAAACTCTGCAGGTGAGCCAGTTACCATTTTTATTGATCTGAAAAAGCCTTTATGTATGGCTGCAGACAGCGTGTTCAATTATCTCATTGAATATAGAAATGACCATGGTTTTAGCAAAGATTATTTGCTAAAAAATCTGATAATGTTTTGTTCTGATAGCACCAGTACAATGATGGGCAGGAAATCAGAAGTATCTGCTAAGTTGATAGAGGACTTTCCAAACATCATTATTTGGCACTGCTTGAACTACTGTTTGCAGCTGGATTTAGATGATGCCATAACAAATGTAAATCAGGTGAATCATTTCAAAATCTTTTTGTACAAAATATATTCGATGTACCATCAGTCAAATAAAAATCAAGCATAACTTAGTGCAATTGCAGAAGATCTAGACATTGAAATTATAAAAATGGGGCATGCATACCATTTCAAGGTGGCAGCTCAAAGTACCTGACCTGTTTGCCAAGAGATAGGCTTATTCAAAGAGTAACTAATAATAGGACAACCAGGCTTTTATCAGCAGGACACTTTAATTTCAAACCAGACAACACTCAAGCAGAAAATGAAACAAATAATAGCAAGAAATACAAAGATCTGTTAGGGTTCTTCGATTTACTTGAGCCAACATCATGTCCATATAATGAAATACTTTCACCTTGGATAGGAGATGAAAAGAAACTGAAGCAGCTTAATGATTTACTGAAATTTGACATCAACATTAATGACTTCAGAGATTTTGTAGACGATAACCTACAATCAAAGAATATCCCTATTCCATTTACTATCACAAAGGCTAAGAAAATAGCAAATACAATTGCCATCAGCAGTGCAGAAGAAGAGCAAAGTTTTATTGTCATGAATGATATTGACACAACTGAAAGAAACAAACACACTCAGCCATGTTTCTAGTATGTAACCATAACAATATTAGGAAAACCTTTGTCAGATTTTGACCCTGTACCTTTTATCAAAACCTGGCTTTGTAATCATTGTTTAGCAGATGATCCCAGAGTTTGTCCAAAGCCTGTCACTAAACCTTCAGATAATCAACAGGCGATATGAAAATTATTTTAAATTTATAATATGGAATTTGTAATAATACCTAAACTGTGCCACAGCTTCATGACTTTGGTCTTTGAGTTTGAAATGATAGATATTGAAAGCAAGATATTTTGTTTTCAGTTAGCCATTATCATTATTGTATAGCAGATAAAATAAATATTAGGTTTTGACTCTTTCACGTTTTAAATAATTTTCTTTTAGACTAAATTAATCTAAAAATATAAAAAAAACATGATCATTTCATCATGCAAAAATCACTAAAATCAATTTTGGTTGGGAATTTGACCCAGACCCCAATGTGGGATCATACAGTGATCCTCCTAATCTCCTATCCGGATTTGACTGGGTTAGGTTCCGAACCAGTTGATACTTGATTGGCAGCACACCACTGATCATTCCCATCAAAGAAAGTACACTCTAGTCAATGAGCACCTCTTTCTGACAATCTTCCCTCAGTTTAGATCACTTTGTGTATCTCTGTTAACATTCTCCTCACTGTTTTATCTTTACCTCCACTCTACTTATTTTTCCTGCCTCTTTATACCCTTCCTCTTCTACATATTCTCTGCCTGTAATAGCATGTGTACCTGACAATGGTGAAAAGCACCAAAACCTTGGTTACACTGTGTAAAAGTTTATTGTGGAATTAAATAAAGCCTTCAAGTGGAAATTTTATTTCTCCTTCCCATTTCTATGATTTAATTAGCCAGTTAACCCTTTCACTGCCATGTGCGACTATAGTCGAATGAGAATCATGTACCTTCTGCTGCCATATTCGACTTTAGTCCACAACCTAAGAAAAATTTCTACAACCTGCTGCCACATTCTACTATAGTCAAACTACTCAGAAATGGTATTTTTAATTCTCTATATCTTGCTACCACTCATTGGCAATCCTCCAAATTAACGCAGCAAACCCTGTCAAGGGCAAGTGGTTCATCCAAATATTTTGCCTCTGGTCCATTCTTATTTTAGTCAAGAAATATCACTTTTGTTTTAAATTGTTCTTCAAACAAATACCAAGCAAATTATAATATTTTTATGCTGCAGTTATTTGCGTGTATAATACTTTTATTTATTTCAGAATTTTTGTGGTTTTCATGTATTTTTTGTGTGTGAGACCTTAAATTGCTTCCCCATATTTATTCTATGATCTCAAACATTTTATATGTAAATTTCTCGTAAAATAAATGTAGATCATCATTAGCACATTGCGTACTGGATGTTCTGGAAGGATATATTTACTATATCTTTCAAACAACATACTTATGATACTCAAGCTGTCTGAAAATCTGTCTTCAAGTGTCCTTTCTTGCGGCACATTTATTCATTTTTTTCATGTCTTCTACTTCATCACTCAATGACTCTCTCAGGTCCTCCTGACGCAATGCCGAACCTTTTGCTTTCTCAAGCAGAAAGATCTTGAGCCTATGTTTACTTAATGTGATAAAAGTTTTATACATACCAATTGCGCTGAAAAGAGCACAGCTGATGAGTAATAACGCAAACTTGGCTGAACATTTTCTTGTTTTACTCAAGTTAGTGCTATAAAACTAAGAAAAATAAAAAAATCGATATTTTTGTGATTGGCAGGCCTGAAACTAGAATTCTTTAGATCCGTACACAACTTGTTAATGTAACTCAAATATCCTTACATATTACTTTGGTATTCCATACGTTATAATTGTTTCCTAACTTAATTTTGGCTCTACTGAGAAGTTATTAAGTCCTAATTATTTACATGTTTCACATAGATGTAGCCAACCAAAACTATATATTTTATGACTTGATTTTAGCTGTAACATTTTCTCCTGTTATTTCTAAAATTAGAAAAAATGGCTAAGCAGAGTAGAAAAAGGATAAATCGTGGATATTGGTGAATTGCTTTCTGAGAGTAACTGTAAAAATTGCTCGATCATGCTAGTGTACTTTGAAAGGGAAAGGGGATTGCCGACGTAAGCAAACTAATTACTTTTGTATGGACTGCCCAGAAAAACCTCCACTGTGTGTTATACCCTGTTACCAAAAATACCATACACTGAAACACTATAAAGAATATTGCAAATGTTCTAATAGGTCAGATAACAAAAAGTGTTAAGTAATGTATTAAGTGATGTGAAATTTTAAAATTTCTGTAGGTTTCGTCCATTTTTTAAAGGTATATAATAAAATAGTGAAAAAATTAGTTTTCCATGTCCATGAGTGCATATGTAAACAGGAATAACATATTTTGAGGTAAAAAGAAAAAAAAATTTCTTCATTTATTTGAGTACTTGCCGGACAAAGTCGCCAATTTAATTTGGCAGTCAAAGGGTTAAGGGCTTCCTCATTGGATAAAATTTTCAATATTTGATGTTTCAAACATAATTAATCAGAATTATTGAGTTTTTCATGAAAATGAATGAATGAACTAGTCAAATTTTTGCATGGATTACTAGATGTTTGAAAAATATTGCATGAATATTATTTGCAACAAACCAAAACATTGTTATAATTCCACTTGCTATCTGGGTATTTGTGGCTATCCCAATCAGAAATGACACACACTATGAAATACCAAATATATCATCAATAACCAGCATTGAGTATAAATTTATTTTCTATACAAAACCTTTGACAGAAAAAATGAAAATCCTGAAAGCAATCAAAATTATAGCAAACTTGATTAATGGTGGCATTTATATTTAAAGATTTTTTTGTGTGATGCACACAGAATAAGAAGACCTATTCTGAATGTTATGATCAATCCATAGAATTAATCTCCAAAATGATAAAATATATTTCAATTCAAATATGCTTTATTTTCCCTGACATTGTTAAATCGGAATTTATGCGAAAATAAATACGGCTTTCTGTTGTTTTAAAAAAAACTTTTAGACACTAATTCCTTCTTACATTTTCTTCATATATGGTATTTATTATATGGATTTGCAGCATAAAATATAGGAGCAATATTGCTTTTAATTCCACCATAAGAACAGCAGAGAAATTAAATGATTTGGTTAAATGACAGAATAACTCCGAGGTTTGGCAGATGATGATGCCTTGTCAGATTTTGGATTAGATTCTGCAATAGCTGGTAGTGTATGTCTAACAGTTTGTGGTGAACTGTGAGGACTTTGACTATTTTGTGCCTCAAGGTGAGTTGGTGATAAATCGAGAAAGCCAGGCGATGGGTGAATAGGCGCTGGCAACGAGTTGAGAACAGTGGAGGGCGGTTGGATGGCAGCTTGAGTAGAATGAATTACAGCAGATGGCAAGTCTTGAAGTGTTGCAAGTGAATCGACAAGAACTGGTGGTGGTTGAATAACAGTTTGAGGTGAGTCAACAATAGTTGGTGGTGGATGACATATGGCTGTCGACAAATGAATAACAGTTGGTGGTGATTTGAGATGAGTCGCTGACAATTCTAGAAGACTTGTGGGTAGATGAGAAATGCTTGGTGGTGAATCAAGAATCGGTGGTAGGGGATGAATAACAGCCTGAGATGAATGAACAACAGTTGGTGGTGAACCAATAAGAGTCTTTGGTGAATCAAGCATGATTGATCGAGGATGTGCAATGGTTGGGGGTGAATGAACAACCATTGGAGGTGGGTGAATAATAGGTTCTGCAGGCTTAAGAAATGCTGTTGGTGGATAAGCAACAGTTTGTGATAGGTGTGGATGAAAAGCATTTTGAAGTGCTTTTGGGTATATAGCATCATGTGGATGAGGTTTTGAAAATGTAACATATGGAGATGGATGAATAGTTGGTAAATCTGCAATATCTTCAGGTAGATGAGATGATGGTGGTGGTATTTTTAAGATAGACTGTGGAAATGGATGAACATCTGTAAATTGATCTGGAGGATGGTAAGGAATTGGTGTTTGTTGAGATAAACTTTGCCAAACAATTGGTTTTGAATATATACTTTTTGGGTGCATAACAGAAGTTGGCAGTTGTTGCATTGAAACTTCATAAATAGGTGATTGAGATTGGTGAATAGTTCTTGTTGCTTGGCTGTCAGAAGTTTCTGATATGTGAGTAACAGGAGAGTGATAAATAATAGGCGAGGGACTAGCAGTCGTTGGTGGAAGAGGGTAAATATTTTGCTGTAAACTAGGAGTTCGAGTTGAGATGTTCATTGTGCCAGGCTTTACAGTAGTAATAGTAGTTGGAAGAACAGATACTGTTGAATCAATATGTGGAAAATATTGTAGATCATTAGTCGATTGTATTTCATGAAATAAACCTAAATTATCGGTAGGAAGTGGTGTTTGGCTGGGGTAAACATTATGATTAAATGATTGTTGTTTATTTTTAATCCAACATGGATGATAAGATCCAGGGTATACAAGGACTCCTTTTTTGTAAGTACTCTTTTCAACAGTTTCCTGAAAAAATAAGAGAAGATAAAATCATGTCTATTAGTATTGTATAAATGACTATAAATATTTCCCAAATTAAAAAGTTTCACGCACCTCTAAAAATCTTATTTCTTCTTCCCAGTTATTTCTTTCAATCAAAGGCAAAGCTTTTTTAATAAGATTTGCCACTTTATTAGAATTATCTTGAAAGATTTTAATGACACTTCTAATGCCCATCTTTTTTCGTTGATAATTCCAATGGCAGTAATCAGTCACTGAAACTATGCATACATATAGCATTGCTAATTCCTTTGCTAGGCAAACCTGGAAAAAAAATGAATATACAGTTTTAAAAGCATGGGCCACGTAGTGCTATCCTTTTTGTTGCTTTATTAAAAGCATCAATTTAAAAAAATTTAGGTGTAAAATTAACGAAAAATTCAATATAAACAGAGTATAGATGTTTTTCCATACCTGCTTACACCTGAAAAATAAATTAATGCTTATTTAACTAATAATTGCATCTGATATAGGCCATTTTATATATTTTTATCTTTTGTATTCTCTTTTTCATTGTACCTATTATAGGGCATTGCCCATTATTAAACATTATTATTATTATTAATAAGATCTCAAATGTTTATTGTGATAATAGTTCTGATTTGCGATGACAGATTTATATGTATACAGTGATTAGATCAACTGACTGACTTGTCCTATATCAGTATATTATTTGGTCTCTGGATGAAATAAAATTATTATTATTATTGCTTAGCAAATCTTTCAAGTAAAGCTTAATGAAGAAATTGTAATAGATTTGATCACTCTGGAGATGCAGCCATATATTTGTGAATGCATCTGATCTGATCAGAGATATTTAATCTCAATTTAATAGGGAGAAAATAGGGAATATTGAAATAAACTATTATAGGCTATAATTAGTATAAATATTTTGTTGTAGATACACAAATAATGTGGAGAATTCTTCTAACCTGTAATATTTTTCACTCTAGGTCATAGCCCATTCAGCATATGCAGAATCTTTAACTCTAGGTATTTAATTTAATTTACTAAAGGTAGATTACACCCAATCCCTGTCTAACATGAATTCTACCAACACGATTTCGGTTTAACATGATTTTTAAAGTAGGGCTGCTTTTCGACTAACACGACTGATCATTCTGTTTAACACAATTTCTCCACGACTTCTCTATGATCGTGAAAAAGGTCTAGAAAGCGGTAACAGAAACAAACTTTAACCCTGCTCTTCATTAATAACGGATGACAATGAGCCAATTATCATAACATCTGATCCAGAGGATGAATTTGACAATTTCCATGAGACTGATGCAGAAGGTGAGGGATTTCATGGCTTTTTAACTGCAATGTAGAAAAATACCATTCTTGAATGTTTTAAAAATTTCCTTTGACCATTTTTCTAATTTTCTATAGATCGTATGTTGTTATTTTTTGAAAAATTAGGTATTTCATGTATTAAAACAAAAATGTTTAATTTTTAGTTATTTGTTGTTTAAAATTATCACTTTACAAATCTTCTAAATAACGTCTACTAAATAAATGGTGAGCAGTTGAACAGCTGATTCAAAATGGTGGTCACATGTACATCGAAAAATATGCTGGAGTTTATGGCTCATATTTTATTGGTGGTGAGAGTAAGAAACCAAGAAAAGTTATATTGCTAGAGCAAAAAACAAGATTTACTTAAGCACTATGAGAACACGTGATATTGTTTTCATACAGGTCTTAACAAAGTATTGCTACAAACCATCCACATTATCATTTCTTTTTTTGTAAACATGATTTACATGTATGAAATCTACATAAACAAATAAAAAACACAAAGCATTAACCAAAGTATAGTCATAATAAAGGAATAAAATTAAAAATATGTCAATCAGGTTAGGATGCTGGAACTCATCCCCCCTATTTACACTATTTCTTATGAGAAATTCGTGTCTGACTATCACGATTTCACCTGGACACTGGGTGTATACTATTCAATAAAATACCCAGAATTTGTCATATTAAACATTTTTCAAAGTATCTTTAGTGTAGTTAAAACTTTATCAGATATGCAATCTCAAGTAGACAAAGCAGTTTCATGCTAAAAAATTTCACTAGCAATGTCAGATATCAATGAACTAATATTTAATTATTTATTGTACAGGCTTTTTTCATCATTACACAGGTTTTTTAATAAAACATTTCTTGAAATTCGTTTTGTTTATTATTACCTGTACAACTTAATAAGTCTATTAAACTTAACAAGTGAAAAGAATCCTATCCTTCCATATCCCCTTTCTGAAAAGTCCAATAGTAGAAACAGTACATTTCTTACCAAAATTACAACAAGTATATTTTTTGCTTTCTAGTAAGATATCATGAAATTAAGCAATAACTCAAATTCCACAGAAAGGACACAAATTTAGGGTCAGAGAAGGAACTTCAATTTTTGGTTCCCCATGCAAAAATGTTTTGCAACCTTTTGCCGCAAATTTCAAGCAACTCAGCTTATGATGTTGCAGTATCAAAGTTGCGTTTAATTTGCAATTTTTGATGGATATTATATTTGAAATAGATAAAAATTGCATTGCTAATTTTCACCACAAAATATAATTTTCTTGCTTGATGTTTTTAAAGTATGCTTCTGATATGATAATGTTTTCCACCATCCTACCCCAAAGAGTAAGGTCATCTGTTATGTGGTTTCATTGACATTTTACTTCTTCTGTAAACTATTTCTAACAATTAGTCCCAAGATTTTGTTTCTCCATCTCTGAATAAACAATTATTTTGTGAATTTTCAAAACACTTAGTTCTTGTGATCTTCTTTTTTGACATCCAGATAAATATTTGCTTTTCTTTCTTATAATTTGAATTGCTATATATTATCATATTAGGCACTATCTCCTCTATTGTGTGTACCAAAATGAATGAAATAAATGTAATGAGAAACTAAAATTTTATCCCTACATTCAGGGCCGGTTTAACCATTAGGCGAACTAGGCGGTCGCCTTGAGCGGCAAAATTTGGGGGGCGGCAAAAAGCCGAATGTTCATTCCAACAAACAGTTGCAAACAGTCCTCGACAGTTGGGGATTTTAATCACGTGCGAATGTCACAAAAATAGTCGAAAACCGAGAATTGTAAAAGTAGGAACGGTATAAAGATTCTGTGCGTACAGTTTATGATAATTGCAAACTGTTGTTGGAATGAACCTTTTGACGACCCAAAACGGATTTTTGGGAATATTTTCCAAACAAAGCAAGTTCGAACCGACGCAAATCGGATCACTGGTGTATAAATATAATTTATTATTAATTATTACTTTCGTAATTTCGCTGTGGCTGAAATTTACAGCAATTCCTTGCAACGCCGCTTTTTTTGGCGTGGTTGCTCTTTCCATCGGTTTGTCATTTTTTGCACACAACAGTAAAATATTTCTTTCATCTTCGGTGAAATTTGCGGCTCTTTTATTAATTTTTGCTATTTTTATAATGCAAATCCCGATTGAAATAATTGAGGGCTCGAAAAAGTGACGCTCAGATTAAATAAGCTTAGGTTACAAACTACATATACAAGAACCGTGACCGAGGTGGATTACACGTATTCAGGTTTGTTTGCGGCCTAAACCCAACAATACTAAAAAAATATCACTTAGTTGGTCACCATGTGTACCTATTTTTCTCCATCCGTTAGCCTTAAAATATTTGGAAGGAATGCTTTTCTATACTTTTACATGTCAACTCGATTCACTATCATGAGATGGAACTGCGGCGTGTTTTGTAGGTTTATGTTTGTACAAATTAACAAAAAAACAATGAATACAAAGACAAAGATTTGATAAAAAATCATTGTCATTAATTAACAAAAATAAATTCAATAAAAATCATCGGGACTAGTCATCATTGTCAGTTGCACCGTAATCCGGAAACTCGTCCATTGGAGAATTTCCGAAAATTTCTCCAAAAATAATAGTATTAATTTTTTGCATATAAAGGGACTCATTGTATTAATAACAAGAAGAAACTCTAAAATTATTCTTTTTTAACTTTATGGTCTTTCCTATCGGCAAAATTTGGCAGATTAAACACAACTTTTTTGTTTTACTTGTCAACTATTGAATTACTACATTCCCTCAAGTTTCCGATTTACGTAAACCTTTTAAATATATCTTGTTTTATCTCAGATTTTATAAGGATAAAAACGTTTTGGCAGTTACAGCACGATTTATTAATTAAATTGTCTTAAATTTTTATACCTTGTTTAAGTAGGACATATCAACACAAGTCCATGCATCTAGTTCCTTTTCTTCATATTTCATGTTATACACATGACAAAACTAATTTGCCTATAATTTTACTCTCCTAATAAATGGCTTCTTTTGTATGTAAATATTTTAGGGGTATATTTATTTTTGGACGAATTTCCGGACAGCCTAAAAAATCATCATTTACTTATAAAAATAAATTTAATAAAAAATCATCGGGCCTTGTTGAACTATCCACTCTTTCAATAGAACACGAAATTGCACACCTGAAGGGACTTGTTTCTACATTTGCCAAACTTGAAGCGCGGAAAATAAAATTCTAAATTCTGCTTCCTGTGTATTTCTTTTGTAGATATTTTGTGTACGTGTAGGGCAATGAACATGTGCATTTAATGCTATATTATCATTATTTATTATGTAAACAATCTGAAATTATAAATGCAGAATTTGTTTTCATATTGATGTATAATATTAATTTTCGAAAGTTAATTGGGCTCAAGGTTTGACTAGGGAGCCAAATCTCCTCGCACCGGCCCTGCCTGCATTGGGATTTTTTTGACTTGGTTAGCCACCCATATTGAAATATATCTCAAGTAACGTTTGCATATTTATATCAATTTCTTTCCTAATCTTTTTTTTGCTTTTAATGTTAAAGTTTATTTATATTTTAGTTGTGGTAAACTACTATCAGTAAAATAACTGTTATTTAAATTGTATTTACAGGCAGATTTATCGGAGGGTCTCCCAAATTTTAGGAGGCCCCTAAAAGGTTATTACATATTTTTTGGAATATTAGTAAAATGAAAACTTATTAATTTCCCGCTGAAACATATGCTATAATGTGAGATGAATCAGTCAGAGCGAATTTTTGGAGCATCATTACGCATAGCTTTTGGCAGGAAATCTACGCAATCAACGACTGTACCTTCTAGTAATTAGGATAAAAGGCACCAGAATATAACTCCCAGCAGGGCCCCCAAATTTTACAATGCGTCATTGATTGTATGCAGTTCTCTGGAACTTTTATCTAGTTGATTTTACGATTTTCATTCCACCTCTGTTATTTAAATAAGTGAATATATCATCTAAAGTCTAAATGTATGATATTTTATAAGGTAAAAATTCAGTATTCACTATAAAATGTACAAGTAAAAAACAAGCAATAATCATAGAAAGAACGTCGAAGAAAACAAAAATTGAGTGATCGAAATTCAGGGTGAGGTATAATAAGAAAAGGATGAATTATAGAGGTTTGAATATTTCTCTAACCTCCGGTAAAGTAGTCATGTTGATCACATCAGCGCCCCAACTGTGATAGAGAGCACTTTCAGCCAGCGACGGTAAACGAGGGCCTTCGACGGTGACCACCAACCCACTCTGATGGCAAGTGAAATTTTCGTCCTGGCAGGCGTACCAGAATATTTTATTCATTTTTTCGCAAAATGCGGGTTGCATCGGTACATGACCAACTGCGAGTTCTCCATTAAAAAAACTCCCCTCTCTGCGTGTTGTCCTGCAAGGTGCGAATGAAAGAAATACAAATATGCCGGAATAATTATTATGAGTTACAAATGGTTTCCGGGCAATTAATCTTTAAAGAACGGCCATTTGTTGCATATGCATTCATCCTCCGGACGTGATAATTTTTACATATATTCTTTAGATCAGTGCTCCCAAACCATTTTAACTTCAGGGCACACTCGCGTTCGGTCGTTACTTGAGGCACGCCAAACCAAATTCTATGAGATTGTGCGGAATATATTTATTATTCAGTAGTCAAGAAAACTGCAAGAAAATAAACCTTTTCAGCATAGATGGTGGAAATTATGGCTAAAAACATTTTCAAATCGTTTAAATATTTCAGTCGGATTATGAAATTGATAAATGATAAAAAATACCAGTACTTAAACTAAAAAATAACTGAAATAGTTGGACACATTCAACCATAAGATATCAATGTTTTTATTAAATTTCATTTTTGTTGTCTTTATTTGAGAGTAATAAAACACAATGATGTCCTTCACTATATATTCAAATGTAAAGCGGCACCTCGAATAGGTACATGGTCGCTGCAAACTGGCCATGGAGCACTGCTCTAAAGTATAAATTAAACCTTAGTTAAAATTAAAATGATAGAAGCAGCATACATACCGATATTTAAAGTTATATCAGTTTGAAAATGAAGGTTGCGTAAATGAAAATATTTATCAACACTTTTCACCTGTTTATAAATGATGACAACATTATAAGATCCCCAGGTCTTATTTTATCTCGCAGAGAACTTGCGGCCGTCGTTGCAATCACGTGATTACATCCCAGAGCTTTAAGACACCATATATTGGCACGGTAATTTATGGATGATGGGGAAAGTGCATGTTTTTCTCCGTGTCTATTTGAAAAAATATATCATGAAATTGATAAATGAGAATCCTGTTCAACAGTACCGTAATAATCGATACAAGAATTTTCCTTCTGTACTATACAAATTAATATAATTTATGTATATTAAATCATATTTCTGTTAAAAATTAATAATGATAGTTTACCTGGGAATATAGAATATTTGTATATTTCCTAAGGTACCTACTGCAACCTTATCGGATGGGTCTCCAAAAGGGGTTTTAACTTGAATATATCTCTCAGGATGGAAAAAATTTTTGACTTTGATTCCAGAACCTCCAATCACACCAACCTTCATCTGTTTTAAAAATATATCAATTCCAGAAATAAATTAACAACAGAAGTACCAATATCATTGCATATGCATATCAATAAACTGTTTACATCTTAACTTACCTTTAATTTATTTGAGAAATACTAAGTTACCCTGATCTCTTTTCAAATATCCATTTGCGCCCTAGTAAATTTCTTCGATTAAAATTTAAATAAAACACCTGAGAAGTAAAAAATTCATTCATTTGTATACAACAAGGTTAATAAATAGTTAACAGAAATGTTTTTAGGTTACAAACAGATTTAAAAGTTTGTAAACATATTTAATGAATGTGCTAGTTGAGTTGTAAATAGTGTCTCCTGGAAACCTAAACGCGTTGTTATTTGAGCAGAAGAAAATAGAAAATGTGGAATTTATCATTAATTTGGATCATAAAATTTTCTTCGTCTAAACAGGTGTTTCGGATAAATGGTGAAGTTTAATGACCTCGTTAACACAGCTATGCTGTGTTTCTTAATTTTCCTTTAATAAACATTAGAGAAGAAATAATTTTTGTCTGCGAATATACATTTTTACCGGAAAATAAATGTGTAAAAATATTCCTTTCTGTACGTTTATGTTTTAAAGAATTATTTATTTTAAGGTTTGAACGTTTCGTGTTTTTTCTATGAAGACACTTTTATATTTACGCAATTACAAATAATATTTTTGGACAGGTGAACATTATTATTTCATAAAAACTTCAAATCGCCGGACCACGCGTGTCACAACTCTCAAAATTCAATTCAAGTTTTCTATCTTTCGATAGGTTTCATTTCACACCTTCCAATTTTGCCAATTCAAAGAAATTATCTCTTTTTGCAATGCATATTTTAATTTCTTCAAAAATGTCTTAATCTTTAATGGAAATTAGTAGACGCAAGTCTAGAAGTTCATCATTTATATCGAACTTTTCGTTAACGATGCGCACGGTCACACGGAGTCAAACGGTTTCTGAATTGTCTCAACTTCCGTCGAGCGCTAAGGAAAAGTGCTCTCAGGAGACTACAGATGAAGTGCTTTGCTTTTTAACATTACCAGACATGCCATCAATTCTCCTAATTAAAGAATTTCCACAAGGAACGATGGCGTCAGCCATTATTTTTACTTTTGGGTCACCTCTATATTTTACGAACTTTAAAAGACTTGATACATATTACAATTACTTCTCCATCAAGTTATGATTTTTTTCTTACGAGAAAGACACTTTTTGGTTGTCAATTACTCACTGTTTTTCTGAAAAAAAAATGACGCCCCACCAAGGGAAACATCCGTGTTCAGAAACGAGAGAAAATGTTCTGCTACGATAGTTCAGAGGTAGAATATCCGCCCGGCAAGTGGAAGACCCGGGTTCAATTCCCGGTCATAGCAGACTTTTTTCTCGTTTCAAAAATTGTTCCATCTTTCACAGCTTATGCCTGTCTGCATAGGATCTTCGGATCATATCATTCCATCAATTTCAAATAAAGCAAAGTAAAAGATTAAAGGTAATCCCGATTGATGAGATCTTTCCGAGTTCTGTTCACCACAGCCAACAAAAATTATATTTTTATGCTCGTTGCCGACGAAATTTCCACATTTATAACAAATTAGAGATGAAATAAATTGCAACGTTACTGCTACTGTGGGTGAAAAATCACCCAGATGGACACAAATGAGCAAGGCAGAATGATCGCTCACCTTGTATGACTATGTCAGTCACTAGATTGATACCAATTGGCGAATAGCTGAATTATAGAACTGTAACAACTACTGCCATCTCATGGCAGCATCTGAAATTTACGGATGGGTGAAATTTCACCCAGGGTAGCAGTCTAATCAAGTTAATCTTATATCAGACGGCGTGATTTTGCAAGTGTTTCACGTGCCCCTAGGATGCAGGTATGCCGTTGACTGGCTACAATTTTTTAGCAGATTTGCTCGAAATAATCTAAAAAATATCAATTTGAAAAATGTTTAATTTGTGGGAAAAAATTATCCAACTCTCAGTCATAAAATCAACTTTGCTGTCGTTGGTAGGAGTAAATACATAGTTTTTGGAACGGTTGTATTAACTTAAGAAACTAGTCTTTCCGATTTTCCATTTAATTTGCGAATACATTTTATATGTACCTTCAATATACACAACTCAAACAAGATTCAATGGAATTACATTTTAATAAACAAGAAGGGCCACCACACGTCCTCATTTTTCTGGACGTCCTGTTTTTTAGTATTCAACCATCTTGAAAGAATTACAAATAATGAATATTTTCCTGAATTTAAAGCGTATATCAGGATCCTGATCCTGATACCTATTGCTATCATACTGCATTTTTTATTTAATCAATTAATTCCAATATTTCTGCAAAAGAATTCTGTGATCTTCGTAGAGGAAAATGGCGTCTTCAAATCACAGTCCAGAAAATGTCAGCCCTAAGAACAAGTCACTTAATAGATTTTGAGATAGTTGGATCGTGAGTCTTACCTGGAAAGATGAGCGGAACAGGTTTACTAAAAACTAAAGAGAAAGAATCCTTATATACAAAAAATGACAAATGCATTAGTAAGTATTTAAATTCTATCAAATCTCAAAATTACATATTTTATTAAATATTCAGCATTTTCACTGGATACGATGATAAATACATAACTGTATCGCTAGATTAGTTTTTCTTCCACATTTCGTGAGATTCGGAGAAAGGTGTATTTACGTCCAGTGACCGCTTAGACTCAAGGTTTGAGGATAACTAGGCTTCATTTTTGGGATATCCCTGGAAGAAAGGTTATCTTTACAAATTAATAATCATGCGTCTAAAAAAATTAGATCGCTTTAAACAAAGGCTACGGGTGAAATGTGATGTGTAAATGGAGTCAACGTTTGAAAATTTTTAATGATAAAACAGTATAATGAATAATGCTAATAATGGCAGTAAGTCAGCTCTAAAATAAGATTAAGTATTTCTTCTGATTGTAAAAATCGGTTATAGTTCTTTTTGTAACTTTTCCATCCCAGGATACTGATGCGGAAATTTGAAATAGTTACGAAATAAAATAATATTTGCTTTAATGAGTACCTACCTAAAAATTGGCTGATATGATAGCAGCCGACCTCACATGAAACCCTTTTTAACGAATATTTAGACTCACAGTTTCGTATATTCGTCCACCCAGTCCGCGGAGACGATGTCAGGCAATGCAGACGTCAGAAGCCTCTTCATATTTACGGCGTTTATTTGGAAAGTCGTAAGTATGTCTTTGACGCCTTTCTTTGAGACATCGAAAACAGGATCAAAGTCAGTTACCATGGCTACAGCGACGTAATGCAGTCCCAATTCCTTGGCCAAATTCACCTGTTTTGTAGTGAGTCGTTAATAGCTAACAAGATCAAAGTGAAAGAGCAAATTTGCTTTACCACATTCCTATTCCATAATACTCCTTTAACTCTTTCTATTACAAATGACAATAAACAAGGGTTATTTATTGTTATAAACATGGAATAGAGCCTAAATTATTCTATATAAATCGTAAATCAGAATATCTATAATAAAAACCGGAAATTCAATATAGCAGATTGAAGGATAGTGACATGCTTGAGTAGCTCAAAAAATGAAGAAAAAGAAAGAAGGCGATGAAGATTACAGGTAAATCATCGATCGAATATACTAAAAAGGGTATATAAACAATTTATGGGTGCAATTAAATAAACTCCGCCAAATTTATCCAAGATATTTTATCTAAGGCAAAAAAAATACAACCAACCAACATTTTAGAACAACCATTGAAATTTAAGAGAATATGCTCATTCTAAGAAACGAAAGTACTTTTCACAGTTGTTCTTATTCAATTTTGCAAATATTTATCATTAAGTCTTTTGCCAGGAAATAACTTCGGCTGTGTCCGTACATCTGTTGCAATAATTATGGTGAAGACATCATTTCGGAAAGCGTTATCGATATTTATGAAAGCATCGAGTTTTCCAAGTATTTTAATTTCGCTGGTCATCAAAATTTAAAACATCAAAGGTAACGAATATATTCACAATTGTCTCAATCACAACAAATGGCGAGCAGAGTTAATATCGAAACTATGAAAAGTGAAAATAAGCGTAAACTGCGTCGGCTTAGATTATGAAACATTATATCAATGCATACGAACCTCAGGAACCGTTGTAAAATTCAAGATGTCTGCGCCGAATTTGGCGAACAGCCTGCTTTCCTCCTGAGACGGGAATCTAGGACCTTCAACTGTCATCACAACTCCTCCTACATGACACGGAATGCCTAAAGAATCAGCTTTCCTCTTCATTATTTTTGACATGCCCTCACTGAACGGTTTGCACATCTTTTTAGGTATAGAAATGACTTCTTGTTCGGGATATTGATTTTCCTGATAGTAGCTCTTCATGCGACCTTCCGTGCTGGTGAAAATTTATAGATTAATCGGGACGTGCGAGACGATTACATCGGCATATTGTTATCTTTCTCAATGAGGCAACAGTAGTGCCCATTCGGAATTCATTTTTTCCGTAACAACAAACAAAATATTGTTTTTGCATACCGCGCCTTTAGTGTATTTTAGAATAGAATTTTTAGCTTCTCCAAAGGAAATTTTTCATACTGGATCACACTAATCATTAATCAGCTCAACGATGAAGCAAAAGTGTTGTGATTATATGGATCGCATATATTTTTATGAACCTTCATTTACGTTTACTCTCGCTTCATCCTCAATGCCGATAAATGTCTTACTTATCTCGGGAACGGTCCCGACAAATCTTTTTCAATGTTTTTAAGAGAAATCATCGAATGCTGTCGGAAAGATTCTTCACTTACCCGTCGATGAAGGAGCTGATCAAAACGAAGTCACCAGGTCTCATCTGTGGGCTTAAGGACAAGACAGCAGTGGTTGCGATGATGTGGGTGCAGCCGAGACTCTTCAATGCGCACATCATTGAATGATAAGGCACCCTGGACGGAGAGTACTCGTGATAGAAGCCATGCCTGCAAAAATTATAGGATAAGAAAACTGACAAAAACCTTGGCTGTTTATTAAAGATAAAATTTTTAATGAAGTAAACTTATATATACTATCGGAAATGTATTTCTGGATTGGACATCGTAAAAATGGACGCATTGGCCTCGTAAAAGTCAGTTGTTTTTGTGAGATCAAAAAATATTTAGAAGATATTTTTTAAATAATGAAAATGTGTACTCAAGGTCGGAGTAAGGCATAAGCTAACTAAACTACAGTTTAGGATCTTGTAATATTATGAGCCTCTAAATAAAAGACTGACTCCATTTACAATTTTAACGGATTCATTAATTAAATAAAGGAGATATACGAAAAACAGATTCCCTAAAATGTAGACACTTTTATTCAAATATGAAAAAAACGAAAAACGACGTAATTTCAAGCAACAATTTGTACTGTAGATGTAACCAGACCCTCTCAGAGGTTCGGAGAGGCCCGGGCCACTTCCAGATTTTGTGATCCCTGGCAATGATAAAAATAAAAACACATTAGAACAGAATAAGACAATCATTAGCTAAAAAAGAATGAAGGGTAATTAGAATATTTTTTATTTAAAAAAGATTTTCTAGCCTTTTTCATTCTAACGTTTCAATTGTTGAGGAAATATCTAATTTTCGTGCAATTTCACAGTTGATATGATATATGGCGAGTCCATTCAAACACAAATTTGGGTCCCTTTGAGATTGAGGCCCAGGCCAAATGGCTCTCCTGATCCCCACTCTGAGAGCCCCTGGATTTAATTGGCATATTGCAAGACGTGTTTGTTAGATTATTGTTCTATTTTTCCAACTCCACAAAAGCAAATATAAAGCCTTTGTGTTTATATATTAAATGTCTTTACTGTGAAAATAATAAACTAATTTTTGATGGTATGGGGTTCCGCACCGTTGACATTGTTTGGGGCCTTAGTATGTCTTCATCCAGCTCCGTTTGTGCTCAAATAACTTTCTATTTAAAGTTCATCTTGAGAAAAATAGATTCAAAGACTACGGGTTGACGATTTTCATGAGTGTATGTATTAACCTGTACTATTTAGACTAGCGTTAATAAAGCTAGTATTATTTACTATATGATTTACCATTGCTTTACCTTGGAATAAATAAAACTGGAATGCCATTATGTGATCCAAATATAATATTATCGTAAATAGTATTGGACTCCGATTCACATACTGACGTTGGATTTTGTAAAAAGTCAAGGTTGTTCAGTCCTGAGCCCCCTATGATGCCAACCTAATCAGAATGTTATGAGAATAGTTAACCGCATATAAGAAGATTTTCTGTCAATAAATTCTGTAGAACATGCCCTACCTGGACGTTATGAGTCATTTTTGTATAGTTTCTTTCAACTCAGAATCATTACGAGTTTCAACACAAAATTAGCCAATACATTCTTCTGTGTTTACACCATTGAAAATTTTAGGACGAGATTGTTGCTGTATAAACATTAATGTTTATGTTATTTTTAACGAATCATTGTTAAGTATTAAACAATGATCAGTTATTCTTTACTAGTTGAAAATTCTATTCTAGTACAAACGATTTAATGAAAACAATTGAAACAATTATGAAACAAGATGGAAAAGTATACTCCATAAATGGAATACGCAGATATTTCAAAGGCGTTCTTTATAGGAAATACGTATGAAACGGTATCAAAAGATTCGGCGATTCTCGAATTTTTATCTCCGAAACTGTAAGTCGTAATTATGTGGTCTCGCGGACTGTTTTGTAGGAAATGTTGGTCTTTATCCGAATAAATCTTTTAATCTATGAATACCTCACCGATCATATAAGAGCAAGGGAGAAAAAAATAGTATTTTCTTGACGGATGCCATTTATCGAGATATGAGAATTAGTTTGTTAAAGTAATTATGTGAAGTCGAAGTTATAATTGACAGATATAGTTCAAAATCACAATTGGGCGATAAATTTTAATAAGGATAAATGGCACTTAATTAAAATCCGTCAAGCGGTTTAGGAGATGACGAACGAGACGTGCCAATAAAGCGTTCCGCTACTACCACTTTGCTGGTAAAAAAACGTCTAATTAAACAAAGTAAAAGTAATGTTGTTTGTCTCATTTTCCTTCATACATTCAGCATTTGTGAAGAGTATATAATATTAGGTATGACAAATTTTCAAGGAAGTGTACGGCACATAAACTGTGCGAGTTAAAATCTTCGCAACAAAGAACAACAAAAGTGTTTTCCAAACAGCTAATAAAATAAGTAAATCGGCAGTGAAAGCAAGTTATGTATTGTCTCCTTTAATTGCGTCACGGACTTTTTTGTGGTAAAAACAGATCATATAAGTGCTATGGAGAGAAAATTATAATATTTAATTGTTGTTTGCTGTGAGAACCGTCTTCGCGATTGATGTAAACAAAATATGCGATGTTTTGCGCGGGATTTTCTCAAATTTTTATCTCGGAAAGTATTACTCGTAATTATGTAGTTTAGCAAACTATCTTGTAGTAAATGTTGTCATCTACCCGAATAATTTTTTAAATCTATAAATTAGAGATCATATAAGGGCGTGGGATAGAAAAACATGGATTTTATTGTTGTTTGCCTAGAGAACCGTCTTAGATATCGATGTAAACAACATATGCAATGTTTTACTTGGGATTTTCTCGAATTTTGATCTCCGAAACTATAACTCGTAATTATGTGGTCTCGCAGACTTTCTTGTAGTAAATATTCTCTATCCGAATACATTTTTTAATCTATACCTTACAGATCATATAAGAGCTAGGGAGAGAAAAGTTTGGTATTTCATTGTCGTTATACGGATGCCATTTAACGAGATACGAGTGTAAGTTTATTAAAGTAATTATGTAAAGTGGAAGTTCTAATTGATGGTTTCAGTTCAAATCATAATTTGGCGATAACTTTTAATAATGATCACTCGTACTTAATATAATTAAAATCCGTCCAGCGGTTTAGGAGATGAAAGTTACGACGGACGGACGGACCAGACGTGCCCATAAGGCGTTCCGCTATTACCGCTTCGCTGGTAAAGGACGCCTAACAAAGAAATACATAATGACATCAATTTCAACTTTAATGTTATCGATAAAAAATGAACATTAATTAACATAATTATCTGAAATCGACATAAATACATTTTGTAAAATAGATTTTATTCAGTAATATATAAATAATTATAATAATAAAAAAACATTCTATGAAGATGGAACGAATCCTTTACATGAGCGCAAAAAGCGATTAATTTTATTAGTTTCGAATGAGCTTTTAAAAACGAGAAAACTCAGACACATGGGAATTTTGATATTTTTTCGTGGGAAACATCACCTAAATGTGGAACGTAGAATTGAATAATAAATATAAAAGGCGGACGCCACTGCTTAAATTAGATGATCTACATTCGTGGAGTCGAACCATCACTCAACGGGCTCTTATGACGATAACAATCAGAAATCAGAGGAATAATGGCAGAAGATTTTTTCTAGCGGCATGCGATCCGTCCATCCAGCCATTTCTTTCTCTTCCCCCAACCTCTGCTACCAACTCTCTCTCGGATTGAGAGGGGGAGCGATGGGAGAGGGGGGGGGTGGAGGTCAACCTCCAAATTGAAATTCCTCGGATGGAACGCCGGGCAGGCGAGTGCTGGCCAGCGATACGGCCAACTTCCTCACACCTCCTCACCATTCTTCATTCCTCTCTTCAAGAGACTTTTTTTCTCTCTGTCTTTTTTTCTGAAAACTCTCTTACGCCGCCTACACTCCCGCCCTTTTCCCGTAATCCCCTCTCGTCCGCCTAAACGCGCTTCATTTGATGTAGTTATCCCCGCGCGTGCGCGCCACGCGTCCTGTACCGCGTCTACCCTCGTCGATCGCGTAATACGCCGCTCGTCTTTTGTCCGTGCTTAGTCGTGACGCAAGAGATGACTGCGTGTTATAAGGAAGGCGTCCTCGGTGGAGCACGGACGAGGGGCTGGCCATAGGGGTGGCGAAGAGCAAGCGGCTTATTCTTGTCTGATGCCGCTTGCCTGCCGCCGAAAAATAAAAACGAATCGGCTGGTGTCAGGGGCGAGGACAGGCGTTAACAACACCGGGGACAAAAAATATTAAACGAAAGAGGGGGGAGCGTAGGAAGTGAAAAACAAAATGGGGAGGGAGTTTAGAACGGAAATACAAAATAATCCTTTTTTGCAAAACTGGCGGACGTTGACGGAATGATTGCGACGAAAAGAAAAAATAGTTTTGGTCCGAATATTTAAAAAAATATTTAATTGAGGAACTCAAAATTTTACAGCGTCAGGAACTTGCTATATTAATCGTTTGTTTATTTAATTATTTATACTGGAATCACAACGAGGAAGGCCTTTTGCACCAAAAATAATGGTCAAAAGCATCCGATTTAGGGAAGATTGTCATTTAAATTGATTTCCCTGATTATTTAGAGATTAAATAAAATGCGCCACCCGGAATTTTTTGTCAGAAAATCAGGAAACGAGACGGTTTTGCTTGATTGTCTCTTAACTGGTAAATGCAATCGATTTTTCTACGCTAAGGGCCTGGTGTCATAAATGTTGCAAAACATGCATCTCGCTCGTTTAGCGACAAATGAATTTATAAATTAATTATTCGAAACATTTGCGATCAATCATTGGCATTCTGTGTTCTGGAAACGTTCTGGGTCTTCAAACCACGGGCCCACTTTCCACGATATCGGGCATCATTTGATCGTGACCCTCCCCTGCTAAGCAGTCGTATATACGAATTCAGCTACTGAATATGAGAGATTAGCTCTCGAAATACGTATCTAGTGAGTTTTTCCAGAGTGATTGTGCGTTTGTGTGTGCTTTTCTTTTCTATATTTGTCACAATGTGACTACCTCTGCTTGCTTCACTTCATCTAACACTGAACTCTGAACTTCGAAGATAATACGATCGGGGAAACGCTAAGAAGAATGTTACAGCCGAATCAAAGCCTTACACAGACATTCTTTCTTTAAGCGAATTAGAACGAACCATTAATTCCGTGACAATGTTGATGCGTCGGCCTTGATTTGTTTCAATACCTCGATTAACCCCGCAACAAAGATTCAACTAGATATTCAGCTTAAATATTGAAAGATTCGGAGCTCACGGACACGGGCAGACAAATAAATCTGTGTACCTGTTCTATAAAGTGACAACTTGGCCTTATTCTCACTTTCCTAAACAAAGAAACATTCTCAGTTAAAACCTAATATTACCCGTATTTTGATAAAATTGAAGTCTGAATTTTAATCTCGAAAAGCTTTGAAACTGGACAAAACGACTTTTTTTTGCCGAAAACGACGGGACGGTCTGGAAACGGCCCGAAAACGGGACGTATGGTCAGCCTATATTAACCCAACTAAAAGTATCCGCATAGAAAAAAGTATGGGAGGAAAAAAATCTTCTTTCAATAGTCAACAACAGAGAGAAAAACATAAATATAGGACAGCATTTTCAATAGACACAGATATATGTTTAAAAATAAATAACAACTTCGTCGAATTATATTACATCTCGCCAGGGCCAATCAGACGGAGGGCCATTTGGTCCAGGCCTCAAGTTCAAGAAGGCCCAAATTTTCGTTTGAATGGGCTCGCCTTGCATAATATCATCGGTGACGTTGCAAGAAAATTAGATTTTTCCTCAATAATTAGTACATTTGCAAAGAAAAAAGTATATTTAAGTTAAAAGATAATCAAATTAAATTTAACAAAGTCCACTTGGGAAGGCTCCACTTAGTGGAAAGATTCCATTTAAATGAAAAAGAAACTTGTAAATTTCCACTAACAATTTTAATACGACAATTTTAATAATATAATTTTAATAACGACCGGTTTCGCCTGTTACAGCATCATAAAAAATTAAATTTCACGTCTTTTTAGCCAATGATTGTCTTATTTTGTTCCCATGTTTTTTATTTTTATCAACGCCTCTTGAATCTCGGAGAGGACCTGCATCTCGTGCTTAAATAATGGATAGTTAGCGCGTAAAACATAAGCGAAAGGAGGAATGATTATATGGCGTAAGTTCGCGGGTGGAATGACATCGGATCCAAGCAGCCGCTCCGGTGAACTCCTCTGTCGTTCAAAGGTTCCAGCAGACCAACCACGGTCGGAAGCGAGGCTCTTGCTCGCCCGTATCTTTCGCGGGAGAATCCCGTCCATTCACTCCTTACACCTCACCCTTCGCAACCCTCCATATCCCTCTTCTTAGTCCCTTTCCCCTTCTCCTATCCCATCCCTTTCCTCCATTTCCAGACTTCTCTTCCAGAAAGGTGGATCTCCTCAGAGAGTTTAAGTCACCATTCCCCTTGGGATTCTCAACAGTCCCGTCAAAAGATATATCCTCCCTCAAGTGGATTTAATTCCATTTCCCATCCACTTCCTGCGACTCCTCCTTCTAAGTACAAGATTTCCCTCCCTTTCCGAAAAGGACGGATGGTGCCTTTTAAGGAAGGAGGTAAAAACAAATCAAGAATCCTACGGAACGTAATGTTTTGTGTGGAAGTGACAAAGTTTTTCATTACATCTCACAAGTCATTTAAGTTAATACCTGTGATATACTCAAGGCATGATTGCGAAATTGTAAAAAAATACATATCGTTATCTTCATATATTCGAAAAAATATTGTAGGTATCTTCATCTATTTCAGAAGAAAAGAACAACTATGTAATTTCCACACAAATTTATCTACATAAATTTTGCACATTTGTGCAAATAAATTTCTCTGGAAGTTACCTTATTTGTACCTTATCTTCTGAAATGCGATTATCACTTACCACAAAGTTGAGCCAAATTCCTTAGATTATATCTTCATCTATTCTCTAAAGTCTATCCCAACGCTATCTCACATACCTAGAGATGTTTATTACAAGTACTGAGTGAAACAATTGACGCAAGGGAATGTGTAGAAATAGAAAACCTTCACACCAATTTTACTGAAAATAATGACATCAAATTTATAAAAAAATAAAAATCTGAACAAAATAATGCAGCTATTGGAAATGGTTCGCATTTCGAAAACAAAATAAAGTTGGATCATTTGCATATTTTTAATAGCTTCCTTGGTAAATTTGTATAACTATCTCGATCCCAAGAGCCAGTTCTTTTATAGTATGGCCCAACTTGGTGCATTGGAAAGACAGGAAAAGGCGAAATATAATCCAATACTATATGTCCACTCTAGATATACCTTGAGCAAAATACTGCTTGGTTTGTCGATTCGCACGTAGAGGAGCGAAAGACACAAGAAGAGGCGACACCTCTTCAATAGAAATTAGAATTGGCAGCATTATTATCACCTCTCCTAATCACTCAAACCCAGAAGTCACTCTGGGCCAACATTTCGGTAAACTATGGATCCATGAACCGATTCTCTTCCCATTCCCTGACAATTCTATCGATTCCACTCAATCTTTCCATACCACCTCCCGTAACCGACTCTTTTACTCCCACCCTCTTCCAAGGGTGCTTAACTTAGAAGCCAGATGTTCGCTTTTAATCAAAGTTATCGACTTATTTTTTTTAAAGATGAGAGAGAACCCTCGAGGAGAGGATCAAGGGAATCTGCGGGAAGCTCATCCTTACCCTTCGACCCAACTGAGCTTAAGCGATTTAAATTGGAACTGAGAAAGTTCCGCCGATGAGGGGTATTTTTCCACGTGGATCGAAGTTGAACTCCGAAATCAAGTATGACGTAGATTTAATCGCCTAATTTTTCAAAACTATTTTCGAATCCTCGCGCATATAAAAACTTCGAAGTAACTGATTGATATTTTCCAGCTCTCAACGTTTTGTTCAATCCCAAATTTTATTATTCGATCAAATTTTAAGATTGAGACGATTTCTGATTTCATCCAAATTTTCTTCCCTCTTCTAATGATTATCTCCGAAAACTCTTATAGTAATCCTTATTCGACTTATAACCGGATTGATTTTTTTAAAACTTGTAAATCCCTATTCTACTCAGACGTATTATCCTTCTCCCTTAAGTTCTTCAGAAGACGAAATCCTCAAAATCTCTTTGCAAAACTTGACTCAAGCAATCAAAAGACAGCACGCACCCATTCATTTAAAAATGTCTGTAGTTTCAAATCTCTTAAAACTATATAGCTTATAATTTTCGCTCGGAGAAAAGATACATTAAAGCGTAATTATTTGCACAGCACCGCACGATCTCGTGATATTTTTGGAAAATGGAATAAAGTGTAGTCAAAGGATTGTAGTATATTCATGTTATGATAGAACGAAATAGTTTTCTGTAAACAAGTCGGATTAATGATTTTTTTGAAGAGCAATCACTCTTCGTTTTCTGATTATATCTCACAATACGTCAATAATCTCGATGCAGGAGATATAAATCATCAACCCAGACGTTAATACCGAATAATTCATCTTTGTTTCTGCGGTTACAATTGATATTTAGTCACCCTCTTTATAATCGATTTTTTTTATCGATTCGGTGAAATTAAATCAACAAGATTAAAGGTAAGAAATTTTCCGCAGAATTCTACTCGCGATAAAGGCACTCAAAAAATCTCTTCTTTTCGAATTTCAACAAAGTGACACCGTTTTAGGCATGTCAGTTTTCTCCCTCAATACCGCAAAGTATCAATGGAATATTTTCAGCTGCTAAAAACTCCATAAATTCAAAGCTTTATTACTCGATCGCCTACAACTCACATTTTTAGTAACTCATAGCAAACATAATTACTATGACATTATTATTTCCATTTAATTAACGAAATTTGGCCATTCGAATTTTATTTAATTTGTGTGTTTCCATTCTATTTTCGGGTCATAGTCCCGAGAGCACTTTGAGTACCGTCTGTCGAAATAACTCGTCATTATCGCTTCATTCCAATCAAAATATTAACTCTTTATACTTGAGGGGAGGCAGAAAGTACCGTCTTCCTCCCCGACCATATACGCGTCACGAGACCTTCCCATATCAACGAATAAAATAACAAAAAAAGAATCCGACACATTTTCGATTCCCAACCCTTTTAACCGTCTCTTTTCAACCATCTCTCTCCCCCCCCCCCCCTCCCACCTCTAGAAACCCGGAGTACCATCTTTCTCCTCCACCTCCTCCCCTTTCACCCCTTCTCATCCCGTAGCGTAATCTGCCTTTTCCGTTCGCTCCAACGCTTTCCCCAATATCCACCTTTTAACAGAAGCCGAGAAGTCACCGTTCTCCCTCGAAAAGTCCTCATGCTCCGCCGAGAAACCCATTTAGGCCGTCATACTCCGCCCCCAATGGGGGAAAGAGGGCTTAACACGAGATTTCAGGAGCATCCGGGGAATCCCCCGGGACTTAAACTAGCTCATCCCTTTTCCCCTCCCACTCCCTCTCTCCCGCCTCTCCCTCTCCAAACTCCCGTCTCTCATTACGGCTGGAGGCCGCGAGGATTGTAAGGGAGTTCTTATCTGTCGCCAGCCAAGTGGCTCCACCACCTACTCCCACGGAACGGAAGCGAGTCACAGCGTATAAGGCAGGGAAGGAGGGAGAGAAGGAGAGGGTGCATTGATGGAGAGAATGGGAGAGAGGAGGGTTCTGAGGAGAGAAATGGAAGAAGAGGAGAAGCGAAGAGGCGGAAGGAAGAGTTTAGTGGTTTAGATAGGAAGAGTTTGGAGTTTACAGGGTATGAAGGTTAGGGAAAAAGTTCGTTGGGGAGAAAGAGGGAAGAGATGAGGCGATGAAGGAATGGAGGAAAGTCGAATAAAAAGAATTTGCGAGTAGAGGGAAAGAAGGGAGATATTTTTGGAGAACGCAAGGGTGGTTCAAACGAAGGCCGGGGAGAGAGGGAAAGAAGGGCGGGGGAAGTAGAGTACAATTATCTATAAAAATATTGAGCCAAGTCGGTGATCTTGAAACGCTCGATTGTCGCGCCATTATTCAAAGGGGGAGAAAAGCACAGTAAAGACTAAGACGACAGGGCCAAACCAATAATTTCAAATCGAATCCTAATTATAAATAATGTCTGTAAATCTCTATATTTGTAAATACGGAATACTGCAAATTAATTATCTTTACTAATTGTTAGTAATGCCAAGATTTTTGTTTGTGATGTATGCAAATAAAGCAGCCAACATGATGTTTAAATAATTGTAAATGAAAAAATCGAATTAATATTTTCCCGCCATTTCTGACGCAATATTACTTATGTTTATAGTATTAAAGAAAAGGTATTTAATATAAACGCCGTTTTCTGCTTGATAACCAGACCATAAAAATGGAAGTTTTGTAATGAAATAAACCTACAGTGAAAAGATTTCAGTTCCGTAGAACCTCAATTATTGGAACTATGGAAGAGGACAAAAATCGACCTATAGGGTTGCAGGTCAACTAAGAGGAATACTAACAGAAAACTATCTTCTTCGAGATAACGAAAATGTGAGTTATACACGTTATTACTACTACTAAATTCCATTATTATTTGTACAGAATATGACAGAAAATTAAGTACATGCATTTAAAATTAATTCACATCAATATTCATAAGGCAGCTTCAACATCACGAAATCCATCAAAATGTTTCTTAAATCCTACTTCAATGGAAGCTTTACGAAAACATCTAAATGCAAATGTAATAATTTGCTATACATATAAATATCTATCAGAAGCAGTGGCGTAGCGGAAAATGTGTGCCCCCCTCTCCCCCGCCAAAACAAAACTGAAGTCCCGGAATAAAATTTAAGGGCCTCAGGAAAAAAATATGGGCCCGCTTTGGCCATGGGTCCTCCCGCCGCCATTGATCAGAAGCAGAGATGAACATTTTGTTGCAAAACACCGTCATAGTAAAAGTAATACGTTTACCTTTGCAGGGAAAGAATGCTAAAATCTATGTATTTTCAGCTAATTTTTTGTGCGTAGTTTCACATCTCACAATCAGTGTCTCTGAATGTCTCCATGTTCATTCAAGGTTTTTTTCTGAACAATCTATCAAACTCCTTGTGATGAATGTTTTGGAAAATTACATGCTTTCATGTGTGAGGATGTTGTCAAATAGTTCAAGTTTCCTATTCCGGAGGCAGTTATAGCAGGAAAATTTAAAAATATAATGTTTCGAAGAAAATTTTAATCCTAGAGGACTTGTTTTCAAGGATGCCAAGGACTGCAACCTTTTAAATTTGATGGGGAGCTTTATCTCTGCTGACCCAAGGCAGAGATTTCCAAACATTACAATGCCGCGCCCCCCTCACCTAAGAAAACTATCTTCGTGCCCCCTCTATAACATGTTCAATTACAGTTCATAAACAATACCTACTGGACATACAATTTCCATTAATAAAACCATCTAAAGGAAAAACATGGACTTAAGCGATACGTCCTAGCCAATCGATGATTAGAATTTGGCTGCTGCATATTATAGGTCTCAAGATTAAGATGGTTAAACGGACAATAAATATATGAGCAATCCTTTGAACCCCCCGGACCTACCCATCGCACCCCCTAAGGGAAGAAGGAAAAAGTACTCAATTTGTGTGTTTCTAAACATTTCTTGAAAATTTCTAGTGGTAGTCCGATTTGGTGAAATCGTTAGCAGGCACCGATGCTTATAGAAAGCGAAATTTTGAAATGATACTTTATTGAAACTTTTAAGTATAGATGATTTAAGTGTTCAGACAAGATAAACTCTACTCGGCTGCGCTGCAGATTAGGCTCATAAGGGCAATGGTAAGGAAGATTCTGACAGGGACAGATTTTCAGAATTAAAGGGTCGTCGGCAGTGGCGGATTCAAGAGGGTGCAGGGGTGATCGAGAATTTTTTAGATCTGCTCCGCTAGGCATAGCTACTGTTTTATTAAAAACAATTTATTATAGAATTAGTTTAAAGGCTATTACCCAAAACAGGAGATAGTTCACTCTTCCAGTCAATAAATGTTGGAGTAAATCATTGCTAATTTTTAGATAAAGCAGTCAATCATCGACTTAATCGAATATAGAATCAAAGGATTTACTCAACCATTTGATGGTCTTCAATTGTCTTAACGCTCCACCTAGATCCTCTGGCACTTATAGAGGAAAAAAGAGCTCGGATGAGATGAAATCCCGGTCTCCCACAAAAATATAAACGATTCCCATCAACGTTAAACATAAAAAATCCGATCGTATACTGCTCGTTCTTACCACAGTCACGGTGAAATCACGAACGAATGCAATCAATTAATAACCCTGCAACAAAAGAAGCGAATAAAAAACCGAGTCGGAGCAGATGAATTCACACCAAAGGAAGATCGCCATTAAAACAGCTTTTAGGAGGAGATGGGATTTTTTTAATGGGCATGGGTCGGTCTTGCAAAGAGATGAGAACGAGAGGAAGGGAGATTGGAAGGTGTGAGTGAGCCATTTTTGCCAGACTGGGAAGGTGAGAGAGTGAGTGAGAGAGAGAAAAAGAGAAAGGAGAGAGAGAGAGAAAGGAGGAGGAGGGTATAAGGATGAAATGGCTCTCTCGGAAGCTTCGGGGTGTGGCAAGAGGAGGATGTTGAGGAGGATGAGGGAGGAAGAGAGGAAGGAGGAGAGAGGGAGGAGAAGGAGAGAGCGAGGAGGAGAGAGGGAGGAGAGAGGGGAGTAGGAGAGAGGTCCTAAATTCCTAACACGGCTCGCGCCTGGCAGGTGCACCAACACACTCCTCTGCCTCCGAATTGCTATCAGAGATAGCGATCTCCGAATCGCGCATTATAGCCGTCGGCAATTTCTTCTCACACTCCTCCCCTCATCTTATTCTCTTTCTTTCCCTTCCCTCTTACGATGCCGCAACAACAAGATTCGAGCATTTGAATAACACGTCGCCTTCGGAGTCGTTTTCATCAACGTTTTTATCATTTTTTCCCCGCGGTTTTTTTACGAGCGTGTGTTCGAGAGAGGTTCTTAATTCGGGGTTTCGCGCGGTGTTTCTTTTGTGTTTTTAACACATTCGTTCCCTCGACACCTCGCAAGTTGGATCTGGATGTCGAGTCTTAACTCCCAAAAGGGACGTGTGTGTTTCTCTGAGGTGTTGATTAATTTTTTTTGGAGGATTGTTTTTATTTTTTTTGTCTCGAGGAGGGGAGGTAATTATGTCTTTCTCGGATTCCGCGACGTTTTCCAAAGGCTTTGATTTGACGCGTACAGGGTATATGGGCGAATGAGGCGTTTTTATTTCGATGGGCGACTGATGACATCTGCATCTCGTTTGCCCGAGAAAACTGGAAAGATTGCATTTTTATCGCGTAGCTAATTTCAACGCGGAGCACATTTTCTAAGTTTACGGTATTTTATGGAAATGTTTATTCGTCTGTTTGATTATATGCTGTGAGGTGTCTGATGAATCAGTAGGCTAAAAATAATACAAAAATTTCGATTCCTCTGGAAGCCGCGAGGGCGAATGTATAATGAAAGAAATCAAGAGCCGTGAAAATTAGGATCTGAGGTGAATGACCGAGGTAGGGGAAGAGTCGGAAATAAATTCCTCAATAGCTAGAAATTACTTCAGCGATAAAATGAAAGATCTGGAAAAAGCTGTCAGTTATAGATTGCTTTTATTCAGATTTAAAAATTGTCGTCAACGGAAAGAAAAACTAATGGCTGTATTAAATAGGACAGTGTAATAAACAAGCGAGGGAAGAAATGCAGAGAAAATTACATACTATGGCGCTTTTTTGTTTAAGAATTATGACATCATCATAAGATTACATCTTTGGTTGAGATCGATGACCTAGTAATATAGTCGACTGACTGAAATGACCCGGTGTTGCTCAGGTTTTTAAGTCCAAACAAAAAATATTGAGGAAGATTTGAAAATAAAACCAAGTAATGACACCAGGTTAATTTTTATTGTAGTGCTTAATGGTATGCAATATTTTTTGTCTTCCCATCTTTTTCCCAAATAAGTAAATGTTTCCTAAATCCTTTATTGATAAATTTGGCGACTGTATTTTTTATTAAATAATCATAATAAACAATCGATGGAATAACTTTTAAAATATAGTTATTTCATTCAAATTAAGTTCTAGTAGAAGAAACTGCATGATATTATGTGGTCATGAATCCCAAAAACATTAAAACCTTGGGCAGGAATTGCAAGCTCTAGGGACGCAACCAATGGAAACACTTCTGAAAATATATTCAAATTTAGCTTAACCATACGTTATCCCATGCAAAGGTTGATTTTGTGGGTCTAATTTGTCACGTGAATATTTTAAAGTCAAACCTACGAAAAAAATGAGTTCCCGGACTTTGAAACCGAATTTGGCGATAAAAAGTGTTGGTATGACATGGAAAGTTTTATTATAATCTAATAAGTTTAATTGGCTTAATCGATGCATACAAATGTTCAGTTGAAAGGAAAGCAAAATGTACATATAGATGTTCAAGGGAGGAAGAGTTAACAATAACAAATTTTGGTCGAAAAGAAAGAATTGTTTTAGAAGTTTTCTTATTGTACCTTCTGAGATATCTTTCACGATATTAATTTTCAATGTTAATTAAAAACAAATTTCGCTGCCTATAAAATATAGAGAATATGCAGAAAAGGTTTTTAGAGAACGAAAGCACTTAAATTTGCACATAAAAACTGTCTTCCACTTACCTTTTGAAATAATTAGCCAGGTTTACAGTTTTTTTGGTGATTGTCCTTTGAATAGCCTTAGTGTTTCAATAGTAGCATGTATGTCTTGGAAGTTTACAATGAAAAAGATAAAGGATAGTTAATGAGAAAGGGCTTCTCTTTGTGGAATTATGTGGCATGTGAAAGGAATTATGTCCAAATTACAATTTTCCGCTTTTTTATTTTCACAGAGAGGCAGAGCCAAGGTTTCAACAACATTCTTAACACAATCCTTTTCCTAACGAATAATCTTAACCGTCTTCGTGTTTAACCGCACCACTTTAGTTTATTTTTATTTTTAAAATAAAAAATGTAGTTCAAATCGCTTTAAAAACCCTCCCATTTTGCTTAACTTTTTATTGCGGTTGAAATGGCCCCTTCATCTTGCATCTACGTTCTGTAGTTGTTGCGTTATAAATGCACAAACAAACAAACAAATTCTTCAATGTATTTATGGTAGAGATAAATTCCCTTTAAAAGCATTATGTCAATGATATGTAATAATATGTTCCCTATTGAAAAGCAGTGGTTTCGTTGCTATGGCAGTTTTATATCCCATTGTTAAAAATCGGAAAATATTTCCTCTTCTTTTGATTAAAAACAATTGTTCGATCTCATTCGACACAGATTTGAATTCTGTTTAAAAAATATATAAATCCGTCTTTCAGCTATGGAAATGTTTAATTCCTATCTTAACTTTAACTTATTAAAAAAAACAAATTTAAAGGACCTGCACCGATATCCTGCCTTTTTATGAGTATATAATTGAAACAAAGGGGCTGGGAAAAGACATCGATTACTCCTCAGCAGCTCTTCCTAAATCAACCAAATTTCTAACAAATGTAGCCCTCATGTAGACCTTTCTATCCTGAAAATATGGCTTATTCTAATTGCAGAATTTCAGAGATATCGCCTGAACAGGCGGGCGGATTGGCAGACAAATCGAATACATAAGCGATTTTTTTTATCAAAAGAAGCGCTAAAAATCATGTTCAGACTACGTATTGAGATTATCTGCAGCGCATCATTTCCACTACTATTTGCAGAAGTAATTCGGTCACAGGACATACCGGTCGATTCTATTTCAGAAAATACGATAAGCGGAAGAAACAAAGGTTTGCCCTGCCAAAAACGTTATTCTTGATTATTAACAGTTTTATACCTTCCACTGTCAATAATTTGAATAAGTTTCTTTAAAATTTTCGGTAAAGAATCGGATAGTAGTTAATCGGGATTAACTTAACATGTTAAATTATTTTCAAATTTATATTTCGTTATATTATGTAGATGCAATGCCATTCGTTTCTTTGATTAGAATACAAAATAATTTCCAATTCATATGGAGTTACGGAGTTACAAGCCAACCAATAACAAAATATTATGAATAATTTTAAATAACTAGTCAGTAAATTCGACGTAGTTTTCTTCAATTTCACAACGGATGCGATTTACATCATACATAAATTAAGAGTTGACCTATCATAAATACTTTTAATATCAGAAATTATTAGCTAGAAAGCGATTCATTATATTACCAACAGTCATTATTTAATCAAATATGGAGAAATTATTCCGCAGTATTATTTATTTCATATCACATACGACTGTCAACTAAAAAATTCAAACTCTATCGGCGATGGGAATAACAATAAAATCTTATAATATAATTGCTAACGAAGTACGCTTATACCTCCTCGTTACGTGTCTCTGCGGAATTTGAGGGTTATCTTCATTCCATTTACAATCAGCCTACGATTCTTTTGAAGACTTCGTTCAGAACCGATTATTCATTATTTCACCCAATACGACCGAAAACCCGATCTTTAGAGAAAGTTTTTTTTTTCGGCACAGGGAACGAATCGAACCGAAGCCCGAGATAAAATGGCTCCAGAGTCGCTCTTTGCGAGACAAATTCCGTCCGAATGGAAAAAATAAATCAGGCAACCTGCGAGTTGGAACGTCGACTAGCCCTTTTCTTTTTCGTTTTCCCCCTCGCAATCAGAATCCCTGGCGGTGTGTTTACGCGATATAAAAAGGAGGATAAGAGGACACACACACACTTAGGGAGGAAGAGGGGAGGGGGAATGAGAGGAGAAGAAAGGAGAGAGAGAGAGAGAGGTGAGGAGAGAGTCGTCCGGAATCGAAAAGTCTATTCATTCCCAGATGTCCAAGGGACTCGTACATCGAGGAGAGTTTTTCACTGTGTATCTGCGCGGCAGATGCGAGGGCAAGGAGCCATGACTTCGAATGGGACATCGGCGATGGGTTCTGTTCGAGGGGAGAGGGATAGGGGGAGGGTAGGGGGAGGGGATGTCGTGAAGGAATGGGAGGGGAGGGTAAGGGATAGGTGGATTGGAGTACAATATACATAGGGGAGTGGGAAGATGTGAAGATACCAAGAAAGGGAAGGAGAAAAGCGGGAGAGGAAGAGAGAGGGAGTAGGTCAAGTGGAGAGAAAGGAAGTATGGGAGAATGAATTGACCAAATGATAAGAATAAAGGAAAAGGGGTATAAATGGTGAACGAAAATGAAGAGAGGTGAGGAAGAATAATGAGTGGAAATAAAATAGAGAAGGAGAGGATGCAGAAAAAATAACGGCTCAGGGGTTGAGGAAAAAGAAGAGGTGGAGGGAGGTAGGAGAAGGAGGGAAGAAAGTGAATGAAAGAGAGTAGAGAAAAACTATTCCGTGTATAAAAGAGACGCAATTAACTTGTGTATCATAAAAAGGGCTAATAGGTTTCAAATGCTCCAGCCTTGTAAACGAAATCATAAGTTAGTGCAACAACCACAAACCAGGAAACGTTAACTGCGAAATGCGTGTAAGATTCCATGAATGGAGGAAATTGTCACAAAGGAGATCACCGCGATTAAGCAAAACGGCGAATATCAAAGCCACAGCGTTCGCCTCTTGGATCTCCATTAAGAGTTATCCGGAATAAATTTAACGATAAACTAGTAAATGATATAGGACTCCCCAGGTACAATCATTTGAAATGATTCCAGTTAGACTCTATTTAGAAATTCAATAGTATATGCGGAATGGATACGCAGTCAGCAATTGCCTCCCCTTATCAGTAACGAACGTAGAGCAATCGGTCGCACTTGAGATGATTAAAACTTAGGAGGATGGGGACATATCCGAAGCCTAATTCCACCAAAGAGAGAACCAGTAACATCCTCAAGGACTAACCTTTGAGTCTCCGATTTGAGAAAAGTAAACCTTAGTCCCAAAGGTAAAAACTCCTGACTGATGGGTGCTACTACCTCGCGGCAGGACTTCGAGTGTTGAAAGGTATCTACATAGTTTGCTCTCCTCCTTCGGAATCGACCTCTCACAGATTGATGAATACAAACGGGAACTTTATCATCGTCACCACACTAAAACTCAATGTCCTTTTCAATATGGCGGGCCGCATCGGTGCTTGAGATTTCTTTGGCGAGCCGCATTGGAAGTAGCTAATACTTCGGCGGGTTCGATTATAGTTCTCTGGAGTATAAGTGAAAAACAATTCTAATAATTTTTTAGCGTTAACATTTCAACATTCACGATTTTAATTTTAAATAAAAAAAATTGGCCTTGTGCGTTAAATTTTACAAATGACTACTATACCATCACAGATTTGCGGGCCGCATAAAAGGTTATTGAGGATCGCATGTGGCCCGCGGTCCGAAAGCTGCTGATCCCTAATCTATAAGGAGGCGTCTTATTTCCTGCTATCGAATGAGTACTATCCAAGATGCTAAATCCGAAATTTCAGAAGAAGTTATATTTAAGGGGTGTTTTTGACCCCAAAGTCGAATTTTAAACAACCATAAGAAAAGCGCTGAAAACTGTGCAGGGCTATATAAAATTGCTTTTTTAAATTATTTAAAATTAAGATACAAAATCGGGACATGCATGATACTGCGGAAAAAAGAATGAAGTTTATTTTTCTTGGAGAGAGAATACAAATCCATGCTGAATTTGCGTAAAAATTTAATTTTAATTATAAAATTATGAATTTATTTTGGTCTTTAACAATGAAAAATATTAACTACCATAACAACGACTCCAATGCCTTTCAATGGGAATTGATTTTCTATGCTTCAAGAGCATTGACTTAATGTTTAGACTGCATTATAATCCATTTTATTTCAGCCAACGACGTATATACTTATATGATGACGTGATATTTTAAATGAATATTTTTATCCAGATACGTACTAAAAGGCACGGATGATGAAACCATAATCCTAACACACAAAATATCTTAATTTTTACATAAATTTTATTGTAACATATAAGCCATTGTCTTAATGATGATTATAGTTATTGCTTAAAAAGGGCGATCTGAGCCATGAAACTTGAAATTGGAAAACTTGGACGCGGAGCCGATTGCCAGAGAATTTAGAAATTCCGGATAGATGCCTGAATTTCGCAGAAAATGAAAACTATTACCTTGTACAAATGGGCTCTGTGTAGTTCAAATGCTGTCGCGTTGGTTTATTTACGAGTTTATATCTTGGTGTATGGTGATTTTTTGAACGCTTGCAGTATGCAAGCACCGACAACTCGTATTATATATCATAAAAATGCTGTAAAAACCAGAGTGCTTCGAAGAATCCTATTATTGCTCGAGTAAATTAGGGTTCATCAATGGCGTAGAAGAAACAGCTTACCTACGTAGCCGTAGCCTTATCTTAAAGATGGCGACGTATTGTAGTAATACTTTAATACAGAAATGTCAAACTTAGCGATGCATCCTGACGCGAGAGTTGCTCTCGGAAGTACGTGTAATTATTTTGATAGCAGAAAGAGGGCCACGATGGCAAATATTTTAGACTATATTCATCATTGAAGCGTTTATCATGCTTTGCTTACAATGGGAAACGAATGGACAACGGCTTTATAAATAGAAAAAAAAAGATTCGATTCGTTTTATAGATAATGAGGTACTTAATAAATGTATATTTTTTAGTCATAAAAACTACCATGAGAAATGAAGAAAGGTATCTGTCTCATGGGCCTCCTTTTCGACGCGTCTGCTTCGTAGAGAACACGTCGATAACCTCATAATGGGATAGAATCGAACGAAATTAATGCATAAAAAGTAGAACGAAGAGAGAGAGAGAAAGAGGAAATAGTGGGAGTAGGGTTAGATGAGAGGCAAAGAGAGAGAGAGGGGAGGGAGAGGTAGAGATAGAGAGACAGAGAATGGAGGGGGGTGTGAAGGGAAGGAGCAGGGGGGGGGGGGAGAACTAGAAGGATGAATGTGACTGTTCGGGGAGTTGTATCCAGGGAGATAATGGAGTACTCACGGAGAGGAGGGTGACAATGGAAAAGTAATGGGATAAAGGTCGCGTCGGAAATAGTTATGTGAGCACGGTCATTGAAATGTGACCAACAGTTGGAAGAGATAGCGTCCGGCGGCGGGTAATAAATGAGAGTTGCGGGCAAATAGAGGACGGAAACAATGGCGCGGGGGAAGAAATAAAAGTGGGTTGCATGCAGAATAAGGAGATTATGACAAGATATGTGACTCTTAATGCGGTCTTTAAGTAGCCTCCCTTTCGTTCGTGTAAAAATGGAATGCGCCAATAAAATAAATAAATAATGTGGAAATATGTATTGATATCTGCTCATCTTATTAAGCTCAACCTCTTGAGTCAACCTGTCGATGACGGGAAATGAAAGGAACGATTTTCGCGCTACAAAACCTTAACCTGGAGTGAGGTGAAGTTGTTTTACTCCCAGTTTTCACAGTTGCTCGTTTTATTTTTGTAACCAATCTATTGGAGTTCTACAAAATATGAGTCGCGACCCGGTGCTGGGTCGCGAGGATTATGAGGAAATTATGAGCATTTGACGCCTGACCAGCGGAAATATATCAAAAAATGGACAGGGAACGAAATTTTCTTATTTTATATCTGTCAATTTTTAGTATGTATTGCTTTTCGTTGAGGGTTAATGATAACTCAATCGGGAACACATCTTTCTTCACATTGCCTTCCATTCGAGTAGGTCGCGAGACTTTCCACTGGGCAAAATGTTCGAAAAATACTGATCTACTGGCAGGGGCGGCCCTAGGGATGTTGGCGCCCCGGGCGAGATAGTACTCCAGCGCCCCCCTCCGTAAATGTTTGATGAGATATTCACAAAGTACATGTTAATTTATTGATCATTCTAAAAAAACGATAAAGAAAAAATAAGTGAATGCCATCAAGATTCCAACCTGTTCTGCGATATCAATTGTTATCCAATATTTATCCATTTGCAAGTAATGCATAGATAGTTAGTCGGGATAGCGCCTCCAAGGGTTTGGCGCCCCGGGCGGTCACCCGGCTCGCCCGTAGCTCTGGCCGGCCCTGTCTACTGGAATACATAGGTGCTATTGGAAAAACGTTTCCTCCCGTGAAAAGTGTGAGAGAGAGAGAGAGAGAGAGAGGAGAGAGAGAGAGAGAGAGAGAGAGAGAGAGAGAGAGAGAGAGAGATGGTTATTTCGCTTAGATACAACTTGCGGGTTTCGAATACATGAAGAACTCATTCAATTGCTAAAAATCACTTTACATTAACAAAACAAAGTAATTGATAATAAATCTATATAAAGGTAACTCTTTACTGGGAGTAGAGATTGTAGTATCATATAATAATATAGATAAACAACACTGTTATAAACGATAACACGGATTTACATAGAGATAATCATAAAGGAAAAAATACGAGAAAAATAATTACCTACGGTATATTTTATAATTCTCTAGGCTTGCTTTTACCTTGTGAAATTCCATTATATGAAGTAAAAGTTAGATAAATATTTTTATTTGAATAACTTGGCTTAGTTCCACACATAAAATTTTCACAATGCAGCATAGTATTTGGTGCTTTGCACCATTATCAGGCGTACGCATTCCAAAAGATAGATTTCTATTGGTTACGAAGAAGAAAATGAATATACGTTATATTGTACCAATGCTTAAAATAAAATCCTTTTTATCTAATATCAGCGCATTGAAATAACAGCTGAAAAATACGAAATATCGTTGAAATTAATCCGTTTTTGGAAGAATGTCTATACATTTTTTGCCACTACGTTTTGAGACAACTTCCGTAAGTTGTACCAAGAAAACAAGTACGATTTTCAACTTCCGAAGCAAAAAAATTATAAAATTTCAAACCAAAGAATGGTTATTCGGGGATAATTAAGAAGCTTTTACTCAATTCTCGCCGTCAGATGGCAGCAGTTTTCTCGGTTGCTCATTTTTTTGCGGGCAATCTCAAAGGGACCGGTCTCTTCGTAATTACCAGGAGTGACGCGACAAGACGCAAAAGACAGTTGGCGAAATTACTGAAGTGGGGCGCGGGAGGAAGGGGACTTCGCGACCCGTGAACGCCAATATAAAAAGTAGGTTTAATTGAAATAAGAAGACATAATTCAAGGAAGAAGTGTAAAAAATCGACATTTCCGTCATACCGGTTTAAATATTTTGATAAAAGTGTCCACCTCGCTGCGGATACGAGAATTATTCGTTTTCTACCTCAATGCTCTCCTTTCTCCAGCTCTCTCACGTAACTCTCGAAGTGCACGTGACAGTGCAACGATATATGAAGATCGCAGGAAGTCCATTAATAGTACGCAGACTTGGCCCTATCTTTGGCTCCAGGGAAGCCACCCTGGAAGCCAAGGTTAGGCTATATAGGGCCTGCGCACTGCCGATCCTTAACTATGCCTCGCCGATATGGTCCGGCGCGGCAGCCACCCACATCAAGAAGATCGCCGTAGTGCAAAACAATGCGCTACGGATGATCTTAGGGGTGAGTTGGAGGAGCTTAGTCCGAGGGACGGAGCTCCAACACACAACAGGGGTTGAGCCCGTAGAACGTGTTCTGGAAAATAAGGCCAGGGCATTCTACAGGAAGACTGCTGGTTCACAGCATGCCCTCATACGGCAGCTCTCAGGGATCCGCGTGATGCCCTGGGACTGGTTCAGGCGCCCGATAGCGTCGATGGGGGCAGAATTCTCTCCACTGCCCAAGCGGCTGAGGCGGCAGCATTTCCTGCCGCCGCAACATATCCCGTAACGTCGCAACCTGCAGAAACCTTCCCAAAACCTGGCACGCTTATAGCTTAGCTGGCAGCCTGGAACCCGCTCCATTAATCATCTCGCGAGTCTATAGTAATGCCCTCTATAGCGCGACCAATATTCGGCTTCAAAGATTTATAGATGTTATCGAGACGCATATTATAAACATCGCAATGTGAAAAGGCGAATTTTCATCGGCAATTCATCTCTTTGTTTTACGAGGTCACCTATTTTTATTGCCCCCGCTAGATCTTAAATTAAGACGCGTCATTTGATTTGGTGCATACGCAGTGAAGCCTTGGAAAAATTATTCTCTTATAGTATGGAAATGGCAAAACGAAATAATTATGGATGTATTGCTAAAATGAGAAAGGATGAAGAAAAGGGACCATCAAATTCTTATTTCAAAAGTGGAGGGCTGGGTCTTAAGCAAGCTCTCTTTCTGAAATTCCTTTTCTTCATTCAAAAATTATTTACTCTATTTCGCCGAATGCGTAGTATCAGAACCTACTTAGATACGTACATGGATAACTAAATGCGGAATAATTTTTTCTTATTTACAAAATACGATACAAAGTACCAATGTACCAATATGTAACCATCCTTGTAGAGCAGAGGTGCACAACTCAAAATCGACCTTGATTGGACCTAGGCGGGCCACGTTATGAAAATTTTGTACATAAAAAATTTAAGTACACTATTACAGATTCAGTAATTACCGTAACAATATTCACATGTAATTTTCATGCGACAAAAATGAGGTGACAAATAAATATAATTAATTTAATCAATGGGAGATGTTGCGCCGTTTTCTCTCGCCATTCCACTTATATCCGGAGTAATGCTGGTAGTTACTGTTCTTAGAATGTCTCTAAAACTCTGATCTGTCAGTGCTGAACGTAATGGAGCTTTGTTTAATTTCATAAGAGAGAATGATTATTCACACATGCGATAAATATCCATAACATATTTTACTTGTATTTTTTACGGAAAAGGAAACCACCAGCTGAGTTAAATCCTGTCGGGCCACACAAAATGTGTCGGCGGGCAAAATTTGGCCCGCAGGCCGTATGTTGTGCACCCCTGGTTTAGAGCAATCGCCGGCAAATTCAACGAAAAAAGTTTTCACATGATAAAATATTTATAGTTTGATCAAATATGAAGCGAGAAATATGGAGATATTCAATAGACGGAAATTTCCTTCATTGGTTGCCAACGTGCTAATAAGTTTTTCGTAAATATAGCAAAAGAAGTAAATAGGAGCTTTCTTTGCGTTACCTAAAAACTCTGTTCAAGAATCAATGTAACAGTATATGCTGTTTTTTTACCTCATTGCGCTATGATAAAAGAAATTTTTAAAAATTTATGGTGATGAGTTTAAGCAGAAAGAATGTATTTTACTTAATATACAGTTATATTAAATATTTCATCCCAATTAAATTAAGCATTTCATTTTCCCCATAAAAATACTTCGAGCCTCACCTGAATGCTTGCTCCTTAATTCGAATTTTGATAATACAAGTACCATGAATTTTAATTTTCAGAATTTACCGTTAAATATCATATCGTATATCTACTTATTGGAACTAATTATTATATAAACTAACACTAATATTTTTTGTATCTTATTCCTTATCTGTAATCCATTTAGAGTCACGATGAGTTACAGGAAGCTTTACAGTTACTCATTTTGCGATCAATAAGATTTTTGGCGAGCTTCAATGAGTCTGCCAAAGATGAAGAGGAGAAAAAAAAACTTGGGCTGTGAAAAATGAATCAGTAATGGCGATTGCAATAACATAACTGAACACGTAATTCCAAAATTCTTCAGTGGAAATCCCATTCGAATTTTTTCTGGCATCTGTCGAGTTCATTTGACAGTTGCCGCAAGCATAAATCCTCGATCCATGAGCTTTTTAAGTTCGCGTTTCCGGATTTACGAGACAGCGCTGGAATGCCACAAACACTCTTCGATAATTTAAATGAAAGTATCCAGCATTCTTTATTACCTACCATGTTTTTCCTCTCTCTCAATACCTACCATAATCATTCGATGTTTATTTTAGCAAGAAATATCGTAAATAACCGATTAATAAATACGCCAAAACAAAAAGTAAACTGCAAAAACTTTTTAACGGAGTTTCCGAGAATACTTCCGTCATTCTGAAGAACGAAATGTAATTCAAAGCGTTGTATTGAGTTTATATTATAAGGATTGAATTTCATTCTAATGTTTTCATATAGTTTTTATTTTGTTTGTTTCATATGTTCGTTTATTCTAATGTTTTCATATACTTTTTATTTTGTTTGGCCCATATGTTCGTAATTGCAGGCATATTTGATGAAACTAACTGAGATGAACAAAATAAAATCAGCATAATAATCCATTACGAAGATCTATGCATGGATGCATGATGATTGATTTTTGTAATATTGATAGAAATGAGAAATTTAAAACATTATAAATAACTGATCTCAGTGAGTTGAATAGGGTCTGGTACGTTTCAGCGCCGAGCCGTTTCAGCGCCAGGTCAATTCTTCGCAGAGATGATTCAGCGTCGGTCGTTTCATCGTCAGTTATTAATATATTTCTTCATAGATACTGTTGAATTTGTACGTAACGTATTTTTATGTGCAATTATTTAAGTAATGTGTTAATCTATATTTTCCCATTTTTACAGTTATAAGTTATTGGTGGGAATTATATATTTAACTCGGAAAATACTTAACGGGGAAATATTGTAATATTTTTCCAATAAAATAGCACAGTTAAATGTCATGTTTTTTTTGCGATTACTGTAAATAAGTGAAATATACTCATATTAATTGTTTATTCTATATTACGTATGTAAAAATGGGAAAATTATAATGATTTATTTTTAACGTATAATTTTCACTGTCCCGCTCCCCCGAGGGGATAACACGTAAAAATCGACTTTTGACGTGCAGACTTTTCTTCTTTTTAAGATTAAAAATAGAAAAAATTGATCCACGACCTTTAGATCTGATCCATTTTAAAGAAAAAATATAAGGTTCCTTATTCTGTTCATCGTTTTTCGCCTACAGTTCGAAATTCCTCATGTTAAACGTTTAATTCACATATTTTGGGATAATCTTACCATTTTAACGGGATAGTGCCTTTCCTACAAATTACACTGTCAAACCTCGAAATCATATTGTTATTTCAATTCTTATGGATTTAAGCGTGCTTTGAAGACTTTTAATACGAGAAGGAGGGAAAAACGGAAGGAGAGGGAAATGATTTTTATAATTCGTTGCGTCATTTACAAGAAGGAATACCTAAAGAGCTGAACTATAATTACCTAAATCCAATGTTATTGAAATAGAAACGGTATAAAAATCTGAGGAACGTGCTGGACGTTTTAATAAACAAACCGAGAATGTAAAAAAGGATTGGGCGATAGGTTGCGGGAGTTATAGCATGTTTCAGAGAGTTGAAATAATTTTGGCCAGCTGAAGTTGTCTTGCATAATGTTTAACAAATAAATATTCTTTTTGTATGTAAGATTTGTATCTACGTATATCACACTGAGAGAGACAGCTACATTTTTGAGGGGAGAATGAGAAGGAGAATGTGAGGGAGAAAGGGAGGAGAACGGGAGGGAGAAAGTAGGAAGAAGTGAGGGTGAAGAATAGGAGGGAGAGAGGGATGGAGAATTGGAAGAAGGAAGAGAGGGAAAATAGGAACAAAGAGTGAATAAGGAGATAGAGGGGGAAGAGAATGGGAGGGAGAAAGAGAAAGGGAGGAGGAATGTGAAGTAACTTAATTTTAATACATAATCTACATATACCCGTCATATTTGACGGGAAAATACGCTAGTTACTTTAATAAACTTATACTCGTATCTCGTTAAATGGCATCCGTCAAGCAACAATGAAATACTATTTTTTCTCCCTAGCTCTTTTATGATCGGTGAGATATACATAGATTAAAAATTTATTCGGATTAAGGACAACATTTACTACAAAGAAGTCTGCAAGACCATATAATTACGACATATAGTTTCGGAAGTAAAAATTCGAGAAAATTCCGAGTAAAACATCGCATATTTTGTTTACATCGATCGCTAAGAGAATTCTCTCGGCAAACAACAATTAAAAATCCATATTTTTCTCTCCCGTGCTCTTATATGATCTGTGGGGTATAGATTTAAAAATGTATTCGGATAGTGGACTTTATTTACCACAAAAACGTCCGCGAGGCCATATAATTACGAGTTCTAGTTTTGGAGATGAAAATTCCAGGGAATCCCAAGCATAACATCACATATCTACATCGATCGCTAAGACGGTTCTCTCGGCAAACGACAATTAAAAATACATATTTTTCTCTCTCATGCTCTTATATGATCTGTTTATACCACAAAATATCCGTGGAATCATATAATTACGACTTATAGTTTCAGAGATATAAATTTAAGAACCGCTTTATCTTTCCATACCGTTTGATTTCCTGTAAAGAACGCCTTTGAAACTTCTGTGATTTACATTTATGGAGTATACTTTTCCATCTTGTTATATATATCATTATATATAGACGTTTCTTACAGAGGAGGAGGAGGATATAACATTTAACATATAACATATAGGAGGATACTAATGTTTAGGCACTTCCAGATGAGCTAGAGATTCGAAATTTTTTTCTTAGGTAGAATTTTGTGCAAAACCGACCAGAAAAAACGAAAATCTTGAAAAAGTGCAACATCGCGGACGCAAAAAATTTGCAATTGTTTAAAAAAAATTTCAAGGTTTATGTATTTCCGCATGTGCTACGGAGTTGAAATTTTTTTATAAGTAGAATTCATAGAAAAACGAAATAAGTATTATGCAAATTTTGATAATTTAATTTGTTTGTCGGTTAAAAATTCTTAAAATTTAAACAAATAGATAACTGTTTAGACATCACAGGATGAGCTAGGAAGCTGAAATTTTCAAGTTATGTGCAGAGTAATGCATTTGCACAAATAAACATTTAAATCTCTCCATAAACATATTGCGGCAGCCGTTTAAAATGTTTCAAATTTAGACAATTGGAAAAATATTATTTCACTTCTAGAAGTACTACAACTTAAAATTTGGCAGAAATGCGTAGCATTAGTGGAATTAGTGGAAAAAGTATAAAATTCTTATAATCGCAAAGTTTTGGGATTGTTTTGATCTATTATTTTTACATAAGGGAAAAACTAAAATCGCTCTGGAGGTGAAATATGTAGAATTAAAAAAATATTTGTAATGATGAAATATGAAAAATGAATGTTTTTTCGTGTTGAGATGATATGCTTGCAGAATGCTAGCACCAACTACTAGTGTGTGTGTGTGTATATATATATATATATTTGTTTTTACGACCTGCTGATTCCCTCTTGACTGCGTGTAATGAATATATAAGAAGTAGTTCAATGGATAGCTGGTCAGTTTTAAAACTTTAGGAAGGAAAGTGACTTCCTAATAACAGTTACATGTCAACCAAATGATCAACTTTTTGTTATCGTTATTCTTGTTATTATTTTTTTATGACCTACTGATTCCCTCTTGTCTACGAGCAATCGGTATTTAAGAGGAAGTGCAATGAATAGCTGGTCAGTTTAAAAAATTTAGGAAGAAAAGAATTACTTTCTTTCTCCGGATTCAAACTACATCTGTTATGATTTAAAATTTAAACGACCTGCTGATTCCCTCTGGCCTACCCGCAATGGGTATCTGAGAGGTAGTGCAATGAATAGCTAGTCAGTTTTAGGAGTTTAGGAAGAAAGGTGACTTCCTAGAGACTTTTATTACGTGTGAAAAGTAGTGCATAATATTTCCCGGCGCAGATGAACGGGGAACTGCAAATCATGCGTATTATTCTTTTAGCTTAGATTGCTATTTAAAAGGAGTTAATGGTTCAATTTTTATTTAGTATATAAAATAAATATATTTTTCTTTGCTCTTTCTGTTTTTTTTTTTAATCAAAGGATTCATGAAGAATTTTGGAAGAGATTTGATGTGTGTACTTAGGCGTAGAACGGCAGCACAACCTAGCTGCACAGTAACGCACTATTGAATTACAGTGACACCCTAATTTAAAAGACACTGAAACAAACAAAAGAACAAAATAAGGGATGTACACACAGCCTGTTGATACAACTATCTGTCCGCGGGCTGCAATAGAGTTTCGAACGGTTCGCATGCGGTCCGACAGTTGACATCCTTGCTCTCAAGGTTATATGAGACTGAAGAATTAACGTCATGTTTATGAAATGGTACAGGTAGGTAAGCCATAAAACAGTATTTTGAGCACATTATAACATTTGAATAATTTTTTGCATAAACTGAGTGCGTTGATTCAAGTTTGAATTAAGCTTATACTTCATGAATAAAGGCGCAAAAAAAGGATTTCGACGACCTGTATTCTATTTTATTGTACATTTAAAATTTTCAGAAAAAAACGCTCGACTCCTGCGGCAACGGTACATGCATTTTCCTCCTTTATCCGTGATAGGGATCGTGTGACTTTCAGAAACCCACACAGGAAATTGGCCCTTTTACGCTCCAGTTAAAAATCTCCTGTTGCCAATGACACGTATAGGCTCAAACATCCATTGCCATAAGGGTGTGGACGTCGAGGGACAGGATACTTCATCCGCTTAACCCAACCAATACATCTTTCAACGAGGACAAGAGGACCCCAAACATTACACCCCTCTCCTCCCATCCCTTCAACCCTCTCTCTCTCCCTCCCTCATCCCTCCCACCCTCAACCCTCTCTCACCCTCACGAAACTCCCCGAGAGTCATGCGCTGGTGCATCTCCATTGTTGCCCAAGACATTGTTGTCATCGGGTGCCAGGGAACGTCGTCCACCCTTTTTAACCCTCGTTTAGGGAGATACCCGCGTCCCAGAAATTTTATTCTCCCCTCCCTCCTTATCCCCGCCATCGGCCACCTCATACCCCTCTGCGTGTGTGCGGTGGATGATCGGTGAGGCGGGCAACGAGAGTTTAGATGGGAGGGTAAGTGGGTAGGGGGAAGGGTTTCGTGGCGAGGGGTTGGAGAAAGACTGGGGAGGGGAGGAGGAGGAGCGTAATGGGGGAAGGGGTTCAGGGAGGTCCCAGTCGGCTCGAGTGTTCGGACGGGCCACGCGGTCGATTATAAACCATTTCACAGTCGGGTGGGCGGGTGGCGATGTGGAGAAGAAGGGTGAGGAGGGAGATGTAGCGCAAATAGGAGATGGTGGGGGAATGGAGAGAGGGAGAAAGGGTGTTGAGAGGGGGATGGGACGGATCGGTAGGGACGATGAATACGCTGATGATCCTGAGACATTGTGCGGAGTAGATAAAAAAGAACTGCGTTTCTTAGTGCATTTATTGTTTGCTGTGGGCCCTGCCCCCACGCGCGTCAACTATGCCCTCCGCTCGCTGCAGGGACATCGGCGGTACGCGTCTCGCATTTAGCCTCGATAAGATTAAAGTAATTTTTCGTGATTGCTCTTATGAAGAAGCATATTTTTTGTCCAAAAAATGTGTTTGTCCGACGTACCGTTTCCGAAATATAATTTTTTTAATATTTTAAATAGCCGCCATTGCGTTTATAGACGGGAGATGAAAATAGTTTTTCTAGGGTCTGGTAGAAACAAAATAGCCTTTACCGCATTTGTCTACAACAACATACAGTTGTTGAGATGCAGAGCGTTACAAACAGACGAACGAACGGACAGGCACTTGGGAAATTATAGGATTCGCCAAAATAAACAACGTTCAATTATTCAATTTAATTTTTTAACCTTTTCATTCGGCACTAAAATCATATCGTGGTTTTTATCTCACTAAACATTTTGCAATATTTTTATAATTATCAACTTCCTCATAAGTTACTAATTTTTATGCTTCCTCCAAAAGCAAACCAATAAATTCTCCAGATTGATGGGAGGTAAGAGTTGCAACGTATCAAACTATAACAAAAAACAAAAAAAATCCTATCAAGCTTTGATCCACTTCCAACATTAATATAATTTTGTCAGTGATTGGCAAATCTTAGCGAAGAAATATTTGCTGCATTTCTATTTCCGTAAGACATTCTATTGCACATTAGAACTAAAATCATATATGGACACATATTAGTAACTAATCTAATCGACGGAGGGAGAAAGAGGAATCGATGGAGGGAGAAAGGGAAGTGATGGAGGAAGAAAGGATAAACGATGGAGGGAGAAAGGGGAATCGATGGAGGGAGAAAGGGGAATCGATGGAGGGAGAAAGGGAAGTGATGGAGGAAGAAAGGGAAGTGATGGAGGGAGAAAGGGGAATCAATGGAGGGAGAAAGGGAAGTGATGGAGGAAGAAAGGGAAGTGATGGAGGAAGAAAGGGGAATCGATGGAGGGAGAAAGGGAAGTGATGGAGGAAGAAAGGGAAGTGATGGAGGAAGAAAGGGAAGTGATGGAGGGAGAAAGGGAAATGATGGAGGAAGAAAGGGAAGTGATGGAGGGAGAAAGGGAAATCGATGGAGGGAGAAAGGGAAGTGATGGAGGAAGAAAGGGAAGTAATGGAGGAAGAAAGGGAAGTGATGGAGGGAGAAAGGGAAGTAATGGAGGAAGAAAGGGAAGTGATGGAGGGAGAAAGGGAAATCGATGGAGGGAGAAAGGGAAGTGATGGAGGAAGAAAGGGAAATCGATGGAGGGAGAAAGGGGAATCGATGGAGAGAGAAAGGGGAATCGATGGATGGAGAAAGTGGAATCGATGGAGGGAGAAAGTGGAATCGATGGAGGGAGAAAGGGGAATAAATTGAAGAAGAAAGGGGAATAGATGAAGGGAGGAAGGGAAACTGACAGAGGGAGAAAGGAGAAATTACAGACGAGAGGGTTGGAAGTGACGGGGCTAAAGAGGGGAAGGGAGCGGTGGCAGAGAGGGGAAGTTTTGGATGGGAGAAAGTGGAAGTGATACAGGTAGACAGAAGGTAGTGGAGATTTGAAGGCAATGGAAAGAGAGGAGTGACGGATGGTAAAAATAGGGTGTGTTTGAGGGAAAGGGAATGGAAGAAGGGAGGGGAGAGTTGGAGAGAGGTGTAGGGAGAGAGAAAGATGGAAAGAGAGAAAAGGGATGGATGGAGAGAAAGGGATAGAGCAAAGGAGAGAAAGGAGGAGGGAGAGTTGGAGAAGCAGCAGCGGGAAACGGGAGGAAGGGGTTGTGTGTGCGGGGGAGCGAGCAGGAGAGAGGCATCGTGGTTAAACATGGCGATCCTCCGTGACGTCACCGTGCGCCTGTACCAACGATGATAGGGACGAGACGTGAGGGAGAGAGAGAGAGGGTGTGTGTGTGTGTGTGTGAGAGAGAGAGGCGGTTGATTGATGGCGCCGCCCTCGTCTGCCATAGGATGTCACAGATGCTAGGAGGCCATGCGTGGCAACCAACCGGGACAAGTACACGGCCCGTTCCCGTGCTGTGGAAATGCGGTGTTGGAAATGCACCCGTGGAAAACATTGTAGTCCCCGCGCTCCCCACACAATAGGATTTTTGCTCCGCAAACACCTGCTCGGGCGTGCGGAGACTTTGGGAAACGGCTCATTGGGGATGTGTCGGGAGTCGCGGTGGTACTTCGAATCTCGTTCAATTTCATGGAGATGCTTCGCTTTTGAGGGGTTTGGTTGGCAGATAAAGAAAGAAACCATCGGGTGCGCACGTTAAGGGACTTTAAAACATTTTTTATGCGAGAAAATAGTTCAAGTGCCAAATAAATCAACAGGGTGCGTTTAGTTTACCTAACTGAACTGCATAATATTTAACATAGCACAGCAATGTACAATAGTTCGGTAGTTTAATACAAAGGAAAGAAACCAAACAAAAAATCTCGAGTTGAAGGTTACAGGGTTAAGAGAATCCTATTAAAGTGTTTGCAAAATTATGAATAAATTACGTCGCGTTGAAGTTATTTGCATTAAATCCAAAGACGACGACAAATATTTTTTATTTTAACGTTTAGAAATAATCGGATCGCCAATCTGAAGAGTCGTAGAAACAATTCAAAGCTAAACCTCGGAATATTCCTCATGAAACATTTAACGAAATGAATTTTAAATTTGTCACGGAATTACTTAAGTTTTCTTGGGTATCCTTTTAGGTACTTATCCATTATATAATCATTTAATTATTAAACTCGTTCATATCATTTACGATGTGAAGTATCCCACAAGGCAATAGTTTTACGTGAATAGAACAGTTACTATACAGATTATTTAACTGCAAATGTATAACAGTAAGTGTATGATAAATATTAGTCCGTGTTTATTTTACTAGAATTTTGTGAATTAATTCGCATAAAATTTAAATGTGAATGTTATAATTTAATGTCGGCATAACTTGTCAATGTGAAACCTGTAAAGTTGGGCACTTGTCCAAGTTGAAAATTTTAGTAACCGTAGTAAGCCTATTAATTTACTTATGTCTGATCCTCCAACTTCGACTCCTGTGTAACTTGGCCACCCTCTTGCAATGATGGAATAGAAAGTATGTAAAGTAATGAAAACGAAAGAAAATAGATAAGTAAATAACTTAACTGCTCTATGCGTGGATTAAAAAGCAGATGGTACAATATTGATAGAAAAATTTAAGATCCATGAGAATTTTTGCGGTAGCTTGGAATGTATCGATGGGTTTACCGAGTCTGCGGTTATGACGCTAAAACATGAGCACGTGTTATAAACGTGCTAAAGCGCGAGAGTACCTGTGCGTGCACATACGTGAAGGTCCGTGTGCGTTTGTGCGTGATACGTGTGTATGTGTGTAGTGAGCGTGTGTGTGTAGCGAGCGAGTGTGAGAATGCGTGTGTGTGTGCGAAAGTTAGTACGCGAGTGGAAGATGTACGTGATTGAACGTGTGTGTGTGTGACATAGAGCACGAGTGCACATGAGCAAGCGGGCGTGTGTAACTATGTGGGAGTGAGTGAGTACCTGATTTTTTCATCTGTTTGTTGTTATTAATTTTTTTATTTTTAGGTTTTTTGGTAATTTAATTATCCTGATAGATAGTACCTGTGCCCAAGAAAGTACAGGAGATTTCAAGCTTGAAGAAAGGATTTTACGTAAAACTGTAAATGGGCTGATGATCCAGTACTTTTCGCAAGAAAGGAAAAGGAGCTCCAGAAAATAGACGGATAATAACAGATGGAAAATACGGACAGGAAGTAAATAAAGAAAAATCCAAGGTCATGCGAATGTTGGGTAAATGAGAAACCTGGAAGTGCTGGAAATCCATTAGAAGAAGTTTCAGAATACAAATATCTTGAAAGCATAATCACGATAGAAGCAAAATGTGCCGATTAAATAAGGACTATAAAAGCAAAAGCATAGGTCACTTTCAGAAGAAATAAATTTCTATTAACTGGAAACATAAAGGAATGTATACGCAAGAAATTCATAATACTCTATACATGGAGCATCGCTTTGTATGGAGCAGAATCATGGACACTCAGGATATATTATAAAATAATATGGACAAGAAATGAAGAAGAATGCTGAGGATAAAATGGGCAGGTTGGATGAAAAACGAGAAAATACAAAGTAGGAGAAAACAAACAGCATACAGACAGCAAGAAAATGGGAGGCGAACTGGATGGGACATTACCTGAGGAGAGAGAACACGATTTGATGGATGTTTGATGGAGAAAGTGAAAGAGGAAGGAAAAGGTTTCAGATGATAGATGACTTTATGGGGAAGAGAAGAAATGAAGCAGATTGCGGAAAGCAGTAGTATTAGGAGAAACAGGTTTAAGCAAGAATAATCATGGACCTAGGGAGTCTACCAATGGTGATAATTTCTTTGAGCTCATTGTGTTATTGAAAAGTTTCAGCCAACATTCAAGAAATTTGGGGAAGAAAATGGTTGACAAGTGTCACACTGAAAGTTTAAATTTGTAATAACAGTATCTATTATAACATTTCTATTTTTTAGTACATTAATGCTACTACTAACGCTTTTTATGTATAAACAACATAGGAAAAATAATGGTTAATACTAAATACTACAACCTGAAACATATTTTGATAATTAAGCATCTTTTTTATTAACATTTCATATATTTAGTATTATGTGGCAAATATGGTGATCCGTTCGCCACGCTTGTGGCGGTCCTCGATATCCTATTGGACTACGCTGCTTTACAGCAAATAGATGAAGAGAAGAAATGCTAAGAAGACAGAGTTGTAGGGTAGAAATGTAAAGAAGATACAGGTGTTGAAGAGGTGATTCATTCTCTTCATTAGAATATTCCGAATGGTGTATGTTGATGAGATGGGAAATGTTGATGATGCACTATTTGCCAAAGATTTAAGTGCCTACCACGAAAAAATCTGCATAATACCGAAGGGAAACCTCATTAAAGATGACATAGTTCATGAAGAAAATTTGACCCTAACCCATAAAGATGCTTTTCTATATGTAACACAATTACTTAAGTGCTTCTCGACACATCTACCTTACCTTATGGATGATTTTTTTCATTCATTCGTACAACAGAATTGAGGCACATTGAGGTTCTGCAAAGATAACAACACGGCAGACAAAAATCAGTGAGCATTTTGCTCAGAATAACGGACATAATCTTAGTAAGTCTCAATGCAAACAAACGCCTTTTTCCTAAAAAAAGCTCATGTAACTTTGGTTCATAATAGTCAACATTAACATCAAATGTTTGCGTAATATTATTTTTTTATTCCCGCCCTGAAATCCCATTTTTATTGCCGCCCTGAAATCTCGCCGCCTGTAGGCCATTGCCTACTTTGGTCTTATTTCAAATCCGCTACTGGTGCAAATACCTCAATCCCATTTATTTAAGAAATATATATTTAATGTTAAGTAAAATCTGGACACAAAAATGGGATTTTAACACTTGATCTTGTATGTTGGCAGTCTGGTTAAGTTGGCTACATTTACGCAGAACTACGGGTTGGCCAACATGTACAGGTTTCACTGTATTACATTTGGTGCGAAATCTTACCACTGGATATGAGTAAGAATGTACGTACAGCCAGACCCCGATTTAGCGCTCCCCCTATAGTATAGTGCCAACCCCGCACACCACCCATGAATCTTTGTGACAGAACTTCCATATTATGATTACATAAAGCAAGCATATACCTCGATTTACCGCCACCCTCGCTATAGCGCCAATGCCAGTGATGGACACACTGTAGCGCTAAATCGGGGTTTGACTGTACATAAAATATACGGAAACTTTGCTATAAGACACGGCCAATTCGTAACACGTTCACACGCCATTCATGCAAGCGGAAACAATCTCAAACCACTATTGGTTTAATCTTCCCTCAACTTCAACTCACTGTACTTCCACGAAGCTCGTCTGATATTTATCGAATTATCTATCTTGAAACGACTCAAACCATAAGACCCCATCTGACGTGTGCGGCAATCAGTTTCTGCAGCAGCTTCGTGTTCTTTTTTCCTTTTCATTTCTCAAACCTTGCGGATGCCGCAGATCCCGACCGCATTATACCCGTCCCCCTTTATGTCGCCCGGCATTGCACTGCTCTCCGCGGGGTGCCGGTACTTACACAGCAGGGGAGAGGAGAATGGCAGGGGGTGCTCGCTCGCTTTTCCTGAGCCGTGTAGAACAAGGGTCTACTTTTCACACCCTTTACTCATCCTCTTTTGTTATTCATCCTCTTGTCGCTCATAGAAACTCTGCACGCTTGTTCCGAAGAATGATTGCAACTAGAACGTCAATTGTATATTTTTATCCATTTTATCCTCATTCCTATTCAGTTTCTTGAAGTTCTGTAGTTTGACTATTTGCCGTATTCCTTAATGCCAGAGTTATAACGGCATATGATTTAGGTCAAATAATTTATGCCGCACATACAATTTACTCGCTCGAAATAAAATATATAGGTATTAAGTGAAGATACCTATCTGGAAGAAAGAGTGAACAATTTTATTTCATGAACATTTTAATAAAATTTTTACTACAGTTGCAAACAATTAGTGGCGTTCCGTTCCCTGCCTTTAAATAAATGCACTGTTAAGACTATTTAATAAGCATACTGGATATATACCTAAACATTACCATACTCACTTTAAATGCATTAAGTATGAAGAATTTTGAAAGTTTTTAAATAATTATATCATCAAGCTTAATAATTTCAAAAATATCTTCTCTACAATTCTTCCTACTAATAAAAGATATCGTTATTTAAGGTGGTGTTATGTAAACCTGCAATTTTTTGGTTAATTGTATCTGTTCAATTTAATTTAATAAGTTAATAGCAGGGCCCTGCGAAGCTTCAAGATTCAGTTTGATTCCGAATCGGAAATGCGAATTTGATTCGATTCGCTAGTTCGAACTCCGATTCGATATTTTTTAATCTAAATTACTTCCGGTAAACAACTTTACAATGTCTTATCGCATAGCGTCGCATGAGACGAGCATGAAGATGTTTACAAAAATTATTGTTTTAATCTCCTGTCAATTTTTTAACGGACAAAGTCAAGGCATGTAGTTTTGCAATAACTATTCTTGTGAAGACAAAATAATGTGAGGACTAAGGGTGTAATTTCGTTGAAATGGAACACAGTATACTGTAGAATTTGGTAGTATTGTAAGGCTTCGTTTTGCTGTAAGGCCTGTTTAATGTTTATTTAGCTTAGTTAAGTTTAGTTTTAAACTCCATGTCGAGTTTGTGTGCTGCAGATATGGTTAACTTTGTCCAGTAATAGATGTAAGAATAGGCGTGATTTTGTTCCTAAGCTTAATTAGTTTATGAAAGGAAATTGTGTATTCGGCAATAATGTTTGTAGTTTTATTTTAAATTAATTATTTCAATGGACTTTTCTGTTAAGAGCGATTGCATTCTTAAAATCTAAATAGTGGCGTTGCTAGAAATTTAGTTTTGGAGAGGGTGGGGAGGGAGGGAAGGGAATACTTAAACACATTATCATCTGAGCACTTCAACAGGAAATTATCGAGCTCGTCTTATGACTGAAAAAAATTCAAGAACAAGCAATTTAAAATGACTTGCCTCAGGTATCTTCAATAGCCACAACAAGGTTTTTTTAAAACTTTATTGTGGCTATTGGAAATACCTGAGGCAAGTATTTTTTTAATTGATTGTTCTTGAATCTGAGTGCTTATTTATTGATCTATCTGCAAGAACCTTCGTGTAATGATAGAATGTAATTAATAATGGTACGGATTCTAATTTGGACACCTTCGATCCACCTTATTTTCATCTGACTCTCGCATACTCTATAGTTTGTTAAGTTTGTTTATTTGTACGGCATTTCCGGCTAATCAACCTCTTGGATTATTATAGCCATAGTACTATTTAAGATTATCACTGATCTTGGGGGTGGCAAATGTCCGGTTGCCACACCCCTGGCTGCGCTTTTGCTATAATTTAATCGATTCGATTTGATTCGAATATTTAGGGATGATTCGATTTGTGATTTGATTCGAAAAAATTTGTGATTCGCAGGACTCTAGTTAATAGATGAGTTGCATGGGTATTTTCTGGGAATAAACTATATAAAATTATATTTAACACGAAGGGGTACTTTACGTAAGGATGAGTCGTGGAATTGAAGTTTCAGCTGCCATATAAAGTGGTTAAAAAATAATGCCGATATCTAGCCAAAAAGTTAGGAAGTAAATTACTGGGTTATATTTTTTCACATTCGATGACCGTATGTCAGTGGCAGATCTAAGGAGAGAGCGATCACCCCCCTCTTGGATGTCCCCATTGGCCATCAGCGGATTCCTTCGTAAACTCATTTCGCGCAAAACTGATTGATTCTGCGTTGCAGATTAGATCCATGGAGCAAGGGAAAAATTCTGGCCGAAGCAGGGATTTTCAGAATAAAGGGTCGTCGGAAATGGCAGATTCAAAAGGGGGTGGAGTGATTGGGACTATCACTCCATCCTCTTTATTATTATTCAATTCAATATTCTAATTGGAAACCGTTAACATTAATAAATTTAAAAGAAAATTTAAATAAAATTTGACCACATCTGATAATTAAGAAAAATTTTGTGTCCACTCTGAAAACGTTTGTAATTGGGAAATCGAATTCAGGCAATGCTGAATTATGAAAAATCGGAAAATCATCATACAGTTAAATCTTTCTTTGCTACAGCGATAAATATGAAGAGTTATGTGTTTTTAACATGCAATGGTATGAAAATTATAATCCAAGATTTACAGCTCGGTTTCACTTTTATCGATTTTGCATACTCGAAATATATCGTAGCATAAAACCAACCCCGCTCTCAGCTGTTTTTTTATTGGAGAAGTCACGGGGAGTTCGTGAAATTAAACACTCCCTCATTCCATTGCGTCCTTAGGAAACGGGGATAAAAAAATCCGATCACTAATTTCCATATTGGCTGAAAGCGTGCGACTCATACTAATTTGAAAAATTTCCCGAGATCTCGAAGTGCACGTGGAAGCCATTATTCCCACCCGACAATAATAAAGCCAGTCCGCGCCAATGAAAACTCCCTTAAAAAGCCTATCATTGCCAACGGAGCGCGACAAATGACTGCGAATCGACGAAAAAAAAATAGTTAAGGTCTCAGAAATGGAAAGAAGAGGCCGCCTTACGCATTAATGAGGGTAATCCTTTCTTCTACGCCGAAATTTGGACACGGTAGATGGATAGCAGGTGAAAACATATTCTCGGATGCGTCGCAAAAAATATACTAACGTTAAAGGAACTTGCTGCAGTTATTCGATGCGACCATTATGCAGATTTTAACATCCCTCGTCCTAAAGCAACAACAAAAAACACGCATTGAAACTTAGAATTATATGGGTCATAACATCGGCCACTTCCGGCGCGCGGAGGATGAAGCGAATATACTTAGTACATTATAAGCGTATGCTTTTAGGTAAAGACGTGCGCGTGTGGCACGCCCGGAGGGTTCCATATTGAAATTCGTCCTTCCATGGGACTAACCAGCGACTATTAGATGAAACTGTATCCAAGGTCTCGCAACAGGGCAACGGCGGCTTAAATTGCCTTTTTTTTATCGCCGCTTAGCTAGTTAAAAGCTCGTTTCGGAGGGCATAATGGTTTGAAATTGAGGGAAAACACGGATTCGTGAAACGCATCGTGAATGATTGGGATAATCAATCGGCCCCGTTTAGGACCTCTTCCGTGCCATTTAAAATTCCGGGGTGGGAGAGATCGGCAGCTGAGCGAAAACTTAACGATCCTTTGATCAGCGGGACTGACAACTGTGAAAATACAAACCAGAAGACTTATCTTTTGTTTTTTTTTGGGTAAAAATGAGAGGTAGGTTTAAGGTAAAGAATCTCGTCATAAAATTAGAAGGAAAATTTTGGGGGATTTTCTCGAAGTACTGACTGTGAGTGGGATGTTTAAGGTTTTGCATTAGAACGTGGGATTGATACGGAGTTGTTTCGCTAGTCTATGATCCACTTTATGACCATGGCACAATGAACTGGAAAACATATTGCGGCTCCTTTTTTTCGAATGTTGCAAAGAAATTGGCTATATATGTTCAGCATTTTTTCGATAGAGAATAATCAGCTGTCTTTATGACTAATATCAAATTGAAAAAATAGGTATCTCCGGTAGCAATAAAAAGGTTATGAAAACCAGATGAGCATGATTAGGACTAAATACTGGTGAATAAGCACTGATGACGGCAGCTTCGTAGCCGAAATGGTTATCTGGTTTTGGTAACTTTTTATGGCTTTTGGGTGTACCTATTGTGCCTAGTCAGTATTTTAATAAATATTGCATAAAATACATATTACATGCATTAAAAATTCATTTTAGATTTTGGGGATAACTAGGATTTTTATTATATATATATATATATATATATATATATATATATATATATATATATATATATATATACGTTACTCTTTCGCTGAAGAAGGGCATAGGCCCGATAAGCTTGCGTGTGTTTTTGTGTTCGTGTGTTTTACGTGTCTCTTCGACGCCCCCAGCAGCCTGCCAGCTTGGTCCTCAACTTGGTAAGTGTCCGCTGGGCTTCCCTCAACACCTTGTTGCCACCCTCATCACTACCTTTTCTTTTCCTTTAGTTAATATATATATATATATATATATATATATATTGAAGAAATTAAAACCAGTATCAAGGTTACCTTGGATAAAGAGATTGGAAAACAAGAGAAGAATATCAGAAAACCATGGATCACTAAGAAAATGCTGGAGAAAATGGATGAGACGACAATGGAAAAACGTTAACAGTGAAGAAGGTAGAGCCAACTATAGTCGTATAAACAATGAGTTGAGAAGGGAAACAGATAAAGCTAAAGAAAATTGGATAAAATAAAAATGTGATGAAGTACAACAAATGGAGAAGTTAGGAATGTACGATATGATGGATGCCAGGGCACTGGAATTAGAAGATAATGGAATTCGTGATAAAGGAATTATGAATACGGATGGGAAGATAGTCTCAGAAACAAAGGATGTAGCACAGGTATGGGGAAAATACATTAAGGAACTATACAGCAAGCAGGCAGGATCGGCAAAAATAGAACTGGAAGATGAGGAAAACATTGAACTGCCTTCTGGTATAAAATGGGATAGAGGTCCCTAGGTAGACACTTATTAAAGTTAAAACTGTATTTCTCCCTTGCAATTAGAGTTCAGTTCATTAATATACTTTATAGAATGATAATATAAAATGCTTCTTCAATGTTCAGCATTTTATATTATCATCTTAAAAATTGTGACAAGTTTTCCACAATACAAAATGGATAGTTGTCAATATGCCAGTTATATAAAACATATTCAACCATCATTTAAAGAGATTTAAGGATTTTGGTTAGGACAAAATGTTGTTCAAGATATTTGCTGAGCCGTTTTAAGCCTCGTGTAGAGATACTGATTCCAGTTTTCTTATTGAATTCATAGACCTTTAGAATATCAATGAACTGAACTCTAATTGCAAGGGGGGAATACAGCTTGAACATTAATAAGTGTCTACCAAGGGACCTCTATCCTATTGAAACATTGAAGAAGACAACTTCGGACCAAGTATTATGGAGAGCGACGTAGAAAAAGCGATAGTGGAACTAAAGAAAGGGAAAGTCACAGGCAGCGATGAAATATCGGTTGAGGTACTTAAAGTCATGGGATCAGAAGGACTAAAAGCGATCACGAAATTAGTTAATAAGACACGGGAGAGAGGCCTCGGGATTTCCTAGAAGTAACAATGATCCCCCTAATGAAGAAGCCAAAGGCAATGCGGTGTAAAGACTACAGAACGATAAGCCCTCTGTCACACACTTCGAAGATCATCACGAGGGTTCTTAATAAAAGGCTGGAAAAAATGCAGAATAAATGCTAGGGGAAGATCAATTCTGTTTTAGAAAATGACGAGGAATTAGAGATGCTATAGGGGTAGTTATAATCATATCAGAAAGGGCAATAGAGTACAGTCAAGATTTCTGCGTATGTTTCGTAGACTGGCAGAAGGCCTTTGATAGAGTAAATTGGGTAATGTTGATGAATATATAAAAAGATATAGGTGTAGACTGGAAAGACAGGAGACTGATCAGGAATCTATATGTGAATCAAGTTGTAAAGGTCAGGTTGGAGAATGCGGACACCTGCGGAGTAAATATCGCCGACCCTATTCAATATAAATATATGGAGAAAATGTAATGCAAAAAGCGTTAGAAGGCACAGGGGATTTCTAAATTGGAGGAAGGATTATAAGAACAGTAAAATACGCAGATGATCAAGTACTTCTAGCTAGAAAGAAAGAGAAACTCCGGAAAATGATAAATTTACTAGGAATAACAGGTAGAAAATACGGTATGGAAATAAATACAGAAAAATCCAAGGTCATTCGAATATTGGGCAAAGAAAAAAATCTGAACATAAGTATTGAAGCCTTTTGAACAAGCGTCAGACTATAAATACCTTGGGAATAACTTTGAAACAGAAAAAATTCTGCTATGACCGGGAATCGAACCCGGGTCTTCCACTTGCCGGTCGGATATTCTACCAATGCACTACCGTAGCAAATAATCTTTCCTGTTTCTGAATGCGGGTGTTTTTCTTAGTTGGATCTGGGCTAGCCAAGCTAGTATCAACCTTGGAGGACTCTTGTAGGACGTCCGTTGGGGCTGGTTGATACTAGCTTGGCTAGCCCGGACCCAACTAAGAAAAACACCCGCATTCAGAAACAGGAAAGATTATCTGCTACGGTAATTCAGTGGTAGAATATCCGCTCGGTAAGTGGAAGAGCCGGGTTCCATTCCCGGTCATAGCAGAATTTCTTCTGTTTTAAAGTTATTCCCAAAATTACAGCTTATGCCATTCTGCATAGTTTCCTATTATTCCATCAATTTCTATAAATACCTTGGGAGAATCATAACAAGAGAAGGAAAATGTACGGATGAGATCAGGACTAGAATAGGAAAAGCAAAAGTGGCTTTCAGAAGAAAGAAACACCTACTTACGGAATATGAGGGAAGATATCAGAAACATGGACGCTAAGGAAAAATGACATCAAATACTAGGAAAACTTTGAAATGTGGACTTGGAGGAGAATGCTGAAGATAAAATGGACAGATAGGTTGAAAAACGATGATGTGCTACGAAGAGTAGGAGAAAAGCAAATGATATACAGACTATTAGAAAGAGGAAGGCAAACCAGGTTGGACATTACCTGAGAGAGTGTGATTAAAGACGTGTTAAAAGGAAAACTAGATGGAAAAGGTGAAAGAGGAAGGAAAAGGTTTCAGCTGATAGACGATTTGAAAGGGAAAGAGAGTCATCAAGATATGAAGAGGACAGCGGAAAATAGGAGTATATGGAGAACCAGGTTTAACCATGAATAATCACGGACCTGTCTACGGACACGCTACCTATGATGATGATAATATTGTTATCCAAAAACCGAATATATATATAATTTAATATCGAAATTGCAAATTTGAATTGCTACATCACAAAATAAATTAGTTTTGCGCATAAAGAATTTTCTAAAAAATGTTCTTTTATATTTATTCTTTATTGAAGCTGGAGGGAAATAGCTTCAACCCATTCCACGTAGCTCATCTCATTAGCATTGACACGAACGCTTCAAAATTCCGTAAATCAAAATTGGAAAAAATCTTCAATTCCAGAGCATATTTAATTCGCCGGTGGATGAATTTTACTGTTAGAATTCTTATTGTACCACTTATAATAATATATATGATCTGTTATCCGGCTCATTAAAATATGCTTACCAAAATATGTTTTTGCAATACTAACCATATTACACAATAGGAACAATATTTATAGCTGCTCAGGTTTCAGTATTGAACAAGATGATCCAAACAGAACTTATGATGCCTACATTCCATTTAATCATTTATTTAATACTTGTATTGGCTTTAATAGCTATAAAGTCATCGCGGATATGTAGCTCTTTGTGTATTTGTGAGGCAAAAATAACGCGTGTACGTATTAGAATATATTGAATCTGAGTCCAACAATAGTTATTGCTATGGCAATACTCTCGTAATGAGTGATAAAACTGCAAAATCGCCAATATTTACGCAAAATTCTAAGAAATACAATTGGTAAGCAAAATTCTACGATAAAAATTAAAATTTTCATTTTTTTCCTCAGAGAATAGTACAAAACTTGCTCCGATATTACAATTCTAAGATATTTTAATGTGCAAGAGAAAATTACCCTGCACGATGAATTTGAGATTTCTCATGTAAATCAAATGGAGGGATAGTTCCTGGAATCGAACCCGGGACTTCAATCTTCGCAACAAAAACTATCCTAGAGAGCTTGACCCATGCAGCAAGAGATTTCCACCAAGGTTCATGGAAATCAGTTTATTGGTTCAAAAGTTAATAGGGGGAAAGACAGACACAACGACAAAACTATAAGCCTATTTCCATTCTGGAAAGTAGGCTAAAAATATTAAGTACGCATTTTGATCTCCAATTTCGCGCTATATCTGAATATTATGACGGTTAGAGAAGCGTCGTCAACATTTGTTCCTCAAAAATAAAAAAATCGCAAAACCCGATAGTTAATAAAATATTCTTGCAATATTCTTTCGCGCTCAAGGCACAGGATATACGTACGTAAACGAAATCTCTCATGGAAGTTTCTATCGATTAAGCGGTATCGTAGAGGACAGGAACGTAAGGATTTTGGCATGGTTTTAGCGTCTTCCGTCGTCCCGATAGGAATAATTTGGCCAGGGCTAAATGGAGCACGTGCTAATCACTCTCCGAAACGTATAATTATAATTTCTTAAAAGCCTTCAGTACATCTAAAAAATGCACATTCCTTCATTTACCATTCCTCTCTTTGGGTAGGGCAGACTTAGAGAGAGAGAGAAAGAGAGAGAGAGAGAGAGAGAGAGAGAGAGAGAGAGAGAGAGAGAGAGAGAGAGAGAGAGAGATGGAGAGGAAGAGGTGGAAAATGGAGGGAGAAAGAGGGGGAGCGAAAGAGAGAGAAGCGGACAACGAGCGATACTGCCCCAGGGGTCCAAATGAGAAGGGTGGGTGTTGGGTTTCGGCCGCAGACACCCATCACCTGCGGAAGGAAATGGAGGGATGAGAGGAAGGGGCAAATATTGAGTGGAGGAAAAAATAGAAAAAAAATTCGTAATAGATTCTTCAAACTACTCATGGAGGATGATATACTAAAGGTAGAAGAATAGGAACTACCGTGGATATGCAACTGGAGTAAGCTACCTGAGAGTTAGAGCTTTTTATTTGTATAATTAACCACTTCGTGCGTTTTTTATCGGATGAATGATAAAAGTAGTTACTTTAGCCGTAAAATATTCAGGGAAATCCTTTTAGTTACGACGTAATCTTCCGCCATAGGCCTTTGATTTTAAACAGAAAAATTCTGAGAATGACACTAGAAAAGATAATTGGATATAAAGTTGATTATTTTTTTGCGGGGAGTCGCTGAAATCGTATCTGTAGATGCATCTTCTAAAAAATTGTTCGATTTTAGTATCAGTTGGTTTAGCAACTCTCCAAAATACTCATAGAAACTTCAATCTTGGGATAAATTTTGGTAACTTAATGAGATTAACGTATTTATTGAATATTTCTGTTGATGGATTGGAACGTCACATATTTAAAACTTCTTACTCTCTATCCAGTGCCATAATTGATCAGAGGCTACACGGTCACAACGTTGCGAATTATAAATGAGTTTCCTTTGCGATATTCATTCAGCAAAGACTGATAATATCAAGAAAATTAATCAACAACGCAACAAATATGTGCATGAAGATATTAGGTGTTATTGAGCAGCTTCGACATCAATGGCAAATGCGTTTTTATCGATGCCGACTTGCTGTGAGTTGATTTCGAAATGGCTAAGTAACTCTAGATGGGACAGTGTTTGTCCCATTATGGGCGACAGTGGGGAGCACTTAAAAATAAACTATCATTACGAAGGCCATTGCTCCATTTGTGTACCGTGAAACACGGTGGTAGCGGTGATTTGTGTTTACGTTGCTTTAAATGTGATTGACAAATATGCCTTTCGGACTAATGACTCTTCTACTGTCGAGTTCATGATGCTCTTGTTCAGTTTGTTCGTTTTCCTTAGATAACTGCTTCATGTAAAAATTAATAATAACACACATACACAGGGAATTTTGAAGCTCTTTCATTAATCTGACATACGATATACTGAGGCTCCTATCGACACATTTTATATAACTAGGTATCCGTGATAGGAATATGACACTTATTAACGTTTTGCATATAAGATGAATCTAATTATGTAGAATTTTATATATTTTAAAATAAAATTTAATAGTTCTTGAACTACTCATGGAACGAACGCTATTTTAATAGCTATAATTTTCTCAAAACGACTTATTATAGTTAAGTGGGCAATTTAGAAAAAAACTCCCCTTTAATCGCAGCACAAGCTCTTGGAAATCAGAATAAATTTATAAATATAAGCATAATTTAATCTAAATCTAGAATTTTCTGTGACGCATGTAGAAATAAATATAAAATATAGTTGCTTTTGAAATAATGGTAAGATTCATTCTTCAACTGGCAGTATGGTTGTCACCTTTCAAGCAAGCAAAGTTGGGACAAAAAAACTCTAGTTAATACCTTAAACTAAATTTTTAAACTAAAGAAATATAATAAACATCACATATAAACAAAATTATTTTTATTTAAACTATTTATGACATATACATATAGGTATAATTATATTTATAAAAAACAAAAAATATTAAAAATAATCACAGTACTTCAATAATTTAAATGGCAGAAATTTATGTAGATACTTATAACAATAAAAAGCTCAATAAACATACAAAACGTCACCGCTGCAAACACGCAGTAATACTGCTTGACTCAAGGTATACGGAAAAAGGCATGCATTTTGCGATGACACCTGAAAACCTAGAAGAAATACGCGTCTTTTTCCACACTCAACTAAGAGTAGGTTTTTCCCTACAAATTACCAACATTGTAACATTGTACAACAATGTTGGTAATTACTATGTTTGATATTTTATGTACAATTTTTACATAAAATATCAGAGTCAAGTGTTATTTAAGAATTATAGTTATCCGAGAAAAAAGTTATCAAAGAAAGGAAAAGCGGGACATTCTATATTCAAAGCGGGACACGGGACAAATTTATAAAAGGCGGGACAATCCCGCTATAAGCGGGACGGATGGCAACCCCAATTGGAAACGAAGTGATTTACATTAATTTGCTTGTATTTGAAAATGCCAAACAGTTTTTACCTATATGATAGAAAAATATTAATAATAAATACGCCATATTAATTGCAGTTGTGGACACAATTTCTCGCAGATGAAAGCAAATTCAAGGATAGAGCCTTTACGCACGAGACGGCGAAAGCAGCCCAAAAATGCAGTCGTTCCGCTGACATTTTAATTTAGAGAATTTTCCGAATGCAATGGATGTGATGCCTTTCAATTAACGGCGAGGAAAAAAGGCATCCTTAGAACTCGTAAAAATTGCATTCTCGTAGTTTGGGTTTACGCACGTCACTCACTCATGAAGGTTTACCCCCAAAAACAATCGCGAGAACCGAACATTTTTGCTCTCGAGGAATCCTGTTCAAGCAGCTGCGTACTCATAAGAGAAAATGAATCGGCTATGAAATTACGCAAAATTTCGTGGAATGCGGCAATGACCTTTCTTTCGAAGGAGGAAGAAATTATTCCGGTAAAAAGGGGATGTGAGGAGCGAAGGGGAACTAAACCCCGTTCGGGAAACAGCGAAAGAGATGTCATTCACGCCGAAACAAAAAAAAAACGTTAAATTTACGACCAGACTTTGCCAAAAAATAAAAACACTGGCTTCGGTTTGCTTGAGACATCAGCCGAAAAGTAATTTTACTTTTTCTTCCAAATTTTGGAGAAGAGCCTGTAATTTCGAATGGTCGACTTTGCGAAGCGTAATTACTGCCCTCTACTGACTCCAAAACAAATGCAATGATGGAACCGCTCCTTAAAAAAAACTTGACGCTACGGATTTTTTCCATGGAACCTTAACATCCAAAAACCAACAGAGCAGTAAAATTTAATAAGATAAGGTTTTCAACTCGAAGTTTTTAGGAGTTACCCGAAATAAGGCATATTAGAGATAAGCCGTGAAGACAATGAGTTAGGTTAAGGTTTTTTTTTCTACGGACGAAATAACGGTTGTCCTTTTACTGTCTAAAAAATTCAAACGAGTTGTTTACTCCTGTGCAAAATCGTTAGCTAGCAAATTTTCATTTTTACTTTCTCATTTACGTAGTATATTGAGAAAGTAGGTATTGTTATCGTGAAAAAATTCGACTTCGAGATTTTGATGGAAATACACGTTTTAGGTGTCCCTGCGTCCATAAAAGTGGTTTTCGCCATGCCGTCTGTCGGCCTGTTCGTTGTTCTAAGACCCAAACGCCTACATAAAATCGAATAATATTTCATATTTGTGCAATATACCATCTTTTTCAAATCCTTTTTTCATAAAAATGATATTTCTGAAAAACTAAGGGTAGTTTATTCTTAACGATTTTTAGAAATATTTGATTTACTCAAAAATGGCTGTATGGAATTTGTTTAAAATCCATTCAGTTGTAGAGACTGATGTTATAAATAATAATACATTAGTCATATTTCTAAAAAAATCACCATACGGCGTCCAGTGGTATTACAATGTACGATAAGCTACCTTACCCAAGCCCTATGACGTCACGCCTCCGCCGCGGTCCACTCAAAATCTTTCTAAAGCTTAGACGGTTAAACTAAATCGAATGATATCCCATTTTTGTGGATAATATCATTCATAATAGACATTCCAAAGAGATGATATTGCGCAACAATTAAGGGTACTTTATTCTAGGATATTTTGAAACAAAATTCGATTTACTCAAAAATGGCTATACGTATTTTGATTATAATCATCCAATCGCACAGCCTGATGTCACAAATAATACTTACTAAGCTCTAAGTCCCAAAAAATTACTAAATATCGATCAGTGGCATTAAAATATACACTAACTACGTTTAACTTTGATTTATAAGCTTTTTCATTTATAAAAGTACACAGTCGACCAAAGGTATATACGTATATGAGAAAGTTTGTGCAATGTATATTGCGCCGTTTATTTCTTTTATAAACGTACACAGTCGACCAAACGTATATACGTATATGAGCAAGTTTGTGCAATTTTACTTAATCAATTGTTTTTAAAACTTTAAATGAACTAATTTTAAACAAATTATTTCAGTAGAGAGAACTGGTGAAAATATAATTTTTTATAGCTTGTAATATCCGCTTGAAAACCAACAATATTTAGAAACATATCGTGATATACCTTCTCAGTCGATAAGCTGGCATTAAGTGGTAAAAGTGACATTTATCTTGAGAAATTTTACCGAATCACCTTGTGGAATATTCGTCCATTTAAAAGTATGCTTTTATTTACATCGTTGTTGTGGAAAACGAACCGTAAATTGCCATAAAAATGTTACAAGATTTGTAAATCAACGGAAGATGAAAAAGCGAGATTACAAGGTTACATCTTTTTCCATGTAGTATACCCAGTATCATTGGTGAACAGAAAGAAGCAAAATGCAACATTTGCTCAATAGCTTAAAAAATACATTCCAATGAAATCAAACGAAGTGAATGGAAGTGTATTTTCAAAGAATATTTTACTAAGTTACTCAACATTAGTTTCTTAGAAAATACATTCTAACAGTGAAGGGAGGTACTCTCTTTAAGTAAGAGAAGCAAAAATTAAAACAAGTGTGAAAATGCATTAGGCAATTTTTAAATTTTATTTATGGAATTCAAAGTAAATTCAGCTAAAGGATTTTCAAAACATCCTTAATGGCTCAAACAATAGAATAAAACATTCAATGGCTGACGGTAACACCAATCATCTGCTCTTTCAAATATTTGATTTGCTTCGTCACAAAATTTTGCAAGGAACTCTCACTAACTAACGAAGTGAACATCAGAAGTAAAAATAGCGACCCAATCATAAGCTGGAGTCTTTACGACAGCAAACCTCCTAAAATTAGATGACATTTGTTTTCATTGGTAAAAGTAAGGAGAAAAACGAGGAATCATTCTAAAAGGAGGACATGGGATACAATCTGAAAGAGTATCACGAAAGGGATAGTAAATTTCTCCGCGTTAAAAATTGTTTTGATTTGAATTTTAGTACAAATAAAAATAATTTAATTTCTTGAAAATATTACCCTCATGCGCATATTCTGAGGTCCTTTTGAAAGCCACCGTCCATCCAAAATGAGAAAATGGTTTCTGCAAGTGATGTCTTCGTCCAAGTTTGGGAGCGAAAGCGTCCAAACATAAACCGCATATGCAGGATGAAAAATTCACGATAAACGATAAAAATCGAACGGAACCGTAAAACCTTTCTGACCTAAAGAAAATTACTACTATCGCAAAAGGAAATCTTTCAGAAAGGTCAATTTTACGCACAAAACGTCTTTCGCCTTCGACAAAATGCGATCCAATTTCGAAGGAAATACTCTCGAATAAGATAAAAATATTTTGTGTTTCGTGAACAGCCAATATCTCGATTTACAGACATTTCTGTTGGATGGTCTAACACGATGGGAGTCGCTTTCTCTCTCTTTCACGATCCAATCATCCTAGAGTTCATATTTATTCATTCGCATTCGTTTAGCGTAGCTGAAAGTCTTTCCCGCTCAGTCCGAAGGGAGTGGGGAGAATGAGAGAGGGGGAGAGGAGTGGGAAGGGAGGAGTAGACCTCTTTTTTTTAAGTGGCGGTCTACGACGAATTCGCCGCAAATGTATTCATTCTCTTCTCGTTTTAACCTATCCTCGAATCGTATTCACAGGAAAGACACTATTAGAGAAATGAAGCGACATCTGCCACGGATAGTTTTAAAGCATTAGAGGGGATAAAAAATATGCAAGGAGCGAAAGAGTTATCCCATTGAAGAATATTCTGCCAAATGGCCAGTCGTGTTCTTTTTCTCATCATTAAGAAGATCCGAAAATTTTAAAAATGATATCGGAGAGGTCAATTAGGGGAATAGATGTAGATTATACGCGCATCAACGCCTAGTGCGAATTTTTGCACCTTTTCTAAACACCTGAGCAGACAGAACTTCCAAGCATCACATTACAGCGTTTTTATTTGAAAATTTCCCATACTAGGATATGAAGCAGAGTAATTTACCTTGAATGTAATACTATTAGCGTAATTGCCTGTCAAATATGACGGGTATGCGTGAATTAAGTATTAAGTTAAAACTGGTATAAAAAATTAATGAAACTAACTATTATATGCACTAAAAAGTAAAAAATAAATATAAAATTCATATAATTGAGTGTTTTAGAGAGTAAAAATAGTTTTGAGCGAATAGAAATTGTATGATAAAGAAATACATTACTCTATACAATTCTTATATGCCAAAACTAGTTTTAATTTATGGAACATTTAATGTTGTCTCTCACTCCGTCTCTTTCCTTCTTTCTTTCGTCCTCTCTCCTCTCCCTCGTATTAAAGTATTAAAGCATTTAAAGCACGCTTTCCTTACGCATATAATATAAAGATTAAGAGATTAAGGCGACAATACAATCTCGAGGTTTAACAATGACACGGTCGGAAAGGTATCATATCGTTAAAAAGCTTAAATTTTTTCAAACGTATAACTTGAGCGAATTTGTAGCGTAGGCAAACTATGACGATAAGAATAAGAAACTTTATTTATTTTTCTTTAAAATGGTCTAGGATCGAAGATCGTAGGTCAATTATTTCTAATTTTAATTTGAAAAAGAATAAAAACCTGTAAGTCGAAAAATCGATTTTAAAGTGTTACCTTATGGGAAATAGAAATTATCTACTGGAGTCGAACTCGGTTCTTTATTTGAGGATTTTTTCGTAAATGACTTTTACTAAAGGAATCAAGCATTCTTAGCAAATTTAAATTTTCTACCTACTCAGAAAGTTTATTAAAATAGCATTACAGTCAGTCATAAATAGTTCTCGAATATCCCACTCTTTTATAAAGCCTTTTGAAGAGCGGCGCAATTTTCGTGACGTCATAAATTACGACATCGCCGTTATACAGAGAGATACAGAAACAGAGAGAAATACCTGGACCTTTATATTAGTAAATTATGGAGCCGTATAAAATATATCGACAGCCTGAAAGCAGAATAAGCGAAACAGAACTTGTATACAGTAAAATTCCGTCACAACGAACTTGTAGAGAATCATGAATCAGTTCGTTGTACTGAAATTTCGTCCAAGCGAATATTTCTCAAAATAGGATAGGATGGTTTGACATTTGCTATTATATAATCAAGTAACCTGTTATTCCCAATTTTCTTACCCTTTATGGAGAAAAATGGTGAAAATGTGGAATAGTCAGGACCCGCTATGAGTCATTTCTTCATAACTAAACACTTTTTATGCGTACATGGGCTTACAGCTGAAGACGTTGTTCTGAATTTCTGTAATGAGCAATATCATTCTAACGAGAACTAAAAGGCACCATTACTTAGAAAACTTCGCCGGGATTTATAAATGTTTTTGCTATAGTGAAAAGTTTGTTATAACGGTAGGTATTCGTTGTAACGGGATTTTACTGTATTACCCAAATGGAAACGGACGGACTTAATTTTATCGTTTATTATGAAAACACATTTTTATATAGTTTTTTTCTTTCGGAAAACCGACCTTTTCTTGTAAGAATCGATGTTTGTTGGGCTTGCACCAGTATTATCACGATTATGCTTATTATCGAAAATTTTCTAGATTCCGCGACATTTAAAGATGGGTTTAAAGTATATAATACGAAGTTCTTCTCAGTAAAATACAATTAAAATATTAAAAATATCATATATACTACAATAAAGATAATGCATTTTTGGCAATTTTATAGAAATGTTTTCTATTTTTATGACATTCGTAAAACCATTATTAGTAATAGCATTAAAGCAGGATGCATGTGTTCTACTTATAATGAAGTCCCAATGACGTACAAGTGACAGCGGCATACATAGTTGGAGCAAAAATGTGCATCCGGTTTACCCAACTGATTTACTAAGTGAAATGAAATGGGTAATTTACGACGAAGGAATGAATGTGAACATAAAAACTACATTACTGCTATTCGAGTGAGGTAAGTTTTAAATAATTGTAGATTGTTTTATTAATTACAATTGATTAAGAATTAGTCAGTGAATAAAAAAATCGACATTTCAGTCCGTACACATTGTACTTAGGCATTAATATTTATCTTTTTTGACATGATTGCATAAATCGTAAAGAACGCCTCTGCCTCGCATGTATGCACGCATGCTGTGTGCATCTTTCCACTCTCGTTTATTTTTGTCTTGTGACAGTTGAAGAAAATACAACAAAAAACAATCAATTAGTCCCCAATAAAAGGTCCCAGATGCTAAATTAAAACAAAATATCTAATAGGGGTATTTCTTTCCCAATAACTTTCTCTATTTTTAGCTGGTCATACGTTAGGGTTACCAAGCATTCCCAAGTTTGGAAGTGTACCTATACATACAATCCCTCCTTTTCACCATTCGCCCCACTTTTTTAACTGTTCGAACTTCTGTATCTCTTTTTGAAAAATCACGCTTTGTCATGTAAACTACCTCGGAACACACTCACAGGTCACACCAAGCTATCTCATTATTACATTTATCTATCCAAGACCGATCAATCAATAATTGCACCATAATTACGCCACTGTAACATTTCCCTCCTTATAGGCGGTAAATATTTTGAAATGTCCTTCCTTAGCATCCTGAAAAGTTAGTCACCTTATCATGCGTTGAATTATCACTTTTTCTCAAGAGCCTTGCGGCTCGTTCTTTGCAAAACAGCGGTCTAGTGACAAATTTTTAACTTTAATATTCACGAAGAAGTTTAAAAATAAATCTTTTTAAAAATATGGATACTACTCGTTTTACTTCAAGACCTGAAATAAAATTATTAGAACGATTTAAAACGACGAAATCTAGAAAACGACTGATACGACCGCATATTCCCTCATAATTGAAAGGACATATTTATTATTTATCACCTTGACAGTTACGGCGGCGTAGGATAAGTCCATTGAAAACGCAAAGGTTAGCGTATCGGTATACTCGAGGAATATCAAACTTAAATTGCATGCGGGCCAAATGGATAATATTGAAATAGATGACGAACCGCGTAAAATAATAAAAAACAGAAGCATTTTGTGGAAAATTAAAAGAACACGACTAGAAATGGCATAGGTTTTGATCAAGAACAGATTATCATACATCATCGAAGTATTGTTTCGTAACTCTTCATATGGCATAATTGTCTTTCATACCCTACATGTTCCACCCACTTACAGGAAAAAGCAAAGTAACGAGAGAACTGCGCTTTTTAAATATGACGACCGCATCCGGCTCGTGGGCCACGCGTTTGAGACCCCCCTGGTCTTTCCAGTTTGAGGAATCGGAAATCCGAAAAAGCGAGCGGGATTGGAGCGGAAGATTCGTTCGACGGCCGCTAGCGTTTCTCTTTCTCGCCGAAACGAGAACGGAACATAAGAGATTCCGCCGCCCGCGAAAACAGTTACCATTACTGTTTACCGGATTTCTTTTCCGCCCGTCCCTTCCTCCCTCCCTCCCTCCCTCCCTTTATAACCTCCTCACTCTCGGAATCTCCTTTGGGAAGATGAAGCTGGTTCTTCTCCAAAGAGGAAACACGTGCCAAAATTGAAGTATGCGAGAGATAGGATCTTGTGTGTGTGTGTGTGTGTGCGTCCACGCACCTGTCTCACGAGAAAGGGGTAAACGGCTAGTCCAGCCAGCCACCTCAACACCCTCCTCTTCCACCCCACCGCTCCCCCCCACTCCTTCCACCTCCCCCACACTTTCTTCTCTTCCTCCCTCCCTCTCTCTCTCTCCTTCCTCCCTCCCTCTCTCTCTCTCTCCTTCCTCCCTCCCTCTCTCTCTCTCTCCTTCCTTCCTCCTGTTTTTCACCACTTCCTCGGCGTGCATTTGTACACGTCAAACATGCCCATCCTGAATAAGACAAATGTCTGCGTAAGTGAATCTTAAAGACCGCTTACAACCTTAATGTCTTGACTTGGCTTATCAGTCTCCGAAACTTGAAGTCGTAATTGTTTTGTGACTTTAAATGTTTCTTTTTTAAAACAGAGAACCGTTAATGCGCATTTTCGTAGTTGTTTTGGGATCCAATGTGAAATAATCTTCAGTTTAGTCATCTGGTCCGCTATATTTTGATGTCTTTAAGGTAAATGTTTAGGTCTGAAAGTAAACTGTCGGTGGAACCAATCCATTTTAGGGGGTTACGGAGTGCTAATGAGGCTCTTTCCACAATTGGAACAGGCCTTTAAAGGGTCGACGAAAACGTTTACTTTGATTATCTCGAAAGTGTATTGCGTCATTATCCCATGGAAAATTAATGCAAAAAACGCTGGGCACTTTGATTTCAGAGTAAGAAAATGACTCAAATGTTATTTATTAAGAGTGGATGTATGCAGTGTTATTTTATATAGTGTGTTGAAGAGTCCTACAGTTGGTTTTGCAGACATTTTTGAGCCCGCACGCAGTAGGGTTTTAAAGAAATTCAGAATAATAGTTTTAAGAAAATAACGATTTCATCGCCCCATTCGAAAAAATTATCATTATTATTAATCGGAACAAAAATTCATCTACCGATTAACTAAAGCACTTAAATTTTTTTGTATGATGACGTTTATGTGGTTTCCAATGCTGCCTCGCTTTTGAAAACTGTTCAACATTTGGCAAAGTGTCTATTTTCGACTTTTTCAGTGCATAAAACTCGCATAAAAATCAATCGGTCTATAGAGTATAATTAGCAAAGTCTTCGCCACGATTCAAAAGCGGCACCTTTCCACTTTTAATTTTGGAAAAAGCGAGTAAAATAACGAAAATTTCGAGGAAATTCACGCAAGGTAGCCATTAAACTAAACAAAAATAACCTTGATCACTTTGCAAAAAACCGACAGTATCCCCGAATTCGCATCGCCCAGCAGACGGATCGAACCCGAGATATTTCCGCGATATAAACAGCAATTAAAATTCATACGCGACCCCACGCATTTGCGCCGCAATCAGAGTATCGCAAAAAAAAGAAATCCCCCTTTGGGATCGGGTTACGTAAACTTTTCACGTGGGACGACGGTGATGAATCGATAATTGATTGGGGACGTTTAAACAGCCCGCACCTTCGCATTGCCGCCCACTTCTTCACCTCCCTTTGCCAAACCCGCCGTCGAAGAGCAAGGGAAGGGAAAGGTAGCGGGAAGAGGGGAGGAGGTAGAAAAATAGCGTTTAGGTTTTATAGGCGTGAGGCTGGCGGAAGAAGTTGGCAGTCAGGTGGGAGAGGAAGGAGAGGGGGAGGAGAAGGGAGGGTGGGGGGATGGAGGGGAGGAGGAAAGAGCAGGAGGATGAGGCATAGAATGTCGGCTTGGGTAGTTCAAACGTTAAGCAAACGAGATGGACAAGACAGATAGGACCGGGGAGTGACACCTTTAATGAGTTCCCGGGGAAAATATATGGACGCTCTGACCGGAAGGCGACGGCGAGAAAAAGGGAACAAAACAGGTGCGAAAAATATGTACGCGCATGTAGATGGAGGGGGGAGAATATGGAGGCGAGCGAGGGGAGGGAAAGAGTGCGGCGCGTTCGGCAGGCGATCGGGGTGAGGAAGGGTGACGCGACAATGGGAGGAAGGAGAGCGAATAACTCGCGGTGGCGGGCATTTGCGAATTCTCGCGATTAATGGACCCGTTCCCTTCTCCTCGCGTGCCGATGCGAAAGACAAACAAGTTGATTTCCGTTTCATTTTTTTTATTCGACTGTTAGATGCGAAGGTGTTTGTTTACACCGAGGCGTGTTTTTTAGGAGACGCTTGAGAATTCAAAAGGCTTTTGTGCGATGGTGTCCTTTTACAGGGAACTCGTGAAATGTGTGCGGGGGCGTGATGTTTCCTCCTCGTTTCAAAAAGTGGCACGCCTTTTTTTTTAAAAGCATGCGGTGCATACGACACCGTCTCGCGAACAAGCGGAAACGCTTTTGCGAGCGTCGTAAATTTGCTCAAATTGAATCTAACGGTTTAAATGGCGAATGAAAATCTACAAGGGCCTAACTTCCGTTGGAATTCGCTTATCCTGGATATTAATGAGATCAGTTTAAAATAAATAAGCGGTGGCAATGAAAGTTTCAATACAATTCTCTGTGATACTTAAGCCAGAAAAGGAATGGCAATACACAATTATATCCACCAAATAACGGAGGGTATAATTTTCATTAATTAAATTCTTTGAAGGGCTTTCAATTCTTGATTATGTTTAGCAGGCTTCTGTTTGTTACTAATACATGATTTCGATATTCTGGAGAATTCATAGTCGAGATGCTATTCTGTAACGGATGCTAACCATCGAATAAATGTTTCTGGCAATGATAATAATATAAACTATCAAACTTTCGCATTGACTCTTACTGAGACCAGCAGATTTTTATTGGGTGCAACCTCAGTGGATTATCTCCCAAAGTTATGCCACGTAAATTTATTCCCTCCTTGACTGAAAATTTGGTTAAAATCATTAATTTTAACGCTGAAATATAAAAAATAACTTTTTATGCCTTGAACTAAAATTTTTATTTTTCCTTAATTCTTCTGTGCAATCAAATACGATTTGAGTTTGAACTTAACAGTGCCAAAATTTTCATAATACTATTTATAGTTTTCTCGCATGCACTTACGCTCTTTCATCTATCCAAACATCATGATTATTTGTTTTAAAGTCACGTTTTTGATAGAAGTCATACAAAAATTGAACACCTCGTAATCGAGAAACTAATTTTTTAATTAAACATAATGAATTTAGCGCCTGCTGCTCGAAGAGGCAGCGGGCACGAGTAGGATTTTTCCCTGTCTGTGTGGTTTGATGAGCCGCGCAAAGTCAGCGTTCCATCCTTCGGTAGGGACGTTAAGCAGTTGGCTCTCTTGGTGCTTTTCGTAAAAGAGACTAATGCCGGCACCGGGTTTTCCTCCTCCCTTCTGTGTGTATGTCCAGTTGATGGCAGTGCAAAATTACCATAGCTGTCGACGCACATAAAAAAATCAATTACTACTACATGAATTTACAAAGGCTTCTTCAGTAAGGTGTTGGTATTAAAAGCAACCAGTGCCGTAGCAGGGAAGCTTGTTCCACCGGAGAAAGACCTGAATAAATTCCGAAATATATGAAATTATTTGACCATGCGTACAGAATTAAAATCCAATATCAATGTTTTTCGAAATATTTATAAAGAAATATAGACTCACGAACCACATCAGCGACGTAACTAGTAGCAGAAGGACCCCACTGGGAAATATTATTCCCTCTCAACCAACAAATACATATGATGAATTAAAATTTAAACCAATTGTAAAGCCTATCGAGTATTAACCAATTATCAGGAATATGCTGAAAAGGTTAGGAATTTAAAACTACTTTGTCCACAAATAATAATTAATTGGACAGTCACTCAGAAATTAGAATAAAAAAGAGAAATCGCTAAATAATCTTAATTTTGTCTATATTCGGAAAAATTAGAGCCCCCCCCCCCCCCAGAGGTCCATCGTGCCCTTGGGTTTGTAGCATTTGTCCACCTACGCCACTCTATTGTTACGACACTGACTCGCCAGCTGGTGCTTTCCTTGTTACGGTACTGCAGCCTACGTTAGGGAAACATGCGGTGCATATCTTGGCTAAGCTCTTCCAGATAATATATATTTTAAAAAATATTGATTGATTTAAATTGCCCATGATAACAATTTTGGCGTCTTATTTTGCTTTAATACTGAAAAGAGAGTCTCATACTAATCCCAAAATTAAGTAGAGTTACTCTCTTTTTGTTCTCCTACCGATGATGGATAGAAACATAGGTAATAATCTTGATAAACGGGAAAGGAAATACGAGTATTACGTTTGAATTATAACGTGGGCATCGACGTTTCAGCAGATTCAGGTTAGATAAAAATATCGACTCCGAGTTATCGACCTCGTCCTCAATGGGTAACTAACCATTATTCTAGGTTTTACTCAAAAGCTCATTGCGCTTATTCCTCTATATTTTACTTCACCGAAGTGAGCGCCTTAAACCTCTGATTTCGCAGAATAACGTTATTTCATATATCACTCATCACTGAATATGCCCTCTTTATGGGGATTTTTGACGAAAAATACCGAACGCTTAGCTAAAACGTCGCATCGCAAGGTACCATAAATTGGACCGCTCTTTAGAAAAGAATTTAATTTAACTCCGTAATAGACTTAAATCCGTCCTCGCTTGGATCTCCTATGCCGCCAGAACTCTCTCTCCATTACCCTATTGAATACCACCCCTTAGAAACTACTACTCTCCCTCCCCTCCAGCCCCTCATCCCCCTCCCTCTCTCTCTTTATCAAAATCGATCCCGGTATGGCGTAATAAAACCCTTAATTGCTCCTGGTAACCACGGAACGGGAAAATCCCTCCCCCTTCTCCCCCTCCCTTTCCATCAATCTCTCCGCCCCCTCACTTCCCCTCTCTGCCGCTTCGGGGCCTTATCTCTCCGCCGCAACGTCACTCGCAGTTGGAACCTCTCCGATCCACCCTCTACCCTTTTCAGAGTCCCCTCTCCCCCACCCTCCCCCGCGCTCTCCTCCCACGCCGACCTCCTTCCCCCATCCCCTTACCGAGAAGGGGCGCGCGAAAAAAAAAATTGAAGCTCATCCTCCGGAGAATCTCCCGTCTCTCATTGGTCGGCTCCGTGACGCCCACCCCTCGCACCCATTGGCCGGAAACGCTTCCTGACCACGCCCACCGAGACCTCCTCCACACTGCCATCACGCCTCTCCTCCTCCTCCCTTCCTCCCCTCCTTCCCCTTCCTCCCTGATGGATCTCCCTTAGGAACTCTCTCTCTCTCTCCTCCACCCACGCACTCCCTATCTCACCCGCCGCTCCTCCCTCCCTCCAAGTTCCCGTCAAACCTTCATGGTGTTTCCTCCTTGCTCCTTCTCCGGGCCTTATTAGATTCTAAGGGCGCGTAGGGTGGAATTGTTAGCCCAAAAATCCATTACTCCTCACCCTCCTTTAATTCCTCTCGGATGAAGACATGTTTAATAATAGCGAATGCGAATTTCTGTTCCATAGTGGAAGCAAATCGCGAAAAATTGGCATTTTCATACTACGAAATTAATCACCGATGCGACTAGAAGATAATTGTTGTGTCCTATTGAGATTATTTTTTATTCATTTCTAGATTTTAATGTCGCTTTGAGCGAGCTATTTAAAATGCCGTTTTCGTGAGATTGGGGAAATTATAAAATTCAGAATTGCATTAGAAAAGTTTGATTTCGTTAGTATATTGTGATAAAATTTTTATGTCGGTCGTTTTCATTTCATTTATCATATTAACCTCTGTACAAAGGTGGCGGATGTATTGATTCTATTTTACTAATATAAATTTTGCTCTTCCAAAGAGCTCTCAGTTCTGATCCTTTAATATTAATCCTGTTTGAAGTGAAGCTGTTCTTTCTGAGGCTCAAAAATTGACCCATTCGCATCTTTATCATGAAGTTATTACATTATATAAAATCGACCTTCCAAGGAGAAATATTTGGACGATTGTGGTGTAATGCTTAATAAAATGTTAGGAAATAAGAATTCATTTTCTGTCACATAAATTATTTTGTATTATCTATTTAAAAGGTAGTATTAATCAACGTTTGTTAAATTTTCCATATAAATTAAAGCGTTAAAAATTCGATATTATCAACAAATTTTACAAACCAAATGTTTAACGTAAATCAATCACTCGAAGACCAACTCGAAACCTTCTCGCGTAACAAAAAACTATCAAATAATTTCAGATAAATCTTGATCATTCTCTGAATTGGAAAATCAAACAAAGTTTGCGTGTTGAATGCGCTCTTTCCTTGCATCTGTTAAATGCCATTTAACGCCTCAATTTTTTTATCAAACGAAACATCACTTTGGAAACAGTTGTTTGAAACAGGTTGAAACAGGCGAAAAGCGCCTCTATCTCGGAGAGGATTGTTTCTGGATGATGTGACGCGAGACGAATATTTTTATCTCCAAATCTAGCGGAATGAAACACTTTCACTGTTTGAGAGTCTCGATAACCTAGTTTTTAGTTTTCACTTCTCTTTCTTACGCGGGATGCGACTCGTTGCTGTTTTATTTGAAACTAGTGTAATTGCTCATCAAAAATGACGGGTGGGAATGAATAAAATATCAAATTAATATTTTAAGAGTTAAAAATGTAGAATTTAGTGAAGCGGTAATTCAAAATAGCAACGTAAATTAACAAATCCATTGCTCAGTGTCATTATTTAATGTATCCTTTAAAATAGCGTCAGTTATCGTTATAACTATACTTTTAATTTACTTTTCAAATGATATTTGAATTTTCACGATAAGAAAATTAATCTTCATACTTTTCTCCGTACAAATGTGCAAATCCCGCGTCGATATCTCAACCTTAAAATATCTTAAAATGTTAACGAAAAAAGCCTTGATCGCTACATTTCCGCCTACAATACTGTTACTACTCGCCAACAGAACTGTATGTGGAGTAGCTCTTTGATATAAATACATATATTCTACGTAAAATGTACCGAAAAGCATTATCAGTCGCTGATAACAAACAGATATTAAGTATCTTGTTATATTTCGAATGACGCAGTTGCTGCGTTTATGAGATTATCTGTAATTATGCTATTTTATTAGTATTTGATTAACTAGTATTTAGTTTTTAGGAAAAGGGAAAGCAAGAATTAAATCTTCTCATTTTTTATCAACAACATACTGATAACTAACATCCAAAAATGATGATTTACAATGCTTAGGGAGGTGCAGTTGAAAATGCCATCGCTTAGGTAACATAAATTCTGAATATTTATTTTTCTGCTCTTTGTATAGATTTACATCAAGTGATGATACAGAAATTTCCCAAGGGAGGGGGGCATTTGCCGTAATTGCCCTATCCCTTCTTGAATCCACCACTGCCCACCACCCTTTTTTTTCTGAATATCACCACTACTGTTATAACCTTTCTTTATTTTACCCTATGGACCTATGCAGCGCAGAATCAAGTAATTCTACAAGAAATGACTTTAAGAATGCATCCGATGAAGGGCACCGGGGTACCATCGCTTTCTCCTTGAATCTGCCATTTCTGCTTTGCATGTATGAACCATTCTTAAAAGTTATAATTAACAAAATAAAAGCAGCCTTCTTTTTCCACATGACTCTTTGAGGAAAATATGAGATTTCATTACCAAGAGAACTCTTCGTGTCCAGTGGATTTTACCATGCTCACTCACGAAAACCCTTGTTTGGAGTTTTGAAATTTTTACTGTTTCCTGCTTTCGTGTAGAATAATTTCAAAATTCAGAAGTCACAAATTGCTCATTTTGATTCGCTCCGTCAACTAGTCCTTCAAACGTTTACGGTAGAGATTGAAAATCTTTAACCCCTTCCGTTGATTTAAATGAAATTCAAAATATTTCATTCTGAAATGAAAACCTTTCCCAGAGTGGCTCAGTGTTATTTATCCTTTTAAAATTATTATACAATCAATAAATGCGTAATGCATTCATAAGAATGTGTACAATTGGAATAGTCGATGAAAATTAGTTGAGCGAAACACAAACACAGATATAAATAAAACTTCGAGCCGGGGATGCATAAAGAATACCTTAAAATTTTTAAAAGGCTCGGTTGGTTACCTTTAATGGATTAAAACCTGGGTCTGAATTAGATATAAGTAGAACAATTGAAATAGCCAGGAGAGTCAAATATCGAAAACAACCCACAGCCAACTTACAATGTTTTGCGACGCAATATACGGCAGTTTGACAAGAAGAGTCAATATAATATGATAAAAATAACTACTTATCCTATAAATGTCTTACCAATTCCGTCAAGGCCAGATAAGCATCCATCCCACCGACATGTCTATAGTAAGCTACTACGCAACTACAGATTCGATCGTTATATCCAACCCATGACCATAGCGCCTACTTTTAACAAATCACCGTTTCACCTACTATTCATCCTTCGTACTTTATTGAGAGAGGAGCTGAAAAATATACGACTGAAAGAGTAGACGTCTGCTCCAAATCACTGAAATCAAATTGAAAAACAGTGTTTATCCAGTAGCCATAAAAGGACTGACAAAAACCAGGTGCCTAACAGCCATTATGCGCACCTTCCCAACCCTTTTAGAGCTATAGTGGAAGCGCGGTTTCTCAACATGTTTACTTGTTTATTAATTGAAAGTAATAGATATATTTACAGCGCGAGCTCTATCAAATGGAACTGATTAACGATAACTAAAATAAGAAAATTGTGAGGTTAAATAAAGAAATAAAATGTCATAATTACAATAGAATATAAAAAAAGTGTTCACGAAGTATGTGTAAGTCGTGAAAGGAGATCGAACGAAGCACGTCTGGCGTATGTTGGAAAAAATTGGGGAAACTCGTCCAATGACGCAAGACATTTATGTGCGCAAACGGACCCCTTTAAAGACTAATACTTTCGTAACTTAGCTTATTAAGACTCACTGTTTAGTTCATTGTCCGAAAGCTAGCTTAGAAGAATCTCCACTGAGTTCCACTTGATAAAAATATCCCCAGTGACACCAGCTAAGTTGCAGAATTACGTGGGTATGTGATGAGAGATCCAAAGATCCTTGGAAATAATTTAATACGTTTTGTGTATCGCATAATATGAATTTTGGGATGGTGGAGTGGTTAGAGCGTTGGCCTTCCACGCGGCACCCCGGTTTGGAAACAATCGATTAAACTGTCAGTCCTTTACTTGAAAGTCACACGACAAAAAATATTTTTCTCTCTCTTGAAGGGACGATTTTAAATTGCGTTTGGAAAAATTCAATGCAGAAGAATTTAATTTTCATAACGGCATAGGAGTTGTTTCCACTCATTATTAATATTTCATAATCTATGATAATGCTTTTTGGTAAAATTTTTGTTTAGGCAAATTTTAGGGCATATGAAATTAGAAATGTGAACTGAGAATGCATTGCGGCTTTGGAGATATGTTGTCTACTATCGGACACAGCCCTGATTGTTCAGGCGAAGAAAGATTTTACATTTTCCACGTGCACATATTCATTCATTCTCAATTCAACCATGCGGCAACTTTATTTTCACATCTGATATAAGTATTCAAAAATGAACAAATCCCATGCTGTCCTCGGAGACAATCATCGGCCAGCGAGTAAGGCTATGTGTTACTGAATGTGATTTACTCAATCTTTTTATGATTACATGATTTATCAATATCGATTATTCGAAGCAAACTATAAACTGAGTTTCATGACGTTCGAACTGCAAGAATAGTTTCCATCCCATCGCTGATCGTCTGTTTTGACTTCTCCTAAGACAGTCTCATTTACGATAAAATATCTATTTTTAAGCAGCTCATTAAGAGAACTATATAGGTAGTCTTTTATAGTGAGCTCATCAACGATAGCAAAAACGAACTTATTAATCATTTCCACGGCTGGCTTCCAACTCGAGGATCCAGGTTCGGTCTTTGGCACAGGCATTCCCCCCCCCCCCTCCCCTCCAAGATCAGAGATAATCTTAACAAAAGCATAGAGTATGCAAGCGTCAGATGGAAATAAGGTGGATCGAAGGTTTCCAAATTAGAATCAGTAACATTATTAATTAGCTTCTATCATTGCACGAATGTTCTTGCAGATGAATTAATAAAAAGTGCCCAGATAAAAATGTGTTGAAGTATTTGCTCCCAAAAACCAAATCTCTGGCTGCGCCACTGAGTTCAGCAGAGCAGAGTTACGGGATGGGCGAGCAGGACAACCGGGGTGACCGAAGCGATGACAGGCGAGTCACGTGTGGAGATTTTGACAATAACATGGAGCAAAATTGAAATTTCTGTAAATACGGTAACAAGTGCAATATTTTTCTTATTCTTCTTATATTACAGTTATTACTCCCATTATTTTTAAAAGTTCGGGAATGGTGTTTTACTGCTTAGTCCCGGACGTCAAAAGTTCATGATATGACACTCGATACAGGAATTAGATATAAAAATGTCTAGGACTAAAAAGACCAGCGCTCCCAATAAGCTTTTTCTAAGATTTAATAATTGCTGTTCCTATCATAACCCTCTCTCCCCCTTCCCAACCCCTCTCGCTTCTCCGCCCCCTCTCTCGCGGAATTTCCTCAGAGGAATTGCATCCTATTCACCTCCCTCCTCTCCCTTCCCCCCTTCCTTTCCCCCACCATTGTCGCAATTTCCTTTTGATCCGCCTCCTTCCTTATCGCCAATAATGGCTTCCACACGACTCTTCGCACCAGCCTGTGAGTGGATAGTAGGGGAGTTTGAGGCGGGCTGGGGGGAGCATCCTTATCCCCACCGAACACGCACCCGCGCCATCCCGATGGCGGCGGAAATCCCCCGTACTAATCCACCCACGGCAAAAAATATATCTCGGAAACAAATGATAAAAAAAATTCCGGGGGACAATTCAGCCATCTCTCTAGGGAAGGGGAAATGGACGATCGAAAAAAATGAAGCTCGGACCGAGGGCATACATAATGCGTATCGTATATTTTCGGGCCTACAAAAATATAAATACCTAAAACTGAGCGATGCGAGGAAGAATAAAATGGATGGCAAGTGGGGCGAGAATGACGTCTCGTGTCATTGGTTTAGGGTATCCGAGAAAAGTCACGTGACGTGGACACCACCCCCACACACACCGATCCTTCCTTCCTTTCACATACGCTTCGTCCACCCTCTTTTCTCTCTGCCTGTCCATTCTGTATAACGCTACGTGTATAAAGAGAAGCCCTGTGCAGGGGGAAAAATCCCTTCCAATTTCCACCCTTTTTATACGCCGCTCATTTCCACCCTTCTCTCTCTCACTCCGGGATGAAAAAAATAAAAGAAGGCGGACATCCCGCGCGTCAACCCAAATCGCGCTCTCCATCATCCTCGTTTCGAAAAAAATCGAGACGGAATGAGGAGGGGAGGGGTAGGAACGGGAGAAGAATAACACCGAGGGAAAGAGAGGGAGATGCACAGAGACAGAATGAAAAAAATTAAGCGCGACGCGCGCATCTGGTTTGAAAACTTTCCTCCTCTACTTCCGCTCCCTGGATTGTTTTCGGAGCATTGCGGCCAGAGTCTTTCTTTCGTTTTTTTTTCATTTCACCGCCCCGCGGCTAGGTGTCGATGCACCTCCTCATTCCTGGGCGCCCTTACTCTTTTCTTTTCAGCAAAACCGGAGAGGTGGTTCGGGAGTGAGAGAGGAACCCAAAAAGCGATAAAATGAAATGTAGTTATGACAACCCCCTTTCCCCGACACGACGGCTTCCTGTCCACAATGACCCCTTGGGGCGGCGTAATTGCGCCTCTCTCTCCCTCTTAATTGTTGCTTTGCATGGCGTAATCGCATAATTCAATCCCTCCCGTTCGACAATTGCCCACCGCCGCCCCTCTTCCGCAACCCGAGTGCGCACACCTACCTACCTACCTCGGAGCAACCGAACGATCCAAAACCCGACCTCATTGTCGGGCGTAATTGAAGGGAAAACCAACGAGTGCTCTCCCTTTCCGAAACATTGAAAAAACGCGGGTTCTTTTATAGCTGAGTTTGATTGAAATTACGAGCTAAGACGATGATTGCCTGCGTCGTTTTTCGTACGGGAAAATAAAAAATAATGTTTTCTCAACAGTCGCAGCTTTGCATCGATGTGTTTTGTTTTCATATTCTTCACTCGTGGAATCCTCGTGTAATATACCGGTTGATCAATCAACATTAAGAAGGAGTTTAGTGTAATCGACTAGTCTAATGATAAAACAAGTAGAGTGTTATCAATGAACATGGATAAAATTAGCGCATTTTTGCGTCTATTATTAAATTCGGCAATATTTTGTGTTTCATTTCGCTATGAAGATTTCTTTCATTAACGAAATTGACAAAATAGGAAGAATTTAGAATTTGAACACAGATTATATGAGTATTATTTTTTGTTTGGTTATACCGCCACATTTTTGGTCAATAGATCCTCGTTTGTAAGTGACATGAATGTGAAAATGTACGATTAAAATGTAATTTTCTCATCTTTTATACCTTCGGAGTCATTAAAATTTTTTAAATGGGTCCCTTTCCGACCCTACATATTTTTCAAAACTCAAATTTAGAGAAAAACAAATGACAGCTGTACAGAAGTGTACACCCCAAGTTTCAGCTCTCTATCGTTTAAGACGTCGTCACAATTTCAATTTAAGCAAGTGCACAGACAGACAGACGCCAAAGCGAAACTGTAAGCGTAAATATAAAAATAAAAACGCGCCAAAATAGGATGTGTTAACACGATATCTCTTCCAAATGGTAGTAAAAATTGTTGCGACTTTATATTTGAATTTTTGTCCTTATTCGCGCCCTTAACGAGTAGGCAGGTAAAAATTAAATGGTTCGTTTAAGGTAATATTCCTTAAAAGTAAACATAGTCTAGATCAGCGGTTCTCAACCTTTTTATCCGTCGCGACACAAGTGACGGTCGATGCTCACGTGCGCGACACGCGGCACACTACAATCCGCCGAGCTAAAAACAAGTAGGGATGCACACGGATTTCCCGTGGTATAGAAGTGCTTTTCGTCCAATCCGACCTGGTGTAATTATCATATATTAATGTATTTGATTTGAAATCAGAAAATTATTTTTCCTTATATTGTGGTACCCCTGCTTTTTAGATTCGTTCTAAACATGTTCATTTCGTTTTCCCATTCTATACTCGCCCTACAAACGAAATTTCTTTAAAATCCGTTCTGCCAATACCTTCCAAATTCATAGTTACAGAAAATACTAACCTTGATATTGTGGTAGCCCTGTTTAGTCGACCCGGTTGATAATTAACATTTTTGTTATATATTTAAATGATGATTATATGTTCTATCTTTGGTAAAAATCCATGAAGTCAGTTCTCTAGAAATACGATTAAAAAATATAATTTCACTTTTTAGTGTGGTAGCTCTGCTCTTTAACTCCGCTTTAAACATCTTGATTTCATTATGGTATGTTGTACAAACCTTATATGCAAAGTTTAGTTGAAATCCATCCAGCCAATTCTCTCCAAATCCATTATTACTGAAAGAATTTAATTTGAAATTGTGGCACCAATGTTTGGCTGATGAGGTCCAAATATGCTATTATGGTTTTGTATATATGTGTACATTATAAATATTTAATTTCGTCAAAATTGATCCGGACAATTCAACATAAACAGGTGTAAAAAGAACTTTTTTATTACTTTTATTGTGGCAGCACTGATTTCCATATCTACACTAAACATATTGATTTTGTTTTTCTATGTTGCACACCTCCTCCATACAAAATTTCGTTGAAATCGGTTTGGCCAATTCTTTTCAAATTCACAGTTACCGAAAAGATAAACTTTGCAATTGTGGCACCTCTGCTGAGTCGATCCGGTCTAAATATGCCATTTTGGTCTTTAATTTATGTGAATATTTTATGTACCAAATTTGGTTGAAATGGGTTAAGCCAATTCTTCCCTGATATATGCGTACGGACGGATGGACATCACAAAGATAATAGTGCTTTTCAACAATGACGAAAAGCACTAAAAAGAAGTAGTGTATAATGACGAAGGGTTTAAGCCTAAACATTTTTTTGATTGTTGTTAAAAATTACGCAAGAGAAAGACAAAAACTCTGCTAAACAAAATTTATTTTATTTTTACAAGCTGTCTCACTACCCGGCTATTCGCGATACACCGATTGAGAACCGATGGGCTAGATCAGTGGTACCCAAACTACGGCCCGCGGGACAAATGCTAAGGGTTTTTGTGCATCCCGCGAAGTTATGGCGAAAAAGCAATTCGAAAAATTTAACACACAAATTTATTCATTTTTTGAAGATTTTGATAATAAAACTTTAAATATTGAAATGTTAGCCATGAAAACCTTATTTAGATATGACTTTAACTTATATGGCACCTCAGAATATATAGAAAATTTCCGAATTAAAGTCTAATCCGGCCCGCAGAAGAATTGGCAACTTCCGATGCGGCATGCGAAGAGATTCGCACTCACGAAGGTATAACAAAAAAGCAATTCGAAAAATTAGAAATCCTTACAGTTATGGGGTATAAAAAGAGCCATGCAATAAAGTACATATTTGTAACTGTGCTGTTGTTGCGATCAAACGTTCTGACGAATGAAATTCGATTAATGTAATAAATAAAGGATATGCATCTTTAACTTGAGAGTATTACAAATTTATTAAATTTTGTACCTTTATCTGTGGTGAAATACTCATTGTAAGTTTAACGCCTGCCTTGTTAATTTGCGGGATAAAAAATATTTGACAAGGTACTATGATTAATTATCCCTCTCACGTTTAAAACTGTGTTAAAATCAAGAAACTTTATATTTAAGATTTTATCAAATAATTTAAAATTATAATATGTCAGAAACTATATGAAACGTTGGTGGCTACGAAAATAGTAATTCTTCCTACCCTCGTTTCGCAGGAGACTTAATGAATGAGAAGATAAATATTTTTTGCTCAAAAGAAAAATTGGTGGAATGAATTTTTTCGAAAACGGAAAAGTAATTCAGTCAAATTAAGCCATTTACTGTAATTAGCTCAAAAAAATAATTTTTTACATCGTAAATCGACCTGAGACATCCGTTCATATCTTAGCCTATATGGAAAAAATCTGGTGATTATAGCCATTTACGTCCATGGTCTGTGAAACCGGTTTAGGTTTACGATTATTAACGATACCGAAATATAAAAGCCCAAACGGCAATTATTCAAAGATTAATTCTATTTTTAGTCGTTCTCCCTCAATCCATGCTTTAACTAATTTCCCTGTTAGGGCCAATTAATATCACTCATTAAAAAATGGAATCATGGTGAGACAGACGTTTCTGCAGCTTAAAAATTATTTTAACTAAAACGTATTATATTTGCACTATTTTCAATTTCTAGTTAGTGCTAGTATATTAGATACGAAAAGGTGATTAGCGAAAACTTGACGGATTGTAGCATTATGCGGGTGCGAGAGACGGACTTTGAAAACGATGAGCAGACTGAAAGCTTTTCGAAAAGTGTATACTTTAGATAAAGAAGTTAGCTGAACTGTGAAAAAAAAAACAAATGAGGACGTTTTTAACATGGTAGTAAAAGAGAGAGGTTAATTAGGGTAGTAGATGGGGAACGGAAAAAAACGGATGTGCGAAATTTTGAGAAACAACGACCTGTCGTTATGTGACATGTTCTTGATAGGACTTTGACAAATAAAGAAGTAACGGGTTAGATTTTTGAGTTTAAATGGTCTACAAGTTTAGTAAAATTAAAGGCTAATGTCATTTAATAATACTTACAGACACGTATAAAAACAACAACGTCATTTATCATTTATCAATATAAATCGTTGTATCCGTAGCTCATTAAATAAAAGACATTCTAAGGAAAAACATTTTTAAAATACTTGTCACGGGTATCTCCTATAGCCACAACAAGGTTATAAGAAACCAGATGCGCATTTCGGCTACAAAGCAGCCGTCTTCGGTGGTAATTCGCCGAAAATAGATTCTAAAAGAAATGTGCATCTGGTTTTTTATAACTTTGTTGTGGCAATTGGAGAGCCTGGGACAGGTACTTTTTAAATGCTTGTTATTGAATAGCGTCAATTGGTTTGGTTTAATAGAAGTAAATATAGTACTTCTGAAACAAATTCAAACGACTCGATACCATACGCATAGGAAAGTTTTCAAATAGATAGTTATAAAGCGAATTTAATAGTTTTCTTTTTCATGAATTTGGATTAAATCATTATATTTTTCCGATAGAACGAGTCGTTATCGCCCGAATGCTCATCAGAATCATCATGAAACGAGTCTTGTGATTCCGGCGTTTTAGAACGCTAAGCGGACGCAGTTGTGGGAATCGAAGATAAAAAACAACAATCACGGTCATAATTGGACTCCTCTCCCTGCCTTCCTCCACTTCTCTCTTCCCTCTTTTTCTATCTATCCTTCTTTTCGCCTTTCCCCTTGCGACCTCTTAATCCTCCGGCCCATACGGAAGGCGGGCAGGATGCGTCAGCGGCGGGCCCTCTCCGTAGATACATCGTCCGATGAAGATTTGGGGGTGTAACAGTGGCCTCGCATCCCTTTCCCCGCATTCTTCCCCTCGGCATAGACAACGCAGCCCATCACTACATCCCCCTCACACCCCCGACCATCACATCCCCTATCCAAACCCGACCTTACACCCACGCCCTCTCCACCACCGATTCTCCATCCCTTCCTGCACACACCCGCAACCCTCCTGCGTGTGGCACCAAACCAACCCTCTCTCTCTCTCTCCCCTCCCCCCTTTCCTCCCCCTCCCAATCTATTTAACCTTCCGACCTCTCCCCCTTCTCCCTACACCCCGGAAACCACCAACCGTGACGGACTTCCGAACACGCACCCTAACCTCTTTTGTTATCATTTCATTCATTCCCCAACAGAGGGGAGGAGGAAGGGGAGGAGGTATAAGGGGAGAGATAGACGGTGGGAGAGCGAAAGGGGGGATGTCGCCGGACTCTCACCCCCTTCCCCATCTTTCTCTTTCGATACCCCCCGGGGGAGGGGAATATATCCCTTTCCCAACACGCGGCGGGACCGGCTTGGTGAAATTATCCCCGTCTATGTGAATACCCATCTCATAATGAGGAATATTTCTTTCTCGTTACGTATCGGCGAAAAGCCGCCGCACACTTTCGAAGCTAACGTACGACGGGGTGGAGAAAGGAAGATTATCTGTGTAGAGAGATAGGTGTTCTACTTGAACTTTGACCAAGCGTAAAATCAACCAGGCGCACGGCGCAGTTTTGTTGTTTGCCGTCCGTGGGAATTGAATTAGGTTTAGTACATTTCCCATTGTGCTGAAATTACGATACAAATCGGATTAATATTGATTTTATGGTTGTACTTGAATTTTGACTTCTTACTAAGAGCTTAAGACTAAAAATATTCTGGAGTGATCATTTTTCTGAACAAATGACTATAGTTACTTGTATGGGGAAATATCTATGGGAATAATTCTGATTGTGTGATTTAGGAGATCTTACAGTTGCAGTAATTAATACTCACTACTTGGGAGGAAATTATGGAAAAGGTTTAATAGAAGACATGTAAACAAATCTAAAAAATGGAAGGGTCGAGTCAATTATATTGGCCCGTTTTAAATATACAATTAATCCTAGTTGGTGATGACTTTCAAAGGTTGGTACCAATCAAAACTTAGGACGAGAGATTTTATCTGCGCATATGTTTTACCAAACCCTTTACTACCAATTACACAGGAGTCAACTTTGTCATTTTTCGATACAAACCATAAACTTAAATGGCTGATTTGTTCATAAGAGAATTGTCGAACTCACTTTATGGGTAAAATCAAATTTATTATGTACCTCCAAAGAGGTCCGTTTCTTAAGAATCCACTATCGTTGAATCACCAGTGATGAAGGCTGCATTGTAGCCGAAATGCGCGTCTGGTTTTCCAACCTTTTCATGGCTACTGGAGAGACATAGTTTTCCGCTAATTTGTATCTGAATCGACAGTTGTTTTCGACGATACGCAAATGAGCTTGCTAACATCGCTAATACGCGAAGAATGTAAAAAAGAGTAGGTATAACGACTCACCGTTTTCAAGACGATCGGCGAGACGTGACATTATAGAATGAGCAATTTTCCCTAGCAATCTGATGACTGGATCTCCTTTAAATTTAATGCGGTTTTTTTCCATAGCGGTAATGCTTTCCTGATACCTATTTCCGTCCGAAAGAGACGATCTGCAGTCTTAGTATACTCATCCAAATACGTTATACAAACTTACACAACGTGAGATAGTTATTGTCATTATAGTTAAGGTAGTGTGGAGGTGGCGCACCTATGTCACAAGATTCCAATGTGTTAACATATCACATATAAGGATTTAGAACGCATTTTAGCAATATTTATTGGGTTCCAAAGATTAAATAGGATAAAATGATAACTCGAGAGCACTTCCTGAGGCTTACACTAAATTGCATTCCACAGGCTGACAGCCAATGCGATCGTTACGGTACACATAAAAGATAGATATTAAGTTGAAATCATTAAATTATAAATTTATCAGGTATATAAATTAATCGAATAATATATGTTTGTTGAATCGTTAATTTCACCTAAGAATATTTCTCGGCGCTTATTTTAAAATCTGCTATCCTAGGCGAAATCAGGACAGCTTGCCATCTTAGATCTAGTGTTTCTACAATGGATTCATTCATCATTAGTATCTGCCGCTTTGGTAGTTATTTACAAAATATGAAATAAATTCGACTGAGGTGGCCGTAACTTTGTGGAATTGCATATCGAAAACTCAAAGAAAAAATCCAGCACCTCTGCGAGACGAGACCATGGAGCTCTCTTTCATTTCGTAGTGGAATTAATACGTAGTCATTTTAATAAATTTATTTTTTCAAATTTTATCATTGTGTTTTTTAAACACAAAATGTTATCTGCTAAACTTATAAGGGGACCTATAGAGAAACGCTTTTAATGTAGAAAAAATAACCCGCTTAGAGTAAATCTTGTAATATCTCTCTAGCCTTCATTAAATCGTGTGCGTTTACATTAGTCGGTGGTGAGGCATTATCCCTTCTTTAGATGAATAAAATACGTGGACTTCGAATAACAAAATCCACTATAACACGAGCACGGTCTAAAATTTAAGCTTCCGTCGGCCACACACACCAGCGGGTGAACCTCGAAATACAAATTCCTTCAAAAAAATCAGAATCACCGTATGGATAAGTGAACCGAACCGACTATATCAACAAACGATACATTTTCGACGATCACGTCGTCATTCGTAGGCGGCGAAAAACCATCGATGAGAACTAATCCTCGTGAGAAGAAAAAAGGAAGGGAAGAGAGGCCTTCCCAAAAAAATAGAGACAGTAGCAATCGGGGGTGCTTGTGTGGGAGGGGAGGGGGAGGGGGAGATGAAACTGCGAGAGGCATTTGTTTATCTGACCACAGCCACTCGTGTCCCGCACACCTTCCCGACCTCCCTTATCTCCCCCTCCCTCCCCTCTCCATTTAACCTTCCTCCTCCGAACTACCGCTCAACTCCCCAAATCCACGTTTCCCTTCCCCTTCATCTCACCCCCTCCTCTCCCTCCCTCTCGCCACTCTGTTGCTCTCCGGTCTCTCTCCCTCCCCCTTCCTCCCTCTCTCCCTCTCTCTCACTCTTTCGCCTCCTCCGGAATCATTTTTACCCGACCCTCGCCCGACGGCGGAGGCCCATTCTCTCTCTCGAGCGGGACCATCGGCTGAGCGGTGAGCCCGGTACGTTTAGGGGGCACCGGCCGGCGAACCGCTCGTCTACCCACCGGCGCAACGACGCTTCGCCGTGGACCACCGCCGACGTCTTGTCTGCGGTTTAACATATCGGAGCCGAATAGCCGACGGAAGGAAGACGAGAAGAAATTGCCGAATATTGTTCTCGTTGTTTAGGGGGTGTTGTTAGGAAACAGTCATTTCCTCCGTTCCCCAGGAGGCTTTCCTCTAATCAAGTGTCCGGTTCGTGAGAGAGGAATGGAAGATAACCCTTGAACGATCGAGGTGACAGGGACATTTTTCGTCTACCCAAGTGTTCTTCTTCACGAGAAAGTCTTGCCGTTCTGACAGGTTTATTTACGCACGTAAGCTGTGGGATGTTTGTTTTGGTGCCGGTACAGTTATATTCTTCCGAGTGGTAAAAATAATACATTTACGAGGACGAATTGCTTATGCCGTCTTTATTCATTAGTTTAAATAGTTGCTGAAATATTTTTAAAGACTCGTCGTGACGTAAGAGACATTAGAGAGGAGATATTAAATCGCATCGAGAGGGAAAAGAAAGGATCGCTTTTTCTACAGCTGTTACTACCGTGTTCAAAAGAAAGCGCACGATCATCTATTGGGGTCCTCAAAATTAGACGGCCGTTTCTCTCTCATTCACCATTTCGCAACATCTTGCCGACACCTAACCCTCTCCGGGCGTAAGTTCGCCTTCCTCTCATCATTTACACGATAATCGGAAATAGCAGTCCGATTTTTACGTTTGTTTGCCGCTACGGCTTCCGGAAAATGACCCAGGGGGTAGTAGTTAACTCTACCCTCCGATCCACCACGATACCGACCCCGGTGATTTCAAGCTTCGTGGAATACCCATATTAAACGTTGCAGTATCCGGAAAAAATTATAAAGCAGATCAAACAAAACCCCTCGGGTTTTAGAACGTCTCTTCGGGAAAAAAGTATTACTAGCAGTAGTGAGGCGAGCGAAAAAAACCCACTATTTGCATAATTCTCCGCGGGGGGAAGCGGAGGCGTGGCGATCGCGCATATCCGCCGACGGCGGGTGGAGGAGGGTGGGGTTTGGAAGAGGGTGAGAGGTCGGAAAGGGGTGGGAAGGGATGGAGTGGGGGATAATGAAGAGGCGCTAAGTCGGGCGTTCGGCGGTTCAGTCCGCAGAACGCTTCACCTGCCACTCCCCAGAGGCCATCGGGAGCGCTTCGGGTGAAGAGGAGGAGGCGTCGCCCCGGACTTAACACCTCGCGAGGAAGAGAGGAGAGGGATAGAATATCAAAGGTCTCTTTCGAGAAGGGAGAGAGGAGGAGCGTGAGATTGTTTTGTAGTTTAGTGCGAAAGTGGGAGATATCCGTACGTCCCCATTGTCCGTGAGGCTGGCATCGCGCCCTCTACTCCCTCTCGGCTTATACGGGGTGCTAAAGGTTTCTTACCCCCCGGCACGTACGCGGTTTTGCTTCGCGCGGTGAAGGAATAAGGGAAGATAGGTTAAAAGAGGACACGGAGAGAGGGTGAGATCTCCTCTTTTGTACTTGGTAATAACCACCGTAAGAGAGGTTTCTAAGGAGTTTCGCAGCATTCTCCGACGGTTTTATTGGCACCAAAAAAATTGCGCGCACTGCGAGGGGGAGGGAGAGTAATCTTCAAGAGCCGCGAATTAAAAAAAGAGGTGATCGAGTAGAGAACTTACGCTAAGCTTTTTATTCAATGCCCGAGGAACGGGTCTGAAAAAAAGAGGGAAGTTTAGGGAAGAAAAGAAGAGGAAGATAGAGGGAATAGGAAGAGGGAAAAGAAGGAGTAAGAAGAGGTGTGAAGAAGACGCAGAAGACTGGTCCTGTTCCTTAGGATCTTTTTTTCCGGTGAGTGGAACTTTTAAATTTATATAGCGCTTCTTTTAACGTGGCTTAGCTGTTCTCCACCTGCCAATAATTCAAATTTAACCTACCATTTAAGGCGTAATTTGTTATTCATACGGAAAAAGTTACAGTGTGTTAAAATTACATTTTATGGATGTTCACATAAAACTGAAACTAAGTTTTGACATTTTAAAAGAAGAAAAATACTGAACTTTACCGGGAATCGAACCGGGGTCTCCCCACTTGTACGGATAGGTGCTTTAACCAACTAATCTATCGAATAAGTAGAATCATGCTGACTTGATAGCTTAGTTCCGGAAAGCACCTATCCGGCAAGTGGATAGAGCCCGGAAAAAAAGTTGTTTACGGTAACTTTGTTTAACCACTAGTATTCTTGCGCTCATCATTTTCCTTTCCCTCCTTTTTCTTCACCTTATTTGCGGTTAACCACGTTGTACATAATTGTTATCGCATCATCCCAAATATCTTAATTCGCCCCTCTTCATTCAAACGCTTATATAGTTGTATCCAAAAACAATTTTAATTTGCCAGTGCATTGTATATAATTCTTATACCATCCTTCTAGTTCTCATAATACTCCCCTCTTCACTCATACGTTATTTATATGCATCCTGAAATTTAAGGCACCAGCCACCTGATGAAGCTGTAACGCAGCGAAACCGGTTGTGATAATTTTATACACTAGTGGTCTGCAAAGTTTTTTTCAAACAAAATGTTTCAATTCAAAGTTAAATTTAGACCGAGAGTGAATCGGTTCGCAGTATACCAATTATTACAATTAATAATTTCGTATGTGACTGAGTTCCGGCAGCAGCAAGGAAAAATTGATGGAATTCAAATTCCCCTTTTTTGTTAGACTGGGAATATGCCATGCATTTTGTTGATTGTTATCCTCTGAGAGAGTTGTTGCATTTATGTCGATTCAAATAGCAGTTTCTGTTTAATGAAATAAATAAAAATTGGACCCTTCTCGGACTCACCAGTAAAGCCTAATTGAATCGAACTTTACAAAGATTTGCGTAAAAAATAGACTATTAGCAAAGAAACAGCTTTTTGCAGCATGATAGAAGAATTTGAAAAGGTAAACATTATGTTGGGAAGAAAAATACTGCGAATGCTTACGATATACACGTTCTAATTGAGGCTGATATTTTGATGAACAAGGACAAATTAATAAACCGAACAACCACCCATTCTCTCATTATACCTAATGCTATCAATATGTAAAAATAATCTTCTTGCCGTTCATTATTAGAAAAGTAATAACGATTTGTTTCAGTTCATGGTTTTAGTCTCTTGTGTGTTTAGGTTTTCAAACTTTTGGAACATATTTTGCATTAATTGTGAATTCATATAGTTAAATTCGCACTTCGAGTACTTGGAAGTATAGGTCAAAATCAAGGCAATAGTTACAATGGTATGCCCGTGATATTAATTAGTGCCTGCTAGGTAAAATACCTTTTCTTTCTTTTGGTGGATGATATATTGCAATTATGTACAAACGGTTCGTTCAGCGCGGGTTTCGTGTTTGCGTTTTGGTTTGTTTTCTGCGTGAATATGCATTTCGAAAACACCAAAGGTTTCTCAAATATCGTTTTGCCAAAGTATGAAGTTACTCGAGGTTTTTCATTGGTCACATAATATGAGTTAATTTTTTCTCTGTAAAAAGGTTGGTGAAAATAGTTTACCTGTCTCGGAATGACTACAAATTCCTTTAGATTGTCTATACCAGGAGTTTTCAACCTTAATTGGCTGACGTATCACTTAGAGCATTTTTTAATGGTCGCGTACCCTTTTGCCATTTAAAGTGATAATGAAATGAACAAAACTTGTATTAAGATAGATAACTCATGTTTATAACTTTAAAATTCACAGTTTTGGCGCATTTTTATTTTATTACGTTATTTTTAGTCGTAACATCACAGCTTTTGTTACAAAAGTCATGCATGTAAGATGGAGTAAGAAGAAAAATTATAATCTACAACACTTCCCCGTACCTCTTCAAAACTCTTGGCATATCCCTAGGGGTACGTGTACCCCCAGTTAGATTCCTCTGATTTATAAGATGGAATATTAGAGTCGAATATGATTATGCTTTTACGTAGAAATTGCATTACACTCTTAAGGCAAGGTTTTTTGCAGTTATGGTGACAACTTATATTTATATTACCGAGCAGATGCTGAATCTGAATAGGGGCGTAACTACTATGCCGCCAGGAGAGGGGAGTGCTCCTGGTGCTGGTGCAAATAAGCGGGGGTCGTGACTTAGAGGTGCCCGAATTCGAGCAGTCATCTATACACATTTCTGCGTGTCTTACAAAATAATATTATTAAGACTGAGCTATGATAGACAATGGAGAATTTGAAAAATCAATTTCTGAATCTTGACAGCGAAAAATTATAATTATATAATTATGGTGGTGGGAAGTGGCGCCAATGGGACCGAGAGAAGCACCGGGGACCAGGATTTCTCTCCCGGACCCTGCACCGGCTCAGCATTGTTTAAAAGTCATTACTGAAATTCTTATTTTTTCCACCCACTATAAACTAGCAGGCCGCTCAGTCTTATGAAGTTGTATGCATATTATTCCTCGAGAGCCATCTTGATGACTCAAATGGTTGATAAAAGAGCCTTTTATTCATTAGGCGTGAGAACAAAATAGGGAAGAAGGCTAAGCTCAGGACGGTAGAATCTAGTTGGTTGTATCAGTTGAAGTGTGAACACGATTTATGTGAGGATTATCGAAAAACCTGGAATATTTTTAGGTCTCTTTGAAGAAAGAAATATTCGAGTAATTTGGTAAGTAAAATATTACAATTTATGCTTTATTTTCCTGCAGTATAAAGTGTGCAAGGTATTATCCTGTATTCCATATTGATGCTGCTTGTGCAAAGCCGAACCACAGGCTCCTATTAAAAGCATCCCGACTTTTGTGATTTCAGTGAAAAATGAAGTATTTAGCCATAAGTGATTAAATATATATCATCGCAAAAGTTAGGGGTTTTCACAAATGATCAACAGAAAAGTTATATAAATTCTTGTTATTACATGAACAATAATAATCGCATTACTAGAACGCCATTGCCACAAGGCATGTTCCTACAGTCCCTGGTGGAGAATCGTCCCTGTGAAGACCTGCATTTTAGAAAAAATACCAAATAAAAAACTGGGAAATCGAAAAATTCATAAGTAAGAGTAAAATGAGTTTAATAATTAATAAGACACCCCGCAACCATATTAATTATTTTACGTTATTATTTAGAATGGAGAATTTCCTAACTCGTTCAAATATACTTTTACGAATACTAACTCATAGCATATCAATCAATTCATTTTGAATCGTTTTACCGCAGTAATGAACGTGGGTTTCAGATGATATTATTATTGGACGTACATGCTCACTCTTAACCAAATCAAATTAGCCTAATAGTTCCACGAGACCTAGAAAATTGCCATTATGTTGTTTAAATAATCTATCTGAACATCCAAGAAAAGATAAATTGTTATGACTAATTATAAGGTTATATTAATTAACCTTTCTAGCACATTCAATGATTTCTTTCTTTCTTAATAAGTGTTTGCACATTTTCATCTAAAGTTATATTCTTGCTAAGCCGCAAATCCATTTCAAGCAACATTTTATGGCATTTCAAATGTTGAAGCGAATTTTCATGTGATTTTAAGCATTCACTAAGATGCTTCCAATCGCTCATTCCCTTCTTTGCTAAACTACTCCTAATTAATAGATCAAAAAGCTAACAGTAGAAGCAAAAAAAATGCGTTATTTCTCTCTGAATACATTAATCATATTCTTAAAAACTTTTCGCCATTGCTTATTTTCTTATAACACATCTAAATAAAAAAACTTCGATTGCTAGAATCTGTTAGAAAATTAAAATCATTTCTCAAAGTAGATGGACAAATCATTATAATATGATCGCATTCAGAAGGTGATAAATTATCAGACCATAGGCTAATATCGCCATACCGCTTTGAAACGATTAAAATCTTCCTTAACATTAACTTATTTTTTCTTACCAAAGAAATGTACCAAAAGAATTCTATTCGTCACATATGCTATTCCTCTGTATCTTGTAAATAAAATTACTTATTAAAAAGTACATTATATTATTTATATTAACATTTTAGAAGCGAGTGTAGAATGATTTTGGTATGGTTGTTTTGAAGGGGGTTCATTCGAAAATTTCGCGGGGAGGGCAAGAATTTGTAGTAACGCCACTCAATCTGAATAGCCACCGCATTAATGAGGTTAATTTTTTATCTAAATTTGCCGATTAGGATCTTGAGATGATCCGATTCCGCAGAAATTTCATATTTTTGAAAAACAGAATCGCTGAAAATTTTGCGAAACGGCATCTCTCCCGAAAGTCCTCTGCAATGTGCGCGTAACCGAAACTCAGGAGGATAAAATGAAAACCTCTCGCGTATTTCGAAACATGCCGTTTTTACTTCAAAATCGACGAGACGGTTATGAGAGAAAAACTAACGCTTATTATAATCACAAATCGAATTTCAAAAGAAAAAAGTATTGAACTTTTTGGCCCGCTGATGCATTCAATATTTTCTGCTAATTTTTAGGAGAGGAAAGAAATGAAGAACGACGGTGAAGTGTGCTAAAAACCGGAGCAATATACACAGCACAAACTTCTTTGATATCCAATAATGTCACTTTATGATAAATTTGTCGTACAACTCAGTCATTATAAGGTCACTAGATAATTATTTTTTTTAGAAATATAGCTTATGAATGTTATTTATGACCTTACGTTCTAAAACTTGATAAATTATAATCAAAATACTTGCCGCCGTTTTTGAGTAAATTTTGTGAAAATCGACAAGAATAAGCTGCGCTCCAATGTAACGCGATATTAGGATACGAATTCATTACGACGAGGCTTCTATTATATTTCGGGTGATATCCTTTACAAATACGAGATTCCTTCAATTTTTTTCGACCCTAGGGGGTTCTCAAACACGCGGGCCGCAAAGTAAAGTACCTTACACTACGATGAAGCCCATACTCAAATGTATTTCTTATAAAATATTTTCAAATTATATATGAAATTTAAAAAAGGTAAAATATCAACACTTCAAAAATATGTATCTACAATTTATTTTTTAATTCCTATTTAAAACCCTCTACGCAGTTGGAGTACAAAAGAATGTTCTTAACATGGAACGCAACCAGCGGATTTAGTACGATGCCTTAATGCGGTCCGCGGATTTAGTGCAGTTGCCATCATGCGACCCACGCACGATTTGAGTTTGAGAACCCTGATTTAGCCCCTGCAGCCGCGCACAAATTGCGGCCGACGGATTGCAGACAGACAGAATTGCAAACACTTCTTTTTCGGGCACTTAAAACGTGCATGCTCATAAATACCTCGAATTAGAATTTTTTCACGGCCACAATATTTACTTTCTCCACAAAATTTATAAATGAGAAAATAAAAAGTATCAAGCGCACCCGCACACATACACATGCGACAGCTCGACCATTCTCACGCTAATCCCATTCCACGACAAAGGGATGAAAACGGGCAGCTAAAGAGAGAGAAAGGGAAAGGTCGACCGCGGACGCATCACGCTCATGGCCCAGCTCGCGAGAGAAAGAGAGGCGAATAAAGGTTAAAAAAAAACAATAGAAATAAAAGGAATCTTCCCTTAGGTCCCAAGCGGACTCATAAATACGAACGGGATATGAATCTCGCGAAAAAACGTTTGCATGGAGGGATGGGGACGACGACGGCAGGACCGCCGTCTCCCTCCGACCTCAGGCTGTTCTCTCCGTCCGGTCATCCCCGCGGTCTTTCAATAAGAAGAACCGCTGCGATTCTTATCCTCCTCTAGGATAGAGGAAGGATGGGGTAAAGAGAAAGGGGTGGGAAAGACAGAGAGAGAGAGCGGCAGAGGTCTCCAAGAGACAGGACATTATGTGCATAATAACAGAAAAAATGAACGGTCGGCGGGCATTTTGTAGCTACCTTACAACCACCATATCGGCCGTCTTGTATCGGTAGCAATAGTGGGAGGAGGAGGGAGAGGGAGGTGGAGAGTGAGAGAAGGAGATGGAGAGAGGTAAGGGAGAGAGAGAGAGAGAGGAAGAACTCCACGGGCTGGACTCAATCAGTAACACGCGATCACGAACATCTTGGAGTGTCCCTTTTACGTCCTTTTAAAGGAACGAATGATGAGAGGAGGGGGAGAGGTAAGAGATTATAGAAAGACGGGGACATCATCCCGCGGGAACGAAGGAGGGAAGTAGAACAGAGACGATGTGATGAGTTTTTTTTAAGGGTGCGACGTGTCCGCGCGCTTCGCAATCGGTCCAGGATGTGCGTGTTGATCATGAAAAATAAATAAATGATTCTCAATCCTTAGATTGGTTAAATTGACCAGGGAATATAGACACATGGTTTGGTGGTTTTCCGTTGCCTTCCACACAAAAGGGAGGAGGGGAAACCCGGTGCCGGCATTAGCCTACTCTTACGAGGGGCACCAAGGAGGCCTACTGCTTAACGTCCCTTCCAAAGGACATAGTGCTGATTTGTGTTTTCTCCTCATTTTTTTCGTTTCCTCGTATTCTCGTTATCCTAGTTCGTACACACACAAATTGGGAGCTGGGCGACCTCACAAAAATTCTACCTTCCCAGGATTCGTGCCCGCTGCCGTTTATAGCACTATGCGAGCAATAGGCCAGTACCCTAGGCCAGGGAGCTCTTTTCACCGACCAGCAGGTGCGCAAGAAGTAAATGAAGTATCCGCTCCCCGGTTATAACGCTGTTGGTTATACCGCGGGTCTTTCTTCCTCCTCGTTTCATTGAAAGATATGCTGAGGAAAACATGCGTGTTGCTGCTCCAGACCTCGCACTACAGGAGGCTTGCCCACTCAAATGAACCAGACTTGGTGAGCAAAAGAGAAAGCGAGGTTTCTCCGAAATCCCAGGGACCTATGCTCCGCCGAGGTAGGGAGTAAAAAGTATTTTTATTCGGCAAAGCAATCACTACACCCTTTCTTTGAGTGGCAGGATTTGCTTAGCTCCTCTAAGGCCACAAAAGAAAGGTTTTCCCGAACATAAAACAGACGGGAGCAGTGAATTCACGAAATACGAGCGTGTTTTAGTCACTCCAGTTAGTATTGAGCGTTGAAATTATTGTGTAAGGTGCCAACGGTATAAGTGGATCCGTGGTGTGAGAACTTATCTGTGCCGGTTGTCTTTTTTGGTGACTGTTTTTATGTAATCGTGAATCTTCACATTTTTGAGCGACTTTTACAGACGGAACTATCCTGTATTACGTGCACAGCAAAGTTTATCTCACCCGAAAAAATTAGATGGAGTTATTAGTCGATTAGAGAATTAATAAATGAGAGAATTGTTTTAGTCATCGGTTATAGCGCGGTTGTCTTATAACGCGAGTCAGAGCCCCTCCCCCGAAAACTCGCGTTATAACCGGGGAGCGGTTTACATAGATGAGACTTAATGAGATCACATTGGGTCCAATTTAATAGATAACATTGATCGGCCGATTACAATAAAAGGCAGCCTTCCTTATATCACAGAGTGTTCCTTTACTCTCGGGTGTAAACATAGAGTAGCAAAAATAAAACGTATAAGTATTATTTGTTATATTTATTATTATAATCATTGATACAGTATTATTTATGGTTTATTTAGTCGTCTCAATTATTTATGTTAGTAAAGAACATTGGTATGGGTGTTCCGTAAATCAATTTACCCCTGGGTGTAAGGAGATGCAATTGCGATTTGTTTTTTTTTAATTCTCGCATTTTTATGGTAAAGATGGGTGAAGAGAGTTCGTTTGAAATAGGGGAGTGTGTCTTATTTTTGCTATTCAATCTTAATAATTGGGGTAAAGTGACTTTTGAGATGCGGTGTATTTTAATTTTTTTTAGAATTCTGCCTTTGATTACAGTAACCGTGATATCGATAACCAGTTATAATGACGAGCGGTATCAACCGTATATTCGTAGAAATCTAATAGAAGGAAAACATCGTTATGAAAAAAGTTACATAAATTGAATCATTTAAAATGAAACAAAATAGGAATAAGCTGTATTAATATATTTGAAAATAGACAAATTAAGTGAATAATAACAAAAGTGGTGACATCATAGATGAGGAACGATTTCGGTCAGGCGGGATAAGGTATCGAACTTCACTTTAATGTTGAAATTGTAACACTATTTCGAATTATCATGTAATAAATACTTTAGTTTCTTGCTTTGTTTTTCAGTAGAACCAATAAAGAAAAACAGAGTAACTTAACAATTTTAGAATCCACTGGTTTATTTAAAGAAGGAATCTCAATCTTAGCTTCGACGAATTATGCCATCAAAAGGCAAGCCAGTGATACTTGAGGTGCAAACAGCGAAATTATCTCTTTTAATAGGTTATTGTATGATTCAATTGCAAAGTTATTATGTGTTCCATTACTGAAAGTAATATGCATCTCCCAAACATTACTACTGATTCGGCGAACTTTTAAAAATCGGCTTCTTTGGGAAGAAAGTTCGGGGATAGCAAGGAATGTAGTGTAGACTGCATTCTAATGGATATAAATATATGCCGGGCGTCTCAAATGAATATACCAAAAACAAAGTTGAATATTTTTTATTATTCGAGATAACAACAACATTCAAAATAAAGTAACCTCTAAAAGGCTGAAAGTTTTATTTAAATTAATAGAGAAACTTGCATTAATATTCTAATTTCTAATCTCGAAACAATTATGGTGTCTATACATCCCTAAGGCTGTGTTGGAAAATTTATGCGAAATCAGAATGATAATAGCTAATGTAGAAAGAAGTTCATTAATCAATTTAAATAAAATGTTCAACTTTCCAGAGGCCATTTTCTTTTTAATTACGATGTTATCTCAAGTAATATAATAATGATTCAACTTCGTTTTTGTGTAAACATTTTGGAGTACCCTGCACATTAATAATTATGTGAGGTGGAATATTGAAAACGAAGGGGAAGAGATACCTATTTAGTGGGAAGAGAAAGAAGTCTCTCTTGTGTTTGCGGGAAGGTGAAATCGCGGTTAAGGCTGGAGTTATAGGAGAGGACGCCTCGTATTCGCAATCTCCTTATCGCGGCTAAATTGGAGGAGAGTTAAAAATCTGCGGACGCGCCTTGTGTGGATGTCGGAATGCGTGGCGTGGCCGGCGACGATTAAGTTATTTCCTCGCATCTGAGGGAGGATGGGACGATAAGGATATCTCTTAACCGCTGTCGATGAATCTGAAAATGAATGACCCGATCTCGACGCTTAGGAGGAGTGGCTCGAAAAATAATCACTCACGACACGGTCATCCGATGTCGTAAGATCGAATGTTTTCGCCGAAAGTCATGAAATGAACGTTCGATAGAAACGTTCGTTTGTTTTTCGATCGCATCAAGCGCGGGTTCCCCGAAATAAAATATGGTCCACCACGTCGATTCCATCAAATCGTTAATGACAGCGACAGCGTTTGCAGTGGGAGATTAAGGACCCGCCGCTAAAATATGAGTCTCGCGGGACCAATATGCGGCTGCTTTGTGTTTCTGTCCTTTTAATTTTCCTACTTGATATGTTTCGTCCTCGGATGTTAAATCTTCACAGTTATACCGATATGAGTTTCATCTCGCCGTCTCAGCGAATATCACTTTCGGACCTTGGGGCGTAGGGATAAAATCGCTTTGAATATACTCAAAACCTTCCAACAAAGGTGGGTCCTTTCTTAATAATTAATTAACTTTTGAACCAATAGACCGATTTTCATGACACTTGGTGGAAATCTCTTGCTACTGGGCCGATCTCTAGAGGATAGTTTTTTTGCGAAGATTAAAAGTCCCGGGTTCGATTCCAGGAACTATCCTTCCCATTTATTTACGTGGGAAATCTGAAATCCATAGTTCAGGGTAATATTCTCTTGCACATTAAAATATCTTAAAATTGTAATATCCGAACGGGATTTGTACTATTCTCTGAGGAAAGGAATAGAGATTCTAATATTTATCGTAGAACTTTGCTTATCGATCGTATTTCTTCGAATTTTGCGTAAAACCGACGTTTATGCGACGAATATTGTTGGACTCGGATTCGGTATAGTCTAGTACATACACGTGTTATTTTTGCCACACAAATACGCGTGATCAATTTAGTTTTTCGTTAGAATGTATTTGTAATATTTTATAACGTTAAATCAAGAAATTTGGGAACACAAAAAGCAACTCATCCGCGGTGATTTTTTAAAGCTATTAAAGCCAATATAAGTAATTGCTGCACCACATTAATTTGAAATAATTATGTTGGGAAGTAGGCATCATAAGTTCCGTTTGGATCATCTTACTTTGTACAGAACTTTATGAAAATCGACTCAATAGTTTCTGAGGTAAAATATGCTGACAGACAGACGGAAATAACCTGACCTTAAAGCGGTAATTTTTTTACTTTTTGCAAATAATGCATAAAAAAGAAAACGGCCAGAAAATAAGGGTTTAGAAAATGACTATTTCAATTTAAAAAGGAGTTATCGAACATGGATATTGGATTAAAAAGCTTACAATCATAAAACAGTTGCTTAAACATAAGAGCATGCCAAACGCAAAGTAGCCATCCTCATCGGTGGTTGTATATTCTAATTTACACAAGCGCTTTACGGCTATATGCTAAAACCTAAACTATTTACTAGAATTTATTAATTAGTATTTATATGAAAAGTGTTTTTCGCTTCATCTTTACTTGATCTGGGGCACATCTGTACTCGTGTAAACCGAATCAACTGAATATAAAAGTTGATTGAAAATGCATAAAAGACTCGATACTTTTCATAAACGGTATTAACTCTAACATGTTACTTTCCTGAGCCAAAAGAGCGTTTTTTTTTTAAGGTGGTCAAGCTTCCCATGGAGACAAGAATTTGGTTCCACTGGTTTGCGACCAATCTCCTACACCTTTTCAATTCTTAATCTGGATTAAGGATGAATTATTCATAATCTCTTCTTAAATGAATTATTCATTCACTTAAGGTCTTTTAGCCTGAAACCGCGACTGACACCTCATGTATATCCAGGACGATGCGCTGGATATTATGCGAGTGATAGAATAGTCGCTTTTTCCGGTATTCGTTGACGCCCGTGCCTCCAGATGGATTAAAATGCCGCGATTTTACGCTCATGGGTCTGGGCACTCTAAAAGCCTGGCTGGTTTATTCAGAATAATGGTGTGACTAAGATTAATGCACGTCACGGGAAAATGATCGGTATATAGCGGCTGTTTTGCACAAGTGAGTAATACTATGAGGTTTTTTCCAAATGAAATATTCGCAAACTAAAAGGCATTTCGTGTGTGTATGCATATCTACATAGAAAGTGACTAAAATACAAAAAAGTAAAGAGGCATTGAGGTTTGTTTTTAGATAATTTTGCAATTAGATCATAGGAGAAATTTTGCGACTCTCTAATAGCAAATGTTACAGTGACTTACTTATTTAAATGCCTGTTTAATATATAATTCTAGGCAGTGACGTACCGGAAAATGTGTGGGTCATCCCGCCAAACCAAATTGAAGTCCCAGAAAAAAATTTAAGGGCCTCACGAAAAAAATATGGGCCCGCATTGGCCATGCCCCCCCCTCCCCCTCCCACCACCGCCGCGCGGGGGTTCCCGCTACGCCACTGATCCTAGGATATTGAGTTTCTGCAACATGTCAAATCATTTCAAAAGACATGGTATGCTTCTAAGACTACGTAAATCTAAATATTCTGAAAATGAAATATCGAGCTCACCTTATGACTAACATACAATCGACAATGAAGACAACTCCAATAATTGCAAAACGATTTGGAGAACCAGATATACATATCGGCTGAAAGGAGCCATCCTCGGTGATGATCCACACAGTAAATTCTGAAAACATAATACAATATTATGGTCGATATTCTTGCAATAAGTTTTCAAAAATTAAGTGGCTGTCACAAAATTATTTGTATATATTTTGATTTATAGGTTAAAAGTATCGAAGCCGAAATGGTTTCTACGTTAAATTTTTTGAGTGGGTGGTAATTATTGCTGATTCTAAATGAGTCAAATTAAACTTCATATTGATTAGCATCTGTTTCATTAACAGAAATTGAAATTTGTGTTTATCTGGAAACGGCAATATATTTTATCAGAATATGCATAATTTTTTTACAGCGAGGTTACCACGAGTTTAAAAGTCGAATTTTATTTTAGCTATTGTTGATGCAGCTGATACTGCTGATTTAGGCCTTTGCCATCAATTTAAAAACATTTAGAAAGGAGCTTCACTCCCGAAGACGAGCAGTTTGAGGGGATCATAAAATAGGTTTATAAAAAAATAATTAGGATTTGTCTGTATAGCGTGGATTAATTATAAATTATTTCCGTTTAAAATGGTATTTATTGCAATGAATTAACCTGAAGATTATAAACTGACTTATAACTAGGGTATGGCTTTTTTGGGTTTTAACCGATTTTTTTACCAGATTTTTACCCTCCGATTGCTCTTTTAAAATCCGGGTAAAGCCCGAAAAACCCCGAAATTATTAGTTTTCTTTAAACAATTTTTTTAAAGATTTGGTCAGAGAATTTCTATTCTGGCGCTTGTAGGCATCTCAGCACTTGAGTACAGTCCGAGATGCTCGTGATCAGTTTGCTTATTCTCTTTGTAAACAGTTTATTTGTAAACTTACTTTGTAACACAATCTTAATCTCCTTGGTGACTGTTAGCTCAAAACACTACGAAAGAAAAATTATTTCACTAATATCTGGCGTGTTTTCAAAAGAAGTTGAGCGGGAAGCATGATACTTGTGCAGCCTGCGAGGTGTTCCTCTCCACCTGAAGGCGTTTAACACAAGATATCACACTCTCAACCATAATTAAAGTATTGTAAAAACTTCTGATTGTTGATCAAACTTTTAAAATTTTAAACAAGAGTTTTATTTAAAAATCATTTTATCCGAATTACAAAATAATAAAACCCGAAAATTACCCGAGATTGAATTATTTTTAAAACTTCGAAAAATATGTAACTTATCTGTACCCGATTTTAACCCGAATGAAAAGGAAAATAATGAAACCCGATATTTACCTTCCGAATGAATTTTTTTAAACCGAAAAATCCATACCCTACTTATAACGCGTGTTCATTGCTCAATTACTGTATTCTAGTTCCAATTTCACAAATATAACATTAAAAACCAATTGCAAAGTAAATGCCGACTTTTACAATCACTGGTCATTGTTATCAGTCACTTATTTTAATCAAATCCTTGTCGCTGGGAGATGATTTGTTGAGGAAGTCCGAGATAATTACTTAAAAACCCTCACCCATTAACGTATGGCGCGCTCGAAGATAACAGATTAATTTTGATTTCTTCCATATTGGGCTGCCAGTTAAACTATTTTGGATTGTTATTCATTTAGAGTCGGGCACAAATCGAATATTTCATTCATTCAACAATAAAGCAGTTGATTAATTGGTCGATTAATGGGGTGATAGAAAGTCTTGCAAACTCTCTTCGAACCTCAATAAACTGGAAGGAATGTTTGCGTGCAATCCGATTTCACGCGATAAAACTCGGTGAAATTTCAATGAATGTATATCACCTCTAAGAGGAAATTATTTTTTTTTTCCAAGTTCCATTTGATCTCCTTTTAAATCCATACATTACTCAAGAGGGCGAGTATGCAATTCCTTCGTTATGGTGTGCGTATAAATAACGACATAAGTAACTCTTTTGGGTATTAAATGCTCAAATAAACTACATTATTATTTCATCAAGTTGGCAGTTAGCCGATCTCTCATTGGAGAAACGATCTTTCAAACGGAAGCGGCCACCTTATGCTTTATTCAACCGTTTTATGGTCTTATCTTATTTTATACATACTATGTATGCTCTCAATTTCCGATAATATTTCGATGATCGTCAGACTTGAGGCAATCACACAATCACGACGCAGAATATACTAAATAGCAATAATAAGAATGCCTAAACATTTGCAAGTAGATTTGGGAGTTGACACTTTCCTTATTGAAACATATTTGTAATAACAAACGTTTTCTAATGCGATATCGAAAAAAAACAATGTCATTTATGAAGAGTATTGCTTCGCCATATGTCCGAGGCCGATTCGTTTCCTTCGACGAGTGGCGAACGTATTGTACAATAGAGATACATTCTATCAAAGCGAAATAATTATGTCTAAAGCATTACACCGAGGTGAATTTTTGAGGATTTCAAACCCGAGCAATGCGCAACGCGGCGAAAGATCCAGTCAAGACGTATAAGTAACTCGATCCTACGAAATTACTTCCTGGAATCGGAAACTTACACGTTTTTCGACTTTTGCTCTCGGTAAAAGGCCAATATCGATTAAGCATTAGCCGGACTATCACCCCAAAGACGAAAAACTTCATATATTTTCGCAATAGGGGGCTAGGCTAGATTTTTTTGAAACTCATAAGAAAAGGTTTTCAATGATTTTTTTAAAGGATGGTTATAACGGACGACGGGGTTCCAGCGTGGAAGGAGGAGAGGGAGAGAGAAGGGGAGAGGGGAATTTTAGGCCGAACAGCGAAAAAGGAGTAGAGAGAGAGAGATGGGGTTTTTTAAGGGTTAAAGGGGCGTAGACCGTATCATTTGCATGTAATGCATTGAAATTCATGTAAATTAATGGACGTTTCGCATGCTCGCAGTCAGTCATGGACACGGCTCCCGTTTATTCTACACAGCTTTCGAATCTCTTCTTTTTTTCTATCCTTTGTTTTTTTATTTCCATTTATTTATTTATAAGCAAACCTCTCTCTCTCACACTCTCGGAGAAAGAGAAAACTTAGAGATATGCCGAGTCGTTCCGCGATACGTGGTTATTTTTATTATTTTTATTTCGAAACCTTCTCATTCGGACTAATCATCTTCAGATGAGATATTGAGCAAAATGATATTAATAAGAGAGAATAAAAACCCGTGGCTAGCTGTTGTACTTCATCGGATGAGTTTATTGCGACTTTTTTAAACTCAACCGAGAATTATTCACGCACCCACCCACTCGTACGCACGAACAAGTACTTGGGCACTAAAAATGATGAGCAAACCTACACAAATTGGCATTCACACACGCAAACAGGAACTGATTTACCGTAAGGTGTTCTTCTCCCGGGGTATCCACATTTTAAGGTCCTCCAAAAAAGGATATGGAACATTTTTGGAAGCGATAAATGAAGCGTTATTAATTTCCGATTCTGTATTGCAAGGGCCACTTCTTGGAACTTTGTTCTTCTATTGATGGTAAACAAATTATTGAATTTACTTTAAGTTATTAGGATGGAAGGAGCCCAAAATGCTACTACAGCCCAGAGCCCCCAAATATTAGAATGCGCCACAGGGCTCACACATCCAAGTGCCAGCACCTTAGCGAATAGTGTATCCGCCTAGGATTTACGCATTTATGCTAGAAAGAGTGACAGAATGCTTATTATTGGAGGGATTTCAGGGCAATACACTCAAAAGAATAACGAATGAACGGGCCTATTACAAGAACTAAATCTGCGAAAACCATTCCGCCATTTTCTGGCGCTAAGAGAGAGTCCTCTGTGAGGTAAATGAGGGTGATCTGAGTTTCTCTGCTTTTGAATGTGCCAGGCGTGCTAGATAGACACTAGATACGCAAGTCTTAATTGTCATGACTTACCCATTTATATAAAAAATGAGTGAAGAAGTGATCGAAAAAAATAAGTCCACATATACACGCACGTAAGATAAGAAGACCCACTCACCTCCTCACTCCCCTCTTTACATGTCTCACCGACTTCCCTCCCGAATATTCTGGACTTCTTACATGCGAGTAATAGCGGTGGTCCGAAGAAAGGAAAGAAGGGCATCTTAAGACGCTTTATATTTACGCGGTTCTTTTCTTTCTCTCTCTCTCTCTTTCCTTTTCCTCTCCGGACGATTTCCTTATTGGGGGAGAGGGGAGGTGGAGAAGGGGGGAGAGGGAAAAGGGGGTGGGGGCGAGGGAGGAACGGCCGCAGCAGAACGCCGCCGGTACGGAGAGAAGGCGATCAAGACGGATTATAATTGAGGTCTCTCGCCGCTCGGCAGTCACTTGTTTTTTATTTCTCTCCTGGTCGCTTAAATGCGCGCTTCCATGCCTCCAGAGCGTTGAGGATAAGACTAAATTTAATTACGCGGCCCCTTGCGATGCTAAAGAGAGAGCTCTTTGCGTAATGGAAACATCCGTGAAGCTTATAGCTGACTTCTCTTCGCTCGGTGAAGGATGTCCGAGGGATTAACATTCTAAGTTGCTCTTTTTTTGCTTATAAATACGTATATAAATATATTCCATATGCGACACCTGGATGTTCGGAATCTTGCTTTTCTCTCCCTCTCTCTCTCCCATCTCTCTTATCTCCTTCCGTTCTGACGCAAGTATTTTTAATGCGAGATAAAGCGCGTTCATTTTTTTGTAATTTTGGGTCTCGCTTATTAAATCGGCATTGACTGTTTAATAAAAAGCTAATTTCGGAAATGCAGAGGATAAAAATTTCTTTGTTTGCCACAATCCCTTTCTTTTTTGAATTGGCTAACTCTCATTGAGCAATTCAAGATGCAAAACGGTTCGAAACGTCTCAAGAGTAAGACTTCACCCTTTATAATGAGCAATAATCAAGGGCGGATCCAGCAACTTCCCAAACGGGGGGCGATCGCCCCAATTGCCCCTACCCCTTCTTGATTCCACCTCTGCTGTCGACCACACATTTTGAAAATCTCTATCCTCAACAGAATCTATCTTTCCCTTGTCAGCCTTAATCTTCGATGTAGAGACAAGAAATATTGCGCGAAATTAATTTAACAATGCACCAAGTTTAGGGAATCGGGTCGTCCAAGGGGGGGGTGCGATCGCCCCCCTTGGATCCGCCACTGGCCAGAACGGATTAAAATAGTAAAAGAATGCATGCGTGGGTAAGAATATATGAAGGTCCCCCTCATGAAAGATAAACAAAAGAATCAATGCAAAAAATTCCATTTTATTAATAAAATGTAGGCCATTATTTCTATATCAAATAATTATATGCAAAATACTGTTGCATATGCAAGCCTAAAACGAAATTGACAATTTTGTTGCATTCCTTAGACATTCTCCTGTCACTCTCTAAGGGCTCCTACGAACAAAATACGTTTTTTAAAAAGCTGATTTTACACAACCCAAAAAAAGAAGCCGTTGACGATATTAACGTCTCTATCGAACCTATATTTTTTGCACGCACTCTGGGAAAAATAGTACGGTCGTGCTTTAACTACTAAGGTGCGTTAAGATTTTCGCGAGCATTGAGCTTTGTGGCGGAAACGAAGCAAAGACGCGATATATAAAAAAAACCTGAAATTATACGCCCGTCTCCGTAAGAATTCTTAATTGTCGAGATCGATGGCGAAAAAATAACATCGCTCGGATCGCTAGAGAAGCAAAGGGAAAGGAAAATAACCAGCATCCAGGGCGTAATCAAAAATTTATTGGCGTTTATTCCGGAGATCGCAAAAAATCATCCCTCGTATTATTCACTCGGACGAAAAAAATATTATTATACGTCTTCTCGATTCGCCTATTATTCAACATTACGCCTCGGATTAAAAAAATAACAAAAAATCCATCTTATCCACGCCCATAATACGGTTTTAGGGTAGACGGCAAATTTCAATCGCGTATACTACGCGAGGTTCTAGAGAATGAAAAGGGAGGGGGAGGTGAGAGAGGGCGAAAGTTTACAATAAAAAACAGACGAAGGTTGATGGGCGCGGTCTGTGTAAAAACGGACAACCGTGAAAGCTGCCTGGTCGAATGGTCCACGGGAGATGGCGGAGGAATGGGCGAGGGGGAGAAGTTGAAGCACTGCGGTAAGGGAGAATGGGATCGGGAGGAAAAAGAAAGGGGAGGGAGTTTAGGTTGGGGGCGCGAGGCAGAAGGAACTCAATTTAACACGGTTCACCTTTATTGCGCCTCCGCCGACTCGCCTCTCTCTCTCTCGCACCTCCAGACCGCCTCTTTATATTCATGCTTATCCGCCCTTGCAACTCTCAGAGACGTTGCCCGTGTTCTTTTATTTTTTTGTTCTTCATCTTCGTGAGCGCGCTTCTTCTCCTCAAGGTCCGGTTCTTGGACCTCCTCACTTAAAAAAAACCCTATATCCCTCCTTCACTCCTTCTTATGAGAACCCTGCGAGCGTTTTGGCCAGTCTCGCATTAACGGGACGATTGAGTGTTGTTTTTTGAGAGAGGGTGAGGAGAGAGTTAGAGAGAGAGAGAAAGAAAGAGTGCCAAGGTGTAAAAAATGAAGAGAGGAAGAAGAAGGGAGAGGAAGATTTGGAGATACACGTGGGTGGGAAAAGGGGAGGGAGAAAAACGTCGGAGAGGGGGGAGCGAGAGAGGGGAAGGGGCGGAGTAGGAAGAGATAAATAGGCAAAGGGAATTGATTCTGACGTATTGGGTACATAATGATCCTCGTATATTTTTTAAGAAAACGTTTCGCCGCCCCCTCCTCCTCTACTTCATCTACCTCCTCGAGCGGTTCCGAAAAAAATCTCTTAAATGATGTGGCGTGACGTTTTAACCTAATTATACGCGTGGAAAAAATTAAGTCTACAAAAAATGCTCGAAACAGATTCGAATGATTAAAAATGGAATGCTGCTGCTAAAATATTCTTAACTCGCTTCGTTTTTGCAGTACATTTGATCTACGTATTTCATATTTCATGAACTGCGGTATGTCTGTTACTGGACAAGGTCGAGTTGACTTGCAATTATTATAAAATTTAACATATTTTGTAAAATAACGATTGTGTTGAGGAAACTGAGCCATAGTTCGGAAGATAAAAATCGTCTGGTTGGCAGTTGCCAACAATTATAAAGTAGACATTTAAAAACTACTACCGAAAAGCTATTTATAGAGGATTAAAATATTGTAATATTAAACTGATAATAATTTCAAAATAAACACTGAAGTACTAAAAATTGAAAAATTAAGTACTTGCCTTAGATGCCACCAACAGCCATAAGAAGTGGAGATACCTAAGAAAGTGCTTAATATTTCAATTTTTTATACTTTAATGCTTATTCTGGAATTATCTTTCACCGTAAGACGAGTGCGATGATTCTCTAGTCAATAAATCGATAACGATAAATAAGACTTTGGATGCGTAACAAACAATTCGAAAATATACACCTAAAACTTGGAATACTTGAATATTTCAGTAGCAAGCCAGATGAAAATCGAGAACTACGACAGTAAAAAAACAAACAGGAGGAGCAATATTTAGAGAGTCTTATTGGTAAGAAAAATAGGTTTATGCGATGGAAGGCCAAAGAAAGAGTGAGAGAGGAGCGTGTTAAGAAGTCGAAAGATCGAGAGAAGATTGCTGGAATTGAGCGGGAGTGGGAGACAGCGATGGTGAGTGATTGAGGTGGCGGGACGGAAGTTGCGGGGGTGTGCGGTAATTCCGAGGGGGTGTAACCGATACCCTCGGTCTCGCAAGGTGGAAAAACCATTTATTGTGACAGGAAATGGGTTGAAACGGTTGCCTGGTAATGGCCGCCCTAGCCTTCGTCGAACATGAAACGTTTTATCCAAGTTCCGGAGCGAAATGGAGATTTTTTTGAAAGATTCGCGACACACCTTCTGCTCTTTAACTTCCCCATATCGCCGTAACACTCTCCTTTCTTCCGCTCGTTTCGAGATTGTTTTGCACTATAGTACCGCGCGATAGGTGGTCAATTGAAGTAATTATAAGTTTTCGTTAATGGGATACCAATCTGGACTAAATGATTTCTGAATCGGCGGACTTCGAATTACGGGATTAATAATAACGTATTTTCAAATTTCGATTGTCAAAAGAAAAGATTACTTGATAAAGAAAATTTAATCGGGACAAATTCTGGTCTTTAATTTATTTGACTGAGCTCAATGAATTGCAGATTATATTTTCTCCATCCGAGAGCAAAGATGAGATTACACTGGACGAAATAACTTTTGATCTAAATCGATAAATGTATCTGACACATTTTTACTTTATAGCACCGAAACGATTCCTTTTCTCCTAATCACAAACTAATTATCTATGTATAAGCGAAAAAACAAATAGAAATTATATATATATATATATATATATATATATATATATATATATATATATATATATATATATATATTAGAAATAAGGTAAGAATGTATTATACACAATAAGAAGTTTTTGTTGAAAACCTACCCATGTAACCATATTCTATATAAACTAATAATTATTCTATAAATATGGTCAATTAAATTCTCAATATGCTAGTTTTCTATCTCGTATTTCTTTAATTTTCCTAACTCTATCCTAACGTACATTACGCAGGATAATGCCCATCTTCCAAAGAAATATGCTCCCTCAAGATTTACTACAAATTTTAAAAGAACTAAGTCAATGTTATTCACAGAAAATATAAGGAATATTTTACTTTACTCGTGGGGTGCTAGAATTTCGATGTGCAGTATCAGGCAAATATCGTGAATGGCAAGAACTTCAACGCGAGTGCACGGCGCGAGTAATGCATCAATTTAGGTTTTTCAAACCAAAAATAATCTCTAATATATAAAAACACTGGAAACTTTCCTTCGACAAATTAAAAAAAGAGAGCGCTAGCGTGATTTACCGCGATTTAAAAAATAGAAGAGTAACCGCGTCTTTTTTCGAATGTCCCAAACGACTCATTAATTCAACTGCCGTCTACTAGATGCTCGCCTGTTTTGGGAGCGCTCTTATAATTCGTTCAAGCACGAGAAGTGGATTACATCCAGATCGATCTGGTGACGTAAGGCATTCGTGCGTGAAATTATAACCCAAAAATTTTGCAGGCTTCGTAAAAAGCGCGCAAATTGTTGAATGTAATTAAAAAAAATTGAGTACAGGCTGCATGTAACGTATGAAGGCAATCCTTGAGCATTAATCCGCCTATGTCTTATTCATGTACTCCATCCAAAGCAACTTAAATTGAGAAGTACACTTTACATACATTCTTTTTGATTCTTCTAATTTCCTGAACCTTCTGCATGTTTCTAAGAGATTCACTAGATAATAATAATAATTTATCAAACAAACAGTTTATCCAATTACATGAGCTATAATTTAAAGTAAATAAAATTAACAAAAGAAATTAAAATAAACAAAAATAGTCAACACTGGGTGCACCATGAGTAATGACCGAATTCATATTATGTTAAACAAATTGAAAAAATAAGTACTTAAGTAACAAAAATTAAAAAAAATAATTACTTGTCATTTTATGGCTACTAGAGATATATAAGATAAGTATTGTATTTACTTTTCAGTTTTAGATAACTAAATGCTTATTTTTAATAGGTTTCTAACTTCAGTTGGATGGATTAAATTCTCGGCTACCAAGAAAAAATATAAGTAATAGCATTTGACCACGGCTAGTCCTTCGATAAATGCGTTCCATATTTTACCATTAGGATAATTTGAACGACGAGACCAAAAGCGCATGATATTTTATTTTTTATGATTCAGTAAATTATAACATTGAGCCAGGGATTTATATGTTTACTTTCCTAACGCTTAGCTGAGGTCTACACCTCGAAATAATTTTTTAATTATTATTATTGCACATGTGTATTACATATGCTACGAATTGGAAAGTTGAAAACTATACGTATATAACATGGAAAAATAAAGGGTGCGATTTATCCTTTATATCAGTGGTTCCCAAACATTTTGTAAGCGATAAGATAAACAGAATTTCGCGGCACCCCAGCCTTCAAACAAGGTTTTTATATTTTCACAAACAGTATCACAACGTTTGGACATATCCATTTGTTGGTACCACACTATAATCAATTTATTACAGAAAACATTAACGCCCTAATTACCTGTAAACACATCCAAATCGTTGATTTATTTACAAAATTAATTTTATCGCCCCGGTGTGACGCGGCACCCAGGTTGGGAACCACTGCTTTATATATGTATTATATATATGTATTAATTTTGCTGTACAACTACGTGCGTGTGTACATCACACCAGTGTGGAAGCGGTAGAATCGGAGTAGATGAGAATCTGAAATTTGGCTGTATGTAGATATAAACGTGAAAGCACCAGGAAGAATCTGAAAACCTTGAAATGTGGAATATTTGTGAAGTAATTAATTTTTCAAATCAAAATTTTCACATAAGAAATGCAGTTCGTTGCCATTTATATCCACAATATCTCTTTATTAAATTAGTTACAATTAAGATGCAAACTCAAGACAGCGGTACAGCAGAAAGAACAAAGGATATTTTTCTCGAAGAGAGTACCTGAATACATGCCGAATTAGTTTTTTAAATTCGTTCGATGCTGGAAAAAACAGGAATTTTTCAAGATTTTAACGAACAATTCTGAAACTGTGGAAACGAGTACAATGAGAGAGAGAGAGAGAGAGAAAGAAAGTAGAAGAGGTACTTGACGTATGCCTACAGGAGAATCACTAGTAGCTGCCGAAAAACTCATTTAAGGTAAAAACTTTGATATTTATACCGTGTGTGTGTGTGTCATTGTTTATGGCGAATAGTTCCCTGTATGCATAAATTGCATGAAATACAGTGTTCGGCGTGAACATTTCATCCGTGAACTCGAGGTGTGTGCATGGCACATGATAATCGAGGTCAGACATATGAAAACCTTGTAACTCTCTTATAAGATCCTGGCGAGGCTTAATTACCTGTAAAATAATAATGTTATTTAGCAGTTTTTCCAATCCCCTCTCACCATCACATCCAAATTGTGAGCAACATAACTGGTAGACTAAAAGTAGCATTATTTGCGAATTTATCCTACACATTTTTAATTTAAAAGCTCATGTAATGTCTCGTAACAAATTTTTCGCATCGTGCGACTATGGCGCAGTAATTAACGAACTGTATAAGAGTGACTTTTTGTCCATTTCTTTTTCGTGTTATGCGAAGTTCAGCGATTCGGATCCGAGCCTTTATACTGTGAAAAGTAATCTTCATAATTGACCCTAATGCAATCAATATAGCTATCTTATCTGCATTTAGGAGACATTTAATAAAATCATGAAGGCAACGTTGGAGATAACGAGCCTTCTAGCAAAGGATATCGCCACATTTCTATTATATCTTTCAAGCCACGGAATGAGAGGATAAAAATCCGATTTTCTCAAATCTTTTCCAGTTAATAGGCAGCTTTATAATTTTACCTAGAAATGCTGAAATTTTCGGTTGATCGGCAGTGGATTTCTTTAATGGTATGCTGGGATCTGCTGAGATGATTATAGGGTTGCAACGATCGGCGAAAATCCTTCAGAAACGCTCCTAATACTATTGGAAATGGAGTCGCAACGGAGGGATTTGTCGACATGTCGTAAAAGTCAGAACCGATTGCGTTGGCGAGTACCTATCTACCCTGTTATCATCTCACGCTGGCACATTATTCTGCCGTGAATTTGTACGATTGCTAATATTATGGGCTATAACAGAATGAAGTAGAGGGAAATTTTCCGATGCTAGTTTGATTGCCAATCTGGAGGCAGCAATATAATATCGCCGAATACTGAACAATTAATTGTCTTATTTTTTTCTCAAGAAAGACTCAAGGGCATAGAAAACAGTTTGAACTTAACAAGAACAAAATGATTTTATGATAACTCACTGCTCGTGAAGCCATCATATACGGGAACCGTAGACCGCGAAAATGTTCCTCGAAAAAACGGTTTTCCCACGAACATGTTGCTTTTAAAAACTGTTCAAGTGTAATTGGGGTTTGAGCTCTTAATTGAGTTTGGCTGACGAGAAAAAGCAATGAGGAGCGAGAGTGAGAGAGAGATGGAGGGGAGAAAGGAGAAGTGAGGGAAAGACTGCAACTGTAGCGGAAAGGGGGGAACAGCCAGTGTGAGGTGTGTGTGGGAGCAAAGAGGGCGAGAAGGCACGAAGGCGTTTCCCATTGGGGCACGGGTTGAAGTGGAAGGACGAAACGCTGTGTAATTGCCGTTTCAAAAGATTGTACTGCTCCGCTCGGAAGAGGAGGCGAAGAGGACCATAACAATTCCATTTAGCAATGATGTAAATTAGTTTATATAAATAAAGAACCAGATAAAGCAATGAGACGCTGTATATTAAAAGGACAATGAGAGACGTTAAAGGGCCGGAGAGAAATTTTGGAATGAGGAGACTTCTAAAGAAAGAATTATTTCCCTCTAGTAGATCTTTCTCGCCCTCGAGTTTGACAATTAGTCGTGAAGGATGCGGAAAATATAGGCGAAGCTAGCAAAGATTTTAGAAGAAAATACAAAATATATAAAAATGGTCGCAGATTCCATATTAATGATAAAAACATCAAAACTCAAACAGTTGGATATTTCCCCGTTTACAAAATATATAGGCTTCATAATTATTTAAAGTAGTTGCTCCATTATTGAGGAGGATTATGTATTTTGATCATGGACGAAGAGAAAATCTGTCTTTCTTAACCAGTATTATACAAGAGAAATTAAAAACTGTAATTCCCTGAAAGAAAATGTATTTTGAATAATCGTTCGCTGAAACATGTATCTGAGGCAGCAGTGAAAAATACATTCCGACGATCAAACATTGTAACATGAGTGCCGTACAAATAAGCTCTTTTTGCTGAACGGAATATTCGCAGTCTGTATTTCTCGGTATTTTTCATAAACGCGCGATTTTTAGAGCATTGCTAATCACGTCATTAGAACAGGCTCGGACGAAAAAGGATATTTTTGCCTATAAACCTTAAAAAGTTCTTATAATTTCCTCTCGAACCAAGAAAACAAATATATCCCGCAATCCACCGATTCAAGCAGTCCTCCAGTTATTCCTCTACGCACGCCCTCTTAGACTCGCATTCTATCGTCGTTCCGCCGGCAATTTATTCGAAGATTAGTATAATCCACAGTAACTCCCATAATTGGCTTAGAACACGGTAGGATTTTTCGGAGACGAGGATCGGGAGAGAGACGAGGGAAAAAATAGATTTAACGAGAGACGTGGGAGAGAGATTGTCTCGGTATAGAATCGAGATAGACCCGTAATGAGCATTCGCGAAAGGGCAGATGGATTGATGAAAAGAGATGGTTTTGTTTGTATGGTTATCCTCCCATTTAATGAGGGCATTTTTTTATCGGAGGGAGGTTATTGTTGATCTTTCTCGCGAAGATCCCACCATGGATGAATGCAGGGGGAAGCGATTGTTTAATGGTTCCATAGGCGTTAATCAAAACCCATTTGTGATCCTTCCGATGATTTACTGTCACGCCATTGAGTGCTCCGGAACAAGGGTGAAAGGATTCTCTCGCGGAAATTGTGAGAAGAAGAACGGGAAAGAGGGAAAATGTTCGAACAAAACGATATCGTATTGGCGTAAAGGAGGTACATATTGCGAGTTCGACACATAATGGCGTAATAAGTAGGGAATAGGGGTCGACAATTACCCAATGATGATATGTTGCGAAAATCGCAGTGTCATCTATCGGTGAATCTTGTGAACTTATTCGTGTGCCTTTATCGCACCGTGTGATAAAATGGAATAGAACTGCCTTTGTTTTAGCGCAAGCACATTTAAATACTTTTCCCTGGAACCACATAATTTATCCATTATATTCCGTGAGACAGTACTTCCGCGTTTGGAAACAAGCATCGCACTATGAAAAGACAATTTATATCGAGTCTTGACTCGAAGACTTATACGTGTCTATGAAAAAAAGCGCGAGCAGACTTTCAAATCTTCCAACAGAAAGAGTTTTCGTATCAACGCCGTAATTCTCAAGTGAACTTGCGCCTTTCATTCTCTTTTCCTTTCCTTTTGATCTCCCTTTCCTTCTCTCTCTTTCATTCTTTCTCTCTTCCTCCAACCTCTCACATCCTCCAAACTTTTTCTTTCCCTCAAATCTTTCTCTCTCCCTTTTCATCTCTCTTCATTCATTTTCCGTTCTCTCTCTTTTCTCCTGAGGGACAGAATTCGCGTTGCCTCGTTTGCGAAGCCTTGTGGCTTTGGGTGATCTGCGGACCGTCGTTGGGCGACCGAATCTCCCTCGGGGCACTCAATTCGGTTGAGGAATGAAAAACAACAAAGCGAGACAAGTTCGTGGCTTCGGAAAAATTTCTCCTGCGCTCCCGATTTCGAAGATTTTCGGCATTTTTCGGATTCTCGAAATCGTTTTTTGTCATGACTTCCAAGTTCCAAAGATGACGTCCGGGAGAGTGATGAGAAGAATTTTTCGGTCGTTTCAGAGATTTTTTGCGGATAATTATAATCATGTGTCGTTTTTTAAGGGGGTCAACTTGAGAATTCTGAATTTCAGGCGTATATTTACCATTGCAATTTTGATGGTTTTAATCATTTGCTAAAGTTGCTTGGGGAATATTTCCTTTGAAATATAATGCATTATTCCAAAGTGAAATATGCATCCATACACATACAGATGTACGTAAGTTCATATATACGCACATGATATAAATTTACAATATACAATATAGAAATGAATGTATGAAAATTATTACATTCCAGAAGTGAAAGATTAAGCTTAAATATTCATGACGCTTTTATAAATACCTTAAACCTAGTATTATTAATTATTTGTTAATTTTATCGACTAAATTACTGAAATTTAAGTTTTAATTGTTACACACGTTTCACACGCGTAACAGAGTTAAGCGTGTCATATATTGCATAGGATTATTCAAAGTTATCCAAATGGACAAGTCAAGCAGAAAAAAAATTAAAGTTGATATCCGCCTCGCCAGATTGCGAAAAATCTAACAACTCGACGTTAACTTTTACTACCATGATTCATTTCAACGACTGCGTTGTCCGCTTGTAAAAAATACATTCTTTCGATGCGGTTGTTCCCGGATCACGCAGGATAAAAAAAAGAGGGAGACATCTCAAGAGTCCTCGGTCGATTACATCCGATACACGTGTCACTTGGACCATTCAAATTAAATGAAATAAATTTCCAGTTTTAGGATCTCCCGAAGGTTTCACATTCTGAGAAACAATCATCTCCATCTCCCAGCTGAATTTTATTATTATTAGCCGCAATGCGAACGAAGGACGGGTTGATTGCGAACGTAAAAACATACGCCTTATAAAGAGAGAGATAAAAGGGACGAGAAGACTAGAACAAAGGGTTCTTTACCTGGAAATTCTCTCCCTCCCTCCCTCTCCCTCCCTCACTCTCCCTCCCTCTCCCTCCCTCCCTCTCCCTTCCTCCCCCTCCCTCCCTCTCCCTCCCTCCCACTCCCTCCCTCCCCTCTCTCCCACCTCCCTCCCCCATCCCTCCCCCTTCCTCCCCCTCCCTCCCTCTCCCTTCCTCTCCCTCCCTCTCCTTCCCTCTCTCTCCCTCCTTCTCCCTCCCCCTTCCTCCCTCTCCTTCTCCCTCCCCCTTCCTCCCTCTCCTTCTCTCTCCCTCCCTCTCTCCCTCCACTTCTCTCTCTCTCTCTCGGAGAGACGGACAGGTGCTCATGGAATCGTGGGGCGTCAGATCCGAAATCTTCGGAAAGAAAGTCTGCCGCTCGTATTTTTTTTTCTCCTCCATCCCAATCCTTCTCTGTCTCGCCGGACGCATTTCAAAAATCCGTCGAATTTCTTCTTCCGGGGGAGGAGAGGGGGCTGGGAAGGATAATTATTACGAAATCCTTTTTGGGCCCTCGAATGACGTTGTAAAACTTCGGCAATATTTAAGCTCTTTCCAGCTTTATATTTCGGCGCGTGTCCTCTTCTGCACGTTCTCTCTCTCATTATATCTCCCTCCAACTCACTTAACCTTCTCTCTCCTTCCATCTGCCTTTATCTCCATCTCTCATCTCCTGCATATTTCTACATCGCTTGAAAATCCCTTGCTCTCTCTCTCTCTTCCTCTATTTCATCTCCTCATTCGTTTTCTCTCTCTGCAACTTCTTCTCGCTCTCCAAACCTCTCCCTAGCTCTCAGTCCCTGTATCCACATCCTCTCTCCCATTCTCTTTCTGTTTTGGTCTCTTTTCAAAGAGTCTGAACTGTCTATCCGCAGTCACCGCGTATTTTAGGCGACATATTTAAACGCTCATTTCGAAAGAGTTCGAAAGTGATGAACGGAGGGGGAGTTACATTACATTGCCGTATTTATTCGAATATAAGACGACTCAAATATAAGATGATCCCCCAAAAATTGGTAGTTTTAGAAGGAAAAATCCGATGTGGCCAACACATGGAAGGGGTTAATTCAAATCGCGCAGAATGCGGTCGTAGTATTTGATAGTTTTTAGGGGGAGGATGAGAGAGAGGGAGAGAGACGAGGAAGGCAAGAGGGTGAAGAGAAGATCGTGGTATTATTTCTGTTAGCCCGCCGAGCGGCGGAACGGGCGTTCCGTTAGGGTGGAAAGGGATTTTTTCGATATGTCTGTCGCATGAGAGAGTTTTCGTTGCGATGGGAAACAAGAGGCGGATCGGATGTATAGCGGGAGATAACGAAAAGGTGGGATTTTTGTAAGCCCGAGGTGGATTCTAGCGCGGATTCTGTCGAGACGAAGAACATGCATCCTGAAAGGAGAATGGGGATAAATATGGGTTCTACTATACGAGTTTCAAAGATACAGGGTGAGGACGGAACCTTAGCTACCAGGCAAGCGCAGTAGCGTTTCTATTATTTTTTTGTATTTTTATAGCTCGTATAAAGTCTTGGTAGAAGGGGAGGTTAGCGTGCCAGGCTCCCAATACTACGGTTGCGGGTTCGAATCCTGCCGAGGTCGTGGTCACATGTGTTCGTCTTTGTTATTGTTGTTGTGGTAATAGTAAAAGCCCGTTAGGTGCTGTTTATTTGCTAATAAAAATTAATAAATAGCCAATTAAAAGTTATGAATAAAATGGGTAGGTGGTCTTAATGGGCTGACATACGTTTCATTTTCTTGAAGTTATATTAATTCTAACCCTATAATGCATACACAAAAAATTCCCAACTCTGGCGAATTCATCCCATTCGACTTCATATGCACCAGATTTCTTGCAAATACCATTAAACGGTTGTAAGAGAATATATCTATCAAAAAATTCGTTTTTGTGGGTATTGAAATTTTCAAAGTTAAAATTTAATCAATGTTACTCTTCGCTCGCCTTAAATTACAAATCGCAAAATTAACTCAATGAGCAATTTAACACTTATATTGCGACACTCTAAAGGTCCATACTAATCTCATGTGCTACGTCTCCGGTTCTACAGAACAATAACATACGTACGGACATATGTAATCGTATGTATCCAGCCGATTCACCTTTTCCTAGGCGCAATGGGCATCTAAGAGGTAGTGCAATGAATAGCCGGATAGGGAGGAGAGAAACTTGGGGCCGGCATTAGCCTATTCTTAACGAAGAGTACCAAGGGGGCCAACGGCTTAACGTCCCTTCCGAAGGACGGAGTGTTGATTTGACCGCGCTCCTCATTTCTCTTTTTCTTATATATATATGGCGCAACTTACGACAAACACAAACGTCTAACCTAATGTTTGGCAGCTCTCTAAAAAGTGTTTTCCCATGGCTTTGGGTCATATGCATGGGAAACCCTTTTTGATATCTCATCAGAGAGGCGGCGAAAATAATTTATAATTATTATGCGCTGGCGATTCCTTAAAAAACTCGACGATCTCAGCGCCTCATCGCGGGAGAGGCGGCGTTCAACGATCCGCCTGTTTGCGCTGCTAACCACGGGGAGGCGTGGGTGCTGAGCGGGGCTTAGCGCCACCGTCTTACGCCCAATTTGTTTCGCTCCGCGGAGCGACCGGAAATCGCGAGGAATTCATCTTCTTCCTCTCTCAACACGGGAGAGAAAGAGAGGTCCACGTCCTTCGGAATGCGTTGATCACGCCCGGAGGCCTCCATAAGAGTTCTCCTAGGTCTTTTTCATGGTCAAGAAAAATTTATGATACAAAAGCGATCTCAGGTTACCTATAGTTTCAAAATTGGGACCTCATTAACATTGGGAAAATTTTTAAACTGACCAGCTATTCATTGCACTACCTCTCAGATACCAATTGCGCGTAGGCCAGAGGGAATCAGCTGGTCGTACAAAAAAAATAGTTTCAAAGATAATGTCCATAACTTATGTACCAGAAGGGTAACTCAGTTACCCCAACGATGTTTTTCTATTTTTAATGGTTATTTTTGGGATTTCATTCATATCTCCTCATGTATTCGTTTTTTTTCTATGAACATTGCTGTTGGATTTTGTGTAGATTTACAAATATTTTAGAGCCACTTTTTAAATGAAAACACTGTCGGGGTAACTGTGTTACTCCCCTTGGTAGAGTTTATCATTATTTCATTTTACTTTAAAAGCAGTTCCGCTATACATATGGCTACATATATGTGTAATTTATTCTGTCTATCGGTGCACAATGCAAAATAATACATTTTGGTGATGAACAGCCGCGTGCTGAACTAAAACAATTCTTATGTGCTAGTGTGTTGTATTGAAAGGCCGTTGTAAATCCAAGTCTGTATCGCGTTTTCGTCTGGTTGTGTTCAACATTCAAGGTAACTAAGAACTTTTTATTGTAACTGTGATTTAATTATAAAACATTAATTATTTTTACAAATATTTATTTTCATATTACGCATTTATGTCAGCTTATACTCTTCATGTTTGAAATAGGTAAAGAGTTTTTCAAATCATTTTGGTTACGGGTAGGTACGTGTTGAACTGCGAAAGAATGATCTTATGTGAATGTATGCTACAGTGCAAGACTGGTGTAAATACAAGTCGGCTTCATGTTCTCCTTTGGTTGTGCCCAACACTCAAGGTAGCAAAACTTTTATCAATTGTGAAGTAATTGTAAATATTCATTATTTTCTTCATAAATATCTATTCTATATTATTTATTTTATGTAGAACCCTAATATTAACATATTTCTCCCAATAAACAACTATTTCTGACAAAAGAATGGTGGGGTTACTGAGTTACCCCCTTTGGGAGGAGTAAGTTGTAAAATACCTTTGTAGAGTAAGGGTTAAGAAGTTATTCTGTAAATGCGTTCGTTTTAGTTAGGCCTATGGAATGAGAACGATTTATTTTTTAAACTGAAAGGAAATTTTTTTACCGTAGAGAAAAATGAGGAATAAAGTACGAATCATTGAAACCGAGTTCAAGAAATACGAGTTCAATAGTACGAGTCACTTTGATCCGAGGTGAATCAAAATTCTCGAGAAAATAATCGATTGGAGATTGAACGATTTCCAGCGCACCGGATGTGGATGAGTGCGATAAATAAATAACAGGCTCCCAAAAGGTCGTTAATTTCGTCCTTGAAGAGATCCCATACCTACGTTTTTGGAACGATTACACGAGATGGTTTCCGTAAATGGGAGTCGTTATTGCGTTTGAGAGCCGCGCATTAAATTATTAGCTTAGCATTTCTTAATCCCATTAAGTTAGAGGAGAATAATTTCGAAAGAACCTCTCGGATGTCTTTCTTAATGCTTACTATGAACAAAGCTTGAATAAAAGAATTTGGTATGAAAAGCTGAATATTTATGGCCGAAGTTATTTTAATATAAATATAATTTATTTTCAGGTGCTGCTCTTTTATCGGCACACAATAATTTAATCGGTTTCTCTTTGCGATGAATTATACATATGTATATGAAAATATCACAACCCTTAGAGAATATCCGGTTAAAATGCTATTATATGAATAGGTACAATTTTTTTACATACCTATCTTTGACTTTTTATGAAAAATTTTTCCTTTGTTTTGAAATTTCTATTCGGCAGTAATTGATGATTACCTTCCACATTACATTAGTCATTTAAACCACCCGTCGTGCACAAATATCAAAGATAAGGTACATGCTGGCACATGAAAAAACAACTTAAATGTCATTTTTGACCGGAGTGATTTTTTACGTTGATAAAATGAGAAAAGTTTCCATAACGAAACTATTAATGCTTAACTGTAAAGTTATGCCAATCCGTTCTAGTTGCATCGCCATTTTTTAGGGAAATATTACGTTTGGTCGAATTTCTTCACTCAGACGTCCCAGAATTCGTTTGTGTACAGCTTTATATAATTTGAATTGCTAACCTGCCAACGCCGCGGCAGTAAAATAATGACTAATGGCAGATCCTTTTGACTCGTCTCATTAATTGGAAGCTTCCTCAATAAACTTAGTGAGCTTACTTATCGGTTCATCTCACTGCCAATTCCTGCCCACTTTCTTTCTGGAGACATTAATTCGATACGGTTAAGCATCTGGGTGTATTATAATTTCGTATCTCAGGAAAGGAATCGCTTCTTACGAGAGTTATTCAGCTCGACGATTCTGAAATATATGTGGGTGCCAAATATATTCTCCCGCTTTTCTGGAAATGGTTTAATAGCGGCGAGTGTGTTTTTCTGCTCCAGCTTAAATAGTCCTCGCCAATTTAGAAAATTAGGCTGTTAGAATAATTTGAAGTGCATAAGCCTTTGGATTATAAACATCTGTATAAATAAACACAATAGGATAGACGCATTAGATCCTACCTAATCACTTAAAATATATGGTACTCTATCGTCATCATTTTTACTCCACGTACAGGTGTATTCATAGAAGTTAGGGGATTTAAACAAGTACTTATTTTCTAAGAACTAAAATAAATTAATGGAGAATTGGAATTTTACATCCTCGGTGTTATTCCGACATAGTATCCAAATAGAAGTCCACATAACCAAATCTCCCATAGTAGATTTTCTTAACGTGTATTTTCTGTACGTGAACTAAATACCTAAAATTCATGTATTTCAGCCTACATATAGGATATTCATGAGATAAGCCGATGGGAATGGTGCGATGATGTTCATTATCACAATTACAAATATACAATAACGCTTCCTACCTTATAAAAGAAACTTACTCTCTATTATTACATAGAACATGGGCCCTCAGGGATAGAATAATTTTCGAACACCTTAAAAAAAGAAATAAAAATCGTAAAAAACAAAAGGGTTTAAAATTGGAAGTAATTAAACGAGCAAATGTTATCATAGAAGTGCGTGACAGAAGTAGAGTAACTGAAATAGATTTGGGTTCGATCCATCAGTGGAATAGGTTATCGGTTCTGACGACAATTAGACAGATAGACGAAAATATGCTGTAATGTTTTTTGTGAATTTGAAACTTTTGTAATTCATCCTCTAGCTCTTTTTATGAACTTATACGAAGATTGCAAAAATCTGCCAAATAATTCCGTTTCGGGAAATGATTGATGTATGCTGTGATCCATGCTATCAATGAAGAGTATGTGTATGGATGATGCATAAGTTACTTATCGGCGAGACAGGAATTATAAGGAGCATAAGCGTCCACAGAAACTTTTCCAAGCGGGAGCAAAGATCAAGGTTGGTTTGAGGAAGGTGCTTCCGCCCCCTCATCTGTTCAAATTCAATAACATTTATTACTATTTTATTCTGGCCTTGTACTATAAAATTTTACATTATATATATATATATATTAATATTTTTACCAGAGATTCCGTGGGTGGAGGGGGTGACTGCTAACTCTCTCTCTTCCTGAGGTCCCCCATTATAAGGAAGTTCTTTTTCGTAAACACATTTAGTTAAGAAAGGAAACATGCTCATTCTATCGCGTTATCTACCTGTCTGCCGTTGGTTCAAATTTTTGCTTTTAAACATATTTCGAATGTGTTGTCATTTCCTATGATTGAAAAACTGCAAATATGTACACATCATAATTTCCAGAATAATTCGTCCAAAACGATTTACCAACTTTTCTTTTGCGAAATGTTATTTTAATTGTCATATAACGGTTAATATTCACTGCTTAATTGAGCAATGAAATATTTCGGCGAAAGATAAGCAATAATGATGAACCTCTTGGAATATATTTGAAGGATAATTGAAGATATAACTCTTAAATGGCATTGCAATTTCTCTGTAACAGTAACTGATGATGCCTAATATGATATAGGTGTTTTGGTGTGTTAGTAAGTGAAATCTAAAGCAATAGCCATGTAATTTATATATTTCTGATTCGTTCTACTTTCAGTAGAAAGACTTTCACTTCAGAAAACTTGTTGATATTTTCCTCCATGCACGCAACAAAGAACACATTTTGGGGAATATCTTTTGTGAATAAATACAAAAGAAATGAAAAATTATAAAGTTTGAGCAGAAGGGATCCTCACCGAAATTACTGAGATATCAATGCTCGAATCAACAGGGAACCTCAAATAGACAACATAATCCCATGAAAAGCCACAGAGGTTTAAAAAGCAACGTCGAAAATTTCAGAGAAAAAGGGAGAGACGTCTGCGATTACCCACACATTCCCTATAATAACGAGCGAGAGATAAAAAAATACTAAAAATCCTAATTTTACACCACTTCCTTGTTGCTCGACGGCGTTTTGGGTCGAATTCGTCCAAGATTAGAACTTTCGGAACGATCAATCCGCGATAGTGAGAGTTATAAAAGAATTAAGACATATAAAAGCCGAGGGAACCGCTTGTGTCTTGGGCGGGACACGAACCATTGACCCCCGACGACGGTTGAAAAAGTCACGCGACCCAAACGACTGCTATATCCTCCAGGGCTTTACGTTTCACACTTCCATTTTCTCCCTTCCATACCAACTTCTCTCGCCTCTTTCCAATTAAATTCCTCACTACACTTCTCCATTTGGAACTTCCGGCAAAGGATGAAAAGCAATTCAATCCCATCGCTTTGCGTAATAATGACGAATCCGAACATCTGATCTGGGATTGTGACTCATAAAAAATATCAAGACAAAGGTGTCATTTTTTCCAAGTGCCGTTAACTTTCTTCGCTGCCTTATTGCGTGATGTGGTGAAAATATTTATAAAAAACTCCTTTCGTGCTTTAGGTAACACTTTTCAAGCAAGATATGACTTTTCGGTGCCAATTAACATAAGAAAAAAATTACATTCATAAGATTAGAACCAAGATTGCGCTTTCTGAGTTGACCGGAAAAAATCATTAATTTCTATAAACAGTAAAGCTTTCCAATGAAATGCCTTTAATGCAGAAATTTAAATTTTGTTGGATACGACAGTTTCTATTCGTTTCACTTTTAAAAAATTAACGCAGATGATGGCATGATATGAAGGTATGTGCACCGGAGTAATTAAAAAATATTTTACGATCTATAATTTTTCATAGGATTGGAGATTAAAAACACCTATAAAGTCTTAGAGGCAGTAAAATACCTAGAGCTGGACGGGACTAAAAATGCAGGTCTTTGTAATGTGGTCTTCTGCATAATCCTTATTTGTTATTAAATTCTAAAATCGTTTAACCGCCTCAACCGCGCGAGTACGAACCCGCTTCGTCGTATACAACGGCGCTTTAGATTTTAAACGACCGAATCACTCTGAAAACAGATGCAGAAGGAAAAATTACCTCCGTATTTATTACACGGAAACAGTTGCACCCGTTTTGCCTTTACGTGGAACACACGACGAGGAGAATTTTTTAAGAGGTACTTCCGCTGTTACCAGTAGGAGAGCATTTTTTAAAATCGCATCTCCTCTTTCCCCATAAAAAATATATTTATGTATTTCCACTCATCGGATTCGAGGGATTCCTCGGTAACCATCACATTTCGAACGGCGGAGGTAGTAATTTGGAATCTACACCCATTCCACCTGGTTAGAATGCAGATTGAGACGAAAAAAGAGATAAAGCCACGAAGAAAAAAAAACTTTACGAGTTTTTTAAAAGACCTACTTCCAAAAAGCTCACCTTTTCCCTAGTTATGTGGTTGAAAAAATAATGTGCACGCGTGGGTAAGAAGATATACTCTTCAACACTTTTTTAAGGGGTGTTCTTGTGGGTAAGATACCCAGGAAAGGATATACGATGCTATCGTTGGAGGGGTGGGAAGTTGAGGGTCGGAAATGAAGGGTAAGGGTTGAATGAGAGGAAAGATGGAAGGGGATAGGGGGAGGGCTGAAGATTTTGGTGGAAAAAGGTGAAAGAAGTCGTCATAAAGGCTAATCAGGGGATGAAAGGGTGTTTGAAAGGAGAGTGGCGGTAGGGGTCAGAAGAGATGTCAGCTATTAAAAATAAGGGATGGGAGAGAAAAAAGCATTGGGTGGTTGGTTGAGAAGATGAATTAGAAGTTTGCAATTTATAACTTTAAAGTGGTGAGAATGGGTGAAGCGGCACTTAAACAATATTAAGTTCTTAAAAAATGTTGGCTTCAGGAGGCCTTATATCCGATGGAAATATGAGTATGTTAAAAGAATTTTTACAAATCTTTTTATTTTTACCATTTCGCCTGTGTGGCTTGATTGATAATTTTATTTTTCAATATCTTCAGGAAATTTTAGGAATAAAATTATTACTTATATTGGCTTTTCGGGTTGTTCACGTTCCCTTTCAGAATAATAGCAATTATTGGAAATTTTAGATTTTTTTCAATACGTTATATAGTAATGAATGATAGATGAAAATAATTAAAACCATTTAAGTAACAGAAACGTTTTGGGGAGAGAATTTGATATGCGGCGTATCTATTACAGATCAGATAAAAAATTTATTAGCCAAAGGCTATCCTTTAGCTTATAAATTGCTTCGCATAATGAAAGAAACCCAGAGCAATCGCATATATATACGAGTATATATAATGCTGTTGAGTGCGGTGATTAACCTAAATTAAAATGAAGGTGTTCTTTCATTAAAATGCACCAAAAACGCCGATTGAGACTTCGCAGAAAGAAAATAAATACACAACAATAGATAAATTTGCCATTAAATAAGACCGGATTTAGAGCAATAAATCTAGATTTATAACTTTGTATGAATGCACATTTCAAGGAAATTAACACAAGAAGTTGGTTTCACTACGCTCTTATTTTTTACGAGTAAAAGAAGATAACGCTCAAATTATAAGAACATTCCATTATTCGGAATGTATACCGAATAATGATTGCAAGAATAATTACATTTATGGAATGGTCAATCTATAAAAAAATCATTGGTCTCAGTGCACGGCATTCGATCGATATATCAACCGCACCCTTGAAACGTAGGCGTTATTCCTCTGAGAAGTGCCCTTCATTAAGCGCGCACACCTCTTGAGCAATTACATGCAGCGTGAGGTAAAGGGAGGACAATGCGTCTTGTAACCGCAAGATACCTGCGATGGCATTGGAAGAGTCCGATGAAGAAACACGAGCAAAACCGGATGGACTTCCCCGATAAACAGTTTGTTAGCGTGACTAGGTTACGATATTGAGGTCACGGTTCGTTATAATGTCCGGTGGAAAGATTAAAAAGCTTTAAATGTTAATACATCCACCTCTTTGGTCGCAAATTAAATCGAACAGATTGGTCACAAAAGACGTAAAATGACATAGTTTAATGGCGGCCAAAATTAAATTTTAAGGATCAAGGATGTCATTTACAAAAAATCAGTTGTTTGTGATTGTAGTTTGTTTAAAGGTTTAATTAAATTTGATGCAGCCGAAATGTGAAGAAAAATTTTAAATAAAATAAAAGCTGCTATTAGAAAAAATTTACCAACTTGATGATTTCCACTCCTTAAGAACGTAAAAGCAATAAATTGTCTGTTTGTCATAATGTTCAGCTATTTTTTCAACAATATCTCAATGTAGAAATGAAGATTTTTAAATCCTACTGTTCTATGACCCACTCTCAAGGAAGCCGACCTTATTGTGACTCCCTCAACTCAATTAATCAACCGTTAGATATGAAATATAATACTAATTTTAAAGTATTATAAATATAATTTGCGTCATAATTAATTTTATTACAGATATATATTACAGATTAACGACCCTCTGAAAATCTTTCGATCACCTCTTGAAAACCTATCGCAACCCTCTCGGAAACCGTTGGATGGCATAAACTCTGGTGACATGGAGGCGTAACAACGAAAACGATCAAATTACAAAGAAGCCAAAGCTTGAAACGCACTAGCAAACTGCATCTTTTTCAGATGTGTGGAAATGTTTATAGCTCATTCATCCGACGATCCTAACGATATCCGAACTTTCTCATTGAATTTCAATGGGCGAGCAGCTAGGTCTCGCGTATAATATCCCTTATCCGTGACTGATCAAGGTTCAGGCTAGTAAATCAGCTTCGATAAGAGAATTTTTCAAAAATAACCAGAAAAGGAAGGAAAAGCTCGTTCCGAAACAAGGACGAGGTGTTAAATAGACGGGTTAAAGAGAAGTTTTCTGGAAGCTCTCCCTCATCAAACACCTTTTTAAGGGACAGAAATGAGCCGAGGTGATGGATTGATTGGGGAGGGGGGGGGGGGTCGATACAGGCTTCTCCTCATTTTACCCTTTTTTCCACGTAGGGCGAGACGGGTGACCCAAATTTTCGGGGCGCGAGCGCAAACATCAAGGGTTGTAGTAGGAGGATGAAGGGTTCGGGACGATTGTTTGAGAGGTGCGAAGTGCCTCAAGACACCATCCTTCAACCCGTTAAGGAGCTCAATCGAGGCCGACGGTGATGATGGCGGTTGACGATAGGTGGCAGCGTAGGCGGGGCGCGAGGCACCCTCCTCGTTAGGAAGAAGGAAAAAGGGGGAAGAGGCGGATCCATCGACCGATTTCCTATCCCCTAAAGGGGTACTTTCTAAAAAAAAAACACAAGGGGCTTTTTGTGTTTTTTTTGTAGGCATAAATTAGAGGAAGGGATCAAAATACCCTTTCGACGCGGGATAACTGAGGGGATGTTCTCGTATCGGAAGCAGGTGACCGTTTCGTGGGGATGAGGACGGGGGTGTTAAAATCACCCGGGGCCGCCAAAGTTCCTCTAATGGACGTGGATGAGCGGCGCCCGTGCGCAAATAGGCGCACAGAATGCGATCGGAATTAGCATAAGTACCCTCTCCTTTTTGCATCTACCAAAGGGCGGCTGGAATTTTTCAGGAATGCCCCAGGCGCCGGTCACGGACCCATCGGTAAAAAGATTCGTTTCGTTGTGATTTGTATTCAGGTCGTTCTGCGATCCTACGTAATTGAAATGGGCTCGAGAATCCTAAAGTGATTTCAACGCGTCGAAACGAATTTATGTTTTTAAAGTTTTCGTCGCGCAGAGGTGAAAGGGGAAAGGTGTTATTCCTTTTTTTTTTTTAAATTTCCAGGTCCAGCTGAGCGAGAAATTTACAGCATTGAATTTGTAAAAACAAGAACAAGGTAAACAGAGTATCGCTGGTTAACCGGCATAAAATTACAGTTTGCTTAGGAGGGACTGACCGCAACTCCTAATGGAGGTGTAATTATTTCGCAAGCGGATACTCTTATCGATGACTAACTGGAAATTTGAATTCGCGAGGGCACTCGTATGACCACCCTGTAATAGGGAGACATCAACCATAGATAATAATTAAAACCGCATTAAATGTGTAATTATAAAATTTTATCTCGAATATGAATATAGGTGTAATAAAAAGCAAGCTGGGCACACCAGCCCTTAACGTCCAAGGAAAATTCACGGGTTTATCCACAGGAATTTAAATAATTCCATTAGTTAAACAATAGAAACTAAAGCATCAACTTTTCAATGAAAAACCTATACTCTTTATCTTTAATTTCTTCTCTGAAACCCTTTGTATGTGCCAAAGCCATCTTCGTTACACGACTTTGGACGAGCTTCCAATTGCTTAAACGTAACAATCTTACTCCTAAAATGTTACCAAATATACAACCGCAGTACTTCAACCAATCACTTGAATTATCCTCTACACCATCGAAAAATAAAATATTCACACTGCTTTAATGCCACGATATTAACCGAATCGAAAATTTCATTTTCCGGACACGGGCTTACACTTATCCGTGTTCACACATAACACACTTCGAAATTAACTCGAGGCCATCTGTTCAATAACTCTAGATCCGACAAAAATGGCCGCCCCTTAAAGTCTATCATTCCGTTGCGAAAATTAGTCGAGATTGAAAGGGAATCTGAAACGAACTTTACATTCCGAGAGATATGCAACGGAACCGCGCGACTCTCTTACAGATTTTTTTGGGAGCACTTATATAAAAACCGAGTCTTGTGATCATCTGGGCGTCGAAGTGGAAAGAGATAGAGGAGAATGTACATATATACTTTTTTATTTCTGCTTTATCCGCGCCAATTTCGGTCACGCCTTTCCAGGGTTGAGCAATTTGTATCTCGGATACATCGGAGGGAGGGAAAACACGGACTTTTGCAAGGAGTGAACAAATCCGATAGGGTGGACAGGAAGAGAGGAGAGAGATTTCTTCTGTCGAGGAGTGATGCAGGAGAACGTGGGAGGACGGGGAGGCAGTGGGAGGGAACTAAGTGGGCGGGATGGAAGGAGAACGAAGCGTATGAGACATCCTAGCACTTGAAGTAGGCAACGTTGAGGGTTGGGGAGGAGGGGGGTGATGGAGAGGGGCGATGGGAGGAGGGTGATGGTGGGAGGGTGATGGGGGCGAGACTAGGTGAGTGAAGGGGGAGAGAGGGAAGGGACGGAAGTCTGACATCGAACGCACATTATAACCTGAGGATGTAGATGTCCCGAGCCGATAAAAACGCCGGTCGCCGACACCCTTGGGCACCATGATAAGGTTCACCCCGAGGTCGCGTGCTATGGGGCAGTTTTAAGTGCCGCCGCTCCCGCTGGTGCTGATGGTGCCCACCGAAAAATTAAACGTCCTGTTCGCCCCATGACCCTTACCGTGAGCTTTCCCTCCTTCCACTCTCTCTCTCTCTTTTTCTTTCTCTCTTTCTCTCTCTCTCTAATTCCTATCTTTCCTCACGACACTCCTTTTGTAATGCAAATCGGCTGCGAGGTCTCGTATTATAAAAAAACGCTGTTAGCCCTTCTTTAATCTCTCTTTCTCTTTCTCTTCCTCACATCTTCGTATTCCCGACGGCGGGCGAGTGGAAACGGGAGCCGCTGCAACGACATGCTTCTGTCTAATTAAAACCGCTATTAGCTTATATAGGCAAATAAAAAAACTGAAAGTATCTGTTGCGTCTACATTTGCATTTAGATTGGAACTTGTGCTAGCCGACATGGAATGGTGAAGGGAGATGCTACTGCAACACACACACACAACTCTCTCTCTATAATTAAAATCTAGGCTTCTAATAGCGTCGGAGAAATGAGGAACCGGAAATATCTATTGTTTTCTAACGATGGTTAAGAGGTACTGCGGTCGATTAACACGCTCGCGACCATCGCATGGGATATCTTTCAACGTTTTTTGCGCCAATTTTGTAATCTTGAATCTCATTCTAGGCTTCAAACTTTGTTTCGTCCACATTTTCTTTTGCATCGTTCTATACTTCCTCTCTCTTTCTTTACTTTCATAGTCTTTTCCAACACACTCTTCCAAAAGTACACTCAAGAGAGGTAATGCTGAATTTGGATTTTATTCCTTCCACAAGAATAAACTCAATAAAAGTTCGTTAATGATAAAATTTAACTTTTATTTATGTATTTGCACCCAATATTTTGTATTCACATGAAACAATTATTGATAAAGCTTCAATCGTGGGTTTTCGAAATATGTATCTCCAGTAGCTATAAAGAAAGTTAGGAAAACTAGATGCGTATTTTGGGTACAAAGCAGCTGTTACGAGTACTACTTCACCAACAGTAGGAAGTGAATATCCACTGACGATGGCTGATTTGTATCCAAAATGCGCATCTGCTTTTCCTAACCTTTTTACGGCTAATGAAGAGGCATACTGTGTCAATTTGATTTTAGCCATAAGTTGTGCTCGATAACTCTCCATTGGAAGTTCGACAGGAAATATCAATTTTCAGAATTTGTTTTTCCCCCAGGGTATAATAATGCTCCTTTCTAAACCAACTGCGTACACTTTTTGCCTTCTTTCTATATATATGTATACATATATACGGTATCTCATTTATATCTGAGGTCATGAATGTTTTTATCACGTCAACATCTTGAAAACTTACGCTTATATTACCGTATTGAATATGTAGTGGACTATTTTGAAATAAAAACTACCGTGTAATTGTAACCTTAAAATTCCATTCTCTGTGGTATTGGACCTAGAGTAAGTCAGAATCCTCCAACACCTCGGAACTGCCACTTAACTAATTTGGTAACTTGCCGGGTGACATCAGATTTACGTGGTAATACCATCGCGCCGGAATTATATCACGGGGCTATAGAGGGTCGACTATTTACTTTGGCACTTCTTCTTGGAGAGAACTATGTCGGAATTGTAAAGAACACCCATTTTGTAAGGTCGCTCTTTTACATACTATGCCACCATAAATAAAAAAACCAACCCCTTCGGGACAGTTGGTTTTGTTCAAAGGAGAGAGAGAGAGAGAGAGAGAGAGAGGGCTTCTACACATGCCCGACTTATCTGAGCGGCATCGGACATCTACCTACCTGTTCTCTCTCTCTCCCCACCTCTCTCTCTTCTCATTCCCCAGAAATCCCAGGTCTCCTTTTCAACCGTTGCTTCCTCGGAACGGTTTTGACGGCCCGTGTGGGTGGCAAGCGGGAGCTGAATAAAAAACCGGATTAAATGCTGAAGGGAAGCCGAAGTGGTGCGGGAATATATACCCGCATAGGCACATGAAGAATATGCGAAATCATATACGCGCGCACAATATTTGTGCAGGTTAGGTGTTTTGTACAACCACAAACCATGTAATTGCAGGACAATGTGCATCGACGGTATGATATCCAGTCGAAACTACATATACAATTTGAAAATTAGATGAAGTAACAAAATTCGCGGTACTAAGTTTTTTGTTAGTGGAGAGAAGTAGGAAAAGTATACTCTTAAAATTTTCCATACTTATAGTTACGGAGGATTGGTTTATAGCACTTATGCTTTAAAAAGTAAAACTTCTGAATATATAACTCTTTGGTAAAGTTATTTTTATGACATTTCGTTATTCTCCAATTAGAAGGGTCGAACATAATGTCAAGGCTAAGGCAGTGACCTTTTTTAAATTTACGATTACATTTATCAGATAAAATAAAAGTTAACACATTTTCCTATTTTTCAGGGCAACCAAGAATATTGAGTGGCTGCGGAAACATACGAAAAGAATATCTACGACTACGTGAGAGAAGAGAAATTACAATAGGATATTTCTAAAACAATGCCTCACACGGGTAAGTAACACATGCGCTGCATTTGGGTTAGATGATTTTATTTTTTGTTAGAAGTCTTTCTTTTGTACGATTTTTTCAGAATTCGATGATTTTCTTCGCGTATGCACCTCATTTTCCAATTATTGTCTTTCTTCTTATTTCATTTTCCACTCCCTAAAGCCTCACGTATTATTTCTAAAAAATTCTGGGTCTTTCTATCGGAATTCAGTAGTTTCGGATTCCTGTAGCAAATTCCTCCCCTATTTTTTCTTCGTATAATACTCTCTTTCTCTTTTGAACTGTTATTAGTAAAATAATAATTTTATATCTTGTGTATATTTCTGCAAAAGATTGATATCCTTATTATAATAAAAGCCTATGTATGTTGTTCCTTCACGCTGATAAATATTTCCGTGTTAAGTACAACCGTATTACCGTGATTACCTAAACAACTAATATGAGGTGTAGAATGCTTTTTGTTGCGTTGCGCAGATTAAAATTAAGTGGCAACGAATGTATTTGTGTATTGTTCTGACGCACGTGAACAGTAGATATAATTATTAGCGTAAGTTTTAACGAAAGAAACGATTGATGTATTTGCATCGGAATTAAAAAAGATATTTGGAAATAGAAAACTGATACCCATATTCCAAACAAAAATTAATTTAATATTTAGGCGCTCAATTTGATCTCCATTTACGTAAAAAAGAAAGAATTTCGCGAGTTTGAAGCGATATTTTCATTGCGCTTAATGTCACAAAAAACCAGCCAAAGAAATTGTTTGCATCTAAATTATTCATAACTCATGAGAAGACGCAGTTCCGAGCGAATAAAAACAGCGAGCGGCCATTTGGCAGCCGAATCAGGACACGAATGCTTTCCTCGTGGATTCATGAATATTACAAAGAGCTAAAAAGAGTGCCAAGGAACATAACTTTTCGTTCGAGCGGTCTTAAGAGCGATCAAAGTCATGGGATTTTTTTTTCGAAATCGGAAATGAATCCACGCATGTACGTGCCGTACTTCCTTTCCGTGAGCACGAAAAAATAAAAAAAGAAGCACGGAGAGGGTATCTTAAGGAACATTTCGTGAGAATGACGGGAGTGCGAAAGGCGACTATCGCAGGAGAAAATAAAAACGAAGCGAACGTTATGGTTCGTCATTTCGAACACGAAATGGAGCTAGATGGCGGGAAATTTTAAATACGTACTTCTTAAACACAACTGCGTCAATTACGATGCCGAACGCGAAATAAAAATCGGCGCCAGCCGTAATTGAAGCCATCTACAAATCTTTTTTTCGTTCGATTTTAAAAAATGGCGAATAAGCAGATGAAAAATACATCTTCGGTTGTAATATCAAAATAAACAAATGTTCCAAAGTCAGGCACCGCTGAATAAAATGAGCGTTACGTCCTCTGATGTCTTGTAGGAACTTATATTCCTAAACTTATGTCTTGTAGGATATCAAAGAAAAATTTTTATTAGACAGCAGATATTATTAGATAAATTTTACCGTAAGTTGAGAGGAAGCTGACTATTAAAAACTAGCCCTTCTTAAGAAAACTCAGAACTCAGCAAGATGAAAGCTTCTCATCGAATCGGACATTGCGGAAAGCAAGAAATTTTGAGCTAAAATCGCTAATCCAAGAATACAGCTTTTTTACAATAAATAAACAAATAATTGTAAAATTAAAACTAAAAACATGCCAGTTGAAACAAAATGAATTTACGCATTTAAAAGCGAATCATCGGTTCATTTTTTGGCTTGCACTAAATAAACGATACCGGCAAATCTTACAGACATAAAACGGTCGTATAGTATATGATGCACGCATTTGGAAAAAAATTACGAGGTCGTTTTCGTCGGTGTTGCTGATCGTATATTCTGATCCTTCTTAAAATCATATATTTGTGAGTTACTAGCGATGTTTTTTTTAGTCAAAATGCTCTATCGTCTTTGTCCGTAGGTGTTGCTTACACCATTTACTTCGCCCGGAAACTCCTATTTCAGAGCAGCACCTGCTAAGCACATGTTTTGTGACTAATAAAAATATTTTACCACTCGCTCAATTCTAAGCATCCGTCCGCCAAGAGCGATAGACGAGAAAGATGGGATGGGGGAAGTGTGCGCTAGGCGAAGATGGCGTGCCGAGAAAAGGCGAACGGGGAGGGAGAGAAAAAATTAAAAGGTCGATAATTGGGGCCGGGTGAGAAGAAAAAGGATTCGAGGTAGAAAACCCGATGCAAAGCCTAGAATTTTCCCATGTAAACGCATTTTCGGCGCGAGCGGGGAAAGAGGAGGCGTGCAGTAACAAAAAAAATTGACTTGTGCCCAAGAAGTGGGCACCTTTTTTTTCTTAAACAAAAAAGCGTACGAGGTTTCCACGGAAACCTGCCGTCCGATGGAAAGAGCTCAATTTTTTCGCTTTTCGGCATTTTCATTCAATCCGGTCGGGTTTTATTAAACTCCCTCCCCCTTCTCCCGGCTTCTACCTTCCTCACCCTAGTTCCCTCCCATTGTCTAAGTATAGACTAGGAGACATTAGAGCTGGAGAAGGTCGGACCTTTCACGATTCTCTCGAGCAATGGGTCCGCAATCGATGGGGTTTCCTCCCTCCCCTACTGTCGACGTTAGGAGGAGGTGTCCCGGGGATTGGGCAATTAGGCTACTGGAGGTGTTTGTGTTTCGAGTGAAAGCAAAGCCCTCTCTCAGGATGGCGAGGGGGTGAGAGGGAGACGGAGTTACATAGAGGAGGGATTTCGGCTTGGATCAGTGCGAGCGCGTCTCCGTACACTAATAATAAACTTTCTATTATCTGGCGATCAAACACTTGACACTTGGAAGAGACAAGGTAATTGAGGAATTCCTTGTCAATCTTGTACTGTCACTTATCTTATGAAATGAGAGATACGGCAGTAGAATTAACGTAATATTTCGATAGTAGTGACTTCAAATGCGAGTTCAGAGTACCACAACTAAAAAATGTTGAGTATTCTATTTTTTATACCGATATTGTATGAGAAGTGAGTGGGTGGTTATGAATTTAAAGTTTATCGATATAACTATATGGCAATGCCATTCAAACCTTTTATTTTATTAACTTTCTGGGACCCAAACTCCTTTCCGTCATCAATATACTTGACTTGAAACACAAAATCAATTTTGTAGATATTCCTTTGTAGGGTGTTTCGTAATACTTATGGTACTAGACTTAAATGTGATACTGGTTTATATTGAAAGATTCCTGAATTTTTAATCTACGCAAAAAGTTAGAAATCGATAGAAAGATATTTGCGTCAATCTTAAATGGAATACATTTTATAAGTTTGAGTTATTATATAAAAGACTCCATATTCTCACATGGTATTTGATGTAGGCGAACCTTTTTCAAGTTTTTAAAATCTTATTTATGGTAACGTTAATCCTTTTTAATTAGAATTAATACTCATTAATTTCCAAATATCTCATAAACATTTTAGACATAAGTCCTACGTTAAGGACGTAAAAAATTATTGACAATCGCAAAAAATGTATACACTACATTTTTCGGGACCAGCATATATTAGTCTCTCAGGATAAAATAATCTGCCGAAGTAAAATAGGACGATGATAAAAATAATTTACTGGCAATATAATATAATATTATTTTTTGATAGCAAATAGTATATGCAGGTTAATGAAGTGCGAAAATTTGGCTTTCATCTTTTGATAAGACAAACTAATACAAATTGAAGATTATTTTATTTCAGTTTCTTTATAAAATATTAAACCGTTGACAAGAGTTCACACACCTTACCCTAGTAACGACTTCTTTACTCAAAAGTCTAGAAAGAGAACACTGTAGTCCGCACTATTAAAAAAAAGTTTGTCGCTCTGCTTATAAATGTTCTCTAAGATCCTTCCTGCGAACCTCAGGTGAAAAATCATAGTCGCCTCTTGAAAAAATTCAATTTCGTGGATACCTTTCCTAAAGAATAAAAAAAGGGAAGATTTCTATTCTGGGATGTCAACGACCGACCTCTATTCGGCTAAGTCTCGTGTGCAATTAAATACACGTGAAGTGCCATAATTTGTTCTCTAACCCATACTCCCGGAAAAGAACCTTCCTGCCTGAGGTGTTGCACGGTATGATCACGCTGTCACCTGTAAATGGGCAGGTAGGACCCTTACATCTACCGCCTTCTGCCGGAACGAGCAAAATAAAAGCCACGCACGGGATACAAGCCGCCAAGGAGGCGCGGAGGAGGGATTCGAAGGAGAAGAGGGGGAAGAAGTCAAATGGAAGAGGGGCAAAATCGAATGGAGCGGAGTGGCCGAAGGGGGTACGGCGAGGGAGACTTTTTTCCGATACACCTGAAAGGTGAGAGGGCAATCAGGTGTTAATGAATGGGAGCTTGCGTGAAGTGTCGACCAAGTGTGCAGCCTGGATGGGCAAGGAGGTAGTGCGAGTTTGAGAGGAGATAGGAAGGGGGAGAGGCCAAGAAGTACGAAAGAGATGGAACACCGACCTGCCAGAGTTAAAGGAGGCGTGGGGAGAGGTAGAGAGAGAGAGAGAGAGAAGGGAGAGAAGGGATGGACTGTCTACAACAGCGGCGAGTTCTTTCGGCTGCCATAGCGACGCCGCGGCGACTCCTTGTGCGTGTTTGTGTGCGAGCGTGGCGTCGGTTTCAGAATCCTGAAAAAAATGGGTCATTCCGAAAAAGAAATGTTGAGTCCATTGGGAATAGTGGGAATTGGATTTTAATGTGAATCTCTCTAAAACTATTAGGTCCGTAAGATGCCGGGTATCTTATTTTACGGCTGTTATGATGCCTTTGTTGAGAACGTGGTTTCCAGAATATGGTTGAAAAAACTATCTTAGTGAAATCAACTTTATTTTTCGAAGGAACATGGTAATAATGTTTCAAATGTAGCCGAAATTTATGCATTCTCAAAATAAAATGAAAAATTTCCCATGTAGACATTTTAGCAAAGTATTAAAGAAACTTTATTGAAATTTTACAACGAATTAAATTACAATAAATTAAATTTGAATGGCAATGGCGATTATTTTCCGTGAAAATAAATTTGCATTAAATCTTTCATTATGTTTTTGTATCGACCAAGCTGAATCTTAATTAGGCTTCAATTATACGATAGAGTTTTAATTATGTAATTCCGAAGGATTAAATAAACTTTCGTGCTAAAAAGCAGACAAAGCAAAACTGACATTTCCTTGTATCATTAAAAAGATAAAGTAAGAGAAAAATAGATATTTACTTCTTTGTATCCACTTTAATGGTTACGAAAATTTCAAGCGAGCGATTTTCATATTTTCCTAAGATCTAATTATACAGTTGCATAATTTTTACCGGGAGATTTTTAGATTTCGATCGTAAGTGCTGACGAAATGTTTTCATCTTTATCGATGAAAAAAACCGGTCAAAGTAAATTATCGCCCGTATTAATTTGTCTCATTCTCCTTGATTTAGCAGGTGCGATATAATGATCGTGCAAACACACACTAAGCGTTATTACTCCGACGTAACAACTTTAATCTCTAAATGCGCGTGACAACCGTCACTCGTGCGAGGAACGAAAAAAAAACTAGAAACACCCAAACGCGCGATAAAAAAATGTTTTAACCCCGGAGGTTCCAACCGATGCATAATTCATCTAACTGCTTAAAGAGGTCGGCAGGACTTTTGTTACGCTCGCGGGAAAAAAGAAAAATTCTTCGAATATTTTTGCAGGTTTTTCTTTTGCGAAGTAGATTTTTTTATAAGAGGCCAATCTTTCTACGAAACGCCGGCAGAAAAAAATGACGTTTGCGCACCGAAGTGCTGTTCGAGAGCATTTTCTCCGTCTTTCCCTCATTGCGACGGCTGCGAGTGAGGTTGCGTTCAAGTCTTGTCCCACGGGGAGCCGCGAAAAACAATTTATCTCATTCGAATCACTTGTCCGGTGCAACTTTAGGAGTAGCTAGAGGGAGGGAGGGATGGAAAGGGAGGGATAGGATGGGGTAATAGAGAGAGGGAGAGAGAAGATAACCGGTTACGCCGAGCTCGAGGGTGACGTAGGATACGTTATGTATGTACACGCCTTCAATTTGATGAATAAACAGATCTCATAATGCTCGTCCTTTTCGTTGATATGCGTAGAAGGAATCGTTCTGACATTCTCAAATTGACTGTGAGTCACGGAGGTAAAATGGCGAAAATAAAACGTTATTAATGGTTCGAGTCCTCTCTGGGGTTCGCCGGTCACAACGAGCCCATAGAATTTTCGATCTCGTGTAAAATAAAAGTAATAGGCCCGTAGATGTTCGATCCTACTGAGAAATTTTGCGATTAGACTCATTCAAAAGCAATCGATCGAAATTATTGATACTTTGTTAGGGAAAATATCGAGAATATTCACATTCATCATGTGCTCCTTCTCAATCGTTGATAAGAGATTCTTAAGCGATAAAAAATTAAAAGCTTGAAAATCTGTCAGTAAGTTAATATCAGTATGGCTATGGAACGCCCAATAAGTTGCTAAATTATTCGCCAGATAAAAGATTTTCAGTGTTGTTTATGGAAATTAGTTGTGCAATTTGAAACTGAATATGTACATATATGTAAACGTACTGCTAATTATGTGAACGAATTCGCTTAAAATATTTAAAAGCAAAGAAACGGGTAATAACAATATTTTATTAACTTGATAAAAATACTCACCGATTTATATTATAACAGGTACTCGTGCAAATAATTAACGAGAAAAAGTCCAGTTAATTGACGAGAGAAAATATTTCACCGTTTATATTAAATTTATAGGAAGACCGGCTAATTTACTGAAGGAAAGATCTTTTTGAAATGCATTATGGAGCCATTTGCAAATCAATACCTGCGTAAGCTTTATTCAAACCAAAATATCCCTAATGTACATCAGGAAAGCTTATGTACTTAAAACAAAGGGAATAAGAATTATTAAAAAATATTACAATGTCACGTCTCCGCCATAAGTAGCACCTGCTGGAAATCAGGTTTATACTTTTATATCGGCCACAAAAAAATTGCGCACTTAACCTCAAACCGTTTGGATCGCGCTGAATTGAAGGAGGCGGAGGTGGTTTGACAGAAGACGTCATCGGTACCGAACGCTGGAGGCTGCGAGTTATGACCTATACCGGTCTCGGCACGCTGAAACAGTACGACCCGTGACCGCTGGCAGATCTCCCCCCTCCACTACTCCTTCCGCCACCGCGGTGGCCGGGGGAATGTTAAACGAAAAAAATTGCTCTACCCACGGTGCAAGTGTGCTGGGTTAGATTTATTGCCGCCGAAAATTCCCTCCGTCTCTCTTTTTAAGGGGATTGAGAGGGCAACGACTTTCGACTTGCGAATGAGGATGTGATGCTTCTTTTGGCGCATTCATAGCCGCGAGGGCGGCTCATCGAAATTGGCGTGGAACGGAGAAGGGAGACGTCCAGGATCAAAGGAAACCGAAAGATAAGATGAGCTTATAAATAGGCGTGTCTCATTCGACGTTAAAAATTCATTATTACCGAGCGTCAAAAAGAAATAAAATTAATGCATTTACGTAATTCGTTGTGAATTATTAGTTTGAGCTATACGGTGCAAAATAGAAAAAATATGTGTCTCCAATAGCCAGGAAAAGATTGGGAAACCTTAATACGCATTTCGGCTACAAAGCAGCCGCCAGTTTCTGACGGTCAGCAGCAGTAATTGACTGATTCTAAACTTAAAATCTACTATCGGTGAATCACCACTGACGACGGTTGCTTTGTTGGCGAAAGGAGCTTTTGTTTTTATTAATCTTTTAATGGATATTGGAGACACATAGTTCTTTAATTTGACTTCAATCATAAGTTGAACGAAATAATTCTTTTTCTTAATTATCGAATGAATAGCAATAAAAGAAACGCCCGTTTATAAGATATTTTAACAATGCGAGCAAAACCGAGATCCAATCATAATTGGCGATGAATGAAAAATAACTTCTGAAAAGAAAAAAAAACGTTAAATACCTGAATGTTCTCACAAAGGAGGTTACTTATAGGAGGGAGATAAAGAGAATATTGAGGAGTATATGGAGACAGAGAAAGTGAGAAGGAAGGTTGCAGAGAGGCTGATGTAGGCAAGCGATGCGAATTATGAGATGGGAATGCTTCAGATGGTTGTTGGGCGGAGAGTTGGAAGGCGTTGGAAGAAGGGGATGGTAGGTGAGAGGGATAGCAGAAAGAAGCATGCAGCAAATGAATCAAGTGCCACCATCCCGCAGTATAAGCGTCAATTGCTACTCTTATTCGCGTCCTCCAAGAAACCTATAGTTTCGAAATTCCCGCCCTCTACATCCTGGATCGTGCAAGAAGAAAACAAGTAGGGATGCACACGGGTTTCCCGTGGTACAGAAGTGCTTTTCGCCGAATTCGCCGTAGTATAATCGCATACTAATATATTTGCTTTGAAATCAGAAAATTAATTTTCCTTATATTGTGGCAACCCTGCTTTTTAGATCCGTTTCAAACGTGTTCATTTCGTTTTGTCATTCTATACTCTCCTTACAAACGAAATTTCTTTGAAATCCGCTCAGCCAATACCTTCGAAATTAAAAGTTACACACAAGTTATAGCTTTGATATTGAGGTAGCCGTTTAGTCGACCCTGTTTGAATATAATAATTTCGTTATTGATTTATATAAAGATTATATACATCATATTTGGTTAAAAATCCATGACGTCAGCTCTCTAGAATTACGTGTAAAAGAAATATTATTTTACTTTTTACTGTGGTAGCCCTGCTCTTTAGCTCAGCTTTAAACATCTTGATTTCATTATGGTATGTATGTTGTACAAATCTTATATACAAAGTTTAATTGAAATCCGTTTGGTCAATTCCTTCCAACTCCATAATCAGTGAAAGAATTTAATTTAATTATGGTTTTCTATATATGTGTACATTATAAATATTATAGTTTGGTTCAAATTGATGAAGACATTTCAACACAAATATGTGTAAACAGAATGTTTTTTATTTCTTGTATTGTAGCAGCCCTGCTTTCTATATCTATACTATACATCTTGATTTTGTTTTATTATGTTACACGCCTCCTTCCAACAAAATGTCATTGAAATCGGTTCAGCCTAAAGGTTTAACTTTGTAATAGTGGCACCCCTGCTGAGTCGATCCAGAACAAATATCCCCTTTTAGTCATTAATTTATGTGAATATTATAGTACCAAATTTGGTTGAAATCGGTTCAGCCAATTCTTCCCTGATATATGCGTACGGACGAACGGACATCACGAAGATAATAGTACTTTTCAGCAATGACGAAAAGGGATGCACACGGGTGGTACAGAAGTGTTTTTCGTCAAATTCGCCGTAGTAAAATCGTATACTAATGTATTTGCTTTGAAATCAGAAAATTATTTTTCCTTATATTGTGGTAGCAATGATTTTTAGATTCGTTCTAAACATGTTCATTTTGTTTTGTCCTTCTATACTCGCTCTATAAAGTAATTTCTTTAAAATCCGATAAGCCAATACCTTCCAAATTCATAGTTACAGAAAATACTAACCTTGATATTGTGGTAGCCCTGTTTAGTCGACCCTGTTGATAATTAATATTTTGGTTATATATTTAAATGATGATTATATATTCTATCTTTTGTTAAAAATATGATTAAAAATATTATTTCACTTTTTATTGTGGTACCATTGCTCTTTAACTCCGCTTTAAACATATTGATTTCATTATTGTATGTTGTACAAACCTTATATGCAAAATTTAGTTGAAATCCGTAAAGCCAATTCTCTCCAAATCCATTATTACTGAAAGAGTCGAATTTGTAATTGTGGCACCACTGTTTGGCTGATGCGGTCCAAATAGGCTATTATGGTTTATATGTGCTTATTATAAATATTAAATTTCGTTAAAATTGATCCGGACAATTCAACATAAACAGGTGTAAAAAGAACTTTTTTATTACTTTTATTGTGGCAGCACTAATTTCCATATCTACACTAAACATATTGATTTTGTTTTTCAATGTTGCACACCTCCTTCATGCTAAATTTCGTTGAAATCGGGTTTGCCAATTCCTACTAAATTCACAGCTACCGAAAATATGAACTTTGCAATTGTGGCACCCCTGCTGAATAGATCCGGTCGAAATATGCCATATTGGTCATTGATTGATGTGAATATTCTATGTACCAAATTTGGTTGAAATAGGTTTGGCCAATTCTTCCCTGATATATGCGTACGGACATCACGAAGATAGTGCTTTTCACCAATGACGAAAAGCACTAAAAAGAAGTTAATGGGGAAGAAGGGAAGGGGAGAGTCTGGAACATTACCACTTCCGAGTGGCAATATCTTCTGTGTGCGTACGATAAAAAAAGCGATCAGGCATCGCTGTGTTCTAGAGAAGACCGTGAAATTAGTAACAACAGGGGTGAGCGAGAAGGGAGGAAGAGGGGAAGAGGCAGCAGGAGGCAGAGCCGGGCGACTGCCTGAGGAGTCCAAGTATTGGGCGCACTACCATCTATGCATTGTCTGCAAATAAATAAATATTGGATACCAATTTATACCGCGGAACAGGCCGGAATGTTGATGGCATTACTTTTATTTTTTTATTATTCAGAACGATGAATAAATTAACTTTGTAAATACAATGTAACCTCGATAGAACGAGTACGGAATATAACGTGAACTTTATAAAGTGCAAAAATACCGTTACCGTCAATTTCTTAAGGTTACATATACGGTATTACATTTTAGGATATTACGAGTACTCGTTAGAACGAGTATTTTTACGAATTTTATAAATTTTCGCAATATCGGGGTTTCAATGTTATCTCAACAAACGTTAACGGAAGGGAACGCTGGAGCGCCATCTCTCTCGGGACCCCAATGTTCCTCGGGCCGACCCATGGAGGAGAATAAGGAAAGTAGAGAAAAGAGGAGAAGAGTTATAGGGGAGAAGTGAGAAGAGAGAAATTGAACAGGAGAAGGAGAAATGGATTGGAAGGGCAACATGGAGTAAAGAGGAACAGTGGAGAAAAAAGAAAGAGATGTGAAGAAAGAAAGAGTAAAGGTATGAAGGAAAGTAGGTGCAACATACATTTCACACGTTCTCATATACTACGCCTTTAGCCCATACAATAACTTCAACGGTTGCGTTAATTCGTATTTACGCTCGTATAATACATTCCTGCAATTTTTCTGGAATCGTACCCGTGACTTCAACCTTCGCCAAATAAAATATAGTCTGGAGGTGGGCCCTGGCAATACCAAGTTTCATGAAAATCGGTCCATTGCTAGTGGGGGAGACACACATACACACAGACAGGACCATTTCATTAGGTCATGTTTCCTTTGGAAACCAGCCTAAAAAGCTGGTAATAAAAGAGCGAGGAAAAGCTAAGATGAATATTCGATAGTGAAGGAAAGGAATGGACAAGGTGAACAACAGAAAACAGAAGCGATAAACAGAGAGATAGAGAAGAAAGGAAAATAAACTGGACGAGAGAGGGAGATGAGATTTGTACGAAAGGGAAGTGAGAAAGTGAATAAAGAATAACGTATTTCAAAAGAGGAGAGGGGCTAGAGGAAAAGAGGAGGGGGCAGTGATCGGCAAACGATAGGGAGAGGGAGGAAGAGATAAAGGCAGGAAAAATACTGGAAGAGGGAGAGTATGGAATGGGAAAGAGGAAGGGGAGGATAAGGGAAAGAGAGGGAGGAAAAAGATCGGATGAAGGTCGGTAGGCGAGTTGGGCGAGCGAATTACGTCCGGAGAGTCACTAAATATCGGAAATTACCGTCGTAATGACATTAATCTTTTCCAGCCTTTAGACATTGTGGTTCGAAGAAAAAAAAATAGAGTCGCGGTTTGCGCCCGCCGACACGCATCTGTTTCTCCCGATCTCTTCGGCCGATTATATTGCGTGCCATCGAGAGGAGATGCATGAACCATTAAATGGGAGTATCTGAAATCTAATGCCGCATCGATACGGAGCGTTACAAGGAAGCCGAACGTCGGAATTAATTTATGACGCGGAGGCGTTTAAAAATAATTCCTTTATCAATTAATTTGGCAAGATTTATTCTGGCGTGCGGGTCATTTCGAGGCAAAGGGGCTCGCGAAAACCGCTTATCTTACTTGCGACGCTGACACAAATAACCTACCAAATTCAATGCCGTTTATTTCACAATATTAATAGAGTAATATGGTAAAAGGTCTTTTTTGCTCAGGCTATGATGTTAGTAAAAAGATTTTGGCTATAATCGATTATATTACACGGTGATACTTGGTGGGAAACCATCCCATCTAATTTTATTTGTATTTTTATACATATTAATTCATGTAAAACATTTTGACTGTTAAAAATATACGATAATACAATATTTATAACTGATTTCAGGTGATAGACTATATATCTGCACTAGCAATAAATAGTTTGCCATCCTTTTCATGGATATAGGAGATAGATATGTTATCAATAAGATTCCAGTTACAATGTGAGACATTATATATACTCTTTTAGAACTTCAGACGAATTTTCTGTCCATGTCCAACTTGTAATACCGCGAATAAACTTTGGCTCTGACAGATTTTATGTAATTATATGCTTTCTAGAATTATTTTCCAAAAACAACTATTGAGATCAGCAAACTATTTTCTTTTTGTAGATCAGTGAGTGACACAGCTAATATATCTTTCTAGCTACGTCCTCGGTGAATCATACATACACACATAAACATATATATATATATGTATATATTCTATACAGAATCATATAGATAAAAATTAAAGTTAATTTTAAAACTGATAACAATTCATTGCCACTAAAATGGAGAAACGGAAGGATGTTATATGCTATATATGAATTTTAAAATATTTAAAAAGGATTCTTCAAACAACCTAATTATTCACCTTAAGCACACTTGAATGTGAAGTAAACGCCTCCAAGACTTCACTGCCTGTTTTATTTTTTTAATCATAGGAATGATACGAGAACCGACATCATATTAAAAATTCATCAAATCGCAATGCCAGACCTCGCGTCTTATTTTTAATTTAATTTTTCTTTCACAACTTGGAAGGACACGGGCAGACCGAGCCGTCGGTGGAATGCCCAAGAAAAATGACTCTCCTTTTATCTTTTGGTGAGGGGAAGGAGGTAGGGGAAGGTTCATTTATCATGGTTCAAAGCATGAAGCAGCGGCACGGAGGAAAACACACGCACAAACACACACACACACACACAAACAAACAGAAAACTGTCGATCGGAGAGATCCTCGAGATGGAATCTCAAAAATTACTCATTTTATAAGAGAGAAAACACTCTCGACCAATCATTAAAATGTACAGAGGGCATCTTAGAGCCCTCTCTCTCTCTCTTTCTCAGGGTTGAGAGAAAAGTATCAAAACGACTGACCTCCTCACTGGTTGGTTAACCTTCCGAGACTCTTGCGTCTATACAAATACATTACGGGGGTCGCGAACCCTTCTTTTCTGAAATAGATTCATCTAACGAGATCTATTTAATTATTTTTAACGACCTATCCGCGTTAAATGACGCATTCCTCTAATTTAATTTTTCGCCTAGAGAGAAAGAGAAAAGAGAGAAGGCTGTAGATATAAACGGAATGGTAAACTCAAATCTAAACAGTGTAGATAAGACATTCTATTTGGGAAAAAATAAATAAAAACTTAATTGATGTTTCTTTTCCTAGGAACGCGATCTTTGTTTCAGTTATCGCTATCAAAAAAATACTCCAATGATTCAAGTCAAAAACTTTTGTATGCGTCACAAATTCATAAAAGAACATAGTGCAGTCTATAGATTAAATATATAGATACATAAATATACTAATCTCAGACAAAGTAATTCTATTAATTGAAGCTTGTTTAAAGCGTTAGTAAAGATTCATGCTTAATGTCACAAGTTGAAGAACCTCGCGCTGGTCATAAATTACGGGCGCTTCGTTTTATTTTAAGATTTCTGTTATTCTTTTTATCTAAGAGGCCAATCCTCTCCAATAACGTATACGGAATTATATGCATTCTTTAATTTTCCACATTTATATAAAACATCTTCTTTGAGTAAAGATTTACGAGAGCAAGGAAAATGTTTAATCGCTATTGAAGTGACCAGCCGATTGTTTAATGAAATGAAAGCTCGGATTTTTTCATTTGGAATATAACTTTGTCCCAGGGCGACATTGTCTTGACCAAATGGAGAGACATGACGAAGCGGACAGAAGATACCGCAAATGAGTCGCGAATGTGTCCAATACTAGTACAGCATACCCATTTCAAACAAGGGCTGACCCATCGTGAATTTGATGATACACAGTTACATAAACGTAAAAGTTCTTCGCCAAGCACGTACAGAATTTAACTGTACACGGTCCTAAATTAGACGCGCACCGCATTTTACGTATTTTTGTTTCGTGAGAAACCGCGTAGGCTATACGAACACGTGGTTTGTTTTTTAAATATGCGCAACGCCTCGGGGTGCTGTGGTGGTGGTAGCTAAAAAATATGGTTTTTAAAATATCTCTTGTACAATGCATCATATGGGAAAATGTTTCCGACAAAAGTTATAGAAAAGGAAATTTTTTACAACTTTTATTATAATAATTATTTATTTTGATCAAATACTAACGCAAATATTTGAAAAGAAACGGATACGTGACAACAGTAAACATCCACTTTAATTTAATCGATTTTAACCAAAATCTAATCAACTCTAGTTCTTCTAATAAAAATGTCAAATATAAAATTTCGTGTGGATAAGATCAATAGCTTTGAGTTAGAGCGCCCACAAATTTCCAATCTCAGGCGCCATCGAGAAAATGATCAAAAGGGGTTCAGGGGACCTTAAACCGTGTATTTCCGTTGAAATATCGCAATCGGTTTTTTCTCGAAAGCAACACTTTCCCATTATACGTATGGAGAAATTAAAAATTAAGACCCTGATAGAGACATTAATTACGCCAACCTGAAGCGATACGGTATTATACTATTCTTAGACATAACTTTCTGTCGTCCAAGTTTATATAGGAAAACGCATCTGACCACGCAAAAGTCGTTATCATCGCGCAAAAATTTCGAGCCCGAATTCTCGGTTTTTACTGTCAGAAATAGCGTCATTGTTTCATAAAGGTGCCAACAGGAGAGCGTATAAACGAGCCTTTTACTCAGCTATGGCGTTCTCGAGAACTCTCGTTCCACATCTCCATCGCGACTATTTTTCAGCGAATGCAACGGTTTAGAACCAAGCAAAATGTTATCCCCGCAACTCCTTTCTGAGCAAAATTACGAAACCAGAAAAGAGCCAAAAGACCATCTCGTTGCGTTTTCTGATTACGAAAAAAGAAACATTTCTAACGCATCAGCCCGTCCCGAGAAATCTTTCCGAAAACATTTGGAAGAATACGCTTTTCCGCCTCGGGAGTTGAAGAGAATCGAGCGAAAACGAGGAGATGGGTCGTGGAGGAAAAATAATATCGGGAGTTTGAAGAGTAAATAAGAGTATGATGATACGTTCGTTCGTTCGCTCGTGCACGTGGAAGGAGCGTTTACACTAAGCGAGCTTGATGATTCGCTGGTTTGCGCCCTGCTAGCGAACATCGGCGAGAGCTAAATCACCGTTCACATTACAGCGAATCCATTCCTTCGCTTGTTTGTTCGCTCGTGCTCGCATAGTGTGAACTCACCTTAAGATAACATGTAAAAAGCGACTTTTTAAAGTGTAACCTTTTATTCTTTTGGAAATTAAATTAGAAAAAATTGACGTACGATCTTCAAATTTAAACTATGTTTTAGGACAATTAATGAATTTTCTTATTATATTAATCTTTTTCCGCCTAGCTTTCTAAATCTCTCATATTAAACATTTAAATAACATATTTTGGGAAAACATCGGCTTTTAAACAGGATGTTGCCTTACCGAATACATACATCATTGTTAAACTTTGAAAATCAATTGTTGTCACAACCCGCATGCTCGTACGTGTAATATATACGAGTGCATAGATTACCTTGAATTATCGTAGGATTTTTTGCGAAATTACGGAATCCTAATGGGACTGGGATTTAGTTTTGATTCATTTGCTTAAACGACTATATAGATATAGAGTAAGAGAGAGAGAGAGGATCTGGGGAGAGAGATCGGAGGAAGGTATATAGAATGGAAGGTAAGGCAAGGGAGTAAGGGAGGTATAGAATTAGAAAAGGACGGGAGGAAAGAGATAAAGAGGGAGATGAAGAAAAAGAGGGAGATAGAGGAATGATAGAGGGCGGAGGTGAGACAAAAGAAAGGCAGAGAGAGAGAAGGAAAGAGAGAGGGAGAGATGGAAGGAAAGAGAGAGAAAGGGAGGGAGAGAGGGACGACGAGGGTGGGAATATTATTTACTAGCTTATTTTACCCCGGCTTCGCTCAGGGAAGTTGAAATTAATTTCAATTTTTATCAGTGCGTTGAATATTCTAGGATGTTCTCCACATGGCACTCGACTACTTTCATCTCGTTGTTAGCATTCTTTCCAATGCTGTTTTGAATGTTTATATAATATAAATTGCAAGAATGAAACATTTCTTGTAGAGATCTTACTATCGATGCGTTTGTCCCAGGATTATGTCTACATCTTTCATCAACTTGCGAATTTTCATCGTCAATAAAGTAGATTTGAAGAAACTTACGATTCTGATCATTGATTGGTAAAAATGAGCTTATACTATGATAGATTTGACCTTGCGCTCGAAAAGTTGATTGAAAACCTTAATTCGGAACCTGATAAGTAGACCCAAAAGAAGTCATTTGAAAACACGAATTATATCAAATTATATTTTTTAGAAAATCTTTTGATCGTGTAGAAACATTTTGCATAAAACTAAATAACGGTTCAGGCACGTCCTCAAGATCAATTAAAACTATTTTTTCGTTGGAACAACACATACCCTGCGCTTCTGTATTAAATTTTGTGGCTTTATAAAACCTGCATATTTTCGTAAATTCTCCGATATTAATCAATTGAAGACCTTCGTTATCAATCGCAGGATCATAAATATATGCTTTATTTCTCAATGAAATCCAGTTGGTTATTCTATTTCGTGCAGTGCGTATTTGTTGTTGTCGAAGGCGATTAAGAGAATTTTCCCTGGTTTCATTCAATCGAAAAATTCCTGTCTTTCTCTATCTTTATCGAGTAGTGATTCCTTTTGTTCAGTTGTCTCATTCAATCGGGCGTTTATTTTACTTTCACGGTTGTATTGCAGACGACGTTCTGTTGATTCTTGATTGATTCTTTCACAAAAAGTCATCCTATTTTTTACGGCAATTGTCAGTAAGGAGCAGACATCATTATAGTTTAATTTAAAACGTTTCAGTAAAAAAGACGCACAAGAACTATAAATACGAAAAAAATTATGAATAAAGAAACAAAAACAGAAAATGGTGTTATGCGATAAAATATCACTCACCGTTATTATTTCTCTGAGAAATCCAGTTGATTAATCTATTTCGTATCTCTCTATTCGTATGTCAGGCGTGTCTTTGTCCGGAAGATCAAATCCTTCGAAGTTGTCATAATAAATATTATAAACAAAATATTGCAAATCAAATTTTCTTCGATCAATTTAAATTTTTATTTCAATTATGAACTAAACATTAAATACGATTGGAAAATATATCAAAGTGATTTAAAATACAATAGAAAAGATCCTAAACAAAAAGTTTTCAAAATAAAATGCATCGAATAAACATTAAGTCAATGGATTAAGCAAACATTCAATGCATAATATGGGTAAGATATCCCAGCCCAACAATCAAATATCCATAGCAGCATTCATTGATGGTTTTATTCCATAACATTCGCGATAATACAAAATTTTCAAACTGTAGGTAATAGAAAACGAAAATAGATTAAAAGAATAAGAACTTTTAATCATTCTTGCGTAAATCAGTCCAAGTCCGGTTGACGTAGGGCGAAATTTATGTATTTTAATGTCAAATTGAAAAATGTGCTGCACCCGACAGGATTGAACGAAGGCCTATCCTTATGGATTGTCGATAGACAAACTTTCCTCTTTATTTATAAGATTTATTATTATTACTTTATTTTTAAAAAGGGGTTCATCATTTAGCATATCTTACTGATTTTTTATATCGAAATCAAATATATTTGGAATACTTTTATCATAATCCCGTCATATTTGATGGGAAATTACGCTAGTTTATTATTAATAGCCCATATTTTCCTTATAAAATTAGATAACTGTCATTTGACTTTCATATTTGTTTTATAATTTATATGTGCATTTTTAATTGCTTCTAACTTACGAAAAAGGCAATATTCCAGTATGTAAATGAAGAAAGAAGTTTTTTCTTTTGGTCAATCTTTAAAAATGCCCACAGTCCACACGCAGTTTACCGAATAATAATTATCTGCAATTATTAATGTTGCAATATATTAGGTTTGACGTTGCTACAACAATAATTTCGATGCTTCATAAAAAGCGCGAAGCAAATAACGCAATTCTTTCGTCTATTTGAAGGTTTAACAGGCGCTAATTGAATATAAGGCAACAATGCAGGTCGCTCTGGCAACACCCGGAAAGAGTATGGAAAAGCCATAAAATATCGAAAAGAAATACGTATTTCTGATAAATTCTTCCGTGCAACATCTAAAAATTGCAAGAATAAGATATTTTGTAGTTTTAGCCGTCAAATAAAGGAAAAATGGGGAAAATTGGTCCATATGTACGTATTTTGATGAATGTAGGAAAAAATATTGCACCTTGAGAAATCGAAAATCCTGTGTAAACTTATGGGAAAGTATAATCATCTCCTGGAGTCGAACCTGGGACACTTCTGTAAACGATAATAGTTTTACGGGGTCTCCTCGTTGGCAGAATACGTAGTATAGGGAAAAGTATTGCATTCATGAAAAAATCGAATTCGAGATTTCAACGGAAATACATGTTTTAAGGTCCCCTGAACACATTTTGACTATTTTCTCGATGATGTCTGTGTGTCTGTCTGCCTGTATGTGATAGATTTTTGTGGGCGCTCTAACTCAAAAACTATCAATCAGGTCAATGCGAAATTTTATATTTAACATTTTTATAAAAGTTAGAAGATCTGATTAGTTTTTGATAAAAATCGGTCGACTGGAAGTGGGTGTTTACTCTTGTCACTTATCCGTTATTTTGAAATATTTGCTTTAATATTTGATAAATGTAAAAATTTATTGGATTAAAAGTCGCAAGGAATTTAATTTTCTACAACCTTTGATACATTTTCCATATAATGCATTGTTTAAGAGATATCATATATTTTTAGCTGCCACCACCACGCCACCTACCGAAGACTATTGTTAACAATTGACAGTTACGTCTTAGTAATGCTCCTTTTTATTTTCTTAATTTTCAACCGGAAGTAAATATTGACAACGATCCCAGAGCTAACAACATGAGTTTATTTTTGTAGTGCATCTTATAATTAACCGGGGTTACAAATTCACGTCGCATATATGAATTATACAAAAAGCCATTGCCTGACATGCAGATCTTTTTCGTTTACATTTTTAAAATTTCAAGCATGAGGTATTTAACTTAAATTAGTTATGCGAAGAGAAGATTTAAAATCTCATTCGTATATCTCCAAAAATTTCGTTTTAATACGATTTTCACGCATTTTATTTATATTGGGCCAATGTTGTCTCAATTGTTGAATTTTAATCTTGGCCTCAAAATAAATGCACCAATTTAGTGCTTTAACACGGGTCAGACTTTTATACATGGGTATAACTTATTTACTGAATCTATTAAGTAATTAGAGGGAGGAAGGAAAAGAGAATGGGAATGAGCAGAAATTGAGAACGAGAAAGAGGACGTAGCATTTGTATAAGATTAAAAGGAGCTGCAGTACAAAAATAACAATAATAAAGTATAATTGATTATAAAAATTTTTATACTATTGAATCATGCGTTATTGCCAAATGGTGGGAATTCATAAAACTAAATATAGGTCACGTAAGTTTCAATGGATTTTAAAAACTGATAATACAGCAAATAATTCAAACCGAATTTAAAATAGGAGTGAAAAATAACGTTTTATGACTTTTATTTAAATTTCTTTAAACAAAATGATATTTCTGTAAAATTTTCAAAACTAATATAGTTAAAAGAAAAGTGCGATCTTAAAATATAGGTAAAACTCATTGCAGTTCATGTAAGTATTTAGTTAATAGTAAATAAGTTACCACACATTTTTCCTTTGATGGTAAATTGACAGTTCGTTCACATTTTATCCTGTTTTTTTACAAGTTAATAAGAGTAAAATAATTCATTTATTAAGTGAAATTCAATACGCTTTAAATAACTTATAATTTTCTCAAATATTTTAAGTAAATTTCAGCTACATCTTTATGCATTATATTTTATTATTTCGATTTTCCTCTTATTTTCAGCAAATGTTTGGATTATCATTTGGCCTCTCTGCAAATAATTACTTAAACAATATAATTAAATTCAAAGATAACTTTCAAAAACACTGATTTGATTGTCTATGAAAGCCAAACCAGATCATAGCATATCTTATTAATTTTTCATATCGAAATCATATTCGGAATACTTTTATGATAATCCCGTCATATTTGACGGGCAATTACGCTAGTATATAAAAGATAATAATCTATTACTAAGGTGCACACATAAAAATATTAAATGTAGATTAAGCACATTTCCATACCGTTTCAGAATTATCAGGAGGCAAAAAACAAGAAACTGGCATACGCAGCGTAATAAGGTGAATCAAAACATGAAATACGTAACTCATGAGGTTGAACCAAAAAGAGCGAATTAAGTTTTTTCGCAACAATACGAAGCTGCCGACTTTTCTCATTAATTATAATTATTATTCTCATTAATTTTGTACGCACACAAACACGCACGCGCGTAAATAAATTTCAGAAAATAGTATGAAACTCATTAAGAGAGGGAAAGGAAAGTATGAACTTGACCTAGAAATAAATCCAGACCTTCCACTTGAAAATACTGATTGTGAGTCAAACTGTTTATTATTAGTTTGGTCTTATTTATTCTATTTCAAAAGTTTCACTACAAAATATTTGGAAATTTGGAAATGAAAGAACATTAACTTTCTTTGCGGGTAATGTTAACCTTGCACTTTCGCTACAGGCGTAAGATTTGAATTTTATTGAAAATTTCAGTGACTAGTTTAATAAAGTAGGTCACAATAATGTAAAAAAGAATAGTATGGTATAGCCATAAAATGAGTGATAAGGCCATCTATGTCATTCAAACGATAAAATTTATTTCAAAAAAATTCATTTTTAATAAATTAAAAATCCAAAATGATTTATCAGATTGCAGTTACAACGCCGAGCTACGTAAGTATGAAAAATAGCGCAAATTTCGTGAATCCACGATAACAGTAATATACAATTCATCGCTTGAGGAAAAATAAATTCGCCAATGATAATTAAATATGCCTGATTCTTAAATTGGAATGTCTAATTATTGCTAAACAAATCCATTAAATTAACCAAGCAAAAAAATTATCTATGCGAATATTTGTATTTTTAACTTGTCGACAGCAGTCGAAATTCGTTCTGTCTTTGAGGAAGTTTGACCTTAAAATTGAAGAGGCGATATTAATAAAACTAAATGAGTTAAAAAGGCGTAACTTTTCCCCATAAAATATTCGTCATTATTCAAAAAATGTAGGAAGAAACACGATCGCGTTTATTTACGACATTACCGCCTGTAAAGAGACGGAAACGAAAACTGTGAGAAGAAAGGAAAAGGAGAGAGGATGAGAGAGCCATCAACGGAGTTTAAAGCGCTTCGAAGTGATTAAATATATATACCGCCGAGATAAGACGGATTGTTTTTTTGATTTTTTCCTCACATCGCTCGCGAGCAATAAAGGCAGATTTGGGAGGGAGACAAAATATTTTTTTCCTTTTCAGAAAAAAAGGGGTGAGACATTTTGGAAAGATGGGCGAAAAGAATGCTCGCCTTGATAGAGAGAAATAGTTCCCCCACCTCCTTCCCATCATACAACCACATTATCTCGTTTTTTATATAAAAAGTGTACGGACAGGCAAAAGAGCGTAAATGGGAGATAATATATCGAGAGGCAGAGAGGGAGAGAGAGAAAAAATGCATAAAAAACGATTTTGCGTAATTATTGAAAAAAAGTTTTTCCAGATAATGGGATGGGTCATTCATTACACCGTGTGAATACGTGGCGCACCTTTCCATTCTTTTAAGGCGGGAAAACTATATATATATATATATATATATATATATATATATATATATATATATATATATATGTATGTGTGTGTGTGTGTATGTATATATGTGTGTATATATATATATGTGTGTGTGTGTGTGTGTGTGCGTGTGCGTGTGCGCGCGTGCGTGTGTGTGCGAACACACGTACACAAGCCTACGCAACAGTAGCGTCGAAGGAGATAGCTTTGATGATGACGGACTCTTGGGTGAAAGATTATTATCACCGCTCTCTTGTTTTTTAATATATTTCCCTCGGAAAGATAGAGAAGAGTGTTATGGAGGTTTGAGTAATTTTGTGTGTTTGTGCATGAGCGTGTGTGACCCAGGGGCAGGAGTGAGAGCATCTTTCCTTACCTCTCCCTCATTTTCCCTTGAAAAATTAACTAGACATGGGTCTATCCAGAAACATTTTGTCTCGTAGTTCTCACTTACTCGAGGTAATGTTGGTCTCATCGCCGCGTAAATGATCTTATGGCGTTTAACATCAAACCTTAACTGGAAGGAGACATCAAAAATTAATTACCCTTCACGTATTTCTTGGGACAGACAGATTCTTCCTATCTGTGGCGAGTGTGTGATTTCGAATGAATAAGATGTAATACAGTGACTTAATAGTAAACGGTGCCCCGGCCCCGCGTAATGGTCATCGCCCCTTCGACGCAGTATTTTTTAATCCGCTTGTGCGTTCTGTTTGTCCGTCTGTCTGTCTGACGTGCTATAGGTCTGCCGCGATCAAAAGAACATTTTGGGTGTGCTGTGGGTGTGGCCTTATCCCTCACTCCACTTGGAACCATCACCTCTCGCCCTTCCTTACCACACGGGCTATCGCTTTCTCGGTTCTTTTCTAACTACACTGTTTCCAAATATTCGCAAAACTTCGTCTAGGCCAGTGTGTCTCAACCGGGGTGACATCATACCCCAGGGTGACGCGAAAGTTATTGAAGGGTGACGCAAATATTTGATAAATTCACAGTGTATCATATTCTGGCTTATAAAAATAAATAAAACCAGAAGAATACCTGCCTCTGCTTCTTTGAATGCATAAATGTTGATCTTTATGTTGTAAATAAAGCCTAATTTATCTTTAAAGATGACTTGAAGGAAATGGAACAGTAAACGGGGTGACGCAGAACTGAAATGGGGTGACGCAAACAAAAAAAGGTTGAGAAACCACTGGTCTAGGCAGTCAACTGTAAACAGTGAAAACTGAAAATCTAAGGAGGAGAAGGATGGGCTAGTGGTGGGGTGGGAGTAGTCAAGATGACTGAGGGAACTTCCCCTCCGTGCGCGGCCGAAGTCCGCGCATGTTCTTATGAATGCGACAGACCTATAACTCCTAAACGAAGGCAGAAAGGGACTTCGTTTTTTCGCCCATCGATTTAGTATAATGCGCGTTTATTACTGGATGTCCCTGTTTGACGTGCTAACTTCTAAACAAAAGCAGCTAGACACTTCGTTTTTTTCTGTCCTTCAATGTCTAAATAAAACTAGTTAGGAAAGTGTACAGTGTATCACAAATAGGCGCGTTTCGTGCGATGGAGTATTTGAAACTATACGACATAATTTAACCGAACACACCACAAAACAGCAAAACACCTCGACCCGATTGTATGTTTGTATATTAAAAATTTCTACTCCCCCTTTAGTTGGTGCATCAATAAAAATATTACGTAGTTTTAATGAGTAATACTGCAAAACGATATATTAGAAATGATTCCAGGGAAATATTCAATTTATATTTAGTGATTTATTTTCTAATCAGTTTTAACCAACCAAACAATCGAAAATTATTTAAAACACCTCATTTGAGTTCAGTAGTTGCAATATTTAGGTTTATGTTCTTTTCTTCGCCGTAGATAATCCATTTCCTTCCGTTTACAAAATCTGTCATGCACGCGTAAGAAATTAAATATATTTTGTAATTATACTAGCAGATCTTATTTATTTCAGCAACCAATAAGATCATTTACGTTGACAACAATTAGGTATCTATGCAAGAAATTTCTAGTTCAAAGCGAATTACGACATTCTTGTGCAATTTTCTTGATAACGGCTACTCCTACAATAAAAATTTATAGGAAAATAAATAGTCTACGTTACTATTTATACAAGACTCTTTGAAAATTATTTTAATTTGACCAAATGTTTACGAGATATAACGGAAAGTTCATTTTTTGTTACCAGTAAAGTGGTACCTCTGATTGGCTTACGTGATTTATTTGTGTGATTTTCTTATTTTATTTGATAAAAATCCATCCGGTAGAAGCCGAAAACGAACATACGGACAGACGGACAAACCGACGCTAATAGACGCTTATGCGGGAAGCGAAACGCGCCTAAAAACGCCATATTCTGACCGCTTCAGCAACCCTTTTTTGTTTCTTTATAAGTAGGTATAGCAAAAATTCAGTCTTCTGGAAGATGTAAAATATTAATTCATCGATAGAAACTTTTGCTCTGTATATTAGTTTAAAACCATTACAATAGCTACCAGGCGAGGGTATCAGAGATATCATACCATATACTCAGCTAATCAAAAATAAAATTAGAATGATGCTTTTTTATAAATTTTCACGAAGCTGCTTCTCCTACGATATGTAATAAGAGCATAAATGTTAAATAAAGACATGCAGATGAAAACGGTTGAGATGAAACCATTGCATCTCTAATGACATAAGCCGCATGGATATATTTCTACTATTTTTATCGATGAAAAGGAAAAAGATCTATTTCACGTCTAACTTGCCTTAAACTCGTCCTGATGTTCGTATCCATTTCAGTTTGATTGAAACCAATTTGAATTCGCATAGTAATCGCTTTATTTTTAATCGACCGCATCAGAGTACTACCGAAACCACTAATCAACACACTTTTGCACCTTTCCTCGAATAGAAGAGAGCAATAGATAACGTAAACTAATAAAAAAGAAACATCAGCAAATAAACAATGACTAATATCTTGCGTACGGAGTAAAAATATTATCATGAAAACTATCAATGGCTATAAGAGACTGTTAATATACGGACTCTCTGGGTGGTGGTGTTTACAGGGCAAAAATATTGCCATCATGTATTTTAAAAATTTGTTTCTCCGAAGATAATTAATCTTCCTTGCATAAATGTCATGGATGAATGGCTAAAAATTTATACATTATCATAAAATACGCTCTAATTTCTAGTAAGTTAAGGTCGAAAAGTGAAGGTTATGGAATATATTCGGGAAAAGATAAATTAAAAAGTAGATAGCAGCATGTAGAACAATAAGAGTGGCGCATGACTCTCGAATTCTAAGCGATTTACGGAATGGAATCTTGATAATTAGTTTTCCTCATCCGTGAGCATCTATAGAAATTTAGATTCATCATAGCAATACCTTTTAATAATTTATGTCTGTTATATGATACACATTTAATATGTTACTAATTTCTTGTGTAATTGAAATTCCAAAGAATTACCGATGCAGCTGCAAGTTTCATCCAAGTTAATCTTTGTGGATAGAAAGCTTGACTATGACGGTGAAAGAAAAATCCCAAGAATGAACGCAAACAATGGTTTGCCAGAAAATTATTGAGTTCGTCTTACGGCTGAAAACAAACTAAAAACTAAGCATTCATGTATAAAAAAATAAGTACTTATCTTAGGTATCTCCAATAGCCGTAACGTAACCTTGTTAACCTTATTTTTTTAATTAGAAATAATGATGGAATCGCTATTCCTGGCCGGACAAATGCGAATCTAAATTGCGTAAACACAAACTCTTGTTCCCAATTAAACACAGTCGATTTGATCAAATGAATCTACAAAGTGTTAAAAAGGAGAACGAGAGAAAGGAAACATTTTCCTAAAAATTCTAGCAATGCGATAGGCGAGATTAAACTCGAGAAGATGGAGCATGAAAGAAACCGCTCTTGTATCGATACGGGGATTAAAATATATATATATATATATATATATATATATATATATATATATATATATATATATACATATACATATACATATAATGAGGAATACTCCCTTTGCGGAATAGGCTCGCGCACATAGCGCCATATCCGGAGATAAGGTGATTAATTAACAAACGATTGAAATTCATGATTCAACCGCGGGAAACGAGAAGAGAATTTCATTATCTCCAGTTTCATTCACAACATCGGAGTTATAACACAAACTCAGACTTCCGGAAGAGATGGTCCGATACGAACCAATGCCATGCTCAAAATATATAAAAAATGAGAGGAAAGAATTAAGGAAAACGCCTCGGAGGAGGAAACTCCCCTGGGGTTTTGATTTTCGGAAGGAAGTGCGAGCAAGTAACTCCGACGCTCGGAAATTGGCAATTTCAATGTGAAAAACATTCGTAATTTTTCAACCCGGCGGATGTTGCGATTACATGCTATTAGGTGTCGCATATTTTAGCATGGAGATTTTTATAATTTGAGAGTGCCCGCCGAGGCTGCCTTGTTAGCGTGTTTTGTGGGTAAACGTCAAAACCGACTAGCCTTACATTCATGCTTCGAATACAAACGGCCGCGAAAGAGCAAACATACTTGAGTGGCTGAGTCCGTGTCGCGCAATGTTCAATGAAATCGGAAATAACTACAAATAAACTAAGCTTCTGAACATTATTTTTCTAAGGAAGCGAATCCTAGGTCGTTAATGTGTTTCACAATAAAGTGGAAAATTACAAAGCAGCTTCTTTGTAATTAATTACTGCCGAGGAATTCAGCAAATTATCTCTCTTTTTACTCGAAAGAGGAAATATTTAAGAGAGAAGAGGAGCAATACGAGCCATGTATCTATGCCATAATGCGGCTTCAACCTAACATTCAACGCAGCAGTTTTCTTATTCTTCACCGATTAATTTTTCTCGACTGCTAAAACTTCGAAGAACCGTATTGCAACAAAATTTGATTTACATTTAGCTATTATCGAATTTTCAACAACATTTGGCGAAATTTTAAAGCACGATTAAGAGAAAAATAATTTTGGTCATAGAGGGTTAACGATCGGAAGTAGATGTATTCATAGAATTTTTAAAACAGTGGGTGATCTCTACGCTCTTTCAAGTATGCCCCATTTAAAATATTCTTCGTTTCCGAAATTCCATGTTTCAACACTTCCAACATGTTATACTTTGAAACTATATTCTGGTAAATTCTCACGGTTATTCTCTTCTCCTATCCACCTAGATTCATTATCGCCTCCCTCTGTTTTCCCCCGAGCATTAATCGATAACATCCGACAGCATTCCTTCGGTTATTAAATTTTATTCCAACTACTTCTCTGGAATGATTTTAATCACTTTGATTACACTAATATCCTTTGAAACTATATTTGTAATCCTCGAATGCTTGAAAGGTCGACTCAAAGTTTACATTTAATGTCTCAATTTGATCTAAAATTAGCCATATTAAAGTATTATTATGTCTATATAATTTGTGAAAGTAATCTTTAAAGCTCTTTATAATAATCATGTTACATAGAATAAATCACAAAATATATTAGAATTTATTCCAGAATTATTTTGGGATAAAAGACTTTTGGGTCAGAATTAACACTGTGATAGCAATTATACGAGCGGAAATTAAGATGTCAGTCGAAAGGATTAATATTTCCTCATTTCGAAGGTTTGAGCAGTAACAAATTAATCGCCACTGAATCTAGCGTAACGTACATATATTATATCTCCATGTTTTTTTTCAATTCTCATCGGCCGCTCGTTTATTACAAACAATTAATTCAGCAGATAAGACATGTTCGTATTGGTGCAGATTAACGACCCATCAAATACTAAAGAACCGCAGCTTCTTTCCAGTCTCCACAGCATTACTAATGGATAAAACGCAACATTGAAGATATTTTATTTGAAATCTTGGGATACTATTATTCTGATTCCATTTGAAAATGCGTGAAGTTTATACGCCGATAACGCAGTCCGTTAAGGTTTTATTATCGTATCGCGGCTGAAGTACGTATGTATAAGTGGAAGACTTAAGGGGAGGGCGATGAGGGTTATCGTCCCTCTCCTTTTGGTTGCACACATTGCTCTCCGTTGTATGTACTCTTTAACCTATTTCGCGCCAATTTCATAGATTCTGCGCTTAAAATTAAATCCAAAGGGGAGGAAAAAGAAAGGTTCTGCCAGGGGTAGGAATTTTTCGAATAAAGAGACAGGCAGTGGCGGATTAAAAAAGTGGGGGAGGCTATTGGGGCGATCCGCTTGGGAAGTTTTTGTCTGCCCCTGGTGTGTAGTAAATTCGACATGATACTCGGATAGCACTGCCGTTTGTATTAATGAAAAAAATTATAACTAATATGTGAAAGTAAAAATATAACGTAAACCCTAATAAACGCATTTAACAACATAGTAGCCGTTTTCAGAAATAATTCATTGACAGTAAATATCTTAAACATAGCCCAGGAGCCTTAAAAGTCGGCTATACACATGGATTAAGAATCTCTTTTTCACATGGATTTTTAGACCACGTTTTATATAATTCAAAAACGTCGGGTTCTCTTTTAGGTCACGATATGCTTTAGCGATCGACCGAATTGATACCATCAGAAATAAAATTAATAATTGTTTTTATATGAAAAAACATACGTTTATAAAAACTGTCCATGCTGTTTCATTTTGCCTGAGCTTAGTAAACTTTTGCGTATCGATTATAGGGCAAATTAAAGAATATTAAGATGGAATAAAGATATAATGAAACATGCGAACTGTTAAGGAGACCCTTGTGACGAGCTGACAGTTGTTTTTAGCATATCGCCTGGAGCGACTTCATTTGTTCTTTCCTCTATTTCGTTTTTATTGGGGTCGAACAGGCATTGGTCTCTTTGAGATGCCTTTCCAATCCATGGGATGCAGACAGCGGAATGAGGGAGGAGGAGGAGGAGGGTGAGGACCCGCGAAGGGAGGAATAGCTGGCAATTTTCCCTTCAGAGTCGTGACAGGGAATAAGCGGCCTCTTCTTTGAGGCAGACGAGAAAATAACTAAAAGATTTCCTTTGTATTAAAATTATATTTGAGAGAATTCGATAAGAAACTCGTTTCGGTCGAGAAACGATCGAATAGTATATGAACTCCTTAGTTGTCCAGGGTCACAGTAAACGTATCGCACACGCACACACACACACACACACACACACACACACACACACACACACACACACACACACACACACACACACACACACACACACACACACACACACACACACACACACACACACACACACACACACACACACACACACACACACACACACACACACACACACACACACACTGCGACAAAAAGTACATAGGACAAACAAGAAGGAAACTAATAACACGCTTCAAGGAACACATGGCTCGCTATAAATATAATCGTTTTGAAAAATCAAGCGTTGCCAACCACATCTTTGAAACAGGTCATAGTATACACGTAAACGATTTAACATTGATAACTTCAGCCAATAACTCACTAACTCGTTAGAAAACCTTCACATTTACAAAAACCGCGATACACTTATGGACACGGACACAGATTTTAACAAGACCCTATACAAATTGACAGATATAAACGACACACACGCCGAAAAATCTTTCCGCGTTTCACTTGTTTCTCGGTCGTCTTCTTAATACTTTCTGTTTCAAACCTGGCAGTTGGCTCCCAGTCACTGTTGAAACAGGTTTTACCCCTGACGATGCCCACCTTGTGAGCGAAATGCATTGGGTGTTGTAACCCTCTAATTGTTTGGCTAAAGGAGTATTTCACCTTTATTAATCTTGGCCAAAGTTATTGAGCTACTATCAATTACCAAAATATTTGATTCAATAAACACCAGTAACATCTACAAATCTCTGATTTAGATAGAATGTTGAAGATCTAGCAAACGTTTTCCTGCGACTAATACTGATAAAAAACCGAAAAGGTGTATTAATGTTTGCGGCGCCAACAATGATAAAATACATTATTAACTTGGTGTTTTTTATTCCTATATTAGCGGCGATGAGGAGGAATATTCCATTCCAACTATGGGCGTCCGTTATAACTTAATATACTTGAAATAGTTATGAAGTAGAAGCCAAAAATAAACAATTGAGTAATGAATGTATTTATTGTTGCAGTATTATAATCATGTAGAAATATATATTTTATTACGGTGCTAGTCATAACGCCGTTGCTTATACCGTATAGTTAGATATGTTACATATTTGCTCTTAAATCCACATCGAACTTTAAGAATCCCACAGCGCTGCGTTTAGATTGATATTTTTGTTTGAAGTAATCATTTAAGAATAAATTTGAAAAAAAAATATATATATCACTTCCAAAGTTATACTGCAGGCTGTTGTATAGCACATATTGCCAAAATCCACGGTATAACCGGAGAGTTCTACATTTGCAAGAAATACTACGCAATTATTTGAAGAATAAACCTAGACCCTAAGGGAAACTGATGATTAGCAAAAATTGAGTTAAACTTTCGGTGTTCAGGAGCAGGCTGTAGACGGTCAACGAAAAAATCAAGGAGGGCACATATTTGGAAGGTTATTAAATTTTTCTGTCAGTACCCTATGCGCCGAAAGTGGAAAGATTAAAATGACCTATTCCTTAGCTCTGTTAGTGACAGGAAAGGTCGCTCTTCCAAAGATCTCGACTGTTTCAGGAAATGGTTAAAATTCACCCATTATTCAATTTATTCTGAAACGTTTCAACGCAGTACGAGATATTAACGAGAAATACAAATTTAAGAAAATCGAAACGGAAACTCGTCGGTTAAATGCTAATGCCGAAATGTTACTGAAAGAGATCACTAAAAATCACAAATTTGAAATAAATTCTTATACAAAAAAATGTCAGAAATATCACCGAAAGAATTGCTGTATTCGAATAAGACACGATGCGTCAGCAATTTGAACGAGATAAGAAATATGAGTGGCAATTTTTCACGTCATTATTATAAGAACTCTTCAGCAAAGTATTTTGAGCCACTAACCATAAATTACGATAGATTTTATGACGGTAAATTCTGTCATATATTATTGACATGAAGAAACAAAATGAAATCTTAAAAATATCTAGTTAAACTTGCAAAATATCTATGGATGACTTGCAAAGGACTTTCCAAATTCTTAGTTCATGGAAGCCATGTAATAATTCACTCTTTAAGAATGAATGGAATTAGGATAAAATACCTATTCGGGTTCGCAGTGTTACTTGTTCAATTGGCGTACAAGTTATTAGCACCAACTGATATAAAGTCAAATAACCAGGCTCTTGATATGGATACAAACCAATAATTTTAACGCACAGAAAAATTATGTGAATATTATACTTGTGCTTGCCTTCATAATACCTTATCGGGAGCGTATTAACTGAAGATAAGTGATTAATGTAACTCAAAATAATCACTGAAATCGCAATATGTAAATCATGTTTTGTATGATTAATATATGCTCGGTTTTAATAGGCTATTTAAAATTAAAAGCATTCATTGACGTTGTTAAACATTGGCGAATGTGATGTCCCGGAGTGAATCTTAAGCGGAAAGACTAATAACCTTGCGGAGGAATTTGGCCATATATTCGTTCCAATTGTCAAGGAAACTGTGCGGAACAGAACCGGTTCCCTACATCTGTACCTAATTACGAGGATTAATTTCTCAGAAGCCATTATAGCGGTTTTTTTCTATCCATCCGTCAGTTTTTCAATTTCGTGGCTTTAAAGCTAATCGTACTAACGAGGAGAGGGTGGAATTCAAATGAGCACTTTCTAAAATTTGAGGAATAATTTGGTTGGTTGTATCCTTATCCTTCCATTATTCTAAGTGTAGCTGCCTAAATCCCATGCATGCTTCATCAAATTCCACCCACCAACAATATATCACTCACCACCCACCCCCACCGCGTCTCTCACCTCCCTCTTCTCATTCTATGCCAGCTGAGCGAGACACGTCTCTATTGAAAAAATCCCTGTCAGATGTCGCCCATGTCGTCATGCCACTTGGTAAAGTACTGTTAAAGAAGTAATACCCAAGAAATCTCTCAGTTATATCGGTGGTAGGGCCGGCGCAAGGCAGTTTGGCACCCTAGGCAAACTTTATTTTTGGCGCCCTGCTCCAATCTAAATGATACTAAAAATCTAATAGATGAAAATTATTTTTAGTAGTAATTACACAATGACGTCTATAAGCACCGATATTACTTAAATATAATATTAATAAAATATTTTTTTATAATTACTAAAAACGATGTTTCTCCACATTAAAAAAGCTCAATGGTTAGTAATAGCGGTAAAAATGGGCATTAAGAAGAATATATTTAAGCAAGAGATTAAGCAAATCATAACTTTAGACTCGTAAGTTAGTTGGTACGTCAACATCTTCAAGAATTACACATTCTCCAAATCTTCCTCAGACCGCTAGTTTAAACTTCTTATACTTTTAGGATTGGGGAATTGAAATCATTTTGAATATAAAGGTATGTACAACACAAATGCACGTGAAAAATATAAAAATATGAATCATTAAAAAATGAAAGATAAATACACATTACTTAAAAAAATAATACAGACACACAAATATACAATCGTGAAATCAAAACATTGGCCCTTCATGGCGCCCCTCAATTTCTGTCGCCCTAGGCAGTTGCCTGTTTTGCTACCCCGTTCCGCCGGCCCTGATTGGTGGAGGGATAGAATAAGTAGCTATATTTTCTTCTTTTTAAAAGTTGTTACTAGCAGAGCTGATCGAAAAAATTTCATTCTAAATTATCTGGAAAATCATCGAAATTCTGTGGTCTCGTATTAATAAAAATCATGTCTAAATAATTTACTAGCGTTAAAATTTCGCCAGAAAAGGTTTTGAGGCCACAATTTTACTGAAAAAAATACGAAATTTTTTGTTAAATTTTACTGATAACATTTTTCATCATAGCTTCAAGGGGTCGCATAAAACGCTCTTTGGGGAGCGGGGGGAGGCGCATGCAGTCCGCGGGTCGCATGTTACCGACCCCTGATGTAAATTATAACAACTTAATTGATAATTTGACTTAATTGGTACAAGTAGCCCAATTCTAGGTATATTTTCACCTAGATTTCTGTTCCTCTTATTTTGAACACAACGTTTGTATCCATTTTAAGCAGTTTAAAATGTAATTTTATTGATTGAGCTATAGTCATAGACTACTCATAAAAAGTAACAAAAATTTTCATAATTTCTATTTATACTGATTTTTCTCATTTGTCCAGAATTTATAGCATTTTATGAGATCGAAGTTTCACATGTACCGTTTTTTGGGTGCGAGACAAATTTCTTACTTTATCTATTGGATTAAAGTTTATTTCAACTATCTAATTTATTTGAATTTATAATTGAATTTAACATGAAAACAAATTAGTAATGTTATTGTCACTTTATCTTAGCGGAAATTTAGAACGTAAAGAAACGGAGGTTTAATTTCTAATCCATGTATGGGTTTTATTACATAAATCATTTTACAGATGAAGTTTAGAAAAGGTAAATGAGAATTTAAACTCAAAACTTCTTATGGTCATTGAAGAAACAGTTTTTCAAATTAATATATTTGAACTAAATTTTGGTTTTAATTACGATTCACTGTATTTTATTCAGTCACTGGGAGCTCTAAGTTTGCGTAACACATTAGCAGAAACGAAAGACTTCGTGAAAGAAATATCGAGCTATACTCATGATTAGAATCCAGTTTATACTATTATTATTAATTAGATGTCCTCAACAGTCATTGGATTGTTAGGAAAACCAGACACATTTAGCTACAAATCACCCGTCGTCGGTGGTGATTCAATAGATCATAAAATTCTTGCTTAGGACGTTAGATATTAGCCGTATTTTTCCATTTAGAGCGGTATATGTATCCTGCTTTTTTCGCGTAGAACATCCAAACTATTAACCATCTGGTCGAGAAGTGGATTATTCCGAGAACATTCTTCCTAAATCAACTGCATACGAGCTACCAAACACTTTTAGAGTATGATTTCGTTCAACTTTTGTTTTAATTTCTTTTAGAAAAATCTTGAACTCGACCCGTTCTCTCTTCTTCTCGTTACGCTTCCTAAAATGTACGTCCGTGCCAAATTCCTTTATTCTTACATTATAGTTTTCCGTCCCTTTACCTCTTTTGCCTTTATTTTAGCACGTTTTCCTAAAAGAAAAAAAATGTGCTTGTGTGATCACTCTATCTTTGGAAAACTTTTTTGTTTTAAGAGATATTTGGAAAATTCTTTTTGAATTAGATAGCTCTTATAAAGGTTTCACCGAATGAACTTACACGGTAGTTCATAAATTTTCAGCTAGATGGCTTCAAATTCGAAAAACTTAGCCAAACTACTAGGAAAATTCTTGAGTTAGATGGCTCTTATCAATCTATAAATTTTCCACCGATTGGGTTTTCCATGTAAGTTAATAGATTTTCCGCTAGTCGGCTTCAATTTTAGAAAAATTCCAAATTTTGAAATGGTGCTGTATCCAAACTACTGAATGTAGAAGAGCGAAGTTTTCACGGATGGGAAAAAACCAGAGCATCGAACCGGAGCCGAACCAAAAACCGAAACGGAAAAAAACGTAATTTTAGCTGGAGTGAAACCGAACCCGAACAGAAAAAAATATTTTTCTGAACCCGAACCGAAACCGAAAACAGCTATTTATTTTGTTCCATTTTTTCGGTTCGCATAAACATTGGGAGCGAAAGAAGGGATTTTCTATGAATTGCATTCACAATTCATACAATTAATATTATTGTACGTGTTCAAGTACGTGTATGAGTACTGCTAAAGTAAATTGATTAAGATAACGAGAGTATCTACTTATAATGGAATCTGGAATATTGGAATCGTGAAATCAAATAAATTTTGACTTTTGAAAGAAAAACAACAGTTTTACATCAAATTATAGAATAAAAAATATAAAACATTTTTAATAGCTTTTATATGAGCTAAAAAGGAAAAAAATAAATTTTAAATTCCGATAGACGGAGTGGTATAAAAGGAGAATTGAAATATAAGAAGCGAATTCGTACAATGTTTTACTGTTCGTTACACGGTGGGAGGGGGCATTTATGCGATCTTCCGTGCGGATAGGTATCTATTTTTGTCTTCTTGACTTGACTTGGTTTAAAAAATATAAAATCAATTAATAGAGATTATTTTGGAATTCTCTTGAAATTTCCCCCAAAAATTCAAAGTCGGAGCTCGAACAGGTTCAACGATGGTTGCTGGAGCAAAACCGGAACCGAACCGAAATTTTAAGTTTTGTGTGAACCGGAACGAAAACCGGAGCGAAAAAATTTCGGTTCGATGCCCTGGAAAAAACTAATGAAGATCTACATTCTAACTTAGCGGATTCTCTCCTCCTCATAGGAGGCAAACCAAAGCCCTGAAAATTTTTAAGAAAACGTGCTTCCACCTCCTGCTTTAGCAAGGGTATCTTACTTGTTACTCCTACTACCTCTCCGTCACACACACACACGCCTTTCTCTCTCTCTCTCTATCTCTCTCGCTTCCTCTCCTCGCTCATCCCGGAGATACCGTGACACTCCGATCCTTCCCTCTCCTCTTTCCTCCATTCCTCCTCCAAACTCCTCTGCCACCTATCTCGCATTTAAGCTTCCCTCTCCCCCGCTCTCCCTCGCGTCCATCAAAAAGAGGAACCTCGCTTTATCTCCAAAGATCTCCGGCTTCCCATTCTCCCATCACGCCATCTGCTGCCGCATCATCCTTTTATGCTAATCAATGTCGTCTCTCTCACTCTCCCTCCTAACTCACCAAACTTCTAGCCTCACGCTCTCTTTCAAACCTTCTTCCTCTCCGCCCGATTCTCTCTCTCCCATTTCCAATTTTTCTCTCCATCTCTCCTCCCTCTTCTTTGCTGTTCCCACTCTCACCATTCCTCCCTCGCTTATCTCTCTCGTATCTTTTTCCTCTTTTTAATGTCCTTTGTTTTCTAAACTTCCTTTCATCCCATGTTCTATGTACTCTTTGTTTCTGCCTATTCTTATATCTACCCATGTCGTATTCTTTGATTCTCATTTCGCGGTTTATAATGTTTACCCTTGGCTATACATACCCAGACTACCCGCTCTCTTGTCATCAATTTTTAAGCAATTTGATGTTTGTATTGTATGAAATGGCGGATTTACTTAAGCCCGGGACTCCCGCATTTGAGGGGTACACAGTTTGGTCGAGTTTAGACCTATAAACTAAACTTAATGTCACAAAACATTGGATTGAATTTTATATTTCAAAGAAGCGTTTTTATTAACTGAGAACATTTCTGATATTGTCTTTTTTGTGTAATAAATTAGTTCAGGGCGCATCAGATTCACAATCCACCTCTGTCATTCCGTTATTACTATAGCCAATCGTCCGATTTATTCCTTTTTCGCAGTTTTACTATATATTAAAAGGGCGACCACTGAAGTTGCTATTTATGATGGCTACTTAACAACCAAAAACATTTTAAATTATTATTATTTAATTATTCACGTCCGGCGAAGATCTTTAAAAATGCAATATTTGTAGATAAACGTGATTATTGCAAAGTTATAAAATTACACAATCAAAGTTCTTTAGAGTTTTAGCGATTATACTCTGAAACTATACAGTTACAGTGAATATAGAATGTAAGAGGGTCTCAGAATGCTAAGCTTCCGTAGCTGTTTGTGATAAAGTTTGTGCTAAAAATAGAAAAAAAAACAGTTCTGACAAACCCAGCAACAGCGTACGAGTTAATTTCGCTTAAAATTCTTTTATAACAGCATTAAATGTTACATGTACTTTTTAACTTAACTGCAAAAAATTAATGCCGTTTGGGAATTCGAGGACTGGAGACTTCCAGTTGAAATACTTTTAATAGCTACTCATTAGCGACTTATCTACCGAATTTTCAACTTGAATAACGCTTCACCTAAAACAACTTACGAAAAAACTCAGGCTAATTGATATAAATGATACGTACCCATTGACATCTCTCTGTTAGTTATCCTACTGAAAATTAAATTTAACTTCAACGATTTTCACAAGAAAATAGAATATTATATAGCAGGTTAGATAACATTTATAGCAGTACAAATTAGAGTCACACAGACACTATTGTGATTACGCATCCACAAAATGGCTGCTATATCAGCTCCAATTTGATGTGAAATTCAAGTCTTCCTCTTTCTAGATACAACCGTCTACTTTGACACGCTTGCACCTTTCTTGGAAACATTCGAGATGGATGCGGTCACGTGCGAGCCTCACTCTCTCTGTCGATAAAGAACTTCTTTCTCGCCTTAGAGAGAAGCGTTAAATGACCACGGAATACGCGCGCGTAATTCCATCTACCCCGCCCTCCCCGAGGTAATTACCACCACACCTTAAAAAAATTTTTAAATTGAAAGGAGGTTCCAATTAAACCTTTTTTGTCCAATTCTTGTGTCGCTCCATATACGAATTTTAAAAAATTGGCCAGGTGGAGGCGCGAATGAGCCACAAAAATGATGGCGGTTTAAACGCTCTCCCGGGAGTTTAGATACCTAAGTAAAAATCGATAAAGGTTGATGTCTTCCCATTATCCTCCTCCTCTCTCTTTCCCCGTATATGTCTTAATTAATCCAAAAATCGATTTTTCAACTCCACGAAGAGTGTTAATCGCCCTTCTCCTCCCCAGAGGTCGACGACCGCCGCCAAAAAATAAAGAATATCGTTTTATTTTAGGGAGGAAATAATGATTCTCGGGAGAGAGACGAAGACAGTTCCACAGCGAGGCGGGAGAAAAACAATGAGGGGAATTAAAAGAAGATTAAAAGTCTTAATTCGGCGTTTTCTCGAAATGAGATAACGCATCATCGCCGCTAGTTTTTCTCTCTCATCAGTTCGGGATAAGATCGCTTCCGGAAAAGATCGCCTTCCGATACAAATCGTGCATCGGACGCCAACACTGGGGCACACGCGAAACCATGGTGGAAAGACTAGTCTTTCCACCATGCGCGAAACCGCCAATTTACTCTCTCCCCGTCGGAATGGGATGGCGGAGGCATGTAATGAGCGACGCGTCGTCTTTTCATCATTGCAAAAGGAGCAACAAAATGGCACACGCGCGTAATTAGACATGTTCCGGCAATTCGTAAAATTACCGTGAAAATTAGCAAAGAAAATGAGAGAACATAAAGAAGTTGGGAGCAGAAAATATATAATACGGTAATATTTATATTTTTTGGTAAACCTTTCTTCATTTAGTATTGTTTATTTAATTATATATACATATTTTAAATTGCCTCTGCAGAAGTTAAGTAAAAAAAGCTAAAATTTGTTTGAAGTCGCGCTTTATTTATTTAAAACTGATCTTTACTGATTTGTCCCTTACCTTAGTGGCTCAGAGCCCCAAATAATTTTTTACATAAGTAAATGCACACGCATTTATGTAAAAAAATTTAAGAAGATTGGATGCTAAAGGAAATTGGGGGGCAAAAACGTCGCAGAGGAATTAAGGACAAGCGTCGGACATATGGAATAGTCGAACGATAGATATTCAAGAAAAACAGGTGGTACTAATATACGACTAATTTCGTCCATCAAGCTTGAGAAAATGGGCGTGTAGGAGGAAAATAAAAGGGAATTAATGGCGAAGAATTATATAAAGGGAACGTAGGAGTGAAAACAATGGAGAGAGCTGGAGATTTGAATGCGTGATGTAAAGGTGGGAATGGCGTGCGTGAAGAGCATTACGAATTTATTAAGAACCAAAACGTCTACGTATGCTTACGCAGTTAAAAGGAAAGATATTTGCAACGCTCGGTAAGGAAAAATAACATATATAAGAAAATCTGTACGCAATTTTTAGAGAAGAGTTCAGAAGAAGAAACTACTGCTTGGAATTAGCGGGAGATGGGTATGAAAAACTCGATTTTTGAGTAAAAAATGGACGCTATAAGAGACTCAAAATATAATCAATACATTTTAGTTTTCTTACACCATTTGCTGTCTCGCGTACTAATGTTCGAAATTGTTATCTTTAAAAGGGAAACAATCTATAATCTAGTAATGGAATCTCTGCTATTATTAAAATTTGAATTAACCAGTTAAGCTTATGGTTTTACCAAGAGAAATTACACATATATTCTCCGATACCTTTTAAGAGTTTGAAACACTCATTTACATATTTTAGTGACAAATTACGCCTTTTCAAGCCTTTTCCCTATCAATTACATGATGTAATAGTCTGCAAATATACGTATATTACGGCTGCGGAGTGGTGATGTAGAAAAAAATATTTTTTTATAATTCCAACACTCAAAGATTAATATCACTTAAGTCTCTTACATCAGGTTGTCTCTAAAATGACAAAGAATCTTTTAAGTATCTGTATTCCTTAATCCATTATATTTATTTATTTTAACTAGCTCATAAAAATCCGGTAACGGCCTTTTACAATGAACGTAATAACGATAAAAAAGATGATCATATATAAGCACGCCTCCGGCAGGATTCAATTCCGCGAACCAGACACACTAACCACCCTTGTACTAAGGTTGACAAAAAATGTTCTTGCCTGGGACCGGACCGAGGACCTTCTGATAGTAAATTACACGTAATAACAACTACACTACGAGAACACATTCATTAAGTTGTTAATTTTTTACGGTAATAGCAAATTGTACTATTGTATAGGAAGGTGTACGCAATAAATTGATGACATGCTATGTATGGAGTATCGCTTTGTATGAAGCTGAAACATAGACACTCAGGAAGAATGGTATAAATACTTTTAGAGGTTCGTAATGTGAACATGGAGAAGAATACTGATGACAGAATAAACAGACAGGATGGAAAACGAAGGAGTACTAAGAAGAATAGTAGAGTAGCAAATGATTATATAGACAATAAGAAAAAGGAAGGCGAAGTGGAATGGATATTACCTGAGGAGAGGGAGTATGATTAAAGACGTGTTAGGAGGAAAACTGGAAGAAAAAGAGAAAAAAGTAAGAAAAGGTTTCAGCTAATAGATGACTTGAAAAGGGAAAGAGAGCTATCAAGACATGAAGAAGATTGCGAGAAATAGGAGTATATGGAGAACCAGGTTTAACCATGAATAATCACGGATCTGTGTACGAAGATACTACCCATGATTATGATGATATTATAGCGTTTATTCAATAAAACTTCAATAAGCAAAGAAAAAGCCCAAAAAATGTCATTTTGAAATAATCGACTGTCCTCCATAACGAGGCTAACGTTAACAACATTGAAAACAATAAGAAATAATTTAGTAATGTTCAATGTTGTCACAAATAAAAACGTATTCAGCTAAAAATCATTAGGTTAAAAATAACTTTGAAAGATTCAGTTACGTTTCCATCAATGAGGGCGACATACGATGAGAAACAGCAAAGGAATATTCCACGCCACCTCAGTTTAACTCATATTAATGGCCAAATGATCTACATTTGGTACCCCAACATCATCGCTTTTTTTCAATGAACCGCGTCAAGCTTCACGGGGAATATGCCTATTGTTATTGATCTTGGAACTCAGGTATGTTACTAAAATCACGGAGGCAAGAAGCGAGCACGTGATGGTGTCAAACTACCATCCATTTTGAGGAATCAAAGAGCAAACAAAATCGCGGATTAAGAGCTCGAAGAGGATGCTTAAACGAAAACTTGACTAATTAATGAGAAAGATAAGCATATCTTAGGACGTCGGAATCGCAGATATTTTTCCGAGTGTCAGATGCGTGCGTATGAAGTAGAAAAAGACGTAACTAATCAAGAGGGAGAATAGGAGGATAGAATTGATGTTACCAGAAGTCTTCAAGATGGATAATCGCGAGGGGCAGATGCCGAAAGGACGACTGTTTCTTCTAATTTTTGTATGACACGCGTTAACGAGGAAGGAAAAAATTCCCGATTAATAAAGGCGGCTCTTAGCGGCATAAACAAGTGAAGAGAGACATTAGACATATAATTAGATATCTGGGCTCGAACGAAAGGACGAAAATGGATGGCGCCGCTAGCGGTTTTGTGGAAATCGTGGATTTTGGAAACGTTGGCTGTCATGTGAATCCGTCCCATCCGGATCGCAGTATTAAGTGGCAGCCCGGAGGTATTTGTAAGATTTCGTGATGGTCTTTTGGAGTGACGATTGAAAGTTGTGTTGAAACACTGTAATCAACGCATTTAACTCTGCAGGTTCGGACAGAAGTATCAAGATATAACGAGCTAACATAGTTAAGAGGAATTTTAAAAAGAATGATTTCGTTGAGCAACTTCCCAACGTTAAAATCAATTGTCATCTTCCTACATGTCGCTAGTATTTTTATCGGGAATTTGAATGATCATTCATAGGTTTTTTCATCATTTGACGATAATTAATTTCAAATGAAATTTTAAAAAGTTTCCATTAACAAAAAACATATCCTATGCTTAAGGACTAAGAATGACTACAATATTCAAGCAATTTCTATAAAAACAATAAGGAAAGAAACATTACGAATTAAAACCGGAAAGGAAGTTTTATGTCATTTTAATATGTCGTCTTTTTCTGAAGAGAATTCACTACGAAAAAGCCTTTAATCCATACCTGCATTAAAGAAATCTTCTTCCTCAATTCCATGCTACGAAAGAGTGGTGCGAAATCGCAGCAGGAGCTGTTCAAAATGGCTGATGTCCAGAGGCTTTTCTGATATTCCTTCCCAAGGGTTTAACTTCATACGATCTTCTCCAGTTCCATACGATATTCTCCAACTCCATAGGATATTCTAATGCCCCATACGATCTTCCCAAGAATTAAAAGACTCACCATGCTCACTCGGTTTTTACCTAAAAACGGGTAGATCCTGTTATCATTAAAGTACAACAAATATTATACACTAGAGACTAGAGTAAGTGCCCGTCAAAAATGACAGAACACGAATTTAAATGTTCCCGAGTTAAATTGTAATATACTTTTTCGCACGTATATTAGGATTGAGACAACAATAGAAGCCTGAGCTGACAATGACATGGTTGCCTAGGCAGCATACGGTCAAAAGGCAATTTTCCTCCAAAATATGCTATTTAAAGGATAAATTTGAATGATTTCGAATTGATGGCGAAATTCGACGATAAGAATAAAAACATTTATTCTTTTTTAAAACAGTCCCATTCTGAAGATCGATGGTCAATTTTTCTAATTTTCATTTGCAAAAGAACGAAAGTCTGCATGTCGAAAATTGCTTTTTACGTGTTATATTACGGGAAACAGAAATTACGTATATCCTGAAGTCGAACCCGGGCTTTTTTGAGGATTTTTTCGTCATTGACTTTTAATGTGTGAATGGAGTATTACTACCAAATTTCAATCTTCTACCCAGTCGGGATTTTTCTTACAAATACTTTTAAAAAGCGTTACACAGAGTGAAGTAAGAAGCGTTTTATGTTGATTGTTTGAATAAGAAACAAAATACGTGCAATTTTACTAAATAAAAGTTAGAAAACATGAAAAATGGAAAAACATCTTACAACAATACAATGGAAATGTAATATAATTTTATATAAAAACTTATAAATAAAGAAAGTGAAAGGCATATAGAGTTTTCCAGTTCTGTGAAGCACTGACGTCATCAATGGCACTTTTTAACTGGTTTTAACAAACTTCCCTATTAGGTGGAAGGTTGAAATTTCGCAGGAATGTTTGGTTCGGATATAAAAATTAAATTAAATTTCCGCTTCCCATAGGATTACACCAAAAAGCGACGTAAGATCTTCAAATTTAAACTATGTTTTAGGACAATTAATGAAGTTTCTTATTATATTCATCTTTTTCCGCCTACTTTTCGAAATCTCTCATATTAAACATTTAAATAACATAATTTGGGAAAACATCGGCTTTTAAACGGGATGTTGCCTTACCGAATACATACATCATTGTTAAACTTCGAGAATCAATTGTTGTCACAACCCGCATACTCGTACGTGTAATATATACGAGTGCATAGATTACCTTGAATTATCGTAGGATTTTTTGCGAAATTACGGAATCCTAATGGGACAGGGATTTAGTTTTTATTCTTTTGCTTAACACTAGAACGGCCGGACCTCACGATCACTCTAGAACGCCCGGACCTCACGATCACCCTAGAACGGCCAATGGGACAAAAATGTCCCATATTGAATTATGCCTATTTTGTATTTTAATACCGGTGTAGGAAGCATTATTTTTAAACAAACGAACGAATCATATTTTGATACAAGTATATATTATTTTTCTTGTAAGTACAGTCTCATACGAAATTATACTTAATGACGAAATATAGCGATACTTCAGTAATTTTAGTGCTTTTCATCAATGCTGAAAATCACTATTATCTTTGTGATGTCCGTCCGTCCGTACGCATGTATCAGGGAAGAATTGGCTGCACCGATTTCAACCAAATTTGATACATAAAATATTCACATTAATTAATGACTAAAGTAACATATTTGGACCGGATCGACAATGCAGAGGTGCCACAATTACGAAGTTAAACTTTTCGGTAATTATGAATTTGGAAGGAATTGGCTGAACCGATTTCAATGGAATTTTGTTGGAAGGAGAAGTGTAACATAAAAAAATTAAAATCAAGTTGTATAGTATAGATATATAAAGCAGGGCTGTCACAATGCAAGAAATAAAACATTCTTTTTACACATATTTGTGTTGAAATATCTGCATCAATTTGAACCAAATTATAATATTTATAATTTACACATATATAGAAAACCATAATAAAATATTTAAACTGAATCATCCAAACAGGGGTGCCACAATTACAAATTAAATTCTTTCAGTAATAATGGATTTGGAAGGAATTGGCTGAAAGAATTTCAATTAAATTTGGTATGTAAGATTTATACAACATACCATAATGAAATGAATATGTTTAAAGCTGAGCGAAATATCAGTGCTACCACAATAAAAAGTAAAACAATATTTCTTTTACACGTAATTCTAGAGAACTGACGTCATGGATTTTTAACCAAATATGATGTATATAATTTTTATATAAATCAATAACAAAATTATTATATTCAAACCGAGTCGACTAAACAGGGCTACCACAGTATCGAAGTTAGAATTTGTCTGTAACTATTAATTTCGAAGGTATTGGCTGAACGGATTTAAAAGAAATTTCGTTTGTTGTATAGTAGTAGTAGTATAGAATGACAAAATGAAATGAAAATGTTTAAAACGGATCTAAAAAGCAGGGTTTCCACAATATAAGAAAAAATAATTTTCAGATTTCAAAGCAAATATATTAGTACACGATTATACTACGGCGTATTTGACGAAAAGCACTTCTGTACCACGGGAAACCCGTGTACATCCCTACTTGTTTTAATTTAATATCTGTTTTAGAAAATTAAGTTCTTTTCATTTGAAAGCGACATACTATAAACTTTGGTAATCATGAGATCACAAAAAACAGGTAGGTACAGTCATCATAAGAAATAAAGAACAATTATAGTAAATTATAGAAATTTAAGCTCCTTTCTCATAATCACTCATATTTTGCTAAGTACGAAAGTCTACTTTCTTTTTCATCATTTATAGAGATCAATCAAAAAAATAAAGTGAAAAATATTTCCTCTGTTGATTAATCAACAGGTTATTAGGCATAATATACTTATAAGAATATGAAAATGTAAAAGAGACAATCATGGTTTTTCAATCACAGTCACTCGTTCACGCAGTCTACAAAAAAGACGAAGGTCTTTCTTTCCTTTCCGATGCAATTCTTGCTTAGTACCTTTCTGTATACGAACCATTTATTCACTCTCTTCCCTTATTTGCAGTTTTTTTAAATCTGGCAACGTCGTCGATTGCTCTCTGTTGCGGGATCCGCAGGTTCCACTTGGGCATGAGTGTCAGCGATTTGAGCGGGCGCATTCGATGCCCTGTTCTCCGCATTATATTTACTTAGTTCTTCAGCCAATTTCAACAAGTAGTCTCGTCGTGAGATCTTGATTTTGGTAATATGTTTATACAATATCCATGCATTTACGCCAGCTAGTTCAAGGATATTGTAAAACGTGTGTACAGGCCACCTCCGGGACGCTGCCTTGACAGTATTTACGAGCCATTTGATCTACAACATCAATCCTGTACTTAGTTTTATTGTAAAAGGACACAGTTTCTGTCTTTTTCTTGGCATGTCTCAATTTGCACTTCAGGTTGTACACAACTTAAAATAATCGCATTCTTATTCATTTTACCCTGGTAAACCGTGAGTGTAGTATCTCCATTTTTCAGTACCTGGGTGTAGTACCTTTGTATTCACAGCCAAAGGGATTTCTCTTCTCCTCTGGACTATTGTACCAACCAACCTAATGGATTTAGCCTTTAGATTATCAGGCAAAACCAGAGAAGTGAAGAAATTGCCACACGTAACATTTCTTCCCGTGTTCAGGAATGATTCCATCAGTTTCATTGCTACGTACTGGGAAAGGCGTTGATCATTTTGCCGGAGTTCATCTTTGTCAAGATAAGGGAATGCATTCGGTATATACTTTGTTACTTTTTCCACAGCAACCCAGAACTTCTGCCCGTACTTATCGGGGTTGGAAGCCATGAACTGAATGAATCGCCACCTAGCTTTGGTAGAAAAGAGATGCTCGTCTACTGATATTTAAGCTCCATGTCTGTACCAAGTCTGAGAGTTTTGAATGAACCTATTCCAAACTTCTGAAATAGTGGCAAACCTGTCAGTTTTTAAGCGCTTAGACCTGATGGAATTGACATCGAATATCTGAGTATCTCCCGACAACGATTCCTTGAGATGTCCTTATTATATAACGGCAGTGCCCATTTTCCTACCAAAGAGATTCAGGGAAGGGGACATCAGTGGCATAGCTCCACTCAACAGTGAACTCAGAAAGGCCTACGCACCGTAGTATATTGAAAGAAAGTAGCAGATTAGTAATGATTACACCAGTGGGACAAAGATTTCCCATCGGCAGTTCTAGGGTAAAATGTATCGTATGTCACATATCAACCAAGGTAGTGGGGAGTGCAAAACATTCTCCGTGCATAACTAGATTAATATAATGAAAAGTCATGAAGATTTGTCGCGTTCCGAAAAAATTGTGAGTTTGGCAGCGATCCGAACTTAAAAATGGGACAAAAATGTTCCATCGGCCGTTCTAGTGTTAAACGGCTATATAGATATAGAGTAAGAGAGAGGGTTAGGTGGGGAGGGAGATAGGAAGGAAGGGATATAGAATGGAAGGTACATAGAGAGTAAGGGAGGTATATAATTAGAAAAGGACGGGAGGAAAGAGTTAAAGAGGCAGATGGAGAAAATGAGGGAGAGCTATGGATTGGGACAGGAGGTAATGATAGAGGGTGGAGGTGAGACAAAAGAAAGGCAGAGAAGGAGGGAGAGAAAGAGAGGAAAGGAAAGAGAGAGGAAGGGAGGGAATATTATTATTTATTTATTGCTATTACTTAATTTTTGACAAGGGGCTCATCATTTGGCATATCTTACTGATTTTTCATATCGAAATCAAGCATATTTGGAATACTTTTATCATAATCCCGTCAAATTTGACGGGCAATTACGCTAGTTTCATTATAAAGTCACACGTTCGAAGTTTCATTTTTATAATTTTTATTGGCAAAAGATGTTTCCTGTGAAAATCAATGTTCACAGTTTTTAAACGAATTATTAAATGCATTAAACGTAATAGAAGCTTTTAAGGGGTGAATTTAAGATACAGAAGGTGATTGTACAAGCAAACGTTGGAGGAACCGTTTTAAATTAATTTCAATCCCGAATAAGCCATATGGTGGACTTAGATCTACTGACTTGATCGACCCATAGCAGTGGTTTCTATCGTTATCAACAATTCGATATGACTTGATATAGGCTAAAACTTTGCGTTTCATATGGTGTATAGGAAAATTTCGTTTTCTATTACATATATTATTTTTATAGATTTCCCTAGCTAGAATAGTATGGGAAGAAAAGGAAAGTAGTTTAATTCAATTAGCACGTAAATTTAACAATATCTATGCCATGAACAGTGGAAAAAGAATTAAATTCAGCAAGTCTAGGGAAAACTACGTACAGTTTTGAATTTGCCCTAATTATAGGCTCAGACTTTTCAGATTCAGCGCTCAATACCTTGATACATGCGAGGCATTCATACAAATAAATAAAGGTATGTCAATAAATGTCGTCTGAAGATACCAACATGTTCACACGTACGATAAATTTTGATGGTATATTTACTTATAGTGTGACAAATTGCCAGTAGACCTTCAGCATTCTTGAAAATCATCCTGGATACCGCAAATGATAAAACTCCGCTGATTACGTATTGTTAAAAAAATTTACGCATGAGGCCGCCGGTTATATCCGCTAATAGTCAAGTTTGTATGCCGCAAATGTCAAATCGGTGTGCACCAAAGCCCCCTACGAATAACTTAAACGGCGAATATCAAAACCGCGAACGTTGAGGGTTTACTTAATTTCTAGGAAATTCTGAAACTAGAAAAAATTGATCAGAGAAACCGCAATAGATAGAGATCTCCGCGGACACAGCGACCGGTAAAATAGAACTGCGTTGCCTGTCATTCACACATATACCAGGAATTAGGAGACAAAGCTCACTTTCTTAAACATTAATCTTTCGAGAGGATAATTGCTTGAGGCAAATCGTTCGAGGAATGACCAATCTCGCGGAACATAATCTGCCCAATTTTTTCCTTCCGCAGATACGGAAGATAATTGATATTAACCGATTCGGCCACACCCAAATCAGATAATATGGGGGAGGTTGATTATCGGCCGCTTTCGGAGTGCAATTCATAGATAGCACCAGCTTATAAAAATAAATGGTGGGTTGACTGTTGGCCGGATGTAATTTGAGGAAACCAGCCAGACCCGTTTCGAAAAAAGGTGGCGCGACAGTTGATTGGATCATGGTGCGAGAATTGTTATTAAAATACCTTTAAAATTGAAACAACTTGTATTTTTCTTGATAAAAGTCAATATGCACTCTAATAGCCTCATGACAAAGACCAAAAGCGGGGTTACTATGCAGTTCAGTCAAATAACCTAAACACTTCGCTTAGCCTGGAATTTTAACCTTTAAAAATGCATTTTATAAATAGTCTTTGTATTTAAAGTTCATTTAAGGCAATAAACGTTCCATAATTGAATTTGTTTAGCATTCTAAAAGTTAAAAATCATACTTTGATACATAGAATACTTAGTAAAAGGATTTATCTAAACAATTTTGATTGAAGACATCCTAAAATGTGACCCGAACTACTTGCTGGGACACCCACTTTAGAAGGTTCTGCTTCAGATAAAAAATGTAATTAATTATTCATTTGTTTACTTAAGGTGTATATTAAAAATAATTACTAAATATTTATGGTAAAAAATAACGTAACCCAAAATGTGGATGAAAATGAAAACCTTTGAGTTGAAACAGCAATTTAGAGAGGTCGGGGAGGCGTGTTGTTTTCGGTCATCTGTTGGTGCGGCGCGCGATATTCCTTCCTCACAGCAATACCAGAAAACATAACTCAACCAATTTAAACACAACTTTACAAAAATGTTCTAGCCTTTTCAACCCGAAAATATCCGAAGCAAGATTTTCATCGAGACCAGGTTTGCGATTATCGCCCATTGATCGTTTCTTTTCTGCCTTGAAACTACTGACCAACTCCGAGCCCAAATTTTTCTTTCGAGTACGCTATCTTATAGCTTCTTAAACAATAAAGTCCCTAAACTAACTTTTCATTGATGTTTAAATTTGGTTTTTCTCGTTAAAAAGGCTTTTAAATGGGAATCGTATGAACAAAGACAAAGTAATGAGGCAATATTCGATACACTTGTACTTGGTATTAGTCTAATTTATTTTTAAACTGATTTTGCCTCCCAACTTCTATAAAATTTTGGCCTTAAACCTTGAAAACTTTCTAAAGGATGCAATATTACTTTCGCTTTTCACTTGTCCCTGATGAATCTAATAAAGGATTATAAAATCACACACAAATATAAATGCTGCACATAAATGTACGGCTATACACATAGCGGCATCGAGAAGAAAATATTAATAACCAGATTAACAACCTAGAGCATATATATTACCGACAAAAACTTCATAAGCCATTCGAAACGAAACTTAGAAGGAGCAGCTAAGCGTTTTATATTTCTGCTCTTGAGCACTTTGAAAAAAGCGAAATAGTAACAGACAGAGGAGGAGAAGACTGGATGTGATTCAGCGTTATCTCCACACAGAACGAGTCGTAGCCCTTCAATCTCACCCACCCGACTCGCAGGATAAAAAAGTATAATAGGACCGAGATAAAAATCGAAGAGTTCGATAACACTTTGAATACCGATTAATCGAGTTATTTGGGAGAGCTCTTAAAGACTGAAATTATTGCCTTGAGATGTTTAGAAACTTAAACGTTCCGTTGAGTGAACACTGTCATGCTACCCTCGCTTTAAAAAATTCTCTCTGGTGATTGAGGGGTAGCGGAGCGAACGGAATATGATGATTTGAGAGTAGAGAGTAAAATGTCGGCGGGGAAGGGGCAGTAATGTTTTTTATTTCGTTAATAAACGCTTTGCTTAATCAATTCTTTCGTCATTGCAGATTCGCATCATCGCCACGCATATGAATTTTAACAATTTTTATAAACCACAAAGTCCTTAACGGATTAATATAAATAGCACGAAACTCTCAATCTCAACATGCCTTTGGAACACCCTATACTTCCATTTTCATTCGCATAATTATTACGCAAGTCGCCGAAAGCGTAGGGTAAGGGATTCCATTTTATAATGCATAAATTAACGAAACTCTATCATCCAGACTTATTGTATCCGCGAAAAAGGGCAAGTAGCTCCTATCAAATTTGGTGATTATTTCTGTTATATATTTTGTTCGAAATCTGCGTTCATTATCATGGGTAGGTACAAATATTTCAGGTAAATCATGAATGAATTTGGAGTTTCAATACTGTTCGTCAATTTTATCCTCAATTCCTCAAAACCCCATGAGCCGATGTATTTAATTACTTAATTAAAATTTTATTTTATTTTTCGAAACTGTTGCCTAATAATGTTCGCATCTATAATAATAAAAGAAGCTGTGTGTGTGTCTGTGGTAATCGTAACTCTTCAGAAAATAAACGTAAAAGCTTCAAATTTTGGCAGCAGCTTTAGGTTGATCATGAGAGTTGTAATGCCAAAAGTAATTCAAATCGGTCTACGGGGGCCCGAGGGGTCCCCATGGAATGGTCGGTCCAAATCTCGATTTTTAAAAGATATCTCAGAAACCAATTAAACGATTTTGATGACTCCTTCACCAATATCAATGTTGAACCATGAAACGTAGAGACATAAAACTTGGCACACATACTAAAGAATCGTTGGGGATATGCACCTCGATGGCAGAAATGTGACTACTTGGGGGTTATCAAATTTGAGTCTATATTTAATTTGTTCATACCAAATAAAGGGGATTATTGGTCACTTATCTTGGGTGCTCCTTGAGTTTGAATGAAAATATTAGCGAGTGATATGTGCATGAAAAATTCTAAACTCTAAACTAGGGCAAAGCCCGGGTAATTATCTAGCATATAAATAAGCAAGTAAGATACGCTTTCTAAAGCAGGAGGTGGAAACACGTTTTCTGTAATATTTTCAGGGTTTTGGTTTGCCTCTTCCTATGAGGGGGGAGAGGAGAAGAACCCACACCGTTAGACTCATTAGACCTTCCCATCTGCGAAAACTTCACTCCTATAGTTTCAGTAATTTGGCTACAATACTATTTCAAAATGTTGAATTTTTCAAAATTAAAGCCTTCTGGCGGAAAATATATGAACTACATGGAAAATCCAATCAATGGAAAATTCATAGGACGATAAGAGCGGTCTAATTCAAAAAGAATTTTCCTAATATTTTTTGAAGTTTGGCTACAAGACCATTTCAAAGTTTTGAATTTTCCGAATTTGAAGCTATCTAGCCGAAATTCTACGAACTACCGTGGAAAGTTCACCTTTGAGAGAAGAAGAAAAAGTCGCGGTAAGGCTAAGAAAACAGGATGTGAGTCTGCAAAAAGTTAAATGCGGGAACTAATGCTATCAGACTATAGAATCGATGACCAAGAAATAAGGTGCTTCGCGTCCAGCGGAAGTGGTCTTTATGTCGATTCCAATGGAAAAACTTTCAGACTCTACATTTATGGATTTCACGGTCGGAATTTTTCATAAAGACATTATTGAGAATTTAATTTTTAAAATTTCACTCTTGGACCACGCTTGTATATCGATACTGTTGATCATTTTACGAACAAATTTTATCCCAACCGCCAAATATTGATCGTGATATTTGAAAGCATCAGCCGATAAAAAATTGTGTTACCTTTCTTTTCGATTCATTTTTCAAAGGAACAGTCATCAAAAGGCATAATATATTCTTTTTAAACGAGAAAAATCGGTAAAAAAACTTGGCAAGAGAAATTGTCGTTTGATGATAAGGGTTCTGTCATAAAAACAATATTTAATGGAAAATTTCCAATAATAAGGAGAATATAAAAGTATTTTTATGTTTTTAGTTTTGTTTGCATTAAACTTGACATAAGCAATAATACTGCAAATAATTTTACTGCCGTCTGTAATAATTGTTTAAGTTACTTGATAGTGTTTGTAGAGATGCGATAAACCAATCAACAGTGTGACTTGGTCGACTATACCTACCAAAGTCATGAAAACTACATGTATAATCCTTGTACGAATGAAAAATATATTTTTATTTATATACATACATTTTTGGGCTGTTTCAGTAAATCCTCCAATTATCTATTCGTAAAAGACATGATCATTATTTGACCATTGATACGAACAAGCCATGAGTTTCTACATTATTTTAAACAACTTAAAATACAGATTAACCATTTCCAAATGAGCAAAATTAGGATACTCAGAAGTGCTCAAGAAACAAATTCAGCCGAAGAGATATTTTGAATAAAATTAATTTGAAAAGCATTTATCCTTTTACTGAATGATTTTAGAAGAAACCGTGAATTTTGAAACAATAATGTGCTCCAGAAAAACCAAATCCGTTGATACAGTCACGAAAATAAAAACAAAGTGGTTTCCCTATATTTTGTACCATTTGCCAATTCCTAAATTCGACGAAAGGTTTATAATGTAAAACTGCAAAAAAAACCTGAAAAACTCTTCGCCATTGATGATTAACATTATACGTTACTCTATTTAAAGCTTCCGGTTCAAGGTGGGTCTACTTCTCGACGGGATATTGCTCTCATTTATCGCCCGAGAATGCAGCGCCGTAGGCGACCGAAAGAAAATCGAGAAAGCGCGTAGTGCAGCTGCGCCCTTAAGTCGAAAGAAATTTGGCCGGCAATTAGCAATTTAAGTCGAAATCGAATTAATGTCCCCCAGATGCACTTTGATTCATTTTCGCCGAATCCTTTTTTTTTAGATGCATTCGACACGGTCGGATGGTTGCCAAAAGCGGCGGTTTATTAATAAAGGAAAAAATAAGCTCGATGCGCCTTATAGCGTAGGGTTTTTGCTCCTTTCCCGCGCTTTCGCTTAATTGCCCCCCCACCCCCCGGACTGCGTAATAATAAAATTAATCCCAGCCGTGCGCGCGCCCTCTCTTAAGGAAATCTGTTGCGTACGCCCGGCGAGCTTATTTTTTTTAACATGCCATTCCTCTCGACTTACCCATGAATAACAGATGCTGCGCACCGGATAAATGCACTCAGTGTTTTTTTTTACGTATCAGGGGAAATTTTGGCTGCAGATTGACTGAATACACAAAATGCATTCGAGATGCGCTTTATTTATCTCCCGGAAGTTCGTCATTAAAGTCCTGATGAATTGGATCGAGACAAAAAATGTGAACCAGTACGTCAATTCGCCAAGGATAATTGGCCTATAAATAACTTAAAAAGTAAAATTATAACCGTCGATACAAGAAGTGATAGCACATCTACCAACCATTCAGGAATTCTAGTGTATGTAAAAGTGAAATTTTTCAAATATGCATCAGAAGAAGTATTTATGGAAGGCTTTTAAAATAAAAATTTGAGTTTTTAAGCCCAGAATTGTGTGAAGATGAGTTAACTCTCCGGAGAAGTGGTGAATCACAACTGAGCCTTACCACCCTTGACAAATAGTTTTCTAAAATTTAAAGTTTCGTCAAAATATACCGAGAAAGGTTCTACTTTTACTGCAAAATCGTCTCTAATGGTAAAATTTACGAAATAATACTTTTTATTCGTAAAGGCTAATGTTTTTTCCAAGATCTTTCCATCCGATAATCATTTGCACTAAATATCAAAAACAAAAAATAAATGATGAAACACGCAGAAGAACACCAAATAAACAATAAGAACATCTTAAAAGAGACATTTCATAAAAATGATTAAAGTCAATTATGTGGTGTATGTAATAATGGTTTTAGATATATTTTATGAATTTTAGCCCTAAATGTTATCAAATAAAATTATAAGGTCTGAGTTATTATTTTAGTGGCCGAGGACGAGTTATATGAAGAAATGGGTAAATCGGTATAGCCAACTTTGAAAATGACTGCAATCGGTTGATCATAACACCATATTAAGTTCTCAATAGCTCATTTTTCTCAAAATAACCCCGATTGATCCTTAAATCAAATTGTATGCGTGACAAGGCAATAATTGCATTAGAACATTTATAATTAACAATGGCACCTTTATTAACGAGTCATTTAACAACTATCAAGTGAAAAGTACGAAGCGATATGTTCCGATTTCGGCCTCAACTTTTCTAGTATGTAGTAGTATGCAACATTGTGAGAACATGCATGAAATTTGCATCTGCTTCGTTAATTTTTAAATTCAATTCTTTCTTTGTTTCCCTCCTTCCCTGCAGGGCAAGCCGGCGTCAACCAACTGGGCGGCGTGTTCGTCAACGGCCGTCCGCTACCAGAATACGTCCGCAGACGCATCGTGGAACTTGCCCTGTTGGGAGTGAGGCCTTGCGACATCTCCAGGAGGTTGCTTGTTTCTCACGGATGCGTCTCTAAGATACTTACTAGATTTTACGAGACTGGTTCCATACGACCTGGGTCAATAGGAGGGAGCAAGACCAAGGTACGACACGAACATGTATGTATATCACTACCTATCCGCGGACAGATATATTAGAAGAAGGATCGAACCGAAATTATGACTCTTCCGTAGGGTTTAGGACAGTTGGCGCATGGCCTGTTTGGGCAGGACAGTCACCCAAATCTAAACAGCTGCCAAAGCACACATAACATCTTTTCATTTCTTGTGTTATAATCTTCGTGAAGTTTAAAATAGTATTCTTGATTTTCAATTTAAAAAATAGCTGTAAATTTGTTTTTAGCAGAGCTGCAAACCGAATCACCCCAAAATTTATAGGTGGTTTGCAGCTCTGGTTTTTAGTTATGTTTTTTTCGGAAAGCATGGTAAAACTCAGGCAAATTTTGTTGCTAAAACACAAATACGAACGAATTCGGTTTGTAATTAAAATTTGTTGATAGGAAAATTGAAATTTCATTCTTCTATACGTTCCTGAGCTATATTATACTATTATGTGCGCCGAACTGGCTCTGCGCCGAATTGGCCCTGCGCCGAACTGACCGCGCCAAACTCGCTGCGCCGAACTGTCCCATCCCCTTCCATAGTATGTAGGATATATTCTCCTCAGGAGGATTTTTAAAAGCGACAATCCAAATGATCAATTAGGTTTCTCCAATAGCCATAAAAAGGTAGAGGAAACCAAATGCACGTTCCGTTCAAAAAAGCAGCCTTGTTCACCGATCATGGTGTCTATCTGTTTGCGGTTGCTTTGTGTTTGAAATGCGCATTGAGTTTTTCAAACATTGTAACGGCTATTGGTTATACCTAATTTATCGGCCAGATTCGTACCACAAAACGAACTCCATAATTCTGTTTTGGACGACTGGAATATTTTCTTGTTTATTTATATCAGTTGGTAGAACAGTACTGAAGACTAAAACATTATTTAAAATCGTTATCAGGTTTTACTAATAGATTCTGACAGCTGCAAGTTATTTTTTTTTTACAATTGTTGCCCTGGATATCCGCAGGGTTAAATCCCACTCGGAGTGCTCTGTAGCAGCGGTTCTCAACCGGGGGTACAAAATTTCTTTCACGGGGTACAGAGTGGCAAGGGTGCTGACAGTGTCAACAATGAGTCGATGCAGACCCGAGGAAAGTTTTGGGAGGGAAGGGGGAAAGTAAAAAAATTAGCTTAAAATGGGTGTAGAGTGAGTGAATATCACACAAGACGTTCTTAGTATACAAAGTTTTAACATTGTAGGCAAGGGGTGGGGTGAATACGAGGAAAATGAGAGACATAAATCGCCGATTTATTTAATTGTCCTTCGATCTGACGGGTGGAATTCAATTAAATATCTTGAGAGGTTAACCAATGCTGAGGCAGGATTCTCAGCTTTGACAGCAATAAAGACGCGGAACCGCAATCGTCTGACCTCCGAACACGATCTCATCTTTGCAGTGACCAAAATTCGACCGGGCGTCGAGAGGATTATGTTTGGAAAATATATGCAAAAATCGCACTAATGTAAGTAATAAAAAAAAATGTAACTAGGTAAAATTTCTACAACACCAAGTTACATTATTTTTTAATTATGGATTTCTACGAAGTAACGGCCGAAGCAGTTAACTATAATTATAATTTAAGTAACTTTTTACGTGCCATGCATAACTACGCGTTGATTGTTTAGCCTTACAAATTGTAGATATTATTGTTATTCCCTTTGTTTTTTTGGTTTTTTAGGAAACGTAGTAAAGTATTAGCAAGGAAATTGAAGGGAGCAAATGTGGCGCGCTATTTGAAGATTGTGAAAGTTACATCATAACACAAGAGCTTAGGAAATAACACAAAGACCCGGTTAAAACTACCCCAGCTTAAAAAACAATGAGATTCTGTTTTCTAAATTTTTAAAGCCTTGATGCCTATTATAGCTCGAAGTGTCTTATAATCCGATAGATATGGTAAATAAATTAATAAATCCTCTTTATAAATTACTAGTTGTTGGTGCTTGCATACTGCAAGCACTTCATCTCACCTTGAAAAAACATTCATTTTTCAGACAGACATTTCATCATTACAAATATTCTTTTAATTCTAAAGATTTCAACTCCGCAGCGATTTTCGTTTTTCCCACATGTAAAAATAATAGTTAAAAAAAATCCCCAAATGTTGGAATTTTAAAATTTTTACACTTTCTCCATTATGGGGTACTAATGCTACACATTTTAGCCAAATTTTAAAGTTGTGGCATTTCTAGAAGTAAAATAATATTTTTCTAATTGTTTAAATTTAAATAATTTTTAACGGCCGCTGCAATTCATATATGGTAAAATTGAAATGTTTATTTGAGCAAGTTTACTATTCTGTAAATAATTTGAAAATTTCAGCTTCCTAGCTTATCCCGTAGTACCTAAACAGTTATCTATTTGTTTAAACTATAAGAATTTTTAACTGCCAAACAAATTAAAATATCAAATTTGTATAATCCTTATTTCGTTTTTTTTTAAGAATTCTACTTATAAAAAAATTTGAACACCGTAGCACATGCGGAAATACATAAACCTTGAAAATTTGTTTAAACAATTGCGAATTTTTAGCGGCCGCATTGTTGCACTTTTTTAAGAATTTTTTTTCTATTCGGTTTTGCACAAAATCCTACCTAACAAAAAAATTTCGAATCTCCAGCTCATCTGGAAGTGCCTAAACATTAGTATCCTCCTGTTATATGTATGCTATATCCTCCTCTGTAAGGAACGTCTATATAGAATGACAAGAGATATTTAAAATGCTGTTAAAATATAAGATTTCATTAAATTTCATAATAGTTATTTTGTTATGTAAAAAAACTTTGGTTATAAAATGCAAGTAGGAAGAGGGGGTGGGGTGGGGGGTACAACACGACAATGTTTAAAATTAACAAGAAGTCCAAACCAGGACTAATGCAGGCTGGTTTCCCAAAGTTCACGTTTCGAATTGATTAATTATATTGGCAGGAAATGTTTCAGTATGTGTTAGTCATTCCAAGGAATTCTCATACTATAAATACCACTTATAGTTCATAGTTTATCAATGATAGAGAAAATTGGAAAATAAACTGATAGAGCATTATCAGGTTTAAAATATTAAAAACAATGTCAAAATCTCATTCTGACATTATATTTTGCATGTATTTTTAAAAATAAACGAATTTAAGAAATGTTACTGTTTATACGCTAATATGTTTGGATAAACTGTCCATTGCTGAAGAGTAGTCGAGTGGAAAAAAAAGAAGTGAAGATATAAAAATGAATTTTTATAACCAACTTTTATATAATTAATACTTTAATATGAATAAATTCTATAATATAATTATAATAACCTATTGCTTGCATGGGCGTAAACATTTGCAAAAGTGTCTACCAGCTCTTGAGTGTTGTGGGGTCTCTCTATTTAAACTTTAATCTTTTTACAGTTGTGAGAATTGTAGACAGAAGAACTCGGTGACAAACGTAAGAATGTTTGGTATATAAGTAGTAAGAAGTTTGATAGTATCTTTTATTTCATTAATGAAAATAGTGACTTATCCATTCATATTGCTTGAAATTAACGAAAATATATTGCTAGTTCAGAGTAATTCAGCTTTAGATACTAGTAGGAGTGAAACTTGAATATTTCATATTTTAGTCACCTAACTTAAATGACAAAAATAATAAATTGTTCTTTTCCTAACATCACATCAACCATCCATATAAAACCACTGTATAAGTATAGTTAGCTGACGAATTGCTAAGCTACAACACAACCCTTTAAAATGTTTTATTTAAATTTGTTCAAATGAACATCCTTTACAACAGTACTAACTATCTTAAATACTGAAAAAAAAGGAATATGATACTTAAATGTGAGAGCTTTTAGAAAAATGCAATAACAACTGGTCTTAAAGGAGTATAATTAGAAAAGATTTCATCCAAAGCAAAAAATAAGCCAAGCGAACAGTTCCAAAGAATAAAATTATGTTCATGGCACAAACTACATAAACAAATATAGTCATCTAAAGTAGTTTTCAAATGAATTTTCAATGTGAACTATTCCGAGAAGATCGCATTAATGATTATTAATAGTATTGCAATAAGAATGTGATTATAATGTAATAATAATAAATTGCATGTATTAGGCAATATTACAAGAGGAGCGAAAAGAATTTAATAATAATAATAAAATTCATCAAAATCTTACATGTACCTTGATTTTCCAGACGTATTTCTTAATAAAATTCATAGGGAAAACAGTTTTTAGAATAATCTCAAATGAATAAAAATAAAAAGTTTTAAGATAAATAAAAACTTACTATCAATAATAATTACAATAAAAAACCTACAATTATTAGCAGAAATAACCCTTCAAAAAACGTAGGAATGCTAATGTCAATACAAATCCAAGTTAAAATAAAGTTCTCTTACACCATCAACAATTACAATAGTTTGTTTAATCTCGTTGCTATGATTGACACTTGTCTATCTTCGCACGAGAATTTAAATACACATTTATCGCAGCGCCAGCCCAAGGAGCTGGTGACTAAATCACTCGTATTACGCGACGGGTGGTGAGGTGGTTCGAACCCCGCAAGCAGCTTTGGATTTTTTTCAGATTAGACGGGGTCCAAAACACATATATATATAAAGCGAAGTTAATATAAAAGTTGGTAATAATAACCCATTTGTTCACTCGTCTATGTTCAAGTCGAATTCAGTAATAATCGTCTCCATGGCAACAATCCGATAAAATGCGATTTAAAACGCAAAAACGCTTTGTTTTAGTAGAAATTCAAGAAAATACGATCAATTATAAAAATTCAGCGGTAAGAATTAGAATCTACATTCCTTTTCCTTAGAAGAGTTCAAACCTCGCTCCGAGATCACAATTTTAAGATATTTTTAAAGTATTAAAGAAAACATCTCTGCACGATGGATTTGAGATTTCCTATGTAAAACAAAGAGGAAAAAACGTTCCTGGAATCGAACCCGAACTTCAATCTTTGCCAAATAAAATATAACCCGGAGGTGGGCCATGGCAGAACGAGCCTTATACCAAGTTTCATGAAAATCGGTCCATTGGTGCAAAAGTTGTTAGTAGGGGACACAGGCAGGACCATTTCATAAGTTTCCTTTGGAAACCAGACTAAAAAGGGGCACATTACCGAAAATGGTTGAGAACCACTGCTCTATAGCACTCAAGGCATAAAAAACAATTAAGGGTATAAAATTACCTATATCGCTATTACAACTTTTGACCTATTGCAGTAGAAAGACAACTGTGCATTGTGTTTTGACAATCAATCAAATTCAGTAATTTCAGAGGGGGTATGGCTTTTCAACTGGCGCACAAGTTTGGATCGTATGAAAAGCACAGAAATTGGTGAGGAAGAGGCTGAATTGACCAGGAATCGAAAGGAAGTATCTATCATCAAGCCAACACAAATGAATAATTACCACCTTATCGAGTGAGTCATGCAAGCCCATGCACCTATAGCCACACTTAGTTAGATCACATGTGTAGCAAAAAAGGCACCCTTCATGGAAGAATGAATCTCCCTACAGAAAAAGATGCATGATTACTCCGTGATGTTAGCGATAGTTTCATATGCGAATTTGAAATTTTTTACTCTCACTGCCTCCGCTTAGTTAATGAATTTGAAATGTTTTTCGTTAATTGAAATTGTTACATTTTCAAGTCACTGAGTTTGCTGCATGCTTATCAATATTCCGGAAGGAAATTAATCAGTGGAAATGACGAGAACATCTCTTATTTGGTATTATGACGAAAATTGAATTGATAGAAAACGACATACGCGTGTACGTAATTTTTTAAATATACGTCTAACGTTTATTTTGCTACAGTTCTGAACATTCGACGGAGATAAGGCAATTAGTATGCATGACCAAAGTCTGCTCTTTGGTGTCTTGGTGTATAAAACGGCTCTTTTCGCTAAGATAATATTAAGTTTATGGAACGAAAAACTTATGCCGATTAAACAGAGTTGAGCTACAACTTGCTCACGATGATACTGCATGGCGCAGAATCGTACACTTTAGCTGACGTATATTTAGTTCAGGCGGGAATTCTTGGCATTTTTTTTCAAGTACGACCCCTAACGGATGCCTTTAAAACGTCTTCTGCGTAACCTAGAATCTACTATTTTAGGATGCGTCTGAATATAAGTATCTGTGACATCTTACGAAAGAACTAAATGATAATCAGTCAAGTGAATAAAAATTCCTGCGACATCACCCTCGAGGGTACAAAGAAAACTCCAAAGGGAATCCACAAAACATATAAGAGAGAAAGAGAGGGAGGAGAAAACATTCTCGCAACGAGAGAAGCCTCTAAACCTAAAGAAAACTATAAAAACACGACTTTTATTCCTTTTCCTCCTCTTTCTCTTCCATTCCGGAAATGTCCAAACCATTCTTTTATCGCCTTATAACGATCTGATAATTAAAAAAGGAAGGTTATCTGAAAATCCGTAACATAGCCTCAGCTTTTCCTTCAGTGTTATATATATGAAGAGAAAGAAAGAGGGAGAGGTTGCCAGTTAAGGGACTAAGGGACATGAATATGGAAATGATGGAGGGGGCTTAGGGAAAGGTATTTTAGAAGTTAGAGAGGAAAGTGATGAAGGGAGGAGGGGAGGGGGAAAAAGTATGGACAGATAGATAATCGGGAGATATTGAGATTATCAAAGACCACCCTAACTTATGTAAGGGAATTTCCCGTGATCGCATTCAGTAGCCCAAGGTCACCTGGCGGTTCGGCCAAAGATCCGAAGGTTTTTGTGAATCTGGCTTAATGCCGGTAAAATATTTCGGATCCTATTTTTTTCGCAGAGACGAGGGACATCCTGGTGATGTGTGATCAATTCAAATCGCCCGTAGGATTTGAAAGTCAGTATTCTCCATAATCTTCAACGTTAAATTTGGGTTGTCGTTTTCCATAAAAAAACCCTAATGTATTGGGGATATTTAATTCTCACGTTACACAGTATTAAAATTCTAATGCGCGCATAATGAGGTCGTTATAAGTAGGCTTGGTATCATTCGATTTAAATCGATAAATGTCGATAAACATCGAATTTGTAAAAAAATATAAATCTACGAAAATGAATTGCCGTCGATAAGCGTCGATTTTTCACTATTAAATTTTCTATCAAATTATTCGTCAGGATTTTTAACCAAATTTACAAAAAATCTGATGTGGCCACCACATGACTTTCCCCATACCTGTAATATTTTTTTAAATTCCAAATAGGTTACATAATAATAAATATTTTAAGAAACTGCGAGAAAATTTTAGACTACTAAGAACAGAAACTCAAACCATAGTCTTCTGATATTGGATATAGCCACAAAGCTCTAACAATTATTATTAAGAAAATAAAAAGGAGCGTTACTGAGACGTAGCTAAGCTTCAATTGTTAACAATAGTCGTCGGTAGGTGGCGTGGTGGTGGCAGCTATGAATATAAGATATCTCTTAAACAATACATTATATGGGAAAATGTTTCAAACAAAGGTTGTAGAAAATAAAATTTCCTATAACTTTTATTCCAGTACATTTTTACATTTATCAAATATTAAAGCAAATATTTCAAAATAACGGATGTGACAAGAGTAAACACCCACTTCCGTTGGACCGACTTTTACCAAAAACTAATCAGTTCTTGCGACTTTCATAAAATGATAAATATAAAATTTCGCATTGACCTTATTAATAGTTTTTGAGTTAGAGCACCCACAAAAAGCTGTCACATACACACAGACATCATCGAGAAAATAGTCAAAACGTGTGCAGGGGACCTCAAAACGTGTGTTTCCGTTGAAATCTCGAAGTCGATTTTTTTATGAAAACAATACTCGCCCCTATACTACGCCTGGGGAAAGTAAAAATGGAAAGTTGCATTATGAGATCGCCTCGCTGTCCGTGTGTCTCCCCCACTAACATCTTCAAGAATGGATTTCCATGAAACTTTGTGTAAGGCTAGTGCTCTCGGAGACTACCTCCGGGCTATAATTTATATTCCAAATTTACAGGTCCCGAGTTCGATTCCAGGTGAGTTCTTTACCCATTTGATTTACATGATTAATCTAAAATCCGTCGTGGAGAGAGTTTTTCTTTTGCATTTTAAAATATTTTAGAATTATGAGATCGGAGTAATGTAATGTTCTAAGGAGAAAAAAGTGAAGATTCTTATTCTTATCACACAATTTTGATTTTCGATCGTATTTATTTGAATTTCTCTCAACTCTCGTTTAGGCGTTTTGAAAGCCATTTTTACTTTCTCAATACGTAGTATAGGGGAAAGTATTGTTTTAATGAAAAAATCTATTTCCAGATTTCAACGGAAATACACGTTTTGAGGTCCCCTGAGCATAGGGTTACCAGACGTCCGGTTTTTCCCGGACATGTCCTCCTTTTTAGGGTGTCCGGGGACGTCCGGGTGGGATTTCAACACCTGTCCGGAATTTGAATATTTCCTTCTATTGTACGTTTTTTAAGTTATTTACGTTAATTTTTGGGAAATATGAAACCTGTCTTCGGACAGCAGCATGATGATTATGATTGCAGCTTGTGATTTTAACGTTTTATCTCTAATTATATCGTGAGATGTTAAATATAATTTTTGACGCTTTGCTCGATCATTTTGCTTTAAATTTGTAAATAAGTCGTTCCGCAAACCGCGGTAATAATATAATGTGTCATATAATTATTCCTTAATAATCAGTTTAACTTTTATTTCCAAGTTAATTTATAAACTTAGGTTTAGAGTTTATATTTTTGTATATATTATTCAAGACATGTATAAAAAGTTGTATATTCCTATATATTATTTACATATTTAGTCTGCATCGTCAGAATTATTGTTTCGGATAACAAGTCATAATAACGCATGAAATTATAAATATTGTTGCATTTTGTTTTTATGCGTAAATGTTTAAGTAATAAAAACATTTACGTCCGAAAATTAACTTTAATAATATTTAATTATATATCCTTCATTGATATAACACCACAGTACAATTTTTTGTGCTTAAAAAGATAAATTTTAAAAGCCCGGGTTTAGTCCGGATTTTTGTGTTCTTGTTGTCCGGGAAGTAAGATTAAAAATATGGTAACCATGCCTGAGCACGATTTGACCATTTTCTCGATGATGTCTGTGTTGAGAGTTTGTCTGTGACCGAAATTTTGTGGTGCTCTAACTCAAAAACTATTAATCAGGTGAACGCGAAATTATATTTAACATTTTGTATGACAGTCACATCCGTTATTTTGAAGCATTTGCTTTAATATTCGATATATGTAAAAACGTACTGGAATAAAAGTTGAAGGAAATTTAATTTTCTACAATACTCAATTTACTCAAAAGTCTTATGACTTCTGCCGACAACCTCCAAAAAGAAAGATTTTCTCAAACTGAATTAATACTGATCACCAAATATCCCTATAGCTATAGCAGATCTCGAAAGGATCAAGTGTATAAACCTGCATGACAAAATTCACTCGCCCATAACTCATTTTGTGATTGGTTAGGTTAAAAATCTACTGCTACGAATATATTTCTGAGCCCTGCTCTATAGTACAGGCAACGCTCGATTTACGCCAATCCGATTCATGCGCTTTCATTTTAACGCCATTTATAATGAACATACAAATAACATCATATTTGCGCCACCTTGCTCGTTTCCACGCCTCCTCTACCTTTGAATGTTACATTGTAAAGTTTAACGCGCATCCTATCGCTCGCCGAGAACGTATACAATGTGTATTATACGTACTGTTACATTGTGAAGTTTCACGTTCATTTTCTTTCACCGCACTATTATACGTACGTAGGCATATATGTATACAGTTGGCAGTTTAACTGTTGTCGTCTTTGGTAGTGCTAACGTTTTCCATTTAGCTGTCGTTTACCTCAGTGATTTTAATTCTTAATATTCTTTAAAATGAGCTTCAAAAGAGTTAGCAGTGATTCTAACATGGGAAGGAAGGACGTGAAAAAAGCTAGAAAGTCTCTTTCCTTAGAAATTAAAATAGAGGTTCTTAAAAGGTTTGAACGTGGTGAGAGATACATTGACATTCGAAAAGAATTGGGACTTAGTGATTCTACAATAAGAACAATTCGTGACTTTAAGTTTGGTACTCCCTTCATTTATATGATCAGCACCAGCCCGTTTGCCTTTTAACTGGTGGGGACATTTTGTCATAATTTTGTGTACGCACGTGAGCGTAATTTTGGAACCCCCTAGATCTCTATTTCGAATGTTTTCACAGGACAATAAACGTATAGAAAATTTTTATAATATCGCTTGCATGATAGATTTATAACGCGTTATTTGCATTGATAATATTTAAGAAATATTGTTAAATAAAGGAATAAATTAATTACTGAATTTACATCACCATAAAGATTGGTGGACAAAGACAACAACAACACATTCACCAAAGTTTAGACAGCAACAAATATATATATATATATATATATATATATATATATATATATATATATATATATATATATATTACTAAAATTTAATTGGAAGAGTCCAATTTATGTCATTTTTATTGATAAAAATCGATAACATGTATTGAAGCAAACATTGGTATTCATCCTCGATTTTGATTTTTAGGAATAATAAACGATATTAGTGGTCACTTTTTAAGGAATATAAACGTCGAAAACTACCAAGCCTAATAAAATGTATCAAAATAGACGTCGATATTCGTCGGCGATTTTTATAAAAAATCAACGACGATTTTAATCGTCCAATTTTAATAAAAATAAACGTCGAAAACTAACAAGCCTAGTTATAAGGTATTTTTTGTTCGCTAACATTTTAATATATAACAATCTCGTGCATTTGTGTATAGAATATCTTACACTACAATTAGGGTTGCCACTCCCATATTACGAATATAATTAGATAATTCGTTTTTTTTTAAATCTTAGGGTTGAGATATAGTTGGAGATGGCAAGCATGTCTACATCATAAAATACATTTCATTAAATTTAATCTAATAAATAGAAGTTTTTCATTGCCATGCGAACATTTCAAAGATATAATCGTCCATTCCGTTAAAACTTATAAAAAGTAACATTATGAAATATAAACAATCCTATGACTAAGGGGATGAAAGAAAGCTTGTACACGAACTATAACATGGACTTGAGGGCGGGAATATAAGGAAGGAGAACGAATGAAAGGATAGTGAGAAGGTATGAAACATATAGAATAGAAAAGAAATATTAAGGAAAACAGAAAAGATTAGGCTTAATGATATAACAATGACGAATGACAGTAGAGGGAATAAAAATCATTAATTAGGATAAAGGGACGCAGAGAAAGCTGTCGAGAGAGGGAGAGAAGGAGTGAACACTAATTACAAAGGACCAAGTGGTAGGGGAAGTTGGGCGTATTACGCCCTCTTAATGTATTGTGTAATAATCAACGGTTGGAACTTTTAAAAGGTATCAGATTCCGATCAGAACGGGCAGAGATCGGCGTGACAATTACCTCCGATACCGCTGAGGGCAGAGGGGGAGAGATAAACAGGTTGCGAGAGGCGAAGGTACTACTTGGAGGGGACGGTGGCGTGTCGGGATAGAATGGGGTGGGGACGGTGGCGTGAAAGATGGATGTCGAACTCTTTACGCGGAGGAAGGGGGGTGGCGAAAGAAGACCGTTTCTTGTCACGGACGGGAAGTGCCTCGGAGCTTTCGTTTATCGGCATAAGACCCCTCCTCCTCTCTTCACGTCCCCTTTCCAGGACACGGTTCACGTTATAACGATCACGGAAACAAAAAAAGAGCAAGATTCCGATAGATCGTCGTCTGGATCTGTGTAGGAAGGATCGTCGCGTAAAAATGACCGCGGAGAAGGAATTACTAGCGCCGTCGCGGCTATAAAAGGAATTAATATCGAGCGGGAGGAATTTATTAAAAAAGCGGCCAAAGAGGCAAGTATTAGGGGACAGGTGGTACGCGGTAAAACGACATGCCGTGAAATTTATTGGGGTAGTTTGTTTTTACCGTGAATGATTTATCACCAACGCGTTCTATATTAATGAATTATTTGACCGCGTTAACCCGGTAGACTTTTAATGGTTCCTAATTTTCAATCAAGCGCATCGTTTCGGTTTTAATTAATTTTAAACGAAAGCAGAGGCGTGGGTTTTATATTAAATTTTATACTAATAACTCAAATCATCGCGTGGACGGATAGGCGAAGGAAAACGAAAAATTTCGAATTTTTCGTAAATAACAATCAGTTGACGATATATTACAACTTTAGCGCAAATAAACTGAAAGAATTCGTAGTTGAATAAGGGAACTGAGCTCATGTCTCTAATAAAATAAATTATGGGTAACTTTTTAAAACAATATTAAGATCTACGATAGGAAAATTATAACTTACGACGACTTCCATGCATTTTAAATCTTCATAGGGTTTGCAAAGCTATTTCATATCTACGAGAATTACCTAAGACATTTCTTAAATACCTTCTAATTTCACAGTAAATCTACGCTTTTGGTGTGAGAATGTGTATGACTTGAATACAATCAAATATTTTAAAAATATTCGACAAAAACATAACGATGTGAGACGATTTGATATAAAATACAATCTACAGTGAATATGTATTCCTTATTTTATCCAAATAACTTGTTTATGTATTCCTATGTCGCATATTTATTTCAATTTCTATCTTTCTCACGCGATAAATAGCGCGAGACGTTAATATTTTTGCATTTGATTCAGTATTTAAAATGTAGTCGCAATGTCGTTTGCTCCTAACACGAATTCTAAAATCGTTTCTATCCCACGACTTATCCATCGAAAAATATTTTTATCGTAGAATTTTTATTTCCTTGGGAAACAACATATTACGTTTCGTGAAAAAAATTTTAATTGGGCGAAAAAGAATGTTTTTTTCCAGTCTTTAGATCCTCATCATTCTGTAGGAACTATGCGTCTCAAGCATGTGAATTTTATGCAAGATATAATGCTAATAGAGTTCACCGATCTCAGAGTGATGATTGATGAAAAGGGAAACGGCGGATAAAGGGCGCTTCAACTGTTCGCGTGAGTATAAAAAGCCGATGAAAAATAAGCTTTGAGGCGTGTTTCGTTTCCAACGCAAGCGCTCGCTTGCTTCGTTCTGTCCGTCCGTCCGTCCGTACGCATGTTTGTTCTCGGCTTCTACATAACGGATTTTCATGAAAATTGGTATTTAGGACTTCTGGCCAAAGAAAATAAAAACCGGCATGAATGGTTTACACAACCTGGTCAGGAGTGCCACTTTACTGGAAACATAAAACGAACTTTTCCTCATACCTTTTAAAATATTAGTCACATAAAAAAAAGTCGTCAAATAAAATTTGTAGATTGTAATTTGTAGTAAATATTCCTTTTACTACACGTTTTTATCGTAGGAGTAGACATTTTCAATAAAATCAAATAAGAAAGTCGTAATTCATTTTGAACTTCAATTCGTGCATGGATACTTATTTGTTGTCAACGAAAGCAGTCATCGCAGTAACTGAAGTAAATAAGATCTACTATAATTAAGCCGCGTCTAGACTATGGCGATCACTAGCGAACGAGCACCCATAGCATAGCGAACAACAAACACTCCGAGCGGTGCGGACGGTACAACGAGCACAAAGACGAGCAGTGACGGACAGCCCGAACGCCTGTTTCGATTGTTCGCCCTCAGAGCGAACGCGACGAGTATGCTCGCAAGCGTCACGAAAAGTTTGAACGGTTGTCGTTGACGCTCGACCTGTTCGCTGTGCTCGTCTCTCGTTAGTTCTCAATGTCATTATTCATTTGGGAAGGCTTTACTTTGTGGAAAGAATTCATAATGAAATTAATACCTAAATACTTGTGCTGATTTGTAACTTCCATGCAATTATTATATTCCCTGTTAATCTCATTACTACTCTTGTGCTATACCCTTCACTCCCTTTCTTCCATTCCTTCCCGCTCCTTGAACCTCTCATAGCCTAGGAAATTCCTCCTCCTATTCAAGATTTGTTTAACAATCTCCTTTCATCTTCTTCCACACATATACAAACCCCAACAAGGCTTTACTAGCTGAAAACGGTCGATCAAAGTATCTGTCCATACGAACACCACGAACTAGGCGAACACTGCGAGCACGGAGCATCACGAGCAGTCTGGATGAAAGCGACGAGCACCGCAATCATCCTGAGCTCAGGCGAACACGAGTGCGAGCACGAACACGAGCAGTCTGGACGCGGCTTTATGAAAATATGTTTGTATAATATCGTTACGTGCGCATGCAGCATTTTGTAAGCGGAAAGAAATGGATTATCTATGACGAAGAAATTAACTTAGACGCACATATTGAAACTATTCAATTAAATTGAGGTACGTTTTAAATAATTTTCGATTGTTTGATTAATTACCACCAATTTAAAAATAAATCGGTAAGTAAAAATTTAATATTTCCCTAGCATCATTGCTGATATATCGTTTTGAAGTATTTAGCCGTACTAAAATGATGTACTTAATTGTGTTTATTAACGCACCAACATAGAGGGTGGAGGAAATTTTTGGTAGAGAGAGAGAGAGACAATCGGGTGGTGGCAGTGGCGGCTTTGGAAATTTCCCGCCCCTAGGCCAAATTATTTTTCCGCCCCCTTTTTGGAGTTTTTTTCTCAAATAACCGCTCATGTATATAGTTTGTCTGTTCACCCGTCCGTCTGCGGATCATAATAGTTAAATTATTCAAAGGTCTGCGTAATAATATTATTTTTATTCCCGCCCCGAAATCCTGTTTTTTTTGCCGCCCCGAAATCTCGCCGCCCCTATGCCATTGCCTACTTTGGCCTTATTTCAAATCCGCTACCGGATGATGGCGTTTCGCTGCTTTATGGTGTGCGTTCGTTCAAACTATATCGTTTACTTTCAAATACTCCATAGCACGAAATGCGCCTATTTGTGATGCACTGTAGACTTTCCTAACTTGTTTGAACTCTTCTGTTTTTCATGTCGCGACCCGTGAGGTTGCGATCGGACACGACTTCCACAGAAGCGTACACACTGCCATCGAGCCACATCAACCGCCATTTTGTGCAGCCGTTCGTGTCAATGCAAAAATTAGGGTGCGCGCGCGAGGAAGGGAAAAGGGCCGCGTAATATTAACTTTAGTAGGATATAATAACAATTTACGACCGAAGGAATTATACAATGCGTTTGGAACTCGTTAAACAATATGTATCGCGTTTTCTGATATTATTATGTGACAAAAGAACATTTAACCCTTAAATACTACACTTCTAAAAAACCACTCTACTACTACACATGGGTGAATTTTCACCCGGCAGCTTTCGTATGCGGATTTAGTATGAATAAATGTTTTTAACAACAAGCACCGATGTTTTTATTTAAGATGTTCATATCTTGTAGTGCACACATAAGTAGTGCAAAATTGGTAATGAGACAAAATGAATTTTAAAAAATATTAAAAATCAATCTTCTGATCTATTTTTAATACAGTTTTCACAGATTATATTGCGATGTTGACCACAAACAAGCTGCTTGCATGATGTGCACTTCACCGAATATAGTTTGTATCAACATGTTTATCCTTTTTCGCAGCGGTAATATATAAAAGCCCCAAAAATGCTTTGAGCTCTACTATAGAAAGATCTCTAAGACAACGACACTCTATGACCAAGGTCTAAAAGCAAAGTGACCACAGTAGGAGAAGACTTAGGGTAAGGCACATCTAAGGGGGGGTCGATGTTTAATCCGTACATTCTTGAGCTATAAGTAAACACATCTGCTCTGGTTTTTTTTCATCCATAGTGTAGTATTTAAGGGTTAATTAATGCACTATAGCTTTAGTTAAGATGAACTTTGAAAGTTCATAACATATGAAAATATAAACTCAAATACTTATACCTATACGTGAGATACAAAAAATAAAAAAAAACTTTAAATGAAGACAAATTAATATACTTTCACCTCCATATTTTAGCTCAAAATATGGAGATGAATTGCCGATTTAAATTTACTACGCAATTTTTGTCGTTTTATTGTGGAAACGGTTACGGTTCTTCATTTTTAAATATATTCACAGAATTTTAGTGTTTATTACTGAATATAGGTAAAATATACGAAAAATTCCTTATAATTTTAAATATAAGATCGCCATAAAATACGTATATGTACCTGTAAATTGTTACAACAATTTAATTTAAATGTTGATATATTACAGAAATTTTCGATTAAAATTTCGCTAATTTTATAAAGTCGTGGGCGTGACGAACTATTTAATTAAGCAAGAACGAGCTCTCAGATAGGAGAAAGCACAAACAGAAATGTTGGTTAATGAGATATCTACCTCTAGTTACTATCCTTGAATTCAACCAACTGGTGGATCACAAGGAATGCAATTCACCAAAATTGTCCTAGCAGGCTTCGCTTGTAGGTTTGAAACTTTTAGAGCAATTCCTGATTTTTCTAGGAAAAACTAACCACGGCATCAATGTCATCTACAATTGATCTCGTATATTCTATAATCGAAATCTTCCGAGGGTTTTAACAATTCCTAAAACCTCCTTAAATAATACGTAAGACCCATATCTATATATCTCTCAATGTTTTTAGACCAATAATTCATACGGCGTTCCTCTATAAATGCCAATTAAGTTTTTTTAATCATGAAGTAATGATTTAAATTGAGTCGTATATTTTTCTCGAAGCTGTTTTGAGATGAACTTTTTTTAACTTGCCTTCCTCATTTGGATACTCTATTTTTAAAACCCTATCTGACCTGCAATTTTAACACATTTCTTTCAATTTTCTTTGGAAGAACGCGAACCTTCTAATAATCTAACGATGAAACTCTAGACCTTTGGACAAGAGGTTAGGAATTGTTCGCAATCACTAGTACATCGATCGTGTCCCAGACAGCGGAATAATTATGATTGATTCGTTCCTGGGCGCATAAATTAACCATTCAGATAACTAGCGGCTAATCGGGACATCTAGAAAGGAAGGATGAATGGCCTCCACACATTCCAAGAGCCGTAACCCATAATAGAATTTCGTTGCATAGATACGGCAGCGGAGGGAACATTCACGGCTCGGCCAGCCTTACCACCATAGCATGACGGAAATGGAACGTTTAACAACGCGTTATTTGTAAATCTAAAGCAATACATCACTCGGAAAAACAATAATTTCGGCCTCGAGGAATTATCACAGTTACGGAAATTAAACCGAATCAGATCGGGTTCGCGCGGAAAATCCTTGTCGTTTTCCTTTGTTCGTAATTACCTTTTCCGATTCTCGCTTTCTCCCGTCTTCGTGCGAACTCCCTGACGCATCGTTATCGATACAGCTTTTACGGAATCGAAAGAACAATGTTCTGCGGTCCTTCCGCCATCTTATCTCCTCTACCCTTTGTCAAAGTGACAAAGCGATCCCCATTTTCTGGGTTTCTCGTGCATTTTTTTCCATTCACATGCCAGTTGAAAAGAGATAAAACTGGAAGGAAGGATATCGGAGCGCTTCCGGATAACACTTCTTAGATTTAATCCTTTTTTCCCGTCCCTCGATCTTCGGGAAAATATTCGGGGATAGGCTTAGATGGGAAACTGAGGCGAACGAGAGAAATACAATAGACAAAAGAAGGTTCGCACGGCGCATCAAAAGGACTGCTGTAGAAAAGGATCGCCGAAAAAGACGGAGGGATGGAAAAAATGGGCCGATTTTCGATAAAGCGGTGAGAAAGAAACGGCGTCTAATTTAATTTTAATTATTTAAATGGTTTCGGTTTCCGAGTCGGAATGTTTGTATCTCATCTGTTCAACAGGACGAATATCGCCACGGAGGATCAGGGTTCCTATATCGTTTCCGCTTGACGTGAAAATCAGCGCCCAATTACGGCGAGCGGTAGGAGTATGGGGGTGGAGGGAAAGTGAGGGTGTGCGCGTGCTTTACGGCTATTCTCATTCGCATGGTCGGTATGAAGCGAATCCAAATCGGGTAAGGATATATTATTCGGAGGGAATAAATCCACTACGAATCATTTCGAACATTCAGGGCGCAACTCGTTGGATTCAAGGATTGCCTTTGACTAAATTATAGTAATTTTAAGAAAAATTTCTTCAACGAATTTAATATTTAAAATTAAAATCCGATTTCAAGAAACTTTTAGCGAAGGACGAAAAAACAAAGATTTATTTAAAGCGTAATTTTTAATTTAGTTTTGTGTAAGAAAAAATCTTAATTTTTAATGCCTTTCTGATGACTTTTCGTCTGGAAATTTAAATTTAGAGGTCACGTAACTTTTTCGGATATCGTCTGTATTTTTACTTTCTCCATATACGAAGTATAGAGAAAGTATTGTTTTCATGAAAAAAATCGAATTCGAGATTTCAACGGAAATATATGTTTTAAGGTCCCCTGAACACGTTTTGACTATTTTCTCGATGATGTCTGTGTCTGTCTGCATGTGATAGATTTTTGTGGGCGCTCTAACTCAAAAACTATTAATCAGGTCAACGAAAAATTTCATATTTAACATTTTTATAAAAGTTAGAAGATTTGATTAATTTTTAGTAAAAATCGGTCCATCGGAAGTGGGTGTTTACTCTTGTCACATCCGTTATTTTGAAATATTTGCTTTAATATTTGATAAATATAAAAATGTACTGGAATAAACGTTGTAGCAAATTTTATTTTCTACAACCTTTGTTTGATACATTTTTCCATATAATGCATTGTTTAAGAGATATCTTATATTTTTAGCTGCCACCACCACGCCACCTACCGAAGACTATTGTTAACAATTGACGCTTAGTTACGTCTTAGTAACGCTCCTTTTTCTTTTCTGAATTGTCAACCGTAAGTAAATATTGACAACGATCCTAGAGCTAACAACATGTAATTTGCCATATAAATATGGAGAAAGTCATGTGTTGCCCACATCAGTTTATTTTCAGTTTATTTTTAGTCTTCCGGTCAACAAGTACATTTTTATGAACACACAACTACAAGGTTCTGATCACTTCTGACGCATAATATAGACGCAAAAGTCGAGACAAAAGATTTTGGAAAGTATATGATATAGGATCTAAAAATTTGGAAAGGAATCACTGATGCATTAAGAATTAACTCATAATTGCAAGAAAAACATACGACTAATGACTGAAAGTGTTAAATCTAATGCTTCGACGTAAATTTAATATTATAAGTTTGCACGTGTTATGCGTGTCATAAAATTCTCTATGAGTTGCGAAAAAAACATTCATCAGTGAACAAAATAACATGAGCTGTTGACAGGTTTGGAAAATTTTTCCAGCCATCAAATTTCGGAATAATCAAACTAAAAAGCAAAATTATCGATGCAATACATAATGGCAATTAATTTTTCCGGCTGACTGACTCGGGACAGGGATCATCACGTGAATCATTGATGGGCACATCAGTAAAAAAGAACAATCGACGCCATCATTCAGCAGGTACGTCGAACGACCAAGCCGTCGTAAAAAAACGAAGCAAACAACTTTCCCCATACTTAGCCGTAGGTCGTATTCCTCCCCACGGGTATGTGAGAATGACAAGTGACAGTTGCGTGTTTAGGGAGCGGAGCAACAGAAAAAACTGAAAAATAGTGCTCTTTTGGTCGTTCGGACAGAGCAAACGACCATAATGTTCGAACTCGTCCGCTTTTGCAGTCGGCGTGTATGGGAGAAGGGAGGAACCGGAGGAAAATACGGGGAGAGGGAGATCACGAGAAAAATTGCAGAAAAAAAGGGTTTTTGTGTTCGGTCGCTCACTTTGGTTCGTTCGGACATGCACATTGTAGATGAGAAGAGGCGATAAGGTAATAGCCGAGGGTAATGGAGGGAAGGGGTTGGCCTATGGAGGGAGGAGAATAGAGGGAGAGTGGGAAATGGGATGGGAAAAAGGGAGGATCGGAAAGAAAGGGAAGGGGTGGAGAATGCGGAATAGGTAGCAGGGGGAAGGGAGAGGAAGTGCAGTGTCGCGCAGGGTGGGGAGTTAGGTGTACAGAAGGATTCCCATAGCCTCCCTTGGTCTCCAAATACTTCCTTATATAAGTTAGGATTACAATTTCGACATGTGCTCTTGCTGTTACTTACTTACTTGTTAGACTCAATATGAATTGCGGTTAAATGAAACCTAAATAATTCACTCTGCAATTTTCCGCTACTATATCATCGCAGAGAAATTACGACTGTGTTGTTCCCTATACGTGGATTGTATCTCTCTTTGACAAGCAAGTAGTGAAGCATTACAGAGGAAACGAAGCGTTTTACATTTATTATGTCATCCCACAATGCATAATTATCTCTTGTTTGTAATATTGTTTCTACAAAAATTTTCCATTTATCTCACAATTTTTAAAGGGATACTTAAATTCACTTCAATGAGAGAGTATATAAGTTTAGGTTATATTCGAAATAATTGCCTTTAGAATTGCATAGGATGGGGCACGATTAATTCAGAAAGAATTCAAGCACTTGATTGTATTGCTGTGATCTAGGTAGCAAGAAATGAAGAAGGTTATGGAGAATAGGGTAGTGCGGGAAGCGCGGTTTAACCTATTATCACGAACGCGTCTGCGAACATGTTAAAAACCATTGTAAAGATTTCCATCTATTAAATGAGCCAACAATTTTTTAAGAGACGTTAAATCTGGGAATAGGAAAAAGAGCGGAGATTTTTCACACATTCTTATTATTAATTCAAAAGTCATTGTACGAATAACGAACAAAAAAGTATTTTACTACCCATACAACTCAAATATCAAAATTCTACCTTTGCTTCATAGAAGTAACTAACTTGATCTTATTTATCTTTGCATCAGATCATGCAAGCAATAAGTAGTTAAAATAATAAAAATTTCGAAACAAAATCAGGTAATGCATTCAAATAAGTTGTCTGAGAGAGAGAGAGAGAGAGTAAAAGTGCGAAGGTAGATAAATACTAATAATGTCTGTATTGAATAAATTAATCAGTAATACAAAGAATGACAATTCAGGAAGAAACCTCCTTAAATGGTGTTGAGTTGGTGGAATACTTGAAGCTGGGGCGAAATTTGAAGAGCCTGATAGTACATATAACGCACAAAAAACGCGAAGAATAAAAGAAAATTGGTATAAATTTGATCGGTTACTCATGAAACTTCGAATGGACATTTATTCAAGACTGAGAACCTATTATAATCGCTTGGAATACCTAAAAGCGCATGAATGCACTGATATTTATAAGAAAAGCGCATCTTCGGCTGTTTCATATGCAAAAGAATAGCAAATTCGAAATTTTTTATAAACGGTCAAATAACGTCAGTCAAAATAATTAACCGGGCCAAAAAAATCCCAATCTTCCAATTTATTTCCTCTGACGTCAAAAGAAGGAATCGAGTCTAAAACGGATTCATCTCGGGCCTACTTCACTGGAATTCCTGTTACATTCCTCCTTCCTCCTCCTGACCACTATCCTTCCTCCACCAACAAAAAAATTACCAAAAATAAACAACGGCTCCGGATGCGATATTTAACTTTTTTGCAAAATTTATGCGCATGTTTTTCTACCCGGCATCCTGTCGCGTTGACCATGGCTACATCCGATCCTCTCATTCACACAAAACCTCGGCATTTTCCCACCTCCCACGAGCGAAATCGTTTTTTGGCGGCTACGCATACATTTACACGGCGGAGCGTAAGACACTTCCTCTTCTTCATCTCGACATGTATGAGGAATGACCGAAATTCCGGTTCCTCTCCTATATCAAAAAAAGACAAGCAGCCACATCCGGAAAGCGTCGCTGAAAGAAGTGTCGGTTTCAGACGATCGCAATCACACCGAGTTTTTTTTTACTCCCCCGCCTTTCCACACCCAGGAATCCTAAAAGAAAAAACATTTGACGAATACTTGACACTCTCCTCTCAATTGCGTGTGCATTTGTTTCGCGGTCTACAGTAGATTTTTTCATCTTCCCGACTAAAATTATACACTTGGAGGACATCGAGGAAATTTCCGTGGAATTTTTCAACGATGAAATCTCGCTGGCGTAATTATCCCGAGGAAAAAAAAACGAACGAATTAATGAACGTCGAAGTAAATTGAGAATCTCGACGAAAGAAAACCGAACCGCCCTCGCTTCCGAGAAATGCCGGAAAACAAACGCGAAGGGGAAACATATTGTCTCGAATTTCGGTGCATCATCTCTTTAAACTCCAAAAAAAAGAAAGAAAACAATCGCCCGACACCTTACTCACCAACATCACACACGCAGGACGCAGGCAAATGAAAGATTGCGCCTTAATTTTTTTTCCCTCCTTTCTCCCTTCGACGCTCGCTCATTATCATAATCATGTATGCTCAGATAAAAACCAGAAGGAGGCGGTTATAGGGAGTGGGGATAGAGAGCGTAGGGGTGAGGGAGGGAAGGAGAGAATTAATTAGTGAGACAATGCGCCATAAACTGAGACGGTTTTGGAGGAGGAGTAGAGCGAGGGGGTGAGGGGAGGGAATGGTAGACCGGAAGGGAGGCGACCTTACACGCTTTAAGAAGGAGCGGGCCATATATAAGAGATCATATCCGAGTTTTTTCGGACATAAAAGGGAAGGCGATGCTTTCCCACCCCATAAAAAAAGACCCCATCTCCCCGCCCCTCCTGCAGGCCTCATCAACACTCACCCAACTCCTCCTCGACTCTTATCCTTTATTTTGAAAGCGTTTCATTTCCCTCCGCTCTTCAAACCCATTCTCATAATCCGAGAAAAATAACTTTTCACGCTCGTCTGCATTCGAAACTTCCCGGCTCGGCTGACATGATGGATTGCGTCTGGCTTCGCAACGGAAGGTCGTATGTTCGATCACCACACTTTCGGTGTGGCACGCGCCTTAAGTAACTAGCAGGGCGCTGAGTTGATTCCATAACGATTAATTTGGTGTTTTAATTTCATATCCTGCACTAATTGTCTCCTAAAAAAATAATTAATTACGAGTACAGGTTTTCCTCTCTTTATGCGGGGGTTGCTTTCCAGGAAAGTGACGCATAAAGCGAATTCGCATAAACAACTCATATTTAACAACATATATTTAAAAGATAGGGATACGTTCCACAAGCAATCCTAACTCCCCTCCAAGACGCTCTTCTATCGCTCCATAACGACTTCTTACGTGGTAAATACAAACTTCAATCGATTATCACTGTAAATTATACTCGCCAATAAAAGGAAGCAGAAGAACACAAGTAGTGGCTGTGGTGGGTTACATAATAGTGGAGGTTTAAAGTGCTGGAGGGTTGTCTTGGCCCAACGCAAGTTCCGCGGGCAAGGAGACAAATCTTCTCGTATGCTCAAATAGTATCACATGATATCTCCGTCTCATCTCCACTCTGCAATGTCCACTTTACTCATATCTCTTATACTGTAGTACTAATACGCACAGCATTAGAGACAATGAGAGATTGAATGGTTGCCTTGTGGTGTAGTGGAGCACTTTTTTGCATTTGTATTGCACTGACCGTCTCACCGCATAAGAGCGAATCAAAGATGCATAAAAATGAATTCCGGTAGCAATAAGTTTGTAGCATAATAGCGAATTCGCATAAAGCGAACCCGCATAAAGAGAGGGAAGCCTGTACTGTCAAATTTACCTGCAAATATATCGACAAGTTATCCCGGGTTGTCTTGGTTTTGAACAAATCGAGGTAAGAGGTCCCTCGTGAAATTGGGGGTTACGTTCTTAGAAAAGGCATCGTTGGGCAAAACCGCGTTGCGCAAATCTAATACCTTACGGAAAAATCACGCGTTCGTATAGGTTAGGATTTTTCTCAGGTTGCATGCATACGTAAAATGCGATTCCCGACAAATTAAGGGCCTCCTATGATTATATTTTATGCGTGCTACGTTTATTTAAACGTTTGCAATAAATAAAGTGCTGAACAAGGATTTTATTGTGTACAGTGTAAATTATAGATAATCTTTAAACAATGATGCTCGTCAGCACATTGTAACCCTCAATCCAAGGTTGCAAAGAAACGGATGCGAAGAAATTCATTCTGAAGTCTTTTTTTTTCGACTTATTGTTTGCCTACCCGCCAATTTAGAGTCTGCAATTTTGTAATACATAGATTGAATATGGTTATAACCGTGAGAATTAATAGGCTTAAATGCAAGAAAAGTTGTTTCACTTTTCATAGCCGAGGGTATGTGGCGTTTTTCCAAAAGGAATTAAGTGTTAATTTCGATCCTGCGACAATAAGATTGATAAACTATCGATTTGGAGGCATTTAAGTGCCAAAATAGTATGTTTGCTACCGTGATAGATAACGAGAAGCTACATTTCCACATTCATAATTAGATTCTGAAGTCAATTTTTCACTTAGAAAGCTTAATGATGAAAGATTCTCGAGCACAGTTACACGTACTTAAGAAAAGCTCGGTTGATAAAGTGGCGAAATTTCTGCTCGAGACGGAAATGATCACAATTAACCTTTTTCCTTCCCAGTGTTTCGGTCACATACGTTTTATTATGCTTAAGGTTGAGGTGAGCATACTTTCATGCCGTTACAACCAGGGCGAATTTCTCGTCAAACATGTTCTTTAACATGTTGCGTTCCGGTTTTTTTCCGCGGCGTAATTAAATCCATGCCCCTTTTATACGCCTCGCATGTTTAAGATAGGGTAATTTAAAATAATCACATTCGTCGAATCGTTGTTTACTGTGGGAGAAAGCTATTAATGACAGAGATTGGGTGAAAGCATGACGGACATGACTATTTTTTACGCATTTACGCATGTGTGTGTGCGCAAGTAGCGCTATCAGGCACATACAAACAAGAAAAAAGTAATGAAGATAATTTCTGCTATTGTAGAAAGACCTTCATTTAAGCTGTGAAGCGGAGATTCCCAATCGCAAGCCTGATAGTTTTATGGAGACTGAGGGAGAGACCTTAATGAGACCGCATGACTTACAAAACAATTGCAGTATGAAGCTCTTATCGCTAATTATGCCCGAAAAATAAGTGAATTTTTCTCATCTCAATTGTTCCTGAAGTAACTGTGGAATAATTCCATAATAATAAATTACAATATGTCATTTCTTATTAAGTGAATTTTTATCTTTATTGCATGGGACTTGTTTTATCTTCTCCGAGTGATGCGTTTTTAGTTGCTCAACCATAATCCACTCAAATACTGTAGCTATTTAATCACGATCATAAACTAAAATGAAATTCAAATCGCTAATTTTTAGGTCAACCTAAAAAATGTTACTAAATTACAAGGGATTAACATTGGCGAAAATGGTTCCATATAGGGTTCGATTTCGGTAATCGTTTCAAATACTGGCAAACCATTTCTCCAATAGCCAAAAAAATTTTGGGGAAACCAGGTTCGCATTACTGCTACAAAGCAGTCGTCATCAGTGGTGAGTGGCCTACAGTAGGTTCTACAAATTAGAATCATCTGAATTCTCAAACTAATTGTGTTCAGCGGAGAGATATAGTTCGCAAATTTCATTTTAGCCGTAATGTGAACTCGACATTTCTCTTGTGAATTTAAGACATTAGCAAAAAATTTAAGGAAATAGTATTAATGTCATTCGTATTCTGATTGAAAAATAAAAGATGCCTTTATAACTGAGAGTTTTTCATAGTATCGCCTAAATTTCTTTCAGAATAAGCCAAGCAGCAGCATTCACAAATCGTAAAAAGTGCGGTAGAATAGTCAGAATCCTATCAAATTCTAGCCTACGCTAGCGTCCAAAGACGCTCTCTTGAGTCAAATCAGATAAATTGAAGAGTTTTAAACATTTTTCCTCCTTCAGCAGCCAAATTAGGCGTGGGAGTCGTATTCGAGTTCCGAAACCTTCGCTCTGCTAGCCGTAGCCACTTCGAAACGACGCCATATCGCGGGGCTATTATATGTGTAAATGTAAACTTTGTCTTGTTTAATTGCTATCTGCGTCGAATCGCGGTTATCCTTCCGGCGAAAATAATTATAACATAGTTTGGGGATCCAGAATGCCTGCGGTCTCGCCGAGCTCATGCAGTGACACTAGTTAAAAACCAGTCGGAGATTTTTTATTTCCTTAAGTTTCGGCCCAATTTAACATTATTCAAATTATGCAAATTCCGACCGTAGGTTTTAATTACAGCGTAGTCTACAGGAACGAAAGCGTTATCTCCCCATTAATAATGATGTCTGAATAGAGACAGACGTTTCCCGCCGATTTCCTGGAACGATGTCTGAGCGCGAAAAATGTCTGTTGCTCCACCGTCAAAACGAGTTATTTTTGGGGAAACTTCTGAGTTTCTCTCGTCTTTATAATCGTATATTTTCTTCGTTTAAATGCATTTCAAAAGTCAAAGTGGAAAAGGCGGACTATGACGCGTGTCTGCAACGGGGTTTTATTTTGTAATTTTTTTCTACTCTACTCCCTCTTTCCGCTACACAAGGAACCCCTTCTCTTCTATTCTTCCCATTTTTCCTGCACACACACACACACGAGTAAAACCTCACAAAAACAAATAAAAGGGAATAAAACTTTCATGCTGTAACGAGATATGTTATAATAACCAAAATCCAAGTAAAATGTCAAAAACAGTTCCATATTTCTTTTAGTATATTTAACGAAACTTTTGCCTCAAGTCAATATAAATAATATTTTTTCGATTAAATTTCAACTTATACAATAAATATTACAATATTTAGGTACCTACGTTTTAGTAGGGATATTCTCGGTGTAAAAGGAAATTCTGTATGAACCGATGTAATATTAAATACACACAAACTCAAAAAAATATGCCTAAGGAGTTTCCTGCACGTTTTCAGTCTTTCCACTCGCTCGTCCACAGTCATTAAGGAAGTTCGCTTAGAGCAGAGATCTTTTATATTTTCATTTTCTATAATTCCTGGATAACACGTTCCCTGACTTCGCTATCTGCTTCGGGCTATCCTCTAAAAACTCAGCCTTTTTCCGACTTTGTTCTCTCTGCCATTTTTTAAAACCTCTCTCTCTCTCTCTCTCACACACACACACACGCTTTACTTTTCTTTTTTCTTTTTTATTCAGGTCTCCGATACCTACTCAGCTCAGCTCTCATTATCTGATCGTTATCGTGGCATTTGGAGATTCAACTTCCGTCTTACGCCCCCTTTCTGAATGAGATATTTCTAATTCGTCTCGTGAGTCCCTAAGTTATGTATTTATTGGCGTGACCGGAATCGGAGCCGTATAAGTGACAAGAAATATTTTACGGATAAACGAGCCGCCATTTTATCGATAGTCGGGCTGAGAGATGATTTTCATTGTTGTCGACATGGCGTCAGGCGGCTTTAGTTTAAAGTATATGTAAACTATTTTCCACTACACCGTCCATAGAGTCGGACTTTGGCGGAAAACAAAGAAATTCTAACCAGTGAGCTTTCAATCCTAAGCCCTAATGGTGTGTGGGGTTTATAGGCCCATCAACAGTCATTTTCCTTACACAAAAATATCTCGAATAACAATAGAAAGATTACGAAAAGCAGGTGCGTATTTTAGCTGCAGAACAATCGCCATCATCGATATTAACCGACTGTAGTTTGTTTTAGAATATATTATCTATGAATACCACTGATGACAGCTACTTTTTCGCTGAAATGAACATATGATTTTTATGATCTTTTTGTGTTACTGGAGATGCCTTTACTGTCAAATTGATTTTAGTCATAAGGCGTACTCTACAATTATTTTTTAATTGATTGGTGAAGTACACTAATGACTATAATCTTATGAAATTATAATTATCTGCAGTTTAACAATCTAATGAATGATAACTAAAAAAATCATGACTTCTAGGAAAGCTCGATAGATTTCAAACACGTTTTTCCATACTGCAAATAGATGTACCGATTTCCAGCAGATAAATTAGCAGCTCATTAAGGAACAACACAAATCTTGTATTGGTGATAAATTTTCAATCAATTAGTTTTCAATTCTTTCCCTAAAATTTGGCGAAATCGCGTTTATTATAAAGTTAAATTTTTGGAATGGAGCGCGAAAGATATCCCAAAACGAATGATACGACAGTTTGAACATTTTTGGCGTATGTAATACCTCGCCTCGTCTGGCAATCAAGCGCACCTTGCCACACACTTCTCGATCAGAAAGCACTCAGCCAAATTCTCACTTTTTCGGTATCTCCAACTCTTTCTTCGGCTTTTCGTCTTTTTCCTTATTTTTTTTAAACTTCCGAAAAGAATTCCATCTTTCCCTACGCAACCATCCTAACTCTTTCGTCCATTATCGCCTCCTTTTATTCGTGTTTCCATTTCCCACTGTTCTTTTTTAACCCCTTCTCATATCTTCCGGCCATAAATCTTTATAATAGAAGATGAAACCACGGTTGCCACCTTGCCGACATCAAACTTGGAGGAATCTCGGAGATTTATAATCGCCCTTTACGACTTAATTTTACGTTTATGAGCGTCGTAATTCCGAAACGGCTTACGAAATGAATGCCTCCAAAATAAATCTGACGCGATCATAGTTGATAGTTGAATATCGTGCTCGTTGTCGCCAAGATTTGGAAAGCAAAAGGAATTTCGTTTACTCGAGATTATTGTTATTTACTTGCGAGCAACACGCTCGAATTAAACTTAATATGCACGCGTCTCTTGTTCTTCAAAATCGCTCGCTATTTATCTCGCTTTGTCTTTTTAGGGTTATGTAGTATATGATTTAGACACTTGGCGGCTTCGCAGATACGCGATACTTTTCCAAGGTGCCAAAATTGGTGTGTGGTAGACGGAGATGAGCAACTGTATAACCCGCGATCCTCATAATTTGCCCGCGCATAGTCGTTGGGAAACGAGCGACCCTTTCCAAACATACCGTTCCGTGTCAAATTTCCGTACGGTTTCAACTCGACTGTATAATCATGAGGACTTAAGTAGATCTCAAATCTCGCGGCAGCATTCACCTGCTATACATTTGTGAGATTCTTTTAACTTCTTTGGTCTCTGAGACGGTTCGTCACACCAATCTAAGTTACTCTAATGCTTCTGAACCAGGTGTCAATGGACGTCGAGAAGATAACGTTATTGGAAGAAACTGAGAATAAAAATTAACAAACTTTTATGCAATTTTGCGATTCAAGTAGAATCATGTTCGGTGATACTTCAGCTTAATGACAAATGATGAAAATATACAGTAATCACTTGTCCAACGCGGGTTTACCCTGCGCGGATTTGATTATAAGCGGTGAAATGAATGCGACGCACATTTACGCAACACGCATAAAATTATTTATACACGGTATTGGATTGATCGCGCATCATATTTCACCTATGAATGTCACGTGAAAAAGCTCTTAGCCCAATAAGGTATTGAATTTGCGCAACACAGTTTTGCTCAACGCGATATTTTCCAAGACCGTAACTCCCGCGTTGCGCAAGGAACTACTGTATGTGAATACTTCAGAACGACAGTAGCCGGTTCGTGCGTAGCTAAAATAGAACCTTTTTAATCTTGTTATATCATTTTAATTTCGTATAATGTGAATTTAAATTTTCTAATGAGATATTATTTTCTGCATTATCCTTCGTAATTTTTCATTTTAAGTTAGTGATCTATTTATGACGCGCCTTTTTCTTATAAAATATTACTCTTATTCCTAACTATAAGGCGGAGGAATAATACATATAACACGTCACGACTAATAGCGACTAGGTGAAAAACTTTTTTCCTTTTCCTTTACCACTATTGTTTTACGCGTATAATTCGTATTAGTCACGATAGGTGACTGAATATAATCAACTGCTTTCAAAACCATTCAAATAGTTAAGGGTTACGGTATATGGATGCCATATTTAGAGGAATTTGAAAACATCAGTTTCAATGCCCGTTAAAACAGTTTAGGCGTATAAATAATGGGCAACTGGAACAAGGAGTTAATTGCATGTTATGGGCGTCCAAAGGTACCAAACGTCTCCCATAAAAAATGACGCGCTAAAACCACTCATCGTTTCATATCAGCAAACCGAACTGACTAAATAGAGTGGAGCTTATTAGTTCTCTACTTTAATCATTGCTCTTGGAATGAAACAGCATAAAACACTATCCATCTCTTATAGAAGAATTATTAGAACAACACTTCTTTTGACTTAGACGGCAACGCCAAAATTGACATCCTTGTAGTATTAGTAGTTCGTTACCAAAGCATCCCCAACAAAACGCCCTAGCTTTAAAAAAATATGCAGATCTAACAGAACAAGAACCTCGATTCAAAAACCCTTAGGCCCAATGATGGATCAGTGAGGCATTCCTATGATTAATGAGCAGATCGCGATCCTTTTGTTTTCGTTTCGCGCTGGTAGGCGTTTTTGTTAGTGTTTATAGCCCGTCGGCAAACGGGGAGCCACCTACCTTGTTGCATTTTTATCGGCCCTCTGTAATTTTTTCTTCGCGAGGAGCTTTTCGATTTGAAAGGTGATGTCCGTGATTATCTGGTCCTTGATGCGGTCGGGGTCGGAGAGAAAATGGCGGCCCGAGGCCTGCGGTGGCGCCCCGCTGTTACCAATTAAAAGGAACCGCTGCCGAACTGGACTCTCACCGAATCGGAGATTTCCCGATTGGGGGCGGTTCTTTGACGCCTCGTAAATAAAATAAAAACGAGATACGGAAAAAGTGCATCACATCAACGCGCACGTCGATCGGCAGGTGTTTGTTCTTTTTTTCTCGAGTCTCCTCCGAGGGGATACACGATGGTGAAACGGTAGCAAGTGCGCGGACCCCATGATTAAGGAGGCGAGGAAGAGGATAGAACGTCTCCATTCCGTTATTTTACACCTGCAAATCAATACAAAATTGACGACAAGCCAACTTTTGGGGAATTAAGGACGCATTTCATTCTTTTCGCCAGAGGTTCATCGATTTAACGGCGCCGGGATTAAAGTTCTTTACCCTTGAATTTTAAACGTGTTTGGTCACGTCGAGCAAAGAATTGTGTTGTGAGTGAAGCACGGGAGAGAATATTAAGTGACAGAGTTGAACTCTGTTTAAGGGTGTTTAGTTAGTACTACAGATCGGATTAATAAACTTTTATTTTCTAATAACTCTCAGTTGGCCAAATTATTTGATTTCTGAAAAAACACTTCCGATTTTCTAGGTGATTTTTAGCAGGTATAATTTTATTATCTCTGGTATTAACGATCATCATGTTTAATCTTTAATGAACCAGAGATTGAGAGTAAAATGATTTAAAGCATAAATATTTAGTGAGTGTAGATATTCACTAGAGGAAGTGATCTTTGGCTTAAACCAAAATTCAGAATAAGTATTTAAGTATCAAAAATGTAAAAATGAAGCACTTGTATTGTGTATCTACAACAGTCATACAATAAATTCACAACTAAAATAACCCGAATCAAACTAAATAATTTTTATAGTTGATAACTTCAGATTGTTTTTAATACCGCACCATGGAAGACGGATTGATAAAATAACAGAGGTACCTTCAATTGCAATGCCAACGTTATGAAAAAAACAGACAACCGTCTTCAGTGGTGATGGATCTAAAGTATATTCTAAAAATTATTTATTTTATAATATTTTTATAGCTATTGGACATAGGTACCTAAGACAAGTACTAAATTTTTCATGTTTTGATGCTTAAGAGCTTATCCTGGAAGTTATATGCCCAATGTTATATGTTAAATATATTTTGAATTCATCAGGCAGCATGAAACCTACGGGTTGCTTTAATATTGGACAGTAGAAGGTTAAAATTGACAGTAACATCCTAAAATTTTTGTACTCAACTAATGATCTTGACAAAAAGTAAAATAATCAGACAAATAAATATAATAAATCATTGTTCGAACATTGTTTCTCTGCACTTCAACATCATAAAACTGCAGGCAGAGAAGTCATGACCACAAAATAAGTCGTCAAATTTTGTTAAGTTTGATCAAAGTATTATTTTCTGCATCCAAAGCGTTAAATGCTGTTCGTAAATCAGCATAAGCTTGCCGAACTCTATGCTCCATTTTTTATTACAAGGGCACCGACTGAACGGGCTACTTAATTTATCTCCTTACATTCACAAGATGGGATAAAACTAATACAACCTGGTTCAACTGTATGTTGGTATAACTAGGTTAAAATAATCAGAAAGCTACATTATTAGTTTTAAGTCAGAAGAAGATGAAGGAAATTCATAAAAATGAAAATGATGAGGATTCGAAGCTTAAATTCTCTTGGGACCGGCACCTCCTTAGCGAACAATAATCAAGTTTTTTTTTCCGGCAATGAATTAAAGGTGACCATTTTCTTTACAACTCTCGTTTTTATTAGTTTTCCCTCTTTCGTAAAATTTCTAGCATTAATAGACCTCATTCAAACTTAATTTCATGCAAAATTAGAATTTCATACAGGCTTTAGCTTACATACTTCCTATGTGTTAATCCTTAACGTTTCTTTCTGGAACATATTCAAGGCTTCAAACAGAACAATCGCAACCAAGAACAAGCTCCTAATATTTTGCTGTATGGACATATTATATAATTAACGCTGATCCCAAATATTTCTCTGTAATATCAACCGGAAAGGCAAAAAATAACTACATTCTTCTCTAGATAGCGCGCATACATTTCATCTGAGCAGTCATATATTCTATATTCAACTGATTAACAGCGGTAATACAAATCGCGCTACTCCAGACAACAAGCTCCAGAGTTTATGCAAGAGAAAGCTAAGTTAGAATCGATTACTTTCCTGGATTGCATTTCTGCCACAATAGTTATTTTTCTTTACTCATGTCAGTTCACTGCTCCAAAATCGATTACTTTGATCTCTCAGGTTATCTGGAGATCGTGTTACTTGTCAAAATTCGATGTTTCGAAAGAGGGGTGAGATATAAATGGTCTCGATGCAGACACGAATAATAATAACTGCCGAGTGCAGGACGAGCGGGTGCAACGATTTTTTGCTTGACACCCGAGTGCATCTGCTGTCAAACGAGGGAAGGTGCAACTACCTCCAGAGAGAAAGAGAGAGAGAGAGAGGTGGGGAGGATTTTTGAGGGCAACGTTTGAGAGAAAATCGATCGATCATAGCATGTCGTTCATTAAGAGCTCTTGTTTTCCCCTCTGCATCTCTCACCCGTTCAGATTTTTCCAAACAAAAAGAAGTTCGAAATTTCGCCTCGCTTTAAGTCGAACGTTTAAAGCAAGAGTTGCCAGTCTATACTTTCAACTGTGGAGCAGCCGTCATTGCTATATTCTGGTTGTAGGATGAAATAAAATTTTCTTAACGTTTTGCAGGTGTAGGTGCGATGCAAATCCCATGAATATAAGCCAATCGGATTCATTTTTGAAGTATAATCCAGTGGCGTTATAAAAATCCTCTTAACCTCAACCTCTGTTCGTAAAGATTAGAAATATACGTATGCAGTACTCCACGAGAGAATTATGAAGTTCGTTGTATGGCTGGAAATAAATTCCGGATTAAGCACTCGAGTATCAAAAATTAAAAAATTGAGTACTTTTCTCTAATTCTATTGATATACCTAAGACGAGCACTTATTTTTCAATTTTTATACGTAAATGCTTATTCTGGAAGTCATGCAATACTGATAAATATTGATACCATTAAGAGATTTAAAATGTCTTATATTCTGATGCCGGATCTTAAACCGATATGCGCGTTATATCGTAATTGCAAATAAAAAAATAATCGGTAGCTAATTCATGAGCCAAGTTTGAGTTAAGGTATCTTGTTCTGGGTTTTGATTAGTCACTGTAACCCAGCAAATATATAATTTATTAAAAATGTATATATTTTACGGCAAATGCCGGCTTTGTTATCAAGAAGAAGTAATAGAAATAAGAATTTTGAAATGAATATCAATAATACAGCATCCATCAATAAACGCTACTGAGAATGGAAATTAAATGTTTGATAGACGCTGGACTTTTCTTAAGCTGGCTATTAGCTCTCCTTAAGAGGAAAAATTAAGTTCTCATCTAATAAGTTAAAATAAATCACTCGTTTTGCGGCAAGGAAATTGCATATGATTGGTTGTGATTCACATCACAGTATCCGCCAGTCGAAATGTTGACATGATTGAGCATCAGACCCCAGTCTGATGCCCAATCATGTCTATCTTTCTCGTATCCTTTTTATTCTGTTTTATCACAATGCGAAATTTGAACTACGTGCATAGTTCCGTTACCTCTCTGGCTAAGAAAAGTTGGATAAATTTATATAAATAGCATCTACAGCATACAATTCCTCGCTATTAACTTTTAGATTTCCTTTCTGCAGCAGGTGGCGACACCCTCAGTAGTGAAGAGGATACTAAGATGCAAGAGGGAAAACCCAGGAATGTTCGCGTGGGAAATAAGGGAAGCGCTGCTCTCTCAAAGAGTCGTGGCGGACCCCGCAGCACTGCCCTCCGTCTCGTCCGTTAATCGCATATTACGTCACGGGGTGTTCGGGCCGATTCCCAACGTCTCCGAAGGTTCCGGTACATCGGGACCGGCGGGAGCAGCCCTCGGTACGGGGGACGGGAGCGGGATGGTTCCGGAGTCGGGCGCATCGGGGATGAGTTACGGAGCATCTCTACCCGGGAGGGGCCTGCCAGGAGACCACGGAGGAGGCGGAGGAAGGTAAAGTTAATTATAATAGGTATGTAATTGCGGTATCGAAAGAATGCGTGGCAATAAAAATTTTCTATCATTTGTTCTTTTTAATGCTAAACATTCAACGGCTAGAACTTTTGCTAATAATAATTAAGGTTTATTAGATTTCCCCGACCATAAAGAATCACTCGGAACGTTTACAGAGTATTTGCTGAAAATTAATAACTGTTAAAATACGAAACTGATAGTTTTAAGCGTAACTTTGTGGAACGATTCCATTATTATAAATCAGGGAAACGTTGTTCTTCCGTTTCTCAGATTTATAATTGTTAAAATATCATCTATAACGAGAATTTCTGATGCATTTCAGACAATGCGTAAGAGAAATCCTTGTCTTCATACGAAATGCTAATCATTCATTGCTGTCTCCCTGTGGATCATTTATTGGTCTTTTAAGAATATATTTACGTTGATTAATTACTCTTAGCTCGTTTTAAGATAAAGTTTTTTTACTCGAGGGAAAGCCTTCAGAATAGAGTGCACAATTCGAAAAACTACTCCTAAGAACCATTAAAATGAGAAATTATAATGTCTTAATGAAGTAGCTAGCTCAGATAGCTGCCGCAAATAAATGATTTAGGTGACTCTTACAATAATATAGTAAACTATATACATATTTACAGTCAGGGATGGCCTACAACGGGACGGTTCTTCAAACCTGAGATCGCCAACCGATTGCCTTCTGGCGTTTAGGTGTCCGCGGAAGGATTTTCAGATGCTCCTGTGAAAAATATCATATAATAAAAATTTATATGTATTTCTATGGTAACTTCTAGAGGTTTGGAGGACCAATTCCAGAATTTTCTAAATACATATATATGAGTTATTATACTCTAGTTATATTTCTGGAAGTGACGACAATCGGGTGGAATCAATAAATGTTACATTATTTATGAAAACATGCAAAACTCTCAGTTTTCTTTGTCACTCGCTACACTTTAATTATTACCAAAAGTAGCCCGCCAGCATCGAAAAGTTGGCGATCTCCTTTTTAGAGTAGGTACATAAAAGTTTTATTCAACCGCATCATCCCTAAAGCTGTGTGTGTGTGTATTTTTTGCTAATCAACCTCTTGGATTATTATAGTCCTTAAAGCTGTTATGCATACCAAATATATAAGAATTTTGTATCTAATGACATATATTTACGGAATACGATTTTTTCCATTTTCTTCAGTGATCCCACATCGACGGATTACACCCACGGGCATTACGACAGCGGCACCCTTCTACCGGACGCCGCGACGCCCGAGAGCGGCACCAGACTACCTTACCACGGGGATCACGACCTCAAGAAGCACCAAGAAGCCCACTACAGCCACGGGGGAGACGCGGGAAACCCGTCCCCACTCGCCTACCCTACAGCCCACCTTCCTCAGCACCTCCCCCCGCACCAATCTCCCCCTCCGCCTCCAGCCCCTCGCCTCCTCTACCCCCACCCCTTCCACTTCCCCCATCTCCAGTCCTCCCCGTACGCCGGAGTGCGGTTCCCGCTGAACTCTCTCCTCACCGCGTCGCCGCACCCACCTCCCCCGTCTTGGGTGCCGCACCAAGACATACGCTCGGCCGCCATGTACCTCCTGAGCCAAGGGAGAAGTGGGAGGAGGGAAGATGAGGAGGTGGTGGCAGCGAGAGGAGGGGAGGGGGGGAGGAGCAGCGGGGAGGATGAGGAGGAGGAAGAGGAGGAGGAGGGACGAGAGGAAGGGAGGAGGGGGAAGGGAGGGAGGAAGGAAGCAAGGGAGGAGGAGGAGGAAGAGGAGGAGGTGGAGGTGGTGGACGAGGGAGACAGAGAGGGAGGGAGGGAGAGGGGCGGAGAGGAGGAGGGTGGAGAGAGGCAAGAGGGGGACAACTCCAAGAAGAGGAACCCTTATTCCATCGAGGAACTGCTTAAGACGGACCATCGGAGGAGGAGGAGACCCGAGTTGTCTTATGCCGTGCAGGGCCTGGGTGCCGTGCAAGGGTGCGGCTGTTCCTACACGGCAACGCTCTCTTCGACTCCTTCCTCAGCTTTCTGCGTCCCCAGTTTCGCTCCCACCCAGCCGTCGGCGGCGCCACCTGCTTCGTCCTCGGCCATCGCTCAGTGAACCCGCGGAAAAGACTCGAATTTGTCCAAAAGTAAAAGACTAAAGAACTGGTATTCCCTGACGAGGACACGAGAAGAAACATGTTATCGGGAGCTCTTCATGAAATATTTTCATTTTTAAGAATGCTACGATGGGAATAAAATACGTTTGCGCCCTGAGATTTAATAATATCGTTACTTATACCGTAAAGGAAGAAACATTTTCTCCAAAAAGACTTGCTCGATCTATTCCAAATTTAGTATAATTTGATATGTTGCACGGAATGGATGAAAATGTAGGACTGCTGGTAATGTAGAATAAATAGGTGAAAAAATATTTCAATGCCAAAAAATTATGTCATGTGTAAATATACTCGCAAGTAGGATGTGCTGCTATTTTTCAGTGTGTCGTTGAGGAAGACAATCGTCTTCGAGGCATTAGTGCTGTGGTATTAATAGGACAATAATAAATTGCATGTTGAAAGTTTGTTAAATAGATTAGGTGTACAAACGGGGCAATCTAAACGCCCAATACCATCTTATCCATGTGATGTTTGTGATCATTAATATTAAAGTGAAGATGTAGCGAAAGTAGTTCCATATAATTTTATAATTCCAATGCAATACGACCGAAGAAGCCTGAAACTAAGAAGAATTGTACAATGTTATATCTTGGTCTCGTTGGTAGTTTGTATATTGGTAATTTTAATATTTTTCAGTCGCGATGCTGTGCAAAACTTGCGCCTACAAGTGTATTGGTAGAGATGCTGGTCTATTAATTTGAATCAGCTGTTTTTTAAATAAATAAAAGAAATCACAAGTAACGACTGCTGTAAGCAATAATAACTTTTACGTGTTAACAGTAAGTATTTAAGAAAGCCTCTTCTTTTCTAGAGATTTGGTCAAATTGATAATTCACAAATAATAAATGCACATATGATAAAACTACGAGAATATGGAAATAACAAAACAAAGGCATGTCGTTTTCTTAAGCAATAGGCAGCAATGAGATAACCTTGCAAACGCATTGATTGCCAACTAGTTTGTTGAGAACAAGTCATAAGAGTTAAAATGGAAACATAAAATTATTATTAACTGCATTAAAATCATGATTCGAGCTTTTTATCTAAACTTAAATATCTATTATGTAATTTTCCAGAGATCTTTGATGATAGATAAGATTCTCTTAAACTCCTGGAAAATCCTTCAGATGCCTTGAGCATTTAGAGTTCGTCAAAGAAATTTGTGAAATTTGTTTTACCTGTTTACCTGCAATTTGTTTCTACTTCTACTTCTACAACTCGGAAAATTTCATCATGCCGTCATGGTAAACTAAAATTAGCTTTTAATCATAAATCATTTCCTTGGCATGTATAAATTTAATTTCAATCGCTCTCAATGGTGGACAAAATGCGAATTATGATTTCTCAAATTATCATTGAGAGTTATTTTGTTTACCAACCACAACTTATACCAAATTCAAAAGTACTGTAAACTGCCTTAGAGATAAAATCCGAAGTTAGAAAAAGAGGGACATTGTAACGGCCCGAATAGGAGAAACAGGAATATTGAGGACAAACGATTCGCGCGTTTCATGATCAAACATTTTCCAGACCATACCGTTCCATCTTACGTTCCACCGCGTCCTAAACGACGGAACGTAAAAAAGACATTCCGGAGAGATTCGAAGCATTTCTGTTTTTTTTTTAGATTTAAGCTACCATTCTCCTCGGAATCACTTTTCACACATTCTTTATGAGAGTTTTTAATGCTCATCCCCTTTCCCCTTCCGTTCCCTTGGCCATTCAAAAGGCCCTTCTACACTTGGCGTGTCCGTTAAAGCGGACACAAAAGAGTAACCCTCTAATGACATCAGTGGCGTGAAATGGCCGCCAGAGATCATTTCTTTGTATTTTTTAAGAAGGAAATCCTCGGGAGCGAAAAAATTCTTTTTTTGTCGTTGTTCGGGAGGGAGTCGGGTGTTTTATGGCCGCGATAGCTTTAATGAATCGCCCCCGGAGAACTTTCTTTTCGAGATCGAAATAGTAGAAGCCGCACGAACGATTAGCGCGTCGTGTTGAAAATAAAAGAGGAGTTTTGATTTCGTATCGCGCAAGATGAAATCGGGACGTGATAAGATACTTCTTTTAGAGTGAGAGAGAGGGAGAGGGAGGGAGAGAGAGAGAGAGAGAGAGAGAGAGAGAGAGAGAGAGAGAGAGAGAGAGAGAGAGAGAGAGAGAGAGAGAGAGAGAGAGAGAGAGAGAGATTGAAATACGTAAAGGTTCCGGGGCGATTCACAGATCACTCCTAGATAAGAGATTAACATCCTTATTTATCCTCTCTAATAAAATAATGAAATGATTTCGACCCCTTCGAAATCTTGGGCGTTTTATAAAAGAAACAAGAACTGTTTGTTAAGTAACCCATGACCATATGCGGAGTTAAGTACCTACGTAAGATGAAAAATTATCTCCTGATCTCGGGTTTGAAATCTTTTGAAATAGGAACACAACTTTATGATTCTCGTGACGGAAACTTAGTAATTACTTTATGGGTGCCATGTCGGCCATTGAATTTTAAGGGATTTTTTTATTGTTCTTCTGAGTTTGTAAGCGTATCAAGGACGTATTTCTCGCCTTATCACTTACTTCCGATCTTTGTACGCTAAATCTATAACAGAATGAATATAACAATAGGAGATTACACAAGAATACGAACTCCAGCCTTCTCTTCTCTTGGTATGCAGTTAAAAAAATAGACTAAGAATTCCAGCAACTACAGTCGAAGAATGCTAGACAACATAACCAATTTATGAAATGACAACACTTTGTAATTTTCAGCTTCCTTATAGCGGAAAATCACAAAATGTGTCATTTAACATTATGGAATTATTCCACAAAGTTACGACAGGAACAGATGAGATAACCAGTTTGATCAGTGATAAAACATCACCCTGGAGAAAATCTAGCGATGGAAGTTTGGGCGCATAGAAATTATGCGGGCGTGAAAGGACACGAGGAGCGATGCGTCTTTTTCTGAAATAAGAAACCACGAAACAAACTGTACAGAAATAAACACGCATTCATTGTGGTCCCAGATGAATTATAAGATGACTGGAAATAATGATTTACTTGTCGAATAAATTATGTTTGTAATTACAGCAAATTACTGCAAATGAAGCTTTTATAGAATGTAATAGAGATAAGAGGGGCATTAGGTTCAAATAAGCGAACGGCAATAGTGAAGTAAAAGCATTTCCGCAAGTTTTCTTTTTAATTTTCTTCATATTCTTTTCAGTTTGACTGATCGATTTGTGTTTTGTTATACTGTTTAGAAAGTGTTTGTAATGAGTGTTTAAATTATCGAAGAAACTTCGTTCGGCGTTGATGGAAGATAAAGAACCGAGAAGTTTATTAGGCTGAAGAAATTAGTTTCAATAACATTGCACAGAAGCGCTAAGCTTTTCTTTAAACGTCACGTTTCATGTCCTCGCCATGGACTAAGTTAATCTGTACTTTCAATGTCTATAGTTGAAGGTAGAAAATAAAGGATTTTGTTGAACTTGGGATATTATGTCATTGGACTTCTTATCTTTCGGATTTTTTTAACGATGAAAAATCTTGTCAATCCCCTTGGAAGCAAATCATGTGATATATCGCCATTGCAACGATCTAACATTTCCGCCGCTGTCACCAATAAATAAATTGAAAAGGATTTCAGTTTTTTAAACTAGGATTTTATTAATTGAACCTTGGTCGTAAGGAATGCCTTATCACAGGTTTAAGGAGATTCTAGGAATTTACTGATGTTTCGAATGTTCATCATGTCGTTCGTTCACGGTTCTCGTAAGATAATTCTCACATTATATCGTGGGGAAACCTTGAACAAACATTACTCTACATTGCAATTCATTCACCTCTATTATGTAAAATTGTGGATCGGATGAAAAAACTGAAGAACTAACACAAATACACGAGCGCCTGCCTAACGTGCTTAGGAATGTGTCTCATCTAAAAGCTTGTGTGAACATCATAAATTAAATAGCTCTTTTCGTTCAAGCCAATTTCACAAATAAATACTCAGCCGCTTATGTTTTTGCTATTGTTTGCTCAACAACACTTGTGGAAGCAATTATGTATTGTTAAGGAGACATTTTGCCAAAATTTCCCGCTCTTATCTTCACCACAAAATGCGTTCGGTGCGATTCCATTGTTTCCAAACTAAACTTTTTGAGATTCATCGGAATGAGATCAAAAATATTTTAAAACCATTATTTTCATCTATGGCAGGAAATTAAGCCACCGAGAGAAAATACAGCGTTTAACTGTTAACAATGCATAAAATCATGATTACTCACTACTTTGGCGAATTCTAATTTTCAAATTTTTCTCTAGCGAAATCAAAAAACAGTACACCTAAAAAATATGCATTAATTGAAAAAAAGTCTTCGCAAACGCAATCCACTAAAATTGGGGAACGATAACGCTCGTAATTTTTTTTGCGAATTAAAACTTCGCTTTCCGCTCGTTTGTGCAGAAATTCAAGGTTTTATAGACTAAGCGCAACACACCTGCCGAAGATGGCAACGTATAAAGTCCCGCCGTATCGCCCACGAAACAATCTACTTTATAATCCCCGATGTTTAATGCAAACTGGCTCCGTTCTTTTTGCCCCCGACCGCTATTAATAACATTCTCCCTCTCCATGTCCTTTAGCCTATAAGAGCTCTCAAGGAGTTGCATCCCTCTCCCTCCCATCCTTCCTCTCTCCCTCCCTCTCCCTTGACAGCACTCCCCTATCGGGAATTATAAATTTCTCATACGACCGAAGAGACTTGAACGTGCGTCATTACTCGTTCGTTTCGTCGTCCCTTCTGGTTTTCGGGTGAGCTTATATCTAGCGGAGGATCCGATTGGAGGAAAGAAATGGAAGAGAAAGAATTTTTTTGCAGTGAAGTAGGTGGCGAGAGGATATTTGAGCATTCCGGTGGGAATTGTCAATTCCGGATCGAATCCTCGAATGGTTGAAAAAAGGAATTTATAAAAGGGGTTTCCCCTTTTTCCGATAAGGAGATAAGGCATCGAATTTAACGATTCGAACGAAAATGGCAGCGGTTTTTCTTCCGACGATGCGTCGGTTTTTCTTCGCCCCCACGCTTTGGTTTCGCGTTAATTTTTTTTGTTTTCGTATTTGGTTCTTTTTCTCCCTCTCGTCGCAATTGGGGGAGGGCGTAATTTTGCTCCTTTTTCATGTTTGTTTCCTGTTATTTATGTCGAGGTGTCACACGGCTAAAGACGGTAGATAACGGTTCCCGTACGAACAAAACCAAACAAATTGAATACAATTTTTGTGCGGAAAAATGTTCTATTTGAGCTTCTTAAAGACCTCTTAAAAATGCAGTGATAATCTGGATGAAACAAAACAATAACACGCTTAAGCGAAATACTGAGCACATATTGTTGCGTTTATCCAATATAGGAAAAGATAACTATATCAATATATAATTCTTGCGTAAATCATACGCGCTTTTAATTTCCTTAGTTACCAATCTTATTGTTAGCTGAAATTCCCCGATCGTTGATTCTAACAAGAAGATAAATAACACGACAGTTTTCTTATACGAAAACAAGTAAGTAAGTATTTCGTCCACAAAAATGAGCAGTAAATGGCTAGATAAATGAAAAACCAGCATGCGGAAAATACCGTTTAAATATAATTTAGAATCTTTTAGCTTCATAATTATAAGTTAAGCAATTGCAGGATAAAAGTTATTTGAAACAAATGGGATAAGGAAATTGTATCAAAAAACCGAAGATTAAATTTTATAAACGTCATTGGCGACTAATGAGAGACGTAATTTCTCAATTTCTCGGTGTGATTAAAAAAATGTATTACCGAGATTAACTAAAGGCTCATGTAAAAATAATATTTAGATGGCGCCTCTGAGTGTGGAGCGATTGTGTAAACTATACGCACATTTCAAGTACAAATCATCCAATCTCAATGGTTATTCATTGATCGTTTATTTATTAATAGGAAAGCGACTACTGTAAATTTTAAATCTGCCACTGACACAGGACTCCATCATTTTTCCACGCAGTACGTTTCATCTGAAATTAGTATAATAACAAGCTATAATCAGAGCAACGATTAGGTGGGTCCCGGTACAAGATAATAGAAATAAAAAATTAATGAAGAATGAATGCAAAAATAATAAAACGCACAATTTCATTATTATTATATCATAAGAAAACTGAAGTTATTATTTCGTATGTGTATATAAATATAAATAAGACTTGATAACTAGAGCGTTTCTCCGTAGCGCAATGGCGCAATCAAGGGTGAGCGATAGGGCGCTCGCCCTCCATCCCCCTTTGATGTCCACAATGCCCTCCACTAGATGCATTCTTAAAACAATTCCCCACAAATTCCATTGATTCTTCTCTACACATTAGGTCCATAGGGTAAAGGAATGAAAACTTCTGACAGTATTAGGGATTTCCAGAATAGTAAAGGGTCAGAAGCAGTGGCAGATTCAAGAGGAGGAAGGACGATTTGAGGCCAATGGTCCCCTTTTCTGGGAAGCTTCTTGATCCGTCCCTGCCACCGCGTAGGTTGCGAAGGCTAAACTATGCAGCCGGCCTTAATCAATTGACGGTTATACTCCTTCCCTCACATTCTTAAATTTCAACAAAAGATTTTGTGTAACCTGGCGTTTAACGATGAAGATGGAGGCGATTCCGCCTCGCGTGCGTGTGTTAAGTTGTAAGAGATGTTGCCCCCCATCACTCGCCACCTACACGAGCATATGCCAATGCCAAGTAGGCCGTCCTCAAACGCGAGACCGATAAGAACAAAAAAAAAGAAAGAAAAACGAGCCTTGAGCCTCCCTCCTTCTTCAACCCTTATTTCAAACCCGCCATTCCTCCGCAGCGAGACAACCCGACTTCCTCAACGGCAAACATTTCCCACCGTTCGCCCCCGTCATATCTCCTGCTGCCCGACTTCCACCCCCTCCCCACCTCCTTCCGTCCCGTTTCTCCTCTTCCCCCCTCCACCACTCCGCTCCGTGCAAGGATCGATTAATGCGCCTGTGCCGATCAGATACAAACGCGTCTCTTTTGCCTGTGGCGGTGAGCCGGAGAGGGAGAGGGTGGAAGGAGGAAGAGTGTGGGAGAGATGGTTTAGGAGGGGGTGGGAGTTTAGTTCGAGAGGATGGGTAATAAGTAGGGGGAGCGATTGGGGGGGGGGGGTGAGAGGCGTATCGAGGGGGGCCATCTCCGAGTCGGAGAGGGGAGGCCATTGTCTTGTCCCGACGACCCCGCCCCCCTTCTTCACCCCATGCTCCCTCTCTCCACCCCTTTCCTTCTCTCTCCAACGCCGACATGTCCGGGGCGTAATGCGCAGGCGCTCGAGCGTCCGATCCGGGAGACGCCGTGGTCGAGTCGAACGTATTTATTTATTTTTTTCCCAAAGGAATGGGCGGAACACGCGAAGAACAAAAGAGTGTCTCCTTTTCCTCCCTCGCTCTCCCCTTACCTACTCCCTAGGAGGAAGAAGGGTCAAGGGCTGCGCGCAGAATTCGATTGGGGACAAATTCGCGTTAAAGGAGTACCTCCCGCAAAAACATGCCGACCTGCTGTTCAAACCGTTGGATACCGAGTCTCTTTGCTGCGTAGGAATGCATTCGAAAGTTATATCAATATCAAATAAGCATTTCATTAAAACGTTCAATGTTTTTAGCAAACGCATATGCAAGAATTTGCACATAGGCAACTTTTTATTCAGCCATATTATTTTGCTGCAGACAGTAACAGCTTCGTTTTCGCATTCTTCCTTTTTGGTTTAATCGCAGTTTTACGTATTCCTTGTATATATAAACACGGGAGCGAATTAAGGTAAAATATGATTCGGCGTTTAAAGAAAATTTTATTTTATTATGAGAATCACCGCTAGTATTAACTAAATCATAACCGCAATGAACGTACGTTCGTAAAATCTCCATTTAGAGATTTTATTGAAATTTTTTAAAAATTTCGCCAAGTCTTTAATTGTTAACCAAAAATTACTAAACATAGTTACGGCCAATCAAAACATGGTCCCGAAAGGAGTTAACGTAAGTAAAATTCGATGTAATCCTTCTGATTTAATCTGTTAACTATTAACATCAAATGACTAACTATGATACGTCGAATATCGACATCAACCTAAACAAAACACAGTTTAAAAAGGCGCCACTATTTTCCGATTCTAGTCAGAATTTCATTCAATGCAGAAGGACACATAATTTGAAATATCTTTTCAATTTCAACAAATTACCGAATAAAGGGAGTAAGGAAAAATAAATAAATGTCAGCCGTCGCTCTAATTTCATTCTACTCCTTTACAAATTTCGCTCTCTTAATATGATTCAACCCAAACATAATACCTTTTGAACATAATAAATAAGACTTCGTGAAATTCCATAAACGTGTGTAACTATCCAAAGTTACTAAAATATTTTCGTCCTGTTAATTTTTTTTAAATAACTGTACATTACCTGAGCGAAATCAATACACAATTCGCACATAGAAAACCGCTACGAAAACGAACAAGTCACCGTTCTCGGTTAAATTCTTAGCGTACATGTTCTTAAGCGTAAAAACATGGCAAGCATGGAGAAAACCTACGCAGGAAAAATAAATTAAACCCGGAACGAACACGAATATAACTCGATCGCATCGCCCAGCAGGTAGAACAGAAGGCTATGAAAGCTCTTAGGGAGAAAAAAGCACCCCGTTTTGGAAGGGGTAACCTCCATCGCCCGCTCGCAAGAAATCTCAACTGACACGTCGGGCCACCCTGCTGCAAGCCGACCCGAAAAATCCTCTCTCCTCCTCCTCCTCCACCCGTCCTAATCGCAATGTATTCGGATGTAAAGGAGAGAGCGAGAGAGTGGAGGGGTGTCTACACACCTGCCCTCCCACGAAGAAGGAGAGAGATACACTCGAACAAGATGTACAGCGGCTTCCGAATCGTAGATTTTTTCGCAAGAGAACTATTCTCCGTTTGGTGGGTTGTGGTGGAGGAAGGGGAAGGGGGTGAGGGTTAAGCCGACATATGGATGAGTGCGATAAGGAGGAAAAGGAGAAAGTTTAGGAGTGAAGAAAGGAGGGGAATGCGAGGGAAGGGAATGAAGGGGTTTGGAAAGGGAGAGGTAAAGGAAAAGGTATGGGGAGAGAGAATGAAATGGAAAAGGGGATATAAATAGTGAAAACTGGGGGTTGTGAGAAAGAAATAGAAAGAAAGGAAGGGAAAGGGAGGAAGAGAGAGTGAATAAGGGAGAGGTATAAAGAGAGAGAAGAGATATGGAGAAGAGAGGAATGGAGAGGGAAGGAGAGTGAGAAATAAAGGAGGAAAAAAGAGAGATGGAGAAAGAGAGGAAGAATCGCTGTACAGATACAGGAAGAAGAGAGAGGGAAAGAGAAAGATGAAGGAAGAGGGTTAGGAAAAGAGAGAGAGAATGGTAAAAAGAGAAAAGGAAAAAGAGGGAGTAAGATAGATGAAAAAATCGAGAGGGAAAATTAGTGGAAGGAAGAGTGCGAGAGACAGAGAGAGGGATGAAGACACGCGAAGGAAGAAAGGAGAAAGAGAGGAAGAAAGAAAATGGAAGGAGAGGGAATGTAAAAGGAAGAGAAAGTAGGAGCAAAATTGAGGAGAGGGGAAGGCGAGAATCATACTAACAAGAGAAAAAACTGAAAGGGAAGAGGAAATGGGACAAAAAAGGGGAGACAGGAAAAGGTTGGTTATATAAATACAGAGTACGACCTGAAAGAAAATCAAGATAAGGATATTTGTATAAAAAAGGGGCGAATAAAAGAAAATAACAGGGAATATGATGAGAAAACTCCAAAAACTAGTATGAGAATAAGCGAAAATAGTGAGAGGGAAACTGAGGAAAGAGTGGGTGAATAGGTAACGGAAAAGGAATGAGAGGCGAGGCGCAGAGTTGAGAGGAAGAAGAGGAGAGAGAGAGAGAGAGGTGGGGGGAGGAGCGAGAAGGTGCTTAGCAACATGAGCGATAAACAATCGACGGAGCCACTTTATAGCCAGGACCCGAAAAATCTACACGGGACTCCTCCCTTTCCAGAGACAGCCACGATGGACCTCCATTTCGGAAATGTTTTCGGTTTATCCCACGGCGGCGGCAAAGACAATGAATTCCTACTCTCCCTTTCACTCCGAGTCACGCCATATGCTTGAGAAATATATAACTTCGAATAACATATACGCAGTGGTTTTAACATTTTTTCCTCCTCGTTGTTCGAAGTAAAAAAGAGGCCCAGATGGTGGATTATGACGGGTGAAGTATTCACGCTCAGCGGTGAAATGACTTATGAATAACTTGAAATCGAGTTCGTCCAGAAATTCGTTTGTATACTTCGGAAATACATTCTTCATGGCATCCTTTTCCTCCAAGTCGAACTGAAAAGTGTATTAGCGGATACAACTGCAACGAAGCTTTTAATTTCGGAGAACATAAAAAAAGAGATACTGTGACAGCGCTAGGCTGATACGAATCAATACGACTTAAATGGAAGATGCGAATAAATGAATAGTTTAAATGTGAGAAACTGAATAGTGACCAAGAAAAATTAAAAACAGCAAAAGATTTAGACGAGTGGTATAGAGTTTGGCCTTTTGATAATGCTTTGAGTAAGACTCGTTACAAGGACTCAAGAGGTTAACCTTCCCATGGTCGCATGACCGCCATTATTTTCAAAACTGCCGCTCTGGTTGAACAAATTGTGATGCAAGTTCAACTTCAATTTCCCCAATACTAATTTCTAAAACTTCCTACCACCTATTCACTGATACCTAACATCGAATGACGTCTGTGACCAATGCAATAAAGAAAAGAGAATTGGAATCTATTCCTAAAATATCGACGCTTCCTTACCTTTGATTATGCAATCCCTCCAGCAGTGGAAAAACACATCCAGTAACAGTCCGTAGGAGTCCCTGAAAATCATTATTAACGTAAGTAAGCGATCCTTCTATACGTAATGGACGATAATTCAAGAAGCGTGAAACATGAGTACATTAAATGCATAATAACGATTCATCAATTATTATAATCATTTATCAAACATAATAAACCAGAGAATTATCTAGCTCGTCTTGTAGCTGAAAATTATTCAAGAATAAGCACTCAAATATTTTTTTAAAAATTGAAAAAAGCTCTTATCTCAGGAATTTCCAGTAGCCACAACAAAGATATAAAATTAAGATTTTTCATTACGTTGTTGTGGCTATTAGGGATACCTGAGTTAAGTGCTTTTTTATATTTAAGTGCTTATTTTTGAAACAATAATGGTTTATCAAACGTTTTGGAAGAGAAGGCTAATTAAAATAAATCGAGAGCTTCTTTAATAATTTTGGAGCTGCTTCTGGGTGCATCCTTCTTTTTAAAACAAGATGGAGTGTTAGTTGATAAAAGCACCTATCCGGAAAGTGGGAGACCTGGATTCGATTCCCGATAAAATTTAGAATGCTTCTCCATCTCGAAGTTCACATTTAGTGATTTCATCGTTTTTTGTTCTAGATGAAAACTTCAACCTGTGCACAGCTGCGGCCCGCGACAACGATTGTGATGAAAATGGGACCAGTGGATCATAGAGGTTAGTAGATCCCGACAACAGATAAATAAATGATTGTGGTTCCTGCTTATAACCTATTCAAGCGAGTGATTTGCGTATGCGAAAAGATTTATTACGCGATTAAGCAAATCCTTGACTTAAGTTGGATATAATTTGGGATCCAAGAATTCCTGCGTGGTTGAGGTTGAAAATCACAATCTCTTCTTTTAGTAATACGACATTCATACGAAACCCTTGAGCAAAGAGAACTACTCCGAGGTACTGAATTAAGATCATCTATCACTTCACTAGGCGGAAAATATCTTTTATATATAATTACTCAATGTCTGTCAGTCCATCCGTCTGTCCGTCCGCCCCCCTTTTATCTCTTGAACAGTTTGTCATAGAGAAAAGCTGTAAACGCCATTTTGTTTTCTTTTATTATATAATTACTCAATGTCTGTCCGTCCCCCGTTATCTCTTGAACAGTTTGCCATAGAGAAATGCTGCAAACGCCATTTTGTTTCGGCCAACTAGGAGACACCAGGAAAACTATTTTCGTTTACGGAAATGTCCCAAGTTTTACTCCAGGAGGCAATTATATTTTCTCATATGTTTACACGAGTTTCGATTTTTAAGGTGCAAGGTTTATTGCCTTCATTCATTAAAATACGTAAACATGGACCAATTTTCTCCGTTTTTGCTTTATTCGACGGCTGAAACTATAAATTATCTTATTATTGCAATGTTTAGATGTTACAAGGAAGAATTTATAAGAAACGCGTTTATTTTTGAAATTTTATGACTTTTTCCTACTCTTTCCGGGTTTTCTAAAGGCGACCCGCACTGTTGCCTCCGATTGAATTAGTGTCTATTAAGCCTTCAAATAGACGAAAGAATTGCGTTATTTGCTTCGCGCTTTTTATGAAGCATCGAAATTATAATTCTAGCAACGTCAAACTTAATAGATTGCAAAGTTAATAATTGTAGATTATTATTATTCAGTGAACTGCGTGTGAACTGTGGGTATTTTTAACGATTTTTAATCAAAAGAAAAAAATCTTCTTTCTTTATTTCAATACTGGAATGTTACTTTTATCGTAAGGGAGAATCAGTTAAAATTGCACGTATAAATTATGAAAACAAACATGAAATTCTAAATGTCAGTGGTCTAATTTTATAAGGAGAAATGAGCTATTATTACTTTTAAACATGCAGATTTCTGACTGACTTTGCACAGGTTTTTGCGGGTACCACTAGGCTCAATATAATATCTCAAAAAAATTCAATAAAACTATAATGAAACAATTCAACGGGAAATTGTCGAGCTCGTCTTATGGCTGAAAAAATCAAGAACAAGCAATTTAGAAATACTTGTCTCCGGTATCTCCAACAGCAACAACAAGTTTATAAAAAAACCAGATGCGCATTTGGGCTATTTCTTTTAGAATATATTTTCCGTGAATTACCACCGAAGCCGGTTGCTTAGTAGCCGAAATACGCGTGTTTTTTTATAATATTGTTGTGGTTATTGGAGATACCCGAGACAAGTATTTTTAAGCGCTTGTTCTTTAATCTGAATCAATAAAACTAAATAATTGTTTACAGTTAACAATTTCCGACTTTTTTAATACGGTACCATGGAAACGTATTGATAAAATAACTGAGGTATCTTCAATGGGAATAAAAAGACTATGAAAAACCATATGTACATTTCGGTCACCAGGCAGCCGTCATCAGTGACATTCCCCGATAATAGATTGTAAAAGAACTTCAGTCTACTATCGATAACGGCTGACGAGCAGCCAACATGCTCATATGGTTTTCTGGAGATATCCGGGAAGATACTTACCCTGTCTTCATTATAGCCATAAGACAAATTCTATAATTCGCTTTTGAATGGAAGACAGACATTTTTACATTTAGCGATATATATTTTGTGATTTTCATTGCTAGGCTCGCACATTATTTCCATCAATTCATCGCTTCCAATTATTTGAAGGTAACGTGATGCTTAGTGATTGCCCTTTTTAAGCAACGATAGCAGTGAAAATTAAACTTGCGATCGTATTTGGACCTGTTAAACAGTTATACGAAATTAATTAATTACTACACAAGTTATGAAATTATCAATTGGCATTACCATTTTTATGGGAGACAAGAAGTCTAAACCAGTACTAATGCAGGCTGGTTTCCCCAAGTTGACGTTCCGAATTGATTACTTATATTGACAGGAAATGTTTCAGTATGTGTTAGTCATTCCAAGGAATTCTCATACCATAAATACCACTAGTAATTCATAGTTTATTAATGATAGGGAAAAATTGGAAAACAGGTTTCAAATACTAAAAGCAATGTAAAAATCTCTTTCTGACATTATATTTAGCATGTATTTTTTAAAATAAACGAATTTAATAAATGTTACTGTTAAACGCTAATATGTATGGATCAACTGTACATTGCTGAAGGGTAGTCGAGTGGAAAAGAAAATAACCCATTTATTCATTCATTCATTCAAGCCGAGTTCGGTAATATCGTCTCCATGGCAACAATCCTATAAAATGCGATTTAAAACGCAAAAACGCTATGTTTTACTATAAATTCAAGAAAATACGATCAATTATCAAAATTCTGTGATAAGAATTAGAATCTACATTTCTTTTCCCCTTAGAACAGTACAAACCTCGCTCCGATATCACAATTTTAAGATATAAAAAAAACGTAGCTGCACGCTGGATTCGAGACTTCCTATGCAAAACAAATACGAAAAAGAAAGTTTCTGGAATCGAACCCGGGACATCAATCTTTGCCAAATAAAATATAGTCCGGAGGTGGGCCCTGGCACCATGAGTCTCATAGCAAGTTTCATGAAAATCGGTCCATTGATGTAAAAGATGATAGTAGGGGACACACACGACCATTTCATAATTTTATATTTCTTTTGGAAACCAGCCTAATAATCTATCAACATGTATAATTTGCAGTCGATAGTTTAGGTCATACATAAACAACTGATGTGATTCCGGTGGTTCCGCTTAATGTGAGCACATTATGTTAATTAAAATGTTTGCGTTAAAAGGCTGATAACAATAAACGACACACTTTCTTAAACTAAACCTTGTTTTGGAATTCCGCGTTTGATTACAACAATCAGTGATAATAATAAGCGATATCTACTGAATTATAGTAAGTATAAGTTATAAACCTATATTCAACAAAAATTACATAAAATTTTCAGGGAAGGTAGTTGAATAGCCGTTTTAAATGAATATTACATTTATGAAGTATGAAGATAAACCCTTTACTTTCTTCAGCTGATAAGAGTGAAAAATGTCATCTTTACTTACGATTTATACACAGGTCAGCAAAAATACTCTTCTTAAATCGTATATTCAATCTAAATTTTCCTTAATCACAGATTAAATTATACTAGGACGTACACTCGCAATAAATCAAAGCTTATGAATACACTAACAAAATGAAACGGTACTGTTATAAATAAAGCCCGCCGTAGCTTTTTTGAGAAGTAATGTAGAAAAAATCTGATTGGCTACTTACAAATATGGCAGCCAATTAAACGAAACTTTTCATTTCTAGGATAAAGAATCTGAGAATCGATAATGTTCTGCTTGCCGCAACGTTTATAATTTGATGAATTTGAATAAATATATTACTACACTTACATCCCGTTTGCTGTAAAAACGATATTAATAGTTACAGGCACATAAAAGAGTATTAAATTACCTACCTACGGATTGGTTTACGTAGATGATATCTCGAGGAAATGACCAGGTGCGTGCGTCATATCTTGTAAACAACAGTACTTGAACATCACAGCAGGTAGAACAACTGTTTATCCAAACTGTCATGCTATCATTGAGCCGGGAGCGCATTTCTTTTTATGCAGTCAATTTAATCTCATGAAGATGAAGCAGCAGGTGCTGTCTTTCACCTGTCAAATATTATTTATTAGACGAGCGTCTCCATAGCAATCGGAAGAGTTCGTTAGTTTCAATTATACCACGTTTCATCAATGAAAACTGCTTTTGTTCCTTGTTCAAGTCAAGCTAAAATAAGTAACTTTGCCCTACACTAGTACCTCAATATATATATGAAAGAATAAATTTGACTGTATGGGTCTTCGCTTGGTGGTATCCCAACTTAAAAAACATGCCAAATATTACTTGTACAAGACAACAATTTATTTTTTTTAAACTCACTGTTGGCATCATCATCCTGATGATAATGCCACCCATCGGTCGTGAGTTTTAAAATAAATTTTGGTGTTGTGTAAGTTATATTTGTCGAAAGAGTAAATCATGAATGTGAGGGAGCTTGATAATTAGTGTTTTGAGCACACAAATTTGTTAATTTGCATATACTCTTAATGTATTTTACTTAAAGTTAATTACATAAATTAACTTTTCATAACATCCTGTATTTCAAGTAAACACTGCAGGAGTTGATGTACGTATTATCAAATATTAAATGTCTGAACAAATGTTTTCAGTAAGGAACAATGAGACTGTTGTGGAGATTGCATTGTTTAACTCAGTGATGCTCAACCTTTTTCTAAGGGCATCAGAAGCAATTTTCCCTGAGGTTGCAGACCACATTATGAAAACAAAATACATAAATTAAGAAATACCTAATTACATATACTTAATTAATTATTATTCAATGTTAACAGCAGGTGACTAATGCTTATAATTAAATTTAAAACTCAAAAGTATAGTATTTTGTCTAAATATGTCATTCTGATGGTTAAGAAATTTAATCCATGATGAACTTGAACAATGTAATTAGCACTGAACTTCATCACACTTCAATATGACCTCTGAGTCTGCATTACCAAAGCCAAACTTTTCAAATCAGGAATACTGTTTGATATAAAGTGAATCTAAGATCCCTAAAGTAACACAGATAAAATGAAATATGGGAGAAATTAGGAAGCACAAGAAAAATTCTGCCATGGCTTTACCTGGATGTAATGCTTGTTAAGGTCGGCTTCATGACTGAAGTTGGGTTATAATCTGTTAACTGGTTCTGATTTGTTGTTTAATCAAAGGGCAAGCCTGTTTGCAAATATCCATTTGAATGGACAAATTTGGCTAAACAACTGTCTCCTGGCATAAACTGTAATGAACCCTCAAGAAGGCACTAATTAAGTTGAGCAGTTTTCCTTCCTTGATTTTTGACTTTGGCTCATCATTATTCTTAAGGTTGATGAATTCAAATAGTTAACTGGAATGGGCTGTACATCACAGACTTAGCCAGTGTCATTCATACAAATTTTGGGAGTGCTAATGATATATGTCATTAAAATTTTCTTGGATATTGCGTAATTGGAGTTAAATTTTGTTGAAATTAAAGATTTACCCTTGGGAAACTATTACAATATTATATAGGTGTGACTTATTTTACCGCATATTTTCTGAGTTTTGCTTTTGCAGTAATTTATGCTTTTATGTCATTAATTGCATTTTACAAAAATCATTCTAAGGATTAATTTTTATCGCAAAAATTCTTATAAGTACCTAAAATCCAAGAATTATTTTACTTTTATATTCAACCAGTGCAAATATTATTGCTATATATCTCACCTTCCAAACCCAATTAGGGCATGTTTTCACATGGAGGAACAAGTTTCCACAATTTCATTTTTAACCCTCTCCAGTCCGAATTTAAATGCCATATCGCCAGTTTTGGGCTTTTTTATTAGCAGAAATCTCACTCCAAGGACATCAGCTCACATAAATGATAGTAACGTAATACTTTCCTATCATATTTTATTGAAATTTTCAGTAATTATTTACTTATTAATGTATTATTTATTTAAAAAATTTCCTACCTTGTAATGATTTTAGTTTTCCACCTCTACTCCCTTCCCTTGGTGATATTCCAAAAACCATCCCACTTTTCATAAAGCTATCACAATTGTGACACCTCCATGATGTTTGATTGCCTTTTCCAGAAAGGGCTCACCTTTTCTTGCAGCTGCAGTTGACAGATTTTTTTTCCTGCAATTTTGATAAGTTTGTGAGGATTCTTCGATGAAACAACCTGTGGCAAACTTCTTTTATGATCCAAGTTTTTACGGGAAGAGAAATTTGCAATCATTTGCTTATGGAGGATGAGCCTGAATTCTATTTGTGTATATCTATGCTTAGACATAACTGGAGAATTGGTTTTGCTAAATAAAATGAAACTGTTAACTATAGCAGTGTTGAAAACAAATATATCAGTAAGATTCACGTGGAGTGATTTGCCTGATTGAAGATCTCTCTCGACAAGAAATTGCGTAATATTATCCTCAGAATCACTTTCTGCTGGAACTTCATACTGTGAATCACTCAAACTATCAGAACCACTGGAATAAATTTCTTTATTCAGTTTTGCAATAGCATCCTCACTCAACTCAGCCATGGTCACAACTGAGGGCTTTGGTCGTAAAAAATTATTTTTCCAGCTCTCGTCATATTAGTGAATGAGGAGAAAGTTTGCTTACAAACGGCATGCCAATTCTATTACAGAGTAAAAGCTCATATGCCTGAGATGATGATGGCCCTTTAGCCATCTCAGCCATGGTCACGGCCAAGTGATGTCATCGAAAAAAAATTTATAGCACTCAGCATATAGGAGCATAAGGAGGTTTGCCTACAAATGGCATACCACCTCCATCACAGAAGAAAAGCTCATATGCCTGAGATGATGGTGACCTATTATCTGGCTCATATAAATCGTTTCGCTTCTTCATTTATCAGTTGAACCAACAGGCATTGTTTAGAAAATTATTTTTTTTTTAGTGTTTATAAGAGAGGGAAAAGAATACGTGAGACGAAGGAAATGTATATAGTGAGAAGAAACAGATCCAACATGAAGACATTCATAGCACACCAGAAGAGAAAAAAGAAATAATCTTTTCTATGGGTGCATATGGGCATCTTGTGCCAAAAGGTCGATTTAGGTTCAGATGATTTTGGGCACTTCATGCTGGAAAGGGTTAAAAGACACTAAAATGCAGGCCCATCACTATGCAGTCTTTTAAAGTGTGTCATCAATATAAAATATTTTTCAATGCAGAAGTTTTTAGACCCCATGAAGTTGTCCAAGTCTTAGAACATCATTTAGAATTAAATCCAGAAACATCTGAAAGAAATTTGATGATAGGTACGAGTATTTTTTCTTCAAATATTTGCTATTATTTACAGTGAAATGCTCTTGTTATTAAGTTGTTGAAGCAAAGCAGTCAAGTATGAATTAGTGAGAGTAAATAATCAAGATGATTTGTCTTACTATATCACTTTAGATAAAAAGTGTACATTTTTGTGACTTTAGGCTAATGAGAATGGAGTAAATTATGAGTATTGTGAAAAACTTAAAAACTGGCTGATTCAATACTGCCCAAACTCAAGCATACACTGGTGTACACCTTACAGGTTTAAGGTACCATATAATAATAATAATACTGACAATCTTTTTTTATCCTTTTGATTAAACAGAAATTATTAAGGGTTTTAATTATCATAGAACATAAAAGGACATTCATTAGTCATTTAGTAATCACTGTCTTAGATGATATATGAATTATAAACAACAATCTAATCAGAGCATAGGCTATATAATATTAACTGAAGAACTAAATTAGTTATTATCACTTAGTAATCATTGTAATTTCGAAGATCTAAGGAATATAAATGTATTCTGGCTACCATGTAGGTTGTCAGCTATATTATCTACTAGAAATATACAAAAATAGCTCAATAGAAAAAGCACGAGTAACCAGATAACTTAATTTATTATTTTTGTGAGAATTTAATACCTAAGAATAATATGTGTTAATTGCAGAAAAACTGTGAGTTAAAGTTGAATTTTACCGAAACTGTTACTTACTCATGAAAATATACAATATGGTTGAATAAATAACCTCTTTCAAAACATTTTCAGTTTGGAGGTAGAATATAATTCAAAATGATTAGTTTAACCCAGGAATATCAAACTGGTGGCCCTTAGAGTGAATTTTTGTCTTAACTAAATCACTCGAGATTTTCTGTGAATACTTCATTATTATGAAAAAGATTTTTTCATAGTTATTGTTTTTAATAGCAAAACAGATATCCAATCTTCTAGAAAAAGTCTATCTTTTCCAAATCTGGCTCTGATTAAACAACTTTAACTCTAATGCAGTCCTGTAACATTAATTGCTTTAATGCAGCGTGACATGCCTGGTTTAATGTCAAGTGGCCTATTTTTCGATGCTTAACTCAGTCTCAGTGGCCAATTTTTTTGTATTCCATCATATGGCACATTCTTCTGCAACTAGCTTAACCATGCCTGCATTTTTGTGGAATACACTCAAGAAGAATCATAATACAACATGACAGAATAAAAAGAAAAGCCTTGGATAAAGATGAGTGAGACAGAAATGGCATGGGTATCAAGCGACACTAATGGGTAAGCATCAGATTACAATTGGGCCTCTGCTTAGTCATCCTTACAAGTGAAACACACTATCTCTAAGACATTGTTTAATTGTGTGCCTGGGGCAATATTTATCACATTCCATAAACATCATGTAATTTCCGAGTCTGAACAATATCATGGGCCTATGACTTAATGTGCAGACTCAGTGTCCAGCGTACGTTTAAATGTGTGCATGGCCATCAGTGCCTGTATTTGGTTACTTACAATCTAGCATAGATATTGTAAACAATACAGAAATGTACAATGAATCCAATGTCTTCAAATTGCCATGATGTCACATTACATCATGGCCCCACTGCCTGAGACAAACTATCAATACGTAATATTGTCCTGGCCACTTAAAAGGTTAATCAAATCAATATATTACTTATGTTAAACATAAATTACATGTTAAACACAATCTACTCTTAAAGGACAATTAAAGAAATATAGTTTTTGCTTTGCAAAATACAAGACCGATTTAATGCAAGAATATCATGAAAGAGCTGTTGCTACAACTAATGTGTTACACAAGGATGACTTGCAGTATACTGTTGCATGATCTATGACAAACAACATCAGCTCTTTGCAGCTAAATCAAATCAAATTTTCTCCAATAAAACCCAACTTTTTGAATGTATAATTTTAATCTTAAAAACTGTATTACTTTTGGAAAACATTTTTATTAGTTTTATTACTGTATTTACCCGAATCCAAGATGACCCCAAATCTAAGATCCCTTTTAACAGACTATCAAAACAGAAAAAAGATTTTATGACGTAATTTCTCGAACACACGCATTCAGTATAGGTATACTAGTTCATTCATTAAATGAAATGGTTTGTTGTAAATTATTATCTGAAAAAAAAGAATGTTAAATGAATTTTTAAAATTAAGACTATTTATTAATTGAATTCCAGATCGTAAGTTTGCAATGAAAATTTTCAATATACAATTATTTTATCTTGTTTCACTTGTTTAAAAAAACATCAAGTAAATGCATAACCATACTTCCTACAGTTCTAACAACTCGTCTCATATCATTACATCACATGAAAAATTCGTTGCATGAAAAATTCGTCGTGCATCAAAACAATCGCACGTGATGCATCACACGTCAATTCATCTCTCAACCAATTTGTCACGAGACAAACTGGAAAGCGAGACACCATGACTGGTGAATGGCAGGGGGAGACAATCTTCCACAAAAAATTTTTCTTTATTTCGATAATACCAGAATGATTCGCAATTCTCGTTGCGAATTACACGAGACACATAGGATGGAGTATGGTTGAGGGTGACTCCCAACCCAAAAAGTGTATTCCCCTGCTGTCTAGGTATCTCACGATGAAATTGTCATGCAACGAATTTGATGCCGGACGAGTTTGCCATGTGATGAATTAACGTGCCAGAAATTGAAGCATGAGGAATTGACGTGCGATCAATTGATCACGATGTATCTACGGTATATGACTTTATACTCAAATTCAAGATGACCCCCAATTTTCGCAAGCTGAAATTAAAAAAATACCTCATCTTGGATTCAAGTAAATATGGTATTTCTTAAATATGTATTAAATAGGCAATAAATCTAAGGATAAACAAAGGAATTACAAAAAACATTATTTATTGAAAATTTTTATCTAAGAGATATATGTACAAAAGATACTTAAGCATTGTATAAAATTACTCATAAAATTGTATAAGAATATTATTTATGGAGTAATCTACAAAATATATAAACATGAATACTCCATTTTTTCCAACACCACAAAAATACTATACAAAATATATTTCAATGTAAATTGTTACCTGGCAAATTGCATGTGGCAATATTGCCAGAACATTAAAATAGTTGAATTACTTATAGTCCATACAATATATCTAACAAATATTATATTACAATGCATGATCTAAAATTACAAAGAATAATTTCAGATCGCATTGAAGAGATTGCATTGAATGCATTAAGAATAGCAAACTCAGAAAATGTACATGCTATTCCTAGAGCTAAATCTGAGAAAAATTTCTTCATATTGATATATAAAAATATATACAATGCATAGAACAAAAATAAATGTACAAGGAAAGTCATAGCTTAAATCATTAATGAGATATGGCATAAATTAGGCTTTTAAAAGCAACACATTTATGAATCTTTCACTAATATAGCACTAGCATTAAATGTTACATTAAATATTAATAATTTTAACAGACTTAACATCTTTTTATGGAGTGTGGAAATTTAACACATTAATCAAAAATAATTAATCTTACCCTGTTAATATTTTTAAAATTTTGAAATTGCTGCTATATCTTCTAATTGTGTTATTATTCACATAACGAAATAATGCACCTAGATCAACCTCTTTGTGCATATAATATTAAACTTTAGAAGGGCAATTATAATAATAATTTAAAAAGCATACAAAAAATTAATATGGCAAAAACCTTAACCAGATATTTGGAAAACTGAAGAGAAAAATAATTTTAATTAAATCTGCCTGGAATTTTTCATTATTAGAGGATAAGTTACAACAGAACAGAGCAGAATAGGACATAACTTAAGATATGTCACAAGAAAATATAATGTCATAAAAAACAGAATCCATGACTACATATTTTATGAATACATAAAAAATGCAGTAATGCATTAGAAATGGGTTGGCAAAATATACCTACCAAAAGGATATTTCTAAAAGTCTATACTATTATAGAATCTTTTTGAAATCTTGTCAACCCATTCTTGAGTAAGCATTTTTTATTGGAAATGATTTCCTATTGCTGCATAGGATTGATAAAAACATCCACATGATGTAAACTAAATCTTTGCAACACAATGATTATATTTAGTAATAATAAACAGGTAACATTCATGGTAAAAGTTCAGACAACATTATATTTGTTAGTAATTTAACAATATAAAACAGAATGCAGTACTGATATTAAACAAAAATTGACGTGTAGGGAAGAAATCTGGTGTCTTAAAATACACCAAGATTGCGACAAATAAATAAGTACAAATTAACCTAAAGTAATGTCATCTCAAGTAACAAAATAAAATATTATGTCAAATGAGCTGAAAACTAACAAAAATAATCTTAACTACGAAAAGTTCTTTTGGAAAACATGTCAAAAAAGATAATATCATGTAAGAGATTCAAACATTAATGAAATATAAAATTTTGATTAGTATTGAACTAATTTATTTGAGACCAATGCAAAATTTGATAATGCCAACATTGGTTACATTTAACATAATGCTATTGGCAATAATTAGTCCTGCTTACCTATTGTTAAAAATGTACCATAAAGTATTAATGCAATTGAGGGTAGATAATGTTTGAATCACAGCTGAAAATTGTGCATGCTTGAAGCATATTCGCCACGGTAAGCTGAAGATTTAGATCGACCCCCAGCTGTTCGACTAGAGAACTCAGAGAAACGATCCTGCTCATGGTGGAGAAGAGGTGGTCCAGTCATCATCCCACCATTACCCCCCACCACAGATCCAGGAGGAGGTGGCATGAGCATCACAGGGCGTAGGTTGAGGGACTTGCGTGATCCAGCAAGGGACTGCGCGTCGCTTACAAATGCTCCATTCACCTCACCTTTTTTAAAGAAGTAAGAGAATGATTAAAAACATGCATATACCATAGATAAGATGAATAAAATAAAATATATTTCATAACAAAGAAGACATACAAGCTGAAAGATTAATGGAGTAATTTTCTTGGAGAAAAAGGATGAAATATATCATGGAGTCTAAGAAAGAAACATTTAAAACAGGGAAGTAGGATTGAGAATTCTGAAGGACAACAAGCCCCTTCAATAGCTACAGAAAGTTTAGCAAACTCTATAAATAATGATACTGATAAACAAAAATGCATGAAATGAGCTTAAGATGACAAAAGAACAACAGAAGAAATTTATATACTCAAGTGGCTTCCACACAGAGGGTTGCAAAGGCTTTCAGGGAAGTCATGAAGATGATGTTTTTGTTTTAAACAAAATTGCTATTTGTTGCTATGGATAACAAAATATTGATGCAAAATTGAAATTACCATTGGCAGCGCTGGGATTGCTGTCGATGTTTTCAACAAAATTTATATACAAAATATAACTCTTAAGTGGCATTGGGATAATTTTGACTGCAATTAAAATTACTCTTGGCAGCGCTATCAACAATTGGAAAATTTAATCAAAGCTATGTAATCAAAGGTATAACTTGTGATGCACTTAAAAAATTCAGACAAATAAAATCTCTTCAGTACTCCATTTTATGGAAAAATCTTCCAAACAAAACTTGTAAAAAATTATATTGTTTACAACTCTGATAATAACAAAGTTCTAAAGGAGATATTTGAAAAAAATTGTAGAAACGTACTTGGGGACCTTAAAATGTGTATTTCCATTGAAATCTCAAATCTGATTTTTTAAAATATAAATTTCATATATACTGCATATGGAGAAAGTAAAAATGTCTGATGCAAATGTGGTCCTGCATGCACTTAGAGGCAGGCCTCACAATTTTCCTAGCTGACTCGGACTGCGAAGCATGTCACAGGCTCTCTAGTCATAAAATAATATAGTTCAAGTCCTTGCTGCTAGATGCAGGGCTGCTGTTCCTCGGCAACCTATCAAAATGCTCAGCTCGGCCATGCAGCAGAAGGCATTAGGATAATATAAACTATCACAATATCTCTTAAACAAATGAAAAAATGTTTCAAATAAAAGTTATAGACAACTACATTTTCAACAATTTCAACAATAACAAATATTTACATAAATTAAGTCCTAAAGGGAAAAAATGAAAAGAGTAAACCTTCACTTTCGGTCACCATTGTCAGCCAAAACCTTTTCAAACCTTGAATTACTAATGAAACTTTATATTTATAAGTTTTTGCCAATCTGATAATTAGTGTTTGAGTTTGAGTACACACAAAACTCCTGTCGCATACACACAGACAGAAATCATCAGGAAAATAGTGAAAACATATTCACAGGCCTCAAAACATGCATTTCCATAGAAATCTTGACTGATTTTTTTCCATGGATACAATACTTTCTCCTATATTATGTATGAAGATAGTAAAAAGAATAGATTATGAAAGTAAATGTTAGAAATAATAAAGTTATAGATAAAAGTAACCATGATTTTTTTTACATAAAAACTGAAAAACAAATGCAGTAAATTTTAACATCCTTCAAATCAGAAATGCATAGCATGACAAAGAGCTTCTTTGAGATATTAAAATAAGGGAATGAAAAGTAGGCAATCACATGAGTTAGATAAGCTTATATTTATTAGAACAACTTGAGAATATATGACATAATCATCACCTATAAGTGACCATGATATTTTCCTTCTGTTTACTATGTGCTGGTATTGTAAAGATTTTTCTAAGGCCGGGATTACGATTGACGTTTACTGATGTGACGGAAATGGATGGTGACGGTGAAATCTTCTGTTGATGGCACGTCAAGGAGTGGTCTATTATGATCGACGGGAGTAGTAGAGCCAACTATTACATGATCAATATTTATTGACATTCCTTAATTATTGTCAATATTATTTATAGTGTGAATGCATTATTGATGGTATTGACAATACAAACTATTGATAGAAAAGTAATGTTGTTTCAAAATATCTGATGCATTGTCAATATTAATTCACCGTATGGAGTGATTATTGTCAATATCATTCCACGTGGTCTTACCTGATTGGTTGACATGAAACAACATGACAGGAAAGCTAGACTTTGACTAGGTTCGCCCCATCATCGTCAACGTTAATGCCAACGTATGACGATTGTACTTAGTAGCATGATTATTATGCTACTTCTGAAATGCCACCGTCTGTTTCCGTCACATCAGTAAATGTCGATTGTAATCCTAGCCTAAGACAGTTTTGGCTAATTTGGAACACCAAGAGGAAAATGCACCTCCAATCTGGACACAACTCACTACAATATCTAGCAACTAAAAAGTTTTTCCTTCTCTAATACCATGACTCAGAGTATGTGAAAATGCATGCATCTTTGTGAGAAGAAATTTTCGAAATATTACAGGTATGGATAAAGTCATGAGGTGGCCACATCAGATTTTTTATAATAAGAATTCAGTATTTATGATGTACCTAAGACTGCTTCACATAAAAGGTCTCAGAAGCAAACCTAGATAGGCACAGAAAAGGAGATGATATGAAGTCTACATCAGCAAATGAAAGAAAAATAAGTGGTAGTTGATATGATTTACTTGCTCATATGATAATATATAGGGTGTATATAAATTATCTTTACAACTTTACTCGTGAATAAAAACTTGATGAAAAGACATGGACACAATGTTTGCGCATCATCTGTGACAGAAACTCTCAAAGTTTGTTCTGAACATAACACACATTCAATATGGGCACCATTTGTCACACATACAATGTCCAAGCAATATTCAAGCTCCATCCATGTGCGATGCAGCGTCAACGTCAACTGTTTCAATGGCAGCTTCAATTCTGTTTTTCAAAATGTTGATATTGGCCATCGGAGTTGGTACACAGTCTTTTATGTATCCCCATAGGAAAAAGTCACAGGGTGTGATATCTGGTGATCTGGCCAGCCAAGAGATGGGACCAGCATGGCCAATCCATCAGTTTGGGAAATACTGATAAAGAGATGCATGCGTAATCAAGCTTGTGTGGTGGTGTGCCATCTTGTTGGAAGAACATGGCAGGCTGTGTACCACACTGGTGGCCGACATCAATGATTTGAAGAATAGAATTGAAGCTGCTATTGCAACAGTTGACGTTGACATGCTGCAGCATACATGGATGGAGCTTGAATATTGCTTGGACATTGTACATGTGGCAAATGGTGCCTATGTTGAATGTGTGTAATGTTCAGAACAAACTTTGAGATTTCCTCTCGCAGATGATGCACAAACAGTGTGTCTATGTCTTTTCATAAAGTTTTTATTCACGAATAAAGTTGTAAAAATAATTTATATACATCTTGTATATCATTAAAAAACCATATTTTTCTCTCCAAAGTTCTTATATTATCTGTGAGGTATACTGTATTGTCCCAAATATAATGCAATGTTTTTTTCCAAAAAATGAAATTTTAAAAGTAGCCCCTGCATTATATTCGTGTACTAGTGATTTTAAAAGATGGTAAAATCATGTTTCGAAAAATCACTGTACATTCCGCAAGTCTGTTTACAAGATACTTGTTACATTGTAGACACATTAGGCGTACATTACATTGTACTTGAAAAGCATCCGAGGCGAAAATAGATTGAGTTCAATCAGCGGCTGAACCCCTCGATAGTCATTGAATTGAAGCTATAAGTGCATCGGCGTATTCTTTGTAACTACCATAGCGAGTTTTTACCCATCCATTATTTTAACAATGGATGACAAAAAGGGTGTTGATCATGTTGAGAAAAAAGTTTCTTCCAAATCCCAGGATAACAGAGGAATCTGACGTAGTTATTACATGAATTTTAAAATAGTCATAGCTGGTGTTGTTAAAATCCACTGGAAATGAGAAATCAAGGATAACTTTTATGCTTGCAGTCATGGCCAAAGGACGAAAACTGACTCCCTACATAACTTTAAATTGTATAAGGATGCCAAAGGAAAAGTTACCATCAGGTGTAATCTTTCACACGCAGAAGGGATGGATGAACGAGGAACATGTGCTAGATTGGCTGAAGGTTGTTTGGGGTCGCGTTATATTCAAGGCTTAGTTTTTTCTTGAAAAACTTTCCAAAAATCTTAGGGTCGCGTTATATTTGAGGTTGCTTTATATTTGGGACAAATTTCAAAAATTATTTGAACAGAAGACAACATTTACCACAAAAATTCCACGAGACCATATAATTATGGGTTTTGGAGATAAAAATTCAAGAATTGCCCAATACCGTTTTATATGCATTTCCCATAAGCAATGCCTTCGAAATCTCTGTGTATTCCATTTATGGAGTATACTTTTCCTTCTTTATTATTTTGGCATTGCATGATTTATAAATAAAACCAGGAATACTAACAAGATAAAGAAAGTGAGCTTGAAATTGGAGGCAATAAAATCATAACTCCTAAAAACCATAATATCAACAATTCTAATGTTTCATAATAAAATAAAAGAAAATTTTAATTAAAATAAGGATTAACTTGTGAGCAAGTAAAAGAGTAATATCTGATAGAGATAAATTCATTCTAAATTCTTGTGGATGGTCATTTGCTATGGAATAACACGTCAAAGGAAGGATAACAATGGTGAAAATTGGTTGGTTCCTCTTTGACTTGAAGCAGATTGATCTAACTGAAATGCTTCCCTTTACCTTACAGATTTAAATTATCCAAATCCCAACTTTCTTTCCACCTCTTCCCTAGCATTCTCCATGTCTTGACTTTCTCCAACAGTCCACTGCCTCTCAAAATCTGATCCATCCACTTTTGCTCTCTACTTAAGTACACTTATTTAGTGTATCTCTTCCCTTACAATACTACTATGCCTCCTTGTTTATTTTCTCCACAATACAATTACTAGAAATCCTGCCCCTATGCATGCCAACTCTGCCCTCCGCTCGCTTTGTATGCTCCAGGACCTCTGTACTATGCACCTTACATTTATTCTTGCTAAGTTGAAAATAAATTTTCGAAACATCTCTTATCAATAGGTACATGTTTTTTGTTCAAAAAGTTTTTTCTCTGATGCAGTGTTTCCAATATATAAGTTTTTAAATATTTTTAATGGCCGCCATTTTGTTTCAAGAAGGAGGATAAAATGTTAATAGTTTTCCTGGAGTCTCCTAGCTGGTAGGAGAAAAATGCTGTTTACCGAATTACTCTACCACAAACAGATCTTGAGATAGAGGCAGACAGATGGTGAGACACTTGGGAAATTATACATAGGATTATTTTTAAGTGTATTCTAGCCACTTCCAACTTGTGGCCTCCATGGAACATTTATCGGTCCCACAAAATAAGTTACTTTAAAAGCACGACAGAGAATCTAGGTATGAAGCACAGATGTTGTGCACCAAATTGAAGGATTTCCAATTTCTGTGCTCTCGTCCTGTGGCATGACCTGTTGAACCATGTCAATCCTGTCAGTAAGATCCTTCAGAGTACCTGTGAAAACAGTGCCGTCACTTTGACAGCCATTGAAAATTTAAAAGCTTTTATTTCCAACTACTGTACTGATTCCAGCTGAGTCTCTGCTTACAACTGCTCAGAAACTTTGTCAAGAGGTTGAACGAGAACCACAGTTCAAAGCCACTGCTCAAATTCATCAGAGAAAAAAGACTACACAGTTTCAGTATGAACATGAAGACGAATTGCCCCAATCACCTGAAGATAAATTTTGAGTAAATTTCTTCTATACAATTTTGGATGCTGCAATGACTTCCCTCAATGAAAGATTTGAACTGTTTGCACAACACAACAATCAAGTCGAATTTTTATACAACATGAATAAATTTGCCAAAATAGACAACACACATTGCACACCATTGCAATAATTTACAAATTCACTTATCGGATGGTGATAATGACATCAATGCAACTGAACTATATGATGAACTATGCGCCTTTAAAGACCTGTTAAAATCCGATTTATGCCAATTCCATAATCTTTATGAAACTCTCAAATTCATTCTGTCAAACGACCTCTCATTCCCGAATCTGAGGATTGCCCTAAGAATTCCTGCCAGCGTGGCAAGTGGTGAGTGATCGTTTTCGTGTTTAAAATTAATAAAACACTACTTACGATCAAGTATCTCCCAAGACAGACTAGTAAATTTAGCTTTAATATCAATTGAGAACGATGTATGTGCTCAATTAGATACCAATGAATTAATTAGTATTTTTGTAAACATACAAGCACGAAAAGTTAAATTTTTGTAACCTTGTAACCATTTTAAAACCTTTCTTTTTTTAATCAAATAAATATATAAACAACTAATTTTGTTTGTTTTGTTGTTCATTAAATGCTTACACATTTTTTATTCCGAATATGCATTCAACCCTACACTGCAATTTTCTTATTACAATATTGGAAAATTTAGAAAAGGGGGAGGTGTAGCTTAATAAGGGAGGAGGGCGCCGATTTATAGATTGCAGGCGGGCTCTGAAAACCCTAGCGCCAGCTCTGGGTACAGAAGAATGGTCTTCCCAATGTGAGTGTGCTCCTTGGCTTTGGTTGAAGAACCTAACCTGCAGAGCCAAAATCAGTATTTTCATACAGAACGAGTTTGAGTGCAACAAATGGAGGGGCTGATGCGCCACTGGTGGAAGGGGTGAGTGAATGTGCAGATGGAATGAAACAGGGCGAGGATAGGAAAAGGCAGTAAGCTGGAATGCAGCCTGTGCTGTCTTCTTGCAGCCTATGAATTTAGTGTTGTGACTTCATGTGGCTCACACAGAAATGTGAGTTTGAAACCCTGGTCTATAGCATAACCATATAAAAAGATTCCATTCTTTTCACAAGGTTCATGTTCCACATCTATTCAATGCTACATTCTGTTGCAACATTTTCATCATTAACTTTTTAATATTTTTATTCGAACATGGTCATTAACTCTCTTTTTTCATAAATGCCTCCTTTGCTATTGCTTTTCTAGTCTTGATTTCATTGGTGCTTCTATCAAGCCGAGTAAAAACTGCAGAAGTAATTAAAATGCTCCAGCTGATCTAAGCATTCCATACTTAATGCTTATTGCTGGTTTTTCTACTTTGAAAATAACATAACACCAATTTTTCATTTCAGGTAAAAGGTTTGTCAATTACTAACTAGCAGGGCTAGACAAATCTCGGATGCCCGATGACCAAGGCACCTAAAATTTTCATGTTGGCACCTAGATTTTTTACCTTTATAAAATAAATCAGGTGCCTCAACTGGTATGCATTTCAATTTGCAAGCCATAAATATTAACTTCCTTAATATTCAGCTTAGAAGTCTGATAAAATGTTTTTTATCAGTACCTTTTATCAAATATAAATTTGAATTGCAATTTAAGCAAAAATGTTGTTTTGCTATTGTTTATGTAACTTAGCAATCAAACTGACATCTTCTGATTAGGGATGGATTGTGAACTGTAGAGGTGATGATGATGAGGATGGATGGATTGATTGTTATCAGCCATATGTTGTGCTACATGATGTGACAAATGTGTGCATGCCTTAATAATTTTTGCAGATTATTATAAATTTATATTTTCCTAACGATGATAACAGTATCCACCAAAATTGTGTACCATCTGCGCTGGTTCCTAAGTTTTGGAGCTGGTGCCTAGATTTATAGAAAATTAGTGAATTTCTGCTAATTAGCATCACCAGGGTTTTTGAATTACTACCAATTCTTGTCACCAGCAATTCTATATGACTTGACTAAATTACACATGAATTTTAATGCAGGATAAATTTAATACTCATTACATTAAAAGAAACCTGATATAAAATAGTAACTATATAATATTTTATTAAGGAAAAGAATAATATTCAAAGGAGCAAACAAAAATGTTATGGTAAAGACATGCAACCATTTCAAACCATAATGGACTCAAAATGTGGTTAAAAGCCTTAATTCTCATAGAAAAGAACACCACATTCAAAAAAGGCATGAATTATATATCATGCAATGCCTTTAGCAGCAGTTCATTAATTTTTTCAAGTACACCCAGTCCCCGACTAACATGATAGACGTGTTCTTAAAAAATTTCATGCAAGGTGAAATTGTGTTAACTGGACACAAATTTCTCATAAGAAATAGTGTAAATAGGGGGGAGGCATTCCAGCATCCTAACCTGATTGACATATTTTTAATATTATTCCTTTATTATGACTATACTTTGGTTAATGCTTTGTGTTTTTTATATATGTATATTTCATGCACGTAACTCATTTTTACAGAAAAGAAACAATGATAAAATGGATGGTTCACAGCATTGTTTCATTAAGACCTATATCACAAACGATATCACATGTTTGTTAATTGTTCTCATAGCGCATAAAGTAAATTTATTTATTGCTCTAGTGATATAACTTTTCTGGGTTTCTTAATACCATCACCATGCTTCTGGTCCTTACCAGTCATGATTTCACTATGAGGGTGAATGTACTGTAAAGTTATGCAAATTAATAACATAAATCATGAGATGACTGGAGTTCCGAGATGAACGTGTTATCAGCATGATGGCAGACAAAGACTGATTGAAAAGAAGCGCACTGACTTGTGGGATGCTGGAAGGTGGGGGAAGCTGTGCGAGCAAGTGCACAACATCACTAACCAGTGAGTATTTGGCGATGCCGCATAATTTCCCATCCAGCAGAAAGCAGAGCTCCTCCCCCCTCCTCTCACGTTATCGTCATATTTCCCTCTCACTTACCACATCTAGTTCTTGCTTCCTGATTGCTCTGTCTCTCATCTAAGCATCCCGCAAGAGCGGGCCAAACATGTCTAAACTTGTTTCTGTTTCTGCTTTCCACGATCGTAGAGATCATGGAGAAATCAAACCGAAATTGTAGAATTCATGTTAGTTGTGGATTGGATGTAGTCATTATTTTGCAGTCGAACAAGCTTTACTATGCTGTTTTGCAGGCAGGAATAAAATATCTACATCTAAAAAAGTTAATATATAAACCAGTCATATATTCTAGTTTTTAAGTAAAAGCATAACACCACTTTCCTGAATGTATCAGTAATAATGCAAACATACCGGGAGAGTGAATGGAAAAAGAGATCAACTCACAAAAAAGCTAATAATTAAATTCTTTTCAGGTTCAATACATGACTAAACTATCCAAATTTGCTAAAATGGGTATGGATGACAGTTAGCACATAAAATACAGAATTTCATTAGAAATGTTATGACCACAGCTTTCATGGATTAGAAAAAGCGAGTTATACAGTGGATACATTCCAATTAATAGATGAATATTTGATAAATCACCAATTCATGAACAAGCAGTTAAAAAATAAATTTCAGTATCTCCAATAGCCACAACAAGGTTATAAAAAACCAGATGCATATTTCGGCTGCAAAGCAGCCATCTTCAGTGGTAATTAACTGAAAAAAGATTCTTACTTTTGTTACTTAAGGACTGACCCTTGTAAAGTGAGCCTGTAGTGGCCCCATTGTTATGGACATGGCTGAGGGAGTCTCCAGTGGAGAGAAGTCGTACATGACGAGAGGCTAAAAGGAAGGCCAATGCAGAGAGGACCAATGCATCCGCTGCCGCTACTGCTGCCAAGACGAGAGCCCACCGCACACCACACCCTCCGTTACCAGATCCTATCATAGTGCTGCCCCCACCGAAACCATCTCCTAGTCGGTAGAGACCAGCAGAGGGACCACATGTTGCACGAACTGGTGCCCAGTCCCACCCAGCTGGATATGAGGCCACTCCTGCTATCATACCTAGGGCTGCAAAGAGCAAAAAATTAAAGTAAGTAAGACTTGACTGTTGGTGAATTTAGTTTATGGTGGTATTTACTTAACTGAATGATCAAGGAAAAAAAGGCATGGAGAATGCAGTCAAATGAAAGAATAAAATAAATATTTTTAACCGGATATGTTTGCAAAAAAGCACAAACACAAAGTTTTATACAGAAAATTGAAACACTTCACATATTTGAACAAAATCAATAGTTTTTATATTTTTTATTTAAATTTAACAGCATTTTATTAAAATATTAACACAAAAAATTACAGACATTTACCTAATGAAAATTATTTACATAATCTAACATTTTGAAAATTTTGTTAAAAACTTTCTGAGATCTAATAAAAAATTTCACTGTCAAACCACAGCATAATAACATACATATTGAATTAAGTTAGAGACTTGGTGTCAAAATTATTCTTTGTATACAGATATGTGACAAAGATCCTTTAAAAGGATGGAGTCTGGGACTTGGATATCCTAATTGAATGGAAGACTTTGGATGAATCTGCATGAGGGCGACACGATGGCACACTCATCTGACTGCTATTCACTATCGTCTTCCCCCAGGTTGCATAACATTTTTAATGTGAAAAGCATAATTTTCTTTGATATATACCCTTACAATATAAATAAAATGCTGAAGTGGAAATTAAATCTCTTCTTATAATTCTTAGAAAACTTTGCGTTGTTCTTTCAGTTATGAAACTAGATAGAAGATTTTTTCCAATGGATGAACTGAGATTTGTTCATACCTCAACCTGTTTTTTTTTTGCAAATGTATTTTATCGACTTATTTAGGGATTAATCATTTGTACCTAGATGCATTTGAAAGTATCATTTAATGGTACAATAATATGTGCAGTTTTATAATTATATTTACTTGAAAATGCATTCACTAACGTAAGTCATGATAATTTCAACACATCAATTGGATAAATTTAACTGAAAACTTCAGCTGGAAGTATAACTACCACAGTTGGTATAGAATAATCTGTAAATATGTTGATTCTATAAATTTCTCTTCAAAGATAATTTTTTAAGAAAAAAAGCCTTTTTAAAATACTACAGTTGATTTTTATCTCCTTTCCCTCGAGAACGTTTTCATTTTTGGTGCATCTGAATCGCTATCAAAAGACAAAAACTTCTGCGCACATCTTTGGGATGATTTACCGCTGCACTATTGGCGTTGAAAAATTCCCAACGAAAAACGACGAATATTCGAGACGCGACGGCAGAAAACAGAACGAATAAATACAAAATTTATGCGCTTTCATTATTTTCTTATGGTAACACGGTCGAGTTTTCACGCGGTGCATGCAAACGACATTCCGACCGCGATATCTGGAAAGAAGGATGACTTCCGCATAATTTCTACCCTCACAATTTGCGATATGCTTCACGAAGCCATTCCCACTGGAAAAACCTGGTCATTCCCTCGGCAAAGGTTTAAACAGCGCGCTCGTTTTCGTTCGAGTGATAAATATCAGCATATGACTGTTGCTGCTCAGCAAACCTTTAGAGGCTGCACGAAAACATCGCTCCTCGTTACCGATAAGCAACCTTACTGCAACGACAGAGACATGTTATCTTCCGAGCAGTGCGCTTTCGCTTTAAAAATATTATCCCGTCGAATAAAAAAATATTTCTTCGGGTGCGAGAGGATGGCAATCCTGAGAATTCACTCGCGGATCCGTCTTCGCACGACACGCGGCAATAACCTTCCCGTGATTACGCGGATAAACCGCCTTGAGAATTCTAATGTTGGCAACGCCGCTCGGTGGGCGAATGTTTTGAGTGGATGAGCTCACGGCGAAGAATACGGAACTGCCCACGAATCGTGCATACCAAGGAGTTCGTTTTTACCGCTGCGTCGCCTTATGCCGTCAAGATAGCCGCACGATTGCCGACACGACGTACTCGCGGCACAAAAGGATCGCGAAAACCGAAGACTCTTTCAAAAGAGAAACACGGTGATGTGTAAAATCGAAACAAAAATATGCGAGCGGGAGAACGCCGTTGCAGTTAGCAAAAGATGATCCGTTGATATAACGCAAAAATATAGTAATTATTTGCAATAATAATGATTTTCTCTGATTTATGGATATCTTAGGTCAATAAGTGCGTATGCTATATGACATAATTATTTTAAGATAAAGAAAAAAACCGCCCAGAATTATCGTAAAATTAAATATTTACTAAAGAAGAAGATGCCAAGAGAGTAAAAGATTTTTAAAACTAATCTTGGACGAATCAACAGGTAAACGTTTCACCTTAACAGCTTTTCCAGCACTTAACATGAGTATGATATTCACAAACATTGACTTAAAACCCTCTTTGCTTGCCAGGTGAATTTTTTAACGTAGAAGAAAATATATCGTGACTTTTACTTTCCTAAATCTTAAAGCTTTGCCGATACTTACAAAATATAAACAACGCATTAACACACTAAAGTTACGCATATAAACTCGGTCCTATTTTTGATGAAAATCTTATTATCGTTATAATTCTAAAAGCATCAGCGAAGGTTTCCGCGATACAAATATATTATTTTTTTAAAAAGAGCATATTTATTTAAAAGGGAAGCGATCTTTTTGAAAAAAACTAATATATTAAATTCGCTCGCGAAATTGATGCTATCATATTCGCGATAAAAACGCATCATGTGTTGCATATGATATTAAGGAGTAAAAAAAATAGGAAATGCCACTAACAAATGAGCAATGTTTATGCGTGACCTTTCTATGTAACTAAAATGTAATTTAGCTATTTACTGATATGCAATTGTTTAGACCTCGATATTAGGCTTCATGAAAAAATATCGCTTCATTAACGCCCACCTACGAGCGAATGGCGATACTTACTAAAAACAGCGATAAAAGTCCTTTCAATCTCGAGTTAAATGATTTCAAAAGTACAAAGGGTCGTCGTCAAACGTTTTTTTCTCTCATCTTAATGAGGTTCTTCATGCAAGGTCCTGAGCCCTCTCTTTGAAAATCTCCCGAAAATCCCGTTACCCGACAAACGAGAGAAAAGCGTGACAACGAAACATTCGGCGGAGAACAGCAGGTGATGATGTCACCTCAAATAGGCGACGCGGACTACATTTCCGTTTCGGATACGCTTCGACAAGCTCACGCACGAGAACACTTTTACAGTCCGTATTACATGAAGCGCGAGAATCTCACTTGTTGAGCCGCACGGCCATGTTTACATAGCCACATGTAATTTTAGGGCTAATTCAACAAAGAAATTGGCGATGACAATCTAGATTGCCGCGTCTTTCACCACGCAGTTCACCGCTCGTTAGCACTATTAGAATCGATCGGGGAATTAACGCTGACGACGGCTATTTCATCATTGAAAATAGCATGTGTTTGGCTAAACCATTTAATCGCTACCGTAATTACATGCATAATATATTTCACTGGAGTCGCAATGTGAGCAAGGTACATATTTTCTTATTGAAACTAAAAGGTAAAACAAGTTCAAAGTAATAAATGGAGAAACTACGTATAACTTCATTTTGGATTAAAATATATACGAACGGCGGAGTAGCAAAGCGGCTAAATCATGATCAGGCAACTAAACTAAAACATTTTATAGATTACCATTTCAACACTTCTACGTATAAATAGGCACATATTAGCATAAGAACCAATTATATTTTTCCATTAGCCATATCCCCAACATGTAAACCAAACTCCACATGCAGGCAAATAAATGCGGGTAGATGATTTTCCATCTGTTCCGAGAGGGCTCTGAATTTTATACCCCGTACTTAGGAGCCGAGAATTGAAAAAATAAAGCTTTAACCCAGAAGCGTGCAACCCTATGGCCCGTCATACCATTTCATGCGGCCAAAAAAGCTTTGACAAAAAGGCTTGCAGCGTTATTTAATATAAAACTTTTTATTAACATTTTGGCGAAATGTCGATCAAACTTCGTTTAGACTTGACTGTCACATTAATAATTACACATTTTCTCTTGAGCAATTTCAGACGTAAACTATTATTCTGCCCGCCGAGGCAATCACAATTTGTGATAATCATCAAGCCAATCGCAGCTACATAAGCGGCCCTCCACCTAAGATGATTGCACACTAATGTATTAGCCTAGTGTTTCTCAACCAGTGGGACACGAAGTTTGGAAAATAATTATTATAATACTTTTTCTCAACAAAATTACTGGAATATTAAATGTCCTTAAATATTTCCATTAATTCAACAAGAAACAATCGAGCTCGTCTTATGGCTGAAAAAATTCAACCTAGTGTGGCTATTGGAGTTACCTAAGGCAAGTAAATCTTTTAAAATTGCTTGTTCTTTAATTTCCATTAATATTAATATAGCGCTAACATTCATTTAACGTAAAAATCTAATCAGACCCCGATTTAGCGCCCCCTATATAGTGCCTTCCTAGCATACCGCCCATGAATCATTGTGAACAGAACTTCCGTCTTATAATTACAAAGAGCCAGCATATACTTTGATTCACAGCCACTTTAGCATCAATGACAGTGATGGATAAACGGTGGTGCTAAATAGGGTTTGACTGTACTTCTTGGAAAAGGTGGGAGTCTTGTTTTTAACATGGCGAGACCCGGGTTTTTGACAAAATAGTTTGGGGGAGGTTAGATGCACTGTGTTTGTCGACTCCAAGCCGTGGCTGGCAAAGAGTTCTAGTTAACGGTGGCCTGCTTTAAACTGTGAGAATTCGTCGGTTATGGATTTATAACTGGCGTCTTCCCTTGGGCTCCCTCAAAATAACCCTCCTAATCCCTCCTTCTGCGAGAGCAACATGCGATGGAAGTCAACGACGACTCTTCTTCCAAGACGCGGGAATTTCCGCCATGTCCTCAGACATTGATATCTAGATGAGATCTTCCACTGACCCCATGAGCAAACACGGCACAGGTGAGTCACGAAACACGGGAAAACGTTACAGCCTAATGGGTAGCGGCGTGCCGCATACTCAACAGGATGACGATCTCACCTGCCCCATCTATCTAGCCCTCCGACAAGCACGAACTTGGGTTACGAGTCGGATTTCCATCGACCCCAGACCATATTTCGCATATCTCCGTATTTTATCGCATCCTTCCTTGTCTAATGAACTGCGGGTGCCTTCGGACAAATGAACCGGGAATTCGTCCTCGAATGCGGAATCGCTGATGCGGCCAGCAAATCCGTTAACTGCTAAGAACTGACACTCTTTGAGCGATGGCTATTTTTGTGGCAATTGATCATGGAAAACGGAATAATACATAAATAAGGGATGTAGCCGATGTAGTTCCATGTAGAGAAAGCGTCATGCAGATAAAGCGTAGCATTGTAATTATTCGGTATAGATTTAACGATCAAAGATAACAAAAACATAACGATAATCCTCACTCGATGAGAGCTTAAATATTGCCATCATGGTCAGCAGCGGCCAGAGGTTTTTCAGTTACCATAAATTTTTATTGAGATATTTGAAAAGTCTATGTTAATTTATTCGATGCTCCGTAAATATTAGTCATCATTAAATAATATAATGAATGCCATTACGATTCCAGCATATTCCACGATATAAGTGGTATCCAACATTTATTCACTTTCAAGTAATGTACAGAGAGATGGTCGGGATAACGACCCAGAGAATTTGGCGACCGGCTCGCCCCTACCTCGGGCCGGCCCTGATTATAGTGAATTCTAGAAAATCATGTGTTCACTGCATGGATTTCTCCGCACATAGTAATACATAATTATGATTGCAATAGCATGAGAAGTTGCTCGCGACATCAGCGTCTTCAAAAATAATTATGGGTAATTACACTCGTGAATAATCTTTTAATACTGAATAATTTTCATAGTGAAAAATACTTTGAATCACTTTTTACAATGAAAAAACAGTAAGTAAAAGAACTGTTACCTGTTGCTATGGATAACAAAATATCGAATAGCGATTAAAATAACTGCTGGAGATGTCAATATTTACAAGAAAATACTGCGTACAGAGAAAGTAAAAATAGTCATTCAAGAACGCGCCTAAAAAATCTAAAAGGATTGAAAATTTTCGTTCGCCTACCCAAACATTAAACTGAAAGAAAAATTATTACGTGACCGTAACGTCATAATACCCATTTCTACTTCGCAGTTATCATATCATGTGCAATAAATTGGCACCAGCCAACTGTATAGGTCAGGGACGCAAATACATAGCACGCGTGCGATTTTACTCGGCATGCGTCAACTTGTATTTTCTGTATAAAATATGAAGTTTCTTAGAGGAGTAAACTATAGGCACACGAAAAAATTCCGATGATTCACATTACTTTCTTGGCACTCGACACAAAAATCATATACCATCCCAGCTATAGATTATGATACCCAACATCCATCATTTTCTATGTGGATTAAAATGTAGAAATTGCGAGCTCAACTTACCGATTGTCACGTAAACAATATTGGTAACACCGACATCAAAAAAGTGCTTGAGTAAACCATCAGCTAATTAGCCCTCTTCAATATTTTATTTATCGTCCATTTTAAAAATCAACATCGACGTAGTTTAAATGCGAAAAGACACATTCAACCATTTTACGAGTGTGAAAATTACGTTCGCCGTTCAATTTTTTCTCTTACAAATGATCTCTTGATGCTTCGAGGCATAAAAAAAATAACGTGCGTCCGTTTTCTGCCAACCGACCGAGCGGTGCTTTGCGGGAGAATTCCGTAAACACATCCTCGCGGATCGGTTTCCTTTCAATATTCTTACCTCAAAACGACGCGAGAGGAAGACGGCCGTTTAAAAAAAAAAAAGGAACCGAAGGCCAAATAAAAAGCGGCGGTGAGGTTTGCGGTGGCACGCATGCTCCTGGATTGAAAAAAAAACGTCCACGGCGTCGAAGGGAAGACCTCCGCATTCACTTTCAGAATCCACGTCCCGTGTCCGACGGACACAGTGAAGAAAAAAGACGGGAAGAAAGAAGAAGCCGGAGAAACCAAAAATCGCCGTTTCAAATTTGCGCAGCTTGTTTAAGAGATCGCTCGTCCAGAACGAATGGCGCTAGCTCACGACTTCTCGATTGCGGATTCGTTAATCGACGGCATATGACTAAGGAGTTTTACTTTCCGCTGGTTTTTGTTTATTTACTGATCGTAGCTCCGTATCGGCACTAGAGAACTCGATAATTTTGACGACCTTAACATCTTAATTCGTCTGAATCGAAAAGTAAAGAATAGCGCTGTCCTTTGCATAAAAATTTAGGGAGAATTCCAGCGCAAATGGAACGTATATATGAGCTTCAATTACTTATGCAAATCCTTGACAGCAGGAAACATTACATTTTTGAGATGCTCTAGGATCTTGCCAGCTGGAAACTTTAGTGAGGTCAAATATGACTCCAGTTAGAAAAATCAAGATTAAAGCTTTTCGCGAAAATTTTAAGTCATAACATAGAGAGAAAACATACTCGACTGATAAAATATTCACGCCGCTGATACTCGTTTCAAATAAGTTCTATTTTATAGAAACACCTTAACAAAAATTAGGATATCAAAACAATGCACAGGAATACAGGTGGTGAATCTCCTGCAGCCATCAACCATTTGAGTAAATCAGACACGAATATTCTGACCGACGACCGGTGAATTACCACCGCGGAAGGCTATTTCGCGGCAGAAACACTCATATGGTTTACTAAACCGTTTTAAAGTATTGGATCTGATTGATCTTTTGGATTCAAGGGCACAAAGACAATTCGTACATTTCAATTCTATGAATTTAGGAGAACGTGCTCAGAAAATAACAGCACAGACCGGTAGAAACGGGGAAAGTTAAAGGAGGAGAGGCGCGGAGTGGACGTTCTCCGTTAACCGCACGCGCCCAAAATCCCGTTAACCACGAATAAACTACCGACATGCTAGATTTGAGGAATAGCCCTCTTCCCGCTCGAATAACAGACCTCGACGACTCCTCCAATTTCCTGATCGCCAAAGAAAATCCTCCAAGGCATTTCGGTGCCCTGGGGTAGGACTCGTCCTAGCGACCCTTTAACTTCAGAAAAGTTTTAGGGAGACAATATTATGGTACAAGAGGCGGTAAAAATTAAAACAATGACTACAAATTGAAGGGAGGCCACCAAGATGCCAGGCCGTTCGGCGAAATCCATTTCCAACCGATATTAACTACTTGCAATCTATCTATATATATCTAACAATAATAAAAGGTTACTTCTGTCCCTTTGTGGCTTCCTCTGTCACGCTATAAAAATGCGAATAACTCGATAATGGAACGAGATACATTTTTGATATTTGGCAGGAACGATCGATTCACATATTGATGACGAAAAGAAATCTCGAAAAAAGTTATAGGTTCGACTCCGAGATAGGCATTTCTATTTCCCATATGATAGCACGTAAAAATCGAATTTTCGACTTGCAGGCATTTATTCTTTTTGAGATCTAAATTAGAAATAATTAACCTGTAATCTTCGGATCTAGCTCATTTTAAAGAAAAAACTAAGAAATATTTTATTCTGTTTATCTCTTCCCGCCTACAGTTCGAAATTTCTCATGTTAAACATTTAATTCACATATTGGGGGTAAATCTTGGCATTTCATTGGGATGTTGCCTTGCCAACCAATTACATAGTTAAACCTCGAAATCCTATTGTTATTTCAATCCTTATGGGTGAAAGCGTGCTTTAAATGCTCTTACAATTAGTACGAGAGAGAGAAGGAGAGAGAAATTCTTTTCATAGCAACCAATGTAAACAACATTCGTTGTGTTATTTATGAGAAGTAATACATTTGAATGTAGAATATTAATCATTCGTATATTAAAGTTAGGTATTTAGAATCATCGTAGAAGTTCAAAACTTGAAACAACGGACGCCTAAAAGAACGAAAGTTTGTTTTCTTGCCATCCAAAGAAAGTCAAGGTATATTTATTTGTTAATGTTTTATTTCACAAAAAACTTTCCCGTTGAATTTCAACGGGCATCTCCCTAGTATATATATATACACACCGTGCGAATGACAAAATGTTTTAAATTAGATGCCAATCATTGAAAGCCATTCATATAATAGTAAAAACCATTGCTTTAAAAAAGACATATCTCAAAAGTAAATCTCGAGCAATCAATGATTTAACTGACTTATTTATTTGTTTATTAAATCAATCGAGAAAGCGTTGAGCCTATTGTTTTTAACGAGAGTCAAAACGGTATCTGACTACTTGGCAACAAAGATAAATTATTATTTTATTTGATTTGTTCACACTTGGCCTAATTACACTTCTGAAAATACTTTACACTTAATTACGCATTATTGTACACCTTGAAATATTTTAAGGTGATTAAGCACGCACTTTACTGAAATAAAACGAATGTTAAATTTTATTTTCATAATTTCTCATCCATAATATCCCGTCATTATATAACGCTAGTAAAAATAATCGAACTTTTGGTTCAATGAGAAACCTCCCGACTCGCCTCTTATCTCGGACCGATCCTGAGCCTAATATTGGCCGGTGGAATTTCTGGTCGCGAGCACGGATTTCGCAGCGATAATGGATGCTAGTGAAGGATATCTTTACCGTTAATTAGCGTATTATAGACATCCTCGAGTTTTGTTCACCATATAAGCATACGTATCGACGATAGAACGTATCAGCACGTGCAGTAACACGCAGGGTATTTTCCTCGTAAGAAGATTACGTAAATGGTGGAGAGGATGCCAACGATTATAGACATATCAGTAAATCTCACCCTCGCCACCGATTCGAATGACGGAAAACTTTACTTATTCCGAACAATGGAGCGTTTCTTTTTCGCTTGAATTAGAAATTCTGGGAACGAAAGCAGTTTTCGTTTTAATTTTTTTAATCACAGGAAATACAGCAGGATTAGGGAAAATGCTGGAGAGGTTTCGTTTCCTTTGTTTTGTGGCGAAATTCATGGAATCAGAGGGAGGAATGATAAATGCTCTCCGACGGTGTTTGTGAGATATCGTTAAAATGAATGTACTTCTGGTAAAATAATTTGTGGAACTCAATCAAGGGTTATCGAACTTGTCTTAAGACTTAAAATCATTTTAACACAATATGTTCCTGCAATAGTCATAAAAAGGTACGAAAAACCACGCGCGTATTTCGGGTACAAAGGAGCCGTCATCATCGATAGTAGCTTCTGTAAATAAATGATGACAGCTGTTTTGTAGCTGGAATGTCTTCCTGGTTTTCCTAACCAACTTATGACTACTGGAGAAACATTTTATGCCAGTTTGTTGAATGCTTGAGATTAACAAAGTATGTAAAAGTGTGAAATATACTTACATATATGTACGTGCGTAAAAGGATACGTAATTGTATACATATACGTATGAGGATATACGAATTTATGACTACAAACAAAAATTAATCGTAATACAGACGCGTACAACATTTATCTTTTCCTATCATGAATACAAGTTGCTCAACTCTTGCCTCCTGGCGTTTTGCAAAAAAAACAGAGCGAGTGAACTTGGCGCAAGCATCTTTCCTAATTCCTTTGACGCTGGAATGAGCAACGCATCGGAAGTGTTACACAAGTTCGTGAGAGCAACGTGCACGCAAGAGCGACTTCTCCTTGCCCTCCGCGAGAACGATACACGCTCAATAGTTTTTCGCGGCCGAGGACGAGAAGCGGAGAGAAGACGGAGATTAATACGGAAGAATCGAGTTAAAATACACTGCGATGAATAACGTGAACGTCTAAAAATTATATCTCGCCAATAAAAAAATCAAAAAAGTTATTTGAAAGCGAGCCCTTCGAGTGGACTTGATTACTGTCATTACAGAATTCTTGCTTAGATTTATTCACTAGGTAAAAAATCCTGATTGGTAGACGGGAATCAATATTTAGTTATAATATAACATTCATTTAAAATATAAAACAAAACACTCTTGAACGAGAGCAATCTCAGAATATTTCGTCTGCTGAATGCTTGCGAGCGAAAAATGTAATGTTTTCAGCGAAAGAAGAAAATGAAAATTAGGTCGTTTTCATGAAAACGTTTAAATACAATGCGATTTAAGCGGAGCCTAGCTGAAATACGATAGTGCCTATTAGCTTTGCCATTTGATTCCTTCCATTCATGTAAGTGTAACAGTTACGTTCAATCTGAGAAAATTAGGAAGAAATTCAGTAGTTTGAGAGAATTTAACTAGAAAACTAAATTTTTATTCTGGCTGAAAATTTTATACAATTACTTCGTATGAAGTCGCAAGTTTTGATGGCACTACTATCAGATAAATATTGGAATTTTGAACCTTATATAACGACAAGACTAAGATCTTTTACAATAAAATCGTATAACTAAGAATGTGACATTTCTAACAACGAAAACGAATGTTGCCAAAGAAAGCATAAAATGAAACAGAAAAATCAGTAAATTTTCAAACCGTATACATCTTTAAAGAATAATTTGCATTGGATGAAATGGATACAAAATCCTAAAATAAATTCCAAAGATTATATAACAAATATTAGGCGCCAATTGTGCATTAATCTAATGTTGACCAATTAAAGCAGTTAAAAAACAATTTCAAACTCGATAGCCCCAAATTTCATCAAAGTAACGCTAGCAGAATGAGATTGGGCGAATAAGACATCGCCGCAAAAAAAATCTCGACGCTTCGCACGCCAGCTGCTTCTTTTAAAATCTCCCGACAATTACCTCCAGAAAAACGTTTACGAAAAGGAACGAAATTAATCTTAACCCATCGGAAGATTAAGCGACAACAGGAATTTATAAACGCTCTTCCCTCCCTAACCTAACGATCGCAGTAATCACGCACATGAGAAGAGGGGAAAAGGGACGTTTTATAAAAAAAGTCGTCTTTTGCCTGAATTCCTCTTCAACTTCCTCTCCTCCCTCCATTTCTCTCTTTTCTCTTCTCATACGCTCAAAATATGACCAAATAAAGTAGGAAATATAGCAATAAAAAAGAAAGGAAATATCTTTTTTCTCGCGGAGTCGTGAGATCGCCGACTCCAACCATTCCCATCCGTAACAGCAAAACTTTGAAAAAAAAGTGAGACAGCGCCTTTATTTCCGTGCAGAATTTTCCTCGGAATAACTTTCTAAGATTCGTTTCCCGCGAATAGCGAGAAAGATGGAAGAAGCGCGGCGGCGGAAGATGTCAGCACGCCTCGCCAAATGGAGAGTGGATCCCGCCCTCGATTCCTCGAGAAAGGCTTTCGAAACTGATCACGCGTGGGCGCTACAATAGAGAGAGAGAGAGAGAAAGAGAGCGATCGATGGCATTTAAGATTTCGGAAGGTCGGAGGAGTTGGGTGAAACACATAGCCACTCCGATTAAATCGAAAACGATTAACGAATTGCATTGGGGTCGATAGATATCGATTGATCGAAATGGGGAAAAAACTTTCGATTCGATATGCAAGTTCATTCCGATGTGTCGCTTTTCCTTTGTTAATATCCACGATTGAAAAAATGAGAAACTTTAATATTTCTGGAAAACCTCAATTCACTGCATTTACTTTAAGGCTACTAATTCCTAATAAACGGTGAATATAATAACGTTCATTACAAAACTGAATTGGCGGCTTGACTACTTGATACGAATCTATTTGGAGCACATCAAAAGGTTGAGTAAACCAAATGCCCATTTAAACAACAAAAGAGTCTTCGCCAAGGGTAATTTTAGAATCTCAGACGGATTAATTACCACCGGCGACGTTTACTTAGTTGTAATGCGGGCATAATTCATATTTATATAATTCCATCAAGAAACATTCAAGATAATTTTTATATTCGTATAATAAATATACAGTAATTCCACCAGGGGCGCACTGATAGGCCCCGCAACCCCCGCAATTCGGGGGACCCCCGAGATTTAGGAGGGGCCCAATCATTCAAACCTTACTGACTAAGGCGTCTGATGCCCGTTTTGTAAACCCGAAAAATGTAATTGCGACTTCTAAAATACGGCTTTATAACGCCGAGAAGAGGCATTTCTCGGCATGAAAACCAGTGCAAGATATAGGCTACGATTGTATGCTTTCTGACATCTCTCGCCCTTAGGCCAAAGTATTTTCTCATATGTCAACATTTCTCAAGTGTTATATATAGCTAGGGAAGATTATTGTGCTTATTTGTTTATAGTATGTGCATTTACTTGTTAAATCAAGCATGAGGTCTGCGTCCACTGTTCGGGCTCTAAAGGATGACGACTTGAATTCAATTATCGGTTGGTTCAGTAGTCACTACTTTAGGCCTCCAATATCATCAAGTAAGTTTTTGTTTTCATATATAGGTACATAGGTAGATTTTGGTTGACGTGAAGGCCCCCTTTTTTCAACACCACGAGCCACCCCTGATGAAACAGAATTTTACAGATCGTATTTATTCACTAGGGGACCGTTCATGTATTACGACAGAAAATATTTAACTATTTTTGACCCCCTCGTCCCTCCATGTCAGCAGCCGTTAGAATTTGGGTGAACCTCTCCCCCTTTTTAATAAAAGTTAGAAAATGCATAGTTATGCATGGCAATACTTTCTAATGCATTTTAATGCTCTTTAAAGCACAATGAGGAAGCATCTATCAGATTAAACAAGGTCAAGTTATGTTTACCGAAAAATCAGTTAAATAAGGCGAAAAGAATTCAAACGTCGGGCGAAACGCGGGTAACGAGCAGGTGGAAGCTCGCTGTGGACGAGCTGTCATGACACGTAAATCGTACGCAAAAAGTAAAAAATTTCTTAGATAAAAAGATCTTACGTAAGCATTGGTCATATTCCCCTTCCCCCTAAGGGGGGTTATTTACAGGGGCCAGGGGGTTAGCTACCTAATGCCCCATATGAAAAGGACTTCTTTGAAGTGCACCGACATCGTGCAATACACTGGATCGACGGCTTCACTTCCCCGCCAAAGGAATACTTGTCATATATTCTAGTCGTAAAATATCATCGACCTCGACCAAGAATCGAAGCTGCAATACTTGAAACCATTGACGAGTACTTCAACCACTGCTCCACCGGCGTCGACCGATAACTAAGTTAATAAGCATACTTAATGTCAAATGTGTCTTATTTTTCTCGTGTCTATGGTATTATAAGGATTGTTAGACAATATAATATTTTGAATCCATTTCTCCAGATGGATTAAAGTTAATAAAAGAAGAACTTATTACCATATTTTTTTATAATTTCAGGCTTTTCAAAATATCAGTAGCGTTTGTGTGAGGAAGAGGGGTGGGGAATTCTTCATTAATATACAGGCAATGATAAGTAATTCAGCTTGGAAAATATTTAAGATTTACATAGGGGGCCCCGTATTATTTGCTGCGGGGAGGGGGTGGGGGGCAGATTTTCCGGTACGCCACTGAATAGCACTATTTTTATTTTAAAAGTTAGCATTTACTTATCGAACTTAAATCGATGAAGCGATTTGATATAAAACTGGATGCATGTAAAAAGATTAAGGATCAAAAAGTGGTTATGGCGTGTTCACATACATTGGTATCATCGAAAACGTCTTTCATGGGGAACGAAGATCGATAAGGAAAGATGAAACGAGGTCGGATCGGGAAGCGAATTCCTATCGCCGGTGAGAAATGGCGGAATCTCCTCCAAAAACCGGAAGCGGACCGTCTAAACTGCGATGAGGTCACTGGGGAAAGAAGAGGTGTGGAGGAAGGCGGGTGAAATGAACTCGAGTTGGTCAATAACGCGTATTCCAAGAGGAAAAAATTTCGTATCTATTAAAGCACTTTCCACCGAGGCAGTTTCAAAAGATATAAATTCAATAGCAACATTTACAAGCGTCAAAATCATCTGTAGCCTGCCAGCATTTTGATTTGAGGAAATTCAGCGGGGACAAAGATAAATATTTATAACTTTATGAATGATTCAAGCTGGTGATTCGAAACTTTCAAGCTCAAAGACTAACATCCTATTTCTGGAGTAGGCTAATCCAATGTTTTTAAAAAAGTTTTTGTCCAGCGAACCATTGGAAGGAAAGGCAACATGAACCAGTACTGGGTCGCGACCCGCACTTTGAAAAACAGTGCTAATCTATCCCAGATTCTGAACATCAAAATCAGTATATCAGGACTGAAAAGCCATGGTGAGAAAGGAATACACGAGACTGAATAAAGGCCACTCTTTCATCAACGTGAAATTACGGAATCAACACCTGACGCATACTCCAATTTGGCCCACCAAAGCAACCGCAACTTCTAACGCAATCCGCCACGTAATGCGTGAATGGTACTTCTACATAAGATTTCCGACATCGATGAATTCTATTTGAAAAAATACCGATCACAGCCAAAAACATATCGGAGTGTCCTATAAAACATCAGTTTTAGCTACTCGCGTAAACTTATTCATTTCGTCATTTTATCTGCCGGAAACAACTGCAGCATCCGGCATCATTCTTCCGCATCGACCTGACTTTTACCCGACGCGGTCTAACTTTGAGGCTCGACTGTTTGTTACACATAATTCGAACACCAACTGCTAGGCCAGCAGTTCTCAACCTTTTCTCCGTCGTGATACACGTGACGGCCTATGCTAACGTGCGCGACACACTGCACACTACAAACTAAAAGGAGTGGCATATAACAATGAAGAGGTTTAGCTTTTTATTGGAGCTAAAAATGACGTGAGGTAAAGACCAAAACTCCACTTAACAAAACTTGCTTTACTTTTCAAAAGCCGTTATTAAAACGTTCGACACACTTCCCTTCTTGCGTCGCGACACACCGGTTGAAGATCGTTGCAATACAATGTAACTATGAGGATTACACTTTACGTAAGCTCGCGTAACGCATCAGAAATTTTTCAGAGAATACACATTTAGGAAATCGCAAAGAAACCGGTTACTAAAAAACCCCCTCTAAAGATGCCACGACGAAAAGAAAGAGAATGACGGGGAAACGAAAGAAAAACGTCATCCTCCTATCTTACGCTGCGTACTTTCGCCTTCCTAAATAAACCATTGAAAGAAAACAAACACGAAATGAGACCGGCAAAAACGGAACATGAACACAGAACAAGCGAAAAACGACTACAGCGAACGCGAGACAAAAATAAAAATTGGCGCTATGTCACGCGCTAACGCCCTCCATCTGCCCAATTTCGAAACGCGCCATGGAAGCGCGTACGAGAGAAGGGAACAACAGGTATACGAGCACAGTTTTTTTTACGGAAACGGGCGCATCTTCGCGAGTTGAACAATCGATTCGGCGGGGAAGGGAAGGGTTGCCTGCACTGCGGACCGCCCCGGGCGGACAGATGCAAGAGGGGAGAAAGTGCAGCTGCAACGCGAGAGATGCACTTTTTCAGCCGACCCAAACCGCCACTTCCCATCCACTACTGGAGTGAGAGAATGCGTATGGACGTAATGGAGGCGGGCGGCGAGATCAGAGACATTCACCTCGAGATATGAAGGGAAAGGTGGCAAAAGCCGGCGATAAATCGAAACGGGCGCGGCTCGACTTTTGGGCGTCTCCCAAGAGGCGAAATTAAGAGAAAAGGAAAACAAAAGACGCTCGAAAAATCTCACGTGTACGGTCGAGTGCGATGAGTACTCGCACTTGTTTCCTATTGCGCCGCGCCGAGGTGCGATGCCTTCAAAAGAACCAGTATGCGATTTCTGCATACACTACTTCCCATCATTCGAAGAGGATGCAATTAAACGCGCCATCTGCCGAATTGCGCCTTGGTTACCGGCGCGTTTTAATCGTGGTTATTCGATCCGTCTTATCCGTTCTCTCCAACCGAGCCAATTAACTTGCTATGGAAAGAGGTCGAAATCTGATAAATTGCGTTCAATCACGGTATTTAATGAGAAGGCGGGAGCAGAAGAATATCCGATGATTACAAAGCGCAACCCTTGGCCGCAATTTAATCGCGAGTGGTTGATACACCTAAAGACATTAATCATATTTATCGATTCACCTGGTAACTAAACGCCGTTAACTTTGAAGATATTTCTGATCCGAAATAGGTTATCGTTTACAAAAGGAAAGAGTTCCGAGTTTCCTTAACACATTCCAAATATTAATGCTTATTTGCATATTTGTCTATACAGGTGCACTCTCACAGATGCGGAGCGCATAGGACCCAGGCGTTGTCAGATATCCCGGTTTTTTTAATTTGGTATTTTTCCTCAAAAAAGGAACTTATGCATTCTCATTAGGCGCAATAGGCACGTGCCTAAGTGAGCAGGTTGTGCTAGAGGCGAGGCAATTTTCGTTCCAGTAAAAAGAATTTATACAAATGTTTTATGCATTATTTGCAACAAACAAAGCTATCGCTAATTATTGTCACGTGTTACAGAACTAGAGCTTAATATTTAATTTTTAGTAGAATATGTAGTAGGAGGGCAACAAAGACGAAACGTTTTCTGGTTCTCTGGTATTTTTTTCCGGTATTATTAACATTATGATTTCAAATGTAAAAATAGCCGATTTTTTGCGAGTGTGGTTTTGTGAATCCCGGATTTGAGGGAGTGCGCCCGTATTTCTAAAATAATCGCTTTGAAACTATCGCTTCTAAGTAATTTAATGAATTTTAAACGATCAAGTTTCGTATAATTCCAGTGACGGCAAAACATACAAAGAGCAATAAGTATATATTATTTTTGGTGGAAAACGAATAAATTATAAATGGCGTGATAACTCGGTGAATTCATTAATTCGAGAATTATATATGTACTTGATTCATAGATCAAAGTTCTTTGCGTATTGTTTCGATTTAGCCTACTCTAAAAGCTTCGCTACGAATTAAAATGAATGATGCGACATTAACGACAGATCTTCGAAGCTGAACAGAAAATTTCCGAGTGTTTAAAACGGGCATGATTGCACCGGAAATGAACTGCTCGTGTTAACTGTATCGATGAACTGCTTCAAATGTACAGAGGAGGAAGGAATATGAATTTTAAGTAAACAACCACATGCGCTGTAAAAGTCGTGGCTACTTTCGCTTTCTTAGTAAAACATGATCAAGACAACTCCTGTAACATGAACCGAGCACAGAAGACGACCATATAAGCAAAGAAGTACCCATAAACTAATTTTATAAATGAACAACCGGAGCCTTACCACTAAGGCCGATCACTCTGCAACTGAAATGTGGATCGGGATCACGCAGTCGCGTCAGGGATACAACAGTTGCCCAGAGCAGCTATTTGGTTCAAATCGCCAATTGATATGGATAGTTCATATTCAGAATTGATAAAAAATTTGGTTTAACGTCGTGAATGTCGTAAAAGGTTTCTGAAGTTTATAAAAATCGGTTGATTGACTTAACAAGCATTTCGAGTGTTGACATTGAGTCGAAGCTTGATCCTGCCAGTGTTTCCTTGGCGACGCTCTCGGTATCTTCGGATGAAAATCAGCCAAAGAGAAAGCTTTGACACTCGGGAAAACTTGTCGTTTCCTAAAACAATTCAACACTGGCAGTGGAGCCGATACGACGCTAGCACGAGAAGGCGCAGCTCAAAGCACGCTATTAAAACCCACTGAGAAATGGGTTTCTGGGTTTTCCCTGGACGTCCTCTATGCTCACGACTTTTTCCGTTTAAACGTCACCTCTCTCTCTCTCGAGATGCGTGCGTCAGCATCGTCCTATTCGTCTCTCCAGACAGCAAAACAAGTCCGGCTGTGGTTGAGGAGGTCGCGTTCGGTGCAGATAGAGAAAGTAGGAGATACAAGTACATATATGACTAGCGCGAAGGGAGGAAAAAACAATTGCCAGGCGGGAGGCGAGGAAATCTAGGTTAAAGGACTATAGGAGACTACCTGGCGCCCTTGTTTCGGACAAAATCGAGCTGTCCGATTAGGAGATATACGGTGCGGATTAGAGACAAAGGCTTTCAAAATAACGACGAAGAATAAACAATTTCGGAAAATTGTTTGAGATCAAGTGACTTTTTTTGCATTGCGTCGCAAATGCGAACTGCTCTGGCGATAAAAGAAACGGAACGCGCGTTTCCATTTGCGGCATACGCGTATATTTTTATTTCTTCCCCTCAGAGCGTGGGAAGGATTTAATGATTACACGAAAAAATAGGCGAATAGAAATTTATATATGCACAAAACAGTAACAATAATTCGAAATAACAAAAGTATATTTTAGAGAAAAGGACACATTTTGTACGAGTATTTTTTATTTGAAATTTTCCTGGTGAATATTCGTACATTGGCGGAGAAATATATCCAGAGTCTTGAATCAGAAATTGACAACAAGGTTGAAATTATATACAGTACCGACAGTTGAATATGCGAGGTATTAGCTTAGCAAACACAATTAAAGGCAATATAGCAATAATATCTTATAGGTAAAGAACTACTTGTATCACTAGCGTGCAGGTTTACAATCAACATTAATTTAACAGCGATACTTTTTACGTATATGCAGTGAAATATTTACCAATTGCATTTCATTTATTTGAAAATGGCAAATTTTCACCCGAGTATTTTTTAAATTTCAACTGAATTTCTATAACTTTAACTGCTCGTTTTCCCTTGAGGTTCGACAACAATACTAATAAAAATAATCCGAGGGAGAATTACAAAAGACGCTTCTGGAGCTGCTTTAATGCATTCGAGGAAGCATTACCGCACCGAAGTTCTATTTCTAGAAAAACTCGTTTCCCTCATCTAATGCGATCACCTCGGACACGCCAATCCCACGCCTCTATTCCCTTCCCACGACTTTAGACGTCCTCCACCATCTCATTCACCCTCACTTAAAAGGAAGTGCTTCCCAAGCGGCGAACCGCTGAAAACTCCGAATTTCCGCAACAGCATTAACGTAGATGTGCCGAGTAAATTTCTCGTCAAAATCTTCTTTTCGCACGTTTTCCTAATGCCCGTCTCTCACGTATTTTCCTTAGATACTTCTCAAAATTTAGAGCTCAAACCCCATGCAGGAGGCTTCACGAGCATAAAATTCGGACGGGAAGAGTGATTCCAAGAAGAATTTTATTATTTGCCGCAAAATAAAAAATGTTTAAATTTGCCTCAATGATTTCCGTATGTGCAATGTCGCATAGTTTCCTACATTCAACTGCAAGATATTTTTTTGAATTAGCACGATTTCCTAATATCCAACTGAATCCATTGGCTTCTTAGCAATGAGCAATTCTTGCCGTGTTTACAAAATAAAATTCTAACAGATAAGTTATTGTTAGGGCGCTCAAGGAAGATAAGATGTCCTAAAATAAGGAAAGCACGTGGAAGGGCGTGGGGCAACCGAGGCGCTTGCCCCGGGCGTAGCGCTGTGAGGGGCGTCACAAGCCACTAATATGAAATTTCTTAATAATGATGATGAATAATAAAACATATTTAGTCGCTGGTTCCTGCCTGGCTCATTTGATGTGGTATTTATTTAAATCAGCTATGTAATAGTTTTGTCTGTCAGTCACACTTCCGTGTCCGGTGAACAACTTCTACACTGTTCAAGTTAGAGCAACCAAATTTTGAGGGATTGTTCATGGCCATAAGTTCTTCTCGCGGTTGAAATTTGGAGACTCCAGTGACAGCCTAAGGCAGTTGTTTCCAACCTTCCGACCACTATACGTTTCAGAAAAAATTATCATAAATACTAAAATCAAACCAACGTCAATGTTATTAGTAATGCTCTTATATACGTTTAGAAAGAAATAAACATAGTAAATTAATTATGTTAGGAAACGAGATTAAATCATCGCAGAGGTGCACAACAAGACTGCCGAAGAGCACACTCAAGCTGCCAAAGAACAGCTCGCGAGCACCAGGTTGGGAACCCCTGGCCTAAGACAATGGTGAGCAACCTGCGGCCCTCGAGAGCGTATTGTGTGGCCCGAGAAGCTATGATTAAAAAGAGCTTTAACACAAATTCATATTATATACACTCACATTACGACAATAACACACTTGATAATGGAATGTTAACCATAAAAACCTAATTTAGACTTGATTATCACTGATATGATACTTCAGAATCTCTAGTTAACGTCCGATTTAAAGTCTAATCTGGACCGCCGACGCTTCGAAAACTTACATAGGAATTTGCAACCACCAGAGCGGCCCGCCGCGTAGAAAAGGTTGCCCACCGCTGGCCTAAGAGTTGTAGTTTTTATTTTAAAAAACCGTCCTTAATATCTGATTGATCGATTCTTCCCTTACTTGTTTTAATGAAAGAGTTCATATGGTTAGTTAGATGAGAGGGATGGGGCGTAGAAATGTTACATATACCGGCACTGTTCCTTGGTATGAACATTCGAGGCGTCAAATCACACCGTATCACACGACCAAAACCCGACTGATTTTTCCCAGTATTTCCGAAAAGGGTGACTGATACGGATCAATCCCTTCCATCAAAGACCGAGTCGGACCTCGCCTTCCCTGTTGAAGCGGCGTGAAAAGGGACGGGATTGAACGGAAGGCGTGTCGGCGGCGCCGTGCCGTGGATCCGAGACGCACGAGTGACACTTGTTACGCCATCGCCATTCATTCTCCGCATTCGGCAGACCAAAGTCAACGAATCGAGGAGAGCAGAGTGGCGGATTGGAAAATGGCTTATTGAAAATTTATCGTTAAAACTAAAAAAACTATCATTATTCTGTAGTTACTCTATAAATGGAAAGGCGAAGTATTTTTGCTATTTTTTTTCAAAACGTTACGTATTTACGCGATTTTCTTTCTTCACAGGTCGTGACAGGCAATAAAAAGAGGGAAATTCATGGCAACCAATGCCGTATTTACCCGAATATAATACGTACCACAATTTTGAAAGGTTTGAATTCAAGAAAAATTAAAATCTTGATTTATTATATTCTTAAGTTTGAGAAAAACCTTATAAGCGTTTTATTGTTGAGACTTTCCCCTGTCATTTTTTCAACTTAAATTTAATTATCCCACCGATACTAAGCCGTATAATATTTTTACGGCAATCAGGCCATGTGAAAATTAGAAAGGCGAAATCGAAAGTGTACGCAAATAGTGCGCAGTAAATTTTTCGAGTGGTAACTGGAGCCAAAAGAGAGCTAATTTTATTCGAGAAAAAAGATTTGACATGTTACTTCCTCGAGATCAAGAGATGAAAATTTTCGAAAACAACATAAGGCAATGCCCTATGCCAGGCGGGACGGAAGACGAGTGAAGGATAAGATTGAGGTGCATCGAAGAATATAAACGGAGTTGTATCGAATGGATGAAGGATAAGGAAGAGCGATGATGCAAAAAGAGCCACGACCGGGAAGCGATATGCATCCTAGCACCAGCTGCGCTTCCTGTTTCAGTGGGTAACATTTTCCAATTCTAATCCCCCAAAATAGAAGACCAGTAACTGCTTCGAGACAATTTATTAATCGACTCCCAGCTCGATCAACAGCAACGAATGAAACATAAACAGCGCTGACCAATTTTTACGGTAGATACTTCCGTCACTAAGAAAACTTTAAACTGAACAGTTCACAAACGAAATCTCTCCAATTGCCACGAAAAGGTGGGAAAATCAGAGGCACATCTCAGTTACAAATAGCCCTCGACAGTGACGATTCACCAACAGTTGATTCAGAAGGTCTTTTTAGAGTCGACTGATGGCGGCTGATCTGCGGCCAAAATGCGCAATTGGTTATTCAACCTTTTTATGGCTATTGGAGAGTTTGTCATTTCGATTTTTGGCATAAGGTGAGCTCGATGGTTTTTAAAAATCAAACTGAACAATAGTAGAGGAAACTATCATTAATTGTTCTATAACTTTGATGAATTCGCGCACATTGGCACAGATGAATTTCATTAAAACACAATGGAGACAATATAAGCATGATGAAAAAACTCTTAAATTTACGATGGAGTAGAATTAATAACTCGTTAACTCGTAATGGGTAACGAATTTAATTTAGCTTTAAACTTGAGTTTAAATTTCCCGGCCGATATCTCCGGCCGAAACCTGTTGCGATCCCGTTAACAATTCTCAAACGAGGGAAAAACTCAGCGTTGCATTATTGACCCATAAAATGTTTTTCCAAACTTCACCAGTAGTTGAACATCGGAATATGTAAATACTATGAATAATTTCGGAAATGTGGCCAATTTGGACATCAGCCGGGTGGGCCTGGCTGATAATATTTCATAAAATTCGCTTAAGTTAAAAATAAGATACTTAATGCACAGCCACACCCATACATCTACATGTTACCCTGCAATTCACCTAATTGGTGGGTGGCAGGGGGTGCAATGCCCCAAAACCTACCTAAAGATTGTCTATCGCAGGTTGAAATTTTCTATTGTGATCTCGTATTGTCCTCGGAAAGAAACTTGGAGACCAAGCATGAACAGCTTTAGTACGCTTCACCTGCAGTTTAGGCGTTTTTCTTTGAACATTTCCCTCAAATAAAAGAAACTTGGAGGACTGGTTCTAGTATATTTTTACAGACTTTCAGTTGATATTAAGATGTTTTTATCTGAAATTTCCTTTCAAACTTCCAATAAAAGAGAAAATTAGCCAGGTCCACCCGTCTAATGTCTACAGTAAATGTAACACATTATAACATTTATTTCTTAGATCTTGAATGTCACATCTCAAGAAATGGGTAGCATTTGTTCCGGTTGCAGATATACAGGGAATTTTAAGAATGTAGACCATTTCCTTTTCAGGAAAGCACTTGCCTACGGGCACCAACAAGCCATCGATTGACCAACTTTCGGCCTTGACCCTCTGTAACGGCCTTAAATTTGCAAACCACAGTGACGAAAAAGTACATACTGAGAAAACAAGATTTACCCTAGCTTAAGCAAAGGGAAATATATAAATTTCTAATGAAATATTCGAAATATGTTTATGCAAGGAAATAATTGTATTTTAATGTATAAAAATACCGAGAAATGTGTATATGCATAACGGATTAGTCTACCTTGCTGAAGGTTTTAAAGGGCTAAAAACTTTTACATCCTGACAACAAAGCCTTCCAGCAAAAAAAGTTTTGTCATATTATACCTTCAAAGTTTCGATTTTTTCCCAAAAACCAGAGCCTCTAGCGGAAAACATTAATTACGTCGGAGTCTCGATAAATCGAGTCTATAACTCGAGTTTTGGATGAGTCAAAAAATTATTTTTCTCCGCACTGATACGTTAAAATGAAGTCTAACGACTTGAAGATTTGGCAAGTCGAACTTTTTCCGCTTTCCCCTCAGGCTCGAGTTATAAAGGTTGGACTGCTGTATAAAAAATCCAACACGTGTACCCTGATGGCATTCCAAAACCTACCGCTGACAAAAAGAATGTGGAAAGTAACTAAAAACCATGGGAACAAGAGAGAGGTACATGCTTGACCAAAATATAAAACCAAATAGTGGAAAGAGAGAGAAAACCAGTAGCTGAGAGTCAAGAAGACATCTTCCTGACCTTGGGGGATCAAGGGGCAGCAAGCGTCACCGCCACCTCTACTCCCCTAAAGAGTGGAACGCGTGAGGTGGCAGACCAGAGGTGTGTCGAACCTCTCTCTTCCGCGCCCCTCACCTCTCAACGGAGATCCGTTAATCTCCTGAGTGGCGAGGGGAATCGGCTCCACCTCCTCCACGCCGCACACACTATTCGACCGCCGCCTTTCCGCCTCCAACTATGGCCTCATCTCCTTCCTAAGTTCGCGTTCGTGAACACAACACACCTCCCCACGCGCTTTTAAAGCTACGAGCCCGGCTTCGAGGTCGACAAGAATAACGCGAAGGATATGGAAAGAGAGGGGGAGCTATAGGAGGAATATGCAATGAGGGAAAAGAGGATGAAAGGTATTGAGGGTAAGATAAAGGAATGGAGAGGGAGGGAAAAAGACGGACGGATCTAACGACGGGTTTACAGGCCTGCAGCCCTGTGCCTTCGGGGTCTAAGGACTTAACTATCGATGCAAAATACACTGCACAAACTTTCTCATATCTGCACGCTTTTAGTCCACACAAATATATCACTGGTTACCTTGATACACACGTGCAGTTTGACTCGCAGCAGTAAAGCATTGGAGAGGGTTTGGCGGTAGTTGGGTGTAAACCTCTTTATTGTATACGTCACAGGACGTTATAAGTTATTTTTTCGAGACATATGGCTAATCTGATATTGTTTATGACATTAAACTTTACAACTAAATGGGTTTTAATTAAAATGCACTAGGCCTCTTCGGTAAATCGACAATAATAAACTATAATATAACTAACTTTCTCAGGCGTGACTTCGTGGAAGTGTTTAATATTGTCCGTAATAAAGCACAAAATGTACTTTTCCACAAGATATATGTTTACTTATGACCGGTTTCACCGTGATACAGATGATGCCGTATCATGGTGAAACCGGTCGTAAGTAAACATATAACTTGTGGAAAAGTACATGTTGTGCTTTATTACGGACAAGAATAAACTATATGCCCTCAATTGTAGCGCGGTATGGTTAATTACAGCAAGGTGTCAATTCCGGGTGATGCGTTATACGAGATTATATAACATTCCGTTGAACCGTCGAGTCCCCGGAGTAGGGTAACCTAAAGTCCCGGTGTCCTGAAAGACTTTTCCGGGAACGGTATTTTCTTTTTTAAACATTCGAATTACAGCAATACCTCGCTTTATGTGACAGATAGGTTCCTGAAATTCGCGCAAAACGTGGTCTTTATGTCAAAGAGGATAGGTTACATGGACGAGAAAACTAAAGTGTATTATTAATAAAAATACGCCGTTAACCTGAAGAAAATCAGCTTCTTGTCGGCTTCCATCCATCAACTCCAGAGGAAAATCTTCAAATTTTTTTCAGTAACTTATTTTTGTCGGTTATTTTCAAATGGTACATACAGAAAACTAAAAACTTGCTTATATTCTGGAAAAAACGTAATTATTCCCAGTATGAATGAAATCTCAAATAAATCTGCGAGGAAGTTGTATTCGGAACGTCGCCTTTCTTGAAAAATAATAACGACAAAATAGCCGTCTATCGAGAGATAGAAACGGTGTGCCGTCCTCGGAATTTCTTTAATAGTACGTATCACATCCTGATCCTAGATGGGGATCCATAGACGATCTTACTAACATCAACAAGCCCGTAAAAAATTGAATTTATGATACATTTGTGGTTAGGTCGCCTCAATAGTCGGCCGCCTTTTTTTTAGAACACGAATCCGCTTAAAACGGGGTCGCGGAAAGCGAGTTATGCCTGCATTTGATTAGGCTTCATTACAAAACAGTATTATCCCGGTAATTTGTAGGAAACTGTATACTAAAACATTTGTTCCGAGTAATTTCCTAATAAATTTTGCAATAATACTAGGCACATGTTGTTTGAATTTTCATTTACTCGCTATTTTTGGAACAAAACTAAAATCAGGCTACGGAAATTTTGTCTATAACAGCATATCAACGACAGCTAAAATCACATATGGTTCTTGTTATGTCCCGAGAAAGCCAGAGAAAGAGACCGAGAAATGGGGAGAAAGAGAGAGAAAGCGGGAGAGAAAGGAGAGAGAAATAGGGAGATGGAGGGAGGGAAAGAAAGAGGGAGATAAAGAGATAGAGAGGGAGAAAGAGAGGAAGAGAAAGAAGGAAAGAGAGGGAGATAAAGGAGAGAGAAATAGGTAGAGGGAAAGAAAGAGGGAAGGAAAGAAATAGAGGGAAAGAAATAGAGGGAAAGAAATAGAGGGAGAGAAAGACGGAGAGAAAGAGATGGAATAAATATGAAAAGAAAGTGCGGGAGAAACAGGGAAAGCGAAAGAGGGAGAGAAAGAGAGGAATAGAAAGAGGGAGAAAAAGCGAGGAATAGAAAGAGGGAGAGAAAGCGAGGAATAGAAAGAGGGAGAGAAAGAGAGGAATAGAAAGAGAGAGAGAAATAGGTAGAGGGAAAGAAAGAGGGAAGGGAAGAAATAGAGGGACAAAGAGAAGGGGACAAAGAGAAGGAGAGAAAGAGGGAGAGAAAGAGGGAGAGAAAGAGGGAGAGAAAGAGGGAGAGAAAGAGGGAGAGAAAGAGGGAGAGAAAGAGGGAGAGAAAGAGGGAGAGAAAGAGAGAGGGAGAGAAAGAGAGGGAAAGGGGGAGGGAGAGAAAGAGAGAGGGAAAGGGGGAGGAAGTGAAAGAGAGAGAAAGAGAGGGAGTGAAAGTGAGAGGGAGTGAAAGAGAGAGGGGGAGAGAGAGATAGGGGGAGAGAGGGGGGAGAGAGAGAGAGGGAGGGAGAGAAAGAGAGGGAGAGAGAGAAAGAGAGGGAGAGAGAAAGAGAGGGAGAGAGAAAGGGAGAGAGAAAAAGGGAGACAGAAAAAGGGAGAGAGAAAAAGGGAGAGAGTAAAAGGGAGAGAGAAAGAGAGGGATGAAGAGAGAAAGAAAGGGATGGAGAGAGAAAGAGAGAGAGAAAGAAAGGGATGGAGAGAGAAAGAGAGAGAAAAAGAGGCAGAGAGAAAGAGACGGAGAGAAAAGGGGGAGGGTGGGGAGAGAGAGAGATGGCTGGTAAGAGAAAGGGTCGAGACAGGGAGATAGAACTTCATGGAATGTCAAGCTAGTCTCTCGAAGGTGAAGGAGAAAGAGGGGGAGCGAAGAAAGGAGGAAGAGGGGGAGCGAAGAAAGGAGGAAAATATCAGCTCGGCAATTATCGTGAAAGAGCCAAGAAGACGAGGACAAAGCACCGTTTAGCGCGAATATGTCGCTTCCCACGTTTCCTCAGTCAGGGAGGAAAAAATCCGACCGTCGAGATGAAAGTAAAAAAATTCGGCAGCGGCGAAATAGTAGCATCGAGTCGCGAAATATAGGTTCCGCTTCACTCTCACCTTTCTTTCGGCAAAAATATTTTTGGAGAAAACCGGAGTTCAATAAAAAAGAGCTCTTACGTTTCGAGATATTTCAGTTTTTCTCAGCGACAACTCTACCTGCGCTAAAAACCGGCCAGTTTTAGTCTCACAAATCCACGCTATCATTCGTAATCCCCAAAGGCATGCGGGTAAAAGTAAGTCATATGAATTACAAAGATTAATCCAACAGTAAAAAAATGCTCGAGTCGACCCAAAAACATTTTTGTAAAAACCGAAGATGGTGACTGCCTTGTATTTTAAAAGCGAACGCGGCTTAGTCTCAAATTTAATGGCCGAAGAGTAATTTATTCACTAGTGAAGAATACGAAATTTCTAATTTCAGCTTATTTCAAAGTGAAAAATAATGCGACACCACGGTTAGGAAACGTTGAAGACGAAAAAAATTAAAAATTGTCAATGATCATAAACGCCATAATAAGTGCCGAAAAAGCATATATGTACAATCAATGATCATCATAATTTGTGAATCATTGCATACCACAGAACCTCTAAAAAACCGAATAAAATACCTCAACAGACACAAAATCTATATTACAGCCTAAAATGAGTCCTCAAATTCATCGTTTGATAGGTTCAAACAGGATGAGGAATCTCAAATATAAATTTCGGCTATTCTAGCAGTGGACGATAAATAACATTACTTGCAAGCCAGCTTTCTTTTACGACCTTGGGACGTGATATTTAACGCCCGAAATGCAATTTATTAGAATTATACTTATTCGCTGGTCACGATCAATGCACGAAAAACCATAAAACATTCTCCGATTCTTATATTACAGATTAATAAAAACATCATTTATTTAGCCTCGGGAGAAACGAAGAAATGTTTTTACATGTCAGACGAAACGCGTCCACCAACAAGTCTCCCTAGCAACAGTCCAGAGAAAGTAAATACACGCATGTATTCCTACGAGAAAGAAAACGAAATTCATTTGTTTAGTTTTTTCTGCGTCAAGTTCTTCCTTTTTTGTCGAGTCATCAGGTATCGCCTGAAAAAACGAGGGCGCGTAATCAACGATACCTCTGCAGTTTTAAATGTGTGACAATTTATCGGAAAAGAAACTTAAAAAGGAAAAATAATATCCAAGGAAAGACGTAGCGGAAAAATTCCTTTTTACAAGAGTAAATAAAGTCGACGAGGTGAAATGCCCAAGTAAAGGACACTTACAGGAAACAAAAATAGATGTTTATAATATCAATACAAGGAGTGCTCTAACAGAAAATGTCGAATTTTATGAAATAAACGGGTAACTGTAGGGATGGCTGAAATATTCGAAGGAATTCTAACGAAATGATAGGATTCCGCGGGTCCCAAAAACTCCTTTTATATGAAGGTATGACGGTCCCGACGAGTCCACCCTGGTCTCGATGCATGTGAAAGTGTTGTGCGTCAAGCTTCTGCGGTTTAATTGATAAATGGGTCAAGATCATGTGACAATTGGCGTTCAATTGCGCAACTTGACTCTCATTTTTCATAGATATGGCGCTGAAACTAGAGAGCTTCGAACAGATTTGCAAAAAAATGCAATAAAAGTTATTTCCAATATGTAACGATTTTTAAAACGTCTACAAAATGAACTGAGAGCTTTCAAAAGAAGTTACCAGAAAAGTGAACCTAATCATGACGTTCCTGTTGCATAAAAATAGTTTTCTCAATTATTACTCTAAAAAGCAGGTCATATTATCATCCCATATTAAACATTATACTTATTCTATTAAAAGAAAATGATTCTTAGAATAATTCTTGCATCTAATTTACAGAATTAAATAACATTGGCATCACTAAGATAGTCATAACAGATGAAGAAACTAAGTCAAAGGAATTTCTCGTGTTAATTTTTTTAGAATGTATTATTGAGAAAATTGCACAGAAACTGTGACATTAAACGAGCAACAGCTAAATATGTTGTGCTTTATGCTGCACTTAAAAACTCAGGCCACTATCTATAAATGGGTAATGACAATTTATTGGTCTATTACTACCTGAAGGATTAACAGAATGTAAGCATATTTAAGTAATAAAAATTCATATAAAAATCAAATCAAAACCTAACTAAAAGGACTAAAGATATGGAAGTAAGAACTATATTTTCTTCAGCCTATAAATAATATAAATAGCATTCTTCTCAAAATACATTTGATCAGAATAGATGTGGCATATGCATATTTATGACTGTAACATTAATGTTACATTTAGTCTACATATAACTTATGATAGCCTATTCATTGGTATAAAAGTATAACTGAGTCAAGGTCGGGTTGGTTATGGTAGTTAGTATGATCTCTATTGAGTTCAAGCCATAAGGTGAGCTCAATAATTATCTTTTGAATTCACTGGAGCAAATAATTTGGCCTACTAATGCAAAATAACTGAAATGGTGCATTATAACTAATAAAAGCTGAACGGTAAAATTTCATGCAACTATAACTCGATGAATCATCAAATTTAGGTGTTCCCTTTCCTTAGTCAAAGACAAAAAAATCGCTGCACATTCAACTCAATTGCCATTAAAAAGTAACCCAAGCAAGAATATCATTTTCACTTTCTACCTCCGGATTGCCCTACTTCCTTAACTTTCACCAATTATGCCCTATAATAGAACTGTTTAGTATAAAAAGTGTCTTGATCACTTTTCCCCACTTAAGCAAATTAATCAATCTCTATTATCTGTAGGGAGAAAAAATTAAGTAAGTAAAAACAGGTAGCGGAAAATCAAAAAAATTTCTTATGGCAAGATTTAAAATTCCTTCATGGTAAAGTTTTGTTTAATTTAATAAATGGGAGAGAATGCCAATTGAAAGAAGGCAAGCTGCTGGCATCAATATTTCAAAATTGGCTCATCAAAACATGACAGATGATCATTCTCAAGCTAGAGACAAATTTGAATTAGAGTGTCATATTCATACGTGCATAGATTTCAAAAGGAATTAACTATAGAATGTGCACAACAAATGTATTAAAGAATATTCACTTAAACATATGTAATTTCCTCCTCTAGGAATATTATCCTTCTGCTACTTTTCAACGGCATGTTCAACTAAAAAGCTTAAAAGATACAATAATAGCCACACAAAGTTGACAAACAATGCATATATTGACATTTTTATATTAATATTATTATTACACACAAACATTATATTTTTGCATATTTGTTGCCTAAAAGTTAGCAAATAAAAATCTCATACGTAGAGATTTTAATGCCTACCAGTATTTAATAATTCAGCAACTGATTTCCTCCTATTAAATCAACATACACACTTGACAGAAAGTTCCAACTTCACTATTTTTTCCAAATCAACAAAACCATAAACACAATGCCAGGTTAACCAAGGCACTGTGGCTTAGTTGTGACGGAGCCACTGTGATTGGGGGAGAGGAGGGATTCAAAATCCTGCCATTCAGGGAATTGTGTATGGGTGAGATCTGTGAAAAATCGTGCCATGGCCCCCAAGTCCCTTCATCCAGCCTTGCACAACCAATATTCAAACAATAAAAAAAATTGGAATCAGAATGCACAAATTCCACATTATCCAATGAAAACTACTCTTTCAATTTTATTGCAGAATTTGAAAAATGTCATTTAAAGTCAACTTAAAAATTAAGTTTATGGAAATTTAAAAATAAACATTAAAACCTAAAAGTAACATGTATCAGAAAATGTTTTAAAATAGGTATACAAAATCTCATGATGAAGAAAGAACCAAAATAGCATTTTCATTTTAGTTTACACATGCCATTTACTAACATCAACACTACTGTTTAGTTTTATCACTTGTTTAGCATACAAGTTCCAAGTTTGGTCATTGTATGCTTAATACTCCAAAAATAGCTACAGCACTAAGGCAAAGTTAAATATTGAATTGGTGGACAATTTACTACCAAATTCAACTTACTGTAAACATTGTATGCTTGACTTTAAATTATATGGTGGAGTATATTCAACATACTATGAAGAAAAAACCTTTATTCTTTTTTAACTAAATCAAAAAACATGTAAATAAAGATTATACGAATTCTTAACCCTAATCTGAATTTTAATAAATAATCAAATTTGCAAAGACGTAATATTTCTATAGAGAATGAAAATAATATTCAATGAAAAAGAGTAATTCATTTATTTGTCAATATTACCAATATTTCTAAGAGGAATAATGTGTGAAAAAACTAGTAGTTTGATGACAAACAATATAAGAAAATGTAAAGCATGTCTGAGTACTTCCTAAAACTTAGAGAAAAGAATAAAATTGTAATTAACAATTTACAGGAAGTTCAGGAAAATTCAAATTAAACTTACCAGACAGCAACTGCATCCATGCACACGCTTTGAAGACGCTTGGTGGTGACATAAAGAAGAACAAGAGGAAAGCTACAAGCGTGATAAGGGCGAGAAGAACTGAAATAGCAACAAGGATTGTAGCTGCTCTAAATGCTGCGGGGAGGGGAGGCACATCAGCAGATGATGGTGATGAAGAGACTACATCTGATATAACACCTCGACACTCTTCTTCTTCTACTAATCCAGCAGCACCTGTTTTCATAAAGAGAGATTCAATCATGACGATATTAACACATTCCAAGTCATTAATTAAAAAAATTGAAAAACAAGCCTAGTAAAATTCCTAATGTTAGATAAATATTGATTCAATGAGAAAACAAATTAATTAAAGATAATTTTAATGCACTTCAATCATAGATAATTATTTAAAAGGATAATCAGAAATTATTGCCATAAAACTGACGTTTATTTTACTTTTGCCAATAGCATCGGCACGCAAAATTGAGTAATAATAATTATCGTTTTTTGTAATTACATTCATACATCCACTAAAGATTAAAATATTTACGAATAACCGAATGTAAATAGTGAATAAAAAGTGACCAAAATTTGAAAGTTCACCATACCTAAACTTTTGCCGGAGGAAAAGGAACAATAAGTCCAAAGACCAAATCTTCCTGGTTGCTGGTTATGCAGTTGTAAAGATCCCCCGTATGTATATCCGGTGTCACCGATCCATTCTGGTGTAACAAATGCAACTACACTAATTATGGCATAACATATGGAAAATATACCCCAAAGAACTCCGATTGCTTTCGAGTTGCGAACGTAGTTGGTGGCGTACATCTGATGGGCCTCAACATATTCCACTTTTGAACCCATTGTTATTGTCGAATTTTATTTATAAGGCACTTTTTAAATGTCATTCATATCCGCATATGATAATGTCGTCTTTATATCCCTGCCACGGAATGAGAGATTAATTCCAAATTAGGCAACTTATATAAATAAACAAATGCAAATTTATTCCTTGGATGCAACGTCAACACTATCTTCTTGCTTAGAAAAACACAATCACAATAATTCACAAACCTTAAATAAAGAATGCGGCTCCTTAATCACGACCGCAAAAGTAACATGAACATTACTTGAACCGTTACTTTACAAACTAACTTTCACTACGCATTGAACAACCTCCACTCGTTGAAATCACCGAATCCCTTTCGCCCTTTCCCAGCACACTACTTCCTGAAATGGCGCACAGGTGGAAACACTATTGTTACCATGAGATGAATTTGAGAGGTGGATCTTTAGAAAGAACTCTATGGTCAGAGGAGCTATCTAAAATATTTATTGAAACTAAGAACTAATTTTAAAATGGATATTTTATTTAAGAGGAACTTATTTTTATTTTAACCAAGTTTAGTACAAGTGAATTCGCAGTAGTTTAACTTTTTTCCGTCAAAGCAGCACCAACAACGTAGCATTAGCTGCTCTCTGGGAACGATTAAGGTTACTACTTGAAAAGTTACTGAGATCTCTATAATTATAGGCACAAATGCAAGGAATTTTTTGGTTTGTTTGGATCATATCATTACGGAGAGATGCCAACGATTATCTGAAGATATAGACGGGGAGCTAAACCATAGCTAAGTTCAAGAACAAGCAATTTAAAAACTATATTTGCCTCAGGCATCTCCAATAATTAAAAAAACCATATACTCATTTGGGCTACAGAGCAGCCGTCTTCAGTGGTAATTCGCCGAAAATAGATTCTAAAAGAATTACCAAGTTGATTCGCAGTAGTTTACTTACTCCCCGTTGAAACAGCACAAGCAATGCAGTCTATGCTGCCCTCTTCCAGCAAATGAATTCACTACCGTAAATTATTCAGTGAATTAAAAAGCGCGGTGTCGAAAACCGTTTGGAACAGAAAAAGATAAATTTCATGTGCTTTTTACTTGCGAGCACATCGACGGATATTATTTCTTATTTTTGGTTTTCATATATAATTTGTTATTGAGAAATATATGCATAGGTTTGCCTTCACTGCAAGCTCATTAGAAAAATAACATGTTACGCCTTCGATGTTTTTGTTCCGAATTCAAGATTTGGAAGGTTTTTATACCTAAGTGTTTTATGAAGAAGAATTTCCGTATATTTTTATTCTCAGCAAGGAATTTCAATGTTAAAAATGTACTTTGATGCATATGTGGTTCATTGGTGTAGGAATCCGTAAAAGAACGAGACGGGAGAAAAAAAGTTAAATTAGTAAAAAACGATCTCCCACGTTATGATTAAAAATACGAGTGTAAATCACTAATAAAAAGTTAATAATGAAGCTAGGCCAATATTCAAAAGAGAGAAAAAGATGTAAATCGCAGTAATAGAGGATTTTGGGAAATTAAATTACCATGACCCAAGGGGGTTATTTATAAAATAAATTACTTTTCACAAAACAAGATACTTCTTTATGCTCACGCCGTTCGCTCGCCGTTAAACCAACAATATTAGTCGTATCCATCTATAAATTTTTTAACAGCTCCTCGCATTAATAAATCAAATCTGTACGCGGGAGAAAAATAAATTTCGAAACCCTACGGAGCGTTTGAATAGGGGCATCGCTATATTATCCGAGCGGAAAATAAAGGGTACAAAGTGATATCCTTTCTATGACGAAATTCGAAAGAACGGGATGATGATAAAAAAAGCACTCCCTACTGGTTCGAGTGAACCACGTAGACATACACTCGAATTCTTTCGTTTCATTCATCAACTGGCCACTATTTGGAGTGTACTCAGGGCGCTATTCTCCGGAAGACTTCAAAGTCGCATTTGCAGCGGTTTCATCGGTCAGCTCGATTTTCTCACCCTCTTGCTCTCGATGTGCACAAAAGACTAACAGAATCCGTGTTCCACTATTGAGCAACTCGGTTATACTCGGATGGAGCTTGCTATCCGTTCGTGGTTTAGGACAAGTTACGGTGGCTGCTTTTTGAATGGTGCAATTTTATGCTTCACAGGGTTGGAGAATGCACGCATAAAAAGTTTTATACCTCATACGCAGGATCGGATTAAGGTATAAGCTTACCAAATCACAGCTTTGGGCGGAGATCAGCAAACTGCGGTTCCTTTAGTACATAATTGTAGCTCTTCATAAGTTAGCTAAATTCCCTAACCTTTATCAGTCATGAAATATGCTTATTCCAATCACTAGAATTCCTAAAAAAAAAGGTCGTATAGATTTTTATTGTGCGGCCCTCAAGTATTTCGGAATGAGACAAAAACGAAAATATGACTCTTTTGCATTGAGATGTTTACGACACCTGGCTTAGGGTATCGCAATATTATGGGCTCCTTAAAAAAAAGACTTCATTTCACATTTTATCAGAATCGGTTGATAAATAAATGATTTGTAGGAAATAAGGAGATTCTCTCAAAACGTGGATACTTATTCAGATACACTTCATATTGTCGATGTAACGTGATAAGGCGTAAGATTTGAAAATATTGTGACGAAACTCCATGCCACAACCATCGACTACGGGTTAGGTTTCTTTTTGCCGCAGTAGATCATCTACCACAATGGTCCCCAACATTTTTGTAGGCGCGGCACCCTTTAAAAGATAAACAGAAATTCGAGGCACTGACACTTCAAAACAAATGTATATCACTGCGTTTGAACGCATCCATATGATGGTACTTTACGGTGACCTACCTGAGAGATATGGCGCCTATGGAAAAATTTTAGGAAACGCCTTAGTTATTAGAATATTATTTTCCTGCGTTTTAATAAAGTATAATAGCGTTTGCACCGACAATAACTTTGATATTGAAGTATTAAATCAATACTTATTTATGGAAAAGTAAATTTTTGCCATGTTTTGCGGGAATGTTTGGCGCCTTTTGCAACCGGCGTCCATGGAAAATGCCACATTCGAATTACCCTAGTGACGGCAATGGTACTTTATTATCATAAACTAATTAGAGGAATGATTATTGCCATAATTAACTATCAAAACTTAAAAATCGTTTACTTACTCATTTGATAGCATTTTTCGCAGCACTCTTACTATGAGTTGTGGCACCCCAGCGTCCCGCTACACCCAGTGTGGCAATGATTGACCTCTTACATTATATTTATCAACTGCAATGTTGCTATGTTGAAAGTCTGTTCCGGCGTGAATGTTTCAGGTAGCTAAAATTTACTCCCTGTGCTCGAACGTGTATTATCAGTTAATTAAAAGATACTCGCTTTATAAAATTCTGCCGTGCGTTTTTTTAAGCGTTATTTACAATAAGTAAAAAAAAGAACAACTTATGGTCAGGTCGTGGCCGTCCGTCCGTCTGTCCGCATGTTTCATCTAAGAAACTACTGGGCGGATGTTGATGAAATTTGGTATTTAAGACATAGGGGCAACTAAGAAAATGATATAAATAGTTTACATGGCCTGATCGGGAGTGCCAACTGGTATCAAAATATGAACTTTTCTTTATATCCCGTAAAATACCACTTATAACAAAATAGTCTTCAACCAAAATTGTAGAACTAGTGAAATAACATGTTTTTTCAGTACATTTGTATCGAAGGAGAAATCAATTTCAAGAAAATCAAACGAAAATGTTGTAATTTACTTTGAACTTTAAAAAATTTCCTATGTTTTTTAATTGTTGTCAACGAAAACAATCTTCGAGACAACTGAAGTAAACAATACCAGCTGTAAATACCTAATTAGTTTAATTTTATTTTGTGCGTACGCAAGATTTGATAGATGAAGGCAAATTAGAATTATCTTCGACGAAGACATGAACGTAAATGTCTATTGTCTTGACGTATTCACAGCGTTTGTAAGTGAAAAGAAATGGGCAATTTACGACGAGAGAATGAACGTGAACATAAAGATTCCATTACTACTATTCGACTAGGGAGATGCTCGTTGAAATTCAACGCGAAATTTTTTGTGAAATAAAAAATGACTTGACTTTCTTCGGATGGCAAGAAAAAAACCTTCGTTTTTTTGGGGGTCGTTGTTTCAAGTCTCGAACTCCTACGATGATTATAAGTATGTACCTAATTTTAATATGCGAATTATTAATGTTCTACATTCAAATGTACTCCTCGTAAATAACGCAACGAATGTTGTTTAGATTGGTTGCTATGAAAATAATTTCTCTCTCTTCCTCTCTCTTTCTCTCGTGTTCTCTCGTACTAATTTCAAAGCACGCTTTCAACCGTAAGGATTGAAATAACAAGTAGGGATGCACACGGGTTTTCCGTGGTACAGAGGTGCTTTTCGTCAAATTTGCCGTAGTATAATCGTATACTTATGTATTTTCTTTGAAATGAGGAAATTATTTTCCTTATACTGTGGCAGCCCTGCTTTTTTAATCCATTCTAAACATATTCAACTCGTTTTCCCATTCTATACTCACCCTACAAACGAAATTTCTTTGAAATACGTTCAACCAATACCTTCCAAATTCATAGTTACAGAAAAATACTAACCCTGATATTGTGATAGCCCTGTTTGGTCGGCGCGGTTGATATATGCTATTTTAGTTATTTATTTATATGTAGATTACGTCATCTTTGGATAAAATCTATGTTGTCATTTCTCTAGAAATACGTGAAAAATATTATTTTAATTTTTATTGTGGTAGCCTGGCTCTTTGGATTCACTTTAAGCATCTTGATTTCATTATGGTATGTTTTAAAAATCTTATGTATGAAATTTAGTTGAAATCCGTTCAGCCAATTCCTTCCGAATCCATAATTACTGAAAGAGTTAAATTTTTAACTTTGGCAACCCTGTTGAACTGATCCGGTCCAAATATGCTATTATGGTTTTTTATATGTGTGTACATAATAAATATTAAATTTGGTTAAAATTGATGGGGACAGTTCAACACGAATACGTGTAAAATAATTCTAACTTTGATATTGTTATAGCCCTGTATATTCGACCTGGTTTGAATATAATAATTTTGTTATTTATTTATATAAAGATAATATACACCATATTTGTTTAAAATCCATTCCGTCAGTTATCTAGAATTACGTGTAAAAGAAATATTATTGTAATTTTTGCTGTGGTAGCCTTGGTATTTAACTCAGCTTTAAACATCTTGATTTCATTATGGTATGTTGTATGAATCTTACATAAAAAATTTAATTGACATCCGTTCGGCTAATTCCTTCCAAATCCTTAATTACAGAAATAATTTAATTTGTTATTGTGGCATCCCTGTTTGGCTGGTTCAGTTTAAATGTGCTATTATGATTTTCTATATATGCGTACCTTATAAATATTATAATTTGGTTCAAATTGATGCAGACATTTCAACACAAATGTGTGTAAAATGAATGTTTTATTACTTGTATTGTGACAGCCCACACTTTATATATCTACACTAAACATCTTGATTTTGTTTTTTTACGTTACACGCCTCCTTTCTAGAAAATTTCATTGAATTCGGTTAAGCCAATTCCTTTCAAATTAATAATTACCGAAAAGTTTTACCTTGTAATTGTGGTACCCCTGGATAGTCGATCCGGTCCAAATATGCCGTTTTGGTAATTAATTTATGTGAATATTTTATGTACCAAATTTGGTTGAAATCGGTTGAGCCAATTCTTCCCTGATATATGCGTACAGACGGACGGACATCACGAAGATAATAGTGCTTTTCAGCATCGATGAAAAGCACTAAAAATATGATTTCGAGGTTTAACCATGTAATTTGGTTGGCAAGGGAACATCCCGTTAAAATGGCAAGATTTCTCCAAAATATGCGAATTAAACGTTAAACATGAGAAATTTCTAGCTGTATACGGGAAAAGATGAACAGAATAAGAAACTATATAGTTTTATCTTTAAAATGGGCTAGATCCGAAGATTACAGGTTAATTATTTCTAATTTAGATCTCAAAAAGAATAAATGCCTGCAAGTCGAAAATTCGATTTTTACGTGTTATCATATGGGAAATGGAAATGCCTACCTTGGAGGCGAACCTAGGAATTTTGTCGAAATTTCTTTTAATCATCATCTTACAATATGTGAATCAATCCTTCCTGCCAAATATCAAAAATGTATCTCGTTCCATTCTCGAGTTATTCGCATTTTTATAGCGTGACAGAGGGAGTCCCAAAGGGACGGAAGTAGGCTTTTATTGATTTTAAATTACATTTCCTTGGCATCACTACTAGCATTTCGGTTTGTAGACATTATTATCATTATCATAGGTAGTCTGTTCGTAGACAGGTCCGTGATTATTCATGATTCAATCTGATTCTCCATATACTTCTATTTTCCGCTGTCCTCTTTATATCTTGATAACTCTCTATCTTGACTGTACTCTATTGCCCTTTCTGATATGATTCTAACTACCCCTATAGCATCTCTAGCTCCTCGTCCTTTTCTGAAACCGAATTGATCTTCCCCTAGCATTTCTTCTGCCTTTTTCTCCAGCCTTTTATTAAGAATCCTCGTGATGATCTTTGAAGCGTGTGACAGAAGGCTTATCGTTCTGTAGTCTTTACACTGCATTGCCTTTGACTTTTTCTTTAGACATTATACTAAGCAATTAATATTTACCTTTTTTGACGATTGCATAATTGGTAAAGAACGCCTCTGCATCGCATGTATGCACGCATGATGTGTGCATCTTTCCACTCTTGTTGTATAATTTGTCAAGCAAGTGTCTTAATTCAATAGGCTGCCAAAAATAATTCCGCGACCTTTACTTCTGTACATATTTAATTTCGTGTATCTTGGAATAAAGTTGGTTGCCTACAACGCAGGCATTCATTGTCTCCTGACACCATAATTTTAAGGTGGTTCTACAGTACATATTTTGTTAATAAAATTCCACATTTAAGATGTCTCAGCAGGCAGGAAAACGTCCCGATTACTCCTCTAGTATATTTTATTAATTATCGTACTTTTTTATATTTTATCGCCCACTTTTACTATGCTTACACAAGCACTAAATTCAAAGAATTTCCCTAAATTTTATTTGTCAAGATTTCATCCTTACAGAGAGAGATGCTAAATGGAAAGAAGTTTAAGTGTTAAATTTAGTAAGCTTTTGTGTTGCTTAAAATATTATGTTTTCATACCTTCTAATCAAGAAATTATAGATGAAAATATTTTAATCTGGGTCTGTTCTATAATGCAAACAGGCATAGTATAAGACCTGTTAGTTTAGTTATTATTCTATTTCTACAACAGAAAGTATAAATTCTTCGTGTTATTAATAAATTATTTTTTATGGTACGGGGTCTACTACCTTGAAATTGTGTAGGATTTCAGAATATCTTAATTCGGCCCTGGTCGTAGACGCATAAAACGTATAATGCGTCTAAAATACATATAACCAAACAATGTTTGATTAAACCGTTAGCCCCAGTTTAGATCTCCATCTCCAATGTTCGCATTTATTTTTCGGTATTTGTAAATGGCAAGCATAAATTGTCTGTACTATTAATATATTATTATTCAACCAATAATAATGTTGACATACACTAATGTGTATCACTTAAATAGTTTGTTAATTTAATGTTCAAATAGCAGAGAGCATAGCAACTATGGTCTTCGACCAAAGTTTATCAAAAGGGTAAACAATTGTATCTCACTGTTTGATCCAATTAGCAAACTAATCAATAAATATAATTCATCAACGGAAAACACAGCTGATGTTGGGAAGTGTGCCTCTCTTCACAATACATTCAAAATGCTGATGCTCATCTACAAAAGAGGCGAGAGCTTACTTTAAACGCTTATAATCTAACGGCCAATTTTTTTACGCACAACATGTGCAGGAATGAGGATATCTGTAAATCTCATTGGTAAAGTAGAAGTATTTATCATTCACGAGTTGGATCAAAATTTCCAAGAACCTCAAGAATTCTTGGTATGCTAGCAAACAAGAAACGTTGGCTAACCTGAAGCATCCTAATACAAGCTCATTAGCAGAAAAATTACTATAAATTCCAGCTTCATCAGCACAGTTGGAAAAGCATACTTTAGTACTGGTCCGATATGCATAATGAATTAAGAAATCGCTTTATCTCAGAGTGATCGAATAAATTGCTATCGATCTATTTACACATTAAAATAAAAAAGCAACTGATTACTATAGTATTGCTTATAATTATACCAACATGTACCATTGAATTTATACATTGTGATAAACTATAAATAAGCAACATCGGTAAAATTTGTTTTTTTAATCGCACGACATAACGTTACTCAATTCACTAGTTAACTAACACCGCTCATGGTCATTTAATTTCTAACCACATTTGAAAACTTACTTCCTCATTTCTAAACTAGCTCTATTTTCTTGACAAAAACGTTGACTTACTATTTTTACAGTGTATTCAAATTTTCACGCGTATAAAACGCACGAAACCTCCGAATTCCATACACGTATAATAAAACGTAGTACACATGCATGATACCGTTTTTAAACGTCACGTATTACGTACGAGTATACGTTCCCAACACGGAAGCTTGATTGAAGGATTAAAAAAAGTCTCGTTTTGAAACCGTCCCCACAGTGTGGGAATAAGAGGGATGATGAATGTGGCTTGGGATTCCACTCAATATACTCGGTGTTTTCATCGTTCTTATGCCCTGTTATTCGATCTTTGCTAAAATTAATAAATGCGCGACAATAGCCATAGTTGCATTCATCGTGACATACACGTCATAATATATGACTCAACGCAACCGACTTCTTGACATAGATTATTCTTCCATCCTATCTGATAAACATAGATTAAAAAAAAACACAATTCACCCTTATAAGAGGTGGCGTAGCTACGCCTATAGAGACTCTACTGAGCGTAGGAGTCCATCAGCACTTTGAAACATAAGTATCAATTTCTATTTCTGTTGATGTATGCATGAACAGAATGCAATATTCACTTGGTTATAATATCAAAATACATTTAATAAAGCTATCTGTTATTGTATGGTAATTAAATGCTTTATTTGCATTCATTCTGTATTTATTGCTACAGAAGGAGAGAAATAGTTAATTCTTACACCGGGGTCCACATATACGGAGCTACACCACTGTGTATGTGTGTGTGTGAGATTAAAAGGAAATTGAAATGGTTTTACTATGAACCAACGCGAAATTTTATATTTAACATTTCTTGTCACATCAGTTTTAGGAAATATTTGCTTCAATATTTGATAAATGTAAAAAGATATAGGAATAAATGTTGCAGGAAAGTTTATTTTCTACAACGTTTGTTTGAAACATTTCCCCATATAATGCATTGTTTAAGAGAAATTTAAAAAACTAATCTTTTAGCTGCCACCAGACCTACCGGCGACTACTCGAAACACTTTAATTACCTACGTCTAGCGCTCCTTTCCTAATTGTTGGAGCATCCTGGCTATATCCAATATCAGAAGGCTATAGTTAGAGTTTATTTCTGTTTTGTGTAAAGTCTTGGAATTTTTCTCGAAGTTCCTTAAAATATTTATTACCATTTAACCTATTTGAAAATTTTAGAAATATTACAGGTATGGTGGCCGCATCAGATTTTTCAAGATTCTTCTTCTGTTTTGTTGCAGGAGAGTAGTAGTTAGCATTTATTTTTTAATCAATTTCCTAGTGTGGGTAGCTAATGATATTTAACTACTATATTAATAAAAGGCAATATATGTGTGTGGACAGCATATCTCAAAAACCAAGAATCTTGGAGGCTTTAAACTTGGTACACTTACTAATTGGATTATGAGGATGTGCACCTCGGGGCCAGAATTTTTATTTTTGTGGGGAGGAGAGGAAGTGGAGGAAGGTGCAATTTCCCATAAGATAACACGTAAAATCGATTTTTCGACTTACAGGCTTTTACTCTTTTGCAAATTATCTATAATAATATAGCTACTTGTGTCTCGCTCATTCACTGACACAAAACTCTTAGGAACTTTTAGAAGGGCTAGAAATATGAAATTTGGCATGTAGGTAGGTCGAGTGCACAACAGAAGAGAAAAATCGAAAATCACAAAAAGTTAATATTTAACCCCAATGTTCCATTTCAGTAACCCATAAGAAAAGCGTGGGATTCAGTGCAAGGCTTTCTAAATATGCATTTTTAAATTACTTAAATTACTCGAAAAAATAATAGTTGTCTATCTGAAAGAACGGAGTTTTTAATTTTTGAAGGCAGAATTAAAATACATACTGAATTAGCGTAAATGTATGCTTTTAATCGGAAAAAATGTGTGAATTTTTCCTCTTTTCAACAATAAAAATCTTTAAATACTATGGCGACCACAACACTTTTAAAGGGTTCTGATATTATACGTTACGATTGCAGTGATTTAATGATTTTAATGAAAATTAATGCCGTCATAACGAATTAGAGTTGAACTTCCATAGCTCGAATCTCAAGGAAAAGTAATAATTATTTGAGTAATAGAAAATTCAAGTTATGGAAATATATTTTTAAATACATATTTGTATATATACAGTGGAGCTTCTATAACTCGAATCTCAAAGGGAAGCAAAAATAATTCGAGTTATAGAAAATTGGAGTTACGGAAATATATTTTTTCATTTTTCTTTAATTGAATTAACATGATGTTTATTCCCATAAGCATATAACTCTAATTTTCAAAACAGACATATTAAACATCATCATTAATATTTTCTTCCGATAATATGCAATATTGTACTGTATCCAATACACTAATTACATCACGCACTGTGACTGAGGGCATCATAGATAATAGCAATTCTCACGTACTACTTAAAGTACAAACATGACGGTTAAATTTGGGTTATGGACTGTAGGAAGGATCGAATAGGTTTCTTTTTCTCTAGGGCTATAATGGATCACAATAGGAGAAGCCACCCTGATAGCAGTGACGGTAAAACGTGAAAAGTATTTTAACCTTTTGTTTCGTAGTTTTTCGAGAAATTTGAACTCTTTTCAATTGTTACATATAATGGCGTCATACCGATTTCTCGATATTTTTTATCCAAATACGCGGTAAAGGCATGGATGATGATGCCATAATCTTAACAGAAAATATCCTAATTTTTCCATAAATTTTATGTATAGGGTATAGTCTTAATGATGATTATTCTTATTGCTCATGCAGTGCAATCTGAATGACGAAACTTGAAATACGAAAACTTGGACATGAGTTGCCAGAGAATTTGGAAATTACGGATAGTTGCCTTAATTTCACGGAAAATTATAACTATTCTGCTATTACACATGGAATTTATTATTTAATACATATAGGCTCCACGTGTCTGAAGTGCTGTTGCCCAGGAGGTCGCGTTGGTTTGTTTTCGAGTTTAGATCTTGGTGTATGGTGATTTTTTGAAGCGCTTGTAGTATGCAAACACCGACTACTTGTAATTAGAAAGAATTGACCTACGACCTTTGGACCTGATCCGTTTTTTAAAAATAAATAAGGTTTCTTATTCTTATCGTCACATTTTTGCATACGATACAAAATAGCTCAAGTTCTACGTTAAAATCAAATTTATTTGAAAATTTTGAGTTTTTTAACGATATGTTGCCTTGCCGACCGTATCATTGTTAAACCTCGAGATTGTATTGTCACCTTAATCCTTATACTATATACGTGAGGAAAGCATGCTTTGAATGCTTTAATACGAGAGAAAAAGAGGAGGGAGAGAAGAAATAAAGGAGAGTGACAAAGAGGGAGTGAGAGACAAAATTAAATGTTCCATATATTAAAAATTATTTTGGGCGTATAATAATTGTACAGCGTAATATATTTCTTTGATATACAATTTATATTCGCCCAAAACTATTTTTACTTTTTGGAACACTGAATTATGTGAATTTTATATTTATTGCTTACCTTTTTAGTGCATATGAAAGTTAGTTTTCGTTGTTTCCTTATGGAACAATAATGGAGTAAAACAATCACTAATTTTTAAAATTTTAGGAATATTATAAATGCTCCACATTGGGATAATAATGCCACACATTTCCGCCAAATTTTAAATTTGTAGCACATTTAGAAGTGAAATAACATTTATCTAATTGTTTAAAATTAATTAATTTTTAACGGCCGCAATAACAATTTCATAGATACACTGAAATGTTTATTCGTTTGTATAGACTAATCTCTAAATAACTTAAAAATATTAGCTCCCTATCTTGCCTGGTAGTATCTAAACATTTACCGGTTTGTTTAAACTTGAAGAATTTTTAACTGCCAAACAAATTAAAATATCAAAATTTGTATAATCCCTTTTTCGTTTTTTAACATTTTATACTTCTAAAAAAAATTTCAGCTTCGTAGCAAATTCGGAAATACATAAACCTTGAAATTTTTTTTAAACAATTTAGAATTTTTAGCGGCCGCATTGCTGCACTTTTTCAAGATTTTCTAGTCGGTTTTGCACAAAATCCTACCTAAGAAAAAAATTTCGAATCTCCAGCTCATCTGGAAGTGTATAAACATTAGTATCCTCCTATATGTTATGTCCTCCTCCTCTGTAAGGAACGTCTATATATAATGAAATGTATATTCACATAAACAATTAGTAATTACTGATCAACTTAGGCAACGCAAACTCTTAAAATAAAGAAATGGGCACAAATGTTGATGTGATAAACAACAATACGAAATAAATTTTAGGAAAAGGCATCAATTCCATCGAAGCCCGTTATAGTAATAAATTCGTCGCGACAGAAACTTGCCCGCCTAAATTAATGGAATCTATTTTCGAGAAATTAAGCCTTCCTCTTTCGCCAAACGAGAAATACAAGCTCCGAACACGCCACGGAAGCTTCTGAATCCTTCATTTGAATACTGAAAAAAAAGAACTCCTCGACAAAAGAGACGCCATGCACCGATGCTGTGAGCAAACATATCCACCGCTGGCTAAGGGGAGCGTGTTGTTCGCTTGCAATCGAGGGGATTCGAAACCAACCCGTTCATTCTGAAGTGCCCTTCAACATCCTACTCTTCTTAACGACACATTATACTGCGGATTACTCGGTCTCATGCTTGCCTGAACCTGTATTCGAAGAGTAATGGGAAGTGGGAGGGAGTTCTGCTTGGCGTATAAAAAGGGGAAAGGAATAAAGATGGAGGATTGTAGAGGAAGAGGCAAAAAACACGGAAAGATCAGAAAAAATACACAAAGTAGTCTCATCTTCCACGGCAGCGTATGGGTCCCCTTTGGTGGTTTACATAAAGGGATAAATAGGGGTCTCCAACGAAAAGAGTGGACTAATTTGCTCCGGGGATGAAATTGTGCTACCATCCTCTTCTCCGTCATTCTGCCCTTACAAATGGATATACAGTCGAGTAGCCCAGGGGCCCATTCTGGGACCTCCCTCTTTTCTCCTTTTTTTGTGCAAGGGCATTATTAGTGGCAAGGGGATTTGAATAGGAAGAGGGCCAAGGGAGTCCAGTAGCTGCTTGCGCAAGGGACTTTGGAAAGGGACGGAAGTTTTCTTTTTTCAATGGCGGGAAACGTTCAGTCCAGTTCCTCCGTTCTCAGCTTTGGAAGGATAAAGGAAAACACTACGGATTGGAAGCCATGAACGGGACCGCTGATGATTGGATCGAAGAGGGAGAGGGAAAATAGGCGATTTATGTTCTCCCAAGAGGATTTGACCCGCCATCCGTGTTCTAACTCGTTCAGAAAGTTCCGCTTAAAAAAAAATTAGACACGCTGCGGACAGATATAAATACGTCACAGTTACGTTTTGGTGAAAATGGTGGGGAAATTCGGATAAAATCGGTTAATTTTGGAATCTGCTTGAATGTGAAAGGAGTTTTGGTGATGCGTCCACAGCGACTAATTTTAAAATTTCTGCTAAACATATTTATCTCATAACGACTAATGACATTAGAAGGGTGTTTGTATTAGAGAAGGACTTATTTAATAAATTCTTAAGGATTCCTTAACTCCCGATGAAGCAGGATATTATTGCTGGAGTGATTAAGGACTGTGTTCCTTATGTCAAGCCCAAATCTAAACGTTTCCCTCCTTGGCATAGTAGAGACACTCTTTTGACCTTAAAAAACAAAAACCGAGCTTGGGAACTTTGGAAAACTCACCGCAGTTTAGAATCACGAAACACTTTTGTTAACTTAAGGCGCTTATGTAAGTCCCTATTAGAAAAAGACTATACTAACTACATTAACAAAATCTCCTCTAATATCTCCTCAAACCCCCGGCAGTTCTGGGCGTTCGTCAATGGGCGTCGTAATAATAGGGATATAGTTTTTAATGGCCCTCGTCTAGCTGTGGGACTCAATAGACCGGAACTTTTTAACAATTTTTTTAATGAATGCTTTGTTCCCCCTCGTAACATCTCCAGTGAGTTTGAAGACCCACACTTGCATCATGTAGCTTCTAATTTTACATTATCTGATTTACAAACTTCTCCATGTGAAGTCTATGAATTCCTATGCAAAATTAATCCACATCGCTCTATAGGCCCTGATGGACTAAGTCCTGTATTTTTACGCAACTGTGTTTCTTCTCTCTGTATTCCATTGAGTATAATTTTCAACAGATGCTACTCCTTAGGTCTCTTTCCCTCTCAATGGAAACGTGCGAATATTATTCCGATTCATAAATCAGGTTCCAAATCGGACGTTACAAATTACCGACCAATTTCTTTACTTCCTATTCTTTCTTCAATTTGTGAAAAAATTATTTTAAACCGCTTCTTTTATTTTACTTCTCCGCACTTATCCACAAAACAACATGGCTTTGTTCCGGGCCGCTCTTGCTTGTCAAATCTAGCTGTTTTCCAAAAGCACTCCGTGGAAGCCTTAGAAAATAATTCACAACTAGATACAATATTCCTTGATTTCTCTAAGGTTTTTGATTCTTTGAATCACAACCATCTACTTCATAAGCTTAGCCACCGCTTCAACTTGCATGGAAATTTCCTTCTGCTATTACGTAGTTTCTTAAATAACAGATATCAGCGAGTCATTCTTTCAAGCCATACTTCAAATTGGTCAATTGTTCCTTCAGGTGTTCCTCAGGGCAGTGTTCTTGCCCCCTTTTTGTTTAACCTTTTTATTGATGACTTATCATCTCAATTACGTCCCTCTCAAGCCGAAATACTTATGTATGCAGATGACTGCAAAATATTTAGGCAAATTCACTCCGCTGAAGACAGTTTAATACATCAACAGGCACTCAACATCGTAACCAACTGGTGTTCTGATTCTTCTCTTCGATTAAACCCAAACAAATTCACCGTAATGACCGTAACTCTTCGCAAAAATCCTCTAGAATTTAACTACACAATTGACTCTATTTTATTACCCAGAACCATTCTTCAGAAGGACCTAGGGGTATTAATTGATAATAAGTTAAACTTCACAACACACATAACTGCAACAAAACGCAAAGCTATGTCCCTACTAGGAATATTATACAGATTTACGGACATAAAGGATGCAGCTTCCCTTAAATTATACTTTTCCACATTAGTCTTCCCAGTTGTGAATTATGCTTCCCCTCTTTGGTCTATGGCTGCAGCCTCTAATCTTTCTTCTCTTGATTGCGTACTAAATTTCTTTGTTAGAATAGTTAAATATCATATACCCTCTCTCCGGACTTCCTCTAAGGAAGCCATCCTAACGGCCTTGTCCCTAGACCAATTTTCGGTATCTCGACAAAAATCTGACCTCTCCTTATGTTATAACATTTTAAACTCTAATATAGACAGTCCAGAACTCTTTCGGTTTACGAGTGCCCTCTAGAACAACACGCTCTATGGATTTACTCCACATTCCAACCACAAGGTTAGGCGCTCTCTTTTTTTCCGTCTTCCTACCATATTTAATTATCTACCTTCCCACATAGATCCGTTTATCCTTTCCTGTAAATCATTTATCAAAGTTTCTAGAGCTCATTTACCTCATTCTCACCTCTGATTTCTTTGTGCTCTATCCGCAGTGTTATTTTCCCTTTTCTCTTTCGTGTTGTATTCTTATTATTATTCTCTGTATTTTTCCTGTTTTTTATTCGCTTTTATTTATACTCATGATGTTATATATTTCACTCTAAAATGGCGAATGCTGTATGTGAAATTTTTAATTAAATAAATAAATAAATAAATAAACATCTTCTTTGTGCGAGTGTAGATGCATGCCATTTATGCTAACTCCATAGAAAACCTGCTAGGAGAAATTGAATTAAAAAATATTTTTATTAAGTTGTGTGAGGGACGAATGTGGTTCGTGATCATCAACGATGGCGCAGTTTTTTTTAAGATCTTTCGAGGAAAACAACAGTTTTAAGTTAAAATGAAAAACAGCGAATTTTTGGAAATAAAACTAATATATGATGCAAATTATTTTCTCAAATCGTTATCGCCATCCTCGTGGAATTACTGTGTTCAAATTAGATTAACAAACTTATGTTATTCAGAAGTCTATGACCAAGAAACGTAAGTTGGACAAAACATGGATTGCTTTAAATATAAGAGGCAGTTAAAAAGGATGCCATAAATTTATCACACATGCTTTGCAATATCTTTTCAAAGCCCTAATATTTTTTCCCAACCTTCAGCATGGAAACAGTGTGTTCTATCTTTAAAAAAGATGTTGTTTGGCATTCAAATAGAAACGGCGGTAATAATCACTGATGCTAATAAATATTAAGTACTTTCTGACTATGCTACAGATGCGCCTAAATCGAGAGATTTTGACCCAAATCGCCTTACAGACTGCAGTTATATTTTATCGAGGTGTAAATTTTATAGTAGTCATGAAAATATTTTCGTGATGGAATTTTTTAATACTATAAACTACCGCTATATTTTAATAGGAATGATGATGAGAGCATAACAAAAAAGATTGGAAAGTGTACTCCATGACGGAGTACACAGAGTTTCCAAATGCGTTCTTTGAGATTTCATAATGTTTTCAATATTTTTCGTTCAGATGAGAATTTAACGAGAAGCAATCGAGGTACGTTGTAAAATACATCTAGATCTTCATGTAAAGCAGTCGTAATTATTGTGCGATTTTAACCAAAATTGGAATCGGTCGATCAATTTTAGCAAAACTCCTTAATACTACATTTCATCACAATAAGTCAAGCGGTTCCAGAGTTGATACAAAAGAATATTTTAAGCTACATGAAGGTCTTCATGTAAAGTGGTCATCATTGTATTCCGATTTTAACCAAAATTGGAATCGGTCGACCAATTTTAGTAAAACTCACCAATACCAAATTTTATCAAAATACATCCAGCGGTTCTCGAGTTGAAACAGAGTAACATCGTCAACTACTTGTAGATCTTCATGTAAAGTGGGCGTAATGGTTGTCCGATTTTAACCAAAATTGGAATAGGTAGACCAATTTTAGTAAAACTTCTCAATACGAAATTTTATTAAAATATGTCAAGCGGTTTCCGAGTTGAAACAGAGGAACATTGTAACATTACTGTTTATTAATGATTTATCTTTAAATGTTAAATCCGAGATTAGATTATTTGCGGACAACTGCATTATTTACAGAAAAATAAAGAGCGATGTTGATCAAAAATACTTACAAAATGGTTTGAAGGTGGAGGTTGACTGGATGAAAAGAAATAAAATGAATATAACGAAATGTAAATATCTATCATTCACAAAGAAATCAAATCGCCAGTATAGAGAGTATTATATTCAAGGAGAATTAGTGCCTTGCACTGATCACTGCAAATATTTAGAAGTTAATTTAGAAGTTACTCTGACTGAATGTTTAGGCTGGGGAAAACATATAGATAAAATAGTAGCTAAGGCGTACAGTTAACTTACACTTTGTAATGAGGAGCTTAAGGAAGAGTACGAGTACGGCTAAAGAACTTGCGTGCAGGGCGTTAGTACGACCCCTTTTGGAGTATGCCACAAATGTATGGGATCCATTCGAATTAGGACAAATAAAAAAGATAGAGCGCGTACAAATAAAAGCCGCTCGCTTCGTATTGGTAGATATGACAGAAATGAGAGTGTATCAGAAATGATTCAAATTTTGGGGTGGGAATCGTTAAGTAAAAGAAGAAAGGTAAATAAGTTAGTCGGTATTTACAGTGCATATACCGGAGATCGGGCTTGGGAAGATCTTGGAAAGAGGACGGAAAAACCATATTTTGTAGGAAAAAATGATCATATGCACAAATTTAGTAGGGAGCTAAGGACTGATACAGGGAAGTATTCGTTCATAAATAGGGGTATAGTAGAATGGAATGCCCTTCCTGAAGAATTCTGAAATTCTTTGCTGAAAAATGTGAAGTTGTTTAAAAAATATCTTAAGAAATGTAAAGAAAAGGACAGTAGTAATGTAAAATGACTGCATTGAACTATATATTTGTCTTCTCCGAAATTTTTCATTTTAATTCTTAATAGCATTGTATTAAATTTTGTGTTTTTCTTGCCACCTGGCTTTGCTTAATCGCAAGATGCTTTGTAAATAAATAAATAAATAAATAAATAAACTACATGTAGGTCTTCATAGAAAGTGGTCGTAATTGCTGTCCGATTTCAACCAAAATTGGAATCGGTGAATTAATTTTAGTAAAACTCCCCAATACCAAATTTCATCAAAATACGTCCAGCGGTTTCCGAATTGAAACAAAGAAACATTGTAAACTACATGTAGTTCATGTCAAGTGGTCGTGATTGTTGTCCTATTTTTACCAAAATTGGAATCGGTTGACCAATTTTAGCAAAACTCTCCAATATCAAATTTCTTCAAAATACGAAAAATACGTTCAGTGGTTCCCGAGTTGAAACAAAGGAGCATAATAGGTCTTCATGTAAAGGAGTCGTGATTTTTTCCTATTTGAACCAAAATTGGAATCGGTCGACCAATTTTAGCAAAACTCTCTAATACCAAATTTCATCCAAATATGTCCAGCGTTTCCCCAGTTTTAACATGCGGACGGACGTACGGACGGTAACGAACTCCCCTATATGCGTACACTTCGTGCAAAGAACGCATCAAAATCACAAAGTGAGAGCTGTTCAGGCTCAAAAAATCGAAAAATGCTTTAAAACAGGGTATCGAATTAGACAAGCCATTTCACTTAAGAACGGAATCGCAAATATTGTCCATACTAGCGATAGGTTACCTGGCGTTGCCCGGGTCCCAGAGTAGTGTAAAAATGACCTAATTAAAATAACATGAATATTAATTTATTTTATTGTGCTTACGCCAATTATTTTATTAAACAGCTGTAATGTTTATTAGTATAGTGCTTCAGGATATACTACGTTTCTCGTGCAAAACAAAATCAAATCAAGACGTGCAACTTTACCTGAGTAATTTTTTCCTGTCGTTTTGTCAAAGAAACACTCTTACTTATGTGAATACAAACCAACCAACCAAACTGTTAAAAACAACTATATATATTCGATTTTAGTCCTTGAAACTAAATACGAATTAATAACACAGTGAAACACGAAAACTCTTTTGCAGCCGTGCTTAAAGGAAAGTATATGCGCGTCATTTTAAATTACAATAATGTCATGTTTCTATAAACAGTGTAACAACAATACAAACATTCTATTGATATTACAAATTTAATTTGTTTTTTTCTTTTGCTAGGAAATTACTGTCGGAGAATTACTCATTCGAATGTCAATTGTTATAAAATACAAATCGAACACAATAAATAATTCATTATGACGTCATTAATTCCCCTTAATAGCATAAATTAGACGCGATCGTAACATTTCGTGTATCTGCTCCCATTGAAAAGCATTAAGCTCGCAACCATGGCAATTAACATTTTCCATTGTTCAAAACCGTAAAATATTCCCGTTTTTCCACGATAAAAGTTAATAATTACAATAATTCAATATGTATTCGAATTCTGCTTTCAAAAATAAGAAAACTTATTCTTTTTTACATAGAACTGTTTAAGTCCCGAGTTCATATCACAATTTTAAATAATTTAAAAATGCAATTTTATAAAGCCCTGCACCGATATAACTTACTTCCCATGCTTTTCTTCTGGAAAAAATGGGGTAAAAACTACCCCTTATATAAAAAAGTAAAAAAATACGCCCAAGGTGCACACCCTCAGGTTTTTCTAAGTACGCATGCCAAGTTTCAGCTTTCTAGGTCTCTTGGTTTTGGAGTTACAGCGTTAACACACAAACACAAAAACAAACACACATTTACTTTTATTTATATGATGATGATAAATGCACATAACCGTTACACAGTAAAGTAAATTACACTTATATACGGTCATTATGCGTTCTTTGCACGAAGTGAACGCATATAGGGGAGGTCGTTTCCGTCCGTCCGCATGTCAAAACTCGGAAACCGCTGACGTATAATGATGAAATTTGGTATTGTGAGGTTTTGCTAAAATTGTTCGATCGATTTCAATTTTGGTCAAAATTGGACAACGATGATGAGCACTTCACATGGAGACCTACATTGTTCCTTTGTTTCAACTCGGGAACCGCTCGGCGTATTTTGATGAAATTTGGTATTGGGGAGTTTTGCTAAAATTGGTCGACCGATTCCAATTTTGGTTAAAATCGGACACAATTACGACCACTTTACATGACCAAAAAATATTTGAGTGTTCCTTTGTTCATAAAGTCAGACCTGGATAGAATTAACAATTAAAAGTTACATACTTTACGACTGTTGGTGGTATTCGGTATATGATGTACACGCATCATTAGGGATATTTATTCTGAATGTCAAATCAAGTTGATAAGTTTAGGCCCATTCTCACTAAAGACATATGGTACTATGGCCGGATTGCTTTCGTTAATATGTACAAGTTATTTTCTCCTTAACCTCGTGCATTACGACGAATATCGAGGTATTAATGCATACATTAATTTTTATTTTTATAGTGGAATAAGAGGTAGCTCGTAAGTTCTTAGTAACGACTCCTGTAATTGGATCACTCGCTAGAAGACATTACGAGTTTATGCACAAGATATAACTACAACTCTACAAAGGACCTTATTTCCTACCTTATGGATTCTTGAGCATGTGATCAGTTCTTGTTCTGTTTACATTTTGCAATAGCTCTACTTTTGGTCCGCAGTTTATAATCTAAAAGACGTGTAATTTCCAGTCTTCAAAATATTGGGAAATGCATTTATCTTTGCTTGCTCAAACACTATGACCATTTTTAAACCTGTCGACAAAATTTCGTATTATAATATAAATAATACAGCATTATTTCTCATAATAATATTTGAAAAATTATATCTAACTAAATGATAGCCTTCCTATAATCGTTTAGGCGGAAAATGCAACTTTGTGTATAATGGAAATAAAATTTTAAAGCATTTTATTACCATTTTCAACTTTGTTTTATGGATTTTAATGCTACCAAAACAAAAATTTAGCGAGGAAACGAATCATTTGTGTTTAAAGTAAGAATTCACGTTTGCTCAGTTTGCTTGAAGTTAATATAAATGTTAGAACGAGTCCCAGTGACCACGGGTGATCAAATATGTAAATAACACGTTACATTTTTAGCTAAGATTTTTTCATTTTTAATTCAGGAAATTTTACTGTTACATTTATTTACCATTCAAGGAGCACATTTAAAAATATCTACATTCCAGTGGTAATCTTTCTCTACCGAATATCAAATTATTATAATTTGAAGAATAATAACATATGGCGGAGAATTTAGGCGATTTTTGATAAATTGAACATATTTTTAGCTCAGTCTTACCGTTTGAGTTAATATCCGTTGTATATCTTCCTGCATTAGAATATTTTTAATTGTTTAAATTGATTGTAGATACATAGATTTGGGCATCTCAACGAAGAACCAGAATTAGGGTCACAACTGTAATCGGTCAGAGTGATTACAGTTAACACCGCAACAGAAAGTTGTGATTCATTACGATACAAAACATTATGCATGCGTTTATTGAGGCAAAAAATAAATACGAAACAAAGGCGTGGTATTTACACTTAAAACTGATATACAGAGGAGTTCATGAGCTTTTAAACGATGTACACCATTCCAGTTAAAGACAAAGAAGTCATTTAAAGCTCAAAGTATATTTCTTATTGGCTCGTAAGTACGCTGGTAAATTGGGCATTACTCTTCCAAGCTTAGATCTTCCACCAAATTTGTGTCGGAGGCGCTAAAAACTACACATTTCGCATTTTTAAGCGAGGCGATAACTCTCTCGTTCATATTTGGCAAATGAATTTAAAACGCGTGCTGTTACCGAAATCGACTTAAATGATTAATTAAAACACATTTACTCTATCGCGTGTTATGCAGGCTTGCAATAGTTACGGCCACAAATAAAAAAACGCGACGAATCTTGTAAATGAGCAAGACACACTACCCGAAGGAAGCTTACAAAACGTTTCCACATCGATTGAAAATGAAGGAATGCCAAGCTTAGAACATATATCCCAAGATAAGCTCACCGTGCGTGTCGTTACAAGCTTTCAGACGAACACATTAAGCCGTAAATAAGCTATCAGGCGAATAGATCATATCGTCGCGCGTTATCACGCATCGCGTGAATGGCGCCAGAGCGTGGAAGGGTGTCATAAAATATTTATTTTTTTGGCGCTGTTTATTCTATGGCCGTATTTGAAGAAATGATTTTAGACTTGATATGGACACGAACCGTAGAATTTTAGCGTCATCTTGAAAAGTGATGCAATTACAATCGATCAATATTTTTATACCGCTATTATGGTAAAATATCTTGAAAAGTGATGCAATTACAATCGATCAATATTTTTATATCGCTTTTATGGTAAAATATATAAAAAATAGAGTCGAAGTTGTATTTCTAAGGGGTTAGCCACGTTATTGCTATAGGGTGACGAATGTTTTTTTCTTTTCTGAAGGGTGTAACGAAAAAGTAACATTGGAGTGCGTATAAACACAAGAACTAAATTGAAGAAGAAATATCAACAAAAAATATGTACGGATAAACTGAAAGTCGGGGCCAATAAATCGCTTGCTTCTTTCGGAATAAATTCTAAACAATAAATAAGTATACAAATAATTGAATTAATCAAAAACGATAATTATTATATAAAATAGAGGATGATACTTGAAATCTGTCCTATGGATTCCGAAATACTTCGCATTTAGCTCAGCAATCGAAAATTTCCGAAACACGTTTTTCTTTCACACTCGCGAGAGTCAACAGAAAATTCATCCAAAATTCACAGGTACATTTTCGAGAATTGTAACTGCTTACCCAGTGACATAAAAACATCCAAAATGTATAGTTCATGCTCTAAATCATCGGGTTCGTGAATAACACAAAACACTCGCGGTTTCTTCCGATATTCAGAGCCACTGACCGGCCACACTTCAATCGAATTTCTAGGCCCTCGACATTTTGTCTCAGACGTCGACAGCCATTTGCCGAAGTGCTGAGATCCATCTTTTGACGTCACACTGGTCAATTCATGCATGTTCTCTTTATCACTTTCGTACTACCAAGCGTTTTTTCAGGCCGGGTCCAACGTTTGTATTTAAAGCATGGTCCGAACACCATCAGGGGATGTGATAATGGTTTAAAAGAAAGCGTCCACATAAATTATCGATGAGCATACGGTGATTCAGCATCGGCTGCTTTCACTTGCACGTGTATTCTTCTATCTTCTCCGAACATGTCGCGCACGTTACGTGGCAACACCAATGGAACTTGCAGCGACACTGCCAAACCCTTGTCAGCTGGTGGGTGTTGTACCCTCGGCCGCAACACAGCAAATCGCAACCATCGGTACCTGCGGGTAAGCGTTTCATTGTGAAGACATTGTAGGTGAAAGATCATGCGGTGCAATTCGGTAAAGTAAAATCGAACAAAAAATGAGCAGCTCCGAGAAAACATCGGAAGAAATCGACACGCATGAGTTATTCGGTTCTTCCATTTATCAAAAATCCACGTCACTAAGTGTGCAACAAGAGAAAAATACATTAATTAATGATACAATTCGTAAAATATGCGAATGAATTTTGAGCATGCCATTCTTCTAGAATTTTCTAAAATTAAACATTCGTTGTAGACATTCATTAAACAGAATACTTTAGATTATCGGTGTTAAAACAAATAATATTACAACGTGCTGATACCCTCTAAGAGGTGGTGCAATGAATAGCTGGTCAGTTTCAAAAGTTCAGGAAGAAAGGTGACTTCCTAATAACTAAACTAAATCTCTATTAATAAAAGGCAATATGTGTGTGTGGACAGCAAGAAACTTCAAGACTTTAAACTTGCTATACTTACTAATGGGACCATGAGGATGTGCACTTCGGGACCAGAATTATTATTTTTGGTGGTAGGAGGGGAAGGGGAGGGGGTGCCATTTCCCATAAGATAACACGTAAAAATCGATTTGTCGACTTACAGGCTTTTACTCTTCTGAAAATGAAAATTAGAAAGAATTGACCTACGATCTATTTATTTATTTATTCATAATTTCATATACAGCGTGATTGCCAATTTACAGCGAAAATAATAACAGTTCTCTCTACTCCCTTCCTCTCTCCCTCCCTTCCTCTCTCCCTCCCTTTCTCTCTCCCTCCCTTCCTCCCTCCCTCCCTTCCTCTCTCCCTCCCTTCCTCTCTCCCTCCCTTCCTCTCCCCCTCCCTTCCTCTCTCCCTCCCTTCCTCTCTCCCTCCCTTCCTCTCTCCCTCCCTTCCTCTCTCCCTCCCTTCCTCTCTCCCTCCCTTCCACTCTCACTCCCTTCCTCTCTCCCTCCCTTTCTCTCTCCCACCCTACCTCTCTCCCTCCCTCCGTCTCTCCCTCCCTCTCTACCTCTGTCTCCCTCCCTTCTTCGTTCTTCTTCGATTTGCTTCTTCAACAGATGGATTGGCTCGTCCGCTCTTCTTCTCGCATCATAATCGGCGTAACGTCTTTTCTTGAAGCCATTACTTTTATTCTGAGCAAACAATTTAAATATTTATTTAATTATTTAATATATTGTTGCATATAAACATTATCTAAATGGTTTTAACTTTATATTGTATTTATACAGAAGCTGTTTATCACGTTCCTAGAGACATTGAGTAAATAAACATTAGACATTGTTTATTTGGTTGCGATATTAATACGGAAAAGTAATATCATGTATTAATTCAAAAGCGGTAAATATTTTGTTTTTATTTAAATTGACGTAGTTCTACTTGGTTGTTATGTATCTATATCGAATGATATTCACTTAAAATAAATATTTACTGTTATTAACAATTTAACAAGTAAGATTTGGCTCAATGTGATACATTGTGATGTACCTCTGTCGAAATGGTAAGTATAGTGTGGTCGTTGTGGATATTTAAATTGATGTAGTTGCAGATAATTTGTTTTGTAGAAGAAAAGTAATGATAGCGTTTAATGCTGCTTATTCATTATGTACTTTACAATGGTAAGAAAAATTCTGTATCTCTTGAAATGCAAAATTATATAATTTATTTGTGTGTTATAAATTCGCATTGAACAAAAATGTCTCTGACCAACCAAGAGGAATTCGGGTTATTAAATAGATGAAAACGCTTAATCATTTATGTTCCGTAATTTTTTACGGGCTTACAGCTCGTAATGATATATAATCTACCATATAAGATTGTACGAAAATTAATTTTTAAAAAGTAATATCTACTTAATAATAATAATCTTTAATACAGATTTTATAATGCAATACTAACATTATGATACAAAGATCTGGTATGTTTCAGTGACAGCCGTTTCAGCTGTTTATTTATCCTATTGATTAGCAACACAATTATATTGTGTGCCACGTATTGCCTTAGCGTTATATATATATATATATATATATATATATATATATATATATATATATATATATATATATATATATATATATATATATATATATATATAGATTGCCTTTCCGACCGTGTCATTGTTAAATCTCGAGATAATATTATCGCCTTAATCCTTACACTATATGCGTAGGGAATGCGTGCTTTGAAGGCTTTAATACGTGAGAGAGAAAGAAAGAAAGAAAGAAGGAGAGAGATAGAGGAGTGAGAGACAAAATTAAATGTTCCATAAATTAAAAATTATTTTGAGCGTATATGATTAGTATAGCGTAATGTATTTCTTTGTCATACAATTTATATTCGCACTAAACAATTTCTGGTCTCTGAAGCACTCAATAATGCGAATTTTATATTTATTGCTTACTTTTAGGGCATTTAAAAGTTGGTTTAATTAATTTTCACTTAAATTTTTACTTAATACTTAATTCACGCATATCCGTCATATTTGATGGGCAATTTCGCTAGTTAGATATAAGTGATTTTTAAAACAAATCATTAATCGTAGTCTATCTTAAGCTCAGCCTTCATTAAAACTCATCATGCGGATACACAATCGATGACCAATCCAATTTTTCCGTAATCATCAACAGTGATTTCATTTAATTACTTGGAAAACATCTTAGTGAAAAGTACCAGCATATATTCCTAACACAATATTCAATGCGATTATTAATGGGGATATTCGATTGATGACCAATTAAAATTCATCATAAACACCGACAGACACTTCTCGTGGAATTATTCGAAAACTATTCCTGCCGGGAGTTAAAGATGGATACCGTACACCTTCCATTTCTATTTAATTGGACAGCTAAGAATTCATCTAGCGGTTTCCGATGGCGTTGCGAAACAAAAAATTGTCTTCTTCGCTCTTTTAAAGAGTTATTTATCCGCACCATCGACGCGTTTCTCGATGCCAAGTGCGAGTACAACACATGTCACGCCAGGGAGACGCAGCATTCTATCGGATTTGACCTATTGTAGCGATCGAAACGCCAATGAATCCCATTCTCGTTCTTGCGAAGGAAAAGAAAAATTCAACAATATCTCTCTCTCTCTCTCCATCTTTCCAGCGCAAAACAAATCGATCCTCCTTTGTTTTGTTTTTGCTTTATTTTTCGGTACGGACAAGATAAGCACGCGCGCATGTCCCCCGTAACCAGATACAGTCTCGCTCGGCAAATAAGCACGCGATAGTCGTTTGTTTAAAAATGAAATGGACGACTCGCTGCGCTCGAAAGTAATGGATATATAGTAAAAATAAAACAATGGCGAAATATTCCTAGTATCGCAAAAAAAATTTCAAAAACACGGACAAGTTTTCACAAGGAGTCTTTTTCTAAATGGATAGCGAGGAGCGATTCCATCGAGGCACGAATCCTTCTTTTTGAGCTGTTTTCTTTTTTCCCCTCTCTTATTTAACTTTACAAGTCACTGCCGGAATTATGCATCACAATACCTCCGCGATTGAACACCGGTTAGATGTAACTGAATATATATATATATTTCTTTTTAATCCTGGCACTTCTCCAATGGCGGCCCGATCATGATTCGAATAAATCAGTTCCCTTTGTTGAGGCATTAAGTTCTCGAAGAGCGGGTAATTACTTCGGAAATTCCTCGTGTATCGAATTACCGAACGCTATTCAAAGCGCCTCATCAATTATAATCTCGCGTGTTATTCGTGTGTGGGGGAGGTATGTAGGTAGGTAGAGGGAGGGGGGTTCAGATGACTGAATAAATCTCTCATATTCGCGATTTCTTCAGGGAGCCGAGCGTTTAAATCACTCCGGTTTATTCCCGCGGTAATGCCGCCCTTAAAAAAAGACATTTTTGATTAATTATCCCTGCTACCAGATGAAGCTCTCACGATGGCAGGGTTTCATTAATAGGTAAAAAATCGCATTCGACCTTTTCTTCATAAATTGTCTTGGGATTTACATAAAAATGGCATCTGTTATGACGGCCGAGGAGATACACATGTTGAACGAACGATCGTGAAACTTTTCGTCGCGTAGAATGTGTTACTACTTTTGCAGTGCTTGGGACTTATTGAGTCATTCATTTAGATGGATTCGGAGAGATGATTGTCATTAAAATGCTTTTTATTCCGGAGAATCGATCTACAAAAAATGTTAACGTCACTGGACGCGTGTCCGGTACAAATTCTTATTCATTTGCTTTATTTCTGATTCCGGAAGATGGCATCAAAATTAAATAAATAATAATAAATAACGATAAATAATGTCAAATAATAATAAATTGTTTGTTTGTATGGAATTTCTGGCTAATCAACCTCTTGAATTACTATAGCCATTACTCCTTTCACGCATAACACAAACACAAGGGAGGAGGAAAACCCGGTGCCGGCATTAGCGGTCTCTTCAAATCACACAAGTAGGGGACGGGACGAAAAATTGAAAAACTCGACCTCCGCCGGATTCGAACCTGGGACCGCTGCGTGGAATGCCACCGCTCTGATCATTCCGCCACCTTCAGCTCCCAAATAATAACAAATAATGTGAAACAATAAAAGATAATAAAAATAACAAAAATGATAAAAAATAATAATAAATACTAATAATTTTGCTGAGATATAAGGGTTCCGACTTTTCTTAGTCATGTTTGCAATTTTTTTGCAATATGAGCAACCCAATAGCGCACTACATATTTGGAAATATTTTTCATTGATAAAAACCGAAATTCGGCGCAAAATTCCCACAACATACATAAATATATATAATTATATATATATATATATATATATATATATATATATATATATATAACGGAGATAGGTGGGTGCAATTCTATCGTACCAAGATTTCTTTTTGGGCACTCTAAGATGACCCTTATCACGACTTTTTTCTGTCTCTGAAAACAATTTGCCACAGAATTCCTTCTCAAGTTCCAAAACATGAATTTCTTGGTGAAACCTACCCAAAATCGGCAAATTGTCTGTTATTTTACCTATTGTTAATCCTTTGGTTCGAGAAATTAGCGATTCCTTGATACGACATTAAGTAGTTATTACCTTTAGAGGTTCGGTTGCATTTCCTTCCAGCCGTACCGAGAGACCCTTTGGATATGTCCCTCTCGCAGTAATTAGGTGATTTCTGGAGGTACACCAGTTCGGATCCTTTGGGAGGCCTCCCTCTTCCCAATCCTCCTCTTCTGGTCATGCGGATGATGTCGTCGTTGCGACCAGGACGCCTTCCTATCCTCGGAGGCGGGATCGTTCTGGAAATAGAAAGGCGCAAGAAAAACGACAAATAGCGCGTTTATGTCGATACAAAATTGCTGAAAAAACACAATGACCAATTATAAAATCAACGTTTATCCTATTATAGGAGGACCTCGAATATAAGCCTATTTCCTTTCATAGAAGCTAATTTGAGAAAAGAAATTTATGAGGCATTCTAAAGATGATGACTTAAACAGGCTTATTGGAATTATTTTTTATTTAAATATTTGTTATCACAACCTGCAGTGCAAAGATAGCTGTTATTTAACCCTTGAACCACAACGTGGGGTTGCCGAAAACCCCACCTACCATTAACTGCATTGTAAGCATGCATCCCATGTTGTGGTTTTAGAATTATATTATGTTAGACTAGTCCTAACCACTGTCACTAATACCTGTTTATTTTTTTATTTCTTTGCTCGCAAGTATAAGACGACCCCTAACCCTTGTTTGAAAAAAGACAAAATATTTCGTCTTATACTCGCGTAAATACGATAAATCTCAAAAGAGGACACGCATGTGTACTATTAATTTTTCTAACATGTGGTGTGGGAATGATTCACCTATACATAGCACAAATTAAATTTCAGACAATGCATTCATTAAAAACTCAACCGACATTATACTTTAATAAGGATGAGACAAATTCAATCTACAAACGAGAGAAAATTAAAACCTTCTCGCACTGCGGCGCCAATTACGCGCAGCCAAAAAATTTTCCAGGTGAAAATTTTCTGATTGGCGGTTGCATCGCAGCTGGCGCCACAATATAGCCAATAAAAACCCGTCGCGGAAAAAAACATAGGGCGCCCGGCCAAACTCATTTTCTCCTGAGATTGAGGGAATGCTTACTGCAAAATTGGATGAAAATGTTTCATTTAAAACACTAAGTTCATTTGCGATGGAGATGTGAGTAATTCATGCAGTCTGACTTCCTTCGCAACGTTGTAACTGCGAATGAGGATTCAGGAAGCTCGATTCCACCCTATGTAAATAAACCGTTTTTGTAAGCAGGTAGCGAATAATTAACATAACCCGTTTGTTCCTTCTAAACATCTGGTGTTGACGTCTTATAATTAACCTTCGTAATTTATAGAGCTATTGTTAAACTAGATGCATAAATAAGGCTGTCGATGAAAATGCATTTATTGGACAGATATTTGATTTTCAGTGCATTTTTATAATAATTCACATACGAGTACAAATAAATAGTTTTAGGAATCCGAAAAATTTTAAGTCGGTATATTGTATTCTATGTGAAAATTATTTCGCCTAAATTTTCTTCAGAATTTAAAAAAAATGACAACTTAGGAATTATTTATCGAGAAAGTATACGTTGTTATGATCTCCAATCGAACAAAGATCGTAGAGTGTTGTATGTTGTTTACGAATGTATTACAGAAGATAGGAGACAATGACAATTATGTGCCAACTCGGTCTGATTTATAGGCGAGAAAGATTTGTTTACTGCATTGTAATGAAACGACAAGCGTTCAGTTCTTTATAATATATAATATATCATATTTTTGTGATGGAAATAACTTATGAGATAGTACGTCCGCGGCAGTATTTAATCAAAAGTCTATGAATTATGCAAATGTCTTACGTCTGCCATGTAAACGCAGAAATTGAGCGTATAACCTCTTTATAAAACATTGGAAAATAGCATAACAAATCATATTTCATTCCTTGAGATCAATCCTATAATGTGAAGACCGAGTCTATAAGCAAAAAAGTCGATACGATTTAATTTGAACAATATGTCATCTTTGAAATGAATCAAAAAACTAATGCCAACATACGGAAACAGTCACTCAGTGAAAACTTTAATTTTGATGACTGCTCGAGTGAAAGATAATATTTACACTCAATAATACAAAAAGAGAGCGATGTGAATTTTCCCGTAATACGAATCGAGGATGATTTTAAAAGTAAATTCTTTTTTTAGCCAACGAATGGTTATTTATCACTGAGGACTGATGCTGTGCAGACCGTTTTACTAAATATTTTTTTCGGTCACAAGAATAACCTTAATAAATTACCGAATCAACGTTACTATTATCTGAGTTATTTCATATTAAATGAAAATTGGATTGCATTCGTGTGATGGCTTGCCGGAATAATCGAACCTAGTACACGTAATACCGAACTATGGCATAGCTCCGGAAGAGGCGAAACAAAACGAAATCAATCCCCTCACTTTAGCACCAGTTTGATCCTGGGCGCCGAACTGCCTGCCTTCCTCGACTGCCTCTGCGACGCGCCTCCCGTCGCCCCCTCTGCCGCCCCCTCCGGCCTCCCGGGTGCCTCCGCCCCCGAGGAGTGCCCTTGCTGCGGAGCCGGCACTATAGTGGGCATAGCGACCACCGGGCGGGCCCTCGCGTACTTCTTCATAAGGTAGTCCCCGACCACGCGGAACGGAGGCAGGGTGCGCCAACAGGTCTTCAGGGTGCAACTGCCGGACACTCCGTGACACTTGCACTCGGTCTGGAGCGTGGCCTTCACCGCCTGTGGGCACGGTAGAGAATTTATTTTAACTTTTCGCATTAGTTTAGTCGTGCATCGCAGTCATACTGGTCTTGGGGGAGGTTGTAGTAGAAAGGATTGAGTAAATTATCGGAGATTATAATTTTTCATTAGTGTTAGTACATTTCTAAGAAAATAGAGGATGTTTGTCTGCGTCCGGAGTCATTCGCGTTTGAAAAATTCCAGAGAAACTCGTTAAACTGACAATGAGTCAAGTTTTAAACATTTTCTGCTGGTATTTTTTATGCATTAGCTAAGTCGATACCACAGCAACATTCATTTTTGGTCAATATATTGTTTAAGAAATTACTTGTGTTTAGTATTAAACGTGAACTACTCAAAATTCGCCATTACTTTTTGCTGGTTGGTAGGAAGAATTTCTCATTCTTTTTTTACGCATTTATGACTGCACTCCAAAAGGCATCGAGGAATTTTGGCATTAGAATATTTATTTATTATTTACCTTCCTTAAATGAAACTGAAGTAAAGAAGAATATAGCATGAATGAATATCACGAATACCTAGATACGACATAAATTTGCTTTACCAAATGAATAGCAGGCACCAGCTACGACAATCTTATATTGAAAACTAATGGTACCATAAATTTTTTCGATGCTTCTACCCTAACAGACGTTTAGTATTTCCTTCAAATACACATATGGAATAACTCGACATATCAATTACATTAATCCTGTCGTTATACGTGAATTTGATAACCAAATACAGCCAATAAATAAATTCGATTGTGTGAAAGATTTCCTCGCTCATTTCATTGGGATATTTTAAGTTAAATACAAATCAAAGATGGGTTGGCAATATATGCATGAGAAGATGAACATTATACATTTTTAATCTCAATACCATTTCTTGCTCAGATTAATCTTTAATTCCGAAGGCCTCTCTTCAAAAGATTTCCTAAATCAGAGAATAAGAATAACAATAAAACAAAAATAATAATATGAAAAGTATACCTGAAGGGTCAATGATTTGGCATCTTGAGTTGAGAATTCGTTCGCTAATATATTCTTCGCCGGGAAAATTTCCGAGAAATTGTCGGCTAAAAATATTTTAGTTCTATGTGGGAATCCGCGAATCTGAAATATTTACCTAAATAATGACTCTCGAGGAGACGGCAAAGTTTCCATCAAATGTTTAGCTCTCTTTAGCGGCAGTACGTGCAGGCGCTAAAATCCTGTTCAAGTTAAAGTATCCTAACGTGTGATGGACGAGTGGAAGAAATTCTTGGCCGACTTTCGTTGGCATAAAAGTTACAAAAAAATATTGCTTCAAATATTAAATTGCTAAGAGTTGAGAATCGTAGGATTTTGGAGATTTTGCGGTAATTTGTAAGAAATATGTTCAAAGGGTGCACGGAAAAAGATATCTCAATGTTTCCATCAAGCTCGTAAATAATATATTTAAGACCTTTTCCAGCATAATTTGGCCTATTACATGAAAAACGAAATTATCCACAGATTACACTTAAATTGGAATCTCGATTAATTTGAAAATTTTTCCAATTGTCGTCCTCCAAATTGAATAAGGACCATTCAAGAGATCTATGACAAATGAAAGCGTAGTGTAGATTTTCTTAAACTTGGTGATACAGCAATGCTATAATTTCCGTAATATGCAGGGAGGTGAAAAAATTATAATTACGAAGTCTTTCCGCTTTCTCGAATTTAAATTACCTAACTTCTTATAGCACGCTTCTAAGTAATAATACCTTAACCCTGTAATAATACCGTGTTAAGGAATCACTCCTTAATACAGAGGGTGAAAATACACCCGATACAATTTCATATGCAAAAAAGTCATCGAATGGATATGAATACACTATTAGTGATAAAAGAAAGATTGTAACTTTGCCTGTATTATTCCAGGATTAAATAGACGCGAAGGCGCTCGCTTTGAACGCACTCTGTAAAAAAGTCTAATCTTGGCGTGTGTAGTCATAAACAATAACATGAAATGAAAGCCGCAAAAACATTAATATCTCAGAAACGTAAAGTTTTCGACGCGACAATTATTCCGGCGTACTTTACGATTTCATTTTGACCTTTCGAAGCTAATTATAATAGAATGCCCCTCGAGGACGACGACTCCATAAACTTAATCCAAAGGCGAGGTAATATTAGAGGCGACCCTCACCTTCCTCCCCGCCTTGTTGTTGTGGAGGTTCATGAGGCTCCTCGAGTCTCCCTCCATCTCCCTGGCGTCCACGAAGCGTCGCGCGAACCTCATCCCGTAACCGACGTCCGCGCTGCAACCGCCCCACTTCCAGCCGCCTCCCGCGTTGCTGTTCCCTCCCCATGCGCCCACTCCGCCGCCGTCGATGCCGTTCGTCCACTGACCCCAGCGACCTTCCCCTTTGTGCTTCCCCTTGCCGTCGCCCTTTCCTGGGTAGAAAATATCATGGAAACATCGTAATACAAAAGAAAAAAGTATACGCGGCTGCGATTACATACCCCACACATCATTCCATTGCAACAATCACAGTACGGCAGATTTCACACCAGGGTTCATCGTTCATCTTTATCGAACCGATTTTAGCAAATAACTCAAATGTAAAAAATAAATCGCAAAAGAACATTGCCACAAAACCCATAACATCGACCAAATGATCAAATCACATAAAAACTTCATAAATATGTACCAAACAAACCACTACACATATAAACCAAAAAATGGAAAATACACCGGAAATTCATAAAAATACCATTCTATCCATTATTTTACATTTAATCCCATCCGTAACTTGTCACAACAGTATTAAAAAGCTTTAGTAAACACGAAAGGTAAAATTCCGAACCGAGATAAAGTTTACAAAATTAACTGAATCTGATAAAAATAAATAAACTTCGCCAAGTGAAAAAAGGTAGAACAAATAGTTCCGAAAAAATGGCGACCTAAATAATCGATTGAAGGAAATTGAATCGCGTGAGAACAGTAATGTAATGTAATGCAAAATAGAATGTCATAAAGAGATTTTGACATAGTTTTTAGTATTTTAAACTGATAACGCTCTATTAATTTGTTTTCCAAGTCTCTCTATCATTGATAAACTATGAATTACAAATAGTATTTATGGTATGAGAATTCCTTGGAATGACTAAAACATACTGAAACATTATCTGTCAATATAAGTAATCAATTCGGGAGGTAAAATTAGAGAAACCAGTATGCATTAATCCTGATTAGGACTTATTGTTGTACATTATTAATAGACATCAAAATATTTCAATAGCGACGAAAAGCACATCTTGAGCTTCGAACCAAAATGTTTTCGCCGCTGTAATTCCATACTAATGGTTAAATTTTAAGTGTGATTTTTAAGATTTAACTAAACTAAATTAAACAAGCTCAAGAAACACTAAATGATATCATTTAAAATCTATACATATTTAAATAAAACTTAAAGATTGAACGATAAATCCCATATCAAAATATTACATTTAGATCAATTTAGTTATGTTAAAGTTAATGGTTTCAGGAGTCACTTTGTGAAATTTCTTCATATTGTAGAAATAAAAAGACTTAATTGGTAATTCCACATGTTTATGGTTTATGTGGAATTAACAAGTAGGTAAGTGCTTTTATTCCAATAATTAGTCATGTTAATTGCCAGAAGTAAGTTAACGATGCAACGGCGATTTAGCAATTATAACATAACAAATAATTATGGAAAACCTAAGAAAAACTCAGATTGCCATTTCCTAAGCCCCTTTACCAGCAACAAGACTTGCGTTTAACGATACAGTCAGAGAGGGGGAGAGGAAGAGAGGGGAGGGCACGATTAGATAGATAAATGTGAGCGATGCTCCGCCCAGCAGCAATCTATCCTCGCGGCCCCGTTCGAGGTAGCGACCGACCCCTTTGACCAACAGCCACCTCCCCCGACCTCCCCCGACCACTCTTCCTCCGACGGCGAAGACTGTTGGCAAATAGATCGTCTCTCCGTTGAATGGGTCTCTCTGCCTTCCGCGGCGCCTTGCCACCGCCGCCCGGACCCATGGCGTAATGAATAAATAACGCGTGAATGATGTTTCGCCGGCGCGGGAGAGCCGCGTGATTGCGTGCGCGCGCTTCCACTCACCTCTTCTCCTGCCTCCCATGAATCTTCCTCCCATCCCGCCGACCGATGGGTCGCAACCGCATCCAGATATATTCCCCCGGCTGCACGCTTGAGTCACCGCGTATGCAACTCCGGCACTCGTTATGGCGTACGTGAACGCCGCCTCGCGGCTACCTGATGAAATGGAGAGAAAGAAAAGAAATACATTTAAGTACGTATAAACGAGAAAAACGAGATGGCCGTTTTCGAAACATTGATGAGAAGCGAGAAAAATGTGCGTGTTTAACTACTTCGAGGTTCGGTTAAGCAATTAACGAAGGGGCGCGATGCATCACCGGCAGTTTAACGTCTCGAAGTCGTGATCCTTGTTTTAGAAATAAAAATTCTAGGAACACAGGCTTATTTAAAAGTAAATACCTATTATTACGACAAGAAAAACTATTTTACATCGTCATCGATTCATGATGATATCAGTTACTGAGTTACATGCTTAATAGAGATACACGGCAGAAAGACATCAAGCTTCGCGTTCATGAACGTAACATGATGATTACGCTGAGAAAGACATTATAACTAATCGCTGATATTCGTTAGTGTAGATGAAACATTTTCCGGTTTATAATTCATATGCTATTATGAGGAAAAATTTCCTTCTTAGACATTAATGGTTTTCCTGATTGTTAAATAGCAACGAAAACGAGTTATGCTGGAGAAAAGTTGTGTAATTACTTGAAACAAACATTTATTTCGAGTTAACAATATTAAAACGCAATACATTAATTTAATTTAAGAGCAAACTTCTTTATTTGAGACTTGATAATTTACTAAGGTTCATCTTTTAAAGCTATTGAGAGCTCATTAAGGCACTGGGAGAAAATTAATGTAAGAAGTGAAAATATTTATGAGACCATGCATTGTGTTAATAGGATGGGTGCGATCCTTTACAAAACGGAGATTATTAAAGAGAATCCACTGAAAATGATAAATCAGAATATTGTACACTTATCTGCATCGTATCTAAGCTCTTCTCTCGGTAATCGAAGGGACACTCAATAAATCAAGTAAAAGCAACGTATAGTTTTAAAATATCATTCAAAAGTCTCATTGGCGCAGGTCGAAATAAAAAAGGAAATTCTGGGAGCAAATTAAAAAAATGCATGTTATAAGAACTTGTCCACATAGACGATAAGATATATATATATATATATATATATATATATATATATATATATATATATATATATATATATATATATATTTCTAAGTTAATAGAGACTGCAATGAAGATATCGAGGGAAGATGGAAGCGAGGGAAAAACGCAGTTATGCACCCTTTACACGCTTAATCATAAATATTAAGGCTCTCGTAATTATTTTCTGAAGCGTGTATATTGGCACGCTATCTTCGCTAACTCATAAATATCCTCCCAGTCGCGTTTAACCTGTCGGAACAGAAATTCATCCCAATAAACGAGCGCTCGCCGTCATTTGTCAGCTCAAATGGACATCCGATCATTTCCTCTTCCGCCCAAAGCGAGGAGACGCTGCGATCACGGATTCCATCCACGCCGATGCGATAGCGCGCATGAATCCACGCGTGCGCTTTACCATCTATACATCATACACCCCAGGGCGGATGTCAAACCCAAGCGAAACAAAAAAGATACGATGCGCGCCTCGCTTAGAGAGCATCGTTTCGCTTTTTAACACCAGGTTCGCCGTAGGCCATTAAAGGTTTAGTAGAATCCTCCATCCACGGACTCTTTACTCCGTAGGCAGCAGTTAACAAAAGGTCTCCCGCGTGTTATTCTTCTCGGAGCTATTAGGCGCAGGATGACTGACGTATTTCTGCTGCTCCCCTTCTTCTTCCTCCCTTATCCTCTCTCCCTCCCTCCTCTCCTCTCCATCCTTCCATCCTAGTTGACAGCTGCCTCTCCCACTCCCCAGTCCGCGTTGAATCATCGCCGCAAAATGGAGAAACAAGAATCTTACCGAGCACAATGTGTGTAGTCCCTTCGAACCCCGGAACGCCAACGCAGAAATCCTTATTCCTGAGGCGTCCGTTTTTCTTTTATTTCCTGTGTTCCGCGCGGTTCGTTTCGCGACCGTGCGGATTCGAAAACACTTGCGAGGGATTATGTTGACGGCATGAATGCGTTCGTTTTGTGAAGGATGGCGTCTGGAGAACGAAGCGGACGCGAGAGGTGAGGATTACGTCCGTTTATAATGAATTTAGTGCGCGGCGAAGGATATTTTGCCAGGCGGAGGGATGGCTTACATATTAAACAGCGTGTGCAGACGTGGGCGCTTTGTGGAATATTTTCCCGCTCATTATGGCGGGCGCTTTCTCATGCGCGAGTGATTCACGCGGAGGAATTTACGCCTGGATGCATTTAAATCCTGATCAGTTTTTGTTAATTCGTTTTGGGTTGATCGATTCAAATGTAATCACGCCATAAAGGGATGATACGACGCCCCGACGTTACCGGGGACGGTTTCTTGTCTCCAAGTGAGGTTATGATACTCCGGGTTGCAGTTTCAGATCAAAAATGGAAGTAAAATTAGATGCGAGAATAATTTTCGTACGACTCGATTGAATAAATGATGTGGGAAAATAATTCAGTCATGAAATGCTGGATATGGTTTACTCGACCGTTTTACGTCTGTAATAGTCGCTCGTATGATTGCTCATAAGTTGAGCTCGTTACTTCGGTTTTGATTCTCTGCTTAAAGTACAAAATTCCATAAATATTCATAAATTCGCAATAACTCGCGCCGTCGGGGTTGTTAACCTTTCGGAAGATGATGTTATGCGATGACATGCGGTTTTCTATTGCACCTACGGTGTTTTTACTGAAAAACATATCTGTCTTCTGCTTCCCAATCCGAGAAAAATAGATATGGAAACCTTGCTGCGCTTAAGAAAACCATAGATGAGAAAAATACTGATTCCTACGAATAAAAACTATCAATAACATCGCACTTCTGCAAAATAATATATCCAACAACTTGAACAATTTTTTATCTAACAACTGCTGACGATTAATTCTAACAAATGGCAATATATGCGAATAATACATTTTTCTTTATATCATTGAAGTGCACATAAATGCCACTGGCTGTTCATTATTCGCAATACATTAATTCCGTAAAATTTGAACTAAATTTTCAGAACAACTTTTGGGGCTTTTAAAAATAATATGCACGTAAAAACCTAAATATATATCAAGAAACAACAAATTGGAGCAGTTAAAAAATGACACTTTTGATTGCACGCCAATAAAACACGATTTTTTACGATCACTTCTGACTAGTACAGTGGCGTAGCCTACGAGATTATGGAATACGCAGTGGCCCACCGTCGAAGGAATGAATCCCACTAGAAACTAGAGTTATTAAAAGCTCTTAAAGTATCAACTTTCATTTTTATTATAAATGCATAAAATAATATTTCCTGTCAAATAATATTTAATATAACCACGAGGTTTCTCACATTAATTAAATGTTATTTTTGTATTTATTCTCCAAAGGGGGAGGCACAATTAGTCATGCACCGGAGCCCACAATGTCGTAACTATACCACTGGGCTAAAACAAGGAAAAATCTTGTCCGCAACCGCTTCATATAATCTACCGAACGAAAAACTAAACCTATAACATTTCCCTGTGGTACCCTCAATATTTTACACGACAGCCAATAACTCCCCTTGGTACTTCACCTACCTTTCTCTTATCCCTGATGGAGTTGAAGCTCTTTTGTGGGAAAGTATCGTTCATTTTAATGGAGGCAACGGATTGTCCTGACTTCATTTCTCTTCTTTAGATACCCTCTCATCGTGGTGATACCACACCGCACGTCGGTAATCTATTACTGTACCAGTGTTGCAATTATATCCTCTCGAAACCCTTTTAACGCTCCCGGATTATCCTATAACGATCCCTGCGAGCTCACTAAATGGCATTTCGGAGTTAAGTGTCGCGCTTAGACGTCTGCGCGTTTGTTGCTCTAGTGATGGCGCCGAACGGAAGGTTAGGAGCATTAAGCTCGGGCGTAAATCATCTGTTTCTTCGAGCGCTTAACAGCCTACACGTCTTTCTCGTTTGAAATAAAGCCACTTCGTTACATTTTCGCGCAATCTTAATGGGGACGGAAGCGTGGCCATTCGAACCGATGGTAATAAAATGAACTTCTTTTTCCTGCCGTAAAATTACGCTCGACGTCCACAAATTAACGATGACGCTGCATCCCTCCTCTCAAGAATACCCACGACTTTCGAATCATTCCGCCCACGTTAAACACGCGTAATCGCGGGGACGAAATTTACAGAATACGCGTGCGTGCACTGGAGCGGTTCTCCAAGAGAGGTTTCTAAGTGTTCTATTCGAACGGGATAGGTCCTCAAATAGTTCGACGGATTTCTATGCTCGATGGTCAATCAACGCCGTGGCGAACAACTGTTGTAGTTCGAGAGGGAGGGAAAATTTGTAGTCAAATTCAGAGGATATGATAGTTAATGGTTTCAGGGAGTGCCTTGGGAGAGAAGGAGGGATTGAGTGATTGTGCGGTTTGTTGGAGACATTAGGTAAGCCTTTTGGGGTTCTTTAATAACTATGTCCGGTCCTAGACATTTGAGAGTCCTGGGGGAACTTACTTTTGGCAGCACAGTAAAAACTCCAATTAACCGGGCGACGGGGCGTTCTGAAATCAGCTTGTTTTTCACTGATAACATTTGTTCAGAGCCACCTGTTTTACGTGAATAGATTGTGCAGCATTTAGTAGATGAATTTTGCCCAAAAAATTTTATCCCACGTTTTTCAATTTTCCCTACCTCTTCAGCCCCAATTGACACGGATATTCGAGATTTTACCGCACTTTGCATTGTTAGCAAATAATACACGAAGAATTTAGTCAAAAATCATGTTCATTTTTAGGTTTTCCAATTTTTATATATTCGATTATGCAAAATTTGGCGGTTCGTTGCAATTTTCCTGGTTGCCATTTTCTAAAACCGACTCTGTTCCTCCCTTGCATTTAACTCTTGTCTGTGTTAGTTAATAAAAAAGTGCCCCGAACATAAAAAAGAGGAAAAATAAAAATGAAAGTATTATTAAGAAATTAAGTCTGCCTAGGTAGAAGGGAGTGTAAAGGTACTGCCTCCACAATAAACGGTCTTGGGTTCGAATCCCGTAACGAGCAGGGAGATTAGGGTTAGCCATTTTTAGGCTGCAGAGAAACTCCCGGCTCCGTAACATCCTCTACTGCCGAGAAAGAGTAAAAAATAGGAAGAATAAAAAAAGACAAAACGTGAGAGATGATTTATGCAGCAGATACTTATGTTAAAACGTTAAACGCGGGAGTCGGACAAAATAAGGGCGGAAAATCTCTTCTTCCCTTTCAACAGCTACCTTTCTCTCTCTTCTTAGCTTTTCCCGCCCCGCGAGGGCAGCTCAATTAACGGGGCGAGTGTTGTCAGCACCGGGAAGACGTATAATCTCGGAAGGTAATGGTTAAACGAGACGACGATGCGTAAAAAAGGACGAGGATGATGCTATCAAAATAGAAGCTATGGAGAGAGAGAGAGAGAGAGAGGGATAGATGCAGAGAAAGAGAGAGGATGGATTGTTTAAATGGAAAGGAGTCATTAAATGAAGGCGGATGAAAATGGCGATCAAACCGTAACGACAAAAACGCATAGTTCATGGGGGAGCGGTCATTTGCATCTCAAAATGGCGAAAATAATCCGGTAGGATGGATCTGAGTTGAATTTATGGTCGGATGCGATCGCTGAGGTGGATGGGGGCGTGGAAAGAAATCAACGCATCGGGAGCGAAATTTATTGCCACGCCGTTATCAATATTCACTCGGCGATATATATGTTTGCGCTATAAAACTTCGGCGAAAAAGGCAAAAAAAAGTACTTTTTTAGTAGTTATAAAGATACGGTACGACTTTATTTGTCGACTTTTAAAAGGTTAGAACACATGGTCAATCGCCATCTAGTTGTTTTTTATAGTAGGTGGAAAGCGGCTTTAAAAGTAAGGACGTATACATTCGTCGCTCCAATTATCTCGAGAGCGAAATTTGCTCGATTCTCGCTGACTCGCTCATTCGATTGGTTTACGATCGCTCTCATTGCGTTACGCCTCGCCATTTCGCCCATCGATGGAGTTTATGCTTGTTTTAAAGCGTAAAAATATGCGCATGGGTAATATCGTCGGCGGAAACATTCGAAAATAGCTTAAAGTAAATTGCTTACCGGGGCCGACGTGTGCCCGCGAGCAACGCTATAGATGCAGATTGGAAAACCAAAGGTTGTCATTTTTACTTCAAGTCGTTGGACAAAGAAATGCACTTGTCACGCCCCCCGCTTTATAATACGCGCTATAAACGGATTAAAAATTGAATCAACTAAAGGAACATCCCAGATTGAAATTAATATCGTACGTAATCAGAGGTTGCGATCCGAACAAAATAAATAAACCGTAAATTAGTGGGTTCAAATTTGATTTATTATTAAAGGGAGTCAGTATATATAAATACTCGAGTGTCCGTCCGTCTGTCCTTCTGCCTGTCTATTACGGTACTTTTGGTCATTTCACGAAGGGATTAAGAGCTGAAACTTTCAAAACCGTTAAATCCACATAAGGTGGTCCCTAGAAAAATCAAACATCCCGAAAAGAGTCCCGGTTTCGACTTCAGGAGATGAATATATTTTCCCATTTTCTATTTTTCAAGGTGCAAGATTTATTTCTTTCATTCACCAATATGGACCAATTTTCTCCGTTTTTCTTTATTCGACGGCTAAAACTATAAAATATCTTATTCTTGCAGTTTTTATATGTTAAACGGAAGAATTTGTCAAAAATACGCGTTTCTTTTCGAAATATTATCGCATTTTCGTACTCTTTCCGGGTGTTACCAAGGCGACCCGCGTTGTTGCCTCCGATTTAATTATCGTCTATTAAGCCTTTAAATAAACGAATGAATTGCGCTACTCGCTTCGATAATTACAGATATTTATCTTTATTAATAAAAGCCTTACTCTCTGCCTAACGCTAGCGTCATCAATGGCAATTTTATCGCTTTTTTAACAAACTTCCCTATTAGGTGTAAGGTTGAAATTTCGCAGGAATGTTTGATTCAGATATAAAAATTAAATGACAAAAAAATACGAAAAAAGACCCAGGTTCAACTATAGGGGGGCGATTTCCGTTTCCCATAAGATAACACGTAAAAATGGATATTTTAAAGTGCAGGCTTTTATTCTTTTGGTAATTAAAATTAGAAAGAATTGGCGTACGATCTTCGAATTTAAACTATTTTAGGAAAATTAATAAAGTTTTTTATTCTGTTCATCTTTTTCGGCCTAACGTCCTAAATATTTCATATTAAACATTTAAACACATATTTTGGAAAAATATCGGCTTTTAAACGGGATGTTGCCGACTACATTATTGTTAAACTTCGAGAATCAATTCTTGTCTTAACCCCCATCCGTGTAATATATAAGAGTCCATAGATTTTCTTAAATTATCGTAGGATTTTTCGCGAAATTACATAATCCTAATGGGACTGGGATTTAGTTTGAATTCTTTTGCTTATCTAAACGACTATACAGGGTGTCCGGCGACTTTATGTCATAACTTCGGGATCTTATTCCTTAAGTGATTTTGAGTAAAAAATGTCATGTGAACATGTGTCCAATTCTCATTTGTTACAGAGCTACGGTCAATTGAAATTATCTCGTACTTTGATTTGTACAACATAATTGCTGAAAAAATGCGTTGTTTAAATAATTATTCGTACATTATTAATTGTTGAAAAATGTATTTAAATAATCATTCGTTTACATTGATACTTAATCCATTGTTACAACAATTGTTCAAATGGCCGCCTTCCGCTTGGATGCACAATCTGACCCGTTTGAGTAGGGAACGTGAAACAGCACGAAGAACTACTGCGTTATTAACGCGCCTCGCAGCATCGAAAATTCGCTGAATAAGTTCTTCCCTCGTGCTCACTTTGACTTCATACACAATGTTTTTCATTTGCCCCCACACATGGAAATCCAACGGAGTGAGATCCGGAGACCTCGGTGGCCAATCCTGCGCACCGCCACGGAGTCGTGAAGACGTGTTTGCAGAGACGGATCGGACCTCCAGCAGGCACGGGCTGGTGTTCCGCAAGGATCCGTTCTGGGGCCAGTCCTGTTCAACATCTTCACCCACGACGTGCCACGAGACCATGGGTGGAACATCATTTTGGCCCTGTACGCGGACGATGCGGCGATCCTTTGCCGCTCCTCCCAAAAGTACGCAGCGGCCCTGGGACTACAGGAGGCAGTGGATACTCTGGTCTCGTGGTATCGTCGATGGCGGATCGCCGTCAATCCGGGTAAGACGAAAGCCATCGTCTTTCACCCGGGCTTCGGCGCTCCGCCCGGAGTCGATCTATCGGTGATGGGGGACGTCATCCCATGGGAGAGAGAAGTGACCTATCTCGGATTCCAGCTCGAGCGGAGGCTGCTCTGGACATCGCAGGTCGAACGGCTGAGACAGAGGGGATTCGCGGCACTCAGAAGGATTCGTCCACTACTGGGTTCGCGGAGCCTCTCCATGGAGACCAAAAGGAGGCTATACTTGGCGTGCGTCCTTCCAGTGATGACCTACGCCTCACCGGTCTGGTCATCGGCTTCCAGGACCAGCATCAACCGTCTCCAGGTAGTCCAAAACACAGCGCTCCGGTGGGTGCTGAACTGCTCCAGGTCGGATGGCAACGCCTGGATTCATCGCCTGGCTGATGTGGAGCCACTCGACGTCCAGCTTCCTACGGCTGCGAAGGCCTATTTCACCGTGGTGGCCCTCTTTCTTCACGAGGAGGTACGCCGGATGGGAAATATCCAGGTTCGGTGGTGGGATCGTTACAAACGCCCCATCGCCAGCCTGGATACCATCGAATCCCTGCCCCAGGGTAAACGCCCCCGACTGACGGGGTTTTAGTGTGTCCTCTTAGGACTTACAGAAGTCAAAGCCAGGAGAGAAGAAATCACCAGGGCGCATTAAGCAAGAATGCGGGAAATGCGATCCTCTGACTGCTGAGGCAGTCGGATCTGAAGAACAAGTTGCACTACACTGAACGCTAGCTTATGACATGCTGCCTGCGAGCTTGCAAATTACGTCCACGTCTGTTGTGCAAGCGTCATGCTTCTCATTGTTGTAACAATGGATTAAGTATCAATGTAAACGAATAATTATTTAAATAATATATTTTTCAACAATTGACAATGTATACGAATAATTATTTAAACAATGCATTTTTCAGCCATTATGTTGTACAAATAAAGGACGTGATAATTTCAATTGCCCGTAGCTCTGTAACAAATGAGAATCGGACCCATGTTCATATGACCTTTTTTCCTCAAAATTACTTAAGGAATAAGATCCCGAAGTTATGATAAACTCGCCAGACACCCTGTATAGATGTAGAGTAAGAGAAAGGGGATGTGGAGAGGGAGATAGGAGGGAAGGGATATAGAATGGAAAGTAGATAGTGAGTAAGGGAGGTATAGAATTAGGAAAGGACGGGAGGAAAGAGATAAAAATGGAGACGGAGAAAGAGGGAGAGCTATGGACTGGAACAGGAGGGAGTGAGAGAGGGGAAAAGTGGGAGAAAAAAGAGGTAGAAAGAGGGAGAGAGAGGGAAGGAATGAGAGAGGAAGGGAGGGAGAGTGGGACGGCGAGAGGAACGGCGAGAGGGAGGGAGGAAATATTATTATTTATTTATTATTATTGCTTCATTTTTGACAAGGGACTCATCATTGGAGAAAATAAGAATGAGAAAGAAATTCTCCCGAATCTCTATTTTGGCAAATTTTATACCGGTTCTTACTCAATAATTACAGCTGCTACTGTTCATTTCTAAGCTCCCCGTTGAATTTTAACAGGCAATTACACTAGAAAAATAAAAACTAATTTGTGATTATCCATAATAATGAGTTATGATTACTTAGGGTTTCAGTAGGATTGTCTTACGACGGGTTTTTCAACCATATAGCAACTGACATCCGTCATATGGCGGGCAATACACAAGTCATTCAGTAAACTGCGTGTGGGCGTTTTTAACGATTGACTGAAAGAAAAATCTTCTTTATTTATTTCAATATTGGAATATTACGTTTTTCGAAAGTAAAATCATTACATTCTAGATATTTAACGGTTATTAACGCAAATAGATCTACGCATGAATTTAAAATTTAATGATAAGGAGAATACGAGCTATTATTATATACACAATATCCTTATTCTGTTGGTCCGTCCGTTCGTCTGTCCGTCCGTCCGTTGGTCCACCGGAAAGCTCTATAGAAATCTCCATAAGAGAACACTTAAAAATACCTTTTTTCATTTGCAGACTTTTTTTCTTTAGATGGGGACCATTTTAAAGACAAACAAACATAGATTCTTTTTCTTATCGTTGACTTTTGCCTTAGGTTTGAAATCGCTAAGTTATACTTTTTAAGCTTTTTAAAGATATCTTGTGTTGTCGACCGTGTCATTGTTAAACCTCGAGATTGTATTGTCGTCCTTATACTATATGCGTAAGGAAAGCATGCTTGGAATGCTTTCGTACGAGAGAAAAGGCGGCCCAATATTTTATAATTAAAATCGTGTTTTTCATTGATTTTTTCAGTTTACTTCACATTGAAATTTTGGTAATTAACTATTTTTATAGTTATTTTCATAGGATTTTGCAGTGCATCTTATAATTAATCGGATTTATAAATTTGCATCGCATATATGAATCACGCAAAAAACCATTCCTTGACATGCAGACCTATTTCGTTTATATTTCAAAATATATCAAGGATATGGTATATAATACATAGTTATGCGATGAGAAGATTTAAATTTCATTCATAAATCTCCAAAAATTACGTTTTAATACGATTTATATTAGGCCACTGTTGTCCCAATTGTTGAATTCTATTCTTGGCCTCATAATAAATGCACCAATTTAGTGCTTTAACGCTTTTCAGGCTTTTATACGTATTTATTAAATCTATTAAATATTTAGAGGGAGGATGAAAAAGAGAATGGGGAATGAGCAGAAATGGAGGAAGAGGACGTGGCATCTGCATATGATTAAAAGGAGCTTCAGTACAAAAATAAAAATAATTATTAATTAAACTATTAATAAAAGCCTTAATCTGTTGGTTGGTTTGTTGGTTGGAACGCTATATGGGATTTCCCATAAGAGGGATCTTAAATATACCTCTTTCACACTTACAGACTTATTTTCTTTTGCAAAATTAAATTAGAAGTAATTGACGCACGATCTTCGGATAAAAACCATTTTAAAGGAAATTAAATGAAAATTCTTATTCTTATCGTTGATTTTTGTTTTCGAAACGAATTTGCTCACATTAAGCTAAAATATTCGAAAATTCGTCAAAATTTTGCATTTTTATTGAAACGTTCCCTTGGCGATCAACAGCATTGTTGTTCATACAGAAAATCAACATATCTGGTGAGTCCGTAATAGATAACTTTTTTCGGAATAAAACGTTAAAGATGTTGTTAACTTACAATTAGTTAAGAAATTGTATACTATTAAATATAAAAAATATATTAAAGTGAAAACCTGTTCATCTATCTTATCTAATGTTCATATAAGTGTCAGATTTAGCTCACTTCCTTCCAATATAGTTGAATATATTAAGTTCCAATTTTCCCGTTAAATTTCACTAGTAAAGTATAACTGATTATAAGACATTTTATACTATCGAATCATGCGCCTTTGCCAAATGGTGGGAAATCATAATACTAAATATAGGTCACGTAATTTTCAATGGATTTCTTTAAATGATAATACAGCAAATATTTCAAACCTAATTTCTAATAGGACTGAAATATAACATTTTAGGACTATTATTTAAATTTATTTCAATAAAGGAAACTTTCAGAAAAAAATTCTAAACTACTATATGTATTTAAAAGAAAATTGCGATCTTAAAATATTGTTAAAACTCATTGTAGTTCATGTAAGTATTTAGTTCATAGTAAGTTACTACACATTTTTCCTTTGATGGTAAATTGACTGTTGATTCACATTTTATCCTGTTTAATAAGAGTAAAATAATTCAATTATTAAGTTAAATTCTCTGCGTTTAAAATAACTTTAATTTGCTAAAATATTTCAAGTAAATTTCTGCAAATTCTTTATGCATTATATCTTATTATTTCAATTTTCGTCTTATTTTCAGGAATTATTTGGATAATCATTTGGCCTCTTTGCAAATAATTATTTAAGCAGTGTAATTAAAATAATAAAACTTTCAAAATCACTGATTTGATCGTGCATGAAAGCCAAACCATTTCATAGCAAATATAACTGATTTTTCATATCGAAATCAAATGTCTTTGGAATACGTTAAAGATGATTTCATAGGAAAGAGAGAAGGAGAGAGAGGAAAAAGAAAGGAGAGAGACAAAGGGAGAGAGATGGAGTAAGAGACAAAATGAATGCCCCATAAATTAAAAATTGCTTTGAACATATAAGAATTGTATAGCATAATGGATTTCTTTGCCGTACAATTTCTGTTCGCCCAAAACTATTTTTACTCTCTGTAACACTCAATTATGTGAATTTTCTATTTATTGTTTACGTTTTAGTGCATATACAAGTTGGTTTCATCAATTTTTTATTTTAACTTAATACTTGATTCACGCATACCCGTCATATTTGATGGTTAATTACGTTAGTTAATAAATAAAAAATAACATTGTAATGTACAAAAAGATTTGTGTTGGTAACAATTCATGAGTAAAAAATGAAATAAACTGTTGAATTAATTGTACATGAAAAAACTGCATATATTTAAACATAAAGCTATTTTGGTTCACCTGAAGAATCTCCTCCCTAGCCTAGGGTGACCAGATTCTTAGGAGGCAAAACCGGGACATAACACGATCTGAACAAGAAAATCCGGGACATAATCGGAAAAAAATCCGCGACAACCTGAATTTTTGTATATTTTTAATTATTTGTAATATAGCTCCTAACGAACTGCCAGTTTGGTATTATAGCAAAAAATGCACGGATAAGCTCTGAAATTTTTCGAAGCTGGTTTTTTAGTAAAGTAACAAATCCCAATCCCTCACTACTTTAAAAGATGAACTGTTTTATTCGCAAAATTATAATAAATGTTATTTATGTCTGTGATATAATTGTGTATTTGATGGCCATATTGTGCTTTCGTTGGAATTAGTAATAAACCGAGTTTATAGATATTTGTATCTGTGTTTTCATTAGTATTTCGTATTATCCGACATTTTTCTTATCCGACCATTCTTCGGTCCCGTTTAGGATGGACAATCGGGGTTCTACCGCACTTGAATTAAAAGTAAATAAGCTTCTAAAATACAGAGCACAATTTTGTTTAATGTATTAACAAATAATTTCAATATAATGAATATGTGAATATCTAACAATACAATATACCACGATTAAAAGGTAACAATTACTTTAAGAACAAATAATAAAGTTAAATACATAAATAGCATAGGTGATAAAATAACACTATATGGCTTATATTTAATTTTATATAAATTTATATAATTTTTCATTAATTTTTTAAACTACGCCGGCCTATCTCATTCAAATTTTTATTATTTTTAATCATCGGGAAAAAAACTTGAAAATTCATATTTAATTTAAACACACAATATAATGATATTGATTGTTTCCACGTCAAGGCTGATTTGTTTGTCAGATCATACAAAATTTATTTTCGAAACATTCTTTCAACATGTGCATTGTGTACCTGAAACAACCCAAAAGCCACACAATTTCTTAATCTCTGTGGTCTGCTCTTGAATTTCAATGCCGAAAAATAGAAATATCACCGATCGTAACAAGATTTAATAAGCAATTTTTGTATTTTCCAAAATAATGTGATTCTGAACATTTATGACATTTGTATGTCGAGGAGATTTTGTAAGGCAGAAACGAAAAATCCGGGACAAATGAATGTCCCAAAGAACTTTATCGGGACAACGGGACATTTAGTCAAAATCCGGGACAATCCCGGAATTTCCGGTACGTCTGGTCACCCTGCCCTAGCCAGGTCCACCTGAAGAATCTCCCACTCGGGTAGTGCTGGGGGAGAGGGATATTCTCCATGTGATCTAATATTTCCAATCTCCGGGTTGGGTTAAGTGGTTGGAGGTTAGATTCATTCCATTTCCCTCCCCCTGGGTTGTTTTAAGTGGTTGGGGGTTGAATTCGTTCCATTTTTCTCCCCCCGGATTGGGTTAAGTGGTTGGGAGTTGGATTCGTTCCGTTTTCTTCCCCTCGGGTTGGGAGTTAGAACGCTCCATCTGAAGAATCTTCCCCCCAGCCCGCTTCAGCTGAAGAATCTCCCCAGCAGCTCGCTCCACCTGAAGAATCTCCCTCCCAGGTAGTGCTGGGAGAGATATTCTTCATGTGATCCACAATTTTAAAGCATTATAATGACATAAAACTTAGAAAATAACTGCTGTGTATAATTATTTTCCTCTCTAAGATGAATTTCAAACATTCTGATATGTGACTGACTTAGCAAAATGTTTTGCGGGCATCACTAGTTATTATTTATTTTCACTAGCTGCAAAATCCAAAATAGGAATCTAAGAAAAAATACAGGTAAAATGTATTTTTTGCATTATAAACTTTTAAGTACATATGCTATATTTGAGTACGTAATGGATATAATATTAAAAATACTAAATTTATTATTATTATGTACCCCATTCCTACCGCTCTTGTTGAATTTTAACACACGAGTAATTTACTGTTAGAGAATTTCTAAAGACAGAAGGTGTAGAAAGCCCTAGTCATTAGCCGCTTTCTACCTCTGACAATGGCGGTGCGCTCTTCTTGAAACTGATTTTCCCGCTCGGTGTCATGTACTTTCCTTCATTGAGCACAAATAATGAATAAATTTCCAGGCAGATCTAGTCTGTTCATGGAACCAATACAAACAAGTAAAATATAGAAAAACAAAATGGTAAATAGTTAATTAAGTTTTCGAACAATACATACGTATAAGCTACCTCAATCATTTCTATAAGTAAATCGCTCGGAAATGTTTACAGTTGAGTTTTGTATTCTAATTTCTAGACCAACTTATACGTTTTTGAACAAATTAACCCAAGAGTAATTTCAAGCACATTGAGAGTATAGTTCTCAAAAAGGGGCAACTAAAATTAAAAAGACGAAATAATTTAAATTCTTTACTGCAATGTATAAGTTTATACAACGGCGATTCATAATAACTTCCCGCCCTCACAATAAATTTGACGTTTGCATATATATATCGAATTTTAAATTATGTGAAATGATAAATTCTGTACTGCAGCGTATGTAATAATTTTATAGCGCAATGATTTATAATAATTCCCCGCCCCCACGGTAAATTTGATTTTCGCATACTAATATCGAATTTAAAATAATGCGAAATAATAATCAAGAGAATAATGACGTAATTAACATGAAATACGTCAAATATTCTCTCATTAAAAGTCGTGAGCTATAGTTGTTCTAAATAGGCTACTTCGGTATCATAGATTATAAAGGCCAACCACGACGAAGCACGCGAGATATTGTTGCCACGATTTGTTAATCTATTCTCCGAATACAAGATATAAAAAAATACTCCCCTTTGAATCGACGAATAAATTACAAAACTAACCCCGTTTTCGTTCGAGTTTCGCATTCGAACGTTTATTTTTTGAGCAAGTATCAGTCAACGAGCGAAAGCCATCCATCAGCTCTTATTTAAACGACGCTTTCGCACAAAGTAGAACGGAGAAAACAATAGTAATTTGGCGAGTTAGGTTCGTTATCATCGCCAACGGCGTCTATGGCACCGCCCTCGGCTCCTTCCGAAGGGTATCATTGCGCGTTTAGATATAACGACGTCCATCATTTTGCTACGACATTTACCCAAGTACCTATCCCGCGGAGCCATATACCATCCGGGCACCGTGAGATCACGCCCGCATTCGGTTCGAAATGATTTAAATCCTAAAAGCAAACAGTACACCAATTATGTCGCCTGCTGCGATTACCATAACCGTTTCCCTGTTTAGCAACCGCACTGTGTGTGTGTGGGGGGGGGGGAGAGAAACGCGTCGGAAATTACAAAAAATAACATACAGCAACATCGGCCATCGGAAAGCAAATTGATACCTTTTGGTAGAAAGAGAGAGAGCGCAAAAAATATAATAAACCTCTGTTCAAACAACGTTTTGATCTTGAGTCGAGAGCATGAATCAACGTCAGTTCTAATAGGGTTCTCGTTTCCTCTCGGAGCAGTTGGCAGTAGTAGATCCGGAATGGAAATCATCCGATAAAAACCTCTCTCTATCTATCTTTCTCTTCACGAGCGGAGTTAAGGCGGAAAAAACTCATATCTCTATCTCTCTCTCTCTACTTCTCTGTCCGTACAACGTCGAGAGCCGAACGTTTATGATTTTGAAGTATGGACGAGAATGCGAGGTTCAATTAATTGATTCAAATTACGGCGGAAGGGTAGAGCACAATAAATTTCCCTCTCAAGGCCAGCTTTTTTTTCAATTCTATTTTTTTTGCAAGTAACGCTAGGCCAGTGTCACGCGAATCAGTCGTTCGAAGAGCAGGTAACGTCACGGAATCGCGAGGAAGGTATTGCGATGCGTGTCGTTCGGATCGCCGCGGGGTAGACAGACGTCTTGGATATCTCGTACCGGTAACGAAAAAAAAACAAACGAAAGCAACGTCTGAAGGTTTAGATTCCTAACTGTGTTTAACCTACGACCTTTAGCGCGGAGTTAATTTGAGGTGTTGCGACAGGCGCCTCTCTGATGCAGAGATCGAGATGCAGTCGTAAAAATGAATGTTTTTTTTTAAACATCACCGGGATGTGATAAATTTCGCTAGGATTTATCTCTGGTTTTGCGAAACGTACGCGTTCCAGAGGATGGATTTGCGATCGTCCGTTTCTGAGATCGCGGGGAGAGATGACGGACGTCGATGGTTTTACCGGCTTGCATCATTTTGACGATTTGTCCTCGATGCGAAAGATCAGGTGACTCGGACTGATTTCAGATTCAGATAACACCATCGAAAGTAGGACTCATAAATTGGCACTTTGAAAATTACCTCAAAAATGAAATTCTCCTCAGAGAAACATTACAATTTCTTCACGATCTTGGTTCTGTTGCTCTCTATTATTTCTCGTAGTTAAACCGTAACAAAACTTAGGACGCAGTTTTCAGTTAATTTTATTCAATACTTTTTCTTTATTCATGAGAACTTTCTGCAATTTGGTCTCACACACTTGCGTCACATGATGTTATTTTTATAAATTTTTGTAAGCGACAATGATGGCGAATAAAAATACTTGACTACTTCGCCCCTAGTGCCGTGACTAACAATAAGACATAGGAATCTTTTCATAATAAATGACATCGCGGAAAAAGATTTCTCCAGATTAACAGCGAACGATAAATTAAAATTGTATTCGCGACAATATCTTAAGCTAAAAATAAAAAGGCTGAAACCGAACCTTATTCGTGATCTCAAGATTAAAGTATTTCTTGGGTAAAAACCCGCAAATGTTTCATATCAAACCATTCATAGGAAAATCATATCTCACCATGTCTTTGTCTCCTAAAATCATAATTTCGATCGGGAAAACACGGGACGCAACAACCAAATAGATTGCATCTTAACAAACAAGTATCAACTCAATACTAATGGCTCCTCCGAAACCTAATATCCTATGAGTGGTTTAAACAATCCCTTTACCGACAGAGCATCTTCTACGACAAAGATGGGCAGCCTATCTTATATGGTGTGTCGCGCTGGTGGTTGCGAATACTTCGGCATGCCGCATTGGAAGTTGCCAATGTATCGGCGGGCTAGATTAGTTCATATTCCGAGGTGTAACACATGTGGAAACCAAGTACAAATATGTTGTTACGGTTAAAATTTCAAAATTGAAGGTCTTATCATCATAATTTACCAAAAAACATGAATCTGTGTTGAATTTTACGTATCGCTTTTTAATCATAACTTTGCGGGCAGCATAAAATGTTTTCGAGGGCCACATACGGCCCGCGAGCCGCAGGTTGCTCACCCATGTTCTACGATTAGGACTTTATCTCACGCAGACCAAGTATTTTCATAGGATTATCTCCGCGAACAAACCCATCAGTTTTTCTTTTCCGCTCGATTGAATAAAATGGCTACACTCCGACATTTTTCAAAACCCTTTGGGAATCCGAAGGAGCCAGGAGAAGGAAGGACCGGTTTCTTCCCCTCAAGCGCTGCGTATCAACAACCTCGGAGAAAATAAACAACAAAAGAGGAAGGATCGCTCATTCTCGTGACCCCCGGCCATTTTATTTTTTTATCGCCCGCCGATATCAGCAGCCGGATGGGAGGCAACAAAGGGATCTCCGTGGAAACTCCTTCTGCCCGGTGGTGTTCGCGGGAGGAAAAATCGGGGATCGAGCTCCTTATCGGTGAAGGGTGGTGGGCTGGTCGGTAAATGCCGAATATCGGAGGCCCGATAGGAATGCGGGGCAGGTTTACGAGGGTACGCATGGAGAGAAAGAGAGTGGAGGTGAAGTGAAAGGAATTCAGGAAGAAAGGTGGGAAAAACCGCGAATTGGAGATTGGGTGTGGCTATGAAAGGCGCGATGAGACATAGAGCGAGGAATTTCATAGGAACGGTCAGACTTAGACGGCCATGACTTATGTTAGTATGAATATAAGAGGATGAAAAAGTTCGGGATGATCGAAAATCGGACCGAAGCCTTCCACTGATCGGAATAATTCTTTATGTTTAAAGCTCTATGACTAACGATTTTTAGTCAATATTTTAAAAGTTATATTGTTATTTGAGGATTAATCAAAATGGATTCCCAAATGAAAATTTTCCTATTTAAATAATAATAATTATCTAAATCATTATATCACACTCGACTGTGGCGACGCAGGTGGCGAAGCTGCAAATTACTCTATTACATATGATCCGTAAGAAACATTTTACGTTAAAAACAACTTATTTTATTTAAACAAATAAAACGTATAAATTAAAATTGACCGATTTTGCGATCGAATTCTTAATAGATTGATTAATCGCCCTTATAATAATAGCGTGTAGTTGGTTGGTGAACATCTACTGCAGCTCCGCTCCTTAGGTGTGTGAAAAAAGGGAACAAACACAGCGCTTATAATTTGGTTATTTTTGTTTTGTTTATCTTGACAACCGTTTCCGCATCGAAGTAGTTAGAACTATTGATAATAATTTATTTTGTCGTATGAAGCTGATGAGAGATACAGTAAATTGTGTTGAAGTACGTAAAAACTGACAAATGTTACGATTTTTATATACAGAGACCGATTTTACATCGAAGTTGTTAGGATTATTCAAGATATATGCATTCTCCTTAGGCGTGGGAGAAATGTAAATAAACACAGCGCTTATATTTTGGTTATTTTGGTTTTATTTACCGTGACGACAGAGATTGGTTACGCATGAAAGTAATTAGAATTTGATAAGAAGGCAATTTTTATTCCACTAATGAAGATAACTTAATTTTGTCAAATTAAGGTCTTGATAGATATTGTGAGTTTAAGTACGCAAAAAGTAACAAATGTTCCGTTTGTTATTTATAAAGACTGGTATAGCATGTAAGTATTTAGAATTGGTCAGTACGGAATTTTTATACATGCTGTTAGAGGACAATTTATTTTATCGAATGAAGGCTATGATAGATATTGTAAATTGCATTAACTTACGGAAAAAGGTCAATCATAAGGCACTTATGGAATATATTCTTTTGCATAAATATTTGACAAGTGAAAAATTTTACGTTTGTTAAATACCGAGACGTTTTTACCATCGAAGTAATTAAAACTAGACAAGCAGATATTTTTTAGTTTTTATTCACTTTATTGAGAATAATGTGCTATATCGGATGAAAGTTATGATAACAAATTTAGATATCACATTTTGAAATCATATTGGACAGTGTAATTCAAACTGAAACGCGCTACAAGTGATAAATACAAAGTTTCTCAGTGAAATTTATATCTTAATCATCTGTTTTTCCTTTTGACAAAAATACAGCGTAGTTATTCACAATATCGGCAATTTTATGCTTATACAGTTATGTATCTAGAAAATCCCGTCATACCTTGCATACGTTAATACTAAATGTTATTTACTGCTTTAGATATACCAACGAAGAGAAGTTTAAAAATAATGTAAAAAGTTGAATTAACAACTGTTATTTGTTTTGGGCGTTCGTGTCCGAATTTTCTTCATTTACTTCGATTTTTCTATTATTTATACGCAGGTTTCCCGTTGAATAATTTCAACGGGCAATTATTATGGTTAATTAATACTTTACGTTTTCAGCCTAGGTTGTCAGCAACAAGAGAAGTATTGTAGGCAAAAACAATCCCCTATAATTTGAGTCATAGAAAGTTGACTGTAGTAAATACGTAATATTAGTCATCAGTTAAAGAGTAAAGTGACGTTTAAATGGATGATAACATTGAGGAGACACCCGAAGAACATCGAAGACGATTGGCCAGGGAACGAACCCGAAGGCGAAGATTAACTCAACAGCAGTTGGTTGGAAAGGAGAGACTACAATCGAAAACCACACCAAACTATGATCATGACTATTTTCTTTTTGTTTACCCGTCAACTTTGACAGGATATTGACTAGTTATATAATACTGAACAATTCAAAAGCTATGTGGGTTGCAGTAATAGATCACTTCTTTCTGCTTGAAATCAATTTTATTAGCATTACGATACAGGGTATTAATTAATTAATTAATAATTAATGAAACATAAAGACTGAAAGAAATAAAAGTAAGATATTTATATGATATCAGGTCCCTAGTTAAGCGGAAGAAAGGTCGCAAATCGATGAAAAATATTTTTTTATAATGTTATATTGAATAACCATATAAATAACAAAAATATATTAAAAAAACCACGAACCGATCGTATTTTTCTCGACAACCCGTAAATATTTCAGCGTCTATAGAAAAAATGAATAAAAGTAGACTTAGGATCAAATAACGAACGAATTAATGTCAAAATTAGCAAAATTCTCATCCTGAATAGATAAAACGGTTAGTTTCGCGTTTTAACACGATTTGCTCGTATGTTTAAACGGTAAAGGCTCAAGCGTTTACTTTCCCTCTTATAACATAAAATACAAACAGCAACGGAAACAAGAGAGGAATCAGTAGCAGGAAGGAAAACGGGTCGACTCCATATAAATGAGAAAGGAAAACGGGCCGACATCATATAAATGAGAAAGGAAAACAAGAAATTACGTCGTCCGAACGCTGGAAGAACAGGAGTAAATACACACATTTATTTATAGAGGAACGAGATGGAAGACGAAAATATTAAAAGTGGATAGAGACGACGGGAAAGCGGTCAGTTCGACATTTAAAAAGCAACCCGACGGCTAGAAAGGGAGAAAATAATGTCCTCCATTACGGCCGTTGAAAATTTCGGTCGAGCCCGATTTTTCTGACGTACGAAACGGGTTGAGAATTAGACCTCTTTATAGTTGCTACCCACGGAGCAATTTGTGTGTTGCATAATGAATGAATTAGCTCAAAAAGGACGGGGATGGAAACGGGATCCTTTAATGAGGGCCCGTGGAATTTTTGTCACAAAAAGGGAGGAAAAAAGAGGAATTCCCTCTCTCCCTTTCTCTTAAGGGAGAAAGGGAGAGAAAGGGCATGAATTATGCAACACGACAACCCTCTTGACAACTCTCACGAGCTAACCTATCCAAATAACTGGAGGTATAGTTTTTTTGTCGCAGAAAGAATAGACGGCCGCAATGCCTTTTTTCCTCTCGAGTTGGTCTAAAGATCAAAATTAGCATCGAGTCACGGATTTTGGCTGGGGAATTTAAAAAAAACACTTCTGTCCATTAATCGCGCTCTTCGAGATAATATGGCGCCGCTGAAACCGATTATGGATTCGTTATTCCCCCACTGAATCTTAAAAGGTTTCTTTAAAAGGTTTCACGCAATGATTTTGATAACTGATTTAATTAAAACTTAATGCGTTTAAATTTATGTTACGTTAATAATTCATTTTTAAAAGTCTTTTCGATGCAGTTTTATGGTATTTTACCCATAAAAGAATTTCATTTTATCTAATGTCAGATGCTAAAGGTATATATGTACTTTTATTTAACTATTAACTCTATGATACATTTCTTATATTTTACTTTTTTGAATGTCTAATTCAATTCCATTCTCACGAAAAACGACAGCGTAACTAAAAAAGATGAATTGGTGGGAAAATTTAAGTAAGGTATCATTTGTAATCTATTAAAGATGCATAGCGTACCTTCACCAATAAAGACAAAAATATATTTTAAAATTTAAAAGGCATACATTTCAAATAATTCAACACAGCAGCCGAGTTAATAAAAAGCGCCAAATAAATCACAAAAAGATCGAATTCGATTCGATTCGTCGAAGCCCACGGAATTATTCCATCACGCTCTGCGTGACAAAACACTGCGAAACGCGCGTAGAATAAACCCTCGACCTTATTAGGTCGGATCGTCAGAACGACGAGGACCCCCGCGATAAGGCTGCGGTCTTACTCAAACTTAAGACGACATACATCCTCAAACGAAGAAAAAAAACAGCGCGAAATTAGAGCTGAGCCACTTGCCCAAAACCAGACTCGGATGAGATTAAGAGGGGGCAAACACGCGTTGCAAGAACATTGGCATTTATTACACGTCGAAACAAAAGAGGATATAGGGAGGGAGGAAGTGAAAAACGAAAGACGCGCGAAAGAAATACCGGTAGACAATGGTCGTCGTTTTGTGGACGCGCGTTTTTTTACAAGAAGGTCATGAAGATGAGAGATAAAGAGGGATCCCAGTCCTTCCTATCTCCATCTCCCGGGGGATGCGAGTTCGGATCTGTCTACGGGACGGTGATGCATAAGGCAGGACGATAATGAGGGCTAAAAAGGAAGAAGTCAAAAGAGGGAGTTGGGAGGAGAGTATAAAGGGTTTTGGGGAAACAATTGAGGGACGTTAGAGAAGGGTGGGGATGAATTGGGGTTCAAGGGGGGGCACACGATGTAGGACGAGAACGAATAGCAGCTGATGCCGCAATAACTATCTGGGAGATGTGTTAAGATGTACGCAAGCCGGCGGAGGAGTCATTGCAAGCCGTGGCGCGAAATGCGTGAGGAAAGAATTCAGTTAATAAGTTTTCAACAATTTAACTGCCCAAAACCATTGACAAGCGCTATACAGTATAACGGTGCATGAAGATCCACTATATATAGATATAGTTACGCGTTTGTGTGACCCGAATGGTCAGTTAAAATTAAAAATTACAAATACACAAACACACTTGAAAACATTTTGAATAAATTTACTGAAAGTGAACATTTTATCGAATTAGTGATTAAAAATTATTAGATATTCTTTACCAGCGAAGCGGTAATAGCGGAATGCCTTATGAGCACGTCAGGTCCGTCCGTCTGTCGTAACTTTCATCTGCTAAACCGCTAGACGGATTTTAATTAAATTAAATATGAGTGATTATTATTAAAATTTATAGCCCAATTGTAATTTTTAACTGAATCCGTCAATTAGAACTTCCACTTTACATAATTACTTTAATAAACTTATACTCGTATCTCGTTAAATGGCATCCGTCAAGCAACAATGAAATACTTTTTTCTCCCTAGCTCTTATATGATCTGTAAGATATAGATTAAAAAATTTATTCGAATAGAGAACAACATTTACTAAAAGAAAGTCCGCGAGGCCACATAATTACGAGTTATGGTTTCGAAGATAAAAATTCGAGGAAATACCGCGCAAAACCTTGCATATTTTGTTTACTCCGATCTCTAAGGCGGGTTTCTCGGCAAACAACAATTAAAATCCACGTTTTTCTATCCCACGCCCTTATATAATCTGTGAGGTAAGGTTTAAAACATTTATTTGGATAGAGGACAACATTTACTACAAGATAGTCTACAAGACCACATAATTATGAGGTATGGTTTTGGGGTTAAAATTCAAGAAAATCCCGAAAAAAACATCGCATATATTGTTTACATCGATCGCGAAGGCGTTTCTCTCAGAAAACAACAATTAAAATCCATATATTTGTCTTCCATACTCTTATATGATATGTGAGGTTTAGATTAAAAAGTTTATTTGGATAGAGAACAACATTTACTACAAGATAGTCTCCGAGACCATATAATTACAACTTATAGTCTTGGAGATAAACATTCGAGAATCGCCCAATCTTTCGATACCGTTTCATACGTCTTTCCCATTAAGAACGCCTTTGAAATCTCTGTGTATTCCAATTTTGGGGTATACTTTTCCATCTTGTTGTTACAATGAACACCATTCATTTTATTGAATAGAGGACAAGCAAAAAATAATAAATTCACGATCAATGATATACCTGAATAAGTAATACTTGATAATATCAATCAATCTTTACCGCATTCAATTAAAAATAGATATATTATTTAAATTAATGAAATATTTGAAATAAAACGTTTACTGCGTAACATTTTCAACGTATTTTCTTCTTTCATAATTATTATTCTATTATGTACGGTACTCTATCCACAATAAATATGAAAAGGATAATTAATCCGGTCATTTGAGACTAATGCTTTCTAATAATTTTTCCATCACATAAAATTAACTCAACTTCTCTGATAGGCATTTCATAAGCGCTAAGACAATTTCATTCCCATAAAAAATACGAAGCAGGAGAAAAATAAAACCAGATCGAAACGCATTGCGTCAGCAACTAAGCGTTACCAAAAAAAAACGAAGAATCCCTTCCTTTCTTTTTTCATGTCATGGCGCCACGGAAACAAAACACTCGTAAATCGAGCGGAAGAGGTGAAAATATTTCCGTCCCGTGAAAATTGGGAGACACATTCGAATGATCAATTTATTCGTCCGATCTTTTTTTTCCTCTCGACCTGGGCGTCGTCTTCTCGACGTGGCGAACGCTTCTTCCTCCCAACTCCTTACGGAGCTATCGACCTGGGAGTCTCCCGAACTTGGATAGGGCCGTAACGAGAGTGCCTGTAGCCCAAGTCCACTTAAAAAAGTGGAGTTGGAGAGAGGAAAGGGAAAGGAGGAGAGGTCTTGTGAGGGAGAGAGGGAATGGGGTTTAGTTGCGAGAGATTGAAGAGAGGGGGGAGCATGAAGAGAGAGAGAGAGGGGGGGGGAAGTGATACGGAGGGAGGGAGGAAGGGTAAGAAGGAGAGAGAGTATAATGGCGACAAAAACAATGCCTCATTAGCGCAATAAGAGAGAAAGGGCGGGACAATTAAAGCCTCGATGAGGAAGAAATCTCGTGAGATCTTTAACGAATAAACTTTCCATATAAAAACTCGCGTTATCTCAATCCTCTCATTATCTTCGACGGCTGGATCTTTTATTGCCACTTTCTGCTTAGTTTTCTAGCTCTAAGAGGATTTTACAATGGAAATAAAATGAGGAATCCTTAAATTAAATATGTACGTACAATTTGTTAATCAAATAATCGTCACTTTGCATTTATTTATCGAAATATCTTAGCTAAAAGGGTTATGTTTTTATCGCTTGACTCTTAAAGCGTGATAGTGCTTCTTTATGTAAAACTCCCTCTATATCTGTTCCCACGTAATCCAGTATCATTTGCACCTTTCTGGGAAGGTTTCAGTAGATAATTTTTCTTGTGTTGACATCTTCGCAGCAACTGCCTTCAAATCTGCTACCGGATGAAAGTCAGTCCTTTACAGTTTATCTTTGATATTCTTATTATGATTCAATAAGAATAAAAAAATCAAAACGGCGCTTTTTTATGGAGGTCCGGCATAAAAAAGGTATTTGCGATTACACGCAAGGTTCATTTCATTTAAAATAGTGAAAGATTGAGCGTAAAATTTTTTATAGCACTTGGTGATGTGAAGAGATTGAAATGGCCTAGTTGGAAGTTAGGTAACAATTTTGCAGAATGTAGGCTGGATGATATATCTTTATATCTTAACCTAAAACCTATCACACCACATAAAAACACATTGTATAAGTTTTCATTTATGCAATTAAATTGCTTAGGGATTGGGGCATCAAAAGTACATCTCTATACAATAACGTTTACTTTCTTTATGCTTTTTTTGTACAATACAAATTATTTTGAGTTTGATACAAACGAACGTTGATTATATAACATATTTTATCATATTTAATATATATTATTTTATAAGGATTAGCGTTGTTTCTGAAGAAGTATTTTTTATTCAATACGAGCGAAATTACCCGTTGAACATCAACGGGACTTTGTAGTGTGATTAAAATATAACTTCTGAGGTATGTGTGTAAAAACTTATATATACATATAGTAAATGTAATTGTTTGATTAATTAATAAATTCCTGACAATAATTTGAATTCTTCCAGAAAATGAAGCGCTAGAAATTTATTACATTCTGGCATCAATATATGACTTATTTGCCACTCTTCCTCTTCGTATGTTTACTGAATAATAATATTCTTCAATTATTAACGTTGCAATCTATTAAGGTTGTCATTGCGCGAAGCGAATAACATAATTCTTTCGTCTATTTGAAGGCTTAATAGACGCTAATTCAATCGGAGGCAACAATGCGGGTCACCTTGGCAACACCCGGAATGAGTACGAAAAAGCCAAAAAATTTCGAAAAGAAATGTGTGTTTCTGACAAATTCTTCCGTGTAACATCTAAAAATTGAAATAATAAGATATTTTATAGTTTTAGCCGTTGAATAAAACAAAAATGGAGAAATTCGGTCTATATTTACATATTTTAATGAATGAAGGAAATAAACCTTGCACATTGAAAAATCGAAAATCCCGTCTAAACTTATGGGAAAATATAATTGTCTCCCGGAGTCGAATCCGGGACTTTTTCCGGGATGTTTGATTTTTCTAGAGACCACCTCATGGGGGTTTAACGATTGTGAAAGTTTCAGCTCTAAATTCCATTGGAAAATGTCCAAAAATACCGGGACAGACAGACAGACGGACACTTGAGAATTATTATATAAGGATATACAGGTAGACATGCAGAAACATCCTAAAAGGACTAATAAAAATGATTCCCGAAACACCCATCTAAAAACTATAATTATCAATAAAATTGCATAGCCTCCGCAAAAATAAAAAAACGCAAGAAATATCCATCGACACATCACATTTCTCAGTAGTATCTCCGCGTATTATTCGCACTTCCTTAAAAGTTTCCGCTGTCGATCTTTTACTCGAGGGTCAATTTGGCAGGAGCGAGCGGAAAAGCGCTTCGTGAAAGTTTCGACGTGAAACAAATTACTTAATTTTTATCAGCCGCAATGCCTCCACCGTTATCCTCTTGTATCCGCATGACATATCGTCCTTCGCGAAAAAAATAATACCTCACCTTTTCTCAGATTATACCTCGAGCTACCTCAAACTAATTTTCAGCCTTCGAGAAAGCGCGAGCGGACTATTACTCTGGGTTAAATTATGTTAGCGTTGTCAAGATCTTTGATTTAACTCGAGACTTGATAGATTTTTGCTTTATGCATTCACTCAATCATTGGAGCAAGATTGACAACCGGATTAGCCTCTTTTATGCAGGTGGCTAACGTAACTCTTCATCCTATTCAGCTAAATGGAGTAAAAAGGCATCTTCTTACGCTGCCGACGATTTTCTCATTTAACGGTTAATGTCGCATAACTTCCGACGATAACCATTTAGTAAGAAATCATTTCTGTTTAGGTTTTTTACCGAAGCACTGAAGTGATGTCCGATTCATTCGAAAGTGTATTATATAGGTTCATTAAGAAGCATGGCTTTCGATCCAAGTTATCCTAAATTGCAACATAGGAAATCTGACTGCCAAATAATATTTAAATTTTTTATACATTTGAATTTGTAATTAACGGAAATTTACAGTAGGATCGAGTCAACATTTAATATTTTTATACATTTGAATTTATAATTAACGGAAATGTGAGGTACGATGGAATATTAATTTAATATTGCCAGAGCGGCATTCCTGATAGTTGAAATTCCAATAATTTACGTGAAAATAAATGCAAACATCTAAAAATACGACTTGATTCTCCGACAGCCTGGCTATAAAATTGAATGTAAAAGTCGGGTTAATAAATTTGATTAAGAAACTTCGCATTTATCATCTGAACTCATTTTAATTCATTGCCACCCAAATACACCAGGTATGTACCGTCACTATCGTTACTATATTACCTGCCAACGGTTGTGTTTACTCGTTTACGTAATTAAAAAAAGTCATTTATATTTGCTGTACGAGTACTTTAATACCTCGCCGACGCACGTTAAGCTTGTAACGTTTAAAATAAATAATTACTTCACTTCCTCCCGCGACTTAAATTAGGAGCCGAATGTCTTCATACAACATCCTCAACCCGAATGCGGTTAATTTCGCACTAAATAACACGGTAAGTACAGACAGGACGCGCTAGGGGGCGCACACACTCATGTACGACCGGGAACAGTGCAGCGGGATAATAAATATCGCGCAACTACGAAGCAATCGTCTTTTTTAAAATGCTCTTTTAAGGAGGACCGAGGAAAACGCCTCATTTCTTAAGAATAGCGAGACGAAAAGGGAGAAATTTCCCTCGAAACGGCGGAAACAAAAGAATCGCGTGTTCCGGCGTGTTTTTCCCCCGCTATATGCCTACCCCGCCCCTCTGCATACATTCAAGGGGTAGAATATCCGGGAGAGCAAGAGAGTGGGAGAGAGAGATACAGGAGGAGGAGGAGTGGGGGATTGCAGATTGAACGGTGGATTGTGGGGTGAGGGGAGAGTTAGGAGTTGTGAGAGATTCTGAATGGAAATCAAAGGTTCGCCTGGGCGGACTGAGACAGACAAGGAGCGCAAACACACACACAGACACACGCGAGCACTCGCGCACACACGCACGCGCGCGCTCAGAAGGGGCGCGCCGAAGACCACCACGCAAATCGAACTTGTCACTTGTGCTGCAATGGGAGTGTGCCCCTCCCACCATTATAGTGAATAAGGGATTCTCATTTCTTCCCACCTGATCCTCATCTCCCCAACCCAACCCACACCCAACCCAGCGCATAATCCGCCTCCTCAACCTCCCTCTCTTCTCTTTCTTTTTTCCTGCGTCTGCGGAGTGGGAGGGAACTCGTTAATGCCTCTCTCACTCTTTCGGAATAGCGGAGCTGGATAAAAAAAAGCGTTTCCTTTAAAAATTTAGCGAGACAATCCGTACGGAATGGTGCAAAAGGAAGTAATCTCGCTGATAAAATCAAACGCAGGTACTTGTACTTATAGGCGTGGAAATCTCCCGCGGAAGCGTGAATTATGTTTTAATATACACAAAATGTTGCACGCCTTAATGATTGTCCCCTCGTAAAGTCATGGGCTAGAACTACAAATTTTATTTTGCGGATATAATTTTATTTTCACATATATATATTATTATCATTGACAGAAACACGACGAAACGAGAAACAATCAATTTGAAGTTTAATATATTTTCACCAAAAATATACAGTAAGAATGCGTATCGCAGTGTAAACTTATCTAATAAAATCCTACTTTTAGTTGTGATTTTTTAAACACGTTCAATTTTTAAATAAATATACACTCGGCAAACAATGAATGGATTAATGAGAATACTTTATGGCAGTAATGTCCAAATGGAGGCTTTTAAGACAATATTTGCATAAACAAAACCATTGGAGATTTTATCAATAAAATAATTTCCTGAAAAATGGTATTTTCCTTTTCAGTAGACCGCAGTACGAGGCTTTTTCTTAATTAATTGATACTCGTAACAAGTAATCAATGGTTAAACGAAGAAGACAATATGTTTTTTCATACTGTCACTGCTTAAATATACAGGATACTAATGCAACCCCGATGCCTCATCCATCTTGACATTCTTCCCCGGGCGTTGATAATTTCTTCAACATGTTAATTCTATATATCGTTGGTAGCTCAATAACTTTGGCTAAGATTGTTAAAAGTAAAATACTCCTTTAGCCAAACAATTAGAGGGTTACAACACCCAATGCATTTCCCCCACAAGGTGGGCATCGTCAGGGGCAAAACCTGTTTCAACAGTGATTGGGAGTCAACTGCAGTTGACTCCCAGTCACTGTTAAAAAATCAGTAATCAGTGCCCGTAGCGGAAAAATTGATTTCGGTACATTTTAATGGCCAGAAACTAAGAATTTTTGAAATTAAGGAATTTCATGAAAATGCCCTAACAGTCCAAACAAACCGGAACAGATACACAATGGAAGTGCGAGGATTTCCGTTTCCACGGGACCCAGTGGAGATATACTCCTCGTTTTAATCTATTAATCTCACAAGGAAATTAACTATAACAACTTGCGTCTGTAAGTATTACCGAGAGTTACAATCTGCACCAGTGGTGCCCAAACGTTTTTTACTGGCGGGCCGCATCGGTGGTGGAAAAACCTTCGGTGAGCCGCATTGGCAGTTGCTAATTCTTCGGCGGGCTGGATTAGAGATTAAATCGGAAGTTATCTATATGCTCTAAGGAGCCATATAAGTGAAAATAAAGTCTAAATAAGGTTTTTATAGTTAACATTTCAGTATTAAAAGTTTTATTATCAAAATTTTCATATAATGTATGAATTTGTGTTTTAAATTTTTCGGATAGGTTTTTCATCATACCCTCGCGGGCCTCACAAAAACCCTTCGCGGGCCGTACTTTGGGTACCCCTGATCTACACTATTTGCATTACTATTTTGGGTCGTAACAAAAATGATAACATCAGTAATTGGTGGCCACAGGGATATTTAAAACGACAAACTATGTGAAGCAATAAAATTTAGCATCTCAAAGTAATGGCTTTTATGTTCATTTGAAGCGCTGCGCACTTGAAAATATAAAGTGTACTAAAACGTCAGCCACATTCTCTCATATAGAGGAGATGTTCGTGGAATGGATTATGTAAAATTATGTTAATATGTAGCAAAAAGACAACATTGACCTCTAAGACTACACATTGCCAGAGAGAGGCCGTAGCCTTTTCGATAAAACCACAAAGACTTGGGATATCAAGTTTTACACTTCCAGGCCACAAATAAACAATAACCAGTATCTATTCACCGGTAGTACAGTCTAAAATCTGCTATCTACAGTCTAATACGAGTAAATCGCTACTGATGAGGGCTCAATCTGGTTTTCCAAACACTGTTAAGACTACTATATTTGTCTAATTTCTATTAGACCATTAGATAATCTCAATTATTCTTTTTTGAACGTAGATTATGTGGCCAGAAAAACTAAATCCAAATAATGCGAATTAGTTGTATCTATCTACATTTTATTTGTTACTGCAAGTAATACGCCGTAGAGTGCGGAAATTTGCCTTCTTCGTCAAATAAAAACATGAAAAAATTTCAAATATAAAAGCATCGGTATAAATTCAGAAAAAAATTGGATAATTATCATTTAAAACCGTATACTTATGGGACATTTCGCTTTTAGCCACTTAGAAATAAATAAACCTGGCGCCACTACCTTAATCGTCGTCGGCGCAATAAAAGCTCTTTTTGGCTCGAGATAAATTCAATCGATACAGACTGCCGATTGTCCTCCATCGGGGCGCTTTAAAAAATGCGAGATTTTTTACGCACGCAACATCCCGAAGAGAAAAGTAAAAAAAAACCCATTTAATCCGATTTTATCGATCGAAAGGCAAAGAAGTACTATATCGCGGATGTGACATCACCACCGACCCTCACTCACGCAAAATAAAAATAAACGAACCTTCCAAATATGATCCCGCTACGAAACACTGCGTGGTCCCAGAAATCCGAAAGGGTAAAGCGTAGAAAGACCAGAAAAAAAAGAATAACGGACGAGGACGTGGCCGGATTGTCGGGCGATATAACCGCCCTTGCATGCTTTTAAGTACTTCTAAGAAACTCGAGGTACTTGAGAAAGATCGTAGAGTACCGGTGGCGTCGTAATTCCTAAGCCACCTACGCAGAGAAAGAGGGAGAGAAAGGAGATAGGTGGGGTGAGATAGAGAAAGGTGGGGGATAGAAAGAGATAGGTGGGGGAGAGAGAGATATGTGGGGGGAGAGAGAATGGTGGGGGGAGAGAGAGGTAGGTGAGGGGGGAGAGAGATAGGTGGGGAGAGAGAGAGATAGGTGGGGGAGAGAGAGAATGGTGGGGGAGAGAGAGACATAGGTGGGGGGAGAGAGAGATATGTGGGGGGAGAGAGAGATAGGTGGGGGGAGAGAGAGATATAGGTGGGGGGGAGAGAGAGATATAGGTGGGGGAGAGAGAGACATAGGTGGGGGGAGAGAGAGAATGGTGGGGGGAGAGAGAGAGAAAAAGACGGATACGATAATTTTACGACCGCGCGAGATCTCCTCGGCTCTCTGAAGCGTCCACTAAATCAGCGCCATCTTAACCCCTCCCCTCCTCCACCTCCCAATGGCGAAAGCGGACAAAAACCAAACAGCCAATTAATATCACTTAGTCCGTTAGACCTATGCCGCCCAAACCGTAAGAGTCGGGACGACGAGGTGTTGAAAAATAAAAACGCCGTTAAGAAACAAATGAACCGGCATTAAATTTAAAAAAAGAAATCCGGCACCCGAATATTTCCCCGATATCGTTAAAAAAGGACGTAAAAAGCGAAATCTGAGAGAGGCAGTAAGAAACCTTTTATTTGAAATAAAATTACTGCCATTTCGGGAGGAGAAGTAGGGAGAGAAAGAGAGAGAATAGCAAAAGAGAAGTATTATAACGACGTAGAGGAATTCACATAACACCGCCTTTTGTTACCAAAATTGGACATGGCCTCAAACTGCTTTTTCGCCGCCGCCTTCCTTCCATTCCCTTTTCCAATAACAAGACGGCTCGCTAAAAAACCGTACCTCTTTACACATACATCTATCTATCTATATATATATATATATATATATATATATATATATATATATATATATATATATATATATATATATATCAAGAACACGCATTCTCTAACGCCGCCACATTCACGCCTCGCTCTCATTCTTGCCTCCCTCCTCTTTTTTGCGAGAAAGGCCCCCGCATTCTCATACCCTCCTCTATTCTCGAATCTTACACTTCCACTCTCCTGCTTATCCTCCACGCACACACATGCACGCTCGCGCGCACACACACTTACAAACGCTTGCAAGAGGACACACCTTTTTTTCCTCCCCACCTACTGCCGGTGGCTGTGCCCCTTGTGTGGTGGCGTCCGGAGCACCTGCTGAGGCCCGGCTACCGTTTCTGAGGAATGACGCGGGAGTCTTTTTTAAAAGGGTTAAACCGATATTGGGCGTTGACTGCATATAACTGAAGCCGAGTAGGAAGAGATTCGTCGATAAATAGCCCTGACTATAAAATGAAAACGATTTTTTCCTCTCTCTTTCTCTTGAGTGGACGATATAGCGTGAGATTGGGGAGAAGAGGAAAGCTATTAAAACATCGTCGATCCGAAATGCAGCGTAGCTCAGTCGGCCTGGATTAGTGGTTCGCAGACTAATGTGGGCGTGAGGCTAGTGATGGATAATTTTATTAATAATTTACAAATACATCCAGATTCAAGGTTTAACATTAAAAAGAATTATGACTGGAAAAATACGTTTATGCGCCATGAAGAGAAACTTGAACTAGTGTCTTCTTAAGAATGATTTTTCGTCTAATAAAACTCAGTTATTTAAAGTCATTTTCAGTGAAGTTCGCCAATTATATATTGTAGGAGAGTATCAAAAGTCCGCATACCTATAACTTTCTAGTAAATAACAAAATCTACGGACGAGTGTATTCAAGATTCTCGTCAACTGAGTTTCACACTGAATTGAAGTAAAAATCCATAAAATATTTTGCATTTATTTAATAATACAACAAAAAGGTAATACATACTTAAAATCCGCATTCCGAGCAAAAATATTTTGTTAAGGCTTAGATAATTTTTGAAAAAACTACGATCCCCAAATTAAAAAACATATAAATGCAAAAACACGAACGTCAATTAGTTATAATAATACAATAATTTTGAATTTACCTTCTTCTTAGATATTCAGAGACTCATAAAGTTATCAAAATAAATAACTAGGCCTATCTGAGAAAGTGTGCCATCTATTTAGCAAAGCATATTCTCTTACCAAATTGTTATTTAGAATAAAATCCCAAAAAACTCTATATAATAATGTTAACAACCTTTTGTCAAATCCGCAGAGTTGCAACTAGGGCGTATTTTTGAAAATATGTTTCCATTTCAGTTGAACGCACCGGATCGTTTAGAAAGACGAATCATTTTCTTTTAATTAAGATCGAACGCTACACACCTTTGCGACTAACTCTAAGTTCTATCCATGTTCAACTTTAAACCGCGACATATTGCAACTGATACCTTCTTAGATACTTTTTTTTTTAAGCCATGCTACCACAAATCGAACAAGCCACGCCCGTTTTTGCCTACCATTTATACGAGGGCCTTGAGAGATAGCCTCGTGATTAGGATACGACCTTATATGAAGCAAGGAGAGGTCATAATGCAGGTTTCGGACGGTGAGAGGTTAAGAGGGAGAGTGAGGAGAGAATGGAGAGATGGATGAGAGGTTACGGTGGGATAGGAGGATGGCAGAGAGGGGTGGAGAGGGAGGTATACTGCCGGGGCAAAAAAATAAGAGAGAGAGCAAGGATACGCGCGGTGGCCGAATGAGATGAGGACGTGGGAGTAGTATAAGGCGACGCTACGGCAGCTCATTGATTGTTGCGAGGGCGAAGGTGGTTTTTAAGAGTTTTCTGAAGCGTCATTATTAAGAGACCGGTTGGCGAAACGGGAATCCTTTTGGTGCGTGGTGCAGAGTGGAGGGAGAAGAGAGGGAGAAAGAGAGAGAAATAAAAAGAGAGGAAGAAAGAGAGAGAACGAAGGGTTTCGTCGTGGGCCGGAGGATGGACGGTGGGATAGAATATATTTATTTTTTATCATTTATTTATTTGGGTTTCATAAACGATAAATGCCAGACTCGGTCGAAGTTTCGGAGCGGCGGTAATGGTTGTTTTTCTCTCTTGGATCGCGGTCGACGCCCATCTAATTTGGTACGTGAAATCTTTCTCTCTTTTACTTTTAGGAAGTGTAGCATTCGTCGGCGATCTATGGCGAGCCTATGGACTTCGAAGGACTTAAACCAACTCAAATCTTAAAGCGAGCAGGTAAAAAAATAGGAAAAAATATGTACATTAAAGTTACTGGCCATCGAGTCTAAACTACCTATGTAAATAACGTCCCAGGAGCACGTAGCGCTAAAATTTAAACGAGCGCCATTCGCGAGAACGGAAAATTAACTCGGGAAACGAAAGGTAATAAATAAATAATACTTCCAGTTATTCCCTTTTTGAGGTAGAATCGAGGTAAATGAAGTCATCAGAATATTGAATTACACGGAATGGGCGAGTTTTTATTGAAGATTACGCCAGAAAGGCAAGGATCGCAAATATATAGCTATGCATGACGTAATTTGCGATGTCGCAAGAGAAAACAATTTGCGAATGCGAATAACATACATATTTTTACTGCCTTTGGGACGGATAAATATCTTTTGGAGGGCCATTAAGGGAGATATACGAGATGAAACACTCAGCGCAGAGTATCAAGGTTTCTATGGAGTGGGAGAGAGAGAGAGATAGAATGAGATAGATAAAGAACATTTACGGCCTAAAAATTCTAGTGGTATGAATTTCAAGTACTCTGAGATCAGAAAAATAACGATAGGAATAGCAAAGATAGGAGGGAGAGACCTAAATGGCAACATTGATAAAAAATATGAAAACCAAAAGGAGGAGATTTATGGAACGTAAAAGTTTACTGCGGGCGATAAAGCTGGAAGCGCCAGAAATATTGTCCTGCCTTAAGTGAATAAGAATCCCTCACACTTGAGCATAATTTAAGATAACCGTGAATTCAAAAGTAATAATTTCGTCAGGAAAACGCCGTTAATGAAACGCGAGACAGCTATAAAATTCACCAAGGCATAAAAGCGTACGGCCAAACCTTTGTCAAAAAATATAATCTATTCAAATATTTAAACGCTCGGAACCGTGTGTAATTTTATATTTACTAATGTGAGGTCGATAAATTTGCAATTGCATGTGTTTTACGAATAAGGTTATGGATTTTAAAATCAGTCAGGTACGAAAACATGTCCTTATAATTAGCTATTTGTTCATTCTCACCGTGTAATAGCCGTATGTCCTATCGCTAACCATTATAAGCATAAAAACCAAGATCGTTCCATAAATTTCGGAAACGATTCGAAATTTCCTTTAAGAAAAATAATAGAATTTTGCGTACTTGAATATTTAAGTATGTCGTACCATAAAATAAAAATAATCACTTTTTATGAGTTGGAACTGTACTATTCAGCCTCAGAAATGCCTTTAATACTGCAGTATGTAAAATATACCGCCGCTTAAAATACTGTGAAAGTTCGTAAAAGCCTAAAGAAAGATTTTCCTTAAATAATCTCCAAGGTTGTATGGTAAAGTGAATCATACATATCAACTCCTTTCTCAATGTAACAGTTATCGTTTATTTTACACATAAGCTATTCCAATTTATCGTATCGTTACAAAAAATTCATTAACGTGGAAAATTTTAAATCTGAACCCGAGAATTTTGTAGTTTGTGTCACGGCAACGAATCTGATCAGTGATCTCCGTTCTAAACTGAGATAAAGGAACCAAAACTAAAAAATAAAATATAACAAAAGAGGCTTTGGAGAATTTTAATTCCATTGCCTATGTACTGATAAAATGCACAAACATAAAAAACTAAAAGACCATTTAGAATATAATTCCAGTATCATTATGCCAAATTTATTACAAAGAATAGTTTTATCTCACTTAATGTACTCAGCCATACCTTAGAGATTTGCCCTGGAATATCCACTCAAATACGTCACCATAAAAGTCGTGCAAAAACAATTTCGTTGCTCGCGATAGGCAATCGCGAACCTTAATGAGTAATATTAATTAATTATACGCGCTGATTGAATAGTCTCCCGAGCGCTGCGTATGTAACCATAAAAACTCCGTCTCATTTTTTTACCATTTTCGCGCGAGGGAAAAATCGCCCGAGGTGATATAAACCCTTCCCATCTTATTTTCACCCGCAATTATCCTCTCACTCGTAACAAAAAGTACTCAAAGCTATAATCAAGCGACTTGCGGACTCACGCCCATCAAAACCGATATCCGAGACAAAAGGAGGTGAAATTAGCCGTCATCGTCATGTCAGCCCTTTGAATGATTCGTTCCAAAAAGGTAAACGAGAGAGAGGGAGGGAGAAAAAGAGAGGGAGGGAGAGAGAGAGAGGGGGGAGAGAGAGGAAGAGAGAGGGAGGGAGAGAGAGAGGGAGAGAGAGGGAGAGAGAGAGAGGGAGAGAGAGAGAGGGAGAGAGAGAGAGGGAGAGAGAGAGAGGGAGAGAGAGGGAGGGAGTGAGAGAGGGAGGGAGAGAGAGGGAGGGAGAGAGAGGGAGGGAGAGAGAGGAAGGAAGGGAGAGGGAGGGAGGGAGAGGGAAGGAAGGGAGAGGGAGGGAGGGAGAGGGAAGGAGAGAGCGGGAGGGAGAGAGGGAGTGGGAGAGAGATGGAGGGAGAGAGATGGAGGGAGAGAGGAAGGAGTGAGAGGGAGGGAGAGAGAGGGAGGGAAAGAGAGGGAGGGAGAGAGAGGGAGGGAGAGAGAGGGAGGGAGAGAGAGGGAGGGAGAGAGAGTGAGGGAGAGAGATAAGGCGAGGAAGGAAGAAAGAGGGAGAGAGAGGGAATGAGAGAGAGAGGGGGGGAAAGAGGGAGAGAGAGAAAAAGTGGGAAAGATGAATGGTGAGAGCAAGGGAGAGCGGGGCATATGAAGGATGAAAGAGAGGAATAGAAAGGAGAAAGGGGTTAAATGAGAGAGAGATTAAGGGAAGAAAAGAGAAGTAAAAGTAAAAGAACGATTAAGGGAGAAAGAGAGAAATAGAGGGAGGGAGGGAGAAGTAGGGAGAGAGGTAGAGAGAGAGGTAGGGAGAGAGTGGTATGGAGAGAGAGGAATGGAGAGGCAGGAAGAGAGGGAGAGAGAGAAAATGGAGAGAGATGAAGGGAGAGGTAGATAGGAAGGGCAGGAGGTACGTCAGGTCGGCAGAGGGAAAAAAGAAAGAAAGAAAAACATTCCACTGAGGTCATAAATAAAAGAATTGCGTGGCGAATGGAAGCTTGGCCGAAAAATTCAATTAACGGTGCCTATATATTTTGGGTCTCATTACGTTCGTTGATTGGTTACCGGGTTCGGGTTTTGGGCACGATGGCCGGTGCGGGCAAAAAACGAGAGGTAGCTTTCCACGGAGGAGGAAGGGAAGAGTGGAGGTGGCGATAGAGAGGAGAAAGGGAGAGCGGGAGGCGAAGAAGAGAAATTTCGGTGCAGGAAGCATGAGGTGGTAGCATGGAAATTTTAATAGGAAGAGGAGGAGCATGAGAGAGATGAGGTATGGGTGGAAAAATTGCATGCAGGAAAAGTGTAATATAAGCGAACAAGTGAGCGAGGCCGTGGGCATGCAGTGATCACGTGACGCTTCCCGTCGGTCTCACGCGAGCGCATAAAGCATTTCGAAATATATTCATTTATTTATTTTTCCTCTGGAGATGCTGCATCCATTTCGGCCAGGTCACGGTAAATAATGGGAGCATGACTGTGGGACTGTATTTGCCAAACCCATGCCACGTTAATCTTTTTACGTTTTCTTTTCTATAGTAATGGCTCCGCTGATATTTTTATTTGACCGTCTTCTGCATCTAGGCGTCCAATTTGATTGTGGTGGTCGCCAAGCTTGTGGTGATCAGATTCACAATATTCACATATTAGGAAATATATGCAATAGCGATAGAAAGATTTACCTGTCGATAGTGATAAACTCGAAATTAGTCCAAAATCAGATGTCACCTCACTCGTTACTGAAAATACTTCCCGAGAAAATAGGTAAATTGATTTTTAGAATATAATTATGAATTTATGAAAAATGAAACCGATAAATATCATCAATAGCTCTTGCGTCAGTTGCCGATTCGCAACCCGTGATGTGTTGCTAGTGTAATGGAAAGCAAGTTTCAATAAGATGGTCTCTAGGTATATACATTTACATTACTAATGTGTAAGCCGCCAGTAGTGTTTGGCACGGGGGGGTCACTGCATCAAACATAAACTCTAGATATAACCTCTATTGGCCTGTCCTATCGCGCCTGGGAAGAACGATCTGTAATATTTCTTGGTTCTAGCGACTATTTTGTCGTATTTTCTGGCACGCTTGATCCAACCCTACGTTTACTAGCACCGATTGGTACAATTATGCCGCGCACGTCTTCATCGAATTCGGAGCTATTAAACTTGTCGAATAGTTTCTACTTTTATTCCATTCTCCTATTCTTCATTGTCTGCCATTTCGTGTCTCTCAAAATCTCTGATACGCTTGCATCGTATCGATACTCTCCCATTACAAATATAGCCGCTTTACGCTGGGCAATTTAGAGCACCATAGTCCCTCCTCTAAAGGGTTCCAGACTACGCGCTAAAACAATTCAAATTACGGATACTAACTATACTGTAAGAAATGGCGATCGTTTCAATCCTTCGAACGCCAACAATCTAAAACGAAAAAAATACAGTTTTTCCTTTATCCACTGTAACAATAGAGGCGAAAGTGCATAAATAAAATATGAAGTGGTGACTCAAAATGTTCATTCTCAACATGACGGTTTTTAGTTCGGATGCCTATTGGGGAGCATTTTCTGTCCTAATCCCATAAGAACCATACGCCGTTTAGGTTATCGATGAGATAGTCGTATATTTACTCCATTCCGTCCATTAGGAGAGCGAACCAACAGCGAAAGTCTAACAGGTGCATTTTCGGTCGATTGAGAATAGGCCGTCTACAAATTCCGGTACCCCATCACGAGAATGCGTGGGCTTAGATGATGACTTTTAGATGTAGAACGAACACCTAAACACCCTACATTCGTTAATAGTGGACCGACAATCAACCATCTCTTATACGATACATAAGGGCTAGAACAATGAAACTTTATAATAATGACATACGATCGGTGAATATGATTTGATGTGATCCATTTAAGAGATATTTTTTGATGAGAATTTCAATAAGAGATGATGGTTTCAAAGAGATAAGCATAATGGGACGAAACGATTAAAGTGATAATAGAACGCCACGTGTGTTTTGAAATATGACGCGGGAAGAGATAAAAATGGGTAAAGAAGACGGAGGCAGAACGAGTTTTTGGGTATATCGTAAAAAAGTTTGAAAGCCACAAAATAAGGTTGTAGATCAAAGAACACCTGCGTACATTCGTTTTTGCGCGCGCACAGGACATTTTAATTGACATTTACAAAAAATTCCAATCCAACATCATGTTCCAATCTCGACAAGTAATTTAAAAGAAAAGATCCATCGATAAAATAAAAAAGGACGCCCATCGAAATTGCATTCATGTTCCACCGACGACCATAATAGGCTTTCGCATTTAGCCATCTCTTTTTTTGGCCGCATTTAAACTCAACGAAATACACCAATAAATTGTTTCCCGGATATTTATCGTTTCTCGAAAAATCAATATGGCCGACCCGCTTGACCAAGACGCGGTCGGATAAATTATGGTTTTTTTGCCGACAGAAGGCGGACAGGAAGAAAAGAGGGAGTGAGGAGTGAGGGAGGAGTCGGAAGGAGGAGGAAGGGGGATGAGAGCATCAGGGAAAGGTAGGTGGGCTCGAGTATAGCTGGAAAGTTGAGGTGGAAGGAGGTTGAAGTGGAATGAGAGGGCAAGATGAAATAGGTGTGGGAGGACGGGGGGCGGGCAGGGAAGGAGGGGCGGGATAGATTGGTACGGGAAGATAAGGGATTGTGATGAAGAGGCACAAAGCAAACGACTCTTGCGAGACGGAAGAAATATTGCCGCCCTAAATTGGTAGTGATGGTTTTCGCCGTCATTACGGAGTACTTAGGGAATTAAGTTAAATACCGTAACTCACGAGGTTTTTTAAATTGGCTTCGAGACCGAAAGAATAAAGACGTATCTTCGCTTTTTTCCGCGGAATAGTCAAAGGTGTGTTTTTCTCTCTCTCTCTGTCTTTCTCTCTCCAGGATTAATAAATTATCGAGGAGGGAGAGAGAGAGAAACGCGCCGACAGTTTTCGGTTGACGTTTCATTTCGAAACCGCCAAGGGCAGTAATAAATGACGAAGGTGGTGACAGTGGAGTTGATTTCGTTTGCTCGATTATAAGGAAACGAGTAGCTGCCTCAAAAAATCTGTCCGCAAAAGAATGATAAAACATTTAAAGGAGGTAAAATATTTGTCATTCGGTTTGGAAATTTTGTTTTGGGAATGATATATTTTCCATGTTTTCACTTCAGCCTGGCGAATGGTTTTAATAGTCCTCTATACCTTCAAACTCTACGATTCAAATTCTTGATAACTGGGAGGAGTTATTTTTTCCTTTGATACATATATATGTCGACTTGAAGATATATTGAAGATATATAGGGATTTTTTATATTTACTTTTGTGTTAGAGTTATGTAAATTCGTATTCGTACATTGATGCTTCATCGAGAGTCTAAAACTCAAATTCCATGGCATCCAAAAAGATCATTTGGGAATATGTGCCAGTCCGCTCTTGATAAATTTGATATATTTGACAATATCGCAATATTGAGCCTGGCAATTTTGTTGAAACTTAAAAGCGCATGACTCAAAATGTTAAATATTTTAATCAAAGAACAAATCACATATAATTCTTAAATATTAAACATTCTTGTATAGTTTCGTATTTTACTCCGAGATGGTATCGTACACGCTGCATCCTCTTGCCGTAGAATCGAAGTGATAAGAAGACCACACTTATGGACTGGCGAATCGCATGCGGCACGAAAGCCTTGTGTTTTAGACCTCTACACTGGATGTTCGTGATTTTGTCCTATGTAAAACCAAGCAAGTGTTCGGTAGATTTGAAGTTATAAATATTTTTTTTAAAGGTTTAGATACTTATGTACATATAATCAAGAAGGTTTTAAGAAAATTTAGCCAATAGCTGATATCGCTTTCTTTACTTCTCTAGGATTTACTTGTTTTTGAATGATTGAGTTTGTGCATAAGCGTGAGTGACACTAGGTAAATGGCGAGAAATGATACCCCGTAAACCTGTTTATTTTTATTTATTCATTTAAAAATTTCTCTTTGTTGTACTTTTTTCTTTTTCTTTTCTTACTATCTTTCTTAACCTTTCTCTAAATATTTTATGGTACGATTTAGGAGAAAACCATCTACCATATACCATTTCTCTAAATGAACCCGATCTATTTCCCAGTCTTAATCACCGATCAAATTTTTTAACACGAAACGAATTATAAGGTGAAATTAAACCCCGTTCGTAGCATGGCAGCATCCTGACGGACAGACTCCACGTTGTCCAACTCCTTTGAAAAAAAACTTCCGGTCCTCCGAACAGGACACGACGCTTTCATAAAAGCCGCATAAAGTTAAAACCGCGACTCGGTCAGCAGGCTGCTTCGACTTCGACCGTGGAAACGAAATAAAAAGAAAAAAGAAAGAAAACGGACGCATCATAGAGTAGTTCGTGCTCGGCGGGCAGAATGTAAGCGAGTGAAATGGACAGCGGCCATTTTTCGGCGTGGCGTACCTGCGTTATGGGAATTCTGAAAGTGAAAAGCGGAAACCTCGGAGGGAAAAAGAGGGAATTTTTTGGGAGTGGATGGGCGGAGAGACAGAAAAAAAGGGAGGCGAATAGAGTCGGAATAGCATTTTGGGCCAACAGCATAAATCTCCACACGTCAACCTCTCCTCTCGCTCCTTTCCTCTCTCTCTCTCTCTCGTCCTTGTCTTTCCCGCCGCATTGCGTCGTAAAACAAAACAATGCCACGGAGCGGTTTCACCGGAGGGTCAAAGAGAATTTTGAAAATTAGAAAGCTCTGATAGATGGAAGGCACGTTATTAGAGGTAGCACGTATTTGAAATCAGAATTATGGCTACTTCCCGAGCATAAATCGCCTTATGTTCCCGAGCTATTTGCCGTCGGCGACTCCAATTCTGACCCACAAAATAAGCCAGGCTGAAACGTAATAATGGTGGTGTTTTTTTTATATTTCTCGTAATTGCCCGAAAATTGAACGGTGAGCTTCCTTGCTTTTTCTGCTTCTTGACAGGTAAGTCGCTGAAGAATTGAAAGTTTAACCGATTAGAGGTATCGATTAGTTAATGCCATAGAATTTTCTCACTTATGAGACTTATTTCGCGCATCAAAAGCTTCAGTACTTTAAATATATGAACTTGAAATATTGTGCGTACAAAAAAATAATGACATTCTAATAAAAGTCCCTTCATAAGAAAGTAATCGATCAATGTTAAAACAAATCTTTAGTTTTGCGATTAAAATCTGTTCCTTGTAAAAAAAATTCGCCCATTTTTTAAAACGAAAAACAATTTATGAAAATATAAAGTTAAATAATTTTCTCCAAAGAAAAAATTAATATTTTACTAAGAAACGATTTAAGAAAGTTTACCTCCTTCCATTCTGTATCTTTTAATGTTCAGCTTCTCGATACCCGATTATTTTGACTATCCTTAAGCATGTGAATGTTTTAATCTCTTCACACAACGTTTATGAAATTTCATTTATTGTCCCAACCGGCAAGATAACTTATACGATAAACATGTAAAATTAGAAACAAAAATAGGATCATTAGAGCATTGCCCTGTCTTGGGTTCTAGTAGGCACACATTCTTCAGAATCTTGAATTACATTTAATTGATCCGTAAATCAAGTCCGCGAAACATAATTTATCTCGTGACTCTTCATCCCGAAATAAATATGTAAACTGGAGACAAATTTTTCGGAGCGAGAGATAAAATACAACGCTCACCGGTTAAAAGGAAAGAATTATTACACAATTTAAAGGAATAATTTCGCCCGAGCCACTCCGCCATATAGGCGATGTAATATTTTCACCAGGGATTATGCAATGCCCTGCATCGTTCGACCCATTTTTCTCTCCCATGTACTGGGTTAAAGGGGAAGGGGTGGGAGAAGTGCGGGGAAGGGGGAGGCGTGGTCGATGTACATATGCAGAGACAGGGCGTGGTGCCGAAAAAAAATCCCGGAGGAAATACCCCATGCAGACGAAATGTCTGCTCCTTGCTCTCTGCTCTCCCACACTCCGTCAGTGTCCACACGCGAGAAGAGGGAGGGGGAGAGAAAGAGAGAGAGATCCGCGGGATAGGACGTGCCCAGGGTTTTCGATGGGTTGTAGGTCGCAACCCGCCCTTTTTCCACTCGTCCAACCCTTCTGAACATGCCCTTGCTCACGTCTGCATTCCAAGCAACCCCCTTCCCCCCGCCTCCTACACCCCCTCTTGAAAGAAGGACTCATGAGACGCTGCACCCTTTCATACACTTATATATGCCATCCCGAAGTCAGAGAGGCTACATTGTCCCTGTTGAGCCGCCGGATATTTCTGAACAGCCTGCGAGGATTTGTGACTGATTTTCTTTCTATGTCACAAAGGTGGCGCGACTCTAACACGTCGTGCAGACAAACAATTCCTTCGGTAAAAGTCGTAGTTAATTTCGTCAAGGACAAAGCTATCTCTAGATGAATATTGATGAAGATGAGTCATCTAATGTTCGAGGTTTCCGTATTCTCGTGGTTTACACCAAAAGCTAATTCCTATTCAAGAATTCTCGTTCTGTTTTTCTTTTCTAGTTTATAAAGTTTAGAATCTCTGCTTTATTTTCATCTTCTTCCTTATTATCCTAAGCATTTCCCCTCCCCTAAAAATGTATTGTAATCTTGCATAGTTTACTGTCTGAGAGATGTTTCAATTAATTCCAAATAAATTAAGTACCATTTTTTACGCTTCTAGAAAATATTTAATTTCTTAAAATAATATATATTTTCTTATACGTTGTCTTAAAATTAAAGTCCTTGAAGATGGTTTCTCTAAGACCGCAGACAAAATTTTTTTTGGGAGTTTTAAATTATATTTTTATTTATTTCGGCGAATTAATTTCATTCCGAGAAAAAAAATTCCGGATTTTAAGTAAAAGAAATCGTAATATAGGACCTATGCAATTTAAAAAGGCGTTTAAACCTTTGAGGAAAGTTGATTTTTATCCATGTGAGGTTATAAATTTTTAATAGAGGAATGAACTAGGCTCAGGTAAGGCCGATAACCTTTTCATCATTACTTACACCACCGCCTAGCACTGTTTGTATGCGGGTTGATGCGCCGATGAAGGTGACAGGTAAGAATAAAAAACATTAAAAGAATTTCCCATGACGAGGACGGGATCCGACTTGGAGACTTCCATGGCACAAGAGATCAAGACGGGAAAAAACATTAATATTGGTATTCAGCGAATGGATACGTTTCTTACGCCCCGCGCGCGCATGCTTCCAGGCTTTTTTCCGATATTCTCGGTAGAATGACTTCGAGAGGGTATTCATAAACCACTTATGGTACGAGAGGGAAAGTCGCATCCATCCACATCCTAAATCTGTCCATTTCCACCACGCGATCAGGCCGGATACCTTGTCACGTCTTGTCCTCTTCCACGACTACTACAAAGACCCGGAGTCATAAACTCCTTCGATGTGATTGCATACCTATGGACAACAGAGGGAAAGAGGGGGAAGTTCTAAAAAAAAGAAAAAAGGCGCGGGAAATAGGAAGGAAAAAAGATCCTCGCGAAAAAATGAGGATACTTTCATCGTGGCGCCGAGGATCGCTTTTACGATACAATCCAGCTGATTCTAAAAGCACGAGCGTGACCGAAACATCCACATTACAATGATGGCTGACAGGCGTACAAGAATGGATGCTCTGGGTACCACAAGGCACCGTGCTTGGTATTCTCCGCGTCCCCCTCGTAACATGGCGGATTGACACTGACGTCACCCTCGGTGGGCGAGCGCTATCCGTGTCCGCTTGCCTCTGTCGTTTCTATAATGGTCGCGGGTTGGAATACCGACGAGGACGAGATCTTAAATGCGCTGATGAAGCGTTTTTGTTGTCCGCTTCTCGGAGGAAGGAACACAATCGGAGAGAGTCCGATGTAAAGGTGACCTTTTTCGAACTCTTGTCGTTGATGAGGGACGGGGGAATACCCGTGTACGATATTTTTTCGTTCGTTCAACTTCACGGTAAATGGATATAAATTTTAAAAAATTATGTCAAGTCGCTATGTTTTGGAATATGCGTAACCGAATCACTATTTGTGAGTTGATCCATGCTGTTTTTGAGAGAGAAAATTTATAAGATATTATGGTTAAGATTCACTTTTTCCGAGAGAATATATATATATATATATATATATATATATATATATATATATATATATATAAGACATTAAGTCCAAGTGCACTCTTCTACTGATAAAATTTGAATTTTTATATCGTAACATTTTCTGAGGATCCCACCAAGTTTTCTTCGCTCGATATTCAAAACGATACGCCGGAACCTGGTGAGTTCTGCAAGACATAGAAAACAGATACTTAATTGTTCTCGGAATCGATAGAACAGGTTTACAAGCTAATGTTAACTAAGAGCAATTAAAATTACTCTGTTTGCTTTCTTCCCGAGGAATAATTACAAATAATTATTATAATTTTCGTTCACTTCGCATTAAAAAAAACTTTAAATATTAGTTGGCATTAGAATCTTGACCAAGATTAAATGAAAAATGGATTGCGTCTGAGTACAGCTGCTACAAATACAATTTACTTTGATCTATGCGATATATCGGCAATCAATCGCGCGAAATTTATAGTTACTATTGGCAACATGCTTATATTGCTCACTGGATCTTTTTCTGTAAACAATGAGTCTGCAACTGTTCGCTTCATACAGGGAGACGGACTAAATCAAGATGTCAGAGAAAAATGGCACGCACGAGTCTCAAGCTGAGTAGTAAATATGCGTTATATTCTGAAAGAAAAAAGAGACGCCGAAGGATACCTCAATAAACTACAGTTTCTTTGACGACGTAATTGTCTTCGCCAAAAGGTCTACCTGAGTTCCGAGAATAGGATTTAGCATTAGAGAGAGATCCGATAGAGTTTTGAGGAAATATTTATGTCCATATACCTACTACGAGCGTCGCAAAGATTGCGGATATGGCAAACGTAAGAGTTAAAACCCCGATGGCCAAGCTGAACAAGCGAGATGAGACGTGCGTTTTAAAGGCAGTGAAAACAACGCAGTTTCCCAACTAGGTGCCGCAAATGATTATCAAGAACCTCGTGAGAAAAATTTGTTAAGTAATTAAGTGAACGATTTGGAAATTTTGTCGGGCCATTTGGGCAGTAACGTTTCCTTTAATAAATCGATGATGATGTAATAACAAAACGTTTTGATACTTGTACATCAAAATATACAACTCTTTCAAGGTGGGGGAGCCGAAACAATCTGTATATCTTTGAAAGGGTGCTGCGCCTACAAACATCTAGGAAACCATTGAAATGACGCCTTATATCGAGTTGTAAAATCTCTCTTTAGCCCCGAGAGAGAGAGAGAGAAATATAAAATAAAACCCCGATTGGGACTGGGATAAGTAAGGAAAATTTAAATACACGGATAGTACGAAGGATTAAGTTTAAAGTTGCAATTCGTTAAAACATCAGTTAAACATTGTTCGGTTCAGTCATGTAACAAGTAATGGTTATAAAGAAACTTTTTCCTAAATAACTTTTATAAACAAATAATAATTTCGAAGTTAATATTAAAGTTATTAATGAAGAAAACCACTAAATACGCACGTACATTGATCACAAAATCAGTCAGACAACTTAACTATATCAAAGAATACAATTAAACTGGATAGACAGGATATAAACAAATGCTGTCGTCATGAATTTGTTCTAAATTAATTGTTATATATTAATAAAATATTCCATTGATTATTGTTATAATAGCAATTAAAGTGAAAATATAAAAATATTCAATTAAAATGGAATTATAAGTATATAATATAATCACATTTCACATGAAGCATCTTAATTCCATATATATATATATATATATATATATATATATATATATATATATATATATATATATATATATATATATATATATATACACTAGCGCAATTGCCCGTCAAATATGACAGGATTATCATAAAAGTATTCCAAATATATATGATTTCGATATGAAAAATCAGTAAGATATGCTATGATATGGTTTGGCTTTCATGCTCAAACAAATCAGTGTTTTTGAAAGTTAACTTTGTTTTAATTATATTGTTTAAATAATTATTTGCAGAGGCCAAATTATTATCCAAATATTTTCTGAAAATAAGAGGAAAATCGAAATAATAGGATATAATGTATAAAGAAGTAGCTGAAAATTACTTGAAATTTTTGAGCAAAATATGTTATTCAAAATTTATAGAATTTAACTTAATGAATGAATTATTTTACTCTTATCAACTCATAAAAACAGGATAAAATGTGAACGAACAGTCAATTTACCATCAAAGGAAAATTGTGTAGTAACTTACTATTAACTAAATACATGAACTGCAATGAGTTTTAACTATATTTTAAGATCGCACTTTTCTTTTAACTACGTATATTAGTTTTAAAAAAATTCCAGAAAAATCACTTTATTTAAACAAATTTAAATAAAACTCATAAAACGTTATTTTTTCAATCCTAATTGAAATTCGGTTCGAAATATTTGCTGTACTAACAGTTAAAGAAATCCATTGAAAATTACGTGACCTATATTTAGTTTTATGAATTCCCACCATTTGGCAATGGCGCAGGATTCAATAGTATAATTTTTTTTATAATCAATTATAATTTATTATTGTTATTTTTGTACTGCAGCTCCTTTTAATCCTATATAAATGCTACGTCCTCTTCCTCTATTTCTACTCATTCACATTCTCATTTCCTTCCTCCCTCTAATTACTTAATAGATTCAGTAAATAAGTGATACCCATGTATAAAAGTCTGACCCGTGTTAAAGCACTAAATTGGTGCATTTATTATGAGGTCAAGAATAGAATTCAGCACTTGGGACAACAGTGGTCCAAATAAATAAAATACGTGAAAACGTGAAAAAAATCGTATTTTTGCCTGATTAAAATATGCGATGCGAATTTATAACTCCGGTTAATTATAAGATGCACTACAAAAAACTATGAAAATAATTATAAAATTAGTTAATTACCAAAAATTTTAATAGGAAGTTAATTGAAAAGAAATTAATTAAAACACGATTATAATTACATATAAATAATTCTGGCGCCTTCTCTATCTCGTACTAAAGCATTCAAAGCACACTTTCCTTACGCATATAGTATAAGGACAACAATAAAATCTCGAGGTTTAACAATGACACGGTCGACAAGACAACATATCTTTAAATAGCTTCAAATTTTCCAATAAATCGGATTTAAACGTCTAACTTGGGCGATTTCGAACTGAAGACAAAAGTCGAAGATAATAATAAGAGTCTATGTTTATTTTTCCGTCTAAAGAGCGTAGGTCAATTACTTCTAATTTAATTTTGCAAAAGAAAAAAAGCCTGCAAGTGAATAAAAGGTATTTTTAAGTGTTCTCTTATGGAGATTTCTATAGAGCGTTCCGGCGGACCAACGGACGGACGGACAAAATAAGGATATTATGTGTTTGTATATAAATATATATATATATATATATATATATATATATATACACACACACACACATACATACATACTTTGTTCAGTTAAACTTTAATTTTGTGGTCACGGGTGTAAATTCACGAAATATTTCTTGTTTTCCATATCATCCAATGTAATGTACGTAATTCTACTAAAATAGAAAAAATGGGATTTCTCCCAACTACGAGTGATTTTATCACCACAGACGTAAAATTTTCGTGTTCAAAAGGAATCTGTGCATCAAATCGACGGTAGAAAAATCAAGTTTCACTCTTTTAGGCGTTTTTTGTTTAAATGCCCAAGTTGTATGATTATTTTCAGTAAATTTAAAATAGAAATAAAAAATGTTGCACCAATTCCCATGTTACTCGAATGGACGAATTCCTGTAATCAAACTCGGGTCGTAATATTACACATATTATCCATAAGCCTCTTTAGGTGGCGGTCTATTTAAAACCGAAAGAATGGTTAAAATAGATTCAACAGTTTTTGAGTTATTCGGCCAATCTTTGGAATTTGAATACAATAGCACAAATATACAGATTACCAAATAGAAGTGTATATAAAAGTTATGAATAAAAGTTATTGAAAAGGTTTTAATGCCACATTCACATCAACAGAGCCAATGTCTTAGCAGAAAAGTTATTCATTTCATTAAATATTGAAAATCATGCAAAAAAACGAAAAGCTAGTAAACATAAAAATTGAGACGGCATTTGGTATTGGATTGCTTTTCATGGGTTTATGATTAATAAACGTATCAAAGTGTCAAAAATTCCAACTCGCATCAGAACCTCCCGTCGCTCGGTTAATTCGAACACGGATGATCGAGATTTCACCAAACTCGTGACGATGAAAACCAACATTCTCAGCTACTCTACATCCCTCGTTTCGCGGGTACCGAACTCGAGAAGTATCACCCGGGTTATTCTTCAGGTCCAGGCTCAGCGTGGGGACGACGCATTGGGAGAGGGGAATTGCTACAAGGCACGAGAAGAGAGAATACCACGGAGAGGGAAGATCACAGGAGAGGTTCCGTGACATAATTGACAGCACGGGTGGAGGGAACAAGATGGCAAGGTGCCGGACGTGTCGCGGGCAAGGCGGAGGAAAAAAATCGGGATATATCATGGTGGTAACTCATAAGACGTATCTCGACGGCTTTAATGGCGCCCGTAATAAATACGTCTCGCTTATAATAATGGCAAGACGTCGAGGATATCTTTGGTTTCCGGATTGAAACGAGTCGAGGATAAATATATCGAAACGAGCGTGCGCATTTGTCATCGCTAATTATTCATCTCCATAGGCTGCGTAGCGCGGCAACTCGTTCGCCGTCACCTATAGGAATATTATACGCGGAGACGGAAAAACCTTCGACGACTATCTGAACTCGATTCCACAAAACAGTATTCGGACCGAAATACGCTTTTAATACCGGCGTTTTAACGTTTTTTTCCGATCGCAACTTGAGTTCGCGAACGTTCGGACGCTGTCGTTGAATTAGCATCGGATTAAGAACACCTTTCTTTCTATCCTGAAAGACAGGGTCGTATCTAGGGTGTGGCGAAGGTGGCATTTGACGTAGGCGCCGGTCGCAAGAGGCGAGCCACGCCACCAGCTACAATGCGAAATAAATCCATTTGTTCAAAATATATTTAATGCATGCTGAAATATTACAAATGTTGTAATCGGAAAGAAATATTTCTTAATTTCAACGGCGGAAAAATAATACTCCGCAAAACTATGTTTTTAATGTCGCTTTTTAAATTCTGACACAGGCGCTGAATCTTCTAGCTGCGACTGTTGTAATATATATATATATATATATATATATGGATGTCAACAAGGTGTTGGGATGAGGAAACCCAGTGAGCACTCACCAATCAGACGACTTCAGGTTGGCGAGGCCCCGGGGATGTCGAAGCGACACACGTAAAATAACACAAAAACACAGAAACATCACAAACGTAAAGCTTTCGGAACTACTCCTTCTTCAGCTACAGAGAGAGAGTTCTCTATATATAATGATATGTGTGTGTGTGTGTGCTCTTAATTCACGGTAAACGGATTTTTCGACGAAGGTCGCCATTTTTCGCCGCTGCCCTTAGCTTCGCAATTTCCAATCGAGTTCGCCCGATCTCCAAGCAAAAACCTTCGCGAACGAGCAGTCTTTCATGCCACATCACGAACTGTAATTCACCCCGCGAAGAATAAATTCAGATCCGCGAAAAAAGTATCCTCCGCTCATTTCGCCGGGACTTTTTCCCCCTCACCGTCACACGCCTTTGTTAAGGACGACTTGCGAACACCGCCGTCGAGAGAAGCAGTAAAAACCGCCCACGACATTTTCCAAAGATCCGTATCTTCGACGACATTGTACGAAGGCGGCAATGCGCCCGGGATATTGCGCCGACCTATTTGAAGTCCCCTTTCGACGTAACGTATTATTATTAAAATGTCCACTCTTGAAACTCTTAAGAGTGGCGACGGGATTCGTTATTCTTTTTTTTTGCCGTACCGACCCGTAAACGCGATACGATTGGTACCCAACATATACGTCTCATTCAGAATTGACTGCGCCTCTGTAGATAAGAGGATGACAGCCACAATAAGCAGAGATCCTTTCGTTTTTGTTTTATTTTATTCTCCCTTTCACGAGCTCGTCTGAATATCCTTCAGATATAACATTAAAAACCACTCCGTTGCATCTCGGGCGAGAGATCATTAGACGATGAGCGGAGAACGATGAATAGATTCCCTCTGTGTAGAGGGACGACGAGCGCAGCAGGTGAGGGAGGAGAGCAGAGGAAAAGAAGGTATAATATGAAAGAGCTGCAGACAGGTTGTGGGCGTGTTTTGAGGTCAGGGGTGAGAGCCAGGAAGTGAAGGAAAAAGAAACAAGAGGTGGCAGGGCGCCGGATAAAAATTCGGCCGGAGGAAAAGAGAATTAAAAACGTAGAGGAGAAGAGAAAAGGGAGAGAGAAACGAGGCCGAGAGCGGAATTCTGAGAACTGAGAGAGAAGGAAGAGGACGGGTGATTTGGGTGTGTTTCTGTGCGTGTGACAGGAATGAGTAAAAGAGGCATAATTTGAACGACGAGGTGAAAAATGGCGGAGATGTATGATGAATGGAAATGATTGATCGAGGTTGGGGATGAGCGGTCCCAAGAGGAGAAACATGCCGCAGCCGAATAGAGAAAGAATAAAAGGAAGGGACGAAGAGAGAGGGAATAAAATAAAATAGGAGGAAAACAACTGAAACGCGAACATTCAACCGAGTAGCAGAAAGAATAAGAAAGAAGATGGTTAAGGTTAAGTTCTAAAGAGAAAGATCGAAGTAAGAATGATATTTTGCAGGTATTTTATTCACCCAAAACTGCGCATAAAGTTGATCAAATTATTCAAATCCTAAAATAAGGGTCTTTAAAGTTCATTTATTTAAAGTTTATTGGACTATATCACTGTGAAATATTCTATATGGCTAATCAGAATTTTATTAGCTTAGCTTAGCATTTCACGGACAGATATTTTCCCGAATAATTCTAGAAACGCGACAGAATTCATGGGTGCTCTTATGAATGTTGAAGTTTTTATAGCAGCATAAGGGTGCATTATGAGTAATAATCACCATTAGAAATCGTGACTGATAGAGCCGTATTCTCTCTATGCAACATCATCATGACGACGGTTACAGCCGTCTTATCCATGAAAGTGTTAAGAATGCACATAAAAAAGATATAAAAATTCGAGGACATCTGTGGGAGAGGAAAAAGGGACAGTTACCCGTGGCCTGGGTTTTCAGGGGAGTCCGACCTGGCAAGAAAATATTTCACCTTGGAAACAAAACCCACCCTCGAAAGTTTCTTCGTACTTGATCCCATGAAATCGTAGTTAGACCTTGAAAAAGGAAATTAAATGAAATTTTTAATAGCGAAGTATAGAACACAAGTTTTAGGGAATGATAGTAATTGATAACTGAATTACAGATCGTTCCAATTGGGTGAACCAGGAGAAATCTTTTCAATATAGCATGTATATGATTTAAAATATACTTCATCAAAGTTTATCTAATTCTAAGTTAAAATATGAATTAAAAACTACAAATTTGCTCTTACTCGCTCAATCGAGTTATTAGCCTCCTAAATACTCAAAATTTAAGGAGCAGAAGAAGCTTTATGACCAATTTTAAGCTGTTGACTGATCCAAGACGTACGCCGCAAAAAACCGTTCTAAGAATTCAACTAGGAAAACACCTATTCATTCGACTGAGCGACGATTCCTTGAAAAAAGTATGGGAAGTAAATCTGAATAGCAGAAAAAGTCGTTCCTTTGCCACCGAGCTCGCCCTATCTAATCCTTTAAGATTTATTCTTATGGTTCATGAGTCAAGAAAATCTTTCAGCCCACAAATCCTGGACGATGGACAGGTCCGAAGGCGTGAACCAGAAAAAGTAAGTGACCAAATCACATACGGCTCCAAACGGAAAATGTGTTCCGTTTCCCGCGGAACAAGACCGGACCTCTTTTATCGCCCAATATTTAGAGCGTTTGGGAGAAGGATAGAGGGAGTGAGAGAGCTAGAGAGGAAATCACCGGAAAGCGTCGCTAAATTTCGATTCCGAGAAACCGTCGAAATTTATGGCGCCGTCTTTTGTTTTTACTCCCTCAACCTGGGCTACGTGAAAATTTAACCGTGATATAAAAAAGAATGAGATGGCTGTAAGGTGGACGGGCGAAGAAAAACTGAAGAGAATAAGAATTATAAAAATAAGGTGAAGACAGTGAACGCGAGGAAAGACGGGATTGGGAGGAGAGAGAAGGAGCGATAGAGGGAGGAAGAGAGAGACACACAGAAAGGAGGGAGAATGGGAGTGGGAAAGTTAGAGGTAGTGTAAAGAGAGGGAGAATAAGTGAGAGAATAGCGACAATGAAAAGGAGGGAAGGAGAGGGAGAGAAATGAAGTGAGAGCGAGAGAGTGGAAGGGGGTGATAGAAGAAAGAGGCAAAAAAGAGAAAGGGAGGGAGAGAGGAAATAAGAATGAGAGAAAGGCACAGAGCAGGGGTGGACAACCTGATACCCGTGAGAATATTTCATGCTGCCCGCAAATCTATTACAAAAAAGCGATCCGGAAAATTTAGCACAGAGGATTTCGAACTTTTATGGAAATTTTGGTAATAAAACCTTTAATGTTGAAGTTTTACCTCTAAGAATTGTTTTGTCTTTATTTTTCCTGATGTCGCATCACAGAATTTCTGATTAACTCGCTCGCAACTTACATTGCGGCCCGCTGATCCATTCTTAATTACAAATGTGGCCTGCCGCGTGGTAAAGGTTACCCACCCCTGACAGAGAGAAATGGTGAGAGGGAGGAGGGTGACAGGAAGAGGAAGAAAATGAGGAAGAAAGGTGGAGAGTGTGTGAGAGAGAAAGGGTGAGGTAGACAGAGACGGGATGGGAAAAAGGAATGCATAACCAGCCTCTCATGTTCCCCTTAGGAGAGAGAGGAAGGGCAAGACACACAAAACACGTGAAAACCCGCGTCTCGACTTGACCCTTTCGTACATAGGAACGTCTGGACGAGCGATGCGATATATGAAAGCGCGGATAGACCGTTCCTTTTAAGGAGAGGCGTCGTAAGAGCACCCTCTCCTCCTCCCCTCCTTCCTCATCCCCATTCCTCCGAGCATCCTCACACACCCACGCTTCAAGAGGCCTTTCTGGATTCACGCTTGAGTCCACTCGAGCGGTAGAGGCCCTCAGACCACCTCTCAGCCTATTTCCTACCTTTCTCCTCCCGTTCATCCACGCCCTCCTCTTTCTCTCCCCATTTAAACGCACTCTTTCTCTCTCTCTCTCTTCCTCTAAAAGACCCGAAATCGATCGCATTAAACACCTTTCTTACTGACCACTCCTGCATACTTTTCCAACCTCTGCCCTCGTGTTTTCTACAAAAATGCTTATCTCCGAACGTGTGGGCCGTTCAGCCACGCCCCCTCCTTTCAACCTCTCGTCCACTAAGCGACCTCAATGCAATTTCCGTCCGAAATGTTTTTTTCTTCCCTTCCCTTCTGTTCCTCCGACCACCGGAGTTCTAATCCACCATGCAACTCGCGCTCCCACGCCATAACACGTGGACGGAGAGAAACATTTTGTTTTTCTCCTCCTTCCAATCTCGCGCCAACTTTTTCGCCCGGAGTTTTAATGTAAAGCGCAAGATACAAGACGCTCTCTTAAGCGAAGTGGGATCGTCCATTTGTCCGACGTGTTCTCGCTTGGATAGAGCGAGCAAATGGAAGAGGAGGAGGCTTTAATGTGATTCACAACCTGCTGGTCGAAATTCTAAGAAACGAAATACGGTCGAATTTCTATAGTTTGAAAGTTGTATAACTCGATGAAGCTATTTTTCTCCGAATTTCTAAGTTAAGGGCATCAAATTTAATCTGCTAGAAAAATATATTTAGCTGACAAATACCTATCTTTAGGATTGAGGATAAGTGAAATAAGTCAAAACGAAAAAAAAAGCATTTACTCCTTAAAACCCATCAGAAATAACAGATCCATACATACCTAAAATTTACAATTCATAGATAGATTCAAAGAAAATTCATAGATCCATACTTTACAAATATTTTCTGCAATTGCTTGGTGGTCATCCACTTATGGGTACCATGGGCATGCACAGGGGCTGCCTGAGGAATTTTGGCGCTCCGGGCGAGATAGCACACTACAGCGTCCCCCTTCGTTAATAGTTGTTGAGATACTTTCAAAGTATATGTTCATTTATTAATCGCTCTGTAAAAATTACCGATGATGAAAAACTAAAAGGAATGCCACCAAGGTTCCAGCCTGTTCCGCGATATTAATTGGTAGCCAATAATTATTCACTTGAAAGAAATGCATAGATCGATGATCGGGATAGCGCTCCCAAGACTTTGTCTCCCCGAGCAGCCGCCCGGCTCGCCCGTACCTCGGGATGGCACTGGTTGTGTATATCGTATAGTAAAATTATCATATTTCAGAGAACTATGACTCGTTAAACTAGCTTTAGGTTGGAATAGGTATTAGCTAGATATTCAATTCATGAATTTCTCCAATGAAATATTTCAACAGTAAATATAACAAGTAATATTGTACAAATATCGCTAAATTGGATAAAAAGAAACGCCAAGCATAAGTTGTTTTAGTAAGAGAAAATTACTTAACTTGGACAGAAAATGCTACGCTTATAAAAAAATTGCGAATGAGATTATAAGGGTCGAATATTTCTTAAATATCCAACTTTTAGCCGATAAACTGTCTCATAACTTGGAGCAGTTTGTAGTTCGGAATGTCATGCTAAGTGGTAACACGGATATTCTTCAGAAGATATTTTTCGCGGAATGGAACTTCTTGTACAAGAAAGATACGAGTTACTCAACTACGATAATTTTCTTCGCAATATAGTACTCTACCACCAAATTTTGTTTTATTTAGCTTAATTAGTAAATAAATATTTTATCAATTGGCACTGATCTTTACTAACATAAACGAAATTCATTACATTAAATTACACTTGATTGTCAATCTAATAAATAAAGATGTTAAAAATCGTTACTTACATCGTGCTATAAAGTCAATTGTCCGAGTAATGGAGTTTTAAGGGAAATTTATTCAGAAAAATCAAATAAAACTCTTTATGTGGCTAAACTACGTTCCCTCAAAATCGCGCTGGAAAAGTTTATTTCACCACCTGTTACTGCCCAGGTAACGAAATGAAACGAAATCGATTTTTATGCACTCATTTGGATCAATAACGTCGATAGCACAGACGCGAACAATAATTAATTCCCCGCCAATACGGTTCGCTAATTAACATTTTGAAATCATCCTCGGGCAAAATTTTCATTACGCCGACGCGGCCGACAAACACGCAAACAAACGACGTCAATTGAACCCGATTATTCTTTAAGAGGTGACCATTAATCCGTCCGACCTACCAACACCACCAAAAAAAGGTCGACGCGAGCGACGAACTTAACCAAATAAGGATACGGGGAAGGAAAAAAAAGGAAGCCCTCAAAGAACGACCGCGCAAAACGCCCTAATTACCCGCTCGACGGAGCAGTTGGCGCATTCGGAACCGAGGAAAGAGTTAAATAGGGCGACTGAGGGCGGTTGGGTGTTTGTCAGTTCGAACCTCGAGGGGGAGGATGGGAAAGAGAAGAGAGCGCATGCGCGCGTTATGGTACGGAAAGAATCTTTCGATTGCGTCTCCCTGTCGATTGATTTACAGATGGCGGCTTGTTTAACGAGGCGAGCCGCAAGGGCGGTTCTCCGTTAGGATGGAGGGTGTGCATGTGTCGTAGTCCCACCCCTTCACCCGCCGTGGCGAAACGGAGGAATGGAAAGGGCGGAAAGTGGCGGGGGTGGAGCGGCGAGTCCGCAAGATGGGGGCGAGCGCTTGAATCGAAGGTCCTTACGTGGACGGACTACCAGAAATCTCGGGAGGGTGAGAAATGAGAGGAGAAAATCCGTGGAAAAAATAATAAGGAACGAGAGGCCGAGTTTGGGCGCGCGATGCGACGGCGGTGGGGGGTCCGAACTCTGTACAACGGACGCTCACGAAAAGGTCATTCGGGTTGTAAAACCCACGCCGCTTACATACACAATACCGTAGTTCACACCCTCATTACCTTAATGCGTTCGTGTTCGCGCTCATTGCGAGGAGGCGGGGAGGATTCCAGCTCCGTTTTATTATGTATATATCCGAGTTTTATTGGAGGTCGTCGGCGTTTTATTTCCGCACGAATTGAGGGAAATTTCGGCGGTAGGATTTGACACGGTCACGGTCCTTTGTTGTTTTATTAATGGTCACCAAAAAACGTGTCTGTCGGCTGAAATTGAAGCTTATTGTGCGATTATCCGAAATGAAAAACCTTTTAGTTTATTCGTGCAAGAGTAATAAATCCATCGGGCGTTGCATGTTTGTCAATTTAGGCAAATGCTGCAATAAAATTACAATTGAAGTTAAGCCCCTTAATTTTATTGCCCTCAATAAATTTGATTATAGAAGTACGTTTCTATACCTAATTCAGATATCCTACGCTTTGTACCTGGAATAGACCGTGCAAAGTGTAGTAAGTTTTCCTATAGGAATACATGAACTGAGCGCCGCTTGAGATAATTTTGTTACAGCGTTCAGCGTTATTTCCTTTTATCCTTTTCGTATGTTCTCTCGAGTCTTTTTCTTTCTCGGAGAGTTTTAAAACCATACAAAGGTGAAAGTGATGGTCGTGCAATTCGACGTAGTAAAGTAAAACCGTGTAATTTGAGGAGGCTGTAATCGAACAATGTTTTAATAAGTGCAATAAAAATAAATTCTTTGATTTGAAGTCTGAGGCAAGAGTAGTTGAAAAAAATCTGTTATGGCCACCGCATGACTTTCTCCATATCTGTAATATTTCTAAAAATTCCAAATAGGTTACATAATAAATATTTTAAGAAACCTGGAAAATTTTAGACTTTACAAAGAACAGAAATAAAATCAAACCATAGCCTTCTGATATTGGATATAGCCAAAAAGCTCCAACAATTGAGAAAAGAAAAAGGAGCGTTACTAAGACGTAACTATGCGTCAATTGTTAACAATAGCCGGTAGGTGGCGTAGTGGTTGGCTGATAGAAATATATGATATCTCTTAAACAATGCATTATATGGAAAAATGTTTCAAACAAAGGTCGTATAAAATTCAATTTCCTATAATTTTTATTCCAATATATTTTACATATATTAAATATTAAAGCAAATATTTCATAATAACGGATAAGTGACAAGAGTAAACACCTACTTTCGGTTTACCGATTTTTACCAAAAACTAATCAGTTCTTTTGACCTCTATAAAAATGTTAAATATCAAATTTCGCGTTGACCTGATTAATAGTTTTTGAGTTAGAGTACCCACAAAAAAGCTATTACACACACACACACAGAGACATATCATCAATAAAATGGTCAAAACGTGTACAGGGGACCTCAAAACGTGTATTTCCGTTGAAATCTCGAAGTCGATTTTTTCCATGAAAACAATACTTTCCCCTATACTACGTATATGGAGAAAGTAAAAAACAAATTTACCGTTAATCTCTTATTAAATGGATTTCCAAACATACTATATGCCCATCCATCTCAAACATATTCGTTTGCAACTTATTGCTTTTTACATTTTCGGTGTAAATTGACTTCGATCTTAGATCGCGCTGTAATACATCGGTTGTGATCCTTATAAGAGAACAATTTCTATAAAACCGTCATAATAAATCGAACGCCACGTGACCAATTATAATTTCAAAACTTGTAACAACACCAATTTCTCTTAATTTGAAGAAAATCTTCATACATATTGATGATAAACGGACGTGAAACTCATATGATTGACGCCATTCTTTGGATTAGCTGAAGGAATTTTCTGCTCATAAATATTGAAATGCGTAAAGCTTTTATGCAGATAAAATGTGATAGAAATGGCAAAATCCTGTGGAGGAAGTCGATCACGTGACTTCTCCGGCAAAGGCAATGGTCGGTCCGATGACTATCATTCCCTCATCATGGAGATTTCAACAGGTGTATTCATAAATCTTCCACTGGCATCCATCCAGGGATTGCACGTGTGAATCTTCGACGAAAATGGCAAAAATCTAAAGAAAATATTCGAGTCAACAAGAAATTATATATTTTCTTTAGATTCCAAGACGAAACGACGCTGCAAATTTGTCAGCATAGCAAATTTCTCTACAGTTTGATTCTCCGAGGGCGTTGTTAACTTTATACGGTAGTGTTCTTGATTCATAAACATTCAGTTGACGATAAAAATTAAAAGGTTTCTCACAAATCAAAAGTATACTTCTTTCAAGCAGTAAATTTTGTGGGATAATAATAATAATGAATTACGACTAATGAAGATTACAGTAATTAATTGATATTAACAATTAGCAATAATAAAAGACAGTAACCAACGACAGAAAGTTTTCGTAGCAATAATAACTTAGTTTGGCCACCTCAAAAATGCTAGTCTACAAGCTTTCCTCTGTTTTATTCAAGTCATAACGTTCTGACGGGATCGCATTACACACATCACCCCGAATCCCACGCAATTACCTCGAGAATAATGCAATTAAGAACCTTAAAAAAACTTTGGGTGGAGCACATAGAGGTGGGAAGCGGAAAGAGGTGTCCCGTCACCGCCTTCAACTTCCGTCCCGAGACATTCCCACCCTCTCGTCACACTCTCTTCACTCCCTTGTAGCAGTCATTGATGCGACCGATAGAGGATCGCCGTGGGCTGTTGTCGCGAAGCGGTGGAGGGCGTAAAAAAGGGTACACGCATTCAAACACCCGCGGACGTTTCGTTAACGCGGTCACGCCGCGACGCGCACGCCACCCCTCTTGAATTAAAAGGCACTCAGGTGCTGCCCTCTCTTATCTGCCTGTCTCCACCACACTCTTCCTACCCTTCCTTAATGCCTCATCTCTTAAAAAAAAACCTTCATCTCTGGCTTGATGAGAGTTGGCTCCCATTCCGAGATGCGGGGTCGAACGAATAGTTTTCGCCACGCCCATTGTGTGTGATACCTTTATAAGAAGTGCCCTTCCCACGCGGATACAACATCCACCACCCTCCTCCAGGTATGGCGATTTTTTCTCTCCTTCTCTGTCGTCGGGGAGGAAATTGTGCGGGAAACGCGTCGCAGCCACCGCGATACACGTCTCGCGACTGTTTGAATAAAGAGTTGAAGGGAGGCGTGTCTCTCGCTGTATAGAATCGGTGCAGCGAGGATTTCTTTCTCCCGCGGCCCCTTGTATCCTGGAAACGACGAAAAAATATTGAGGAGTAGGTGCTAAAATACGCGCCGACCTCCGCGTCCTTCGCGGCTCAGTCGTCCTCTTCACAAATGGTCAACATCTCGTGGGAGAGCGTGGGATTTGCTTGGCAGGGCATGAATGGATCCCTCACAAGTCCGTTGTCTCGCCGAGAGCATGCGGGGGCTTTACAAAGGGGGAGGGGGAGATTGGTCTTTATTTTCTCATAATCGAAAGTGTTTTTTTTTACCATTGTGGGTTAGTGACCACCAGGTAGGAGTTGATTTACATAAACAGATCAGGGAAATATGGAATAAATTGGATTACACACAGCTACTGGATGTTTCATACACAAAATATAAGTACAGAGGACTCAATGGCGGATAAAAAGTGGGAGGAGTAATTACCCCCTCTATTGGAGATATCATTCTTTGCTAAAATAATATTATCTCAATTCATGTTTTTATATTATTGGCATTCTATAAATATTTTGCAAAATCTAACCAACGTATAAAGTATACGTATAGGTATTTGTAATTATCTTATCTTATCTTATCTTACATAAATATTTTTCAGTAAATATATTTGTTTTCTTATCACCCCTCCTAATTTATGAAGCCAGATCCGCCCCTGAGCGGACTCCCGTTAAAACGGCACAAACGGTAACGGCAACCCGGTCAATCGAAAAGTTGGTTAATTTGCAATGAAATTTTCTGGTTGGAGAAACTAGTTTTAAAATATCTAGTTGATGAAAAACGAATAACAATAAAAAAATTCGCCCTGTTAAGTATTAAAAAATGCTAAATCTGTAATAGGAGTCCAAAAAACGCGGCTACAGACCCTATGGGGCCTGGCAACTCAAAAAATGTGACCTTTTTATTGCTTTTATTCTACTTAAAGAAGGTGGAATATACGACATGTACAAGACAATCACGGAGTAACTAAGAGATACGAAACGACATAAAAGTGTTCTATAATTAGGAATAATATGATAATAGGTTTTTAAAATAAAGATAAATGCTAATTTTAGGTTTAGGAAAATGCATAGACTCATTATCATGACACACGGTCCACCAAATATTTCAAAATTATCACATATATAACGTCACATATTTCGAAATAATCTATTTGACCCCATGCAATTTGAGTTTTAGACCACCGATTGGTGGCATTAACTCTAATGGGAGAAAATCCACTTTCACAAAAATTTTCTGGCAAATACAAGGAAAGAGTTCTCAAAATGAGGCCGGAGAGCCGGTTAAACGAGCGCTTAACTCCAATGTAAATCATATCAATGTTAACTTCTATCTGGATGACATTTTTTCGGCGTGCATCTTATTGGAAGTTCAGCAATTCTAAAAGAGAAAATACCAACGATATGAAAACGAAGAGCTTCTCGATTAAATTAAACTATTTTTCTGTAATGCTTCGAGTCGATATAAGGTTGTGGATAACGATAAAATCTATAATTTCAATCGAAGGTTCGACACATACATTTATTATTTCAATCCAATATCCATTATTTGAGCTGGTGCGATATAGTCTAAGCTAAATGGCACCATAACGTTCTTTGACATTAAAATTATATAGATTAAAAATTTGAAAATGCCGACCGGTTAAAACTAAAAGAAACGACACTCGACCATTCTGACATTGCTCATTATTTCTCATTCGATGGTGTTACTACCGCTTTAATTTATTTCAAAACGACCCAAACAACCGTCCATACATTAGAAACGGAATCTCAAGAAAAGATCCGACTCCAAGGTTAACAATTGGAATCGAAGAAATTCTAGTCCCACGCGGAATCGTAAATAAACAAGGAAAGAAATTCCATTGTGCGGCTAAAGAGAGAGAGAGAGAGAGAGAGGTGAGATACAGTCGAAATAAAACGGGAAAATGAATATCTTTCGATAAAAAATACCCCTTCCAAAAACAGATTCCATTGGCTGAGTATGGCACTTTATGCGGCCATCAATAAGGCTGCAAAAGAATCTTTCGCGTCAAAATCATGACCATCCATTCAATCCTTCTAAGGATTTCTAACGAAATAGAGATAAGTATCATCAAAAGAAGTTTCCGCTCTAAATCTTACGAGGATGAATTCAAAGGGACTACAGAAACCTCAGAAATTCCGAAGGTAGGTTTTTATTCCTCCTCTTCATCATTTTATGAAAACATTCCTCTTCAGTCAACAAATTTTAAAAAGGAAAACCATACGGAAAAGTCAACCAATCCTAATAGCAGATGCTAATGGAATGAAAATAAATTGAAAAAATAACGATTTTGTAATTTTCGATCTTTCTTTGGAGGTTTGAAGATACCAAAAAACTTCCTTTCGATTTAATTACCATTATATAGGCGGACCAGTAAATGAGCTTACGTGATACCCGCATGCACGGATACATTTTCTGTACATTGATTATATTGGTTATGTCACATATTGATTTTCACTGACAATGAGATTAATTTTAACATCGATGAAAGAGCGATTTAAAATCATTAAAGAAATCTGAACTGCTTGGATTACCTCTGACCTTAAGATAACATATTACTGGACCATTTATATCCCTATGGCTTTGACAATGAGTTTCATAAAAGTTGAAAAATAAAAGACCTATATTTTCAGGATATCGAAGTCTTTAAAATCGTATTCTTAATGTTTTTCTCGAATTCAAGGCCAACTTGATCCACCCGAGAGAACCGTTTTCACGTATTCAAATGTTAACTCCCATATACTGATAAGTTCCAAATAATACACGAACTACGCAAGGTAGCTTAATATAATTGTATTATACTGAAACCAGGTTTTTCCCTTGTTGTTGTAGGGACTGCTAGCTCTATCATCGTCGGATTTGATCTCGGAGCCCTTTTGTCAGTTAATCCAGAATTCATCTCACGCCCCCAATCCCTTTCCAACTCCCGCGTAAATATCACGCACGCCGCGCCGAAGTCGACTGAAATAGGCTGGGCAGTCCGATAATTCCTCATGGCGGGAGAAACACTAAATCCTTTTCGGCGTGTTTATGACCGTGGACACTGTCCATTGTCCCGCGGACTTTATTAGCGCGAGTTGGTTTTTATTGCGAGGGCGGAGTGCCGCCCGTATAAGACACCCACGCACCCTAAACGGAGTCGGTAAAATTCCTTTTTTACTCTCCTTTTACGCTCCGACTGCTCCTCTCTCCTCTCCATAAACACAATCGGAGAGGTCTTCGAGGTGAGACCTCTTCCTTTCCTTCTCTTTCGCCTTTTTTATCTCGCACGCCCACCTCTTTCACCCTCTCCTCATCTTTCGGCCCCATCTCACCCTTTCCCATCATCTCTCTCCATCTCTATTATTCCTCGAATTCACTTTTTCTCTTCCTTTTTGCTCTCTCTCTCTCTGTCTCCGCTTATTCATCCCTGCTTCCCTTACTCCGACTCATTAATATCAACACCGCCGCATCTCTTTCGATGATATATTTCTCTTGATCCCTTTATGAATAAAATATCATATTTGATATGTGCCTAATAGTATTCCAATTTGCGGATATGGAATTCTGTTTGAAATTTTCTCAAATTACTGGATATTTCCACTAAACCCCTTCGCTTCTATTACTCACAATAGTCTCATCTGCGAGCACAAGTAAATATGTTAATTACGATCGATATTTGTGTATATACATTTTTTAAATGCGTTAAAACTTATTTAGTATTGTAAGTATGTTTTGCGTATTCTGAAAATAATTCAGGCCCAAAGGGGTTGATATTTATTATTTCTACTTTTTGCGTATCCTTCATCTTTCTCTATTCTCTTCTCTCCGCCTATCCATCGCTGTCTATAGCTTTATCTTTACCTTATACTAAAATTATTCTCTAATTCTTTCTTATTACCAACTTTTATATATATATATATATATATATATATATATATATGTATATGTGTGTGTGTGTTTTGGATCCCGTCTAATCTGAATAAAATCCAAAGCTACTTGCGGGGTTCGAACCACCTCATCTCACCTCGCGTAAGACGAGTTATTTCGTCACCTCGGACACCAGAATCTTGTCCTGACATTGCGATAAATGTGTCTTTGAATTCGCGTGGGAAGATAGACAAGCGTCAATCATAGCAACAAGATTAAACAAACTTTGTAATTGTTGGCGGTATAAGAGAACTTGACTTTAATTTGGATTTGTATTGATACTAGCATTCCAACATTTTTGAAGGATTATTTCTGCTAATAATTGTAGGTTTATATTTATCGCAATTATTATTGATAGTAAGTTTTTATTTATCTTAAAAACTTTTTATCTTTATTCATTTAAGATTACTCTAAAAACTTTTTCCTATGAGTTTCATTAAGAATTACGTCTGGAAAATCAAGGTACATCAATTTTTATTATTATTATTAAATTCTTATCGCTCCTCTTATAATATTGCCTTATACATGCATTTTATTATTATTACATTATAATCACATTCGTATTGCAATACTATTAATAATCATTAATGCGATCTTCTCGGAATAGTTCACATTGAAAATTCATTTGAGCACTACTTTAGATGACTATATTTATTTATGTAGTTTTTGCCATGAACATAATTTTATTCTTTGGAACTGTTCGCTTGGCTTATTTTTTGCTTTGGATGAAATCTTTTCTAATTATAGACCTTTAAGATCAGTTGTTATTGCATTTTTCTAAAATCCCTCAAATTTAAGTATCATATTCCTTTTTTTTCAGTATTTAAGATAGTTAGTACTGTTGTAAAGGATGTTCATTTGAACAAATTTAAATAAAACATTTTAAAGGGTTGTGTTGTAGCTTAGAAATTCTTCAGCTAACTATACTTATACAATTTATTATTTTTGTCATTTAATTTAGGTGACTAAAATATGAAATATTCAAGTTTCACTCCTACTAGTATCTAAAGCTGAATTACTCTGAACTAGCAGTATATTTTCATTAATTTTAGGCAATATGAATGGATAAGTCAGTATTTTTATTAATGAAACAAAAGATACTATAAAACTTCTTACTACTTATATACCAAACATTCTACCGTTTGCCACTGAGATATCTACTTCTGTCTGTCATTCTCTCAACTGAAAAAGATTAAATAGAGAGACCCCCACATCACTCAACAGCTGGTAGACTTTTTTGAAAATTTTTACGCCCATGCAAGCTGAAAGGTTATCATAATTATATTATAAAATTTGTTCATATTAAAGTATTAGCCATATAAAAGTTGATATTAAAAATTCATTTTTATACCTTTACTTTTTTATATCTATATTTATATCTTCACTCAATGACTTCCCATGTGTCTTTCTTATCTATCTTTGCAGTAAAACCTCCTTTATACAGAATTGATCGATGCAAAATCCTCGTTTATGGGAAGTGTACTGGAGTCCCCAGCAAAATATAGTTATATGTTTTTTAACACAACGACCTCGTGAAAGGTGATATAGTGATGTTATTTTAATCTAAAGTGTATTTTAATTTACAACTCTTTGGAACGATGGACTGATGAACAATTTGAAATTCTTTTTATATAAATAATGCTGTATTTAGCCACATAAAAAACGATATTAAAATTGATCCCCGTTCATCAATTTAAGAAAAAATAAGCAAAACATCATAAAACAAAATCTATATGTTTAAAATGTTCATTTATGCGACGTGTTCTTTAGCCTTCTTCGTAAACATCGGTGTGTGTTGCTTATTATAAGTACCTAGTTATTAAAAACCTCATTACAAATCATGAAAATTTTATTCCCTAAGATTTTGTGCTAACGAGATTAGGACTATAACTCTTTCCCTCTCTCTTATCCTCTCTTTCCATCTCGACCCATTATTTTTAGCTCTCCACGAATCAAAAAATCTCTTTTCTCCTCCTTTCCTTCATCCTTTTCCTTCCAGTAACTACACATTTTACCTCTCACTACCTCCTCTCTTTCCGTTTCGCCCCATTCATTCCCTCCTTGCCACGCATTGAAATCTCCGACACGGAGCGGCGTCTAGCGTGCCGGGACCGTGTCACTTTAGGGACGAAGCAATGCATCATCTGAGGTAGGGAGAAAGAGAGAGGTCAGCGATCGGTCCAGGATAAGCTTCGGGAGGAGAAAGAAAAAGAGTTAGGGCGTGGATTCTCCCACACTGCGCCTCCACGCGCAAGAAATACGCATATCGGAGGGAAAAGTTCCGTGTTTTTCGGTTTCCGACAACACCCAGTCGACCGAAAGACCGATGTAGAAGGCTTTAACAAATCTCGCCTCACCCATATTTACCACTTTCTTTTTCGTCTACTCTTTTTTTTCCTCCTCCCCTCTCGTTGTTAGTTGGAAAATTAGTCATCCGTGTGTTTTTTGGGTGTCGATGCTCCAGAATGAGAGAGAGAAAAGAGAAGCGGTCCTCAAAAGGTTTTCTCTACACGGTAAAAAACCTGTTAATTGTTCTTTTGTTTTTCCTGATTGACTAACTACTTCGTACTTTTTTGATTTTTATCGAAAACCGTGTTAACAGCTAGTGTTTTCTCTTCGGGATTGAGGAATTGTCTTTAGTCTGAGAATTCTGTTAGTTGAGTTTAACGTTTCAATGGAGACCGAAATTTTTTTTAGGCGTTCACGTGGACTTGCGTGACAGAGTTAAAGTTTTTAACGAACAAAATGGTATTCATGAGAGAAAAGTGGTTGAGAAGTCCTACATCTCAATGAAATACATCTTCGGAAGAAATGGCCCTTTGAAAGCATCGTTTCACCCACTTAAATTTATAATTGTCTTCAGATTTTTTCCAGCCATTCGTTCAAGTCCATTTAACCAAAAAAAGTGCAATGTTATAGCTTAGAGAGTTTATCTGGAAATAAATTGGATATTATAACGTACGAATTTCCTGTTTCATTTAAGTCAGTAAAAATAAGCTCTTCCTCGCTATTACAAAATTATAAACCTAAATAATCCACATGTAGGCCATAAATTGGTATCATTAAAGTCAAAGCTTATTTCTAATATACCACAGACCCGGTTCAAAACGTATCTCAAAATTTTAAATCTGAGCAATCTTCCCGTTATAACCTTTTCGGATATAAATTCAAACGGACATTAAAGTCACGAAAGTCCCATAAAAATTTTTATTTTTAACTCCCCATTACTCCATTTAACAATGAATAGTGCTACATCAAAGAAGTCAAACGACACTTTAAAAGAGTTTTATCCGGCCGTAAAATGTAAAATCGCTTGTCCATTTGGCAGGCGACATCGTAAAAAAATAAAAAAATAAACCTTCGAGTCAATTCCCAGGATTGACCAAGGAGGGCACCTTATGAACCTCGTCCCCTCAAACGGTTCGACATCTCCCTTTCCCACCATTCGATTGAAATATGTCCTATACCCTTTTACTTCATTCTTTCTCTCCCCCCCCCCCCCCCCGTACACCCTTTCACTACGTGGGCAACCCCGAAGAGTCACCAAATTCGGAGTCAAAAGAAGAGGCATAGCGGCCGACGACGGCGGGTTGATGTCGCGCAGCCATCCTCCGCGATGCCACCGTCAGATACGGCAGCGGGTCGCCGAAGGCATAACTCACCTGCCGTGTTACGCGACGAAGAGGAAATCTCCTCCTCGCTTAACGCTCCTCCTTCCACAACGTTCCCTCCACATCGCCTCCGCCCCCGACCTCCCCCACCCCATCCCCCACACGTCCTCCCTCTTTGCCTCTGATGCCGCCCACGGCGCTCATCGTCACCCCGCGTTGCCTCCGCGGATGACCCGTTACGCACACGCGGGACGTCCTCAGCAGTTAATCTAAGCCGCATTTTAAGTAGCCGGACATGACGGCACGCCATGTGGAGGTGTCTGGCGTTCGGGGAGGAAAAAAACGCGAGGGATTTTTTCCGGAGGACGAGTCGATAAATACCGCGTTGAAGTCTCATCAGGGAGGACGATAGGTTTTTTTTACGATCGATTTCCCTCCTAATTGAAGTTGGCTTACTTTCTCGGTTACTCTGCTAAGGACTGCGAGATTTTTTATTCAATGGATGAGATTTATAATGTTGCTCAATACGCGGAGAGAATTTCATCGCGGTAAGGGTCTTTCAGACAATAGGGAAGATGGAAAACTAACGTTTCGTTTACGCAGTTTTTACAGGAGTCGCGACGAGCGTATGGTGAGGACTCTATTTACATCCATTTGCATCTATTTGCTTCTCGTGCTCATTAAATAAAATGAGTGGATTTATTTAATTTTTTTATCATAGATATGGAATAAGAGATACCGTAGTGATTATATTCTGGTTTTCCAATGGGATCGCGATGAAAACCTTTCCAATGTGCTGCATATACAAAAAATAAATTGGCAATGATCGCACGAATCGCAATATCTGACATTAACAAAAACCTAATTGATAGTTTGCATGGCTTTAATATCCATAAACAGGTTCTGCATAAATCATTGATAGGATTCCAGAGAGAATTCGATAATTTTTTTATGAATCGACAAAAAACTAACTAATTCAATCATATCCACAGTCGAGCGTTATAAGCTATCATAGGGGCTTTCTGCTAATAAAATAACATTAAAAAGAGGAAGCAATACCGCTCGACACCTATAATTGGAAATTTATACAGTGGAACGTGTGCTCCAATTAATGACCTCCACTTTTTTACTAAAACCATTTCATTTGCATTCCGAAAGGCCATAAAATTCCAAGTTGATTTATGACACTGAAATTTCCATAAAACAGTTATGAATGTAGTCAACTATTAGACTCCCTAATTATCCTTGACAACTCTTGTAATTTCCAATTAATAACATCCCGTTAAAGGGTTCCACCGACATGCATGCATGGACGTTTTATTGCAACAAACGATCGGTGCCATTCTTGTCGGTTGTACTATAACTTAGGTTTGACGAATGTGGCATTTTCAATAGACGCAAAAGACGCCAAAAAATCCCGCAATACTCGTATATGTCAGAAGTATATTTTTGTTTAATGAAACGCTCAGTTGATATTCAGATATTGAACTAACTTTAATTATGATGAAATCGCTATTTATTACAAAGCAGGAATGTGTTCTATGTGACTTTTTTCAAAGGTGCTCTGAAAAACTTTGCCTCAGGCGCAGTATTTTGCAGCTACGGCTGTGCTTCTCGGAATAAAAACTCAAAGCCGTCTTGGCTGGGAAAGATCGCCGAATATGCTAATCATCAAATCGCTGCCCTGAAGTTTAGGAAAAAATTAATTTAAATAAATTAAAACTAATATAACACAAACTTTAACGAATCCTTGCTTGCGCGTAGACAATATGTTTGACATGGCAGCCTTCATGCGGATAATTCATCCTTGCTGCAGACTGATTGCCCATATGAGATAATTATTGTAAATAGTGCACTCAATTTATCGATTCATGCAAGAAAGACTAGTTATTTCATGATTCGATGACCGGTTTAGTGATGAAGTTGGCGTTTAAGACCATATCTTTACAATCGCCATGTTAGGCTTTCTTGCGTATTAAGAAAGCTGCCAACCGGTACTCGACCAAAGTTAAAACGCACAAGCGTTCGCAAGTCGTGCGACACATTCATTAAGGAACCTCAGTATAATATCCCATAAGTTTTACGTCGAGAGCCATAAACACATCACCACAAAAGAAACATCCGGTATGGCAAAGCTCTCAGAAGAATAAGAATGGGTATAACTTGTATTTCATTGTAACGCGATGTTATCTACTTAATTCCGAAGTGAGCGCCTTGTCTTCCTTTTGCAAAAAGAATGGACGTAATGGAACAAAAAGATTCTTTAAAATGCATCCGGTACGGTTAGCAACAGTAATGGATTCTGCAAATTAAACTTTTAAATTCAACTTTATTTAATAGACAACAAGGTAAAGTTTCCTATTTGTCCAAAAGCCAAAAGACCTGGGACGGCTTTACTATGACATACTCGTATATTTTGATCCAACACTTGTTCGACTACCATTCCTTGAACGCTATTTACCGGCTCATCTTATGGAAAGGGTCCAAGAGATCGGCTAAAAATGTTTAATCTTTCAACTTAAGTGTCTGATGTCATCGCTAGAAGAGCTATGCATTAAACGACACATGATTAGCGCTAAATTAGCCGTGGATCGAACGAGTCTCGCTCGTATATCCATCCAATTAAGATCATCTACAGCGTGATTACAAATAAATGAGTAACCATGCCGCAGAGTATAAATTGCGAAATTGGTAGTTAGTGAATAGCCGTTGAGGAAGTTTTAGCTCGAGTGCGTCGCGTAACTGCGATGTAAATGTTGAGAAAGGTCGGAAACAAGTGGACAAAAAAGGTGATTTTTCGATCCTCCCTAATGAGTGGTTATAACTGACCATTTATGCCCTATTTTGCTTCTTCATTTAGTAAATCGAGCGCAGGATATTCTACTTGAGGCGAACATCAACTTAAATGGGACGGGATTCTTAAAATCTTCAAGGAAAATAATTAAAAAGGCAATTTAAGTGTCTTTATTCAGGGGAATTTATAAGGGCCCAAACTCCGAAAAGCCCGATGATTTATTTTCTTAATAAGTTGATTAAATCGTGAAAGTTGGACGGACGCTAACTTAAAAGATTTAGTTTTTATGTTGATTAGTACATAATCAGGGCCCGTATTCTAATAGAGCATGGGTTCCCAACCGGGTGTGTCCGCACCCCTTAGGGGTGCGAAAAGCAGGTCCAGGGGGTGCGAGGAAGCCTACTACGGTTGATTCCAAATTTCTGTAACCCAAATAGGTGGAGCTTATTTTGGCGCGCTGAGGGTAGAAATACGCTTTCCTCCAATCCCTATCACTCGATGTTGCCAGATATCTTAGAGAGAAAGAGAGAGAGAGAGGAGTAGACTTCAATTGTTTTTTGCTTCAGCGCACGTCACGGCGCAGGTATCGAGATATTGCATGTTGTAGCATTTGAGAATGTAAACAACGAGCTATTATAAGTAGTTCGTATTAAATGTTATAGTATTAAGTATAACTACTCGTAATTTTATATTTAAGATTTTTGTTGATCTTTACGTAATAAAAAATAGAATGATATTTATCCTATTTAATTATTTAAAAAAACGGGCCCGTAAATAAGCTATAACGACCCTGTCTATATTAGATTCGCAAACTTTTTAAAATAAGATAGGCCGTAAGTTTTCAGCTATTGCATTTTTAATTTTTAATGTATTAAAATTCCATCAATTGAAGTTTAAAAATTAAACATGTAGCTAATAAAGATTTTTTGTATTCTTAATTACTGGTTATAACTAGGCTTGGTAGGATTCGATAAATGTCGATAAACACGAACTTGAAAAACATTTATATTCGACGAAAATGAACTGTCGTCGATAAGTGTCGATTTTCACCGCTACATTTTCTACGGAATTTATGCATCATGATTTTAAAATTTTGTTAACCGCTCTCAAACTTAACATATTTTACCATCAAATATCTAAAACGGTAGGGACAATCTGTATTTGTCATACCAAACGCCCACGCGACACTCGGAATTTGCTTTCTAATGTCATTGTCTTAAGGGCACATACTGAGCTGCGGTGGGATCCAAAGGTAAAGGAAAAATATTATGATCGATTTATTGCGCTCTTTCTTTGCCCTCGGCCAGACATTTATCGAAAAGTCTGGGGACGTATATTGCATTCTCTGTGCGACATTGTCTGCCGGCCTCCTCCAAGAGGCGAAATGAAAGATTTCCCCGGACTTAATAATGAGTACCGATAGTCAGATGGCCTTATGGTATTTCCAAAAGCACCCTGTCATAAAATTTATATAATCCATCTGAGAGTATCCCCTGTGCTTAGTTTCTTTCGCATTGCTGTCTAAAGAGCATCGTTCCATATACTCTACAAGCAACTGCAAAGTGAACAGTGGCGAACTTACTAGTACGCAATATATGGTGTCTTTTGAAGAGGTGTTTAAAGTAAGAGGATTACTTTGAACTTGATGTGGTGAACAGTTAGAAAAGCCACATTTCAAAACGAACTTAGCTCCGTTGAATTGTAACATGTTCAGGTAAATAAAAAAGAAACAAGTAACAGAAAAAAAACGTTTTCGAGAAGAATTCGATGCAGACTATAATTTTTTTAAGAAAAACAAATAAATTTAGGTTTTACATCTAGATTCTCCGAGAAAAAATTATCAAAATCTACAAGGTAACAGTACAATTTTTAAAAAGATATCCTCGACTCGGCTCCTACTTTTTGAATAAGATATGAACCCGGTATAAAGAAAATATTCTTAAAGATAATGTTTTCAAAATTTTTGTTAATACATTATGCTTTAAAAAAGTGAAATTCATGTTTTTTCCAGCTCAATCGTTTAACAGAAACAAAATATACAAAAATTCACCTCGTGAACACGAGTATTAATCCTGGATATGCTCGGTTCCACCTTTTATAAGTACTCGTAATGATGATGCGGAAATGACTCATCCGCCCTGACCTCATTACCTTAACAAATGCGAAACCTTTCCAGCGCCGAGGAGACGAGAGATCGTATCCCGCCTTCGATCACGTCCGTCAATCACGACTCAATACCATACATGCGAACCGCCCGTGGCCCTCTTCGTGCCGTAATGTGACACACGGGGCGGATTGCGTCAAGAGCAATGAGAAAACTACGTTTCCTCACCTTTCAGTTCGATCCGTGAGCTCCTAAATTCATTAACTTCTCACCCATTTCATCACCTCAGCCCATTTTCCAATCCTCCACGAGAGCCCTTCTCCGCACTTATTTTCCCTGCGTGAGAGAGAGAGAGAGACAGACAGACAGACCGGTGGATGAGAGCCAAGTGAATTTGGTTTGACTGAAGGAAATAAAAGGGAGAGGGTGAGAAGGTGGAGAAGGAGCGGTGTTTCACGCCCATCCGGCTTTTCTCCAGCCAATAAGGAAGGAAAGAGAATCTTTTACGCCCGTTCATTACGCAGTGGTTGACAGGAATCCTATCAACGCCGGGTAATACTTGACGCGGCTGCCAAGATTTTTTCAACTCGCGTCTTTCTCCCTCGCTCCCTCCCTCTCTACCTCAACCCCTGCGAACCGCGAGGGAGTGAGAATATAATTCTTTTTAAATCTACGAGAGAAGTGGCGTGAGAGAAACAACTCGACGCGTGAGGTAAAAAAAACACGAGAAGCGCGTTATTCCAATAAGCGTAACTGCTCCAATGGGGGAGCGTAAAAAAAGAATGTATTGCACCTAACATGGAACAACACCTCATTACACGCCGTCGGCTGTCAAAGCTTTTATGAAAGGCGTAGTTTACACTAAGGAGTTGGCAACATTTATAGGGTTAAAGAGTTGGCGGAGAGCGTGATGAAAGGGGAAGGAGGAGAAGGGAGAATTAGAGGCGCGGGAAAAAACATATGACGCACGTAATTCGAGCGACGCGGGAAAGGGCGGGAAAATGTCAGCGGTTGGGGGAGTCAAGAAGGGTGGAAAGGATTGCCTTCCAAGTACGTAACGTGTAATGCGATTGCGATTGGCTGTTCGGTGCGCAATAAAAACTTCGCACTTCAACCTTCTACGAGCTAGGGGAAGGAGAAATAACGTATTGCGTCGTTGTGGGAGGCACGAAGCGAGGGTTACTTATTCACTCCCTCCCCTTTTCACCTGTTTCACCAACTCCATCTCATGGACACTGGACGATTTCCCATTCGTTCGCGGAGGAAAAAAGATGAATGTGCGTTTTCCGCACCTTTCCCTGTATGTGTCTCCCCCATCCACATCCGCAAACCACTTCGCGTGCATTTTCCATTCGTTTTGCGGCTTTAAAAAATGAGTCCTGCAATGCACACGTTTTCAGAACCCTTTCCCTCTCCTGCCGTTTTCTCAATCTTTTCGCCATCGCCGACTTAAACTCGCGGAAATTGGATCATTTCGTATTAGCGAATGGGAGAAAAATGACGCCGCGTGATGCGCGCGTTTTCCAAATAATTTTCATTCCACTCTATATCCATGCACCTTATTTCTCTCTCCCCCTCTCCTTCCATTTCCACCTCACGGACATCACGCGATTTTCCATTCGTTTGAAGAAAAAGGGGAATGCAATTTCAACCTCTTCTCAATATCTCTCTTCGCGTCTCTTTTTACCTCCCGGAAGGGCAACTTAGGACGAAGATGGTCGGTATCGAGTTCAGCCTTACATAACGCCCCATCTTTAGCAAAGCGGTTTTAAAGTACTGCGTCGTTTTATAAGTGACCTAGACGCGAGAGAAGAGATGGCCTGCGGGATTATGCCGCATCACTGTTCGGTTGGGAAAAGGGGGAGAATGTTGGAAGCGTTTGAGATTTACGGTGCTAAGGAAGAAAGCGCGCGTTTCTGACGCGCTGTTTTTCTCTCAGAAGTATAGAGTATCACTGCCAGGGTAAAATACTGATCGAGAATGTGTAGTGGGAATAATTTGCCCAGTAACTGGTGTTACACGTTTCTTTGGAAGAAAAAAATCACGAGAGCGTGAACCAAAGGTGATCACGTTCTATAAATACATAGGTACAGCATTTTATCGCTCGGCGCCACATACACAGCAAAATAATAGTGTTAATTAATTCAGTCAATAATTTATTCTATAAATCAAGCAAAGTTAAATTATTTTGAACAGGAAATGCGTCAACATAATTTGCTATAAAAAGCAAAAAATAAACACGTTTTATTACATAAACAGTCTATATTTAAATGTTTAGTTTGCTGTTTCTTCTAGAAAACATGTAGTAGTAATCGATTTGGTATTTGTGTAGTAATTTAATAAAATTAATTAAAGATGCAATGATAGACATAATGAATGCAACTACATTGTAGGAATTTGATATGTAATATCCCCAGACAGAGCCGACAAGGAAAATCGTGGAGCACGGTGCTTATTGTGCCCGTCAAAAATATTAAAAGAGCGAATTTCAGTAAATGAAGCAATCTCTCTCACTATGACAGTGGTCAATATATTTTACTATTTTTAAAATGTATATATGTACTTTTTAGGTACAACGAATGTTTTTTTAGAGAGCGTAGGGTCTCTGCAAACGAGAGGCCCAGTGCAGTCGCACCATTGAGACCACCCAATGTGTCAATTTGTTCAGGCCTGTCGCCAGGACAATAATTTAACGATCTTAATTCGCACATATCCTTGACTCTATGGTAATCGTCACCTACGCTCATCAACTACATTTTAAGATACGTTTAAGTTCAGAAAGATTCGGGGGAAACGCATCTTTAGAAACGAGCTCTCGTGAAACTAAACTCGCCGACCAAAACGTGCAACAAACATAACCGACAGCATCAGTTCCGACATCGTCTCAAATTCGCATTCTCCTCGTAATTTATAGGGAACGGACGAGTTCGCTCTCATGCTATACATCCACAAAGTACGCCGCCGTTTTTTCCTCGCAAGCCTTACCATTGCTGCCGCGGATAAAGATATCCTTCGTCCTCTTGGCGCCCATAATTTTCCTCCGCGAATCCTCATTCCTATCGTAGCGAAGCCGCAGCCATCGCATTTCGTTCTACCGTGCGTCGCATTTTTTTCTTAAACTCCTTGCTAAGTCCAGTAATTCCTCGAATTATCCAACTAGCTGCTCGTTCTCTTCCATTTTCTCGACGACGACGAATCACTCCTGAAAAATGTCTCGATTCTCTGCCTAGCGAATCTATTTCAATTAAAGTGGAACGCGAAAAGCCATCTAGCGCGCTCGATGTAAAACCCGGTCTAACTCTCTCCGTTGATTGGCTCGACAACGGATCGGCTTTTCCTTTGTTTGTATCCTCTTCCTTCCCCCTTCCAAAAACGCAGCGGAATCTGCGGCGCGCAAAACCCGACTGCCTCTTCGACGAAATGTTCGAAGCCTAGCTTCTAATCGGACGGATTACCATTTTCCAGTCTGTGCACGTTTGAATTAATGACCTTATAATACAAGTGGAGAATCGCCGGATTCGATTATACGTTCGTAGAGGGATAGGCGGCAGACGGGTGGTTGTTGGAGATTACAAAAGAAAGAAAAATTTCATCCCTCTCTTTCAATGGGAACCGAGATCGATATCGCCGACGATTTAAAAACCGCGACGGATTATCCGACGTCTAGTCGATGAAGATGTTTTCTCCAGTCGGGATAAAATCGTATTTATTATGCCTATGGTCAAGACGACAGGATGTCTTCAAGACGGCCGCCGAGACTTCCACATTAAAAAAATCTGATGTGTCCCGCACATGACTTTCTCTATAAAGAGCAATGAATATAATTGCAGCAGTACTTATAGGGTGCTCACGACGACAGCTCCCTCATGAAAGACTATCAGCAATTACACCCGCAAATAGTTTTTAAACATTTCGAACAATTTTCACAAAATAAAAATAGTTTTAATCACTTTTCGCATTGAAAAAACAAATAAACAAAATTTTCATTTGTTGCCATGGGTCACATAATTTCGATGCGCATCCCACTGCTAAAGTCAAATTATTGCGAAAAATATACGCGATCAAAATTGGCGGCGCTGTCATCCCTATCAATATTAACAAAAAAAATATTTAAAATTTATGACGCTAGGTGGCACTGGGATCATTTTGATCGCGGTTAAAATTACCCTTGGAAGCAATATAAACAATTCGAAAATTTTATCATTTCAATTCAAATTTAAAGTTTTGTGTTGATTTGATTAGTAGTTTGTGAGCTAGAGCGCCCACAAAATTCCTGTCACACACAGACATATTCGGGGAGCTTTAAAACCTGTATTTCCCTCGCAATCTAGAACTCAATTTTTTCATGAAAGCAATTTTTCTATACTGCGTATGGAGAAAATAAACCGGAGACCTATAAGATATCGATGTACTTTAGCCATTCCCAACGCGTAGCTCGAGGAGCTATTTTAATCATACTCTAGTTTGAATTTTCTACTTCGCTTAAATTGTAACCACTATTCATCAATAGAAAATGTTATTATTGTAATGATAAGACGTTATCATATTATTCCATAACAATTTTTTTAGAACTATAGAATTTTTAATTTGATCAATTCCTTATATAATTATAAATGTAGCAAATTATTGGCTGGGGACACCTAACTCACATCTTTGTAGTGAAATGAGGTAGGTCCTCCAGGGTCGTGAACTTTGTTTCAAAATATACAGATGATCATTCACATGGATTCGTGTCAGCTTGAAATACGATCAGATCATATCAGCATCTCACATGGGAGTTTGTCATTTATAGTCCTTGATCTGCCGAATAAAAACATTGCGAAAGTATTAAAAATATTTTTATGCATTCTCAATATCGCGAAAGGCTTTTTACGCACGCCAAACCATGTTCTTTGGACAACGAATTGTTGCTTCCTCCTTCCATTATATTTTATGTAAATTGAGAATTAAAGACAATCTATTATTACTTTATGGATAATGTGATGATAAAGTGATCTAAATGTCACACCGTTCATCAATAAATTTTAACATTTGTCACATATTTGCGAATTTTTGTTCCCTTTATTTCCGCTTGGTAGTGTAACTCAAGTATTCGTGCTAAAGATAATTTTATCTAGCTTCATTGCAAGGCTAGTACAGTGGCAATAACTCAGAAATCCCATGGTTTACCTCGATAGAAATCCTTGGCTACTTGTTTGAAACTTAAATAACGTACTGGAAGTTAATTACCACCGTTTATACGAAACGTTCTTGCATAGAACCTAGTGGTAATGTTGCTATTTAATGTTTTGGAAGTAAACATCTCTCATTTCATAGGATGAAGGAAATATAAGCTGTGTAACATGGTAATAAATTTAATGAAATTTCCATACATAGAATTGCCACGAAATAAAAGTTAACTTTCTCACAATAACTACAAATTAAAAATTTTACTTTTAACTCCCTACTTAAAATAAATTAATGAGTAATTTTAAAAATAAATGAACTAATACGATGACTCGACAATGAAAAAGCTCGTATAAATATAATTTCCTTCCGCAAGAATCAGATATACAAAGAATCAGATAGGTTTACTTGAAAAGATAGATACAACTCTCGTAAAGAAAACACTTTTTATTTACAGTCAGACTTTTGTCAATATGCTTTGAAAGGCTTAAAAGTTTGAGAAAGTTAAAAGCAAAATATTTTACATCAATTCGCGCTTAAGAAAAAGAGGAAATTTATAATATAGAATCCAGTAGCGTATAAGTTGTAAGATTGCTGTTTTCCTTTCCAGATCTCTTTCTTCACTCGATTCTACACAAGAAAGTACTAATCATAAATTATTATAACGAAGGAAAGTCGACCTAATTGTCCTTGTTTCGCTAACCCTCAAAAACGCCAACGTAAAACGCAAGTGTTTCGCCTCGGAGCGCTCATTGATTTTCGTACGAAAGGATATTAATCTTTCCGCAAAAAACTTCACATGGTGTGTATGGAACCATGCATCACCAATCATTACAACCGTAACAAATCCCTTCCCTCTCATCCAGCAAAGATTTTTCCCGAACCGAACTCGGAAAAACACCGCAGGGAAAAACACCTTCGCGCGCAATAAAATATATTTGTACGCTCGCGACAAGCAAGCAAAAAAAAACAACGATCGAAAAACACAAACTCTCTTTTTCCCGATGGAGACTTTTTAAACCGGTAGTCCCACCCCAACAACCGAACTAAGTCATTCATCACGAGTAAGAAGTAACGACGAAAAAAGAACATCTTTTTTTGTCCAAAGACCCGCCATTGTCGACCTACCGCTCATTTTTTCTCTTTTATCTTTTCGACGACGAAAGCGACATAATTCACCGCTCCCATACGGTCAGTGGGTCGAACCGTGGAGAGACGAAAAAATCACGAGCCATTAATAGCTCGCAGTGGAGGAACACGCTCCCCCTTCGCGTCCTTCCAAGACGTCCCACAGCCCTCTCTTATACGCACGGCCATCTCGCGTATCGTGTGCGACGGGCTACTTAAAGCGAAACGCCGCGTCCTTATTTTCTTTAAGAAGAAAATAAGAGAGACGTGGGACGCGCCCGTTTATCATCTCTCGCGGACAGGGGGAGCGTGTAGCGAGTTGGTTATGTTTTTTTTGCATGCGTGGGAGTGAGGAGGAGGAAAAGAATGGAGGAGGGTAAAAATTAGACAGGATGAGAAGGGAGAGGTCGCCGAGAATAGTATAGATTTTATCCTTCACCTTTCTCCACTCTGTTAGTTTGTGGGAGGCTGGAGAAGGGGAAGGAATTTCCCTATGAAGGGGACGAAAAATATTGAGGCAAGTAAAACATTTATTTCGATTTTTCTCTCTGTCAATCGTGTAAAATTAATTTCACAACCTTTTAGAAAAAATTGTTTTTGTATTATTAGTTAATTTTTTATGGTTTTATCTTTATAATCTTTTGTGTTAGAGGCAATTTCTCTATGTACGGTAGACGCCTCTAATTGTCATCTCTGGTTATTGTTATCAGATGCTTATTGTAATAAAATTTGGAGTTCCAAACCAAATAACCTTTAAAGTAGTAGTCTCGAGAAAATTTTGTGCGGCCTACGAGACTATGACGAAAAAGATATTTATGAAGTTTGACAAACAAAATTTCATATTTGTTTATTTAAAGTTTAAGATCTTATGCGGCCTGCTGAGGTTGGCCGACTCCTGGTTTAAAACATGCAATTTTCTCGGTATAATTTTATCATGCCCGCTTTAAATACTGAAAATGCCATCCTATCACCGGTGGGCTGAAGGTAAGAAATTGGTTAATTAGGGAATCTTAGCATACTCTCTTCCAAATCACTATATAGAAAACGTTTCGAAAACACTGTATAAAACACACGTGTGTGCAAGATACGCGGCTCTCGAATTCAGATTTCAGATCTCCGAGACAGTCTTGTGAAAAACTCTCGTATTCTGTTCCCAGTGACAGTTTCGTGACAATGCACACAAAACTACCAACTTTTAAATAAATTGTCACAGGCTCATACGCCTAAATTAAGGTTCACACGATTTTTAAAAAATTAATCATGATGCTTTGCCCAAGTATCCAAAGAGAAGCGGCGATAAGACTCGGCAAGTAACAGCCTATTTCGCGTAGACTTAAAAAAGGTAATTTTGTAAAGTGAGTGTATGTGTAAGAGAAAATATTAAGAGAATAAGTGTGAAAAGGTAGGAGAAGAGCTACTGGTTTATAAATGAATTGCTGCTATTTATTGGTATCAATTTAATAGAACGAATGTGATCGCGTTAAGAGACATCGATTGTCGTTTTCAATTTTTTTTATTTAGAGCGACGGAAGAAGTGAGGTAGTAAGTCCGACTGTGCGTAATACCGCCAATAATAGACCGAAGCGATCAATCAATCCTGCACATTTGCGTATGTAAAACAACGGACTAGCAAAAAAGGAGAAGGTGATATATATGGAGGAAGCGATTGGTGAGATTTCTCCTCGCTTCCTCTCTCTCTTTATCTATTGGACCCGAGGATAGTGCACTGGACAATCGTTTTAGGTCCTTCCATTCCCTCCCCTTTCTCTCTCTCTCTCTCCCCTCTTTAAACTCCGTCCCACACCGTGCGTTCAGACACACCTTCTTGTTCCATCAACCGGAGTCGTCTGTTATGTGAAATGTGTGTATGAGGCGTGGGAAGGCGCTTTTTTGAGAGAGAGGGAGAGGTCCCGCCGTAAAGCGGCTATCGGCGGATTGGCGGAAAGGTGTGTTGGGCGCGGAATTGAAAAGTGAAATGGACCGAGGGCGCGTGGGTAAAGCGGTTATGACGTCGTTCGGTGGTTTTTTAAAAGGAACGTGCGGTGAGATGTGATATAGAAGCGATTCGCGTATTTTTTTCCCAACGCGAATTCGATGGCTTATTCTCCCTAACTAGTCCACGCAATGCAGACAGTCGTATTAACCATATGGTAGGTCGAGTTATTCCCAAATTTAATTATTATATTGATACTATCTTCATTCCGAAATTTTACTCAATGAAATATTTTTAAGGATTTAAGGAATTCGAAAATAAAATAATAAATAATCCAACGGATGCATAACTTTATATTTAATGAATTAAAAAAATGTCGCATATTCAATTCCAATTAGCAGATTCATGAATAATCCGCTGAGAATGCTGCTTATTTCAAATTACATCTTAGAATAAATCTTTTAAAATGATCTTATTCCTCTTACAAATGATGTGTCAGCGCTATGGATAACCTATTCATTTATTAATCTTCATAAAAAATTTACTTATTCTTGAAAATAAGTACGCATATTAAACGCTACATCATAAAGAATACTTACAGATTTTCCCTTTCAAATTCAGGAAACCCCGCGCCAAAAGACAATATATTTCCATTAAAAAGAAACACGCCGTGTTCTCAGGAAATTTCCTTCAGACGATATGAAGCATAAGCCTGTAAAAGGCAAATAAATCTCTCAAAAAACACTCCGGGTATTGTGCTCCCGAACCACAGCTTTAAAAACCAACATCGCCTTAACGAACCGTCGTAAAACGTCTGGGTAGGAAAACAAAGGAACAGAAAATGTACCGCAAACTGTTCCGTTATCAACCGGAAACAATTGCGAGCGGGAGGAATGGAGGGCTATAAAAAATGGCAATTACGCAGCGGGTTGTGGGTTAAAGGTTAAAAATGGAGTGGGACAAAAAGTGGGGAGGAGAACGGAGTTGGAGAGAGAGAGGGAGAGAGAGAGGACGGGAAAGACCCTCATAAAAGTTGACGTGGGACATGCGGCAGTGACACGCAAACGTATGAGAGATACAGTATCTCCTTCTCTGCCTCTTCCGTGGGCATGAAAACCGAATACCATGGGCGACCGCGATGCGGCTGCAGAAAGAGGGAGGGGAGGAATGGAGAAACCATCTTTCCGGCGCATCGGATATAGCGCGGAGAACTATAGATGGAGAGAGGGAGGACGATTGCGTGTCTTGGCTGCAGAGGCCGCCACCACCGCCGCGCGCTAACGGAGGTAACAAGGAGGGGAAGAGGACGGATAAACGAGGAGAGGAAGATGACGGATAAACGAGGAGCGCGCAGAGAGATGGGTGCGGAAAAAAGATTGGCGAGACGGGAGGAGGAAAAACGGACCTACAGACTGGCGTGGAATTGGTTTTCAGCGGTTTATTTTCAGGAGAGCACGATGTCCGCTATACGAGAAATTAAGTCCCCAACCAGAGAAGGAGCATATGGAGTAAGGTTGAGAGAGAGAGAAATAAAGAGGTGGTAGGATGGGTATGGTGGAAGAATCATCACCGTAATTAATTATCGTGTGGAAGCGTAGGTGGTCGAGGTGGGTTAGGGCGTCCGGTGTGTCTCTCGCTACTCCTTTTCTTACTCCCTTCATCTCTTACTCCCCTTCTCTCTCTCGTTCGATCGTGAGATTGCGGCCTGAATTATCGAAGTGGGAATGGATGTGCGTGATGACACGCCTTACGTTTGTTTTTTTTTGCTCCCGATGCGTGCCGACCGGGTGGCCGGACCCGAAAACCCGCGCTTGTTAGCCGTTGCTCATTAAAATGGCTTAAGATACAACGTTTCGACGTTGAGATAAGAGTGCATCGGTCGATTCTCATTGATCGCAGTTCGCCGATGACTTTTTATTTACGTACAATAATTTAGCGAAGGAAAAAATCAATTCAGTAGGCTTCGTTATACCGAATAGTGACTGGTGATGAAACATGGATCTACTAGTACGATCTGGAAAGCAAAATTCTATCTAAACAATGGTTACCAAGGGGGTCAAGTGGACCAATAAAGTTCAAAGCTGAACAATCAATCAAGAAGGTTATGGCAATTGTTTTTTAGGATAATGAAGGTGTAATCATGGTCGATTTTCTTGAGGGCCAATGGACAGTAACAGGAGGTTATTACGAACAAGTTTTTTAAAAACTGAACGCTGCGCTTATAAAAAAAAGACCTTGGAAACTGCATCGGCGAATTCTGTTTCACCATGACAATGCTCCAACACATTCATTTACGGTATCAAGAGCTGTGCTTCGAGAATTTCGCTGGGAAGCGTTGTCTCACCCACCCTACAGTCCAGACTTGGCTTTTTCGGACTTTTTTCTGTTTCCCAAATTAAAGGAGCACATCAAGGGAGTTCGCTGGGAATTGATATGTAAGGCCAAACAAGCAGTTTTGAACTGGTTTCATTCAAACGATCAAAATTTCTACAGAAATGGGTTAGAACGATGGCGACATCGAGTGGAAAATTGCTTAGAGTTAAATGGTGAATATGTTGAAAAATAACTCCAAAATAAATGTTTCTTTTTGAGTTTCTTTTGTTTTTATATGAAAATTCCGGGAACTTTTTGATTCACCCTCGTATAAAGCGTATTAGGCCTTTCAAAATGATAAGGAAGAAATGCTCGCTTCCAGCGTCTTGCCAACCTGGTGTCTTATTTTAGCTCGTTTGTCTTTTAATGGAATTGTTTAGAGTTAAATGGTGAATATGTTGAAAAATAACTCCAAAATAAATGTTTCTTTTTGAGTTTCTTTTGTTTTTATATGATAATTCCGGGAACTTTTTGATTCACCCTCGTATAAAGCGCATTAGGCCTTTCAAAATGATAAGGAAGAAATGCTCGCTTCCAGCGTCTTGCCAACCTGGTGTCTTATTTTAGCTCGTTTGTCTTTTAATGGAACTCCTATATTCGTATCTACAATACATTCGTAAAAAAATACGATAATAAAATTCAAACTTCGTCACAAAAGAGTAAGGTTGCAATGCTTAGAATTTAGAGGTAATGAAAATATTCTCTAATTGAAGAAAGTGGCTTCATGCTTTAAATTAGATAGTCATCTACTATGGAATTAATGGGTCATTTCAATAATTCATATAAAAAATAGTAAAAATCCCAATATACCTTAATATACAGTGGCAAAACTTACATGCCGTATCCGCGCAAGTTTTAACGAGGACAGCCAAAACAGCGGATAGCTATGTTCTTACTAAGTCACGAACTGGTCGCATTAGCAATTAATGCCTGGGCCGTCAATTGTATATGGTTTTATATAAATCTAAATTTTATTTTGGCCGTCAAGGCAAAGTTGGTTCTATGAGTGATATAATTTCATCGATTTGATAAATTAGTTTGAACAACAGGCAAGAAATTTAATATTAAAATGAAAATCCCGGAACCATTTTCGAGGAACTCACATTTGTAGAAAAAAATTCAGCAATTTGTGAAACTGTCTCCAGTGCATTGCATTACACTTATCAACTAACTTTCTTCAGATTTGATTAATCTGGACAGCACTGGAAGGTCGCAACGCCGCGTGGGCAAGGAATTAACATGGCGACTCCATGTTGATTATGCGGTATAATTGATATTCTGTCCCTTACACAATTCACAAGTTAAACTTAATGCTCGTTTCAAGGTCAAAACGAAAACCGGCAGCCGATGCCTCGATCTCCTTATAGTTGAGCTTTGTCACACGATAACCGATTCAGATTTGAAAAAGTACCCCATCTTTGTATCATAAATTGTCCATTTTTTCCCGAGAGCTAAAAGGAAGATGAAAATTTGACGATTTAATTCAGAGGATGAATATTGAGGACTAGATAGGAAAAAACGCTTAAGACCACTAAAATGACCGTTCGAGACAGTGAGTCATACGCCTGAATAATTTCTCTCTTATTTACCAGTAGAAGCGAGCATATTTTACAACATCGCGTTCCTTGTTTTGATGTGTGCTCTTCGCTTGCTCGGCAAAGACATACAATAGAGTCGGTTTTCCTCAACCGCTGATTTCTGTCAGGTTAACATAAGTTCGCAAGTTACGGACATTCGATTTTGGAGGTATTCATAATATACGGCGCAAATAATAGCGCGATAAATATTCGTCTACTGAGGTTGTGAATTGAAACGCGCCATTGTAAAGAGAGAGAATAGGTGGCTGATGAAGACAAATGGTTCACGTGTGATGCGACGCGAGCGGAACTAGTGTTCCCTACGCGCGACGGAAATGACAAGTATGTTTAGATTGCCACACATCAAGTCCAATTATTTCTTGCTAGGCCAAACTAAACGACCCCATCACTCAGGCCTGAAAGGACATGGCACGAGATCAGAAATAATTTTTCTTCCGTTATAATATAAGCAGAAGTTTATTTCTATAAAATTCAGGAGGCAGGTCTTTAATGCGTTGCTAAGATACGCAGCTTATGCTTGATGAAACGTGTCACGGTAATTAAAAAAAAACAAAACATTTCGAAATAAAATACGGGTTGAGCTGTATGCGTAATTGAATTACGGAATTCAGCGTTTTGTAAAATATGAGTGCTTGATGAGAGGCACTCAGGGGGTTTAAAAATATTTCAATATTCTAAATCTGAAGATATATATATATACATCTATACACACACATATATATATATATATATATATATATATATATATATATCTATATCTATATATATATATGATGTATATGATGTTTCTGTGTTTTTGTGTTATTTTACGTGTGTCGCTTCGACATCCCCGGGGCCTCGCCAACCTGAAGTCGTCTGATTGGTGAGTGCTCACTGGGTTTATATATATATATATATATATATATATATAGACATTCTAAGACCATAATATGAAAATAGAGAATCATCATATGCCATAGAAAACAATTTCCTACGCACACTAATAGGTAAAATGGACGAAGCTGACATAAGCATAACGATCGCTTATTCTCGAGGGATTACTTGACGCCGCCCGAGACTTGAATACACGTTGAAATAATCCCGTCAAGTAATTCCTTTTGATGTGAACTGAAGAGGAATAAGGAGATTATTAGAGGATCAATGATTGAATTTCGAAAAGTAAGATGTCTAATTTTCCTCATCGTAGGAATATCAAACGCAAGATTTAGTTCGACTCGCGCTGATCTACGGGGTATGGCAAGCATGTGAAACTCGATGGAATATCACGGTCGCATCGACCTTGAAGGTGTGTCGCAATAGGACTCTGGATGCCCGCAGTTGGAATACATGCTTATTATTTTCATACCTGTAGGTTTAGCTCACCCTTTAAAAAGATAATTTCGAAAGCGATTTGTATGGTAACAATAATTGGGGAAAAATATTACCTCCTTTTCAGGGGAACAAAACATTTAAAAAATCTCGACGATTTAGACCAAGGACGTGCGAAATAGGGCCCGCGGACCCTACACGATCCACGAGAGGATTTTATGCGACCAGCGAAGCTTTGATGAAAATGTGATCTGTAATATTTATACAGATATTGTTATATAATTTAATTACAATTGTTCCCATAATACCTTGTATGGTGAAATTTTAACGGTGAAAAATGGTTTAGGCTCGATATTTAATTTTTAAAGTCTCATCCGGACCGCCGAGGCACTCAAGACGTCTAAAGCATATACATCTACGAATGCGTCGCGTCACGTAAAAAATGTTGCACTCCTTCCATTGAGATTACACATAGTTAGTATTCAAGATTGGGACAGAGAAAGACAGAGCTGCTAGTTTGACGCGACTATAGCGTTCGGCCATCCCGCCAGTCTCCGTGGGAGTACGTGGTTCGACGCACCGCCGCGAAGGTAACATACTTCTATGGGGCCTAAGAACATTAGCGCGAGTTTTATTTGATTACGCCCCACCTCGCCGACGTCGTGGGATATCATTTTTTATAAAACACACTGTAGGTTAAATCTTTTTTTATAATGCGCCCCGATGAAAGTTCCACTTTTTTCTCCCCGAGCCGGATATATCATAAACATGGGATTAAAATGATATTCTCCATGTGAGAAGATCGTTAAACGTGTGTCACCTCGTAAGAGAGAAAAAATCTCTCCGCGGCAACCACGATCCTTATTCCCGTTTTAAAAAAACTCGGAGATTATGAATGGGGCGCCGTCTACTTCTCCCGCCCCCTCCCCCATTTCACCCTCCCCACAAACAACCTCGCGTTCTAGACGAACCGTGGGGAACGCTTATTAAACCCCGACTTTCCCTCCCACCGTAAATCACGTCGCTTTATTGGTCACCGTTAATTTTTTTATTTTTTTTTATTTTCGCGGGCCGGGAATAAATCGAAACCGACGTGATGGAAATGTTTCCTTATTGGGTTAGCCGTGCCGCTTTCCTCGTCCCATTACACCACCAGCACCACACACACACACACACACACGCACGCACACGGGCGGGCGGGACGTACTTAAAGGAGGCACACCAACCATGTCGCGATGGGACGGACGATATAACCTACGCCGAAAAAATAACTCCTGAGACGTGGAAGGGAAGAGGAAGCGACGGGAGGGAAGGGAGATGCGCCTCCCACTACCAAAAAAAACAAACGAAGAAGTTAGAGCGAGCGGAGGCGATAGAAGGGGAAGGAGGAAAAGAAGCACGTGAGATATCCCAGGAGCGAACGACTAAAGACAGTCGGGGAATGAGGTATACGGGGTCTCTCTCTCTATTTCTCTCTTCCTCTCCCTCTTTCTTTCCACCTGTTCGCCTCTGCACTTATCGCCCTCTCTATCTCTACCTTTCTCCTCTTTTAAAAACCCTTGCTCCCTCCTTTTTTTCGCCTCTTCATCTCTCAACTCCTCCACTTCTTCCTGTCTCTCTCACTTCATCTCTTTCTATCTTTCACTCCTTGCTCTCTCCGTCTTATAATATCTCTTCTCTTTCCACTTCTCCTTTTCTCTTTATCCGACTCTCATTCTCTCCCTCCCTCTCTTCCAATCTTTATCTCTCTCCGCCTCTTTCTCTCCCTCTCCTCTATTTCTCTCACTCCCCTATCTCTCTCCTCTATTCCTCTATCTCCTCTATATCCCCTATTCCTCTATCTCCTCTATTCCTCTATCTCCTATATTCCTCTATTTCTCTATCTCCTTTATTCCTATCGCTCTCTCCTCTATTCCTCTCTCTCCTCTATCTCCTCTATTCCTCTCTCTCCTTTATTCTTCTCTATTCTTTCCTCCTCCCTTTTCACTCCCACTCTATTCCTCTCCTCATCTCTTTCTTATCTTTTCCTTCCTTTTTCTTTTATTTTTTTTTTGGAAAACACGCCTTCTTTTGAATCGTTAGTATTCACCTAGTTGCTTGACAATTTTGTTTCTCTTTTTTATTTCTTGAGCATTTAATCAGGCTTAAACTGTGTTTATATGTATATCATATATATGTATATCATAATGAGTACTTTATTTTCCTATTACTGTCGATCTTTTACAAATGCTATCAATAGGCTTCTCAGTTTTCCCACACTCCCCTTCTCGTTTGGGCAATTTACTGCGGTGAGTATATTTCCTAAGTTATTGTTCCATAATTTTTCGTAGTTTTTTCCCACTAATTCCTCTATTTTCACTTTCACCTGCGCTACGTTTGTTTCATACCGAGTATCATATAGTATTTTTACTTGACAAATGATTATATGATACCCAGTCTAGTCTCAAACTCGCCCAAATAAAGATCTATATCTATCTTCCTATCACTCTGTTCTGGTTCTTTCTCTTGACTTACTAATATGGAGTAACCTGATCATAGACACACTGTACAAACCTTTCTTTTCCACGACCGCATTAGCAAGAAAAACTAACATAGCAATATTTAACCTACGTGAAAACACAAGATAAAAACCACGTGGCAACAAATTTGTTCCTTGCATCTCTATCTCTCCCTATATTTCTCCCTTCCTTCGCCTATCTCCTTCCTCTTCACTCTCCCTCCATCTCTTCCTCTCATTATTTCTGCCTCTCTCCCATCTTTTTCCCTCCATCTCGTCTTTTCTCCATAACTCGCGCCGTTCGCAGAAAAAAAAACACGCGAGAAGCTGCGAAAGGTTTCGTATCCTCGTTCTTTTTTTTCTACGCTTCTACTTTTGCGTCGCTAGACGGTCATCAAGAGATGCTTTTCCTACGCTCGGCTAGCTAAAGAGGTACTGCCCGGTAAATACTTCTTCTCCGTCACCTCGGGGAATTACATTCCCTTTTATCGTTCCATCTTTCATGTTCCGTTTCCCTCCATCGTTCCGAACCCTATAAAGCTCTATCTCACGTTCCCTCCTCTTCCCTTTGTATTTTCTTCCCTCCAGGGATCCGCTTCGGCGAAAACTGTGATCGTCTGCGAGAGAACATTCTCGTGTTCTCGGAGGTTCGAACGCCCTTAGGCTCGCGGCCTTCCGTACCTTATGGCCTGCAATATTCGTGCACCTAATCTTAAAGGGTCGTGCCCCATAATCAGCGCAATCCTTAAATACGCTGAGTGCGTGTACATTCCGTAAATCTATGGGATAACCTACCGCTCGGCGAGGAAAGGCAATTGGTCCAAGGCAGGAGATGACCGTCGTTAACCTCGCAGAGGATCATTATCTTTTTTTTGTGTGAAAACATCATCTTTGTGAAGAAAATTTTCGCACGCATTTGTTCGACCCACGCCGTCATGACCTATGAGAGCAAAGCCTCGCTGCGAGAGACATGACATCAATAAAAAATTCTATGGAAGATTTATAACCCGATGCCTAAACTATACGCATATTTTCTTCATAGCTACTGCGGCAAGTTTTTATTTGTTTTACAGTTTAATTTAAAAAATAAAAGGAGAATATTTTCCAGAGCATGGCATAAATATGCGATACATGAAGAGACTAACAAGGAGTAAAAACGAAAATTGAGTACAGTGGTTCATTTTTGCAACGAAAATTTTAAGACAAGTTGGATTATTAAAAAAATCATTACGAGAAAAACAAAAAATAACTGATTTTTCCGAAATATAAAGTTAATTAAAAGAATTCTGAAAATAAAAATAAATTTATGCGGTGTAAACGTGAAAATATTCGTACCAGTAAATTAGACTTGTAATTTACGTCAAAACTTGATATTTGCCAAAATTCCAGGCAATAATTTATGGCGCAAACGAGTTATCTCTCCTCGATAATATTCACAGATCTTTGAGTAATAATAGGGAAAGTATTACAGTAAATTCTCGTTAACACGAACTTCGGGGGACTTAAATTTTCATATTTTGCTATGATGAGGTACGTATTAGCGATGGCGTTACAATGGCCAATATAAAAACTAAGTATTCGCATGGGACAAGTATATTTCGAATAAATCATTAAAAGGTTTTTTATTAACGATTTGTTACTATGAAGTTAAAAGCAACATCAATTAATATTAAAGTAATTTCAAATCACTCCAGTGCGCTAAAAATTATAAATTCAAATTTTAGATTAAAATAAAATCTCCGCATAACTTTTTTATACAAATAGCCGTCTTAAAAATGGATTTTGCGCGTTTTTTCGCATTAATACAAAACCAAAACGAGATCCGAGAAAATAACTACGATGGTTGCGCCACGAAATACCTGGAATATTTTCCTTCCAATCAAAGAGATAAAAAAATTAACGGAATTTATCACCACCATTACTTATAACGGATTCGATCGAAAGTGACTCTAAGAATTTATGACGGATTAAAATCTCACTCCCGTCCTTTTATTATGCAGGATTTCCAAACGAGGAACTCTCGGTATTTACGCTAGTAAAATATCTTCCTCCCAGACAACTCCGACTGACCCAAAGAAGGAAAAAAGGCTCACAAATGAAGGAAGACGTTATTTACTCTCTCCAACACTCCCTCTCACTCCCACGCGCTCTCCCTCTATTTTTTACCTCCCTCTCGCTCTCCGACCTCACATTCTCTTTCCCTACTCCCTTCGCCTCCTTACCCTCGCGCGATACGTAGCAACCGAAGAGGTGAGAGAGACTCCCCCCCATCCGTGAAGAGACGTAACTAGCCGCGACATTGCGATGACTTACTCCCACGAGTTCCTTACCTTCTCAACCTTCCACCTTTCTCCCATCCTTTCTCTCCCCCTCTCGCTCGCTCTCTTTCACCCTCTTTATCTTCCGCAAGGCCGGCCATTTATTATTCGCTAATCAGCACTGCAAAGAGAAGAGAGAGGGAGAAAGAGGAACCTCTTAAAAGCGGGAGTGCCCCAAAGTGTCGCGTAATACATCGGCGCGGCGGCTTCCACGGAAGGCGGAGATTTTTTCTTTTTCTTAACAATTCGTCACGCGTTCAAACAAACTAACCTGATGACTTTTCTCTTTCTTTCTCTCTCAAACACAAACGCGTTTTCTCCGCTCTATATTTTTAAGTTCTTCCGGAGGTGAAGACCGTGCGGTCTGTTTTATTTTTGGGAATGGTTCGTAAATGTATCAAACTGGTTCGCCCGTGAGTGGGCGCAAACAACTCCGAGCGTTGATGTCATTTTAGTGCTATATATAGGTGCATGTAGTACGAGTTGGTGGGAAATCTCATTAAAATAGGCATGGAGAGGGTTTAATTGCGGAATTCTGTTAATCGGCATTTGATATACGCCGAATGCTTCAAGTTTCAAATATTGTCTGCATATAGAAGGTTGTACGCATTTATAGGTAAACCCAAATATTTGCCTGAAAAGGATATTAACAACATTCCTGTTGATCTTTGTGACCGTAACAACAACAACAATAAAAACGTAAACATGCAAGACTTGAGAACATTTACATAAGCATGAAAGAATTCACTCTTACAAGAGCACGAAGAAAGGTTTTCTACTCGATTTTCTCCAGCGTTGTGAGGTATAAGTATGTTCTTACATATCGGCGACCAAGGCAAACGAGTTTTGCAAATGCACGAACTAAACATGATTCTATATTTTAAATATTTCGACGGGATTCGGGGTCTTGGACTAACGACGATATATATTCACAAGCTGGGAGTCGAGCATAAAAAACCTCGGACCAAAATGCACGCGATTGCAATTCATGAAATCCCTCCATCATGACCAGTTCCCGATGGGATAAACCATATTTTATTAAATTTTAAAACCTAAAAATGGATCAAATGCCATTTATTTTTAATCGTACGTAGAGGAAAGGTCCGATAAATTATTCCCGAGAGGGGAAGCTGAATCGAAAATATCCAAAAATGAATAACACATTGCCGAATAAATCAGTACGATTGGTCACTTTACCGACGGTAGAATAAAAAAATAACCTTCCATTTATTCTAATTTTATAACCAATAGTCGCTGAGGGTAACTACCTCATAGATAAATGCATATCTAGTTTACTCGGTCGTTTATATCCGCGAAAATTATTAAAATCATCGTTCAAATATCCATCTAAATTAAAGAAGACAAAAAAATTAAACGCCAAATAGACCATTTTTCTGCCCCTTCCTTTCTTTCCCGCAACTTATGCTACATTGTCTCAGAGAACCACATTATACTCCTCTCCACCTCTCCCTCTGGTGTGTGCTCCACCTAAAATAAAAAAGCAAGAATAATTTTAATCCCCTTAGCCTCAAAAACTGCAAAACAACCACGTCTTCCGGTTCGCCTAATTTTCCTTTCCATTTATTTTTCTCCTTTTTTCGGACGGATTTCTCCCTCACCATCCCTTTTCTCCCATTCCACCCCCTTCCGAACCTCTCAAACCACATCATCCTACCACCTCTCTTCACAAATCCATTGTACGTATCTCCGCTCTATGAGGGAGTCGCTCTTCTTTGAATCTACACTGCCCTAAATCTCTCTTTCTCTCTCACTTCATCCCTTTCACCCAACCCTACTCCTCTTTCTTCCCACACCTTCTTCCATCCCCAATCTCCCATTTTCCTCCTCTCCAATCTCCTTTTCCCCCTTTCCACCCACGGACGAGAGTTTCCAAGAGTGGAGAGACCCCCCGCCTCCGTGGACACCGTGTCTGCAGGCGTGTGATTAGCCTAACTGGTCCTTCGCTGCTGGAGGTCTCTTATCCTTCCCTCCCCACAACTCACCCTACGCCACACATACACACACATGCGCACGCAAAACACGCACACACACACACTATCGCACGAGTGGAGGAGAAAACGTCCTAAAAACATCCGACCGAACCGGTGAGGAGCTATTCTCACGCGCGCGCGCGCTGGCACAAGAAAAAATACGCACTCTGCAGAATAGTGACGTTCTCCGGTGTCCTCTCTTTCTCTCGCCTTTGTCCCTTTCGTGTCCGTCTGAAGCTGCGGATTTGTAACGCTCTCGCCCGGTGCGTCGTCGTTCTTCTTCGGAGGCATTGCCGTTTCGTGAGCTTTCGGTTTACGTTTTGTCCCACCTGCTCTTTCGCGAGCAGTAAATTCTTGTTTTCTCTGTATGCACCAAGAAAAGCTTTGATATCCGAAAGTCGCGCCGTTTAAAAAATTATATTTCGACTTAGAGGTTTGGAATGCCGATCAAGTTGAGTGCGACGTAAAATTAATTATTTCGAATAAAATTTCGCAAACATTTATTTTTATTTTCTGAATTACACCACTGTATAAGCACAAGCAGTATCAAAATTGCAATAAAAATATATACGTAAATCTAGGTTATTTATAACTCGAGTCCATTATTGCTTAATCATCCGAACAAATTGGTAAGTAGAGTAAAACCCCGATTTTCCGTGTGCGTATTAACCGGGAAATGGAATAGTTGGAGGACCTGGCGTTCTGAAGTAAGTTATTATTTGCCTGATAACATCTAATCAGAGCCCAATTTTAGGCACATATTTTCTCTTAGTAAGTTTATTTATTTATTTACCGTCAGCTCATTAACAACACTGTCAGTCAAATATGATAAATTAAATTATTTTTGTAGGTTTATTTGATGTAAATGAATCTCAGTATTTAATAAAGTGATACCTTGATCTGCATGAACATCGTCTTCATTCGGATGATTACGGAATGTGACCTGTTTTTTCGTAAATAAATTTGCTTTTAACGTATATTGTAAAGACTTTTGTCTAAAAAATTCCATCTTCAGGTTATCCGTAATTTTACATTACATGTGCTTACTACAGTTAATTAACAAGAATTATCTGGATATTACTGTAATCCGAATTAGGTCCATCCCCAATAAGTTCGGATATTTATTAGGCTTTATTTCTACACAAAAATCTCTTTTTACAGGCCTCGAATGTTCTGTTGCAAACGACTTAGTATCTACTGGTTTAAGGCACTTTTAATAATACGAGTGAAAGACACTGTGAAAATAGATATTCAGCAATCGACCATAGAGTGTAGATAATTATATCAAACTTTAACGCATATATACATGGAGTAAGTATATATAGGAGTTAAAAATTTTCGTCACTTCCTCGGAGGAAATATTAAAATTGTATACAATATAATTCTCATATTAATATATACAAATATTATAACATGTTCAAATATAATTAATAGACACGACAGAAATAAATTAGTGACTTCATGGATGAGTGTGTCTTCACCTCGGCCATTTTCATAACAATGTAGCCTCTAAAAGATATTATTTAAAATAAGACAATTTTTTAACTAGTTTTGTTTCATTTTACCGATTTAAACTTTTGACTTTTAGCCTTTGGCCGTAGCATCACGCATTCATATGCAAATTTTTCGTGATAACACCTTCGCGAAGAAGGTATCTGGTGGAAAAGATCTAACCTTCGAACCACGCTTTAATTTGTCGAGTTGTTTTTGCCATTGCACAGCGTGTATCTCCAGAAAAAAAATCTGAAAAAATAAGCGCAACCCTTTTTTCCCCGCTTTGGCGTGGCAGAATTAGTTTTTTTTAGGAAAACATGACATATAAATATTCGCACCTTATCGAAGTTTTTGCTCTCCTCTTCCCAAATGCATCCTCGTTTTCTCTTATTTTTTTATCATCCCGTAGTCATTTTTTATTGCCTCCACTCTCCGCGCCTCTCTTTAGCATTCCCTTTTCGAAATGCACCTGCGAATTAGATTCTATTCCGCAGAGCTTTCCCCTTTTATCTCCAATCTACCACCACTTCCGACATTTCCATAAACTACCGACTACATCCTCGCCACCATTACGTTATGACACCGGACCTAATACTTCATCCATTTTCATTTCTTCGCCGGGTTTTGTTTCGCGATCCACTCATTTTCAAAGCTTTCTGGCCCTTGCATTTTTTTCTAATAGATAATAGCTCGGCCGTAGCCATATCTATTTCGGAACACGCTCTATTCGAAAAAAATGCTTCAGCACTCACTTCCCTTCAAGGAGATTGAGTCGGAGCGTCGAGGAACGCTCGGATGAAAACGTACGCCGTGGAATCGTCGCGTGTATCGGGGAACACTTATAAACCGGATGGATTCGCGTGCGAAAATCGTAATCGAGCACAGAGGCCATTAAAAAAATCCTCGAGCGATTTTACGAGAACGTCCAAACTAATATGTCCTAGTCATTCAATAACACAGCGGAAAATGTGTAGTACACGGGAAGAGCATCGGGGGGAAGCGGCTGACTTCTATATTCTACCCGAGCCGAGCCGCGCGAGAGAAATTCAGATTGCGAGAGGGGATAAGAAAGAGTTGTACGAAAGACTGTCAGGGAAAGCACTGTTTGCGGTACATAGAAACGCAAAGAACACGCACTTGGTAGATAAGGCGGGTTTCCGGGACGACTTTGCGGACAAGTTGGGGAGTGGGCGATAGGGAAAAGAAACGCCACTCGCAAGGATGGGGGGCATTTCGGCCGTGGAATGGTGGTTCGAAGCAGAGGGAAGGCTGTTTTTTTTTTAATTTTCGATGAGATAGAGAAGAGGGGAGGGGAGGTGTAAAGAGCAAAACGGAAAGGATTTTGCGGAGAGGGACAAAAGTGCTTATTATAAGATACGATTGGAAGTAAGGTGCTTTTTCAAAAGATAACGCTTCGGAGTGTTCGTTTAGCGGAGACGGAGGGCCGCGCTGGAAACTCGCGCCGAGACGGATAAGCAAGAATGAGAACATAAACGTGGAAACGAGTCAAACATTTCCTTTTAAAGTAATGCGCACTAAAAAAACCGCGGGTCGCTTTCGACCTTTATTTCATCTGTAATGAGCTCGTTCGGTCGCGGCGTTGAAATCCTCTTAAATTATCTTTTAAATTCGAAAGTTAGTGATTTTAGTGACAGAGCGTGCATCTCGCGGCAGGAATTATGCTTTGGTTTACGCCCTTCTGTTTAGTTCGATGCATAAAGACTCATTTCGAATTTTGTTTTTTTTTTAAAGAAACGGCGTTGATTTATTAGTTTTGCTATGGTTACACCAGTCCTCCTATGTTTTGTTTTGTTTATGTTTTAATTCACAACTTTAGCATCGTTATAAATTTTTGATATGTTTAAGAAACGGAAATTGATAAATCCATTTAAAATATTTTATAAAAGTTAACACTAATTCGAAGTGATTGCGTTTACCAAAATTAATTTAAATAAACGTTTGAATTGCGTAATATTATGTCGATGATATTATTGGTGGAGATCGCTTTACCACAATAATAAGTTACTCTTCGGATTCTAATCTAACTATAGTACTTATCCTTGATCTTTTTGAGTCGAATTGTAGCGCTGCTATGACATCACATTTATAAGAGTAACAAATACTCACAGTTCAATTCATGTGCGTTAAATGAATTAGACAAGGTGATTTTTGAGAGCGGTCAATCACGAGGACGCCTATGCTGTCTCCCTGATGAAACATTTGTCTGGTAAATTGCTGGATGCTAGATAGATAGGTAGAGGTTGTAATGGTTTAGACCAGGGGTGGAGAACCGGCGGCCTTCTGCATATTTGTCTAAACATACTCAAACTCGTATATGATTTTAGCATGAAAATTACAGAAAGAACTAAAAAAAGATATGTATTTTGCATCAACAGAACCTTTGCGCCAAATCTACTGTTTTAAATGACACATTACGTAAAGTTATTGGTATTGTGAACTACATTCGAGCAAATGCTTCACGGCATCGCCAGTTTCGCACCATGCTTCAAAATGACGATGAAACATTTAGTGTAGATCTTCCATATCATGCTAAAGTGTGCTGGTTGTCACAAGGTCAAGTACTAGGAAATTTTTTAGCTTTGCGAAAACAAGTCACGAGCTTTTTCAAAGAACAGAATGAACCTTGTGAAAATGTGAAGAAAGATTTATGCAGAAATGTTGTATTTTTGTGTGATTTAATGTCAAAGCAAAATCATTTGAATACTTCTCTACGAGGTAAAACTAAATCCATATATGAAATGTGGCAACAAATTCAGTTATTTCGGAAGAAGTTGAATTTTTTTTAAATTGGCCTTACCAGATCAGTTATTTCAGCCCAGCATTTTCCTGAACTGGCAAAGGTAATTGATAAAGAAGATATGAATAAAAACTCGCAAAATTGGAATATGAATGAATATATAGGTGTCTCAGACTCCTTGATTGAAGAATACAATGACAGATTTAAAGATTTTGAGAAACATGATGCCATACTGAGGTTAGCTTTTTAGCCGCATCTGGTTGTTGTCTCGAATGCACCTGAGGATTTGCAGATGGAGTTCATTAAGCTCTCAGAAGATAACATTCGACAGTAAGAAGGATCCCATTGAAATATGGAAGAATGCTGTTGAATACCCACGACTGCGTCAATATGCTCGTCGTTTACTCTCTTGTTTTGTCACAACCTATTGTTGTGAATCAACATGTTCATATATGGCTCAAATCAAGACGTGCCTGAGATCACAGATGATAAAAACTCACCTGGAAGGCCAATTGAAGCTAAAGACAAGAAAATAAAGTAAATCAAAATCAATGTACAAGTCGTAAATTTGTTTTAACTTCTTTAAAGTTTATTAATATATTAGTAAATATGAAGAATTGAAATTTTTTCCATTAGATTAAAAAGTCATTATATTGTGCTAAAGCCTTCAAAGTTTAAAAAAATTAGTAAATATGAAGAATTGAAATCTGTATTCGTTATATTAAAAACCCATTAAATTGTGTTAGCCTCTTTATTATTTCAATTTTGATAAATGTGAATGTATGCAACGTACATCGCAATGTGCGGCCTGATGAGGTCTCCGTTAAGTAACATTTGGCCTTCTAATGAAAAAAGGTTCCCCACCCCTGGTTTAGACATTTAAAACCGATCCTATACGGCACAAACAGTTGTAAGATTATTTCAAATTTCATCGTGATTATGTGTCTAACGATCATCAAAACAACTCCAGAAGCATATACAAAAAAATTCCGTTAACGGATAATGTAGACCAGAATCATCAAGTATAATATATTTTACATGCCAGCGAGACGCAAAAAATTCCGAAGCCGTAAAATTTGTTTCAACGAAACTCGCGTATATGTTCATTTGCGGAACGCCCGCGGTTACAAAAGGAAAGGCGCGTTCTCCTTATGTTTTCAGCGCTTTCGATCGTCGAGAACCTCGCGATGGGATGAAAATAAAAGCGCTCCCAACGAGCGGAATCATCTTGCGAGGTAAAATAATAAAAAAAACCCTATGGTTGGCGACTTCTTTGCAAGGTCTTGGTTTACCGCATCTGTTAAAGCGCGGAGAATGCGACTTATTCGTTACCCGAGGCTAGACATGTCTCGTGGCAAAAGGGAAAATCAAAACAGCAGCGCCTGAAAGGTGACTTTCCTTGGTCAGAACTCGACCTCCGCCTGTGCAGCCACCGTCGAGGGCACGCAGCGCGGCGACACCGGGCACCCCGTGGTGGTACCGCACCACGGGTGTCCCAGAGCCGCCCTCCCACCAACTCTCCTCGAGAAATGTCTCGGGAGTTAAAAAAAATCTCCATGATGCTCGGGCTTCGTACGCGTATATTATCAGACGATACCCACTAGATAAGTCCCTTTCTTCTCTTTCTTTCCTTTGCTTTTTCTATGTAGAAAGATGTTCACTTCGTTTTCGCTACGGCTATATTTACGCTTAACATGTACGGCATTCGAAGTTCTCTAGGTCCCGGCCACCTAGGGCCGGCCCTTCCGTATGGGCAAGCAAGGCAATTGCCTAGAGCGCCATGTGGTTAGAGGCGCCTCTTTTACATTGGTATATATTTTTTTATCTTTATTATTTGATAATACAGAAAACATGGACATGGATAAAATTGGCACTTTTTTACTTATGCTTTGTTATTCGTATTTTTCGCAATCAATTTTGTATTAGATTTTGGAACCGTCCCCTATCCGTCTCTGTGAATTTTTCACAACTCAAACTTTTCAAGAATGAGTGAGATCAATGTGGAAATGTACGCTCAAAATTTCAGCTTTACATCTTCTATACCTTCGGAGATATTTTTAAAAAAATTGTTCCCTATCCGACCATGTATATTTCTCAAAGCTCAAATCTAAAGAAAAGCAAATGGCAGCAGTACAGAAATCTACACACCAAGTTTCAGCTCTCGACTGTTTACGGCTGCGTCACAATCACAATTTAAGCAAGAACACAGACAGACGGACGGACAAATGCCAAAGTGAAAGTATGGGGCATTTTTTAAAATACGCAAGAAATAAAAATTTTAATTCAATGTTACAGTCAGAATATAAATATAATATTTTATGTAAAATTTACAAGTGTTCTTTTCGGAGGGTACCATTTAGATCTCTTTCCTAGAGTTCCAAAACACCTTGAGCGGGCCCTGTGGACAGCTCAGGTTCGACGGAAAAGATGCTCTAAGAGTTGGCTTACCATATGTCCCGGTTTCGAGGTAAACCGTTTGTATAAGCCGGGCAAAAAATATATGGTTGTTTGAAAATATGGTAAGCCTAACTTTCATAATATCGTATTTGTAAAATTAATAAAATTATTTAATAGCGAAAAAATTCGTATGTCAAGTTCGTTTATATAAAATTAAAGTTTATGCAACAAACAAAAATGATAAAAGACACGTCCCGGTTGTCCTGGTTTGCCATCTAAGAAAATCGTCTTGTCGCGGTTTTTCACTGAATATGTGGTAAGCCTGCCTAAGAGAGATTGCTACTAATCGGCTTGATTTTATCAGGAATCTTAATCGGTTGCCGTAAAAAAGTAGTCGTTAACAGTGTTGGAGTTGCCGCATTGAGAGATTTGACAGTAATATTAATTCAGAATTGGACTTTTCCCATCCGTCCGAAATAAAAAAATACCTCAGAAAATTTCAATAATAATTACAGCAGGGTTAACAGCGCGTAATTTTAGAGGTATTAAAAAATGTCACAATTTCCTATATTTTTTTAATTATAGCATTCGGACCAAAGCGTTCTCCCATGTTTTTAATCTTTTAACGCACCGATATTTCAACTTCCCTTGGGATCTGGGTGCGTTGTTTTTTGTATTCCCACTCATAAAAATCGGGTATTTATGAAAACCTTGGTCTGAAACAATAAAAAACGTATAAAACAATTACGCCGGAATCTTTTTTATTTTTCGTGGGAAGTGATAATATAGTGGCTGGGGGAAAACCAGGGATTCTGCCTGGTCTTTATGTCGCAGCTGGAGTGGTTTCATCGAGTTTTTAAATATTTTCGTCCTTCATCGCATAGGAATTTGAGGCGGAGTGACCCTATTTAGGCCATAGAAACGGCGACTGACCGCTTTACCCTGTGAGAGCACGCGTCCTACGTCTGACTCTAAAACAATTATCGTCGTCGAAGAATTCACATATACCTATGTAAATACAACCAAAGCGCGAATTAAACGTACACGTCCATAGTATTTATTTGGACTTTTCGCGATTTTTTTTACTGGAACGTTGATTACCCATGCACGCAGAGGCAACGGTTAACAGCTCGACATAAACGAAATTGGATATTTAATGAGTCAGGCGTATAGAAATAAAAATTAATTCGGGAACTGCGAAGTTTCTCGCAGGGAAATAAATTAATTCCGAGCACGAAAGAACCGTTTCGTTAGACTTTGAGGTCAAAATTGCAAACATAAAAAATGAGGAAATTTAGAGATTTTTTGGTTATAGAATTCGAATTTTTTAGAATGTTATTGTATTCAATAGAGACCTATCGTATTATGGCTGAAAACGAATTCAAGAATAAGCACTTCAATGCAAAAAATAGAAAAATTAAGCATTTATCTTAAGCATCTTCAGTTTATCATATGCTTCTTATGGGCCGTAGTTTGCGCACCTCTGCATTAGGGGAACCCAAAACTTTGCAAAAAACATTATCGGGGAATTTTAGAAAGGAAGTGGTTCAAATTGTACTGGCTGGATGCATTATTATGAATTCTGCAATAAGATACTTTTATTGCAGCTTCATGAGTAGAAACTTCACTGAGAAATGCTAGACTTGCTTATAGTTGAAGAGGTTCCAAATGACTCTCTTGCCCAGTGCCCCAAGAACTATATGGTCTCCACTTCGGTCATCTTACGACTGAAATCAAATTTAAAAACTATGCTTCTCCGTTTCACCGATACTGATAACAACTGCTTTATAGTTGAAATGCACATCCGGTTTTGTCACCCTTTTTATGGTTAATCATGAAACAGTTTTTCAATCTCTCTGTATATCAAGCCAGAATCCCTTTCAAAATCAATTACCAAAGCAATACACATCTCATGCGAAACGGCGGAAAGTAATCGTACATTGTTTGAGGGACAGATGTATTAAAGCAAGCATAAAAATATAAATATAAAATAAGATGCTGGTATTATGCGCGTGCACTTTAAACTTCATTGCATTTCAAAAAGCCACGCCTAAATACATTGTTACTATTTTATACGAATCCAACTCACAATTTGAATTTGAATAATTACCGATAAAACATATTTCGACGCAACAGAATAAATATCCTGGCTCATCCGAGCACCTCACGAAAATATTTAATGAACTGAATACATTTTACGCGCGTTAGCTCTCCGTTCTCTCTTGCGCAAGAACGGGAAGAGAATTTAAGTTCACGAAGTGCCGCAGGCCCATGTCGGGAAGCGTTTGTCATTGTTTCGCCCTAAATTGTGGGCGGATCCGCCATAATTCCGCCCACCAGAGATAATTTCAAGAGGCCTACATATTTCTCCTACGCGATGTCTTCATTATAACCGAGACCGCGCCATTATATCAACGTGGAAACCCAAGCGCGCCATTTCATACCCCGTTTGCTTAAGGACGTGGAAGGGATAAATTTGTCGCGTCTAAAAATTCCTTTGAGGAAAACTTGAAGATGTTATATTTTTCTAATTCCTAAAGTCAGTCATGAACTATGTAGAGAGCATTCGGGAATTTTAGACTCGATAAATGTTCAATGAATATTATTGAGATGTATCCTTTCCCTCTGTAGCATTTATATCCTATTTTTGTTTCTTTCTATCTGTACAGCATCAATACAGTGTTTCTAGTAATCTAGCAGTAGTTATCTTTAAAATTAAATTGCCATTTCTAACGTTGTTTCAAAGAAGTATTATCGAACTCAGAGTTCATCTTATGGCTAAAATCAATGGGGATATGCATGTTCGTCGAGTTGTCTGCGCAGCAAACAAGAAATTGGTCTTTATAATAAGACAAGGGATAGTACAGAAAATTGGAAGAAACGTGTTATTTATCACTAATTAGGCCACAGATCGAATACCCTTCATGTATGTGGAATCCGTATGAGAAGGGCCGCATACTTCAGTTAGAAAGAGTCCAACACAGACCAGCAAGATTCGTAAAACAAATGTATGACTACAAACAAAGCGTAACATCATTATTAAAGAATTTGAACTTAGTATTTATGAAGGATCGCAGACTAGGTTATGGAGAAATGTAGGTTGGAAGGTTTAACAGAGAAGGTTTGAGGATTAGTTAAAGCGCCCACGTATATTGGGAGACACTATAAAATTCGTGAGATAGATTGTAGAACGGAGCGGTAATGAGGTTCGGTTTTTCCGAGAATATTACGGTACATATCATAAGAGAAGAGTCAAACCTGCAAGAGAAAATTGTTAGGGACGTTTTGGTGTGATGCATATCCTGCCAGCCATGACTTTGGCGAACTGCAGGGTAACATGTAAATGACTAAAATCAAACAGACAAACTACGCACCCCCCCCCCCCCCCCCCAATATAAAAGGTTCGGAAAACCAGACCTAAATTTCTCTTAAGCCATGATATAGAAAGTAACGAGTTGTCACCATCGCAACTCACGAGGAAAGAACGTGGAATTATACATCTCACATTCATCCAAAACTATATACTATGCCGAATTCATTATAAAACAGATTAAAAGTTACCGGGCACCTTAGAAAGAGGAAGGACTCTATTAATATAGGCCTCGTAAGAAGGAATTCGAGTCGATAAACGGTAAAGTTTCAGATGGAATGACGTCTCTAGATATCCGCACAGGAAATGAGCGACAAAGAAATGTTACGATTTAAAGGAATCGCATTAAAAGTCCGATACCCAAATGACCTAACGGAAACGACCTGATGAACGAAGGTAATCAAAATATCCTCTGACAGATGGCGATTAATTTTTCTCCTCTGAGAAATAATCGAGCCAACGGGAAAAAATAAAATCTCCCTTTATGATCGAAATAAATTTGTAAATTAGGCGATTAAAAACCGGACCCGATCGACCGTTCATCGAGGTGACGGAAAAAAAAACGATCGCCTAAATTCTTATGCTCCGGACAAATTGAATTCATTCTCGTAGTAATAAAACAACGCAGATAAGCGCGTAGCAAAAAAACAAATCCAGACTTCGCGTCGATTCGGCCTCTCTCCTTCATCCAGTCAACCAACAGAAAAAATAACTAAATAAAGCGCAATTCCGTTCGTCCGCTGCAATTCATTCTTTCGAAAGATTTCCTTTTTTTCTAACGAGGAGAAGTCGAAGTGGGGACAATAACCTTCGAAATAAACTGGCGATATCTCATACAAATGACCGAGACATGACGAGGAAGCAAGAAGAGGTGTAGGGAAGGGGAGAGTGGAAGGTAGGGAGAGAAAGGGGGAAAATGAGGGCGGTAGGGGGAGAGAAAGAAGGGAGAGGAAGAGGGGGAAAAGAGAGAGAGACGGAAGGGAGAAAAGGAGGAAGAGAGAAAGGAGCTAAAAGAGCAAGAAGAAAGGGGGCAGAGGGAAGGAAAGAGAGGGAGGGAGAGAGGAGGGAGAGAGGAAGGAGGAGAGAGAGAGGAGAGAGGGAGGAGAGAGGGAGGAGAGAGGGAGGAGAGAGGGACGAGGAGAGAGGGGGAGAGAGGGAGGGGGGAAGATAATGGAGGAGGAGAGAGAGGGATGGGGATGGAGAGAAAGAGGAAAGGAGATGGAGGGAGGGAGAGGGGGGGAGCGAGATGGAAGGAGAGAGATGTAAGGAGAGAGACGGAGGGAAAGGTGTGGAGAGGGAAGTGGGGAGAGATAGAGGGAGAGGGGAGAAGAAAGAGAGCAGGGTAAGGGAGATAGGGAGTGAGAGAGAGCGAGGGAGAGAGAGAGGGAGAGAGAGAGGAAGGGAGAGAGAGATAGAGGGAGAGAGAGGAAGGGAGAGAGAGAGGAAGGGAGAGAGAGAGGGAGGGAGAGAGAGGGAGGGAGAGAGAGAGGTGGGGAAAGAGAAGGGAGGAATGGAAAGAGAGCGTGGTAAGGGAAAATAGGAGGAAGACTGTGACAGGGAAACGGAGGAAGGAAAGGAAAGAAAGGGAGGGAGAATGGGGGAGAGAGATGAGTAGGGAGAGAGGAAGGGAAGGAGAGGTTAACGGAAGGGACTCTCCCCTTCTGCCGCTCGACGCTCTTACGAGTCCGAAATTTCTCAACGAAAACGATGAAAAAGAGGGCCGGAAAATGGACGCTAAAAGGAAGGACAGAAATAACGTGACATTCCAGAACGATTTGAAAAGGATGGAAAAAAAGGAGGGAAGAGACGTTAAAAAAAAGCGATCTATAAAATTACTTAAGCGCGTTATTTATCGCGCCTCTCCTCGCATGAGAATCCGCCATAAATTGGGTTTACACGGAAGAGGTCTCCGTTAAACAAACTGGGTTTTTTTAAAAGCGGAGCTAATGAGACGTAACGTCACGTGACCTCAGGGGATTTGGAGATTCGGAGGGAGGGGTTGGGGAGAGATACACAGAGAGGTATGTCCCATCCTATCCAGAAATCTCACATGGAAATTTATTCCCGCCACTCCCAGATTATTAGAAATGATTTCTCGGGGACCTACTTTATTCGATCCATCGAACAAAAAAAGTACTCGGTGAGACTGCGTTTCTCTCGACCCAAAAACTGACGCTCAGGAATGCCAGTGTGAGTATTTTGTTGTCGGGATATCTTTTGGATGGACTTTTACGGCGGCTGTCTCATGTCGAGTTCGTGGCAACGGAGCTGGACGAATATATCCGGTCGGGTCATCGTTGTTCGGTTTCCATGGTCTTCCAAGTGTTCTTCTTTCTCTATCTGTCCTTGCGAGAGTCTCCACCCGTTAAGTATTTTATAGGATAAATGTTTTGAAGTCGAAAAGTTTAGGGCGAATGCCGTTTCGGGACATATTGGTTTGGATTTACGCTTACCCTGCGCCGAATTCGAATTGGTGCGGAGTAAATTCCGATTTGAACTACTTATGTGTTCGGAAGAAGTCGTTGTTTACCGTATATGTACGAACGAGATATGACTATATCACAATACGGTAACTGATAAAGGTATATCCTCGCCTGTTTTCCAAGCGGGACGCGGCATCGCATCGCATAAAAAACCAGATTTGTTCGGCATGATGCTGAGATAAAATCTCGATTCGGATCCGAAAAATGTTGCAGGTGGAGGGTCAGGTATGAAGTTATGTGTGAGATATCCAATTGGACTACACCGTCTTAAATAGTATCAATGAAATATTGATCCGCCTCCTCAGAATTCATGAATGAAACCTCCGTAAGGTTTCCCTTTAAAAGTGATAGTATGTATGTGGCAATATATTGAACGGGGGCCGTGATCATAAATGGAACCAAGCACACAAATAAAAAATTCATGAATTCTATGGCTAATAAATAAAGAACGATCACATCGTTAATGTATTCAAAGATAAATCGGAAATATTTTAAATTCATTATTTTTCTGTAGGAATAAAATTTGTATAGAGCCACCTCACCGGCGGGAATCAAACCACCGCCCCCACCGTGAGAGGAGTGGATACTATCCCCTATTAATAAAATAAAGAATATTCTAGACTTCATTGGGAAATAAATTGTATCCAAATGATTGTCATTTATTATGTGAAGCGAAAGAGTAATAAGTAGGCATATTATTCTGTCAAAGTAATAGCATGGAAAGATATTTTTTACAATAGGTATGCGATAATTTGTAACATCAAGTTTTGTAAATATGATTAGTACACCGGTCTCAGCGGATATAAATGGAGGGGGAATAGATGAAAATGTATAGCGGAAGATGGAAGCATATCATAACTTCAAGAACCTTATATTAAAAAATATAAATTATATCTTGCGTAGCTTTTTGTTAATTAATTCTTCAGTTCGATGCGTATAGGTTCTGGAGATTAAAAATGCATCCCAGCAATTTTATTTGAGGGCAGTTATTTAGCTATCCGTTTTATCGTATTCTACATAGTTTTCAATTAATTATCCTTGAACCTTCTGATGGCTCAATTAAGCAAAAATATTTATTTTGAAAAATCGAATATTTTCAAAGGAAAATGAAAAAGCTTATAGAGGAGAAAATGCGATGCCGACTCCAACATATTTTATCTACTTCGATTGAAATAAAACTTTTCATCAAAACGACCCTGAAGAGCATTTAAAGGCTACATCGTGGAAGAGAAAAATAAAATTTCAGGATAATTCTTACTCGGACTGGACTTTAATTACGGCCACGCCGATGGCACGCTCTCGGTATCATTTGCGTATGCCATATTTTTCTCTCTCTCTCTCTCTCTCTCTTATTTATCTCCATTATTTCCAATCAAAAGTCCTTGGAAACCACTTTGCATTCAGTTAGATCCTCGTTTGGAATCCTTATCTCAACGGGCATCGCTATAAGCTTCACGAGATCCCCTCCTCATCTCTTCTCTCATTCTTTCCTCCCTGCTCCACTCCTCCTCCCCACCCGGAACCAAATTGGACGTAAAAATCGATTAGCGTCAATAAAAACACCCGCGCGCGCACACACACACACACACACACGAACACTGCTGGAGTGAATAATTCAGAAACTCGATGCCACCCGAGCCAGATTTTTCCCGCGTTATCTCGAGGCATCGACCGTTAGAATACGGGCCTTTGAATTGCCGCGATTAGTCAACGGTGAGAAGGGGAGGAGGCGGCTTTTACTCCTGAAAATTTACTTTTATATCGCGCGTTTTCAGGTTTATGTAGTAAGATTGAGGGTTAAAATTGCGTTTAAGTTGCATCTCGTGCTTATCTACTGCTTCGATTAGTAAAATACCAGAATTCAACCTTATTGACGCCCACTTTAACTAGTTTTTGTCGTAATGCTATTTAGCCTAATTCAAATCGGTTCATAGATAAATTAAACCATCATGAATTAATTTTCGAAAGTGTCTCTTAAAAAATCTCTTTGAGCTTCCGTTTCAAGTATTTGTCCCAAATTATTTTGATACTGGCTTTTAGTTTAAAATGGCATACTTGGATGATATCACTCAGCTAGGGCCGACGTATAATCGGAAATAAAATTTGAAAAATCAACCCCTTAATTCGATGACTCAATGTTATATAGAAAATTTCACTTGTAATGTATGCCACGCTTCTATCGATCGTTACTTCTACTTGCCTAAAAATATACATTTTAATCAAATAAACGGGTGAAGCCGTTCATTCGCGGCAATCCATTTCGAAATAAAGAAGAAAAGTTAATGTCATTTCTGTGACTCCATAACTCGACCGTCAACGTCATGTAAATGTCTACGCTTCCTTAAACGTGCGTTTTTACTAGTTTATTTGAATAAATAAATCGCAATAACCACTGATTAGCTATAATTTTACAATGAAGTTAGCCCGCAAAAAATAAAATAAGTTGCTGAACAAAAAACAAAGACTTTTTTGAGTGGGTCGCTAACGTAAAAAAATTGTAAATTAACATTAAAAAATCTTTAGAAAAATTACCACAGATGCTGCTGTATATGACACACCAGTATATACGGCGTACGGATGTTTTTGGTCTTAAAACCTGTATATAGGACATATATGTATCCTAGCAACTTAGGACAGCCGCAGAAAAGAGCGTATTAATTTACTCGCTAGGCACAAAAGGCGAGAGCTCCAGGCAAAGAATTTCACGATTTTAATCAGTGATTTTTCATATGTGCGTACGTTATATACGTAGAGACTGTTTGCGTACACATGTCATTACACCTTTCATTAAACTCTCCATTGTTCGTTCTGCATATAATATTGGATTTTTATAATAAATTTTGCATGGAATTTTACTGGCCTTCGTGATATTAAAACAACTTTCTTTTAATTTATGCACCTGATTTTTTTGCCTTTTCATTTTAGGAAGAATTATGTACCCTTGTATAGGACACGCCCTATTGTTGAGCCCAAAAATACACGTGCATTTGCGGTAATTAAAATAGATGGGCATGGTAAGAATCATCTTCGCTCGAGGCTAAAATCGCACACGTTGTCGAAGCAAACGGCTTAAGAATAAATTGAATAAAAAATTTAAAGAATAAGGGCGTGAATCATCCACTTACCAACGACGACGACGTGGCCGAACACAGAGTCGGATCCGATTGGGGTACAGTTCCACCGCCGCTGGCCGAACTGCGACGCGCATTCGTTGCGCCCTAGGCGCGCCCCCACTCCCACCGCCGCAACGGCGTCCGGGGCGGATCTGCAGATGGAGCGTTGCTTGTAGGTCAGGCCTGGGATGAGCGAGCAGAGGACGCCGGCGCTCAATGCGGCGGCTACACCGCCTCCGGACTCGGCTATCCCTGGACCGCCGATGCCCAGGCCGCCATTATACCTGTTTGGAGGAGAATAAATAACACTTTAGGTGATGAGGTAGTTGTCTTTTATATTAACCCTCTTTTTAAGGCACTGGTAATGCCATTGACGCCTTATAGAACGCGGTTTGGTCCACTTTAGATAATAACACAACACATAACATAAATTTTACGATCATTTTGTTGTTAACTTTTATAGGAGGCAGGAGCTAACTAGCAGTACATAGTGACAACAGGGCTACCACCGCCTGATAAAATTTTATCTCAGGTGGCAACATTTCACTTACATCATAAATGGTTGACTTAAGTATGAGTTGTTACGTAAATTACCTAAATAACATAAATAAATATTAACAAGTGCCAGGCCCTCCGAGAAATTCAAGAGAGGCCCGGGCCACTTCCCTATTTTAAGGCCCCTCACCGTAATATTAAAAAATCTGATGTGGCCATCACATGATTTTCTCCATACCTGTAATATTTATAAAAATTCCAAATAGGTTAAATGATAATAAATATTTTAAGGAACTGTGAGAAAAATATCAAGACTTTACAAAGAACAGAAATAAACTCAAGCCGTAGCCTTCTGATATTGGATATAACCAGCGCTGTAACTAGCTATTTTAGCACCCGGGGCAAATATGCGCCCCCTCCATAAAAAATTCTCTAACACCTATATGGATTTAGGGCGAACAATTAATAAATAAAAACAAACAATAAATGATATAATTTCTTACTATAAATGTACATCTTTTAAATATATAATTACATATATAATTTACATACAATTACACACAATTTAAATACAGAAAGTATAAATATTTCAATATTATGTGATTTTAATGCAGCAAACTCATCAATAGCATTAAGGAAATATATAGTTTCTGCTATGCGTAATGTCTGGAACAAGTATAGTAGTGAAATCTCCCCTGCCCTTGTGACATGCACAACTTGCCTTTAACAATGTTTGCGCCCCTTCTTTAGTTATGCCCGGGGCAGATGCCTCGCTTACCCCGCCCTAGTTACGGCGCTGGATATAACCCCGAAGCTCCAACAATTAATAAAATAAAAATGATCGTAAAATGTTTACAATAGTCGGCAGTAGGTGATGTGGTTGTGGCAGATAAAATATTTAGTTTTAAAAATATATCTTCAACAATGTTTCAAACAAAGGTTGTAGAAAATTAAATTTCCTATAAATTTTATTCCAGTAATTTCTTTACATATATCAAATATTAAAGCAAATATTTCAAAAAACGGATGTGACAAGTGTAAACACCCACTTCCGTTAGATCGATTTTTATCAAAAACTAAACAGCAGAAATGTCAAATATAAAATTTCGCGTTGGTCTGATTAATAGTTTATTAGTTAGAGCACCCACAAAATTCTGATCACAAACACACACCGACACACCTACAGACATTATGGAGAAAATAGTCTCAAAACATGTTCAGGGGACCTTAACACATGTATTACCGTTGAAATATCGAATTAGATTTTTTCATGAAAACAATACTTTCTCTATACTTCGTATATAGAGAAAGTAAAAATTCTCATAAGGAAAAGTTTACGCATTACGTAACCCAATTTGGTGGTCGCTGAATGGTTACAGCGGGTTACATTGGGGGTAGGGGATTCACGCTTGCACTATGTAGCACTCTTTCATTGAATCTTCTGACCCCTTAAAGAAAAGATATAATCCGAAAAAATGTTTTGCTTACAGTGCTTTTTACCCAGCCAATAATGCAGACCACATTGAAATGGCACTTCAGCTTTTCAGAAAAGAAGAGGAACAAGGTTTTAGGCTAAAATCGACATTTCGTGAGGCCCTCTTTTCGACGAGGCTCCCAGCTTGCGCCTCATGCGCCTGTGCATAAATTCGTCTCTGAACAAGTACCAAAATTTGATGTCCCCTCTCATAGGGCCTGACCCTTGCTACAGTAAGAGGTGGAAGCACGTTTTCTAAGAATTTTCAGGGTTATAGTTTGTCTCCCCTTTTGGGGACAACCCGCAATCCAGGATTTATATCCTCATTAGACCTTCCCATAGGTGAATATTTCACTCCTCTAGTTTCAGTGGTTTGGCTACAATACCATTTCAAAGTTTCGAATTTTCCGAATTGGAAGCCATCTAGCGGAATATCTATGAACTACCGTGAAAATTCAATCGGTAGAAACAAAAACGTTGATTGTCCACAGACATACAGAAAGACAGAGTGATCACATTAGCACATTTTTCTTTTAAGAAAACGTGCTAAAAAGACAAATTACTCTCTTTATGATATAGCCAATGAAATAAAACTTATCACGATAAAAACAGAAATATACTTTGTACGAATTGAGGTAAAAGAAAACACCATGATTCAAAATATTCGGGAAGAAATGTAAAAATAGTGAAGTTATAAAATGTACTTCTGAAATGAATAATTTCTGAAATAAATTGATGGATTTTTGTGTTGATAAATACAAGACCACTTCGTTAAATCAAATCAATGACGGAATACCTTAGTAACTTTAAGATATTTGCTCGATAAATTTCCATACCTATTAAAACCACCATGTAATTAAGTTTTTAGCAAAGTTCAATGAAACACTTCATTCAACGAGTTCATTAAATAGCCACTGGTGATTATGAAATAGCAATAACCGGAAATTTAAATCGACATTTAACACCTGCGTGGAATTACTTGTATATGTTTAGTTAAAGGATTTATATAGTTTGTCATTGATCTAAAAACCATTGTAGAGAGAAATTTATATCTCTGCCTCTACATTTGCTAACTGTTCTGTAGCTATAAATGATACATTTTATAGACCTTTAAACTAAAAATGAGAAAATAATAAGAATGGTATAGATAGTAAAGTTTTTTCAAATAAGAGACATAAAATCCATTCTCAAAATACACTATCCAAATTGAAAACAATTTTTAAAATATTCTTCCCGCATCTCATTTTCAATGCAATATAGGTGTGTCGACGTGTTAAAACAGAAATAGGTGTGAGGTATGCTTTTCATCTAGGATTGTCTCAAATTTTGGGTTCCTATTTTAAATGCAGACACTCTAGCTATCAAGGGTCACTGTGATTTATAGGGCTGGAATTGAAAAAAAACATCTAACTGGAGAATTTTCGGCTAAACTTTCACTGGACTTTAACCACCAACTTCAAAAGAATAATCACCAAAATTTAAACTTTTAACGACTTCTGTGCAAAAGTTTTCCATAGTTTGCAGATAATTATGATTTCTTTTTTCTGTAATGGGCTCCCTTTTCCGCAATTTCTCGCCAAACTTAGTCATAACGTATAAGCCTTGAGATAATAGATTTAACGTCCTCCTCCGACTAGGTATTTATAGCCGAGCAGGAATCCACGAATAATTAGGAGATGTTTTTTTTGGTTAAACACGCCCAGTATAGTCTTCAGCCGGAAACAAGAGCACATGATTTATCTTCCATAACAATCACGCTGTGCCAACCATAAATAAAAAATAAATCCTAAAAACCCCTTCGGTTCAAAGTCCTGGGCGTTGAATTTATTTTGCGTATCGTTGATTCGGCAACCATGCTTCGGAGGGCGAGAAAGATATCCCCCAATTTCGAAGCGATTTAAGCGTTCTCCTTACAAAAAGGAATGGTTGAAATTCGCGTATCCTATTAAAAGGGATGGAAATCCGATGCTTTTAGCAGAGCGAAGAAAATCCGAGAAACGAGCTGGAAACTCGAGATGGTTCAGGAATTTCACTACCACCGGGGCACGCGATACGCCCAATCATGCTCCACTTTGAATAATAAAAAAAGAACGCCGTTTTTTCCTCCCTTGCCGCCATCCTATCTTTCTCTCCCTCTCTTTATTCTTTCTCGGTCGCTAGTTAGCATACGCTCCAGGCGAGAATTAGGAAGGAAATTGGGCGCGAATATGGCGTTTTTTTCTCCCCCCCGTGGTAACCGTGAAACAAGAGTAAGGAAAATGAGGGGTTTAAACGCATCGCCACCGCCCAAGGTTTCGGAAAGCGAACCTCGAGAGGGCACGCACTTCGGAGGAGGCCATTATGGCTGACGGCGCGAGGAAACGTGAAAATGGACGCCTACTTAATGACCGAAGGAACGATTTTACGCCTCGCCTATCTCCACCGCGTGAATATTCTAATCTACTAGAGGATGACCGATAATGTGTCCTTTCGATTTTTAGCCTACTATCCAGAATGGAAATAGGCTTATAGTTTTGTCGTGTCTGTCTGTCTGTTCGTCCCTCCCTATTAACTTTTAAACCAATAGACCGATTTTCATGAAGCTTGGTGGGAATATCTTGATACATGGGCCGAGCTCCCGAGGATAGTTTTTGTTGCGAATATTGAGGTCCCGGGTTCGATTCCAGGAACTAGCCTTCCCATTTGATTTATATGGCTGAAATCCATCGTGCAGGGTAATTTTCTCTTGCACATTAAAATATCTTAGAATTGTAATATCGGAGCGAGTTTTGTACTAATCTCTGAGGAAAGAAATGAAGATTCCAATTTTTATTGTAGAATCTTGCTTATCGTTTGTATTTCTTAGAATTTCGCGTAAATACAGGTGATTTTGCAGTTTTTATCACTCATTACGAGAGTGTTGCCATAGCAACAACTACTGTTGGACTCAGATTCGGAATATTCTAATACGTACACGCGTTGTTTTTGCCGCACAAATACTCGTGATCAATTTAATATTCCGTTCGAATGTATTTGTGGTATTTTATAACGCTAAATTATAAAATTGGGAACACAAAGAGCTACATATCCGCGATGACTTTAAAGCTATTGAAGCCAATATAAGTATTAAATAAATGATTAAATGGAAAGTGGGAATCATAAGTCCTGCTTAGATCATCTTGTTTGAAATGAAATAGAAATCGTCCGCCTTCCTCCACACGTGATTGCAGTTTTAACGCAAGTCCTGACACAGCCGTCTGCTCGGCTCCCTCGAGAGATTTTTTAAAACTGTTGATACGCAAGAGCTGAATTGTTAAAACCCTCATTTATTTCTATGAATAAATGTTTTATGCATGCGTGAAACCATTAAAACTTGTTTTCCTGCATTAAAACTTGTTGAAAACGATTTATGTGGTGTGAATACATTAAAGGCGTCGTTGATGAATTCCGACGTGTCTTGAAGGTGACATTTAGAAAAAACACCATTCTCGGATAATGTTTGTTAACTATTAAGACCACCACCAAGGAAAAATTCATTAAATTGGCCATCACTCAGTGGAAATTTTTCCAAGGAGTTCTTTTTCCGCCTTTTGCACAATTAATACATCCAGTTTTGCGAAAAATGTCGAAAAGGCAAATTAACTTTAAAAGGAATCAATACAGCGACGATTATTAAATGAGTTACGTAAGCAATACGACAGGTGTATGAATTAAGTGAGCAATAATCGTTCTGATCATATTACGGATTCAAAATCCTTAAATTTTCCCTCTAAAAACTCAACGACGGTAATCTAGTAAATTGGAATGAGAGAGCCTAGCCCAGGATTTTCAAACTCAAATTTCACGCGTGCCAGAAAGATAATTTTTAAGTACATGGTGGACCGCATGTCACTATATTGTTGAAACATATATACAGAAAATATGATAGGATATATTTTAATAATATATTATTCGTTTCCTGAATATTAAAAATTTCATACCCTACAATTAGTTCATTCTCGTTACCTCCTCGCCGTTATCCTCCTGCTTACGGTAAAATCAGTCACGAGAAGACCGCATTTCTGGAACAGGCGGGTTGCATGCGGCCACGTGTTTGAGACCAAGATTCAATACCACCATACAGGAAGACAGACTAAATCTTCAAAGTCCACTTAATTTAAACTTCATAGGATCTCCGCCGTGTACACATTTAAGAAAACGTGAGAAATTGTTTATAGTAGACTAGGATGCCTTTTGGATTACAATCTGTCCACTAATCCCAACACACCGGTGATTGATGACAGGCAATATATCTCAAAAATACAAAATCGAAGCAAAAAAAGAGGAAAACTTTAATGTCCGGGTAGTTCGGAAGCTCCTCTCTCTCTCTCTCTTTCTCGCCTTAACGAATCGCTTCTTCGTCGCCTCGGCCAATCGTTCTCTCTCTCTCTTCACCGGGAGTGCGCAAGAGATACCTGCTCGAAATAGAGGTAGCAAAACATTCCGACGGAAGGAGAGGGAGAAAAAAAGCCAATTTAAATTTCAATTCTTCCGAAAAAAAGAAAACGAAGTGACGGAAAAGGAGAAGAAAGAAAAAAAACAACATCGCACGCGGTAATGAGCGAACGCCCATAATTGCAGACTCGAAAGTTTTTCTCTTTCTTTTTTTATTTCTTTCTAAGACCAGTCTTCTCCCTACCACTTATCTTCGTCAAGTGCCTGTTTTACGACGGAGCAGCCGAATTGAGGAGCCATTAAAAATCCAGACGAAGCGGTGACCCAGCGGGAGTCGCCAACAAACGTGGGAGCGTTATATTTTCTCCAAAAGTTCTTCGACGACCTGTCTTACACCTGTGGCAATTAAGAGAGAGGCGTGCGTGTGTGCCCTATCCCGTCGATTCGCCGACATCCGTCACTTTTGGCAACTTTTGGGGAACATGTGTACGAGATTTCTCATTGATTTTCCACGACTGATGATCGACGTAGAACATGCGAGTCCAGCTGTGGAATTAACGTGTGTGTATCGCAGATCTGAGAACATGGTTAGAATATACTGAAAAAGGCTTCGATTCAATTTATAATGGGATAGTGGCGTTGATTGATTTTTAAATAAGTAATAAAGAAATTATTATCGCGTTATTTTTCAACAATGGTCGCAAGATGGCCATAAGAGCAGGTGGCAACGTTACGTACAAGGCTACTTTATATGCAAAATATTATTTACAATTACCCTACTAAGACTCACAATTTGTTTCTCACTAAAATATTACAATATCATACGAGCTACAAAGTAATGCTTACAATTACACCGAATAAGATGTAAATTTTACTCACTACATTTATTATATTATAATAGTTGATATTGTCACAGTTTTTGCAATTATGTTTTTTTGAACTCGTTAGCAGGTCCAATTTTCGTACTTAGCAAAGGGCAAAAATTAAAGATTATTTTTTAAATGACGATTATGCTCTTTAATGTCCATAACCGTTTTCAACGAATGCTTTTTCTTTTATTTATAACTCTTCCTTCAAAAAACTGTCAAAATAAATAAATTCAATCATAATGTTAATGAATCACTTTTTGATTTATGAAAACAGTAAACGCGAAAAATAAAGACATTGTATAAAAACATGCGTAAGTTATAAGAATGATAAATTTATGTCAAGATTGGGGAATGAATCCATTGGTCAGGTAATCAATGAATCAATGAAAACCGCATGTAAAATTTGAGTTACCATTAAATTAAACGTTTAACATTTATTATTTTCTAAAAATAATGTACTGTAAATGGACACCGTTTACGAATGTAAATAAAAATGTGTTTTACGACTATAAGAGACTATAAAAGTATCAAAACTTATATTATAGGAATACAACAATTCAAAGTATAGATTTATTTCCATATGGTTCTCGAGCAAAATCTCTGCAGACACCAATTGTACCCATCAAAACACGTTTTAAAACGATTTCTAGCAGATGCTCGAAATTGTCCGAAGACATCGACGTAATAACAACCGATTAGATGGCGGTGAGGGCAATTTACATTTCTCGAGATGCCCATCAAGTACCCCGGCCTACGTAACCAGCAGTAAAATACCCGGAGCAACTCGAGATTAAGTCGGAATAAGATATGGATTGACAGGCCCAATTTATGATTTCCTTAACCATCTTTTCGAGATTCGGATCGGAGCCAAATATTACATTTGATGTTAGCATCCATGTCCGAAGGGTGAAGATACAAGCTGTGATACATATGATATACCTCTCATCCCATAATGGAGGACTGATATCTCTCTCTCTTTCTCTCTTTTCACTCTGGGGCGTCCGTGGGCAATGGAGAAGGGGAAAATGAGAGGCGAAGGGGTAGAGAGGGAAAAGGTGAAGACATGGAAAGAAAATACTTTGGATATAGAAGTGAAAAACGGACAAAATGAAGAAAAGAACGGATATTCATTTTCCACCCATCGATTTTCGAATACGTGTCGAATCATTCCACAAATTTGTTATTGACACGAAGATTTGGCTAAATTTTAGACGAAAAAATTTCGTCAAGGGCGACGGCATTGTTGCTGATCTAGCAAAATTACGTCTATATCTAAAAGCAATGACATGAACTTTGATACTGTATTTGAAATAAATTGTGAGAACCTTTCTTATAAATTTTGAATGCATTTTAATCGAAAGGAAGTAATGATGCCTTAATTTGAATGATAGGTTTGTTTACTGCAGTGCCATTTCTAAGGCGTGGAAGAAATGCAAACAAATATACGACCGCTTATATTTTAATTAGCTTTTTGTTTTGTTTAACTTGACGACGAAAGAACTTAGTAAGTAGCTTTTTTAAGTCACATTTTTTGTAATCATTATAAATGCACCGGCCATGCGTCAAATATGTTGCTTAATTATCGAAATAAATTAATCATAATCATTGTCAATACGATAATTTGCTTTAAACGGGTCAATAAAATTTGCAAACGAAAAGATATTTTCAATGTACGCGTAGAGTATCTTCCTATTTGAAATGTTGAGTTGCCCATCATTACAATGCATCGGAATCGTTTCTGACTTAAAGTTTTTACTCTACTTGTTTATTTGTTTTAAAATTACATGAAACTTTTCACATAAATTTTCACTACTTGCATTATTAGACGTTCTTTACCAAAGTAAAGCATGGACGCCTTATTGTTAGGTCGTGTTCTTCTGTCTGCATGTTTCATCATCGAAACTATGGCATGTATTTTCATGAAGTTTGGATTTTTGTGAAATAACAATAAGAAAATGATATAAATGAATTACATAACCCATGAAGGATTCCCACCATTACCCAATCGGAGGTGCCACCTTTCTACGAACAAGAAATTAACTCTTCATTATATGTATATTAGTCATGACATAAAAATGCTTCTAATAATAGTTGTAGAATTAGTTATTAAACACGATTACAGAACTAATAAAGAACGCCTCAGCCTTGCATGTAAGCACACACGATGTGCGCATTTTTCCTCTCTTGCTTTATAGACAGACGGTAAACTGGCCATAAATCTACGTTTATTATAATATCATCGGTGTTATAGAGATATATTTGAGACAAGTGACCATTTTTTATGACAAAAATTGATACATTTTTTAGAGAAGGATAAATTAACCTCCATTATAGCACGAGATTACTTCCGATTCTCTTAGAAGACCTTACTGACTAAAAAAAACTTTATTAGGGGCACCAAAGGTAAAACTTGCATATTCATAAAAATTCGAAGTGTAATCTTTTCAAGACCGAAGTAGTTCCTCTGTGTAGTACTTCTTAGATAAGAAAAAAAACGCGTGGAACGATCAATATATGGACGACAAAGACTTGAAGGAATCACAACTGTGAGAGGATGAAAGATAATATAACAGGAAGCTTAAGTCGAAAATATAATTAAGGCGCAAGATAGATAGGAAGAGATATCGTCATAGAGAAAGAAGTCGTGTAAGATTGCAGCAGGAGTATAGATGGGTGGAAGCATAACAAAGTAGGAGGCGTTAGGAGGAAAAAGCGGCGATAATAAAGGAACGGAGTATAAGAGGGAGTTGAGAGGGTTTTTAAAAGAACCAGGATAACCAGCGGCTAGGAGGTTATGAGATGAAAAAAAACTTCCGCTTTCGGGAGCCTTTTTCCTATCTCGTCTTACCCCTCCCCTCACTTCCCCTTCCCTTTCCTCACCCCTACCCTGCCTTCACCCCTCCCGCCCCCTTCCATAGGAAAGGAGTCATTAACGTCGGAATGTGAAACACCCCCCGTGGAGTGAGAGGGATTCCGTTGGGTTGGGCGAGGACGAAGGAGGGTGAACAGAAGGTGGAAAAAAGAGGGTAGAAATCAAAAGAAATGAAGGAGGTCTTATGGGAGGGGGAGAGGAAGGGGAGAAGACGAGTTACCACAGACCGGAGGTGGCTTAGTGGTCGGAGAAATAATGGGTGGCGAAGAGCCTCCGGCGGAGGATCGGGGGAGGGAGGGATTGGGAGAGGGTGGTTTGTGGGAGGGGGATTGGTGGAGGGGGAGGGGATGAGAGCGGCGTCGGGCACCTTTGAGGAAAGAAGATACGGAGAAAGGGAAACGGCAGACAGCGACGCACAGTTGGAAACTAGGGCGGTAAACCGTGGTCAATTTTCACCTCCGGCTAATTCTTTACGACTCTTTGGATATTTCTTCGGGTACGGTTCGGTTTTATACGGTGATTGCGCGTAAAAACAACCGGAGTAAATTGCTTCTATTATCGCAGCGCGGAGGAAGAGAGGGAGAGAGAGAGAGAGAACAATTTCCTTATAACTGCAGTAAACGAGGAATTGCATACACGGTTTCCTCAAGAAAAAAGTAAAAGAGTGTGAGAGATAGAGAGAGCTAACTTCGCGTCTGTAACGAAAGGGAATGTCGATCGCCGAGTTTTATCGTAGAATGATGATGGAGCATTTTCGCCAGCTGCGGAGAACACGGAAAAAAAAGCTCGGGGCGACGGTTTATTTCACAACTGGTTTATTCGCGGGAAATGGTTTACTCGACATTTCCCGGTATGCTTATTCTCATAACTTAGCGGGGTATGCGTCCGTGAAAATAATATTTGGAAATATCCGATCCCTCTTTAGGAAATGAGATGTTATTAGTATTCAGCCATAGCGAATTTAATGCCAAGTTTAAAAAAAATCGAACTTCAGACTACGGAGAATAACGACTTTTGGAAATTCGGTTCGAGCGAGCGGGGCTAAGAAATTTCCATATCTTTACCGAGAAATAGTTAAAAATACATGTATCCTTCCTCGAATTCACGTTTAATGAGGAAAGTGTCGTGTACGCGTGTGAGCGAAAGGATAAAAAACTGCTGTCAAGTTGAAAAAGATTAATTGCGGAAAATTCTGGAAAAAGATTTCGTTGCCTTCCGCTCCCTTGGAGTGATATTATCTAAAACAAACACTCGCGTGTTCTACTTTGAAAAGCTTTCATCGGTTTGAAAATTATTTAAAAACCTATCGAGAGAATTTCTCAGAAACATGGGAAAACCTGCACGATGTCGTGTTTATAAAGGCAAATATATTCGAAGAAATTTCCGTACATATCTTGCTATCATACGAAATGATAGCTATGGTATCATTGCACCGCGTTTTTATGTAGAACTGATAGTAGTAACGAAGACATAGGAGGGAATGTTCCTAAGCAAGTTTTATTTGCATTCCAGCCCTGCGACAGCACTCCAGCCATGTAAAAAAGGAACCTTTCGCGGAAACTAGCAAATTGAACCATTTTTTTGCCCTTTCATTAAACAGTATGACTATTAAAATTGTCCATATCTTTTCTACTAGATCGGATATCTATCAAACAACTCCTCTCCCCCTGAGTGTGTGTGTGGATTGTAGACACTATAGCACCGCATAATGAGGGAAGAGAAGCTAAAAGTTTGTTATCGATACAATTAATTCAATAACTCTAAATACGTTTTTTAAAGTACAGGTAACTCTCGTTTAACGAACGTTCGTTGAGCGAATTGAAAATCTGTTCACTTTAACGAACTAAGTAACATGTATCCAACCAGTGGTGAGGGCACCGAGGCACGTCCCCCTCCCCCCCCCCCTGTCATCCGACCCGCAAATAAACAAGTAAATGTATTAAACTACTATGGGCGCTGCCCCTACGCGCTACGCGCGACAACCCCGCCCTCCGCGCGCTCCAAGGTCTTCAGCGCTATGCATCTCGATAAGATGAGAATAATTTTTCGGTATAGCTCTTATCAAGACGCATATTTTTTGCTAGTGAAGTTTTTTACTGTTTTTACTGTTCCCGAAATATAAACACAATACATTTAGTTTTAGGATGGCGGGTGAAAATGAAGTTTTCCTATGGTCTCCTAGCTTAATTAGGCGTTCTTTACCAGCGAAGTGGTAATAGCGGAACGCCTTATGAGCACATCGCCTCCGTCTGTCCGCATGTTTACTCTCCGAAACTACTTAGCGGATTTTAATTAAACGAAGTATTAGTGTTCCTTATAAAATTTATCGCCAAATTTTGTTTTCAATTGTAACTTCCACTTTATATAAGCACTTGAATAAACGTATACTAGTATCTCGTTAAATGGTATCCGTCAAACAACAATTAAGTACCCTATTTTTTGTCTCCGAAGGTCTTACATGATCTATAAGGTAAATATTAAAAAATCTATTCGGATGGAGGACAGCATTTACCAATAAAATGCCCGCCGGACCACATAATAACGGCTTATAGTTTTGGAGATAAAAATTCGAGAATATCCCAAGTATATAATATCACATATTTTGTTTTAATCGATCGCTACAATTCTATCGGAAAACAACAATTATAAAACCATATTTTTCTCTCCCAGGCTCTTATATGATATGATATGGTAGGTATAGATTTAAAAAAATATTCAGATAGAGGACATTTACCACAAACAGGCCTTAGGGAGATAATCAAGAACCGCCGAATCTTTCGATATCGTTTAATACGCATTTCCTATAAAGAACACTTGAAATCTCCGTGTTTTCCATGTATGGAGTATACCTATTTTTTCTTCTTTTCTTTTAATTACAACAGTTATCACAAATTCAATTTCGTACGACAATTCTAAGTAATTTTAAAATGTAATTGAAAGTAATACGGTGTATGGCCAAAGACAGCGTTACACATGATGGTTATGAGAATGATGATCATTGCTGTTGATGATCACCATTACATTTTTACTTTCTCCATATACGTAGTATAGGGGAAAGTATTGTATTCATGAAAAAAATCGACTTCGAGATTTCAACGGAAATACACGTATTGAGGTACCCTGAACACGTTTTGACCATTTTCTCGATGATGCCTGTGTGTGTGTGTGGTAGCTTTTTTGTGGGTACTCTTAACTCAAAAACTATTAATCAGGTCAACGCGAAATTTGATATTTAACATTTTTATAAAAGTTCTTGGTAAAGTCTGAAATTTTCTCGCAGTTTCTTAAAATATTTATTATTATCTAACCGATTTTGGAATTTTTAGAAATATTACAGATATGGAGAAAGTAATGTGGTGGCCACATAAGATTTTTATGTTATACAGAGATATATTCGGAACATCTTGCGAATTACTCAGCCAACATCCCCTACGCGATTTCCGATCTTTCTTTGTTTTTTTTGCTAGGATTTAAAATAATTTTTTAATTTTTTTATATTGTATTTTTTTTGTTTAATTGTAGAAAGCAATAAAACTACGTTACTTTTCTTTGAAGGTTTCATTATTTGATTCCACAAATTATAACACGCTTAGGTATATTTCTGTACAAAATTCAGCTTTTACACTGAGGATGAGTGTAGCACATTTTTTATTTGCGTTGTAAAATTACTTAAAATTAAGATAAAAACTCGGAATTTGGACTCGTGTACGGCCAAAAGAACATCGTTTATGTTTTAAAAGAGAGAATTCGAATCCGTGCCAAATTAGCGCGAAAATGTTTAGAATACGAAAAAATGCCTATTTTACAATTCTCTAACAATGCTAATTTATAATCGGCATGACTACATACTGAATTGCCCCCCCCCCCCACTTTTGCTTTCAGTGAATTTTAGCTAGCATTTGTTAATAATTTTATCGAAACTAATATATATGATATTTAATTAAATTCCTTTAAGATCTGCTAGAACGGCGTATGTTACATCAGGTACAACTAGTATGTACAAATTTCCCGGAACATATTATATATATTTTTCTATTACGTGCCCCCCTGTTGAATTTTTCTGGATCCGCCACTGTATCCAACTCAGATCGAAGATACTCGGATATTTATGAATGCTCTTGGGGTCATAAAGACGTCTTGTTTATCCATGGATTCTTCGTGTGTCCACTTTATCACGCATTTTTCCTATCGCCTGCATTTCTTGAGAGGCTTAATATGACGTCACCGAACATGCTGTTTGTTACTCAAAATATATTTACAAATATCCACTTAGACTTGAAGGACCTCTTGTGTACCGATAAGGAGGGAGTGCACTACGCAGTGTTTCCCACAGCCATTCTATGCTTCAGTCAGTGACTTGGATTGACTACGTTCGGTCGCATTCGTTTTCTCGCGGTTCATACATAATCGTTACATCACGAGGATTTGTTTCGAAGTCATTGCCGTGGCCACATTTATCGTACTTGCTCTCGCTGTGAATCTTTAATAAATATATTTCTTATTTTTTACCCTTCAATCGGCAATGAGTTTAAACGGAAGAATCACTGTCATTCAACAAATTTCCGTTTTACGAACGCTTTTCAGGAACGCATGCCGTTCGCTGAACGAGAGTTGTCTGTATTTGTGCGATCCAATAGCAACGTAACCGTGCTTATTCGTATCAGAATTGACGAGTTGTTATCGGGAACGGCTATTCCGTAGTTTGAGAGCGTGCAATAATTACTCAATCGTTTAGTTTCGGGAGGAGTAAACTCGCAAATCAATTATTTGATACAAGCCATTTGCTGAAGTCGATTAATCATTCGATATTTTTCGGTTAGGATTTTTTATAGCACTTCCAGATGGAATTAAGGTCTGAAATTTCGTGAGACCAAAGATGATGATAAATTTCGGACCAGAAAAACAAATTAGTTCTCAAGGTTAATCTATTAGAATGGGAAAGAACGGGGATATTTTCCTGTACATTTAAAGAATAAGTTGTGCCTGAAACGTTTTTCTGACTCTTGTATATCCGTGTTATAAAACCAGTTTATTTTTACTTTTAGCGGTATTGGAATCCGTTGAGTCTACAGAGTCGATAAGAGTAGGAAATAGCAAATATTCATATTACCATTTATTGTATTAAGTGTATGCCTGTCATTTTAAACTTGCGAACGATTTCGGGTTATAATTGCGTGAGTCAGTATTTAAAAAACACATTACGAGCGCGAGTTACTTCGTCGAACGTTCCACATCCCAGTATGGTCGTGTCTGGACAGGGATGCGTCATGGCCCAGTCCCGGAGACAAATCCTTTCACGACAACCGATGCAGTCATCGCCATGCGAACCAAAGAGATGGCGATCACGGACTGTCACAACAAACCCACGGCCAAAAGAGTTTAAAGAACTCCCTCAACGAAGCCGAAATTTATGGGATGCCATCGGGGTAAAACTTTCTCCCCCTCCATCCCCCTCCTCCTTTGCATGCATATGTATACGCGTATAATATTCCCATGGGCGAAATATTTTTACATTTGTCTACGAGGTGTCAGTGGCAAAAAAGAAAGAGCGGGTGATTTAAGAGCCTTTGGCATCCTGCCTCCAACATTCGCGAGAAGAAGAAGTGAGCGAAACAGACAAGCGCTGGGAGGGAATCTTAAATTTGACCGCGCATGGGCCGCTCCCTTTCATTATATTTTCCGTTTCGATGAAATTTATAATTCGCCCTTGCGGAACGCGGCTCGCGTAGTTCTTTTGTTTCTTTTCTCCCTCCTCCATCCCTTCCTCCGACCCATACTTGTTCCCTTTCTCAAAGTCGAGTCCACCTCTAAAGCGGCCCGTGCGTGGATGCGTTTGCGCGCGCGTTTTTCAGAATGCGAGCCGGCGCCCGCAGCGCCACCCACCCGAGGCGGGCGCATTTCGCTTTAATGTCTGCGGACTGATGGTGGGTGTGTAGCCGGTGCGCCCGCGGACTTTTTATCGCCCACCCAACCTTTCTCTCTCTTTACATACGTGCGCTCACACAAAGGCGCGCAAACGCACGCGCGCGCCCTTTATCCCAACCCCGAAAAAATAAAATTAAAACGCCTCTTCGATCATAAAAATATTTTCAAAAGGGAGGAGACGGAAGGATATCGAGCGCGCCCATTTAGTCCGCCTCCGGAACGTCTGGATCGTGGAAGGGGAAGGGAGAGAAGAAAGAGGTCGGAGAGGGTATGGGGACATTCTGAATCTGGTCACGCGATGGAGGCAGGGCCGATTGACACGCAAAGGCCTTCTCTTCCCTCAAACTTCACCTCTAAATGCCGATGTCGCGGCTTGACGGGCGGATCGATTCGGACGTTCATGGCCTTTTAATGCGCAGAAGTAGATTCGCGCTCGAAACGATCCTGATCGGTAAAAAGGTCGATCACGAAAATTTGTTGACGTGAAACATAATTGGATTTTCGGCATATGTGACGATGTTCGTGTGAAATGAGAAACTTAATGTTTGGCCGTCCGAGAGAAGAGATTATTTGGCGTGGAATCTCTTTCCGAGCTTTATTTGTTTTGATATGTTAGCATAATTATAACAAATGATGAACCTTTAAAACGTTAAGAACTTTAAAAACGTTATCTCGCATAGTGTTACAATGACTTTTATCAATAATTTTAAATTATTAATACACTCGGTTACTCTGAAGAAAAAACAAAAAATCAAGCACAATCGATTAACTAGTCCCAAGTATCCAAATTTATAATCATTCAACAGAGTATAATTAATGCGTTTGTTGAAGGAGACTGTTCGCTTATCAGCCGGAGCTTGAAGCGAATGATTGAATACTTTCCGAAAATAATTCATGGAACCATTTTGTTAAATAATTTGTAAAAAAAGAGATGTTTTTACATTTTTACTCGCAGACTTTCAAACTAATTGTATTACATACAAACTGAAATTTTTTATGATTATACTGTGCGTACACACACACACACACACACACACACACACACACACACATATATATATATATATATATATATATATATATATATATATATATATATATATATATATATAAACTCTCTCACCCTTTAAAACAATGGAAAATCTAGAATTGTTTAGCAACGATATATAAAATAAGATAATGTATGAGAGACTTTTTTGAAAGCTTTCTTGAAAGATCGTTATCAACACTATGTCTGGATAACGAATGATATTTCCTTTGAGAAAAGAAAATGTTATTTGAGTAACAAAATTATGTAAAATATTTTCTACGTAGCTGTTAAAAGCAGGCTTTTCCCCTCGATATGAACTACTGCTGATAAGTTTTTTTTTAAGATTTAGTTTTGTAGCTTAGTCATTCGGCTTCTATAACCTCAAGAATCCATCAGGATTATCTGAAAAAATTCCTTACCAATTAAAGAACCCTCGATTTAATCAAGTAAGCATGTTAGAAGAATATTTCCGCCTACAATCTTAAAGAAAACGCTGAGAGGTCTTATATGGGATTAAAGTTTCACCCTCCTCAAGTTTGGCTGAAAATAGAATTATCTCATTTTTCCTATTAGTATAACGAATGTGGGAATGCCTATGGTAAATGTACATACTTAACATCCATGAAGCTGGGAATGATTTTGAAATTTTTTTCTGTTGTTTCAAAAATATTCCCTGCTTTACAGCTTACGCCTGCCTGCATAGAATTTTAAGATCGCTTTATCCCATACACAAAGCTGGCATGGGAATAAATCCAACGATTACAAGTGGACGTGGTTTTGACGCGGTAAAAGGATTTTCCAATTTCCGTAAGCTGCGCAACGTGCCCTACCAACGAAATCGGAAAAATATTTCACCGGACATCCACGTCGAAAGGATTTTTCCGGGACAGAACATGCCCTCCGAGACCTTGAACAACACATTCTCGACTCAAATGAGTAAATAACTCTCACTCTCTCTTTCCCTCTTTCGGAACACTCCTTAAGTTCCATCTCACGCAACAACGCGCTCATTCAAAAAAAAGAGCAACTTTCAGTCCGTAACAAACCTTTTCAATACTGTTATCCTTTTTAAGCCCTATGTTATCCCAAGCCGGGCGGCCCGCTCCCCTTTGTTCCTCAGCGGCCCCTTTTACCTTTTCCGTGAAATGGAAAACGTTGAAGAGAGAAGTGAAAATTCCCCTCCCACCCCTCTCTAACCCCCCTCCACTCACCCATTCTCCACACCCCTGCTCTCCTTTACCCGTAGGTACTCCTCCCTCAAGGGGGAGAGCTCCACTTAGGACCCACCTCAATCCCCGAAGACCTGTCACCCAAAGGGAGTATCTCTCACTCACCTCCTCCCACCTTTTTGCTCCAAATCCCCGACCCATCCCTTCGAAATGAAGCATACTCTCCTCTGAGATAACAAAAGAACGGCGGGGCACCCCGCCTACTGGCGGCTCCCAAAGGCTTCCTACTCTATCTCTCTCCTCCCCTCCCCACCTCCCCCCTCACACATCCCTTGGTCCTATCCGACTTCGGTGAAAATGAAGTGTGGACTTCCATAGACTCCTGCAAAGAGGAAAGAGAATAGGGTTACCTCCTCTTCCCTTTCTCAACCTCTCGCGGAGGTTACGGTATGGACATGGGAGCGAGAGAGAGTGAGCGAACTTTTGATGGTTAGAAAGGTTCGCGAGGGGAAAAGCGCGAAGATTTATGGCAATGAGGGTCTCTTTCGAGTGCTATCCGTGTCGTGGCCTACGTATGTTATTCATTTCCGGTTGAGCAACGTATTAGTATAAGCAAACTGGGAGGAGCTTATCATTACTGATTTACGACCTTCGTTTTTTTTCATGAAACCGGCAACTTCGGTTACTTTTCGTTCGGTTATGGCCGTAAAGTGGCGAAGTTACGCGAAGTTTTGTGAAGGATGAAAGCTGAAAACAAGAATTTTGGTAAGGAATAAGCTGGGCGTGTAAGTTGATCAACTATTGACTATTATTATTTATTTATCGAGTTGAACCGATTTTATGGTTTGATTTGCTCAAAAATTGAAAAAAGTCAGCTAGAGAGAGACACATAAAAAGGAAATATTCTGAAGAGTATGACAATTGAAAATATAAGAGGTATGGTGGAAAAGTTGTTGACCGAAAATGTGATGCAAAATGAAAGTGAATGAGAATTATGAGTGAGTGCTGATTTTTCTAGGAATTTTTAAAAAGAATTAAGGAAAAAGAAGAAAAGCAGCATAAAAATATCGAAATTGCACCTTGTGATAAAATATATGAGCAATCACGATTTTAAGGCAAGACTTTTAATCGGACATGATATCTTGTTATCATACATAATAATATCAATGGAAAGAAAACAAAAGTTGGCAAAGTTTTTTCTTAAAAAAGGTTAGAATAGGAAGTGTAGGATACTCCGAAAACTTAGACATTTTTACACTAATCTTATTTGGTGACCATTGGTAATTAAAAACTTGGAAGACTCAAAATTCAAAGGAACAAGTTGTTGAAGTAACGGTAAAAATTTCATACATATAATGCCGTTGGCTAACGGAGGTAAAAGTATTTACCTCTTTCACCTGAGTTTTTTACCGACGCATTAATTAAATTGTATGGCCTCCACTACCAATGCCAATGTTGCCTAGAAACCGTTAATATAACCCTTGACCTAAATATTTAAAGCACGTTTTTGCAAAGCGTTTCAAATTTCATTTTAAAGGGAAAAAATGGTTTTACTTAATTCACTCGCATTTTTTTCCCGAACCCTGTCAACTTATCAGACGTGAAAGGAAAATAATTGCAATTTATGAAAGCCTTGAGATGTTTTTTCGATCGTGACCTTTATGATTTCTTGCGATCGAGTTGCTAAAGAGCGCGCCTCAATGAGCTTTAACGGAGGCCGTTCCTATACCAATCGGTTAAACAGAGACTATTAAAAATGACTCGTAAATTCAAAGCGCGAGTAAAAAGTGGCGCGTCCTTTGCACTCGGGAGAAAAAGGCGAGGATAGTGCTGGGAGACTTTAACGGTCGTACGTAAGGGTAAACCTCCCACCCACAACCACCTTGCGCAAACTGTACATCTGTATGCGCGAGAGAGAAAAAGAGAGCGAGTACGCGTGTGTTTCAGGCGTAAATTACCGCCATAAAAAAGCAGAAAAGGATGAAACGACGTTAAAATTTATACATGCCGCGTGTGGCAGATGAGATTGTAAACACGGCTGGATACGCGCCCCAAGAGCGAGACGACGCTAATGCGCTGGTGCATTTTCATTTTCCGTTTGAAGGATGTCCCGAGCCGAGTGTATTTCACCCATTGGAAGATAACAGGAATATCATTCGCGGTTGTCACGAGGTAGTGTCACTTCACCGACGGCGCCTGAGGAAAAAATTCAAAACGGTATCGTAATGATTTACGTTTACGAGTCAATGCGCCGCGAAAGACTTAACTAACAGCGAACCACGGAGCCCGAATAAGGGGAACGATCACAAGTATTTATTTGAAGACTAGAGAGTTTTTACGGTTGAGAAAATGTTCAGGAACGATTTAACATTATTCCGATACATTGGGCGTTTACACGGAGCAATTATGAGTTAATTATTACAAACGATGGATGGAATTCAAAACGTTACGCGTATCCACAGGTGGCACGGTGAAAATAATTACACTATTACCTCGAGAAGTAATGGTATGGCGTGTTCTGAAGATAATACGTAAATTGTTGACATTAGCTGCACATGTTACGTTCGAGCATATATTTAAAGAGAAATTACTGCTGAGAACGATTAATTCAGACTGAAATTTTTTTAAATGTTTTCTCTTAGTTTGGTATTAATGTGTTCAATTGAAGGAAAAAACAGGTAATTTGTTCTTGCGATTAGAAGATAACAAAAACATTGTGAAGTGTACCGTTATGCAAATATGAAATATTTTAATATAATAGCCACAGTTAATACGAACGAATCCACTCTTTCTAGCGACAAGAATTCGATAGTTGATTACTAGATCCAAAAATAACTAATTATATCAAGATACGATCATAAGAGCCATGTATTTAATTTTCAGAAAACCCCCTGGAGTTTAGGACGACCGATACCTGTTCCTCGACCAAGAGTTCAGAAACTGACTAAAGGCATTAATGTTTGGGTTCGTTTTATTTACTTTATGAATGGATAAATTGATATATTTATCAAAATATATATCTTAAACGATATTAATAAATATACCTTTAGTGCTGAAAAAATTGGACAAACTTAAGTTGCAATTTTTCTATGATTGTCTTATGATGTTAAAATTTCGCTTTTGGAATTAATTCAATTAAGTGCTTAAAAGGAGTATATGTATATATTTTTAATTGACTCATGCAGATATGCGACGGCCAAATACAACATTTGTAATAGAGCTGTTTAATAATATGAAGAACTGACAAGTCGCAATGTTGGAAAATAGAATTATTATGCATGAGCGCGAAGCTTAGTTGGTTAAAGACATTACTTGGAAAATAGGAGATCCGGGTTTCATTTCCGATCAAAATAAGAATTTTTTTCCTTTCAAATTTATGAAGAAGTAAATCATTCGCGTTTTGTCACAGTTGAAGGTAATCAGCACCACTATAATAATGACCACTTTCACAAAACTAGTACATCAAATGTTAAATTTAAATATTACACAATCATATTTACAAACCAAACGGCGGATTGGTTGCGCAACCAGCGTTAATACTGACTTCGTTTCTATAGTTCTATCAAGCGACTCGATGTGATTGCCATATAAACTCAACATTTCCATTACTCGGACGAAAGAAAATTCAAAGTCATTTACGGTCTCCCTTAGGAAAGCCACTAATGGGATAAGTGAAAGGTGATAAGAAACGGTTTGATGGCTCGTATAACCACATCAGATATCTTCGAAATACACTTGAAACTCTTTTCTTGTAAGAACTAGGATCTGAGAGCCATTCCTTTCTTCCTTCTACTGGCCCTAAAAAGCACTCTACAATTTCAAGAATATATACCTCCGGGATAAAGGTCAAAAGAGGCCGAGGAAAGATTCATCTCTTTAAAAAAAGGAGGAGGCATCCAAAGTATTAGCTGCCGGTAAAAAATCAATAAAAACGGTGATAATTCATATTCACCAATTTAAAATAGCATTTAACGTCGAAAGTAATAGTGTTTCAAAATTGAGTCCAAAATTTAGATGCCGTTTTCTTGAACCAATTGACTGTAATTTTAGTGAAGTCGGCAGGAGTAAAAGCCGATTGGTATATTAATCAAACCGCTTTAGAAATTATGGCGTATGCGATGAAGACGTAACTACTTTTTAAAAATTGAACAAGAAAAAGGAGGCTATCCTTTCATATGTTTGCGTTAGAAACATGTAGCATTCGTTTATATAACCCAAGAGATGGTAATTTTCACATAAACTAGAAGTACATGAGATAAAGGCATTTGAACAGCATATACAGAGTTTAAATATCCTGAAAGTAAAGAAAATTTTAATTTTATATAATATTTTTAAAGCCTGTCGTAAAACAAAAAAAAAACTTTTACCGAGGCTATAATTCAATGATAAAGATGTCCATGCTGAATATATATATATATATATATATATATATATATATATATATATATGTTGTATCAATGCAATTAACTACTAGATTATTCTTTAAAATAATGGGAATCATATATTCACCAATGATAGCTGCGATGCTTTGGCTAAGTAGCACCTTATAATGCTACAATAATGGAATAAAACTTTTTTCAAGGATTGGTGAAACTATATTTCACAAGTTGAATTTACTTAGTGCCTCACTTATTTGATATAATTTTATTAAATATCTCAGACGATTTTTATAAGACAATTAGAAATATCTCGGGGAAATGAATGATTAAACACATTGCTATCGAAATTTAAAATATGTCACTGAATTTCCAAAACAAGATCAAGCATATTCTCCATCATGGATTCACCGAAACCCCAAATTTTTAACTAACCCATTTCCCGTGCTTTTCTAATGAACATCTTGTGCTGCCACCATTAAATCAGGGGGTCATTATATCTTCCGCTTCGGGACACTAAAAGCATAACACGTGACAGCCCCTAAAAACTGGGTTTTTTAAAAAAGAGAAGAGGACAGGAAAAAAGGGAAGAGAGGAGTGATGGGAGGTGAGGTCTAAGGGAAAGAGAGAGAGGAGACTATCCCAATTGGGTACACTTAATTAAAGGTAGGCTTAAATTATCCGCTATCCTTGGTTCTGACCTCTACCCACGCGCCCTTCTTTTTCGTCTTCTCCTCATACACCGCCACTCCTCCTGCACCCCCTTCCCCTCATCTCTCCTCCCCTACCGGCCATCCTCCTTCTTTCACTCTTTTCCTGCTCTTCCGCCGTCTCCCCATTCCAACTTCTCGGCGAGGGGATTCAGGCTCTCCTTCTACGAAGAGGAAACAATGGGATCCTCTCCTCTCGTGAGAAATATTCCTCGAGGGGGCGAGATGAGAGAAAAGGGGAGACAGAAAAAGACTGAAAGACAGAGAAAGGGAGAGATATTGCCGATGAGGAGAGACAAGAGGCGATTCCACGACTCTTCGAAAGGATGATAATACTCTTCCACTTCTGAGAGAAAGAAAGAGAGGGAGATAAACGTTATTTATTCTCCATTTTACTACTTTTCGTACATTATTTTTGGTCATTACGTTTAAAAACCGAATATATATGCGAGTTGGGGCATAAATCACAGCATATGTGCGCTCAAACAACAATCTCATTTATCCAGTGTCGAGTGCTTGGATGATAAAAGGAAAAAAATTTAAATGCAACGATCATATATATCCAGGGTTTTCCAACAATGCTCGTCCTCTCTGTCTTCTTCGCATAGGTATTTTCTTTCAAACGGCACTAAATCACTTATATCTCTATCCTCCATCTTTCGCGATACTTCTTTCGATAAGTTCCGGCTTTACGCTTTCGACCTCAATGCACGCGTATGTGCTCAATATCACGCCTCTTAAAACGTGAGACGCTTAATTATTATCCACTCATATTCGGAGTTGCTTTGCCACGTGGTACGAACCACCGATTTTCGAAATGAACACCGCTTAGTATACATGACAAGTATGTGTTTCAAAGGGTGGAAAAATAATAGAATGTAACTGATATGATTCTATCTCGATTTCTACTCTGTATTTCTCCTTACATGCTATTTATATTGTTTAATAAGTTTTATACCTCGATTTTATCAATGTTTATTGATTTCTTAATTCCGTTGTGAAATAAATGTCATTATCTTCGAGAAAATACGTCTCATATTCTTTAAAATTAAAAGTAAGACAAACATGTATATACACGCTATATTGAAAAATCCATACTTGAGGTGATGTGCGACTACGTCTGTAAAATTTCCACGAGTTGAGGTCATATCATAAACATTCGTACGAGTACAAAATTTTATTTATGTTTAAAAATAAACTCAACCAGAGAATCAAAACGGTATGGTATATCCTCGCAAGGAGTACTACATTTGTTTGCCGAATATCTATTTCGAGAAGTCATGGAATGCTTTGTTTAAGATAATCGAAACGCGCATGTCACATATTCGGAGCATCATTAATCCTGTATTGTGTACACGCTTGAAACTATCTACACACCACCAACAGGTCGAACCTGTATGCTCTGTAACTCGACGCCAATCAAAAAATGAATAATGAGAATAATGCTCACGTTTCAATAGCAGTCCTAACAACGACCACCCCGGAGAAAGTGCAGCTAGTCTCGTAAAATAGACACGAATCCAGACGCGGGAGTACATAACATTTTGTAAGGAATATTCAGTCATAAACTCCAATTAAAGCGAAGAAATGAACGGTCGCTAAAAAGAGACAAAAGTCTTATGCTTTACTTGTTATAGGGCAGCTTGGAAGACGAGAGCAACTCGACCGTGGCGAATCTGTCGCGGGATCTATCATGGCCCTCCCTGATAAACAGTGTAGGTTGAACTAAAAGCGCAGCGGAAAAAAACAGCAGAGTCATCACAATTGACGAGTCTCCGGGGGTTCCGGATAGAAATGAATGATGAACATTAGTGCCACTTTAAATTCAAGTCCGCAATGACTCGGGAGATTAATATCTCGTGAGTAAACCTTCCGAGCAAGAAAGCCCCAAAATAAATTCAATGTGTGTTTATTGAAAGCCTTAACGATGGGCGGCGGTGGGAAAAAATGCCTCATTTATTCCGCTAATTTATGGACGGTATGAACTAAAGTAAAAAATAAACATTCAAGAAATATGACTAAAAATGTTGCAAAGAGATATTTATGAATCGAGAACAGCCACATTCGATATTTAAAATTATATATATAGGAATATTTCCTACATATTTACTAGATTTAAGTACATTCCATGTGTGCATATCTTCGCAATAAAAGCTTTGTGAACGCAAGAAAATTATTCTTTGAGATAATATAAATTAAGATTACCAACGATTGACGCATATGAACGTGGTTGTTTTTAAATACATTGACAGTAGTCCAAAGTTAATGCTGTAATTATATAACGGAAAAGTATTGGCGTGAAATTATAACAGGCTAGAGACAATGGCGGATATAAAGGGTGGTAATCGGGTAATTACCCCCCCCCCCCAGGGAGATGTTCAACCTCCATTAAAATATTATCTCAATTAATTTATTTTATATTATAGCCATTCTATAAATATTTTCCAAATGCGTAACAATGATTAATATACGCTGTATATTTATTATAATGAGACGGTATTATTTTTCATAAATAGGTGCCAGTAAATATATTTGTTTTCTTATTACCTACCCTTAAACTATGCACCTAGATCCGCCCATGGCTAGAGATTCACTCCAGTTTCCACTTAATATTAGTAATTTTAGGTGCAGTAAATATTGGAATTAATCTCTAATGTGCAATATTTTCATTCAATAACTTGTTTATTTAAAAAATTAAAGCTTTAATCCATGATTATTGGCCCATTTAGACATTCTTCCAAATGAAAAGTAAATTATATAAATGGAACTTGTTCCGGTCGAACCTACCGCAAAAAAGTAGTAATTCACGATGCCAATTTATTGAATCATTTTCTTGGCTGACACAGCAGACTCCACACGATAGTAAACAATCTCCGCTCAGCATTTTAAAAAAGAAATGAATGACTAACGCTTTATTCGTAACAGTTCCCCCGTCCTGCCTCAAGATCGACAGCAAAGATTCCGCAGACGGCGGACGTCGTGCTTCCTTTGTCTCCCTTTAGGTCCTACAGCGCCAGGGCGGAGGAAGCGGGCTTAGCGAGAGAGATAAAAGACCACTTACTCTAGTCCCTCAAATATATCTTGACACCCATGCATGGTAAACACCAAATCCGTGAACGAGGACGATTTTTCCAGCGCTGAAATTTCTCCCCTCCCATTTTCTTTTCCTTCGCTCGCTCTTCACTTCCCTTTGACAAGCCTTAACACCTTGTAGAGAGGAAAGAAGGCCACGGCAATATCGTCCAAATGGATCAAGTCTAGACTTAATATCAACGACTGGGTACGCGGAAACACATGACGTATTGGAGAGGAGGATTTCGCACCACCTTGTTAAAATAATACCGTACCGTTACTGAAGGAAATATTTCATTATTAGTATAAGCATTGGCGGATTTATGAACCGAAGAATATCTTTAAAAGATGGGTCGCTTGTAAAGGTAAATATACTAGCGCCGTGTATCGAATATATGGCAGTTATTTAAACGAAACGACAATTTGCTTTGTTTAGCCTCCTATTAGCTCTTAAAGTTTGTAATTGCATAAGTACGTAGTTGTCAAACATGTTGGAAAAATCATTACAGATTTCCAAATGCATGATATAAATTACAAATCTCATAGAGTTATCCGGTTTCCTAAATTATATGAACTTGAAAGTTTTGTCAGTCCCTTTTTTAAAATAAGTAGAATTCCAAATAAATCACAAGTAGAATAGATTTTTTGCCAGAAAAAGAAAGTACTATATTCGCAATTTCAATTACTTTCAATATGAGGAGACTCGAGAGATGATTGTTAATTATAATTGCCACAGACATAATGCTGAAAGAAATGGGACAGTTTTGTCTTGTACCTTTAATGGCAGCCAATTTACCATCGATAAAGCACCATACAAAAGAGGACATTAAATTTCCGAATTGAAGTACGATAAAAATTAGTTGAAAGTTCTTTTATTGATGTAAAAACAAATTTAAATTATGGATAAGTTAAAAGACGTTTAAAAAACATAGTTATATTAAATAATTAAAGCAATCGTAAACAAACAATTCTTAAAAGAGGATATTGATGAAAACTCAGGCGTGGACGCTGCAGAAGTACGGACGCGACGCGTGAAGAAAGAAAAAACATCGCCCAGCGATCAAACCGTGACGTACGTTTCACGCGACAGAATCATCTGAACTTTAACTGGACTGCAACCCTGCACCGGTGAAAGAAAAAATAAAATAAGTCTTTTCACATGCGGTAAAGCGAGCGGAGCGCATCTGTAGGACGGCGGAAAGGGGAGAAAAAGAAAGAGAGAAAGGTCTCTCCGTTGTATTGCAGGCCAGTGGGCGTCGGACACCGGGGCAGCTGAGATGGGAGCGGGAGAGAATCGAGGGAGAGGCATTCACGAAGGTAGGAAGAGATGGGTGGAAAAACATGTGAGAACCAGGATTAGCTTTTAGGGTTTTTTCTCCCACAACCGCCATTTCCATCCCGTCCACCACCCATCCCACTCCTCCTCCCATCCTCTTCTCCTTTAACCATCCTCTTAAGAATGTATCTAACACCCTTTCCTCAGAAAGAATTCACCATCATCCCACCCACATGCATGCCTAAAAACCTGCTGACCCCTACCATCCTCTACAAGCCACCCACTCTGCCCCTCCCTCCTATTTCTCCTTCCTCTTTCCATTTCTCCTCCCTCTTCGTCTCTCGCCTTCTTCTTCCCTCTCCCGCCTCCCTCGGCTTCTTAACTACTTTGGCAGGAGAGGAGACGTGGAACCGCCCCGATCTTTTCTTCAAGGTATACTGGTTGGTAGTGGAGTCAGTGATTAATCACGATATGTATTGTTTTCAACGCTTTATGCTTTCGCTCCCTCCCGAACCAACTATTCTCTTCCTCTCCCAAACAACTCTTCATCAATCAACTTTTCCGAAAAACCTGTATTGGTTTCGGCTCCACGTTGGATCATATAATAATCCCGAGCCTTTGAATTGCGGTTCCATTTTTGCGCCTCTGAATGACTAAATTTTTTTTCAACGTCTCGGAATTGGTTCCAATCTTTAGATCATCATCTCCCGAGGCCAACAACGGAGCCGGCTTTGTTTCAAGTAGGACTTAACTTCGAACGTAATCGATTTCACAGGTTGGAATGTCAGAAGATTTTATGTGACGTGGTTGTAATGCGGCGAGTGGTTTGCTTTATGTGGGTGTTGCACGGTCTTAAATAATAGAAATGCTCTCATATACCCGAGATAAATTAAAATCGTTTCAAGGTATTTATAAGAAATATTGCTCTTTAAACATCCATCCCTCTAATGGAATAAAAGTGTATATTGGATAACAATTCTTATGGCATAAATATTCCGAGGTATAATAACTTATAATATCGAGTTGGCAATTTTTTAAACCTATAAATAAAATGAATGTCTTGAAATTAAGATTTAAGATAATGTATTATTTAATTTTATCTATAGAGTTATAGGGAAATTTAATTCCGGGACTGATGGTGACGTTCTCTATCGAAACCGATATTTCCTCAAATATAATCAGTATATCCAAAAAGACATTTTTCTTTTTAAATGTATCGCAATGGAGGATTTTCACCATGCTACAAAATCTCCACCACTTAAGTAATAGCGCGTAACTCCAAAATTCTTAATATAAATCTGTATCAATATCTATATTCACTAATTACCAATGAGCAATAATAGGCCTTAAGTTTGAAAACGACTCACGCATAAGAATATCTATTCGTTAAGTTCGGAATAATTTGTTTCATTTTAAAACACTACGCATAAATATATCTACGGATTACTCGCACATTTAACACTTCATGCATAGGGAAACAACTAACGATAAATAACCATCGACATGAGATCCCGTACGTTCTTGGGAAAATCGTTTTAAAGAACAAGCACACGTTTAATTCTAGGGAAGTGCTTCGGAATTTTATTTTTTTTACGATGCATTACAAAGAGTTAAATAGTACGAATGGGTGGTGTCAGAGCACGTGCAAGAGAGGAATCGCGGAGGTCACGAGCAGGGCGGGGTCACGCCTTGTAATGAACGGTAAGTCCGGTATTGGATCCTTCTGGTAATTTAAGCGAGAAACCACTTTGCCGCAGGTTTTAATGCCGCAGTAAAAATAAAAAAAATAACCGCGGCATATGCTGAGGTGAATTTCGATGTTTTGTTCGATTTTTATACCTGCCCACTTTTCACAGAAAACCGAACAAACCGCTCAACCGAGTTTCATTTTTTTTAGATTTTGTTATCTAATGGAATAAAATGAAAGAGAAAGTCTTTGATCGAAGTAATGCCTCCGATTAACGCTTGTTCTTTTATGTGAGAGGAAGGTTGATTCCACCAGGAAAGCAAAATTCACTGATTTATCTGCGAAAGTACTGCTTCAGACCCTAAAGGAAGCATTTACTTACAAAAATTAATTCTAAAATACGGAATATTTTCAAAAGACTCACTTCTATTCTGGTTTTATGGAATTTAAAATGCTGAGCTATCAACGTTGTTTCTATGTACATAATTTCTATATCGCACATTTTCCGTTAACTTTCATCGATTTAAAACTAATGCAACATTGGAAGTAAGAAACGCACAAATTTATAAAATATAAGGCTTTACATTTTTGTATAATGCGCATATACTTGTTTATATTTAAGATTTCTTTTGAACACTATGATTGCATGGTAAATATTAATAGCTGGATAATTATACGCAAGAAACAGCGAAATGACATTTCAAATTTCCCCCTCAATTGCTATAAAATGTTTTTAGCTTTGATCGATATGCTCAAGAAAATTCTAGGGAATACCGTACGAAGGAATTCTACCTCATAATCATGATTTTTGGGCGAGGTAATTTAGAAGTTATTTTAAGGCATCATTTTTTGCGTCAACATTTGAAAATAACGTGATATATTCCCTCTAAATTGACCAAAAATTCCTCTCTATGAAAAAACATGACAAAGTCAACATATATGAAGAACCTGGAGGATGAATATCATTAAAACGGCGTACATGCGACCAAAAAAAAACCTTTTGCGTGTAATGAGGAATGAAGCAGTGAACCGCACACATTTGGCGAAAAAAAAATTAAATTTACACCTGAGGTAAGCACCTGTGAACTGAATCCTGACACGAAGAATTTGAGCCGTTTTTTTAGGTTTTTAACTCATAATTCCAAAAAAATATCCAGATAAGCTGTTGTGTTAGATTTAAGAACGACAACGGACAAATTATCAAAGATGGATGAACGTGTTCTTGTAAGAAGGAAAAAATAAGTTACCGCCCGAAGATTTCTAAAAAGGGACCGAAGCACATAAGTTAATTCCTAGTTCCGTGTCATTTAATACTAATGTGCAATAATGGATGTCCCATTGGGATAGAAACCAATGAAACAAATAAACTGCAGGTAAAGTAGTCCCAACATTCTGGGTGAGCAAAAGGATATAATTTTCTGCGCTTTCGCATAACATTAATACAAATCGCAGAAACCTCCTTACATCCGTGACATTAAAGGTCGATATCGGAACGGTCGTTCTTACCTCGAGTTTCTCGACCCATCTGTACCGTTAATCCGACTGTGACCACAGGTCAAGATATGGATTGTAAATCTCGAATTACAACACATATGAGCGAGTGCGGCGTAGAGCCGTTTGTATAATATTTCTCCGATTTAGATTTTAACTCACGAGCACTCACGTATGTATTAACGTGTGAGAAACTTAGCGAGGAATCTTTATTGCTAACTTAATTTCTATATTGCTTCACTTCCACAGTGAGTATATCCTTTAAAACGTTATTAAGAACAGCACAATCTGTATTTTTGTAAGAAGAAATATACGCTAAACGCGTTCAAATATAGGTATATAATATGATACTGGGGACCTTGACCCTACGCGCTACGCTCGTCAACCTTTTTCAAATATTTTTACGGCGGATGAAAATGAAAATAGTTTTCCTGGGGCCACCTAGCTGATAGAAACAAAATGTCGTTTTCCGAATTTCTCTACAACAAACAGTTCCTGCGATACAGAGGGGGATGGACGGACGGACGGATAGACAATTGGGAAGTTATATATAGGATAAGTAAAATATTTATTAATCTTATTAAGATAAAACCCTAAAATCATTGATTGTTACTTCCGTCGAAAAAGTTTTAAGTAACATTTGTACTATATTAAATATAGTTCGCCAGAGTAGTTGTGTGTATAAATGTATGCGTGTGTATATAATACCATAGTTACCCGTCAGAAAAACGAGTAGAATGAATCGTAAAAATTGAAAGATGAGCGAGGCATTATAAATTGAAAGATGCTAAATCATCAAAATAGTATATATTTTATTACTCTCAAAGTAATTATTCTCTTCATATTATTTACTTACAGTTACCATAAGCTTCCAATCTAAATTATTTTACCCTTTCGATTTCAAATAAAATTAACTTGACATTGTCGTAAAACATTAATCTCCGGAAAAGGATAATTAAATAAATCAGCTAAGGATGAAAATTAAAAAATAATCGTTACTCCCCAGTCAATTTAATTTTAGACTCAAAATTCTAATAAAAATATTTTATATTTGTTTCATTTACATCAAGGGAGGAATGACAAAATTCGTGCTCATAACACTGACAAAGATTGGACTGACCGCTATTGATTTATTTCTATTACTCACGATCATCTGTACATAAGTTGAGTTTTAGTTGCACATCTCTCTATACTATATTGAGGTTGCATGGCAAAATGACAGGGGCGATTTCATTACTATACTCGATCCAGACATTACGCATAGCAACTAAATTTCGATGATGTTATTGATGAGTATGCTGAATTAAAATTACCTAGAATAATTCTTTAATATTAAAGTATGTATACTTTCCGCATGCACGTACCCATAAATTTACTTCGGGGGGGGGGGGGATGGAGAGGGGTCTGAGGCCGAAAACCAATTTCCAGCAATTGATTAATTAAAAGCCCTATTCAAATAATATAAACTTTTATAACGTTTTTAGTTCTCATAACTCAACGCAGCAAGCGGCAGCGTAGCAAGAGACAACGTAGCAAGTTTGTAGCGTGGTTATCGCAGATTCCACAAATGTCTGTACACCGGAGGGAGGGTCCGGACCCCCCTGGATACGTCCTTGACTTTCTGTATTTCAATTATGTATGTGCGTAATTATGTATGTGATTACAGGTATTTATAATTACGCATTTAAATTTTGTACAATTATAGTGAGAAATTATATCATTTATAGGTTATTTTTATTTATTATTAGATAATTTGTTATGGAAGGGGCGCATATTTGGTAGTTTACCCCGGGTGCTAAAAAAGCTATGATGATGATGCCGTAATCTTAACACAAAATATCCTAATTTTTACATACATTTAATGGATAGGGTATTGTCTTAATGATGATTACACTTATTGCTCATGCAGGGCGATCTGAGTCACGAAACTTGAAATGCGAAAACTTGGACCCGAGCCGATTGCCAGAGAATTTGGAAATTACGGATAGTTTCCATTATTTCACGGAAAATTATAAATATTCTGCTCTTACTCATGGAATATATTATCTAATACATATATGTTCCACGTGGCTGAAGTGCTGTTGTCCTGGAGATCGCGTTGGTTTATTTACGAGTTTAGACCTTGGTATATGGAGATTTTTCAGCTCTTGCAGTATTCAAGCACCGACAACTCGTAATATACAAATTTATCTTGTCTATTAACAATTATAATCTGTTTGTCGGTCCATAGATGGCGGGAAAGAGCAATTATTCGGCAAGCTTAGATAGGATTATAATGTGTGCAGCATTGATGGCAAAAATAATTTTTCAGTGTTAAATCATTAAAAATGTTCCCCTTTTAGGTTTGTAAATGAATTTTTAAGGCTTATTAGGCATTTATACTAGTTTTACTGACTAGAAACATAAATTTAGTTTATTTTAACGTCAAAACGTTCCAGTACCGAGCTCTTACCTTGATGTTAACTGTTTTTAAATGCAAAAGAAAAATGTTCCAAATTCATTCGAAATTTAATGAAACGGAGGAAATAAACTCAACCGAAATCGAATCCATGCCGTTATCACGAGCAACAAACTCCTTAATATCTGCAAGGGGACGCGCCGAGAGTTTGGAGAAACATTTATCGAAATCGAACCGACAGTTCTTGAGTTATTTGCATTAATTGAAAATATCTTATGCACAAGATGAGATTGACTTTTATTATAATAGGATTATATATTACATGTGTGTGTCTGTGTTTGGTGTAATACATGCATGGATATTTACATTCGATTATGGAAAATACACGAACAGGGGCAGGAGTAAGCGGATACGGAATGGGCAAGGCAATCTAGTGACATTCTTCTCAAGTCTATTCCACTGGTGATTGGAGAATTATAACGGCTCGAAACATTCCTCTACGAAACAGCATTCTTGTCTCCGCCGTCAATCACTCTAAGGGTATAATATTTCCGACCTCCTGTCAATCCATAGGAATCTCCGGACTCGACTTATTCTCGCTCGGCAAAACATGCAGTTTCTCGGTCACTTACATAAATATGAAAATTGAGATGATTGATATCCTAGTTTTTCTACCTACCGCACTAATGATGCCAAGAGAATAAATTAAGTCGCAATTTTTCCATCGGATTATTTTTAAAATGTGCATATGACCGTAATATATTTAGGAGTACATGCAAAAGCCTTTGGGCGATCACAGGAAATTTCTTGGACATCTAATTAGACAAATAATAAAGGATTCGTAAGGTTAGTTGCGCCTCTTTTTATAATTAACGATGGATATCCGAAAATCTTCTCTTCGTGGAAATTTGGTCGTTGCAATTCCGTGTTTCTCTTTTGCTGAAAAACCTAGTCCAGTGGTGCATAACCATTTACCTGTCGTGCGCCATTTTCCCTGTGACAGAATGTCGTTATGGGACTTAATGTTTGGCTTGCAACAATCATATCTGTAATAATAATAAATCCTAACTTTAACTCACAATCAAATCCGATATAGCGATATAAACAGCAATGAAATTTTATGATCATCGTTTTTTAATTCCAGATATAGGTGGAAAAATTATGAGACGCGGATGCTCCAGAAGTGGCGCATGCGCAATAACTTGGGCACCCCTGACCTAGTCCGAAGGGTCCAAATTATCTTTGCGGCGTCTTTCATCGCCGGTTCCAAGGTAAGTGTGCATTGGATTTCTTTCCTCCTATCCTTGTTCAATTGTTTATTTACTTTACCGTTTCATGTATGTATGAGTGTGTATGAATGTATGTACATATGTATGTATGTAGGCATATATAAACGCGTATATATATTTACACACATAACTACATATATACATGCTTATAAATATAAAAGTTGGCAGGACCAACGTAGATGAAGCAGACAGGTGACAGCACAAAACAGAAAAAGTCTAGAGCAGGTCTTCATCTGCCAATGGCTGATGATAGTACGCTCGTGTCAATTTGAGTTTCCGGGTTTCAAATAACAAACCACCCGATGAACAAGCAGTTAAAAATATTTAGATCAATATAAATACCATTTTTCTGGCAACTCGAATCGTGAAGATAACACCAAGCCTTTCACAAATCGATGACGAATAATTAAAATCCGAATGAAAAACGTCCTAACATTAAGACGTTATATTAGCTCAAATATTACCACATCTTTTTGGTCGACGCGTGACATGCTTAATGCGGAGACCTCCTAAACTTTCTAGATAGCCCACTCTTTTTGAAAAAACAACAGATCTGATCATCATTTTCACACATTTCTTCCCTCTCTCTTACATATAGCTTGTTTCTAAAAGTAGGAACCTAACATCGAACGGCACTTCGCTTCGCAGAATTCATCTGTTATTTCGGAACGGAAACTCTTTTAAGGGTACCACTTCTTTTCCTTTAATTATGATGCTGCTGGAGAAGTTTTGTCCTAGCCAATTCTGAATGGCCTTGTTCTTCAATAATTACCTGGAAGAGGACGATGTCGAATATGCAATGGAACATTCACATTTAAAACCTTTGGGGAAGATAAAACCATTCAAGGTTTAGAAAACTGGAATTACAGCTATTTAAATCGCCTTATTCGAGTTATATAAAATTCGAATTATAGAAAATTGGGGTAATATAAAATTGGAGCAATATAAAATTGTAGTACAGTAATTCCTCCATATTCGCGGTTTCGCATATTAATTATTGTAACAAGTTTCACTGTTCGCGGGAGATATATTTCATTTATTCGCGCCCTCCTACCGCAGCACACATTGCACGGACCACTAAAATTTAATACATTTAATGTATTCGTGAGTGGTCCCTATAGGGACCAGATTGACTGACTTTGTTTAATTTCGCTTACAACAAAATATATTTTCAGACGGACCTAAGAAGTCCTACACGTGATAATATTTCGGTGAGAGAACTCATCTAATGCTTAAGTGGTGCCAGATTTTCAGAAAAGTATAGCGGGACATTTTTATAAATGCATTAAATTATAAATTAACTCCAATAATTTTAACACTTTTTCTTAAATATTGTGAGTAAAACATAGTTTGCCTTATTACGCCTAGCGCGTATCATTTATTTTTCTTAATTCCACGTCCAGAGGTAAGGGTGCCTGAACTACAGATTTGTGTGGATTTGAAGTATTTTATTTTAGAAGAACTGTTATGCTTATCTAATACATATATTAAAGAGAATTCTGGCCTTCTTTCTGTATGTTTGCACGGTTTTAAGGTTTGCACAGTTGCAGCACATTTTTCATTTGCACTTTAAAATCACTTAGAATTGCGATATGAATACGGGACTTACATCAAACGACGCCTAAAAGAACGGATATTCATTTTTTACCCACCGATTTTCGAATACGCGACAAATCGTTCCAAAATTTGTTATTGACACAAAAATTTGGCTAAATTTTAGACGAAAAAATTTCGTCAAGGGCGACGGCATTGTTGCTGATCTAGCAAAATTACGTCTATATCTAAAAGCAATGACGTGAACTTTGATATTTTATTTGAAATCAATTATGAGAACCCTTCTTATAAATTTTGAATGCATTTTAATCGAAAGGGATGTAATGATGCCTTAATTTGAACGATAGGTTTGTTTACCGCAGTGCTATTTCTAAGGCGTGGAAGAAATGCAAACGAACATACGACCGCTAATATTTTAACTAGCTTTTTGTTTTGTTTACCTTGACGACGAGAGAACTTGCTAGGTAGCTTTTTTAATTCACACATTTTTGTAATCACCATAAATGCACCGGCCATGCGTCAAATATGTTGCTTAATTATCGAAAGAAATTAATCATTATCATTGTGAATATAGTAATTTGCTTTAAACTGGTCAATAAAATTTGCAAACGAAAAGATATTTTCAATGTACGTGTCGAGTATCTTCCTATTTTAAATGTTGAGTTGTCCATTATTACAATGCATTGGAGCCGTTTCTGACCAAGTTTTTACGCCACGTGTTTATTTGCCTTAAATTTACATGAAACTTTTCACATAAATTTTTTATTGGTTTTTGTCCTTAATGATTTTGTTTCATTGCAACCTCTTTATGAAATGTCGAAAAATCGGGAAAAAACTAATATAAAACTTATAATATGAGGGAGGAGAATGGAAGAGAGAAAAGGAGGAAGAATGGGAAGTGACTTTAATTTAATATTTAATCCACGCATACCCGTCATATTGACGGGCTTTTGTACTAGTAATATCTAAAGACAAGTTTTAAAACAATAATAATGTTATTACTGTATAAACAGGTGGTAGTTTTTTCCCTAATCTTATTTTTCCCATAAGCTTTTAGTATCGATATTTGCGACGTTTTTCAGGAACGTAACCCCGGCTAATATGGAGGGATTACTGTAATATAAAATTGGAGTAATACAAAATTGGAATAACAGAAAAGTGAAGTACTAGAAAAGTTCAAGTGATAGAAAATCGAAGTATAATAAAAGGTTTGAGTCACAGCGGTATGGGGCGAGTCACTAAGTAATGGTGTTTTTTTATTTTCTTTTCGTTATTTAAGAAATGCCAGACGCTTGAAAGTTCGGATCGAAAGTACCCCTCGCGGAATCCTGCCCGGTATCACAGCGTTCAGGAGATGAGTTCGAAGGAAGGTGACTACCACGTTCCTCGACTTTTACCGCCAACGCTCACAACCGGACCGAGTTGGATCATCTTATCCTCTTACTGCTTACAGATTCATTTGACTCGTATTCCTCTCGATGCTACTTTTCCTCGTGTCACTACCATGATTGGAAATCTCTGAAAGGAAGCAGCCGATGCCCAATCGCCAACGGATGGAATCGATCCTTCCTAGACGGGAATTGTAGGCGATCACATCTCATGAGGGGGAAGATCGGTTCAAAGTGATGTCAAATCTTACCTTGCCAAACTTTTCAGTCTCGACCTAGGAGCGACCAACAGGCGAACGCATCTACGAGAAAAGTAACTGTGACTTAAAGCGAATTGGTTCGAGGAATTCACGTTATTTTTTTTCGAAATTATTCACCAGACGGAAAACACGCGCCGAGAATTTATCCAGATTTTTCGCGAGGCATCGGGGTCGTTTTCTTTTCTACATCGTCAACGGGAACAAAAACATTTTCAGGATTTTTTTTTGAAGGAGAGACGCGATTTATTCGCCGTGTTTGAGGAGAGACGCGTGTGGAAATCTTCTCTCCTCGCCGCTTTAATCGTAAATTTGCGAATGAAGAGAGAGAGAGAGGTATTTTCTTTTATTTTCCTCAAAAAAATAACGGCTCTAAATTTAATCTGGGGAGTGGAGGCTCCATCCGTTCAATTTTTTGGGAGCGGAACACGGGAACCTCTACTACGCGCCACTGGATGGAGATAACGAGAGATCTCGTTTCGGTTTGGAAATGCGATCGGAAGGAGGTTGGAATATATATATAGATATATATCACCTTCGCCCGAAAAAACGGACCACTTTCGTTTCGCATGAGAGATACACACCCGTCTCGAAATTTGCATCCGTGGAAACCATTAAAAAAACAGTGCAACGGAGACGTCGCTTTTATGCGGACAAAACGACCTTAATGTATGGTCGAGAAGATCGGAAATACAGGATTTGAGTCTTATCTTTTTTAGGTCCTTAGGACTTAAAAGGAGATGGTCTGAATGTACGTGATGACGGATTTTTCCCTGCTCCCCTCCCCCTTCCCCCTATTCCCCTAACCTTCCAGTTTCCAATTATGTTTTTGCAATACAACTTCATAATTTCAACTGCAAGTTCTTTTGAGAAGGCAGTGAGGCCTATATCATCTCAGTGCAGCGGTGTCCAACAAGATTTCGAATCCCGAGGCCACCACATGTTACGATTTTAAAACATCCAAATAGCCCTAGCCAAAAGATGTAACAAGGTTGGAAAAATAAAGCGCGCATTTTTGTTACAAAGCAACCGTCATCAGTGGCGATTCATCGATAGTGCATCCTAAAAAAGGAACGAGTTCACCGCCATTGATATGTCTGCTTTGCAGCCGAAATGCTCATCCACGTACTTTTACCAACTCCCTCACGGATATTGGATAAATATAATTTTTAATTTGATTCAAGCCAAAATGTGAGTTTTCTTTTATTTTTAATTAAGATTGGTTTTGTTATTATACGACATAAGAAGGTTATTTTTTCTTTCATCTTACCTCTGGGGATTAATTCCAAATATTGAGAATCCGCTATATTTATTAAATAAAAGGCATGAAAATTTCATTTTCTAAATTAGAAGAAAGAATATAAAAATGAATAACATTGATTCACTGTACATATTTACAAACTCACTGCATGTGGCGAATAGCAAACGTATTGGATACAGGAGGAAAAGAAGAACGACATACCCTTTGGAAGAACAAATATAATTGGAGTTTGAACTGATTCCGAGTAAAAAGAATGAACGGATGCACGCCATACGCTTACAGTAAAGTTAAACAGCTAATGAATAATTCATATAGCTACCTGTTTCTGATGAATAATAAAAACCCTTACTAAAACTTTCCAAATAGTTTCCAAGCAAATGCAATTACAGGCTCTATGTAAAAAATATTCATCATTAGTTACAGCCAAATTTAAGAACGAGACGGAATCAGAACAGTCGGATTTAAAAAAAGGTAATAACCTTTACGTTAGTTTTCAGGATAAGGATATGAATTTAAAATATTTCGAATATTTCTCGATTTTGAAACGTTAAGTATTTTAGACGTTCGGCCTTTCCGTGCCTTTCGAAAAATTAAAGTTTGATAATTTATGAGGATTTCAGAATTTTTGAATAATTAATCTCCTCATGATGTTTTCCTGTAGTCGATGTTTGAATGGTTAAAAATATCCTTGGAGTAAAACAGGCGGATATTTAAATTTGGCATGTGGTAGATTATTCAATATAGTAATTATGTCAACTTTGCAAACTTATGTTAAAGAATATCTTAATCAAGGATTCTTTCCTACGTAATTTTTTTCCATCCATTTCAATTTTAAAGGGTGGTACATTTTTACGCTTACTTAATTAAATTTAATTTGTGGACTATCCGCATAAAAATTTTATGCTGGTAACGATTACTTCATACGAATGTCATTCGCCCAGCGAAGGTACGATATCAAAAAGCGACTCGTTCGAATTCAAATTTCCTCCCGACCTCTTTGAGATGTCTCGCTTGTTACCTAAAGCCGTTTGAAAAGGCAATCGCGGCATTCCTCTCTTCCCACCTATCCCGGACACGTCCCAAACATATGCAAAATCCATCCACGGCTCGATCTAGCATTATCATATGGACCGTCCGAAACCCTCTCTGCAAATGTATTCGTGGCAATCATTATTTCGCGTTCAACCGTTTGGCAGTCGTAAAATTGGGACAACCGAGGAATGGTAACGGATATGCGGACCCGTTCGGTTTTTTCGAAAAATATTCTCCCCGACAAACGTAGCCATTTGTCTGGCGCGTCGTAAATACAGCTCGGAAATACAGCTAAAAAACACGATGGAAATAACTTCTCACTAAAGCCAATGAAAACTCGCATCATGCTAGTCTTAAGCAGGCCAGACTCGAGAAAATGTCGCAAATTGGGAGAAAGGGGTAAAGGAAGGAAGGGGGTAGAGTGAGAGCGAAGGGAGGAATGAAAAGGCACTAGTCACCGCCCCGCTTATTTAGTAGAGTCTTCTCTTTTTCATACGTCTCAGAGTCCAATCAACCGCTACCAAATCTTCGGCACATTCATTTGCATCGTTAAACAGGCGTGGCTGGTTGTATCCACGAGAATTTTGGAGACCGCTCGCGATGGGATGATTGCGTGTAGAGGTAACAAGTGTTCGAAAGTCAAATCCTCGCCGTGAATGTCGAATTTCCTTTTTATGACCTACCAATATGCGTCACTTCTCTCGAAAACAAGGGCTTTTAACCATCTAAAAAGAACATTCAAGCACCTAAAAAAAACTAGGGCTACCAAAATATAAAGTGAGATATTCAGCCCGACGAATTTTCCGAAATATTTCGTTAAAGCTGAGAGATTGGAAACATATTCACTTAAATGATTTTGTTTTGTTACTTATTTGAATAGATTTCAATAGATGAATAAAGTGTCACCATTATGATATTAAATTAAATTTAGGTTTTGATGTAATACACTGGTAACATATAGATACAATATTACAACACTGACAAAATTAGGAATTCACTAGCTTTATAAATGAATTTCCGATTGTTTTTGATTCTTTTAGAATAAACAATATAACATTGAGGATGACTATTCTGCATTTGAAGCATTTAATAGACCGGTCCATGCCTACAGGAGTTTCCAAGTAATTTTACTGCATATATGTATGTTACATGACGAGCAGCATTCGCACTTGCGAATTCTTTAACGGGACATATTAGAAGTTGCAAGTACTCCGAGCCGGAACTTACTCTAAATATTGTGTTATTACACAAATGAAACTGGAATTTAACCAATTTTTGAGATGAAATTTTAAGAAACAGTGATCACAACTTTAATTTATGAATATATCTTGAAAATCACAGGTTCCTATTTCATGAAAGCTATGGGAGTCGCATAAAATGCTCTCGCAGTCCGGGTGCAGGTCGCGGGCCGTATGTTGTACATCTCATTCTCTATTGGATTCAAACCATATGGGACGCACGATAGCTCTTTTCTTTAATTTTACGTTTTTGAATTCATAATTCATGGCAGTAGAAAATTTTCTATTTAGTATCTCCTAGTGAATAAGTATAAACAAATCCATACAGTTTACAGATTCCGTTTTTTCTATCTAAAACATTTAATCACGCTTTTTATTGCAAGAATTATTATTTTACTGCTAAGATATAAGCTTTATTTTTTAAACATTACGTTAAGGCTTAAGGGTTAAATGTAAGAATGGACCTTATGGTCTAAATTTCGCCCGAATAAAGACGATTATCTATCTATCTATCTATGTAGGTGCCTAAGACATTTTTATTCAGCGAAAAGGCAAGGAAGAATTTTTTTATGACTCGAGGAAAACCTTTCCACGTGATTGATCATTTATTGGCATTTAAAATTAACCAAAAGTTCGGTTTTACAAAAAAACGACATGGCAGGGTGAGCGGCATTTACTCCTTGGGAGCGTCCGTAAAAGACGTTTCTTGAATTTCAACTCCATGACATAAAAGAATTTAAATGGCCGTAATTAATAAATCAAAATCACATTAAAAATTACTGTTCTACAACTTAAGATGTGTATGAAACTTACTACACTTAGACTACATCATATACAAATTCTTCAAGAACCACTTGCTGCTTTATCTCATCAGAATACTTTCACCAAAAACTGTTTAATTTTACATATAGATATCGAAGACAAAAATACACAAACCGATAATTACACTTGTAATACAAATGCTCGTTTATTGATGTTTGTTGTGTGCCTCAGGTCACAACATCAGTCCTATCTGAATTTAGAAAACTAAAACAATAAAAAAAATCCACTTGTTTTATTGAGAGATATGTGCACCTGCAGAGTGAAAAACCACCTATTATAGTTATTTAACCTAATAAAACTCACATTCGGTTTTTAATGATCCCAAATTTACCGGTAAAGCGAGAGGAAGGAGTTCCTAAATACTCCAGTAAAACTTTTCTTCGCTTATCAAGAAGTTGCAGACGAGAGAAATGTAAACTCACAGAAATACTGCCATATATGCACGGACGTATACATTTTAGTTCGTAGTGCTTTACAGTCCTTCGGAATTCCCGTCATTTCTGAATAAAAGGCGGCCGGACGCACGAAGGTGAGAATTATGGCCAGAGGTGAGCGATAAAATAATCGTCCCTCTCTTCAATCCCTTCCTCTGTCCTCTTCGTGACCTCCTTCCCTTCCCATTCCTTTTCCCCTCATCCTCCTCCGATCTTTCCCCCTTCCCTTTGTTGCTTATCTCTTCCGCAGAGGCGACGTAAGTCTTCCTCGAGAGGTGGCAAGCTATAATCATACTCTTTTAAAGGCCCTCTCTCCGTTCGGTCTCTTCTTCCTCCCAGCTCTCTGCACTACGCGGAAAAAAGAGGGAAGGGGAAGAGGGGACGAGCATGGGCGTAATGTAAACTTCACCACGGGGGTGCCCTTGATACATCGATTGCCGTCACCGTTTTGACTGCCGGAGATATCCGAGGTGTTGAAGGTGGGTGCGTAGGCAGGACGAGAAGAAAAGGATAGAGAGTGTATAGATGGATAGAGATGAAGAGTGGGGAAGAAGGAAAAGAAAAACGGAGCGAGATAGGAAGAACAGGAGGCAGAGAGATGTAGGGAGAATTGGAAAGAGATAGTGTGGGGAGAGGGATAGGGTGAGAGGAGAAGGAGGAAGAAAGGGAGAGGGAAATTTTTTGAATTTGATATTGATAGCAAACGTAGGGAGAGGCAGGAAGGAGGAGCAAGAGGGAAAGAGAGATGGAGAGAGGGGATAAAAGAAAGTGTAAGAGAGGAAATGAGCTTGGCGGAGGAGAGACAGAGGCAGAGAGAGGGAGATAGGATAGGGAGAGAGGGAGATAGGAGAGGGAGGGAGGAGAGGGAGAGAGGAGAGGGAGAGAGGAGAGGGAGAGAGGAGAGGGAGAGAGGAGAGGGAGAGAGGAGGGGGAGAGAGGAGAGGGAGAGAGGAGAGGGAGAGAGGAGGGGGAGAGAGGATAGGGAGAGAGGAGGGGGAGAGAGGAGAGGGATAGAGGAGAGGGAGAGAGAAGGAGAGAGGAGACGGAGAGGAGAAGATATGAGAGGAAGAGATAAGAGAGATGGCTAAGCTAAGAGAGAGAGAGAGGATGAATGAAAGAGAGGTAGATGGAGCTAGGCCATAACTTAAGTCGAAATAACGCACTTTACCGGATTCGCCGGCTCATTCGCGCGTGACTGCTTTTCCGCATAAATATATTCGGCACCGGTCTGCTCGCGTACGATGCGGCCGCTAAACCACGCCGAGGAGCTGTTTACGGGTTTATTTTAAAAAATCGTCGAATTTATCTTCCCGTGATTTTTTGTTTCTCGTTGCCTTTCGTTGTTGTGCGCGCCGCCAAGGCCGGGACTTCGATCCGATCGGACGGAGAGAAACTCTTTATTTTGTGTCGTCAAGATGTAATGCAGCGATAAAAAATTCCGGTTGGAAGAGCACGGCGAAAACCGAGCGGTATATTTTACTTTCGTTCGCTAAGGTGATCGCGATTTTGACTTGGGATTTCACGTGAAAAATACGAAAAAGAAGGGCGACTTGAAATAAAAATCGCATCAGAGGTGTTCGTCGAAAAAAGTGAGGCATTGCTATTCGTTAAAGCAAAGGCTTTCAAATTTTCCGAAATCCTTGTATTTAAAATGTTTTTCTTTAGTGTTCCGCGGAACGCACTTTGCAAACACCTGTCTTATACCAAAAGTATCCAGCATAATGCAGTCAAACATCTTTATAGTATTTAATATTATCGTTCTTAATGAATAGTGGACAACAATTTTCTTTTAGGGTTTAGGGTTCTCTATAAATAAGATGTTCTTGTAGAATGTCGCCCATTAAATATTTTTCATATTCAGCTGTTATTTTTCTGGCCCAATTCGTTTAAGCAACCCACAAATTTATTAATTCTCGGCTAAATCTTACTATATATATGACAAACAACGTGTATGAGCGTGAAGCAATAAAATAACAAATCAATTTTCAAAATTCTAGGGCTCCTGCCCCTACACGCAACGTACCTCGCCTTTATTCTCGCTAAGTTGAAAATAAATTTTCGAACCTGCTCTTATCAAGGCAAATTCTATTTGTTCATAAATCTTTTTCTCCGGCGTAGCGTTTCCGAAATATAAATTTTCAAACAATTTAAACGGCAGCCATTTTGTTTCAAGATGGCGGATGAAAATGATAATAGTTTTCTAGAGGTCTCTTAGATGGTAGAAACAAAATGTTTTTATCGCATTTCTCTACGTCAGACAGTTCCTCAGATACAGAGGGGAACGGACGGACGAATAACCACTTGGAAATTTATATATGTATAGGATTCAAGGTTAGGATGTCAGTAAAAATAGGCATTCGAATATGTAAATATAAGGTTTTGTTAGTATTAGCAGGGGAGAGTATTTTCGACCGTTTACGGCTGAAAACGTGCAATGATGATGCAAAAAATGCTGAAGTATGTGCTTGGTTATCAAATGGCTATACATACATATTTTTCAATGTGTATGGAGCGTATTTGCATTGATTTGGTAATTATTTTATTTATATCAATTGTATGATACGTGAAGAAATAACATAACGTTTTTCCTTATTCAAAACCTCTTAATACATAATAGCTGTATAAAAATTATACCGTTGGATAAACATGATTTCTCCAGTGAATAAAGAAAACTGCGAGCTACACTAGCTACTGTAATACTGTAAAGCGAAGGCAAATCTCCACATCCAGTCAATTAGGATAAAACCCGGATAAAAAAGCCGGATAAAAACCGCATAAAAGGCCGGATAAAAAAGCCGGATAAAAGACCGGATAAAAAGTCGGATAAAAAAGGCCGGATAAAAAGCCGATACGTATTTCGGTTACGATGTAACCAGCATCAAGGGCTAAAAGGACTTGAGAGCGGGCAAACTGGTGGAAGGAAGAGTCCGGTGGCACGCTCTCAAGTGGTGATGAGGGACTGTACGTGTTAGACGTGATAGGTGGGCAGGTGGAGGGGAGGGGGACATAGATGGCCTAGGTGGTGGGGGAAGGGGCGAGGTCAGTTGAAAAAGAACGCTGTTAATTACCCCAAAGTCGTTGTTCATCAATGTATGTCTATATTTATATATATAAAGGCTTTCCGTCGTATCAAGTTTTGTATTGGGAACTTGTTTCATTAGTTTAAGATTGTCTATATCTAAATGGTGACTGTTTCAAAAATATGTTTCGCGACTGCAGATTTATCCATATGACCGTGTTTGTAATGTGCTAAGTGTTCCTTAAATATGATGGTGAGGTTTCTTTTCGTTTGACCTATATATGACATGTCGCAGGTGGGTCAAAGCACTTGATACACTCCAGATTTTTGTAGCGTGTGTATATTTTGTCTTTTGGGTTCCCTATTAAATTTTTGGCGTTGTTTATGTTGTGGAATGTAACTGAATATTCAACGTTTTGAAATACTTTTCTTAACCCCTTGGTGAGGGCTGGAAAGAAGGGAAGTGAAATAAACTTTTTCTTTTTCTTGTCGTCATCTATGTCCCCCTTCCCCTCATCGCCACTTGAGGCGTGCCACTGGACTCTTCCTTTCACCAGTTTTCCCGCTCTCAAGTTCTTTAGCCCTTGATGCTGGTTATGTCGTAACCGAAATACGTATCGGCTTTTTATCCGGTTTTTTATCCGACTTTTTATCCGGTCTTTTATCTGGCTTTTTTTTATCCGGGTTTTATCCTAATTGACTGGCTGTGGAGATTTGCCTTCGCATTATATGATTTCTCCAGTAAAATTCAGAAAAAATATTCAGACAAATCACCTCAAGATGCTAAAATTTTACGGCTTTTCATTCATAGAACGTATAAATATTATCAGGGTTCGAATCAGTTCAAGCATTTCCGCTGCCATTTCGAGGAAGTCATATCCACTTAGGGTGACCAGAGGTCCCGGAAATTCCGGGACAGCCCCAGAATTTGACTTAACTTCCCGGCGTCCCGATAAAATTCTTCGGGCACCCCATTGTTCCGGATTTTTTTTTTCTCCCTTATAAAATCCCCTCGCCGCTAAATTTCATAAATGTGTTCAATTGGAATCACATTATATTGGAAAATGCAAAAAAAGACAACAAAATGCGTCTAAAATGAACTTTTTAATAAAATCATTTGCAACTTGTGCACGCATCCGCAAAATACTCGCCCCTTTGCCCGACTCTCCGTTGCGCTTTTATCTACTGAGCAAATACTGAAAATATATGAAGCGCGAAAGGTTTTTTATTTCAGAAGAAAGGTCGCCGTAATTTACAGTCATTTTTCCACACAAGCTTGTTCACATGTTATGCATGAATAGTTGTTTTTTAACACAGAAACACGCAAAATAAAAAAATCGTAAAACTATACAAGTACTGATGCATGTAAAAGAGACGATTGATATGTATAAAGTACAAATTGAATAAAATTTTGTTATACTCATTGATAAAAAGTTTTAATTGAAGACAATATTTTGGAGAAATAATTGGATCATTTTAAGATTAAATATTTAATTAGTATCAAATAACCCTGGCCTATCTGGAAAAATAGGCTGAACCCTTAAATTTATTCAATAATTATAAACATCGGATCTTATTTCAACATTTGAATTTCAAGAACAGGCCGCAGAGATTGAGAAATTGTGTAGCTTTTTGTTGGTGTTTCAGACACATACTGCACATGTAGAATGAATATTTCGAAAATAAATTTTGTATTGTCTGACGAACGAAATAACCTTGATGTTAAAATAATCATGCTGTACGCTTAAAGTATGTGTGAGTTTTCAAGGTTGTTCCGATGATTAAAAATAATAATTTGAATGAGACAGGCAAGACTAGTCTAATATATTAATTAAAATTATATAAATTGATATAAAATCAAATTGAAACCATATATTCTGATTTTAATATATTTTTGACTTCAACTTACGTGTACCTCCTTCGCGAATTGTATTTATATTTAACTTTATTACTTGTTATTGATTGTTAACTTTGAATCGTGATATATTTTGCAGTAAGATTTTATTCCTATCCACTAATTTGAAATTATTTGTTAATAGATTAAACAAAATTGTAATCGGTATTTACGATGCTTATTTGCTATTAATTTAACTAGATACGTATACAAAATTAAAAAGGTACGAAAATTCACGTTGTCCCGGTCATGTCCCGGATTTTCTTCTTTAGAACTCATTATGTCCCGGTTTTGCTTCCTAAGAATCTGGTCACCCTATATTCACTATTAACTGAGGAATATACTCCCATAACCTATCGATTTCCTATAGTCTCCTATAACTTCATAATTTTCATCTTCACCGCACTTAACTTAACTTAAAATTTCCCATTTACGCCTTCTCATTAATATCACATCACGCGCCAACAAGATTAAATGGCACATTCGTTATTTTTCTGCTAATATTATGAGGAAAGAGTTGCTTCATCCTCTTACGGCGAACAACATTACCGCCAAGAATATGATCCTGATTTATGCATTTGCTGATGCCGCGAGGTGCTACGCCCGGTGGCACTCGTTTTAAAAACTCTTTCGCTCCTCGCCGCAGCCACGCACCGCGTAATCCCGATGAAATCCACCGCCGCGGATAATCGGCAAAATAAATTTCATTTACTTCACGAAATCAGAGGGGCTCGGACAAAGTGACGAGTATCCTTGAGGCTCTTCCTCACGCCGCCAGATGAATTTACGGCGTTTTCGTGACTCCAGCGCCGAGTCTCTTAAGCACGTTATGAAGGATAATAAAAAAAGAAAACGAAAATAAAACATGTGCACTCGGAGAGTAGCCTCCCCGTTCCCACCTCTACCTCTTCACCTACCACGTCAGAGGCATCGGAGAGTGAGAGAGAAAGGTTGTGTATGCGGGAGAGGGAAAGGTGACGAGGGAGAAAGGGCGGACACGAGGTAGACGACGTGCGAGGGAGAAGGATGGAGGAGTTATGCGGAGGGAGAAAGTTAAAAGAGAAAGAGAGAAAGCGAACCTTAATTTTTTTGGCGTGTTAAAAGGGAAGATATCGCGCTCTGCGAATAGAAGCGGCTTGAGAGGGGCGAGGAAAAAAACTCCGATGACGATCGCGAAGTTTGAAGACTTGCACTAATTACTCGTGGAAGAAACCGGTTTTTTCCCGGGGCACCCAGTCTAGCAAAGCATACACTAAAATGTTGTATGATTCACTTCATAGAGCTTCGTCAAAAAATAAAACTTTTCATTTTTTGTGTAATTTTTTGCTCGAGTTAAGGTTAGATTACTTTAAGCGGTGGTTAGAATAGCTTTATATACCCGAACTTTACAGGCCGAGAAAAAATAATGACCTGAAACATTTCATGTATTCAATGTTCTACACGCTTAAATTACAACAGGTTGGTCTTCGTGTTCTACGCTGTTTTAACTTTTTTACGCGTTCTTTGCCAGCGAAGCGGCAGTAGCGAAACGCCTTGTCTGTCAGTCGTGACTTTCATCTCCTGAACCTCTTGACGGATTATAATTAAATTAAGTATGAGCGATCCTTATTAAAATTTATAACCCAATTGGGATTTCGAACTGCATCCGTCCATTAGAACTTACACTTTATATATGCACTTAAATAAACTTATACTCGTATCACGTCAAATGCCACATCTGTCAAGCAATAATTAAATATCATATTGTTCTCTCCCTAGCACTTATATGACCTGTAAAGTATAGATTAAAAACTTATTCAGATTCACAACAAAGTCCGCAAGAACACATAATTACGACTTATAATGTCGGAGATAAAAATTCGAGAAAATCCTAAGCAAAACATCGCATATTTTGTTTACATCGGTCGATACGACGTTTATGTCGGCAAACAATAATCAAAAAGCCATATTTTTCTCTACCAAGCATTTATATGATCTGTGAGGTATATACTAAAAAATTAATTCGAACAGAGGACAACATTTACCACAAAAAAATCGACTCGTAATTTTGGAGATAAAAATTCAAGAACGGCCCAATCTTTCGATACCATATGCATACTATTTCCCATAAAGAACCTCTTTGAAATCTCTCCATTCCATCTTGTTTAAAAGTACGAGAAACCTATTTTTCGAGACTTAATTATTCGATCACTCATGCTACGGCAGAGCAAAACAAGCAATGGCTGAATTATTGAAGTTTACACTTAGAATGCTAAAGCCGAATTCCACTGATGATACGACTCAACATTAATCTTTTCGGACTCCATAAGAAAAGCTAATAGAGGGCCATACAAATAGTGTACCTAATTCAGATGGCCGATTTAAAGCTAAGAATTATCTATTACAAGCCAAGGTTCCTAGGCAGATATATACTGTAAACGCTATTTTATTTCCATCGCTAACACCAGATCTACTTAATAACTAAACCGATTAAAATATAAGCGCTTAAAAAAATCAAAATTTAAAAATAAGTACTTATCTCGGGTTTTTTCAATAACTATAAAAAAAACAGGTACAAATTTAAGCTACAAAGCAGCCGTCTTTAGTGTCAATTCATCGGCAGTAAATTTTAAAAATAATTAAAAGAATTGAATATGATTTTTGTCATTAGACTAGCTCCATAGTTCTCATTGAAACTGAAATAAAGTCTGATAGTGTGGACATGGCTCAAAAGGGCCATATATTTGTAATGCTAATGATAATAAAAATTTAATAATAAATTCAAAGAGACATTATCGCAGAAACCGAGAATTAATACGTAGATTGGCCAAAACCTAAGCAACCGAGAATAAACATACCAATCATTTTTTATTCTAGTAGGTACCTAGAAAATTTTTTTTCTATTTTTTTAATAGACGAGTCTATCCATTAAAGCAAGATCCCTTTTATTTTTGGAAGACTCGTCAACTTTCATCCCCTAAATTAGAGAAGAGACAAGAGGACTTGAGGAAAAACCTTTTTTAAAAATTCTGATGTAAATGTCATACGTCTCCGGGAAAACTGGTCGAAGGGGCAAGCGGACACCTGTGGCATTATTAATAAAAGGGTAAAAAAATGATTGAGATACCCATGCAGTGAGTCACGCCAATTTTTTTGGACGCTACGTCCAGAAGCTACTTCCAAACTGGGAAAGGAAACTCCTGCTGAGTTCACAATCACCCTCCAACATGGCATAATCCCTTCATCAACTCCGTTAAAATTTTCTCCCAAAACACCCACCATGTATACAAGCTGTAGGGCCATGAAAATTTGCGAATTGAAACACTTTTACAGTTTGCTCGTCTTCTATAAAGTAGTAACTGCATTTTTATACTTTAAAGTAACGTTTAAAAAATAATTATGCGTCTTTTTCTTATTAAAATATTATCTGATAAATGTCCAAAAATAATATATTTTTTCCTATGGAAAGTTAAATCCCGAAACAAAATTGCAAAGACCCATTGCTTCTTTTGATTCTTGAAAAATCACAGATTTATTCAAAACACCTTTCAAATATTGAATTTTCAAAAATCATCGCCTTTATTGGCAAAACATAAACTATCCGGAAATTTCCAGCAAGCGCAACCAAACTTATAACCTATATTTTAATAAGAATAAAATTGAATGAAGATTGGACTGACTGATAATCAGGTAGCATTTTTGTTTTTAAGAAAACTTGGAAAAAATAAAAAATATATTTTTAAATATGAAAAACCCTCTCACGACAAGTTAGAGAGATGTCATTTGACTTAATACCATCAAATTTATTTCCAATTAAAAATAAAATTGTGATAAAAACATAAGAGATCTACTTCATACTCTATACTTAAAATTAAAAACTTTAAGTTGCTATTGAAGGTGTCTAGCAGAGAATGATAATCACCAGCCCAACCTATTATTTCCTCTTTAAGTTAATGAACTGCATATTGATTTATGGAGATTTTAAAAGGATGAGATCAATAATTTGCAAATTTATTTGTTTAGACGGAAGCCTCTTTAATGTAAGACCTTTCTAGCAAGATGGAAATATATTGAAAGTCACGAGATATCACCCATGGAACACATCCCAAAAGTTACCTAACAGGCATCTAATAAAATTTGAAAATTAAGTGGACACTGGTTGACAAATGGTTTCAGTCAAAAAAAAACTTTTAGAGAAAAAAATATCAACTCAACTTTCAATCAACCAGACATTTTTCTTGACGTTCTTTACGATCATAACGGTAATGCATATTATATAAATTTTCAATAAGGTAATTACAGAGAGAAAGTGTAAGCACATCTTAAGGAATGAATACGCCATCGACCGATCCTAAACCTCAACAAAAAATACTCGGAAGGTGCCGTCGGATAGACCTTAAAGAAAATCGAATCGGGGCTCATGGGCGAAACGAAGAGAAATGAATTTGGCCGCCCGTGAAAATATTAAAGAGGCGAAGGTTAACGGAAGGAGGTCGACGTCGGGATAAAATGAATACCAAAAGAGACTTAATGAGATTTTTATGAATAACGCCAAGCACGGAGTCGGTAGGCTGGTCGCCTCCTCCGTTTTCTTTTTTATCGCTTCGCAGGGAACCCGAAAATATTTTCGTGAGGTACATAAAAACGGCCATAAAATAAAAAACGTGTGAACGGTTTAAGTAGGATGAGATGCACGAGATATTACGGCCAAGGAGGAAAAACACATTTTCGTATCCTCTTAGCTTTTCCCATATACGTAATAAAGAGGAATTATTTGTGGTCGTGAAAGAAATTTATCAAGAGATTTTAATGGGGAAGCGTAATTCAAATGTTCCAGAGTCGGAAAAATTGTATTCGGATTTCTGTGTCCTTGAACGCCTACACATCAGATTTACATTTACTTTATATTTACGGTTATTTTTATCATAGGCAATTTTCCTTTAAGCACAAAATTAGTAACTAAAAATTTAAACAACTCTACATATGGGTTAAAACAATACGGCATTTCTTGTAAATAGCAGTAAAAAATAATAATCATGATAATTCACTCAATTATGGATAAACTCCCAAAAACAATGCATAAGCCAAAGGCCCCAAAAACTAACGGAAGAATGCAGAAAATTTTATCTTTCTTCATATTACAGCTGTCTTCGTTGTAATAAATAAATGAATAAATAAATAAATGCATCAACAGTTGGCGCTAGAAATCTCTGTATTGACGCGCTATATAATGAAATCACGTATTAATAAAAAATTAATCAAAGACTTAATTAGCCAGATAATTATGGATATGAGAAAATCTGTGCGATTAATTTTGCACCGTCTTCTTCGGGTTGCCCACTCGTCGTCTCGAGTGGGGTTTGAAAGAAAACTTTCCTCTACCAGTCTTCCTCCCCCCTTCTCCCCCTCCCTCCAAACGTCTATTTTCCAAAAGCGTACGCTTATCGTTATCCGAGGAAGAAAGAAAGCTGTGGACTGACGTCTTCTATCAACGTGGGATTAATGGAGGCGCTGATGCGAGTTTACGACGAGTATTAATGGCTCCGAGATCCTTAAGAGCATTAGGTGTTCGAACTTATTGCTCCGTAGCGAACGCGGCTCGTGTTCGGCAGTCTCTCGTGAGGTAGAAATTGATGATGATGTAATGGGTTTATAAATTTGGAGATAGCTTTCGGATGTAGGAGGAGCGAAAAATTCATAATTGGAACATGAGGGTTTACCACTAACGCATAACCATCCAGATGCTCTCATTTACATTCCTCTTCATTTAATTACAAGCTTGCTTTAACAATTTGTAGGTTTCACTCACTGATTTGTATAATAAAAAACAAAATCTGATGTTACGTCATTGCTTTAATTTCTCTCGGTTGATTTTTCGGCGATGCTTCATTTTTATATCCGAAAAAACAAACATAACCTTTTAGTATTAAATATTTATTTTATTAATTGGTATCAAATTAAAGCTTACACTTTGTTCTTTTTAATGATCGTAAATACCTATTTTGTCAAAAATTATTTTATTTTCTCTTTACAGAGTCATTGCCACCATTTAATACATTTGTACATCACCAAGTAGTTTTTTTGATAATCGCACGAACATATTAAAAATTTCGATTATGTATTTACATTATTTTTAAAGATAAAAGAATTGTAATGTTGGAACGATCGAATGATTAGTCAATAGAATACCCTATATATTATGTTTTGCCATTTTAGTCTTTGAGACCTGTAATTTATAATCTCCGCATGAAAATTGGCTCTGAAATGATAAATTAATGATCGGGAACGTGAGTTAAAATTGCTAACCTAGCTTGATTCGCTCATTAATACTTTCAAACTAAATTTTGATTCCGGGGATTATTGTTTATAAATATATTATTATGATATATTATTCGGCACAGAAAGCCGTGCACAGGCGACAGATACAGGCAATATATTGCAGACAGAAAAATCACTTTTTCAGAAACAGGGGCACCTAAAACGTATATATTCATCAAAATCCATGAATTGGTGGAATAATATGAAACTATGCAGAATGAACTACCGTAGCAGATAATCTTTCCTGTTTCTGAACACAGGTGTTTTTCATAGTTGGGTCCGGGCTAGCCAAGCTAGTATCAACCAGCCCCAACGGACGTCCTCCAAGAGAACGTCGAAGAAAACCCCTCCCTCTCAAATGGTGAGATTGCCAAAGCCAGAAATTGATGGAATAATATGAAACTATGCAGAATGGCATAAGCTGTAATTTGGGAATAACTTTGAAACAGGAAAAAATACGGTAGTTCAGTGGTAGAATATCCGCCCAGCAAGTGGTAAGACCCGGGATCAATTCCCGGTCATAGCAGAATTTTTTCCTGTTTCATAGTTATTATCAAAATCCGTCAAATTTTTTCGCGATCACAATACTTTATAAACTTTATATATGTAGAAGTAAAAAAGACATTTTATAATCTGTATTTGTCACGATAAGCAAACGATACAGTAATCATATGTAAGTTAAACTCTTTAAATGGAAAATTATTCTTAGAATCCTTTTACTACACTTCAATTTACCTAATAATATTGCGGGGTGGGTATTTGGAATAAAGAATTTCAACATTAATTCAATAGTGATAAAACGTAAGAAAGTGTCTCTCCATCCGTCCGCATCATATAAAATTTCTACTAATCCAACTTGAAAATCGAGATATTAAATCGCTCCTAAGTTACTCTCAACAAGCAATATTTTCTCGCTATTCCGACCGACCTTCGCCCCGATTAGACCCAGGCCGTCATCGATTAGTCTGCGCGCCCTCGAGTAAACAAGCGCTTCTTACCCAACTTTCCTCGTCTTCGCGTTAAGAAAAAAATCGCATCCGAATGGGAGAAAAAACATCAAAACATCGTCTCTGGCCAAGGACTTCACGGGGTGAGACGCGATTTAAAAGACAGGTCCCTCAGATTGTACAGGTCGATTATCAGGATTACGTGGGCGCCCTTTGTCGTTTGAGACGGTTGACAATGGCGGAAGGGAGGTGGTGAGGAAATACTCCGTGGGAGTTTTGGGAAAGGAGAAAAGAAGAAAGGGAGATAATATTGAGATTATGAAACGGAAAATATAAAAGAGAGAGAAAAAGAAAAAATACGGAAAGGCCGGATTCTACGAAAGGAAAAAATGGAAGAGGCGAAAGGAGGAAGGAAGATTATCTTTTAATCCGTTTATCGAAAAGTTTCTGGTCTAACTCTTCATATGAAAGACAAATAGCCTGCTTTTATACATCGTTAGCTAAATGAAGTCACTCGGGCCAATTGCGAGGTTCTTAATAGCCACTAAAATGATTAACATAAACATCTGAGCATACGACACGACTTGAACCCTATACCTAAGCAAATATGATTCATTACACAGTCGAGACGTCAAATGTCCAACCTTAAGAGAAGACAAAAATAATTAGAATTAAAGAAATTTTTAGTTATATAACCTCGAAACAACGCATAGTTAAAGTGATCAACCGTACTGATTTTGAAGATGCTGCACTTTCTGTGATGATTTTTGCATTTATACACGAATATTATAATTCCTTATTTCACAAATAGCCTTAGTGTGGTCACTTCTGGCCCGGCTATCGGCATGTTGAAGCTTCGATTCCTTTCCCAATCATTTTGCACTGTTTTTGTATGTACCTTAATAGGTAGCTTAAATGGTCATCGACTGATTAAATCTTAATCAGAGAAAGTTTGAAAGAGCTGATTCAAATGCTTTTATAACCTTTAGAGCCGATATACAAACTTTCAGCAAAAGAAGATTGTACTGATTTTCTCAATTATCCAGACATTATTCTGATTGGTTCTTTTCGTGAGAAAAAAAATGTAATTTTTGCTGATTTAGGGACCAAAAAATGGTCAATAACGTGAATAAATTTCCTCGAGCAATAGAGAATTCGAGTCATAAAAGTTAGTAAATACGTGTAAAAATAACACAAATACTCGATTCTTTATCACATTGAAGCAACAAACTAGCATAAAATAAAGAAAGGAAATAACTCCTATGCCATAATTTATTAAATGTAAATCAAAGTAACGAAGTATAATTTTAAAATCAAACCATCGGGGACGAGAAAAGTCGCAAATTAGACAGAAAAAATGGGCGACGAGAGAAAGGCAGGGGTAAAACAAAGCTGAACCACGACGGAAAAACAGTGAGATGCGGGAGCGCGAAGGAGGAAGGAACAAGAGAAAGACGGCAATGGCGGGTGTGGGTGGTGGCGCGCTGCGATGGCGCTGTTGGTGTTCGCTGGGGATGGTCATTAATATATTTTTGCTAAGAGATAAGACAGAGGAGTGCAAGGGTGGGGAAATGGCTCCCAAGGTGCGAGAAACGGGGTCTTCGAGGCGTCGCTGTGTAAATAGAGTGCTAATTATGGCGGGACAGGCGTGGCGTGCGGAGAGAAATGAAGAAAAAGGATGGGACGGGGTGGCTATACATAGAGAGAGAGAGTGAGAAAGAGTGTAAGAGAGAAAGGAGAAGGGTATTTACCTTAAACTCTGGTGGGTGAGGAATAAGACGGTTTCCTTTCCCTAGGAAGGAATGGTCGGGTTCTCTCCGAAATCCGCCGAAAAATCTATCCGTGATGTATATTTTTAATGGGAAAGGAAAGAAGCGCCAATAGCGATTTGGGCGTGACTGAGAAAAAGTTATAGAACTAAAAACTTTTTAAGGGGCAGTAATAAGGATTTGGAAAAAATGAACGCGTAGCTGAATGAGGAATGTCATCGTTTATGAATAAGTGAAATAAACGACAAGGTTGCGGGAATATTTGAATTTGGCTTTATCGATTACTTCAGATTAAATAAATAACGAATGACACCGCCACCTTTTTATCCGACATCGGTTTATTGGTTAGATAGGTTATATGTTATGTAGTGAAGGAATTCTTAGAGTGAGAATTCGGATGCGGTTGATATCGTGTGTTTTTATGCTTGTAATCTTACACAGCTATAACGCTTATCGGACTTTATAACAAAAAAAATAATGACTGCTAGAATGCATTAGAGAGAGAGAGCTGAGAGTAAGGAAAAGGGTTTCTTTTTAGTGCGAAGTAAGGCGAATGGAAACTCAGAAAAATTTTATGTATTCGTATTTCAAATGTGAGGCGATAAAGGTCGTTCTTTCGATTGATTTAACATGTACGTAAATTTAGCCGATAGAATATTCTAATAATTTTTTTCATTAAATGTTCTTTCTCTGACAGAATACAATTTTTCAATCTGTGGAATTTAAATCTGAAATTGAACTACGCCAATATGAAGGCGAGATTCTTATTTATTAATATTTTATTGAGATTTGCGATCTAATAAGATTTGTATTGAACTTATAAGCAATTTATACAGCATATTTTTAATTTTTCCAATGTTAAATAATGGCCTATATATCAAATTTCATATTACCACATATAAATATATACATATATTTATGCACACAAATATTTAAATCACTACCTGACTAAATTATTAAAGAGAACGCTTACGATCGTACGTAGGATTCTATTTATCTCTTCAGCCACAAAATTATCGCTTGATATTATAACCTCGCACTAAAATTTGCATTACATACTTCATTTTGATTTAAATTAAATTCTTCCAGAGTGATTTCAAAGTAGATGACTTAAATGAGCAATTATGTCACGATCGATTTTCGTAGCGAACGTCGAGTTTCACATTCTATTTGGCTCGCGGTGTATTTCCGCCAGACTTACGAAAGAAAACATTTCCCTTCTCTTACATATTTTTTCAAAAGCCTCCTTCTTGCCTGACAGCGCAAATCACAATACGGACGCTATTAGGTTCGGAATGGAGGTTTAATAATGGTCCACGAGGCAAATAGGGTGAAGGAGTTGTGTCGGAGCGAGGTGTGGGCGACGAATGAGAGAGGTGTCGCCCGTCGGAAGGTCATCCCGTTCACCCCTTTTATAAGAAAGGGAACCGTTAGCGAGTTCACCCCACTGGAAGGGGATCGAGTCGGCATAAGGGGAGAGGGAGATGGGGGATGTGAAAGAGGAGAAAATGCAACGGGAATATTTAAATGGTAATTAGAATAGAACAGTAATAGAATTAAATGGGGAGAGAGAAGGACAAGAGCAGAGGCGGAATTACATGAAGGCCATTGAGGCCTAGGCATCAAGGCGAGAGCTTTTTTGGGACGGCAAATTTCCTACTTTGAAGGGTAGACGATTTTTTTTAAATGCATGTTTAATTTATCATAATATCAAAGAAAAATAGGAGAAAAGCGAGTGATAATACAGATTATAAGAAAGAGGAAGGCAAACTGGACGAGTAAGAAGGAAAACTGGAAGGTAAAAGACAAAGAGGTAGAAAAGGTTTCAGTTGATAAACAACTTGAATGGAAAGGCGTGAAGAAGATTATGGAGAGCAGGAGTATGTGGAGAACCAGATTAAGCTAAGAATAATCATGGACCTGTCTACGGACAGAATAACCTGATGATGATCATCATACCGAGAGGTAAGTTTTAGACTGACCAAGCCCTATCTTCCTCTTCATCTTCTCGTGTCCATTTCCATCTTTTAAGTTATCTAATACATATTCCTTTTGTCTATCTACCTCTTTGCCTCATTTCTAGCATCCTCTCTCCTAGGGCTTCTTTCAACAGGCCGATGCCTCTCAAAATTTGATCCACCCATTTTCTCCTTAACATTCTGATTAAGTTTATATCTTCCCCTAACGTATTCAAAACTTCCTCCAGCCTACACCATACTCACATCTCAAAATCCTCTAATCTGCTTACACCTTCGTTCTTCATAGATCGCATCTCCCACTCATATAATTCTACACTTCATTTCAACATTTTTCACTATCATGTATTTTAATATCTTCATTAAGAAGAGTAATTCACATGGACGAAAAAGTGAAATTTATGGGTTTGTACAATTATTAACACGCATTCCATTTTTACAAAGAATTATTTTGCTCGTTCATTTCATCGCCGTCCAGGGTCGGAAAAGTTTTCTGGCCTCGGGGGGATATACTCTTAAGTTCGCTACAGGGAGAAGTGTTATAGAGCCTAATGATAATGAAAAAAAATACAGTTGGGAAATAAAGAGAACAAAGAAGCGGAGAACGAGGTAAGAAAAGATGTACGGAGGGCAAAAGCGAAGAATAAACGAGGAAGATAAGGAAAAATTTAAGAGCAAGAAAGAACAGGTGTAAGCAAGGAAAGGATAAGAGGTAACATAGGTGTCCCAAAAAGCACTTAAGAGGGTATGAGGCTAGGAAATTAAGATTAAGAGGAGGTTGTAAAAGAGAGAAGCGAGGGAAAAAATAAACAGATGACGAACATAAAACTTGGGAAGAGAAGTCTGGAAAAAGAGATGAGGATAATTTAGACTGTAATAAAACCAAAATGAGAGAGGGATATATAACAGCAAAAATGAGAGGAAAATAGCGAATAATAATAATAAGCTAATAAGCTAATGATAGCATCGAAGAAATAAAAATCCACGAAGGAGAGGAAGTGGTAAGGATACCGAAAGTCTTCAAAGGAGAATTATTGAGTTCACTTTACGGTTAAAATCCACTTGACAAACTGTCGCCATAAAAAGTTTGAGAGAAAACCAGATGCGCATTTGGACTCCAAAGCAGACGTCATCAGTGGCTGTTCACCGTTAGCTGATTAAAAATAGCATACCAAAATGCGCGCCTCATTTTCCGAAGTTTATATGGTCATTAACCCAAAGTCCAAATAGTCATATAATAACGTGATACAGAAAAAAAACTAAAAAGATAATATAGAAAAAAGGATGTAAAGAAAAATGGCAAGAAAATAACAATAACATATCACGGAAAAGCAAAATCTCTAACAAACTATAGGAAACGAATAAAAATTTTCAATAAGACGAAGGAGGTGTCTCTTCTCCTTGCTATTCCTGTTCAGCCAATCTAAATTACGTAACCCAAATTTTCTTCGATAGATTTTTGTTGTTTTCCTCAAAGTTTCGAATTATTGAGGTTTGACCGTAAAATTAAATCACCATAATTCTAACACCCATAACTCGAATTTTCGATTAATCGAGCAAGAATTTTTTCTCCTTCCTAGCCTGAGAAGTTAAAATAAATTTCTAAAATTCGAAATATCGTTAATTCGAACTTTTTACGACTTCTCTCCAGGTTCGAGTAATAGAGGCTCGACTGAAAATTAGATAACAAAAGAAAAATTGACCGTATGGAGGGAGGCAATGAACGACGGATGAGAAAAAAATGAGAAAGAGAGAGTCTTGCGGTGGGAGGAAAGGGGAGTGGGAGGAAAAGAAAGTATGCTCGGAATGGGAGGAACGAGAGAGAGAGAAAAGAGAATGGAAGAAATCGGAGTGGGCTTGAATGAGAGAGAAAAAAAGAGAAAGCAAGAAAGAGAGAGAGAGAGAGTGAGTAGAGGAGGGAAAGATACCCTGCGTGGGTGGACAGAAGAATTGCGTTCGCCGCCACAATGAGAAGCGAGACATTTCAAAGTGACCGTCATGTCTCTGAGCAGCAGCTGGCCGCTATTTTTGATTTGTCTGCTTTAACTCAAAGGACAAGAGACAAAGGACAAGTCATAAGGAATGAATTCTGATGGCTTAATCGGGTTTTAATGTATGCGCCGTTCTATCCTTAACTCTTCTTCGCCGTCCTTTTCTTTACCTTGTGTAGAAGTGTTACCTGACTCTTTAACGACCTTAACATTGTTTTTGTTCACTTCTTGCGATGCGGAGGGAATGTTGAGGGGGCCTCGTTAATACTGTAAACAACGACGTCGGTTCTTCAGATAATCATTCCTCTCAACTCATGAACCTTGCGCTACTCCTTTCAACTGGCAATAGTGCCACACTAAATGGCAAAACTAAGGTCTCTCGGATTTTTTCCATCGAAGAAATGGATGATTAAAATTGGAGCGTGATATATAAGAGTTGAGTTTATTGAAAAACTATAAAAAAGATATACGGTCAGATCTCGATAACTCAACTCTCAAGAGAAGACCAAATGTTCGAATTATCGAAACTTGAATTTATGAAACTTCATTTAAACGTATATAAATACTACGAACGGAAAAAAATAATTCGACACTGAAGATTCGCCTCATAGACTCATGAGTTGTCGAGATTCGACTGCAACTTAACCTAGATTGGTGACAGGAATTCTATATAGATATCTCGATAAAACGAGAGAGAAAAAAGAAGCATCAGATTCTGAAAAAGAACAACAACACGCATTGTCATGCCGATATATAAGTGATCAAATATGTTCGAATGTTATGATATGAGAGCATCCCCTGGTATTCACAAAGTTGTTTTATTTAAATATTTTATAAACAATATTCGATCCGCGATGTTTTAATATCTATTTTCTCTTGATATGCTTGAGTTGCGGGGGTGTCTGCACTAAAGCACGCGGTTTATTCCTAGGTAATGAACACCATAGGCTCAAAATAATCTCAACGCCACCTTTCCGTCAGTTGTGGTACTCGCGTTTTATCAGGGTTAGCGACCTGCGACCCGCGGGCTACATGCGACTCCCGAGAGCGATTTATGCGGCCCTCGGAGCTATGATTAAAAAATCCTTACAATATACATTGCGCAAACTTTCTCATATACGCATGCGTCTGGTCTCACTACACTTTTTCCTGACTGAAAGAACTCCTACTGCCACAAAAACAACGAAAATGCGGGAAATCTCTTCTGCACCTAAATGATCTAATATAATAAACATCTTTTTGTTTATGTCTATATGTCTGCAATGTGTATCACGCTTGGAAGCGCTTTCATTGGCTGACTGCAAGCCAATCATAGATCGGGAGGTCGTCGTGAAGGAATATGTTTACCTTAGTTGTTAGATTCTATCACTGTTCCCGGTGGCTTAGTAGCGATGCTGTTAGCTTCGAATCCTTTTCGAGTCGCAATTTTTTCTGGACCAATTTCAACGCAAACTCCAAGAAGCAGCGAACAAATTTAAGGCGATATCACGCTGAGAGAGAAAGTTACATTTTTGAAGGGAGAAAGCGAGAAAAATCGGATGGAGAATTAGAGAGGAAGTGTGGGAGGGGAGAATGAAATGGAGGAATAATGGGAAGTGCATTAACTTTTATACCCGTCATTTTTGAAGGGCAATTACACTAGTGATTATATATAGTTATGGTGTCTTTTGTTATCTATAATACTATACTAAAGGAAAAAAGTGTGTAACGTGGTACCGCGGGCCGCATGTGGTCACTGACAGCATTCAATGCAGCTCGCGAAGGTAAGACGAAGAAGCCACCCTTGTAGTTTATTATAAATAATTGCACATTTCTTTGTTAAAATTTTATTTCTACGATTTTATCTGGTGAACTCATAAGCGTAAAATTGGTTTAGACTCGATTTCAATTTTAAAATCTCACGTGACCACTTAGGTAACTTCCAACACAATCACTCATTCGGACCATGGAAGCACTCGCCACTTCCAACACGTCTTAACGAAGCACACGCAACTACTAATATGGCTCACCACTTAAAAGGTTTGCACTTTTCTGGTGTTTCGTTTAATTTTCAATTTATAGCTAAATTAGAACTTTAAAACTTTTCTAAAGAAATAATATATTCTCTATAAAATTAAAAACGCATATAAAATTTTCATAATCATACACAGTAACTTGCACACAGGCCGGCTCGAACATGGAGTGCCAAAAATATTGAAACTGTTTATTAAACCCTCCACTTCGAGTCATAAAGACGTATCGATCGGATCGCAAGGATAAAGCGATTAACTCGCGAAGACCCTGCATAAAACGTCGTTAAAAGGTTTTTAATCCCTTTTATCTTCAGCGGCGCGCAACCGTTGGCCGGGAAAAACTTCTCTTCGCACGACGTTATCGAGGCGTTTGCTCCCGAGATCTGCGGGGATAGCCTTCGAAACTGTGTTCGCACCGTCTGCCTCGGACCCAGTCACGGCAAAAAAAGGTAAAAAATGGTGCGCTAATTGGGTCTAATGGAATGGTAATATCACTAATTGCCAGAGACGTAGAAAAAAGAGTGAGAAGGGTGCGTTTGTGTTGTGTGAGAAAGTAAGAGAGAAAGAAAGGGAGTCGGTGAGTTTAGGTGTGACTCGCATAGAACGCAAAACTTTTGGTCTCTCGGGGCGCGCCGGACATGCATGTGCACTATTGTTGCGTTTGGTTGCCTTGGAAACAAAAGGAGAGAATTCAGCGTTGAATGCGATGTACGTACATATAGCACACTTGAGATAGAAATGATATGAATTTACGATACGCTCCAAAGGTAATAATTTCAGTTTTCTATGTGATGATGTAAAATGGCGATGAAAGTTCGGACTGCCTTTAAGATAATCTTCTTTTACATTTATTGTGTAACAGTTGTTTTAACATAAATTGTCTAATTAGGCTATGATAAGTGTCGTGTTGAATTAACTGGAACACCTCACTTTAAATTAATTTACTGCTAGTAAAATTTATACTGTGTTGTCTATATCAAAGCCCCAGCAAGAGATAATGACATATTAATAATATATTCAGACTAACTTATTCTTTACCTGTTTAATTAAGAAGTTGTGGCAAATCATTTAGAACGGCATAAAATTCAGGAAAAGCTTTCCAAAATCACGTGCGGCTTATTTATAAAATAAAAGTGACAAAATGCAATAAAACAATAATATTTAAATATATATGTACTTCTGTACTGAACTCAAACTTCAAATTTATATCTATAAGTTTAACTCCACGTAATACACCAGAGAAAATCTTTCATTTCAGCTATCGGTTACCTGCGATTAGATCGCATTTCACAAAAAAATCCGAATGATAAGAGTTGTTTTTAACGCTACAAAAATTAATTGGAATCTTGCCGAGTAGCCTGATGAAAATGTACTATGAACTATAAAAAATTAAAAGAGTTTTACGACGACGTAAATTAAAACAGCCTCCTTGCCACAATAACTCTTATCATCGACTTTGTAGGGACATAATCTCCGAAAGACGGAGAGGAAAAAAGAAACTTCTGTTCCACCCGGTAGCTAGGCAATAAAGAATTCCCGAAATCGCACTTAAAAGGGGAATACAGTTGTACAAGATGCGAGCTAGCGACTTTTTCATTCGCTGTGGGTCGATATACTATCCGACGGAGGATGAGGGAAATAAGACCAAGGCCTCCGGGAGATAAAAATTTATTCTCATCGATCCGCCGAGAGTGAGAATTCAAAAAAATATACAAAACAAGACAAACTGAGGCACCCATTGAAAGAGAGAGGGAGGGAGAAGAAAAGAGAGAGAGAGGGAGAGGCATAGAGAGAGAGAGAGAAACAGAAAGGTATAGAAAAACAAGACGCCCGACCGGAAAGGTGCGAACAACTTCCGTCACAAAACCGACGCCCAGAGAAGTAAGATAATAGAACTTCTGAGGTGAGAAAATACTTAATTTATTATAAACCGCGCCACTAAAACTGTTAAGCGCCACGACCGAGATAAATACCTCGGAGAGAGAAAAAAGGCGACAACCTTGACTGATGAAAAAAATAATAATACCTCCCCTCCTGCCGTCTCCTCCTCCTCCTCGCCCCCAACGAAATGGGAGCATCTAATTTTCTCTGATTCGCCACGGCCTATCCATCAATCATAGAAAGGCGAGGTGGAGAAGGGATAGAGGAAGGAGAACTCTCTTCGAAAAAAGGGCGTGGCCGAATTAAATATAGGGATCAATCGGCCAGAACGGTGCCGAGACCGAAAAAAAAATTTGTGGACGGAAATCGTCACGGGAAAACATAAAACAGAATACAACAGTTTACACGAGTCACGAAAGAATGCGCCGTGTCTCTCTCTCTCTCTGGTTTGCGGATGTTACCGAGAGACGAGAGATAGAGCAGGTTATAGAGACGTGATGGCGGTCCTGGCTCCGGTTCAAATCGTCGCGCCGAGCTCGTATTCGCACTTCGAAAATAAAATAAAATAAACCTTTTAATCCTTAGTTATTGCCACTTTGACGCGCGGACGGGATCCCCACGGATGTCATCCGGATCGATAAGAGCACACGATGCTCGGCCGTTCAACCGCGACGGGGCGTGAAATGGGATGAGATCGACCTAATGCGATGTACTTGCGCCGACGGATCTCATTAGGGAAAGACTTGATTTGGAATGATGTGGCCGTTACGCAAACGCCCGGGCGAATTTATCTCAGAAGGCTCTTTTCAAATCGTCGATGCGATAAAAACTGTTATCATAAAAAAACGAACATGCGATCGAGAAGTTCTTGAAATTATTTTCTAAAGCCCTCGGTAAAGGGATTTTTTAGAGTGCAAAACTCGTACTGTTAAGGTCGCAGGTTCGAATTCAGATGCGAACATTAATCTTAAGGCGACTACTTTTACTTTCAAAGACCTCGGTTTAAAAACTGATACATATATGGTATAGTAAACGAATTGTAACTTGATCTCTGACGGTTAGCGAGGGAGAATGACAATGTTACCAAATCATACTCAAGAATGGACCGTAGGGGAAAAGCCGGCGGTTGTGAACCATGTACCAACGTTGGAGCCCTTCCTTTTAGAATTTCCCACTTTTGATTTTTTCCTGTGTTCTCTAAGCTCAAGTTAGACTGCTCCGATAATAATAAATAAATAAATAAAAAGCGCAAAAATTATTTGATAAAAATATCACTCGCGAATCTACTATTGCTGCGGCATTCCGTCAAATAAATGCGAATGCCCATTCTGCGCTGTTTCGAAAGAAAGTAACTCTTGTCGAGCTGGATTCTGAATAAAAAACGTCAAAATTGTTTCGATCTTTATCAGTTAAACACGACATCCACGCAGATTTGAAAATGATAAAAAAGAGAGCGATCGATCGAAAGGCAAGCACAAGCCAACAAGTATCCTAACAGCTAATAAACTCCTCCGACATTCAAAATAAGCCACTCAGAATCGGAATCGATGGCCTTATCGAGACGCTGTGTTACCATTTGCATCCGCGACGTCTCTTTCCCACAATTCACGTCGTGATCTGATATCGAGACGAGCGATCGGTAAAAAAACTAACTAAAAACCACACGACCGTCCAAGCGAAAGATCTCGTCCTGGTAACGCATAGACGGCAAACGCCTTCGTCGAAAAAAAGAGAGAAAGGAAGGGGAAATCCACGGCGCCGAAGAGATACGAATAAAACGGGCGGCCCTCGCCCTCAGCGAACCGACCGATGAGGGGGCGACAGGTGTCCACGAAGGGGCACGTTGAGAGGAGGGCAAGGGAGAGAGAGGTAGAAAGTATTCCTATTAAATGAGAAGAAAGTCGACACGGGACAGACCAGAAAGTGAGCTGTCTCCGAATAAAATAAAAAAGAAAAAAGACGGAGGTGAAGGAAGGGTGGAGGCGGCGGGGTTTGGGTATAAAGTTTTTACTCGTACGGAGAGTTGAAACGCTATACCACCCACGTACAAAGGCTCAACCACGACACCGAGATAAAAAGACTATCGAAGACGAGTAAGAAGAGGGAGATACAGTATTTTGGGTAGACCGGAACCCAGGTGGAGTGAAGGAGAGTAGTAGATAATGAGAGGAGGACGGAGGGAAAGAGGGAAGGAGAGAGAGGAAGAAAAGGAGGGAGAGAGAGTGGTAGGAGAGAGGGAGGTAGAAAGGGAGAAAAGGAGGGAGAGTGGTAGGAGAGAGGGAGGTAGAGAGGGAAGTAGAGAGAAAGGGATGGAGAGAGAGAGTGGAAAGAGGGAAGGAGGGAGAGGTAAAGAGGGATGTAAGGGAGAAAGAGGTAGAGAGGGAGGTATGGGAGAGAGAGAGGTAGATGGAGGTAGAGAGAGAGTTCTGGGAGAGATTGATAGGAGAGAGAGGAGGTAGAGAGGAAAGGAGAGAGAGAGGTAAACAGGGAGGGAGGAGGAGAGGGAGCGGGGGAGAAAGGGAGAGAGTGAGAGTGGTAGGAGAGGGAGAAAGAGAAAGAAAGAGGGAGGTAGAGAGAAAGGTAGGGAGGGAGATAGGAAGAGAGGGAGGAGGTTGAAATGGAAGGAGAGAGGGAGGAAGACAGGGAGGGAGGGATAAAAATGATGAAGGCAGAGAGAGGGATAGAGAGGAAGAAACAAAGAGTGAGGCGTATGGTGCTGACTACAGCACATGTACTTTGTCTCCGAGCCGTGCTTCCGTTGAGTGGATCCTCTTCTACTTTCATGCGTCCATCTTTTAAATCTTTATATTCTGCCCGCCCGCGCCCTTCTCACCTTCCCCCTCTTTTCTCGCCCTCCCTCCCCACCTCCTCCTCCTCCATCCCGTGTCCGTCCGAATCTTATCACCCGGAGCAGTCGAGAATGGACGGAGGTGGCTCCCAAACGGCGGCGGTCAGTCGGTCGATGGCGGCTTAGGGTAGTCAGAGGGCACCCCTGTCTCCTTTCGAAATTGTCTCTTTATCCACGGACGAGCGGCTCTATCTCTCCCTTTCTCCCTTCATCCGGCCAATTCTCTCCTCATCCTCTCACTCTCTCGCCAGATATTTTGTATTCGTAACTCTCTCTCTCTCCAAAAAGACAAGTTGAAGGTAGGAGCAGGGAAAGAGGAAGGTGTAAAATCAGAAGGAAAGAGAATCCTAAAGATGCCACCCGAAGCGAGGGTGTGGGGGAGAGATGGATGGGACCGAGTGACACTCGGTGACGTGGGTATGGACCTGGTGGTATCGTTAAAAAACTGGCAATTAAATTACTTCGAGATCGTGGAATTATTGGCTCGTGAACGATTTTATTCAGGTGCGAATGTACAATTTGATATTAGTGCGGATTATCCGTCGCTACTTCTGTTCAGTATCAGTTTTAGTTTTGTTCAAATCTCTATGACAATAACAAAAACATAATAAGCGGTGTGCAAATAAATTTGATTTTTGCCCGAATGAATTATTATTGGACGGGAAATTTAAATCGTCTATGTTGTTAGGTTTTCAGCAACTAATCTGAAAATAATTGCTTCGCGTAGGCTGAAGTCTAGAGGAATTTTGGAGTTGCGAGTGATGATTACTTTTGCTATAATTTCTCAAAAGTGTAACAAAACTTATTCAATATCATGCGAACCTAAATATTGCTTGGGAATTAAAAAGAACCGTGTTCACCTATTTTCTTCGCTCTTCTCTAGTTACAAAAAGTTTTACCTAAAATTATTTTGCAAATAAAACAGGATTTTTTCTCTTTCTCGACTTACTAACTCCAACGAATCAGAATATGATATATTATCATTCCTATTATCAAGCAACTAATTACCAACTGACCAAGTCCTTTTACCTTCTCTGATATATTTTCATCCCTATAGGTATAATTACTAAACTAAAAATCCTACATATTTATTCGAAAAAACCAATGTGAAAAAGAATCAGTAACCAGCAGCACATTTTTTGCGTAAACATTATTATTTATATTAAGAAGGGCGTAAAAGAGCTATCATTCCATCTGCACTTTAAACCGTATGTTGTTGGTCCAACTGAATAAATGTTCCACGCCCATGATAAATCTCTAAAACGCTGCCAGAACCTGCTAAAGCAGGCCTCGAGGCAAATAAAACCTGCCCGAATACTGAATTATTTGCATTTTATTTGGAGCACTCATTTCCAAGTGGACGCCACGCAATCTGATGGTCCGGTACTTAATTATTTACCAAAAAACCAATTGATTTTTCCTGTAAAAAATAAACAACGAGCTCGTGTACTTTTTAATTTCGCGCAAACTCCACGCCGATCGAATATTTCATCGAATTTTCTCTCCCTCTCTCTTTCTCACGCCAGATACATACAGACGTCAAAACGTAATAGGCATTCCGCTTCATGTCCAAAGCAAATGCCACGCTGAGCGGAGTATTTATCCGCCCATAAGGGAAGTGGAATACTCAGTCAATGTCTCACTAGGATTCCGTCCCATTTAGAACTACAAGATCCCCTTATTGCCGAATTCTTTCTCTGGTAACCACTCTCTCGCGAGTTAAAAAAAGAAAGGAAACGGAACTCTTCGACGAACGAACAAAACGCCTCGCATACATCCCTCCGCCCATAAAAGCAGTCCGACCACTCATTCCCCACCCTCTCCCTCTTCCTTTCTAGCAGGCCAATTCTCCTTATACGACGTCGCTTCATCTGATTCGGTTCTTTCCTTTCTTCCTTCCATCCATTCCGCCCACTTCTGACCATCCGTTTGTGAAAAAAGAGCGAATCCTATTCTGATTTCTTTGAACTGTTCCTATTCTCGTCCATTTTTCCCCCTTTTTCTTTTCTTCGCTGAAAGCGGTCGCTTTAAGATTTTGACTTAGCCGTTCAAATGTACGCAGAGTTGTTAAAAGGAGTACATATTCAGAGACCAGGTGTGTGCGTGTATATGACGGCTTGTTTCTTTTATTACTTTAATCTTTTGTTTTTTCTTGTATTTCCTGTTTCGTGAGCACGTTTTCGTTCGTTTGTGCGCGCCTAGGTCCATGTAAAGACAAGAGATAAGTATACCTCTACACAGCCTCCATGAATTTACCGCATCCTTTGAGCGGAATTTTCTGCAAACCTAAGAGATTGTAGGTTATTGTGTGCTATTTTTTCTATTTTGATCTAAATTAGTTTATAATTGTTATTTCTTTGTCCATTTTTATTTTTTCTCCTTCTTTGGGTATTGGTCTCTAACAATTCGTAATAAACTCCTGATTTACTAGAGGCAACGTTACAGATACCATTCCGGTTAATTGTATATTCCGGTTGAACGGCATGCCCATTTTCATGTACTACCCTAGCGCGCAAAAGTGAAAAAATTAAATAAATATTAAGATAATTAATAAAACACTTCAAAAAATGTAATATAACAGTTAAATAACTCAAATAATACTATAATGCGCGTTAACATATTTTTTAGGTTTGGCAAAAGTAAAATCCGTATGTATGCAAGTGCCTAATGCAGTATCAAAAACTTTCAAGTTTTAAAAATGCTGGTTAATAAAAATTCCGGTTGTTCGATATCCGGTTAATCGTTAGTTTACTGCATACATGGCAAAGGAGTATTTTCTGGCCGCAGTTGCCCCATATAAAGCCTTATAAAATTCATTTCTCCCTATTTTGATTCCCTTCCTTACCCCCACTCTTTATTTCCGCGTATTTTTTCTCCCTTTGTCTCTCTTCCATTTATACTCTCCTTCTCTCCCTTGTTCTTCTCGTCACGTCCTCCTTCCGACTTTGACGGTGGGAACTAGTTCCGTTCGGGGAAACCAGAATGTCTCCTCCCTCTCTTTCTTTCCAACTCCTGTCCCTTTATCATTGTCGGCGCGTCTCTTGTACATCTCTTCCGTTATCCTCGCTTCCAAATTCACCGTCGACAGAATATCCTTCCTCCGAATGTAATCCTTAAGAATACGTCCACATCAAGGATTTCTTTCCGTCGCTCTTTTTATTTCCCTCTATCTGGTCGAACTACGGGTTCCTTCTCTCTCGTCTCTCACTCTGTAAAAGCGGAAACGCCGGGTGTCGTCGACGTTCTTTCATCGTTTATTCGATCGAAATCGTACCGTACTTTTATCTCTTACGCGGTAATTGAAAGGAAAAACTAAGTAGAGCATCTGCGGTACGCCCATCCCTCGATTTGCACTATTTTGCTTAACGCATTTTCTGCTTCCGAGAATTTCTTTGGATTTCACGGGCATCAATATCATTTTAGCATGCTTTTAAAAAGATCTTGAAGCATTAAAAATCATAAAATATTTCAGCTCGACTCAGAGGTCATGGATAAAGATTAAAGGAAACTATTCTGAATAAAATATAACTATTATTCACTAAGCAAGCCTTAATTTTGTGGAATTCCATCTTAAGTATCAGTTTTATTTCCTTAAAATATAACTAAATTGATGCATGATGAGCTCAAGATGGCGCTCAAACGTAACCACGCGTATTCGTTTTGGGAAACTTCTCTCACTTTGCACGGTCTCGCTTTACACGGTCTCTCTTTACACGGTCTTTTCCAGGAATACATGTACCGTGCAATGCGAGGGATGGGTATATTAGTAAACATTTTCAGCATCTGAGAAAAATGTGTTATTTTGTAATTTAAAAAAATGTTTCGGCAATGGAATTATTTTTTTCTGTTGGATTTAATTAAGGGATTATGTCGATTTTCTCAGATTATTCAGGGTCATCAAAGAAGAATTCCGGTATTTCAATGTTCCATAGATTTGTAAATTTGTGTCGTAACCATGGCGTTTGTGCTAGAATGTGTAAAAACTCTCCAAGTTTTATTCCCAACTTTTCCAATAGGCGGTAGTGTTGCCAGTGCTGCATTCCGCATTGCATTGTAGTATTCAGCCAGTAAGATGGCGTCCGTGCAGGAAAAGGCGCAGTGTGCGTTATGGTTTGCTGAGTTTAAATCTATCGTAGCCGTTCAACGTGAATTTGACGTACGTGTGGGACAGAAGCACCTACTGACAAAACAGTTACTCGGTGTTTTAACCAATTTAAAGAAACGGGAAGTGTTGGAAAGAAGAAATAAACAGGAAGACCACAAACATCCGAAGAGACTGTGGAACGCATCCGAGTGTCCTGTGTTCGGAGCCCCAGAAAGTCAATCGCACGTCGGGGTGTGGAACACAACGTACCAAAGAACACCATCCAAAATGTCCTGCATAAGCGCTTACGATTGTATGCGGACAAGATTCAACTACGGTATGAAATTAAAGCCACTGATCGTCCACAACGTGTATGCTGCAACGTGCGTGGGCAGAAATTGAATACCGCTTAGATGTTTGTAGGGCTAAAAATGGTGTTCACATCGAGACCTATTAAAGTATGACATGAACTTGGAGAGTTTTTACACATTCTAGTGCAAACGCCATGGTTACATGATAAGAATTTACAAATCTATAAAATATTGAAATCCCGGAATTCTTTTTCGATGACCCTGTATTTATAGTTATTGCTATGAATATGAGTTCATCTTATTGTTAGCCGAACGATTCTTCGAATGAATTATACGTACGATTGCACGAACATGTGGTTGAAGGCGGGCAGGACGGCAACTATTTAACAAATCACACAAATACAATTGGAGTTCAGGTGAAATATATGTACAAAATTGATTACTAATATTAAATCAAACTCCTAAAGATAAAACTTATTCAATAGAAAGTTCCATCTCTTATAACTGGAAAATTGAAAATCAAGATACGTTCTATCGATTTTAACCATATTTCTCTTATAAATGTACATGGTACACAAAAATCAGCTTAAATGAGTAATTTTCATAAGAATTGTTTTCCTGCTTTGCTGTTAGTAACGCGATAGGTACTATATTACCAATGCTTATGATGCTGAATAAGCTGGATTTAAGCTTCCACAGAAATCTCTATCCCAATCCAATATATTAAAAAATGGTGCAGTAATTTGTGGACTCGCCGACACTCCAATTAATCAGACTGCCAATGATTACTATCAAATTGAATAAAACGTATGTAAATGATTAGTAAATATGCGGAGAAAATAAAAGCTCATGATGGATCTAAGATAATTCAAAATAGTTTATGGGTGAATAAAGCAATTTCGCAATCAGAAAAATTAAAAATATTACGTTAGACGTCACGGAACCAGTATCAAGGCCAGCCTCACATGGCTCAAGTGACTTCAATTCATTCGATGGGATTCTCAACGTTTTTGCTTACATAAAAAGCACACATGATTACAGCAAGACGTACTTCTCGATAAAACGAGATTATGCGTAGGAGGATTTGTCTTAGCAATTGGAAACATACACTTTACCCTCGAACCCAGACTTTTTCAAATTTTTATTAAGCACATTAATCCAGCTCGGTCTTTACAAGAGTGCATGTTGAAATTTTTGAAATCCACTCGTCAACATCGACGGTCACAAGAAAATCCGATGCGACATTATATTACTGGGGGCAAGAAAAGTAATTCATAAAATTTCCAAGAAGGCTTTATAATAGCAGAAGAAATTGAATTCACCGAAAAAAATCACCCAATTCGATCCTTCATATACAAGAATTAACCAGATTTAAATCATAATCATACTAGTCTCTTGGGAAAGATCCGATTTATTAGACGCAAAATAAAATGGCTTACTTTGAAGAACTGCAATAAAATAGAGCTTTTTTTAAATAGAATAAAAGCTGCACATTATCCCGTCGGTAACTTGATGCCAGCGCCCTCTAGAGTACGTTTCGTTTAAAAAAGAAAAGTTGTTCGCTCGTTTCTGTAAGGTCTTCTTGACCTAAAATTTCTTTCTGTAGGATGCCGACGAACCATTCGCAATCGGCAGTGTTTCCCTTACAATTCCCTCAACCCTCCCTCTTGTGTGTGTGTGTCGCGCATGGTATTCCTCTTTTTCCTTCCGAAACAAGAGAAGGCCAAAAAGAGGGCGCCATATATAACTCCCCATCGCCCTCATCCTCTCCGGTAACATTCGTACTATCGCGTTACTACTAAGACGACCCCCGCGACTGACTTGGTTTCTTTTTTCTTCTCTCCGGAGAGGCGAAAAACCTCAGGCGGTCGCCGAGAGACGTCCGAGTTAATCTCATTCCAAGGTTGGCAGGCGTGAGCGAACCTCTCGGAAGGAAAATACGAAATTGTACGCGGGCGCGAGTGAGGAAAAGGGGAGGTAAAAACCGTCATCACATGCTAATGTGGAAAATAGAGAGAGAAAGAATGGGAGGGAGACGGAGAGATAGAGGGCGAGAAATAGACAGGGAGGGAGGGAAAGGAGGGAGAAGAGAGGGAGGAAGAAAGAGAATGGGAAGGAGATAGAAAAATGGGAGTGAGAGGGTGGGAGAGATAGAGGGAGAAAGAGGAAGGGAGAATGGCGAAGAGGGGGAGACGGGAAGGTATAGAGGTAGGAATGGCGAGAGGGAGAAAGGGTGAGAGGGAGAGAGAGGAGACCTAGGAAGGGAGAAATAGAAATGGAGAAAGAAAGAAAGAGAAAGTAAGAGGCAGAACGATAGAGATGGATGAGGAGGCAGGAGAGGAACAAGTACGGAAAGAGAGGGAGGGTCATAGGGAAGGAGAGAAAGCGAAAAGGATAATGATTAGAGAAGCAGATAGGGAGAGGAAGACAGAGGAATAGATGGAAATTCTTATATGTATTGTAGTTTCTATCTATTTGCCTTCATTCGGCCACTTCTTCACTCCGTCACATCTTAATCTTTTGCTTTTCATCCCTTTTATTTATGCTATCCTGCTTTTGCGTCGTGTATAATACAGTCATACCTTGCTTTGCGCGACCCCGTTTTAAGTGTATTCGTTATAGCGCGAAGCTGGCCCGCGCCTACCAAGTTTACAAAAATCAAAGACGACCGACAAATAAAAGTATTATAAATTAGTAGATGCTTTTGGATTTTAGTATAATCGTCCAGGATGTGGCACATCTCTGCTATAAAAGAAACCACCAGAACGGCACACCGTTTTTATCACTCGATAGACCCTTATTTTGGCGTTATTATTTCTAAAGAGAGGCGAGTTTCCAAATAAAAATTCCTGGTTGATTTATTTAGGATTTCATTCGTACAAGATACATTTACATTTTTTGCCCGAAAATTAAGAATTTTTTAAGTTTTTATTTCATTTGAAAATTGCTGATGAAATCGACGGATGGAGCCTTTACTTGTGGGAAAAGAGAAACACTTAGTAAAATAATCTCACTTTAATTTAAAAGAACAAACTCGACAGGTTTCGACTAAGATCTCGTCATCATCAGCAAGGAGCAACACAAATATACATGTATACGGAAAAGGAGGGAAGTGAGGGAAGGGAAAGTATGTACAAAAGGGGTGCCAATGAATGGACAGGGCGAGGGAAAGGTTAAGTCGAGGTATGGGGCAGGAGTGATGATTCGGAAGAAACAAAGTAAGCAGAGGGGAATGGGAGGTAGGAATTGGTTCGTTGACAAGGTGAAGGTATTATCATTAAAAAGAACCTATTCCTCCCTCTCATTCCCCTCTGCTTACTTTGTTTCTTCCGAATCATCACTCCTCCCCCATACCTCGACTTAACCTTTCCCTCGCCCTGTCCATTCATTGGCATCCCTTTTGTACTTTTCCATTCCCACATCCCTCCTTTTCAATATATATTTGTGTTGAGTGTTTCTTTTCATCCGTTTATTGCTGATGAAGATAAATTATCGAAAAACTGTAAATATTCGCATCTGCTGTTGATGGTTGAAAGCCGAAAATAATCTGTATTTTCAGGTTAACGGCATATTTTTATTAATATTATACTTTAGTTTTCGCGTCTCTGGAACCTATCCTCATTAACATAATGGCCCCGTTTTGCACGAAATTTGCAGGAAATTATTTGTCGCGTAAAGCGAGGTATGGCTGTATTTCGGTGTTCTTTCCACTAACATTTCTGTCATCTCTTTCACCTCTTCACTCAAATACGCTATGTAAATGTTTTCTTTCACCTGACGAATTTTTTCTCTTACGAGATCTTTCTTCTGACGATTTTTTCTCTTACGAGTTCTTTCTCCTCTTATCTTTTCAGTCGAATCAGCAATTAATTACTGAGTTCACATTAAGGAAAGAATCCAAATGATGATGCTGATACCATCGATATCCACAAAACAGCTAGTACATCCAGATGAACATTGCAGCTAAAAGGTAGCCATCCTCAGCGGCGGTCAGCCGTCTTAGATTTTAGAAAGATTCGATCCGTGGCTATCAGAACTAACGTCATAATTATTTTCCAATAAATTTATGCATAACAATCTTTTCGATTTTCGACGCTGATTCTTCCCATTCCCAATTTTATTTACCTCTCGTAGGCACAGAAGTGCATGAATATAAATTTCTCTAAATAGAAAATATTTAATTCTATCTAATTTTTTAAAAATAGGTTCCTCGAAGTATAGAAGGAAGTCTTCGATATTTCGGGATTTCTTTATCTAATATTTGAATTTCTCTTACATTCTCTCCAAATGTTTTTCGACCCTGTTTACACAATTGAACCGAATCGAATACTTTCGATCCAGAAAAATATATATTCCAGGCACTCCTATAAAATGTCTATTCTTCGACCTTACATATTTACATACATTAAAGTGTCACTGGATTGGCCTTATTTCGACAATGGAAAAAGAAGGCCAATGACTATATGTGTACTAAAACAGGGTCCATCACCAAGTGCCGTTACAAAAAAACTTGCCATTCCTATCCCCTTTCTCCAAATCCAATCCAGATTCTACTTTCTCCATTATCTCTTTTATATCCGTACTTGACCATGCTAAAGAACGTCTTAAACCAAAATCATTCAATAGTGGAAGTTTCTATTAACAATAGCAATTTAAACGATACTGGTTGAAACAAAAACAAGGGAAGTGTTAATAGTTAGTATAATATACCATCAGCAAATATTATGACCACAACCGTTTTTCATTTGTTCACCAATAACAAGCAATAAACAAAGTTTAATGACCGAGGGCAATGTCCGTAAAATTGGCACATAAGGAATTATTTTTAGAATAAAACGATCATTTTCCGCTTTTTCTTTCCGCGAATTTATCCGCATACATGAATTCCCTCGCAATTCCCGTGTTTTATACCAGCGTCAGCCAGTTGCCATGCAGATTCCCTTCTTAACCTTTCCTCCCTTTTGCTCACAACTCTATGCCATCACTCTTCCACCTTTCTGCGACTGTTTTCTTAAGCAAACAAGTGTATCCCCCCCTCTCACTCATTTTCATTCTTCTTATACTTTCAAGACATCGCTCCCGCGGTGCTGCTCGGTGACAGGTCGGGTGACCTGGATTACGTCTAGACATTGCGATCGCTTGCTTCAGCCTTCGTTTATTTTTCTCTCGGGAAGCGCAAGAGGTGACTAATTGTTATGCGCGAGGAAGGTGGGGAAGGACGCTTATATTAAATCGAGGGTTATTATGAAACCTGAGTGTTTTTTTGGTGGGTATGGGTGATACGTGAAATGGGGCGAGGAGGTTAATCTTAGGGATTTTTGTATTTAAATATTTAGCATTTTGGCACAAGGACGGTTTTCTTATGATAGTATATAGAGAGGAAAATCAATGAGTCTACAATATCATACACATATATATTCTTTCTTTTAAATTCAAAACAGTTATTTCTCCTGTCACCGTTAGAAATAACTTTTTCAATCCTATTATTACATTAAACGATAATATAAATTAGGTTTATTGTAATTGACGAAGATTGACCTTTGACAATCAAAGCGTCTTATTGGCATCCTAGATATTTAAATTCCTTCACCTTTTAATGACACTTAACAAAGCCGAGAAAAACAATTTTTTTGCGTCACGACACAAATATGATTGAAGTTCCTTTGATAAAAACCCCGATTAAGACACTTATTGAGCGCACGTTAATGAATCATTTACGACCCAATCCTTAGAGGCGACGCGTTAACAACCGAACTTCAACCCGAGGATAGTCTACGCGCAAGGTTCTCAAAAGATGGTACCAAAAAAACTTTATTTCTCTATCGTTATTCCTTATAGGACTTGTATTTATCCGCTTATGTCGAATAAAAAAAAGAAGACTTTCTTGAGGATCTTTTTCCTTTTAAAGAAAACGTCCTTTTACCTCCTCTTCGTTTAGGAGTATTATCGATTGCTACGACGCAGGATTAGGTCAGAAAGAGAGAAAGAAAGAGAGGAATAGGGTGAGGAAGTGGAAAAGGGAGAGAAATGGGACGAGATAGAGTAAAAGTGAAAGAGATAGGAAAAGAGACGAAGAAAAAGATGAAGAGGAAAAGGACGAGAGAAGAAGAGGGAGAGAAAGAGAGGTAAAGGGAGGGGAAGACACAGAGGAAGAGAGAGAGGAAGAGGGAAAGGAGAGATTGGAAAGAGGAAAGTGCGAGAGAGAAAGCAAGAGCAAAAGCAAGAGAGCGCAAGAGGTTGTAACGGAAATTCGTCACGCGGCAATTCGTCACGGGCAATTCGTCGCAAGGCAAATTCGTCGAAAGGCAAATTCGTCGAAAGGCAAAATCGTCGCCAGGCAAATTCGTCGCGAGGCAAATTCGTCGCGAGGCAAATTCGTCGCACGGAAAATTCACCGCAAGGCAAATTAGTCGCATCGCAAATCCGTCGCAAGGCAAATTCGTCGCAAGGCAAAATCGTCGCCAGGCAAATTCATCGCGAGGCAAATTCATCGCGAGGCAAATTCATCGCACGGAAAATTCACCGCAAGGCAAATTAGTCGCATGGCAAATTCGCCGGAAAACAAATTCGTCGCATGGAAATTTCGTCGCCAGACAAATTCGTTGCAAATTCAGGAATCGTTGTGGAAATAGGATATCCTTTTCTTCATTAATCCTGCGATACACCATATTTAGTTTATGAGAAGAGTTGACGATGCCCCATACTTTCCGAATAAATTATAGAACTCCTGTGCAGATTATTCATAATTACTCTAATAAAAATTTCGGAAATATAATTGATGAAATATTCGTATCTTATCTGATTAGGATAACAATAAAAGACTTAATCTTCTTGTCGCTTTGAGTATGACGCTTTTTATACATGTTTTAACAAACTTCCCGTCTATGTAGAAGATCGAGATTTGGCAGGAATCCAGCACGTGCCCGCGCTTTCATATAATAATCAATTTCGTGAAACTATTGAAGTTATTGGTATGCAACCTTCTTCAAATATAAATATAAATTATTCTAAACATTTCGTTTGCTACAACTACCCCTCTAAATCAATTAGGGAAAACATTTCCCACAGGTCAACATTTTTATGCCTCGGCGGAATATATTTACATAAATGTTACGATTATTATTTTTTTAAAGACAGTTCATAATTTTGATTTATTCTTGCGTTACTTTGTCATTATTCGGAATAATTGTAGAAGCCACGTAAAAAATTGTTCCTTTTTATTCAATAGAAGCCGAAATATGACGTTGTATGTACAAGGAAGGAAGATATACGCAGAATACAAAAAATAGGAATTTAATATTTTTTTATTTTTAAGGTTTTTTGCCATTTTTCAGAATGTTTATAAATGCATAATCAGATTTAGCATAAAATTTACCATAAGATAACGTTAAAATTTAATCTGTCGTACATAAGGATTTGTTTACTCGCATGAGGCGAATTGAGACTTCGTTGCGAGTGTTATAACAGAATGCAAGTTGAGATTTGGCAGTAATACTTTAGTCACGCATTAAATGCCAGTGACGAAAAAATATCCCAAAGAGTCCAGGGTTCGAATCCAGAAGCGTTCCTTCTCTGTGTGATTAACTAGGGAAGAGCTGAAACGTAGCGTGCAAGCCTTTTTTCGATAAAATTTTAAAATATCTATAATTTAAGATAACGTCACGGGATTTGCGCATTTATAAGCTAAAAAATATGAAAATTAGCTTTCTTATTGTGAAAATTGAAATATTCGAAATCGCTAAATTTAACGTTTAAATAACATATTTTGGAGAATCTTGGCATTTTAATGGGGTACTAGTATAAAAGCCCGTCAAAAATTACTGGCTCAAATTAATAAAAAAACGGAATTTAAATTTTTAACCGTAAATAAATTATTTTAAATATCACCATTTATATCGATTTTATTTCTCGCAGCAATCTGTTGTCAAGATAAATTTTGAGGTAAGGGAGGGGAAGGCATTTAGCCTTGAAACAACAATCTGAGCTCAAGTTTTGACAATTATTAAGCTATGTTATAAGGGAAAGAATGGAAATGGAAAAAACACGTTTGAATGAGAAGAGTATTTACCAAGAAAGTATTGCCAGATATTTTTGTAGCATATGAAAAACCAAGTCGGACGAAAATTTAGCTGCGTCTTGGACGGCGGGACATTACACTGCCAATGCGCGACTCGAGATTTCACTATGCAATTCGTGACATTGAAAATAACAGAAAAATATTTCCTATTTCCTCAACGGTTCCTGAATTTGCGACGAATTTGTCTTGGGACGAATTTGCCTTGCGACGAATTTGCAATGCGACGAATTTGCCTTGAGACGAATTTGCCTTGCGACGAATTGCAGTAGAACCGCGCGAGAGAGTAAGCAAGATGCAAGAAAGAGAGGAAGAGAGCGAGAGAGAGAGCACAAGAGAGAGAGAGAGAGAAGAAGAGAAAGAAGCAGAGAGGCAGAAAGACAGATGGGAAGATAAATACAGAGAAAAAGAAAAGAAGAGAGAATGCATGAAAGCAAGGAAGCAAGTGAGGAAGTAAGAGCCAGAGCAAGATAGAACGAAAGGGTAAGCAGGAGAAAGAAAGAGAAATGGCACTGCTCAATCCCACACGAAACTTTTTCAAACGCAGAAACGCCGCCCAAACTCTTTTTGTACTCATTCAGTCTCTTTTTTTGCCACCGATTTGACATCCTACCATATCACACTTTCCTATGCCAAACTCCGGTCGACCCCAACCATTACCTCCTTAAGTTCACCAATCAACCTTCACCCACGTGCTCGAAAAAGAATATGCTCTTATTTCTCTCTTTCTCCGCATCCATTTGGGATCTCACTTGAATCCCACGCCCTCTTTCTTAAAATTCATTAATCCCATCCCATTTCCTACCCTTCCACTCTTCTACTCTTTGCTTACTCCATCTCGCACTCCATCGTCACCTCTCCTCTTCCTCCATCTCTCAAAACTCTCCCTCCGCACCCCAACCCTCCTAATTAATGGCGGCTCTAAATCACTGGCAGATACGCCGCGTTTGTGGAAGTGGGTTCGGTCCCTATATGTGGGACGATGGCTATTAGGGTTTCTTCTATATGGGAGAGTGAGGGAAAGAGATGAGGATTAGATCATCCCAAACCAACTCTCTCTTTATATATATATATATATATATATATATATATATATATATATATATATATATATATCGTTTCGTCTCTCTAATGGCCCCGGAAAAAAGCCATCGCGGTCGAGGATGGTAGGGGAGGAGAGGGGATGGAGTGAGAGGTCCCATAAGTACGGTCGGTGATCACGCGATTGAGATAAATGGCGGAATTCTCACGTGAGGCGAATGACTGCGGCCCGGTCCGTATTGATGACCTGCCACTCATCGCGACCTTTGATTTCTCTTTTTCTTTTATTTCTTTTTACCAGCCCGTTTTAACGAAAAAAGGAGTTGGATTAGTATAGCTCTAAATGACCCGTCGTTATTCGGATGACCTACTTGGACCGGCGTGAAGCCAAATTAACGAGCTCTTATATGTAATAATTGCGGGAATTTTATTTTATTTATTTTTCACCATACTGGAATAACATAAACATTAACCAACGGACTAGCGAATGAAATTGCCATTTTTTCCTTCCATCGAGGCTCGAGTTTTAAAGGTTGAACTGTAGTTGTTGGTGTTCCACATAATGGCTGTAAAAATCAAGTTAACGTACGTAAATATTGACACGACGTGCTTTAAATTAAAATTTCCAAGTTTATAGATATATTTATCGTTAGATATACTTAACAATTCTTCGCAAGATTATAAAATCATTTCTGTTTCCATCTACATATTAAGAAATTTATGTAAAAATTGCCAACATTTTTATCTATATTTTTCCTGTTGTCAACAATTTAGTGGTGCGATGTTAGCCTAATACACCCAAGGAGGTAGATGAGGGATAGCTTTGCATGCTTATTAGAGATTTCGATAATTCAAACGTTTTTTTCTTGAGTTTCGATTGAAAGGGGTCCGACCGTATTCAAAATTATGCGAGACAATCATGCGAAGGAAAAATTAGCCATAAAGATTCTCTGAAGGTCAAATTGCTTACGCAAATACGAAAAATAAGACAGGCGCAAAATTCTGTTGCTATGTCAAAGCTGAGCGATGATGATTAGCAGATGTTTATGGTTATTCGAATTAGTAGGGAGTCCAGATTGCGTGCGTTTCTTCCCTTTGCTCATATTTCACGCGAGAAAGGAATTCTATCCAAATAACGCAATATATTTGGTCAACAAACTGTTTTTATGGGAATGCCGTGCGTTTTTTCGGTTCTTATTATTAGACTTTCGGCACTCAATTTTTTCTGAATAATTTTGCAAAAGCTTTCTCTATCATTGGATGTAAATATTTAAACGTCAATACGTACACGATTTTGAGCTAATTTCTATGCGGGAAACAAGTAAATGGAGTCATTTATTCCAAATAGTTATTGCTTTGCTATATGTAAAGATAATAATGTTATTTTAATTTTTTAATTGACAAGCATGCTCACCTGACTACAAAATTGGAATATGCTAATATACGTTCGCTCACTTGAATGTGATCAGGCTGCGAAATATTTGAGGTAAGTTTAAGTCCCATTAAAATTGAAATGTGCAATTCAAAGCTTTTGGAAAAAATATAAAAATCGATTTTACTCGGCCTATACATTTTATTATTCGGTCACATTATATGGAAACCAGAGTTCTGCCATTGTGCGAGGAATTATAATTATACGTATTAACAATAAGTATTTCAAATCTAATAAATTTGCTACTTGATTCAATTATTGATTAGTCTTAAAAAGATAAATACGTATACGAGATCTGAGGTGAAAAAGAAAAATGCGCTATTATTCGAAAGATTTTTTAATAGTTCAAATTAGTACTAACGATTTTTATAGAGCACGAATTTTTAAAAGCCAGTTTCGTAATTTAGCAAAACAATTGGGCCACTTATATTCGGAGAACGTCTTGTCCCTCAAAAAATAGAACCTGATAAAAATGGGAACACTTATAAATGCCTACATGATAAATAGTGGAAACATTTCCGATAGTGCTTACAATCTTTTCACCTTTCAAGTAATTCAAGTATAATAAACTCTGGTGCTTCAACCCTAAGTTCATGCTCACTGTTGGGTCATTGCCAGTACTGATTTTACTCCCGTCCTACGAGATTACGTGGGGGAATGAATGCATGATAACGAAACTTCGTGGAATTCTTAGGAAATACAATGAGAGAGAATAAAAGAAGAAGAATATCCAAAGTACAAATTATTGTCTTAAAATATACACTACCATATGACTCCTAAAATCGATCTCATTCTTGATAAATTTCAAGCGCGTTTGAGCGACTACTCGCTAAACTTTGCCAAGAAATACATATCCGAAATATTCACCGACAAAAAATAAATTACTCTGTTATCTACTTGTGCCTCTCTTATCTTCAATGACAAGTGCTAGTCTAAGCACAATAAATATGTTACAGTATACCTCAGATAGCGGTTTAAAAGAAGCCGCGGTTCATTAGAGCCAAATATCTAATTGGACAGAAGAAAGCTTTCACGATTCGGATAATTGTGCAAAAAATAAAATCGGAGGAAAAGCGCGGCAAATTCGACAAAAGAATGTTAATCGAGGCGAGGGCAAAGAAGCGGGATTCAGCGATTTCTCTTTCTCGTGCGCCGAGATACAAGATGTTACAGAAAATGTTGCATGTTTTTGCTGAAATAAATAGATTGCGAAAATGTTCGCGTCGCCACTACAATTCTTTTTATGAATATTTTTTTAATTACGGAAAAATATCTTTAAATCATAGCTTATATAGATTATTTCCCATCACGATACAAAGACACTTCTATTCCAAAATTAATTGTCGAATATGATGATTACTTGGCAGGTCTATTGTTAACAAATAATAAAAGTAATAAACTACTTTAATTAGGTGAACAATCAATTAATTTTATTTATTTGTTTGTTTAATTTAATCGTTGGCTAAATAGAGTGCTTACCCTTGGGATTTTAATGCGAGCTTAATAATTTTGAAAATAACGAGTGCGAACGTTCGAACCCGAAGCCTTCATATTCCGAGGCAAACACTCCACCATCACAATTGCCTCGCTGTTTCTTTCCGACATGTCCAAGATCATTCCATTTCATTTTCATTGACAGGTAAAAAATCGAACAAATTACGCGAAAGATATAAAAATAAAAATTTGTATGAAATAAAGAAAAATAAACGAAACACCTGCCTTATTAAAACGAAAACAGAATATAAAAATCCTCATCTCTGAATTTCCTATCGAGGAATCCTTATTCCTCTTCCCTCGCTACCTTTACGTCGAAAGGATCGAAGCGAAATAGAAAAATAAAGAAAAAATCCCTCCGTCGCTCGTTATTTCAACCTTTTCCAGCGCATATTCCCTTCCCGAGGGAACGACCCCCACTCTCTCTCTCCCTCCCTCCCTCCCTCTTTCTTTCTCCATTGGCGTTGTCGTCGCCTTTGCCATTCTTCTCGGATGGCCGTAGCTCAACCTCAAACGCCAAGGCCGCAAGGGGAGGGAGAGAGAGAGATCGGTCAAGAGGGAGGGAGAGAGGGGAGAGGGAAGGAGAAGAAGGGAGGGAGAAAGAGAGGAAGGAAAAAGAATAAGTATACCTCAAGTTGGATGCGTGGATGAAAAGGCAAGAATGGTCTAAAAAGGTGAAAGGAAGCTTATAGGGGGAGGAGAGAAGGGGAAGGAGGAGAGAGGGAAAGAGAGAGAGGGGATAGACGAACTCGGAGTACCGTGGCAAGCGGAATCGGCAGATTGAACTAAAAAGGTGGGGAAAGGCGGAGCGGATGATGGAGAACTGGAGGCAGGAAAGGAGACGGAGGAAGGGTTGGAAGGGAAGAGAACGGGAGGTGGAGGAAAGGATAAGACGAGGGCGGAAAGGATGACAAAGTGAGGGGCAAACGGGAAGGAAGACAAAGAGAAGGATTATGCGGAGAGAGAAAGAAAAGCGAGGCAAAGAGAAGGATACGGCAAGTAAGAGAAGGAAGACAAATAGAAAGATAAGTGGGCGAAATGGAAGACAAACGCAAAGACACGCAGAAAGAGATAAAAAAGGAATACAAATAGGATGATAGAGTGCAAAGAATAAATGTAAAATAAGGAGAAATCGAAGAAAGGTAAATATAACTGAAGCGTGGAAAATGGAAACGGTCTCAGGTTGAAGAAAAAGACGAATTGCAAAGCTTAAAAGTTGTCACCGAACGGATGTGAATATAGAAAACGAAGAAACTCAGTCAAATCAGAGCAACGTATATTAATTTTTAAAAACCATACCCTGCGTTTCTAGTCCAAACGGCGCTCTCGCTGATTAAATTATTGTATAGAAAGCTTGACGGTAGTTTGGAGCAAATCTGGACATAATTTAATGTCATTAGATGCTAAATTAGTGGCGGATCCAAGGGGGGGGGGGCGATCACCCTCCCTTTGGACGATCCCATTGCCCTCCACTTGCTGCTTTCTTGATTTCTTTCCTCGCAAAATTCCTTGTTTATACCTCGAAGATTGTCTGTATGGCAAGGGAAAGAGAGATTCTGATTTAGGTAGGGATTTTTCAAAATGTACGGTCGGCGGTAGAGGTGGATTCGTGAGGGGTGAGGGGCAATTGAGACGATTGCCCCTTAGGAAGTTTCTGGATCCACCCCTGTGACAAATAGTTATATTTTGAGAGAGTATGTCTAATTCAGATTGTTTATGACACGAATCTCTATAGCTCGATGAATGATAATCAAAATCCATTCTTGAGTAAATCGATATTTTGTGAAAATCGACCAGAAAAACCACCCTCTATTGTTGCGCGATATGATTCATTTAAAAAAGATGATATCCTATGTAATTAAAGATTTTTCAGATTCTGTTGTACCACTGAGCTCCTAGAGCATTGGTTACGAACCTCATGCCGCGACCTCAATATGGTTGTAAAGGATTATCAGAAGAAAAAATATTTTGCAAAATTCGTCTTATTTCATAATGAAAAATGTACTGTTTTCTGTAATTATGTAGACATTTTTATGTAATTTCACTATTTGAATATGTATTGATAAATGTATTTATATACAGATTTAAATTTAATAAAAAGCCTGAGGATCGAGAGAATCTGTTGGTGGCCAATGTAGGGCCGCAGCAAAATAAGGTTGGGAACCGCTGTCCTACAGCCTCGCATAGATGACAGACTACAGGCAAACGTAATTGCAGAAAGCACTTTTTCGGACACAGGCACGTAATAACATGCTTATTCATCAACATTTGGAAGTAAAATAATATCTCTAAATATTTATTATTATATTATAAAGTATAAAGATGAAACGTGTAAGAAAAGTTGTAGTGGGAAGGAGTGAAAACTAAACAACTGAACAAAGAGGGGCGGTCGCAAATATGGTGGCGAGCCCCATATACATGAATAAATCGACGAAGAAGAATATGACCGCGAAGAATTGATGCGGAGCGTGGACAAATGAAAAGATACCGACTCGAGATACGGAATTAATGGGATGCATCGGTATGAGGCGAGAGAGGAAATTGAGATTGGCGGGAGTGTGAATACAATGGGGTTTGTAAAAGATGGGCGCGTAAGGCGAGTGGATGGAATGCTGCGAGGCGAGCGACGGGATGGAAGACAGAGATGTAATAATTTTTACATAGAATAGGAACACAAATGGGACGTGGATGAAGGATCGTGAGAGGGATTGGTGGAAGGATAGTAGTCAGAGTAGTTCAACTTGAGCTATGACAACCGAGGTAAGAAATAGATAGATAGATAGATAATCGTCTTTATTCGGGCGAAATTTAGACCATAAGTTCCATTCTTACATTTAACCCTTAAAATATAGGGGGAGCTGTAACAAAGAGCTCCAGCCAATCATTGCGCAGCAACGTTGCCACATTGTGCACAACCGCTCCCCTTGCCTTTCTCTTCGGGTCTTTCTTGTGTGTAATTCGGCAACCTCACGTCGTCTCCTGATTTATGACAGAGCTCAAGTTAGAATTCACATATTACAGGTGCGTGAATGAGAGGACAAAGAACCGGAAAGTTAGGAAAGGGTATGAGGAGAAAGGAGAAGTGGGTGAGGTGCGAGAAAGGATCTGATTGGTGGAGAGAAAGTATGGAGTTAGGAGGAGCGCGTGGAGGAATTATGGAGGGGTTTAGAATGAAACATGAGGAGGTGTAGACTGGAGAGGGATAGAGGTCTAAAGAGAGGAGATGAAAGCAGGAGAGATAGCTTGATAGGGATTAGAAGTAGGGGAGAGGAGGTGGGAAAGAGGGGAGGGAAGAGATGGGGAGGTGGATGGGGATTTTGGGAAGGGGCGGTGTAGATAAGAGGACACGATGCTGAAAATAACGACTGAAAGAGAGAATATATTTTTCTCCGAGATATTTTTATTTTGACGCGGAGGAGCTGCCTGGACCACGCGATCCCGAGTTATTAAATACTTCAGATACACGTGTAAAAGCCGTACAGATTTTCGAAACGCAATAAACATGCTCGGAGTGTCATAACGGGGACTTTTACATTCTCTCTGACTTGTTTCTGCCTTTGACGGAAAGAGTGAAGTTTGATTCTTAATTGATATAGTGAGATATACCAAATAATTTTTTAAAATCTGTGTAAAACTATCGTTACGGGTCATTAAACACTACACCTTTGGAATGTATTCATATAGTATTAATTTTTCACTCACGATAAAAGTATGACAAATTTTTCATAATTCGATTTCATTAAATCACTACTGCAAGCAAATAAAAGTGTTTATTCCACTATAAGAGATCTCTGTAATCAAACCGTTAGTATAAAATGAAACACTGTATTGACGTTGTCGATCTCCATCGTTATTACAAATTAGATAGTAAAAAAGACCTGCGATTCACTTTATTCAAAAAATCCTACTCATGCTAACGGTATTAAAGTAAATTTTCAGGTGGCAGCTTGTGGAATCCTTGCACGTAGAAATAATACATTGACGTCGATCTCAAAATAAATTACAAATTAAATTGTGGAAGTTGACCACGCCCAGAGCCGGCCCAAGCTACGGGCGAGCCGGGCAGCTGTCTGATCATTTATTTATGCATTAATTAGAAATGAATAAATATTGGATATCAATTTATATCGAGGAACAGGCTAGAATCTTCATGGCATTCCTTTTAATTTTTCATTATTAATAATTTTAACAGAGCGAGGAATAAATTAACATGTACTTTGTAAATACCCCAAAAAAGATTAACGGAGGGGGGCGCTGGAGTACTATCTCGCCCGGGGCGCCAAAATTCCTCGGGCCGCCCCTGACCACGCCAATACAGTGAGTTATTTCGACAAGCAAAAATTTTCTAAATCTAAACCCAACACAGTTATTACGAGTTGTACTGAGACAAGTTTTACTCTTACGACTTGCCAAACTTGTCTATGTAAATCAGTAGAATAAGGACGCATACTTTTACACAAATCTTCGCGCATCAAAATTCAATCGAAGCGTTCGTATACGGCTTAAGGAGTGAAAACGGAGAGAGAACGGTGAAATAAGATCCAAACAGCGGCAAGCGAAAACATGCCAAGAGTCCGAACGACATCAATATAAAAGGGCGGAGCGTCACATAAACGTGCTATATGCTCATTGCTGTCTTCAGTAACGCAGAGAGGAGGAGTGCGAGGGAGGAGGGAAATTCCTCCTCGCGTGCGATACTCACTTCGTGTAGGATCGAGAAATTTGCTAGCGTAAGTTACTCACGCACGTTGCGCATGATGGGAAATATAGGAGTAAAACGCTTCCTTACGCTCTGCGAAATGCCGAGGAGAAGAGATAATAAAACATCATTGTGCTGTAATGCACGAGGAAATCGGATCCAAAACGATTGAATTTCTACCAACGATACGAAATATCGTCGCAAACACACACTTATGTCGGGATTCGAAAGATCCTTCGTTTTGACGTAAGAATAAGCATCTATAATTTGAAAATGCAGATTTGACCCTGAAATATAGCCTATATTCTACAGACTTGGAACCTGCGTGGGAAATGAAAAAAAAAACTTATAAAAATGTCTAGATATGTATACAGGACGAATAACCACAGACAACGTTATTTATATGTATCAGTCTATGCTGTGGAATGCCGAAGTGATTTTTCGTCTGGTAACTTTTCTCAAGATGGTTAAAAACATTAAATTATGGTTATTAACCCGTTATTTTCAACAAAAATTATTATATCTGATAGGTAAGCAATAAAACTAATTGAATTTATGATAAAAAGCACATAAGTGAAGATTTCAAATTGTAAAAATCATATTTTTGTACAAAAGAACGGGCGATAAACATAATGCTACAAAGAGGAATTATTACTTTTATGAGAAAGAGATTTTTTTTAAATCGCAGTCGTAAATTTCATCAAAATGAACCCACGGGTGTAACCACTAGGCTGAAATTACAAATAACCAATAAAAGTAAATGAAGGACATGGTTTCTCTCCCATCTTCAGCTCCAAACCGTTAAAGAGTCCTAAACCGCCTCCAACATATAACTGTGGGAGATAAAAGGAAACCTCCTGTTGAACCCCTATCCATCATCTCACGCTATCAGCTACGCGAAAAGGACAAGAGAAGCATAAAAAACTCGTAAACTTCCTCGCGGAAGAAAAAAATCATTTTAAGAAACCCTTGAAAAAAACTCCCCGAGATGATCGGATAGCCAAAATCTCCCGGCAACACCGAGCGTCAGACAATTTTTACCCCGATCCCACGCGCGACCGAACCGCATTGTAGGAAGGTAAAGGTCTTTTAACTCTCGATCCTCGCGCATTGTTTTCAATGGCTCGCCGGACTGGCCGAGGAAGCAATCACGAAGAGGTGGGAGAGAATTTTTACTTCGCGCGTGGACATTTTGGTCGAAGCGTAGGTAGTCCGCGAAGATGATGTTTCCCTATCACACACACACACATATATATATATATATATATATATGTATGTATGTATGTATGTATGTATGTATGTGTGTGTGTATTCCTACCTCTTCTCTCCCGCCTTCTTGCACACCACAGATCCTCAACTCTTCCTGGATAGAGAAGAGAGGAAGAGAGCGAGAGATCGGAGATAAAGACTACCTCCATATGGTAAGTCTGACGATATAGCTCACCACAAGCAAAAGCTATCTCTCTCGGTCGTATCTGGTCATCGCATGCCATGTCTCCTTATATCCCTCGTCCTGCCACACTGCCCCTTCCTTCCCGCGCTACAAGCCATGCCACTCCTACGGTATCGGAGAAGGTGACGCGAGGGATGAGGGTTTTTTTAAGGAATGGCGAAAGGAAAGTTGGAAGCCGGTAAAAGCGCAATTTATGCTCCGATCCGGACGAAATCCTCGAAACCGATCGGCGTAGAGGATTGAGGCGGCTAGCATAAAAATTCTTGCTTACACCTTCAAGTCCGACGGGGGCCGAATTAAAACTTCCGATCCGAGAGAATTGGAGGAATAACACGGTTTTTATTCTCGGACGCCGTAAAGAACTAGATGCGGAGCGATATGGACCAAAAAAGTCAGAACCGTGGGGTGTTGCGCATTTATTGGAGAAATTATAGTCCGCCGCGGACGCCTACGATCGCTTTAAATAAAGCCACCCGCAGTTTATAAGCTAGATAAGGATGATAAACCGCTTAAAAAGTGAAGGTGTAAATTGGATCTAAACGCGTATTCCGGTATCTAAGCTGCCATCATCAGCCTGAAGTAGTAGGGCACACCGATGCGATGTAAAAACTACCGTTTTATAATACACGTTTCTCTAAGTGTTTCGAGTAACTTGCCAATGGTGGCGAGAGAAAGAGAGAGTCGGTTTCCACATGGGTTTCCACGGCGCATATCAAGATACGTACGTATGTACGAGGTATCGCCTCGTAGGATGCGGAAACGCGGGCTCTTAAAAAATTTATGAAATACATACTTGCGAAGCATCGAAAGGCGGACGCGGAGAAAGATGCAGACAGTAAGATGGGCAATTGAGGTGAAAAATGGAGAATTATTTTCGAAGAACAGGAGAAAAACGAATTAAGTTGTAGGTGATAAGAGAGAGAAAGACTGTCTGGATCGGGTGTTTCTCGAAGAAAGGTTATTTGTTCGAAGATGCTATTCGAGGGAAGTTTGAATGAAAAAGAGAAAGAGCGAGGAAAAGCTATTTTAAATTAGAAAGAAAGTTGTTGAGAAAGGAAAAAGTTTTTAGAGGGCAATGGAGAAATATGATTGCGGTCCTGCTTGCGGGCATATTTCTTACGATTATGATGACATTGAAAATCTATCTTTTTAAAGTACACACCTTTTCAAGAAAACTTTTGTAACTATATATACGCATATCCACGATTTTTTAATTGGTAATGCAGACGCTTGAGTATCTTTATTTGATCCCAAACAAAATATATTCACCGTTTCCGAGAAAATACTTTTTTAATAGATCATAAAATAGAACGTTTTAATGCAGTTGGTTAAAAACCTGTTATGCATAAAGTGATCAAGCATAGTAATTTAGATGATTTTGTACTGACTGAATTTCTGTGCTGATTCTTTTACTGATTCGATAATATTATAATTTCTTGTTCTATAACTTAAATAAATCCAGTCATCGAACTCATTTACTGGTATTTTGACTCCTAGATTTCTTTACTGATTTTAAACGCCATTTTCACGCTTAAATAAAAAGTACCTATATAGTGGTTTGGTTGATTGAAATTTAGCCATAGAACTTTCGTAAAAACCAATGAAAATATTTTTCGGAAGAGTTAAATTGATATTCCAATTTTAAATGAAATAAGTACCGGTTTTACCATTACTCGAACACTTTTCTCAAATTTCATGCAATTCATTATCGCAATTCTTATCGATTTCTGCGCAAAACATTAGTCACTTCAGTCATGCGTGTAAAAATACACACTTTTGCGTGTCAACGCGCTTAAAAACCGACACTCCCAAAACGTCAAGAAATCAATCTTAAAAAAGAGCAAAATACACGTACACCAACGGTCCCGAAAACGAGACGAACCGAACAAATCGTACGGACGTACTCCTGGGAGGAATCGCGAGAAAAAATCGACACGAAAGCGTTTCCTTCGCGCAAGGCCGAACTCTCTGAAAACCGCGTGACAAATAAAATGAGACAGGTTTAAAAAAAATCCCTGCAAACACGCGGAACGGTAGGAATCTGAAAAAAAGGGTTACCCGCCTTTAAACGCCCGATCTCTCCCCCACCACCTTTTTTAAACCCCGCCGTCGGTGCTTCCACGCGTACAGTATATTCCGAGATACCCATACGAGTCCTCCCACCCGCAGATAGCGGTTTCCCTCTTTCTCACCCTTCCACTAACCCTTTAAAACGTGTCTCCTACGGCAGGAGCTTTCTCTCTATCTCGCCCACAGCCCAATTATCCCAATTTTTCAACCATTCTCTCTTTCCTTCCCTCTCCTCTCTCTCCGCCCGCCCAACCCTTATTTTCGCTTATTCCGTCTCGCCCTCATCGCCTCCCTCCCTCTTCCTTTCCTAAAGCGACCTTGCCCGACCTCACTTCGGTCGCGTCCGGGTTAAATTGCCCGTGAGAAAGCGTACTCCAGAGTTTTTTTTGCTAAACCGATCGATACGAAAGCCGCTTAAAAACGCTACCGTTCTTTTTATTTTGAATTTTATCGCCTTCGATCCCTCGTTTTGTCGCGGACTAGGTCATCGAGGCCCGTTTCGCTGCGACCCGATGTGACGGGTTCGATTTTATTTTGTCTCGTCACTATGGATACCGCGCCGTTAGAGGGATGTGTAGGTAAAATCGATTCCCGGGAACTGGAATTTGCGTGGATTTAAAGTTGTCAGGAATTTCGTGCGATTTTAAAGTTGTTTTGGAATACAAATGGTATCGCAAGACAAGATCTCGTATACTTCCATTTGATTCGTTAAAGAAGTTCGTGCTCCGAAATAGAACGGAGGAATACTACTGAAAATTCGATAGATTTAAATTTACGCCAAAGATTAAATGCAACGCAGTTTCGTGAAATGCATTTTTCCTTTTATTTTTCGTAATTATAATCGATGTCATGACTCCGTAGTTTATTCCCGTGACATGCTTACTTGCAAACGTCAGAAAGTTTACTTGTACGTAAACCTTTTAGTAATTACGAATGAACTTTCAATAAATAATTTAAAAGTCCAACTTTAACATACCAACACCAAATTTCATTATAACAACTCTGTATCAAATTCGAAAAAATTGATCCAATTTAGGAAAAAATTTCAACGACCTCTCCTATTTATGCCATAATACATGAAATTTTATTAAAATTTTGTTCAGTAATTTTACATAACAATAGACTACTAAAATTTGTCTGTAAAGTAACGAAATAACAGCTATTTTTCATATTTGTTTGTATAATTTCAAATGTATGTACCCGTAAATGTTTCACTGCGTTCGATATCACGAATAAGCAAAGAGACACTTAACAGCAGGGCATTATATATCCGCGAAACCCCCGTTTTATCTCACCAAACCCAGAAAACGAGCAGATCTAAGGAAGTTGACGAGAAGCAACTCAATTAATTCGATCCTTCAAAATATTGCGACGACCCTTTTTCAAGCGTTGCGGATCCCGCACCATCCCCGATGACAGATTGAGGAAGCAGAAAGAGGATAGGTTAGAAGGGACAGCCAGGAACGCAAACCGTGGAGAGGAACGGGAGCTCAAAAGCACTGCGAAGTCACGTCCTGAATAACGATATCTTTTATGTGGATGGAACGTGAAATACGAAGGGCAGAGGTGCTTCCTCCTCCTTGTTCCTTGTCTCCATACGCCCATCCTCTCCTTTCCTCACCCTCCCTCACTCCTTCCCACGTGGTGCGATAACCCGCGAGACTCCTTCCATTCTTATTTTTCTTCCTTTCTCTCTCAACCCATCCCTCCCACATACGCTTTCTTTATTATTACGCTTAAGCACATCCGCCCATGAACTTATTCGCATCTCGTCATCGCGCTATTAGATGACGAGACGAAAACAGAATTGCCGCGCGGCACGGTTGCGAGGTGTAGCGAAAGAGATAAAATAGAGAGAGAAGAGATGGTAGAATAACCAGTCGCGGCACTACATGCGAAAGGGTATGAACTAGTTGGAACTAATTTAATAACAAATGGCATCGTGCGAGTTTCGCAAAACGATAAACGAGAAGATTTTTCTGACCCGTGCGTCATTCCCGATGATCCCTGAGGTCGCTACCGGATGACGGCGGGCGATTTGCGCGAAGCTTTTATCTCGTCTGATCCTTCATAAAAACTATGCGACGGTAGACATTTGTGAGACAGCAATTCGAGCTCGGCTGTTCTCGCTATAATATCGCCGTATTTGTTTACAAATAATCCGCGCTACGGTGTAAATCCTATCGCTACACGGTCTTCTACGGCTAGAATCCTAAAGCATCTCGGGCGAGGGGCTGCTGGAAGAAGTTTTAAATGGGTAGGAGGCGATGCATGAATCAGTTTACACTAATCAGAGGTGTGAAGAATAAAAGGAAATTGGATCTCTGATAAGAATTTCAGGAGCATTTGCTCACGTGCATAAATTATGTTCTAAAAAAAACTTTAGCTTTCGAGATGATCCGCACGGAATTACTGTCAAACCTTGATAATATGAATCTAAATGATAGCCAGAAAAGGTCGAATTATCTAAATTTCAGTCTATCGGACTTGATCAAACCCCGAGGAAAACAAGCGGGAGAAATCTTCGAATTATCGAACATTTAGAGATAAAGACTTCCGAATAACCGAAGTTCTACTGTAATTAAACTTGGACCGACATAAGAAGCACCTTTCGAGTGCGCCTTGGCACCTGCATGTATACTCTGATACACAGCAACAAGAAAACAACGGTATGACCATTTAAAATAAGCATGGTAGATATAAAAATATTTAAATGAGGACCAGGGTGAGAGATTTAAATCACGTCAAAGAATTTGAAAGCGGAACGCCGATAAGAATCAACTGTCTGATGACGGAGTGTGTGTGTGTGAGAGAGAGAGCGCGAGAGGGAGAAAGAGAGGAGAGAGGGAGTGAGAGAAATAGGCGAACAATTTGAGGATTCTATTTAAGAGAGATCGTTCAAAACGAGCAAAGGATGGGAAAGAAAGGCGGTGCCACTTGTTACAGAGCCCTTCTTTTTATTACGATTCCCAAATGATGTAGTCGCTATTAACGTATCGGAAATCCCGGAGACAGTTTAATGAAGCGATATAACATCGCCAACCTTTACGTGGCCTTTATTATCTCGTACTTCATTTGGATCACATGCAGATTCGACAATGTGTAACATATGTACCATGATAGCGAATCGATAGACTGATGAAAATTACGAGCTGGACATTATTCAAGCGATATGACATATCAAAATAGCGTTATAGACTAGCACATGAAGAAGATGAAAAACTGAATGGCGTCCAATGTGTTAGGATCTTTCACTATGATTAACTGCCCTCGATGTCACATAATGTTAGGTTTGAAGATAATATCATTTTTATCCGTGCGCTTTCAATCATAAATGCATTTCAATTGTATTTTATTGACGTAGGAATCGTATGCTTTCAACTCGATTGTATGTTTCACTGGGACTGTATTAAACATGGATATAAGAAAAACCATGATAATCCAAGGATGCAGTTTTAAAGGAAAAATTGTTTTAAATGTCTGGCAAATACCGATTAAAAAAACAAGTAGCATACCGTGCTCATCCGAACAAAGGCATTATTTCAATAAATGTTGAATTTCGTGTAAACTTTCAAGCACACGAATTTGAAATTAGAGTACTGTGTTATGAGATAATGAAAAATAAATAATTACATTTACAAAGTGGCAATAAATTTTGTGAACAAAAAAGGGATATTTTGATGAATGTCACCAGGATAAATTCCTACATACTTCAGAACGTCCGGTTAATCGCACACGGATACTCGGGGTTGCACACACACAACACATCTTTGTTAAATTTATGTTCCGTACGGTATCGGAGCACACTCACGTCCCTCTCGAACGATACGCGAGATAAACGCTTTTCTTCGCGACGAATCGAGATTGTAAATTAACTGGATCGAAATAAAATTTAATGATTTTTTTATTTACTCTCGTCATCGCCACGGGATTTAACGGCGTCGGATCGTGGATTTTTTATGTCCGAGATATTTATCGACTTCTTTATTTTTGGACGAATGGCACGTGTTCGAGCGTAATTGCGAATCAGGGGGCGGACGGAAATAAAACCGTATGCTAATTTCGAACTCTTTGCTACTTCACGTTGCCCATTTGGGTTCTCGCGGGACGGTGGCATAAATTTACCACGAAGTACTGGATGCACTCAAAACGATGAGCGTTAAAAATATATTTGAACGGTGACCGTTTCGTAAGTAACGAACCCGTTTACTCCCCCTAATAAGAGTGTATCCCTTGAAGGATGTAGGGAAAACACCTCGCGAATCCTAACGCCGCTAATGGCATCAAATCTGCAAAACACGTCGGCTGTATAAAATGCTTCTATTTGCGGGATGCGTCTCGCGTCCAGCAGAGAAAGTTGGCTGCAAACAACGCGTGGGAATTATTCCAACAGAGTCGAAATGAATAGGAAAACGGAATCTGTTAGGGACGATGTCTTCGCTCTTCTATATGGATCAATTTATTCGTTGAAAATTAATATTATTATAAATAAACATTTGGTATGATCGTTCTGGTGTAATTATGGTAACTTCGTATAGCATCTTCACCTTGAAAAAATCGTTATTTCTGCAGTGAGACTTAAATGGAGGTGTTTATTTTATTATTTACCTAACCTGTATTTCAACTCTTCGACCTTTATTATTTGCCTTTGATTGCCAGAACTGCGAATCTTGAGAAAAACTTTGCGCAAAAGGAATTTTATGGCTAGAGAAAGTAATACCATTTGTGTCACCCCTTTAGGGGCATCTCTGTATTTCAACGTTTTTTACGCCTTAGCTTGGAAATCAAGTAACAGAAATTACAGTGGGATTTTCTCACACTCTGTTTTCTTCCAAGTAATTTTGGTAGTATTTTCATTACTAAATATGCTTTGGACCTGGTTTTTTGTTTCTAAGCTTTCAAAAGGAACAAAAAGGCAAAAGTACTACTAATATGCGCGCAAACTTAAGCGTTGAAATTAGCCATTGGCTTATTATGCTCAGTTATTCAGACTAACTTTTAAAAAAAACTCATGATAAAGACAATTCAGAATTTGAGAAAATTCTAGATATTATTTTATACGACTCAAAAGAATACTTAGGAGTATCATACTTTTTCGGAAATCTAAAACTCGACTTATAGAAGTGGAAATGATGGATGTACGTCTGCTTCTAAACCTCATTAAACCATCCGTGATTTTATTTTTCCGTCAAAATAATCTGTATATCATTTCAGCATGAAAATTTTATAAGCAACTAACCCGCGGCAATACGTTTCCAGATGTCAATATAAACTTCGTTGAACTCGAACCGTTAAAAAAAAGGTCTTTACATTTCTATTGGGAAAGCCTACCTAGAAAAAAAAATCCGTAATTTACTCGAAAACGCTTCGGGCGAATCCGTGAAGCATTATTTTCGCCCGTTTCGTTTCTTTTGGGACAATGTTGGATACATTCCAAGAGCTTTTCGGGTAGGATAAATAAAAATAAAAAGGAAAGACCCATGTCCTGATTGAAATTCTTATATTTTTCTTCCTGCTATATCGCGGAGAGAAGAAAGAAGGATTATTTATCGAGGGAATGCGTCAGGGAAGCGAACACGCAGCGTCGAATTAAAAGACAAACCGATTGGTTTCTACGACACCTTGCGCCGAAGAAAACAATAAGCAAATAAAGAGGTGAATGCGAGTCGTAAAATGCGAACCTTTTGCGACCCTCGAGGGAGAAAACGATTCCGTGAGAAGAATAAATTTAAAATATGACTGCGAAACGCATACATCCGCGATATTTTGTATAAAAACAGGCAAAAGCCGAAAAATTTCGTGTGTTTGAATGAAGATGGTAACGATTCCTTAATTTACCGAAGAGGAGATTTTTTTTTCAAATTAATGTCGGATGTCCGCAATCGTCATTAACAATTGGTCGGTGACCTCACTCTACTAATTACAGGAAAATTAAAGTAAAATATAGAAAACTGTTCCTGCCTCGCTGTTAATAAAATGTATTTCCACTGAATTTCTCTTGCAATGTAAGGCGTGACCTATGTCTGGATTGCGTTATTTATTGATATATGCCGAGGTTTGCAAATTTTATTGTTCCCTTGGCTTAGATTAGAGATATCTTTTCAATCAATTGTCTGTAATATCAAATTAAATATTTACTTGCGTTCACTCACGTGCTTGTTATAATATGCGCTGTTCTAATATTATTTAATGAATTTATTTATTTGAATATAATCCAAAATCAGCCATCATTAGGCCTATTGCATTGGATTTTTAACATAAATACGTTAAATGGCAAACAATATGAATAAATATTGATCAAACCAAAAGTAATAAGTAATAAACCAAACGTAGCATCAATCAAGTCTATAGAACCAAGGGGAGAAGGAAACAAATGAAGGTGGGGAAAAGTAAAGAAAAAAAACATGAAAGAGAATTAGAACCTTTATATTGTGTTGTGGGAAATGGAAGAGTAGAAAGTGTTGAGGTGATGATTCCTGATGGATAAAGAGATATAGGTGAGTGGGATCCTATGAAATATTTATCTTCGGGAGACACTAAGACGGAAAATCGATTGGTGGAGTTGGTTTGCGAGTAGGACCCTGGGGAAGACGAAGGGTGAAGTACAATAGCAGGTCACTAGATCACAACTGATAACAACTGAGATCTAAATTATGTATATTAAGCATGCGATTCCCTAAATTTTAATTACAGAACGAAATGGAGCACTTCTTATTATTTTGGACTAATTTCCGCGATAAAGATATTAGACTAACAACAGGGTCATGTGAACTAAAGAATACTACACTACGCGTTTGAAGAGCATGCGAGTATCGAGCCATCACTATTTATGGCTTCACAACTTATTCCATTCCCGTTTAATGCGCATCTAAAGGCGACGGCGAGATTAATTCACGTGACCCTCAACTCATAAATTCGATCAAATGAGTCCACAATCGCCTCCGAAGGCACTCCATCTAGTGGCAAAAAGCTCGATCAATTCCTTCGTTTATAGCGAGCATAAAGAGACGGGAACATTACTTGTCGGACCGTAAGAGGCGACGCTCATTGTTGCACAATAATAAAAGACGCGAAACGGAGTTTAAAACACGAACAAGATGGAGTTGAAATAAACGTTAGACGTTCCTTGTCCGAAAAATAACATTTCCTTACCTCGTTCTCTTACTTGTTGATAGTTTAGGACTAGATAAACAGCTATATAAAAGTTTTTAGAGCTATTTCTAGAGAGAGAAATAATAAAATACGGACATTTTAGCCATGCTTGCCCTCCATCCCATCCAAGTTCAACCATCTTTCTTTCTCTCCCCTCTGCATACCTCTTTTGCCCTATCTACTCCCTCTTGCCTCCCTATTTAACAGACCCCCTCGCCTCTCAATAGCCACACCCAAATCCACTTCATATTTTAACCTCTCTTTCCCAGCATTTTCTCCTCTCTTCTACTATATCCCTCTCTCCTCCTTGCAATACTGCAAACACAACCCCTTCTCTCTCTTCACCATTAAAAAACCCCTCTTTAAACTCCCTTCTTTTCTTCCTCACTTGACGAACCGACCAATCATAAGTCCCTCCTTTTCCCCCTCGTGAAGCTAGAGGGAAAGAGAGAGAGAAGAGAAGAAAAGGAGAAAGGAATGGGATGGAGACTTATAGGTCCATTTGTCGCCGCCGGAGTGGCACTGTACTCCTGATCACGAGAGAGAGAGAGCAGCGCCAAGGCTCCTTTAATTTAAAAACAAAAAAGGGGGAGAAGAAAGGGGCTCCTTGTGACCCCATTGGTTTGGCGTTGCGACCAATCAAATACGGAGAGATCTTATGCATCGTGACTCACGCGTGAAAGAGCCGAATGGATTTTTCTTTAAAGGATGGAGTCTCTTAGGAATGAAATATTTTTACGGAGGGCGTGGGATATTTTCCTTGTTTTTCTACATGCATACGAGTTGGCGATCAATCAAGGATTCTTCCACGGAGAGAGAGGAGGGAAAAGATCTGATTTTTTCGGTCGTGAAGAAGTGTGCGTGATATTTTTCAAGAAGAAATGATTGAGAGACATGGAATGCATATAATTTTTCCCCCCTCAAGGCGTCGGAGATGGATCAAATTATCGGTCCTTCTCTTCCATCAATGTCTCCATGCATATTCATCGTTAAGTCGTTGAAAGGAATTAATCGATTTTTCTCAAACGGATCAGTTATTATTTTTTTCGTCTGAATATTCAGAAGATGCCAAAAAATTAAGATGGAATATTTAGGAGACGTGATTTTATTCCAATCCGTTTTACATAACTGTGTTCCGGACCTATTAAAAGATTCCCTTCAGTAATTTAAAACGAAATCTTCTTTGTAATTCCGGTCGCTCGCGAGGGGTGGACCAGATGGCCCAACCCTACAACCATTACAAGACAGTCGACCCACGTATTTGTGGCGTTTTAGACGCTTTAAGACCCAGTCATTTAGGTAAGTAAAGACGGGAGAGTATCATTAAAGCAATGGGCTCGAGCTTTTCCTGCCTCACCTGACTCACCTCCTAGACCCAAAACTGTAAAATAAAATTGTGGCTGAAGCATAGTTAATGAATCAGTGACATCAAAAATATTTAATACTATAAGAAATGCTGCAGGCATAATAAAATACATCTGATACACTGAAGTAACAAAACTAAAGGAAAAATCAGCTTTTTTTGAAACTTCTGAGATTGGAGGTAGTGAAATTCTACATAGGTGATGCATAAATGGAGGTAAAGTAAAATCTACTTTCCGTGAATACACATACGTACATAATCATGCATACATTAACTGTAACTCAAACTATAATTCGTTCGTAGAGATGCAGTTTTATTCATATTTACAATTTATGTACGGGTACATGCAAAAGGTAAATACAGGATTCAATAGATTAAAATTCGTAAACTTGATTAAAATAGTTAAATTGCTATATTGCAATCCGAGCGGAAGTTCCAGTAGATTCGGTAAACACGAAATAAAATTACCTTCTGTGAAAGTTTATTTCTTGGCTAAAATTTTCTATGCAGACTCATTTCCAGACGAATCATTCAATAATTTTCTTGATAATTTTCCTGTCTTATTATTTGAATGCATACATTAATCGACATCTTCTTAAAAATTCACTGCTACGGAAAATTTCAATCTCAACTGACGAACAAAAGTGAATTTTTCTTTATTACCAAAAATCACTCCCGTATGAATGTTTATTAACCAATTCACCCGTGTCGCGGGCGTCGCATTCCGGAAGTCGTGGAATCACTATTCAAAACACGCGAGAAAATTTTGTGTCATCGTTTCCTTTAGACTGCATTCTGAAGAAAGACGAGAATATAAAAGACGGAGCATAAGAAGAAGATGTAGAGGAAAAAATCCACCGCAATACAACCCCGTACCGTAAACAATTCGAAGAAAACGCCCCCTTAATCACCGGTAAATACGACCGCGACTGGAATACAGGAGAGAAAATACCGACCCGAGACGAAGGTTCGAAGAAATACGCAAAACCGCATTCTCTGCAGACGATGATTTTCCCATCCTCCTTCGCCTTCCACCACCGTTAAAAACCACCAAAAAAGGCGGAGAGACTGAGAAAGAAAGTGGTCGAGGATGGGAGGAGAAGAGAGCGTGTGAGAGCGGACGGGAAGAAGAGTAAGAGGTCATAACGCCGCTTGATTTACGAGCCGAACGCGTGGAATAACCGATAGGATAACGCGACGTCTTTTTGAGATGAAAAAAGTCCGGAAACCATGGGAACCGTTGCAACGCGTTGGTCCGAATCCCAGCGTGGATCTCCCCAGGTACTCCTGGAGACTTCCTGCCGTGAATCACACGAGTACCATTCGACAGAAGACAAACTCCCTAGAGACACAAAAGGCGTCCACGAAAGCCACCGACCACGCGCATCATTTCCCTAACAAATTTCCTAAACCTAGAGAAAACCTTCGGGGAGCGCGGATTTGGTAACCAGGGGAGGAAGTGTTAACAGAGATACCTGCAGAGATGGACAACATCAACCCCATCGTAATTCTCATTAATGGTCTTTCTGTCTTTATATTCCCCTGTGATTTCCTTTACTCTCTCCGCCTTAAATATTGTCATACTAGATTCATAACGAATGAAACCTAACCCATAATTATTTACCGACATGTTTAAGCGTCCATTAAAAGCATGGTATTTCAATCCCTCACATGCAAATTCCTTCCCGATAATTTTTTTACTTATACTATTTGTTATTTCGTATTTTTTTATTTTGTATATTTTTTATTTGTACTTTGTCTCGTTTTTAATTTGGCACGAATTGTATATCAGACGACATTAAGAGGTCAGGTGTTAGAGGAGCGGGACCTCTGAGAGGGAGGGCCTCAAGCTCAAAGAGTGCCCAAATTTGCGTTTGAATGGACTCGCCATGCTTACAATTAGTGTCAACTGTGAAATTGCACAAAAATTACATTATTCCTCAATAATTGGTACATTTTCATAGAAAAGAGCTAGAATAGCATTTTATAAATAAAAGATATACAAATTACATTTCACTGTTCTTTACCTTCCTTATTTTGTTTTTATATGTTTTTTATCTTTATTGTGGCCCAGCCCTCTCTTATCCTCTTGAGTGGGACTGTGGAGAAGCTCGACAGAGCCAAACCTCGCCAATAAAGGGCAGATTCAATCGGCTTTTCTCGAAGCAGCGCTCTCTCAAAATTCGTCTTGGTCTAGCTAGCGTAATTCTCCTTCACGCACAAATTTCCTCAATAAAATCCTCATTCCACCCACTTTGGCCCTAATTTTCTCATCACTTCCGCACCTCTCTTTTTTATAACACCTTAAATTCACCTTTTCGCCTCTTCGATATAGTGTTTTATCCCTCCGATATCGCTAAAGCATCTCTTTCTCTCCTCCACAATTCCGATCCCCTTTAATCATCAGAAAGATAGGGTGCGCTTATTACCGCTTTCTTCCCTCACCCGTTTCGAAGAATGGCGAGCGATTTTCTTCCCGCCAGCTATAATGGTTACGGCTCAGTTACCAGAACCAATTTACCACTCCCGATACCTTTCTTATCCAGAAACCTATTTCTCGGTTCTCTTTTTTCATTTCCTTTTTTCGCGCTCAATCAGGCCTCCGTACTTCTCCTTGGTTATTTTTTTCTGAGTGTCAAATTCCGCGAAAAGTTTTCTCCTCAATGGGATACCGATATCATATAAATCTCCATTTTTTTGGAAAACTTATTTCCTCCCGGAGTGGTTGTTTTAAAGGTATCCCGAGGCACAGAGTGAGGATTTAGTTTCCCCTGCGCGACGGACTGGGTTTTATACGAGGCAATCTGCTTCGATTGTTTCCAGGGTGTACCAATTTATGAGTTTCTCTCATGCTCATTCAAGGAAGTTTTCAATTTGGATGTCGATGAACCGGAATATGTACGGTTTGAAAAAAAAAACTTAAGTCGAACGAGACGCTCGATTACGAGTACTAGATGGCTTCGAACAATTCACTTAGAATCGTAAAATCATCGAGATTTCTCGCAATAAAAGTTTTATAAAAACGCAAAATAATTCTCGGCCGTGCTCTTTTACGACCAAATAGGGTTGTAACTAAACTCAAATATTAAAATACTATCGCGGTTTTCACGTAACACTTCTTTTCACATGCATTTTATATGTTATCTCATGCTTTAGCTCCAATAAAGAGGTACAAAAGAAAAGCAAAAATACGTATATTAAGACTAAGAGATATTTATCTCCCATTTGTATGCGGAAATCCTTATAAATGCGTTTTTAAAATTCATTGCATCTCGAATATGGATATCTAATTTTCTTCAGAGATCATAAACTACCTAAAAGAATAATTTCACATGCATGTACGCGATCGAATATTTACCTGTATGTTTTTTATTGGCAACGTTCTGCTCCTAACTTTAACACCTACATAAAAATCTCTCCCTTTTCTTTACGATAAGCAGGCTTAAGTTTATCGAAGTATATTTTATCAAATACCTTCCCTTAGATTTCGTATATTTATCCAAAAGTCTCATAAGATTGCTTAATTGATTTTGTATAACCGAAACTTGGGATTTTATTATCTAAATCGGTAATATCAAGTTTAAAACTTTATATAATTCACCATCGTCATAGGTAGTCTGTCCGGAGTCAGGTCGTGACTATTTTTGGCTAAACCTAGTTCTCCACTTAATCCTGTTTTATGCAATCTTCTTCATTTCTTGATATCTCTCTTGCCCTTTCAATCAGCTGAAACCTTTTTCTCCCTTATTCTTTTTCTAAAGTGTCATTAATTAATTAAAAATTTCAGCCAAAGAGCCCATACAACAAAACGCTAACAATTTCGGTTGAAAACCTTTTGGAAACAACTTTAAACAAGCATCAATATCAATGGCAACATCAAAACTGTTGCATGATTTTTTACAAGTGGTCTCTGACAGGATAATGTAACTCCCTACATCCTTTAGAGTTTTTCCTCCAATAAATCACCCCTTCACGACCATCACCATTTCCCCGATGCATGACGTATATCCGCGAAATCTCTTCTAGGGCACTAGTTTTCAGCAATAAAAGTATGAATACCCCCATCCCACTAACCTGAAACTCAGAGCACTTAAACCCATATCTCGGTAAAGGTAAGTGGACACGTTCTACATCCCAAGAGGTACAAACGGGCTTTTTGATCCTACTGGCTCATGATCCTCTTACTATTCCCATCATGCAATAACAGCTGCACGAACGCGCATTGTTCCATCAGCATCCTTACCTATCATAAATGTCAGGTCACTGCCATACGAGAGACTGAAGTGACAAGCTCGGCGTGGATGCATCGGTACCTTTTAACGTGGCTCTTATATTGATGGCTTGTGTTCCGTCTCGTGTAGAGGTGATTTTGTTTGGTTTTATTAATGAGCTTCACTCTTGTATTCGAAAGCAAAGGTGCGTGTCTGTTGGATATATTTTCCTTGGGGAGTTTTCTCATTCCAATTAATAAAAAGTAATAAATTCCGTCGCTTGTATAGAAAGCAAGGCCAACAAATTAAAAAAGAACTGCAAAAACAGATTCCAAAAGCGCTTTGTTTAGAATGTTCACGTAAATTTTTGGAATCCTCGATCTCCTTTTTCTCCTTTCTCAAAAATTATTAAAAACATACCTCACCGCAGCTAAGCCGTTGTAATATGATCTTAATCCATTTTTGAAAGTAAATTGAACGTATTTACGCTTCGCTTTTATTGTTGTAGCAACGTAAACAAAACGAAACTTTACCATAGTAACAGGCCTGTATAGATAGTTCATTAAAACCCTGCTTAAAGACAAACGACGGACAAAATTAATAGAGTTCATGCCTGTTACCAGCCAAAAATATCCGGAAAATCTTAACTTTCCAGCTCTTCTCATAGTTTCAAGATTTTGCTTACGAACGGACGGGCGGGACAAACATAAGCAATTTAACAAAGAAAAGCGCCAAAAAGTAATAAATTCCATCACTTGTATAAAACTCGGGGGTATAAAAAGAAGATGATTGCCAAATCTGTCATCTACCACAGAATTTCCACAGTTATGTTAGATACGCTACAGATGCATTCAACTCTAAAGAGTTCCGCGTCGCGTCAAACATTATGAATTTTCGTTTTTAAATCGATGCAAAGAATATGCATGACTCCGTCGCGTCAGCATCCTCATCGACTTTTTCCTTCGTGACTTTTAACTTTAATTGATGTCGTTCGATTAAACTCGTGAAATGTTCCTAGATTACCTTACGGCGATTGATTGATAGCTTACATGAGGCGCCAGAAACGACTCCCAAGTGAGATCGTGCGGTCGTCTTGACAAATGGCAATATACTGTTATACCTTGATTCTTTATTCTCGCATAGGGCTTTTTAATGATCAATTTAGATACGCTGGGGCATTACGAATGGTTCATCTGTCAAAGTCGTAAGAATTTTTACGAGTGCCTGACAAATTTATGAAGTGCATAATGATGTGAATGCAAGCGAAAGGTAGAGAGTTATTTTTACTTTAATTATCTTCTTGAAGCATTACCGTAAATTAATGATATATATATATATATATATATATATATATATATATATATATATATATATATATACACACACACACACCGGCATACATAGATACTGACATTTATATTCAACCTTCAGATTTATTGCTCATATATAATATCTTCTATAATAGCGTGCTAATCTACTGAAATCTGCAAGTTTCATGTCATTTCCTATATATTTATTTATCTCTGTAATGATTGAGAAATCCTGAGATTTTAATATACCAAAAAGTATGAATCAAGAAGCAAATGTTATTCATATTACACACTATGTTATAATTATCCACATTCATACAAAACTAAAGGAATCTTTAAGACAATTAACGAAGATAATTTCTTTTCTCATGTGATACTTTATGAATTCCAATGAATTTATGAGCCTCTAAAAAATTCACATACATGCACAAAAATATTTTGACAATACACGCCGGATTAAACATCCCATAAAATCCACCTTAATTTCTTTGCACCGTCGCGTAACAAACCCCGTTTGAAAAACGAAATATGGACACCATTTACTCGGCTAGTCTCTCTCTCTCTCTCTTACCCGTGTCATCAAATTTAAAAAAAACTAAAGGCTCTGGGAAGCTCGCAGGGATAGACTCTCTCCATAAAAAAACCTAACAATGCCTTCTGAAAACCAAATAGTAAACAAAGAACGAAGACACTCGCTGGGAGTCATGCGCGCCAATAAAAAACGTAAATGGCTATATCACTCCGTCTTTCTCTCCCGTCTCGCCTCTTCCGAGAATACCCAGCCGCTACTATTTCCTTCTGGAACCTTGCGTGCTTACGGCCAATAAGGAGTGATCCGAGTGAGTGAGAGAGAGAGAAGACGAGAAAGAAGAAAGTGGGAGGAGAGAGGAGGCAAAGATCTATGAGAGAAAGAGGGGGGAGGGAGGGGGTAGAAGGAAAAGGGTAGATGGGATGCGAGGGGAGGGAGAGATCCCTACAAGAGTCGACGGGGTGGGAGAAGAAGGGGTGAGGAGGGAGAGGAGAGGAAATAAAGATAAGAAAGGGCGAGCATGGGATGGAAAGGTGAAAGAAAGGTGGGTGGAGTTGGAAGGAGAAAATAGAGGAGAAATGTAGAGATAAAGTGGCGTGGTAGAAAGGCGAGAGCCTATAGCGATATAAAAGCTAACCTGAGAGAGAGCGAGGGAGTGTAGAAGATGGAGAGGAAAAAGAGTAAATGAAGACTAAAACATGAATTAAGATGAAAAGACAAGTGAACCGGGGAATGAAATGGAAAAATATCGAAAGCGAAATGAATAGAGCACTGATGTACGCAAGACCAAAAGATTGTGATTGAAAACGAAAGGGAAAAATATTATGACAAGAACAAAATGAAGTGGGATTGAAATAATGCATTTACATATTGGCTTAGCTTAATCTCATAAGTTGCATTCGAGGATAATAACAACGAGCTTATTAACAGCCGCGCTCACGTGGAAAAACGTACGTGTCCCCGACTTTACTGAAAGATGTATACCCTTAATCATCCCTCTACGAATAGAACCAAAAATACTGAGGGAAATAAAATAATAAGGGGGCGAATTGAAAACACCTGTAACACAGATAAATAAATAGGGACACGAAAAAAGTTACAGAGAAAAGGGGCGAAAATAAGGGTCGTCAAGAGAGAGAAAAAGAAAAAGACGAAATGAGGAAGAGATATGCAGGCCGGATAGGATTCTGCTGGAACGTTTGACGATTTTCTCATGCAATTCCTTTTGAAGCGTAACGATGATGAACTGATGATGATGGATGACCAAAACAACATCGAGTACACACACGTCCGAGAACAGTACTCCCACCCGCGACCTCGCGGCCACGTATCAACCCTGACCATCGCTCGCAATTATCGGAAGAGAAAAAGAGAAAGAGAGAGAGCATGAGATTGTAAAAGGTGATTACAAATACAGAAAAGGCGGTGACGAACGATACGGTGAAATGCATAAGCAACGGAAAGCAACCGGCTTGAGTATATAAGTGGAAGAAGAGAAGAAACGTATAAATAAAAGGATAGTAAAAGGAATGAGAGATATTTCCTTTACTTTCAATGGTGAAAACTTTAAACGGGAGAAGAGTAAAGAAAAAACGACTCGACGGACATGGAGAGGTGACGACTAGCTGGATGGGGACAGAAAGGAAACGGAAACGGCAATAAAAAGAGCGGACGCAAATGGAGGCATTAAAAGAACGAACGATATAGATTTTCCATAATGTATGAGCCTAGAGACGCAATGTCACGCTCAATTTAAGAGGGGAAGTGGCTCATTTGGTTTTCCGAAGTCTCCCTTTGCGTCCACGGCCGCGCATCCACTGTTGACTCAATCGAAGGAGGAGGAGATGTTCACCATATTAATTTGCCACAGCGTCCGTGCACGCGGTGGGATTCAAACCATCGATCTCTCGTTAGAGGACGAGACTTCGCACTGATCGCTCAGGTTCAGAGCACCGGCTATTGAAAACGAAGATTTGAAGACCGATGAGAACAGAATCTATAGAGGTTTGTTGAGTCCTTTTTCAACCTGAAATGGATTTCAGTCCATCTCCGCTCAGATATAAGATTAAGCGAAACAGTAGATAAAGATTAAGTGGAAAATTGTTCCATCACCTTTCAGAGACGTTAACATGTCGATGGGGATGAGAGCACACGTTCCAATGCTATGAAAAATTACGTTCATCTTCACTCCATCATGTGTCATTTGTCATTTAACGCTACTGCGTTTACTTTTGAAAACATTTTGTATTTGTTCTTCAACGATGCGATATTCATAATATTCGAGCTAAAAGTACGTCAAACTTATCATATCAGACCCTGAATAAAAGATATTTTTAGATTGGCAATCATTTAAAAATGGAAACTGACTAATTTTTATACATAAAATGCCTATATCGCTTTTCTCATTATTCGAAGGTTGAAAGTATTAAAGATATGATATATATATTCCACAAAATTAACTGCTTTTCCTCCAATTGATTAATGTTAGGAAGTAAAGAGAATTACGCTTCAAGCTCTTACAATAATATGACTATCGCTTGTTAAATATGCCATAATCATCTCTAATACTGGATTATTTTTAGAAATATTTGCCCAGTTTTAAGTACTAACTGTGGAGACTTCAACGCCTGTATTAAATTTGAATATATAAATTATTTTTATCATATACATTACATAAATTCATTGGTTATCTAAAACGACTAAAACTTCTGGAATTCTCCTTTATTCTTTATATTTCATCTATAAATACAAACTAAGGTATTTACGCACAAAATATTACAATTATGTATTATCATTTTGCATGTGTAATGCTTAAAGCCAGGTGGTACAGCATTTTATCATTTCTATGATATTTACATTGATTTTCGGAGATAAGAGCTTTGAGAGACATGCCTTCACGGCTACCGTAGCAGTCCCGGGGCCCTCCAAGTACCTACCGTGCATCGCCCTGCCAAGCATTTCCCTACTTACTCTTACTCTCCCGTACACAGATATTAATAAGAAAGCAATTTTAAATTAAAAGCAAAAAAAGAAACCGGAATACTTATTGTGGTCACTATTAAAAATTGCATAAGTCGTTGGATGTTTTACACAAAATATATTAAAGCCACGATAAATAATTATGTCCTATTAATTCTATAAACAGAAAACGCATTACCCATAAATGGACGCAGAAAGTTCGTTTCGCTGTCCCGAATTTATTCTTAATGCCTACACTAAGAAAAGTACTTTAACATTATCTTCGTTCTATAACGAAATGCTTAAAGAAATCTAAATGCGCTGCAGCCAAAATAAAAACATGCACATTGAGGTCATTTATAAGTACTTCGACCAAAAAAGGAAATGACTGAAATAGCGATACGAAGCCCTAACAAGCAAACCCTCTCATCTGAAATACACGCCAGCTATCGTGGAAAACTCTCCTTTCATCGCAATGAGCGCGCGTGATAACTTGTTCTTCAGGAAATTGTCATAAAGCATGTCATTTAAAGATTTTAAGTAAACTATCGATTATATCATTTTTTGCTACTTAGCAATAATTGAAGGTATGATCTCACGGTAGTTATATCTTGATATTACATACAATCTATATACGCGCACATTTTAACGTGAAGCCAGCATAACTAAAATAAGCAATAAAACGACCTATATTACGCCGATCTATGATAGAAATGACGTTAACGATGAGTAAATCAACCTTTATCTCTCATCTCGTTTCAAATTAAAAGAAAGGAACAAGTAAATTCAGCAGGCTACGACCAAAATAAATAGTTATACGGCTAAATAAGATGGTAAAGTCACTAACGGACCGAAAATTATCAATAAAGCGTTGAAGAATAACTTTTTTCTCCAGCTATTAATTCATACATATCTAAAAATTAGCGCTGGATCATCAATCTCGCCATGATCGAGCAACGAGATAGCGGGCTTAGTCCCTTTAAAGCAAACAGGCAGAGCAAACAAACGATTGTTTGAAGATTAACGCCCGCTGTCAGGTGAAAGGGTGGAAGAGAAGCCGCCAAAGTGGCCGTGAGAGTTGTAACGCTAACTCTCGAGTCTTCTGTCAACCACGATCGGTTTCATACCTTACGCGGACACAACATACATTTTTTTGCACTCATTATCATTTTTCACAATTAGGACACGAATTAAAGCGAGTGTATATGGTATAAAATATTTAAAATCAAAGTTTGACAATAAAACGATACTTTTTTCGCGGGTTTCATCAGTTTGCAAGAGTATTTTCGTGTTAGATACAACCGATAACAAACCGTCTAAAGTCTGTAAAAAAACGAAAATAAGATTTATGTTTTTAGTTGAGTGCTATAATTTAATCCATTATATCCTGTTCCGTAAGTATTCTTGCAATTCATGAGCACAGAAAATCTCGAGAATAACATAGTCTCCGAGAAATTCATAAATACATCAAAAATATTATTATACAAATAGAACAAAATGCAAAAAATCATATTAAATGCTCTCAACACGACATTAATGAAATTTTCAATTTGTCGTGTAATAAGTCACTCCGGTTTCGCTTAAAAAACATGAGAAATTTCCTAAAAAATACGCTGCACCTCTTGTCCAACTCGATAACTCGTACATCTATCACTCTTCTACGACATGTCATTAATAAAAGACTGCTAATACGATAGCGGATACAACCGCGTGGCCGCTAAACACTCCCGCCATTATTTTGTCCAACGGCGTTTCATTAGATCTATTTAAGATCGCCACAAAATTTTCACTCAGGCGAGACGACGCAACTCCTCGCTAAACGTTTATTATTTTCGCTTTACCTGAAATTGTCTCCAGACTGGAAGAGAGCCAGTGCGATCAGGAGGCAGAAGACTCGGCAGTAGCACCTCTGGGTCATGGGGAAATGACCCCCCATCACAGGGTCCCCCATCTGCCACCCGCCGCACGACGTTCCACCTCTAACCTCACCTCTGCAACGCATCCTTCGACGAACACATTTCACGGCCCCTTCCCCAAGGGGCCGAGGGATCGAGTCTACTGCGATATCTCCCCTCACGGCCTCTAACTCGCACGCACGTACGCACACGCGAACACACACACACACACAACTCAGCCGAGCACACGCGTATCCTCCGACGCACTTGTCCACTACTCTTTTTTGTATAAGATCCGCCAAAATAATGCTCTCTATATATCTCTCTCCGGAGTCCGCCTTTACCTCCACCCCCTCAAATAAAAACTATCCAACCCCTTCTCTTCTTTCTATGGTATATCCCTTCCTCTCTCAACACTACACCAATTAACCGTGACAACGTTACTTTTCAACGCCGACTCCGCATCCACAGGTAGATTTGTATCTCCCCTCCCCCATTCTAAGGTCACTCACAATACACACGTGAAAAAAGAAGTCGGTCGTGGAAGGTCCAAGGAGAAAGAGGAAGGGAGAGAGTGTGGGAAGAGAGGAGGGGAAGCCCGTGCCGAAGGAATGGAAGGCGGTGGTGGAGTTTCGACGAAATAAATGTTTCCGGAAAAGAATCCGCAAAATATGTATATCGTTGCACAAGAATTCACTTTGCACACACAAACGCAGACTAAAAATAAGCGGCCACGATCTTCATTTCTCTCACCGATGCGAAATGAGTCACTTAGAAGGATGAAAAAACCATCGCCGAAACTCCTCGTTTTCTTTTATTTATAAACAGAAATCCTCCTCCTCTTTCTTCACTTCGACTTATTTCCTCGATAAATTTCTCTCGAGCAGCGTCTCGCGCGCGGAAGAACAAAAACAAAATACGAACGATCCGCCGCAAGTCCTCAAGAGGCGGCAAGGAAAAAATATATAAATGTATATATATTTCTGTTACATTTTATTCCCTCCTAAAGTCGGCTTCCTTTAATCTTCTCGAATTCCCGCGTGAGAGAGAGAGAGAGAATGAGAGATCTTCGCGTAACTTGAGCAAACGTTTTTGAAGGGTCTCGTCCGAGAGAGAGAGAGAGGGAGAGAGCGAGAGAGAGAGAGAGAGAAGGGAGAAGGGGAGAGATATAGAGATGGAGAGAGAGAGAGTAGGGTCGTCATCAATTATTCTCCCCCTCCCTTTTCTTTAAACTTTCCTCCCCTTCGACCGGCTCACCTCCGCTCCTGCTCGCCCTACCTCCTCCTCCCTCCCTCGCTACCCTTCCTCCTTCTCCTCCTCCGCCTCCCTCTCTTCCCATCTCCTCCGTTCCCCTCTCCCTCCTCCATCGGTGGTGGAAGTTCTGTCTGCCGGAGTCGGCGGGCGGGAGGCGACGGGCGAGGAGTAAGGAGTGACGGGTGTTTGGCGATTGACGACCGAGAGATCACGCGGGAAACTACAGGGCCAAGAGAGACCCATGCAAAACAGAAGAATGGACACACGCGGTTACGTCCGGGATCTACCTAAAAAAACGCCCCCTTAAAAATCACCACCACCTCTTCCTTTCTCCCACTTCTCCCGCGTAATGCGAAAAAAATAATCCGCACGAAATGACCCTTCAACGCTTAATAAAAAAAGAAAGGATAAAGCTTTCTCGATGTGGGATTTCTTTTTTTTAGGGTGGGATGGGGAACGAGCAGGAGGAGGCGGGCGATAAAAACTTGGTGAACTGCGGGAGAAAAGAGGTCCGGATGGATTTCTGGAGAGCCAGGCCGTTAGCACGCGAAGTCTTTTGATCGAAGGGCAACGTAATGACTCTCCCTTTTCCCATTTCCGCGAAAAACGAGCGGCGTGATAGAGATTGCGGGAATTAGAAGGTAGAGAGAGAGAGAGAGAGAGAAAGGTAGGTAAGTTGCGGAGAAGGTATGGAAAAACAGGTGAGTCAGAGTTGAGTTTATTAAGCAGAATGAAATCCGGGCGAGCAAAAATGCGGGAAATTCCGACAAGGCGAAATAATCCCCCTACGCTCTCTCGCTCTCCATTCCGTCCGCTCTTTTTCCAGTCTGGTCCGACTCCCTTTTTTTCCCTCTCGGATTCTTCCGCCGGCGCTCCGGTCTCGTTCGAGGACGGGAAGTTGGGAAGCGAGCGGGCGGCGAAGCGAACACTTAACCTCCGGCTCTTTCCCCGCGGCGCACCTCGGAAAAACCTCTTCCAACCGCCGGCGGACGGACTTTTTAGCGCGCCTTTTCCTCGGCAGCTTCGCCCGTCTCCGCCGCCTCCTCCGACCGGCCGCGGACGAAAACTAGGGCGGGGAGGCGAAGTCGACTCGACGGCGGATGCTTTGGCTCCGTTTCGTTATCCCGAAGAATCTCTTCCTACTCTTACTTTCCGCGAAAAAAGAAGTCTTTCCCCTTTCCGTTTTATTTTTCCGGCTGCGACGAAGGTAGACCGCAATCTCGGTTCGTATCGCTAAAAAGTCTTTGTTTGAAGTGGGTGCTTCGCCTTGAGACGACGGCTTTGAATGCGATTAGGTTGATTATTTTTTTTTCCAGGAGCGTTCGCGTAAATTTTTCTTTAATTGCGATGATTTCGTCCCTGCGACGGCTTGCGTGTAATAATAATGCGATGGTATCTCTCTCTCTCTCTCTCTCTCTCTCTCTCTCTCGATGTTATCCAGGTCGCGTGGGATTTGAGATGACGCCGCTGTCAGTTTATTTCACGCGTTTATTTCCGTCTTTATCTAATCGATCGAGCGGATATATCGATTTCCGAATATTCCTCGCCTCATAAAAACCGAAGGTTAACGAAGCTAATCCTTTTGGCAGTCTCCGGAGATGGAACTATTACATAAAATACGCGGAGATATACTTCGTCTGACGTCCGATCTCATCGGCTGCCATTCAAACGCCGAGAGACACGACGATTTCTTTACGAACACGCCAGCCGGTTCCGAAGGAAGTGATTCCGTTGATCGAGCATCGACGACAATATCGATCACACACAGTTTCACAACAGCTCAAGGCAGTGAAAGCGTTCGGCTCGAAATTCTTTTTTATTGGTCTTTAACATTTGATTTTTTGTGGTGGAGGTGGGGATAAGGAACATTTCCATCTCGTACCTCATTGAATAACCGAGTCAGCGAAAGAAAAATCATTCGCAATCGAACAAAAAAGGGTTATAAATCGATGGCAAGTTTTTGAAAAGTTTGCACTCTTATATAGGCATAGACTGCTGCTGCAAGAATACACTAGCCTTAAAAAAACTATTAATTCATCTTTAATAGAAGATTTTTCCAAAAAGAACATGACCTCTTTAAACGACACGCAAAACAATGCGCAAATGTTTCCATCTTTCTCCGAACCTAGTCCTTTTATTGGTACACGGAGATAGGTCTCCTTCGTCGACACCGGCTCGGAAATGTTATTGTTTACAAACCAATGAGGTTAGACACACGATCACACAAAAACGATCTCACAAGCACACACGCAATCACACAAGCACACACACACACATCCAAAATTTACATAGACGCGATAAATCTCTCGATACTCGTAGATAAAAACGACACTCAACTTATCGGGAGTCGACCGGCGTTATTTTCTTTTATTTTTTACGACAACGAGACCGGACTAGGTTCCCGCGCGGTTCTCTGAGCGACCAGAGGAGGTAAACCTCTCTCCTCACGTGCTAACGCGACTCGACTACGTCTCTCTTCCCTCTCGCCGTCCTTTTTAATGCCGAAATCTCACGCGAAAAAAAGAGACTTCTACACCCGTGAGTCGAACCTTTTAACTCTATCGGACCGCCCGGTTTCCACGATGGTTAAGGGAGCTCGGTAGCTCGTGGACTGCCTATAGGATAGTATACGTCCGGCTGAGTGAGAAAAGGGGAGGGAGGGAAGAGAGAAGAGAGGGAGAGAGAGGAGTGTGGGCAGAGGGAGGGAGAGGGCGGGTAAAGGTGAGGTGGTGGTGGCTGTGAAACGGGTGGTGGGAGGGCGAGGCGTAGGGGAGATGAGAAAGAAGAGGAGAAAGAGGGAGGGAGACAGTTTCAAGAATCGGAGGAGAAGGAGGGCGGGAGATCCGGAGGAAGAGGGGATCACGAGAGTGGAGGGAGGAGGAGAAGGGAGGAAATTTATGTGGGAGGGAATGAGATGGGAGTGGTCTTGGCCTGGAAGAAGGGGTGGTGTCCCGTGCGTGTGTGTTCTTGTGGGGTGGGATGATGAATAAAAAGGGGGAATGGTATGAGACCATCGGAAATAAGGTGAAGACTATCAGAAAGTAAAGCGGAGTAAAAAAAGTGGAGAAGAGGCCGAGGAGGGTGCGTGGCGAATGGGTTTCGTACGAAAATGTGTGTGGGCCTTCGTTCTATTCGCTTTCGGACTTTTTAAAATCCACTTTTCCCTGTTTTTGGCAAGACTTGCCGAAGAGTTGACACGTCGGTGTTAAAATTTGCCCTAATTCCTTTAAAATAAAAAGAAAGGCATGACAGAAACTCGCACTTTAAAATGTTAATCGATAATTAAGCTCTTCTGCGTGAACTTTGTTTGTGAAAATAAGTAAAATTTAGGTTTAATATTTGTTTTACATTTACGTGTAAACTACAGCCGTAGCAAAGGCAAACAATACTAGCTGCGAAGGGCGTATTTGTGATAAAGACTCCTTCCTACACAATCTTTATATATAAATTCCTGTTTATTATACATAAAAATTTCTTTATCATTACCATTTACACTCAAGGAAGAATTATGGGCAAAATAAAATTGAAAGAGTACATTTCTCCAATAGGCATAAAACATAGTCTTTCAACTATTTTAAACGGTAAAATGTCAAAGGATGAAGTTTACAGTCTCTAAATCCTAGTTCGCACGTTTTAATCCTTCCAATTGGCTTAGACATTAGAGTTTTCGATCGCAGAAAAATAATCGATGTAGCTACAGAAATAGTTCTCCGGAGTATAAAAGGTCTACCCAAAAATAGCCAATGGCCTACACGCGACCGCTTTTACGTAAACAATCGATACTGATGACCTCCGACGGAAAACAATAAAACGAATATTATCTTCCGTTATGGCTTTAGGCATTTTGCGATTACATTCGGGGAAAATGACTTTAATAGAAAGCTGGATGAGGAAAGCCAGGTCGTTCAAAAAAAGCTCGACCGTTCAAACAGGCTTTAGAAAAGAAAGACTAGCAATGGAACGCGAAGAGAAAGACAGAATTTATCCGAGGTAAAGAGAAATTCGTCCCATTAAGTTCGGCATCGTTAGCTTTAAAAAAATAATATCTTCTTTTATGCTGTACACACATACACACGCATTAACAACATCAATAAACATTTTCCCGAGGACGACACGCAAGGGGATTTAAATACGTGTCATAAAAAACTCGGTATTTTCCTTGTAATTTTTTTATTTCAAGTTCGCTACATTTTTCTCGTGCTATAATTATGTAACGACTTATCATTACATATCAAATCATTAAAATATAAGCGGTAAAACCTCATTAATAATAATTAAAGGTGATATAAAGGATTTATCATAAAAAAGGTCATAGCTGCTGGAATGCCGTAAAAAAATAAAAGTAAAATTTGTTGCTATTTGTTCTGAAACAGCGTATCACCCTTTCTCTCTCTCTTTCTTTCTCTTTATCCCAAAAATCACCCTTAATCTAATTCACGGACGAAAACACAAATTCAAGAACAATCGCAAAAACGGAAAGAAGGCGGAAAAGAATATTTTAAAATACCCCACCCGAAACGAGAAGCAAAAATAAATACGGAGGTGAACAAAAAATGAACGTGAACTGTAACCCTTATAAGGAAATCCCATGGCCGCCTTATGAGCTCGTTCCGCTCTCCCCCCCCCCTCTCCCTCTCTCTCACTAGATAAAAAAAATCAAGAAAAATTTCGCCTCCTTATTTCCATGGCACGCTAAGCACGCCCGAGTTTTGGAACAATAAAAATGTAGTGCGTCATGCACTCGAAACCTCGACAATGCCCCGGGAGGAGGGAATGGTGGGGAGAGAGAGCAATAATAAGGCAGAAAAATAAAATAAAAAGCGGCGGAAAGAAAGGATAAAATGGTGGCGGTCTAGAAAAAGAGATATAAAAAACATGGAGAATGGAAGCACAGCTGGAGAGGAGAGGACGGGGAAGGAAATGGGGGTGAGAGAGAGGGAGGAGAAAGAGGTGGAGAAAATGGAGAGAGATGATTATGACAGAGTGACCAACACTTACGGAGGAGGACTATGAAGGTGCGGAGGATGCGGAAGAGTGGGAAGAGGGACAATAAGGGTCAACCTCGGCTTCCGATCGGGAAGTGGGAGGTGTAAATGAGCAAAGTGGGAGATTGAGTGAGGTAAGTTGCTAGGAAAGCAGAACAAGAGGAAAAAAAACAAGAAGTCCAAACCAGGACTAATGCAGGCTGGTTTCCTAAAGTTGAAGTCCCGAATTGATTACTTTTATTGACAGGAAATGTTTCAGTATGTGTCAGTCATTCCAAGGAATTCTCATGCCATAAATACCATTTGCAATTCATATTTTATCAATTATAGAGAAAAGTTCGAAAACAAATTAATAGAGCATTATCAGGTTTAAAATATTAAATCAATGTCAAAATCTCTTTCTGATAATATATTTTGCTTGTATTTTTTAAATAAACGAATTTAATTTTTTAAATAAACGAATTTAATAAATGTTACTGTTTATACGCTAATATGTATGGATTAACTGTCCATTGCTGAAGGGTAGTCGAGTGGAAAAGAAAATAACCTATTTGTTCACTCGTCTATGCTCAAGCCGAGTTCGGTAATAATCGTCTCCATGCCAACAATCCAATAAAATGCGATTTAAAATGCAAAACCGCTATGTTTTAGTAGAAACTCAAGAAAATACCTTCTATTATCAAATTTCTCTGATAAGAATTAGAATTTACATTCTTTTTCCCTTAGAAGAGTACAAACCTCGCCCCGATATCACAATTTTAAGATATTTTGATGCATTAAAGAAAACATCTCTGCACGATTAATTATAGACTTTCTATGTAAAACAAATAGAGAAAAACCGTTCCTAAAAATCGAACCCGAGACTTCAATCTTAGCCAAATAAAATAAAGCCCGGAGGTGGGCCCTGGCAGCAAGAGCCTCATACCAAGTTTCATTAAAATCAGTCCAATGATGCAAAAGTTGTTAGTAGGGGAAATACATACACGTAGACAGGACCATTTCATAAGGCTGTTTCCTTTGGAAACCAGCCTAAAAAGAGAAAATCGGGAGAAGGACCTTCCAAAACGCAAAGAGACTTCCTCTAAGCAGTGGTTGATTGTGGGTCCTGCAATCTAAATGTATAGTGAAACCTCTCCTAACGACTACCATCTTATGCAACCCCTCTTAACGATCGTTTTTCTATGGAATCATTGAGAGATTCCACTGATTTTTAAGTTGAGATATTTAATAGTTCTGAGATTATACCTACAAAACTTTTTCGGGGCGCCTTACTTCGTGGGGCCCCTGGCGCGCAAGTGCGACCCGCCCTTAAAATCCGCCACTACCTCTAGGCCTCGAAGAGGCTCGGAAAAAGCGGCAGGTATGAAAATTAAAGACTGTATCCGCGTGGAATGCTGGGCATCATAAAATGTCGGAACGGAGGTAGAGAAAATGGACGACAGAGTCGGAAAAAGGGAGAAAGGAGCTGGTAAGAAAGCGGTGAAGATGATGGAGTTGGCAGATTTGAATGGCTCGGGAGCTGAGCGAGAAGGATAAGCGAGACGAGGAAGGGAATTTATTAAGAGGAAGTTGGTTAAGTGCGGAGAAAATAGTAGAGATAGATAAATGGCGTGATAGACCCAGAATCAGAGAAAAGAGGGAGATAGGACGGATAGGACAAAAAAGAGAGAGAAAGAAGATACATTCATTTATCCAGCCGAGTTGTGAATGTGGTTGGTGAAGAGGGCGAAGTGATGAGGTTTGAGGTTTAAGATGGGAGGGAAGGGGTGCGCTTAAGAAGGATTGGAATGCGCGAAGGACATGAACTAAAGGAAAGAAGCTAAAGAGGAGAAATGGAAATATTAACTCCCGGGAATTACTGAGATTTTGTAAGACAGGAAAACCCATGGAGAAAAAGAAAATAGCTGCATAATGGGACAGAGGAAGGATAATGCTGTTTAAGAAGAGGAGAAAGGATATAAAGATAGGTGAGATTATGAACTGGAGTTATATAGAAGCAAAGAGAATCTAGGAAAGATAGGAGATAAGTAAAGGATGGGAAGTGAAAGTGGAAGTAGAGAACGGCTGCGTTTAAATAGGTCGATCTGTAAGCGGAACGGTTGGCAAGGTAGTGTATATATGTAAGATAGAGAAAAGAAGATGAAGAGAATAAAAGCCCTGTTATGATAAAAGATAGAGTTTGACTAGAAAAGAATGGATAGGAAGCAAAAAAATTAAATCAGATGAAATGAGCAATGAAGAAAAAGAGGAACATAATATAATAGGAAAAATCTGTTTGTGTTTGGAACGCTCGATTGTCGCGCCACTACTTATAAAATAGTTGAAAATCTAACTAAGGCTTAAGTATTTTAGACGAATAGGTCAATATAATAGTTTGAAGTAACCAGAGAGCACTCTAAATATGTAAATATAATGTAAATAGCTAAACTCCTCCAGAAATATTCTTATAAATAGGTATATAATAAAAGTAATTTCAGTACAGTTATAGATTCTAAACGTTTCAGTAAAAATAAAATGTAACAATTTAACTGTATTATTACAAATAAAATACAATAAACTCTGATAAAACCAAACAAAAGATAATTATGAAGGATGCAGTGGCTCTTAAAGTTATCTTTTGAAATACGCCTTTGATGGGAATTCCTCTCATGACTATTCTTATTATTTTGTAAAACCATAATCATAATTTAAAAGTGGAGGTGCGTAAGGATACCTTGAAGACTTCAGCGGGTGCGTTGGGAGAAAAAGATTAAAAACCACCGATTTAGAGATTAGGGAGTATTCTTCTATCTATAACTCATATAGATAAGATGGAAAGGAAATTGACGAAAAAATGTAACGAAAGAAGCAGAAAGAAAGAATGGAAGATGAGGAGAGAAGCAAAGCTATACAGAGGAAGGGAAGATAGGTAGGATTTGAGGAGAGTTGGAGATTTTTGAAGAGCTAATAAATGTTTAGCGTGGGTTTGGGAGACAGAGAGAGAGCGAGGGGCAGACGTAAGGAGGAGGTAAGAAGAGAGAGGGAGGCGAGGAGCGTGAAAGAGGGAAGCGAGCGAAAAAAGGGCGAGCTGGATGATATAGACAGATGAAGGTAGGAACAAAAGCCGGTCTTCTTCCTGACCAGAGAATAACAGGGAATGCTTTTGCCACGGTTGATATCACGTTGTATGACAAAGTTGAAAAATGCCTCTCTCTCTCTCTTTGTCTCTCTCCTTTCTCGTCCCAACACTTCCCTTCGCCACCTCTACTCGTCAACCCCGTAGCACCTTCTCACTTCCTCTCTCTCTCTCTCCCGCTTCACTGCTGGTCACGAAACCGTGTCCACTATAGGGGGGCGCGTAAATGGACCGAGAAATGAACGCGCTCACAGGCAATAATACTCTGTCAAAAGATCATATTAATCCTTTGATGAATGTGACACAAGCAGTTTGGTGTGATGTAGTAGGTGAATTTACAGGTCTGTTTTGAATGCATCGCAAATTCAATGGCGTGGGGTGAATATATGATAGGTTCAAAAACTTATGGTTGACGTCACGTTGAATCTGTTATAATTACGGCACAGAGATGGGTGCTATTTACGTGAAATCTGTGCATTATTCTAATAGAGAAGATTTCTCATAGTTATAGTTCATGCGTTCACATCCTTAAGACAAATTTATTTGTGTGTGCTAGCTTTTGAAAAATTATGTTTTGGTCAATGTAGCAAGTTCTAAGCTCTGTACAGGGTGTCCAAGAAGTCCCTGAAAATTCTACGTGTGCTTGGATATTATATTTGCCATTTATTTTATATAGCCTTTATTTATATATAGTTAATTTCATTAAAATATGTTTTCCTTCATCTTTCGGGATAGCAGAGTTACAGAACTGAATTAATTAATTTTAATAATAATTCTGTCAAGTTGCCATGACTTCCTGGACTCCCTGTATTATATAAGGAAAATGGTTTTTTAATTGTAAAAATATATTTTAGTTTATATTACAAATAAAAATAGCATTCTATAAAACAATTTCTCTAAAATATCTTTGATGAAATAACGGAAAATTAAACAAGGCAGAGCAAGAATATTAAAGTTGATAACTCAACGAAATATATATATATATATATATATATATATATATATATATATATATATATATATATTAATAGCGTAAAAAATGAGGTTTTTAAAGCGAAGATAACAGCCACATTATCATGTGTTGCATCAAATTAAACGTCTCGACCTGCATATTTGCATAAAAATAATAAAATTGAAATCGGTCAAACCGTTGGCGAGATTCTGAGGGTTTATTGACCGGCTAAGCTCTGCTAGACGTAGTTGTAGTGGTTGATGTTAAGGTGGCGCTGCTAGCGGACATTAGACGCTGTAGGAAATATTGTGGCGCTCCTAGCAGACATTAGTAGAAGGAAATAAACCTTGCAGTCGCTGACCTTCATGATAATTACTGAAGGCTAACTACCAAGACAGTATTTAATCTAACCAATCAGTCGATTTATCGAGGGGCAACTGCTATGAAAAATAAAATCTCTAGGTTAGTTCCATTGTCATAGCATTTTTGTAAAATTACGTCGACTTGTTATAATTAAAACTAATACTTAAAGGGCATTAAGAACAGCGTCCTCTCGCCTTGTATGGAGAAAACTAATTTTAAGAAATATGGAAAATTATGAAGACATTCTGAAAGTGAACGAGCAATTTTAGACTTGTCATAAATTCACCACTCTTATAGATTTACCCTATTAAGTGAGACTAACACCTCATCCACAAAAAAGCCAAGCCATTGGCGAGACGGCATAATTACGGAACTTCATAATGGCAATAGTCACGCGCAGTCGCGTTTGAAGGTGCAAAACAGCCAACGAAAAAAACTCGAAAAATCTAAGTCGAGAAATCACTTTAGGGCGACGAGGAACAAAAAATACGACACTTTAAAAATAGAAGAAACATCGAAAGTCCAACAACAACTTCGTCACCCGGCGCGAACATTTCCGTCTTCAGCTAGGTGGAGGAGGAATTGAGAGGGGATTGAGGGAGGAGGAGGAGGAGGCAGAAGGACATATTAACCCTTCACGTGGATCCCCGTGTAACGTGACGTCTAAACCCGCTAGAGGATGTAGTAGCGGAATTAGCATACCGGCACCTGGTCCCCCTTTTTACTCCCTCCCCAAATCTCCCTACCCCCCTCACACCCAAAGCCTATACTAGTTCCATCCACTGCGCATGCGTAATCCCCCCAAAGGCGGGTGCATAAGAGGAAGGAAAGTGCTGCCGTCTGGTGGTGCGATTCCGAGTGTACCCGACATGAAATAAAAAAAGGTGGGGCGTAATTAATTACTCTGATTCACACCACGCGTGCGACTTTAGAAAATTTTTCTCCGCACCCATAAAATGTCACCGACTCTTAACATCGCCTTAAAACATTGTTCCACCGCGCCTTTACGACATCCGAGAGTCAGAAATGACACCGGCTGGATATAACGCTGCCCATCCCTTTTTTCGAGTTACCACAGTGTGGATTAAGCATCGGAAATAAAATGAATTCCAGCGACGTTTTCGATGGATCGTTGCAAATTTTTCATTTTACCCGCACGCCTTCAAACCTTTAAATATTTGAGGCATCATACAATTATAAAAGGTTTTCAGAGGCTTCGCAGATTGGTTGGCGCTACAATTTTGGAGCTCAATGGAGCAATTAATATTGTGACAAAGGCGACATGTTCGATTAATATGATTATGTTTGTATTACGCCTCAACTGGTCATCTTTTGTCCTGAAAACACGAAAAAAAATTGCCTAGACGTTTACGAGTAAGTACCGTAGAAGAAAAAGTTACGAATTCCCTACAAGTTGTCCATTACATTGATAATGGCATTCATATTATTTAAAACAGGATTGGCAACCTGCGAATACGGCCCTCGAGGACAGCTTATGCGGTCAGCGAAGCTATGTTAATAAAGCAATCGGTGAAGTTTAAACAGAAATTTTTTTGGTACTAAATAAAATTATGGTGATAAAACCGTTTAACGCTAAGAAATTATTTAAACATGATTTTCACTTATGTGGTACCACAGAACCCCTATACAACTTCCGATATAAACAGTTAACCAGCCGTCCGAAACACTTGTACCTTTCAATGCGCCTCTTTGAATCACTACCATTTAAGAATGCTGCTCTCCATATAGAAAATGATTTCCAAAAACTGTTTTAAAAACACATGCTAGAAACGTAAGTTTGACTGACCTGATTTTCTTGTAATATGTCTTAAAACGCATCGTTAATTTATCAGGTAACGTATTCATGAATTACAGAAGCCATATCTTTTTCATTCGTCAGCACTGCTCTGTTCACTAGAAAATTTTTAAGCTCGTCTTATGGCTGAAAAACAAATTCAAGATTAGCCACTTCAACATCAAAAATTGAAAAAGTAAATACTGATCAATACCAATAGCCACAACAAGGTTATAAAGAACTATATGTACATTTCAACTATTATGCAGTGGTGATTCACCGAAAGTAAGATAATTTTTAAAAAACATATTGAAGCGTTTATTCTTGAAGTATCACTTATTTATGTTGAACAAATTCAATCTCAAGTAGGCCTCTCTACTTCGGTTCGCCCTCTTTTACGCATCGATCCTACGCAGTGTTTCTCAACCTTTTTTACTTTCTCCATATACGTAGTATAGGGGAAAGTATTGTATTCACGAAAAAAATCGATTTCGAGATTTCAACGGAAACACACGTTTTGAGGTTCCCTGAACATGTTTTGACCATTTTCTCGATGATGTGTTTGTGTGTGTGTGTGTGTTAGTGTGCGTGTGTGATAGCTTTCTGTGGGTGCTCTAACTCAAAAACTATTAATCAGGTCAACGCGAAATTTTATATTTAACATTTTTATAAAAGTTAGAAGAACCGATTAGTTTTTGGTAATAATCGGTTGATCGAAAGTGGATGTTTACACTTATCACTTATCCGTAATTTTGAAATATTTGTTTTAATATTTGATAAATGTAAAAATGTAATGGAATAAAAGTTGTAAAAACTTTAATTTTCTATAACCTTTGTTTGACACATTTTTACATATAATGCATTTTTAAGAGATAATTTATATTTTAGCGGCCACCACCACGCCACCTACCGACGACTACATCTACATCTACAGTTTACCCTGCAAGCCACCGCAAGGGTGTGTGGCAGGGGGTGTTTGTTAACAAATGAAGCTTAGTTACATCTTAGTAATGTTCCAATTTCTTTTCTTAATTGTTGGAACTTTGTGGCTATATCCAATATCAGAAGGCTATGGTTTGAGTTTATTTCTGTTCTTTGTAGTCTAAAATTTTCTCGCAGTTTCTTAAAATATTTATTATTATCTAATCTATTTGGAATTTTTAGAAATGAAGAAAGTCATGTGGTAGCCACATCAGATTTTTTTAAGTTGAAGTACTCCAGGATAATTTCACAGGTACAAATGACCACGCCTAACGCGGAGGATGCGTTCCTGACAACTCCGCGTTAAGCGAAAATCCGCGTTCGACGGCGGTACTATAACCCTTAAGCGCCCAAAGGGAAATAATTTTACAATGGTATTTTTGGATCTACATTCAATGTAAAAGCATAATATCACCGGATTTTATTGTCATTTATTGGAGAAACAAAATTACATGTAAACAATATGACAAAAAGCGTAATTTATAATTAAAGCACAATCTAAAAATCTTTCCTGGGAAAAAAAGCTCAGGGTCGACTGCTCGGCTTTTTATTCGCTTATTACGCAAAATTTATCGGTAACATTCAAGTAGTTCGTTGAGGCCACGCTTCAATTAAATTTGAAAGACAATTGACGAATAAAAGTGGATGGGAAAGAGATTTTTGCACGTGCCTAATTAAAAATACCCATGTTTGTTTAAATATAAATTGATTGAATTATTTCTTCTTTATCCCTATTCATAATTTTATCGCAGGGACTTGAAGTGAAATGCAATTAACGCATTCTATCCCCATAGTCATAATAATGCACGGAAATCCTAATCATCGTTAAATCTCCATTAAGCTGCCCACAAAACAATTTTACTTTGCTCAGAATCTTATATACATAATTGTTTTGTGTTTATAAATAAAATTCGAATTAGTTATATTATTTCTTTATTGGGTACGCGTACCCCACGTTGAGAAACACTGATCTGGCGCACTCGTCAGACGCGCATCCAATTGTTAAAGTTGCAAATTCCACCTTCCTCCGTGGCAGAAAACGTCTTCCAGACAAGACTCGGCCATGATGACTAACGACCCGAGTTTGCTCGTATTTACAAATTGATTCTCCTTTATAAGGCTGAGAGGCGCGAGAGAGGTAATATCCTCTCCTGACATCTTCTCAAAGGAGCCTCCTCCTCTTCGTTAAACGAAAGCCTCGCTCAATTTCTTAATCCCGTCCTCTAAATGTTTGTCGGGGATATAAGGCGAGGTAATGCGGCAAAATCCCGCCGTTGAATATCGGAAAGGCGTCGAGTGGGAGAGAATTGCGTCCGGAGCCTCGATTTGCGACGCGCGTTGCAACAACGGCGATAAAACGGCCAACATTATGAGTGCGGTCCGTCTTAACGCAAGGTTTTAATCTATGCCCATTGCCATAATTTGCATGGATCACTGTCGTTGTAATACCGAGTGCAAGTCATAAAAGTCGCCAACTTGTAATCCTCTCCTGGTATTTATTGTCGAATGAGGGAAATCGGACGAAAGAATCTTTAATCTGAAAGCGAGGTTGTCCAAGCTATGGATTCAGCCCGCTACCAAAAAACAGGTCATTGACGTAACTCGAGAATTATGGCAAAAACTAATTTTACTCTTTCACTCTGTTGAGGATATGGCATGCGTGTGGAAAATATAAAGGAGAAACTCATAATAATTTTTAAAATCTACATGATAAATAAATGATTCCGATTTAATGAGATTTCAACAATATGATTTTAAAATTAAAATAATCTTGAAACCTGGACGAAACGAAGCATAGGTAAGATAAAGAGTTTGTATTTCGAATTTTGAAATGCGACATTTTTTTCTAGACATTTGAGGTTCACATAAATGAAGAAATTGGGAAAAAATTTACACATGAAAATCGCAACATAGGGATAAAATTTTATTAATTATCTGCATCAGAGTATCGATCGACTTAAAAATGAGTGGCTTCAATCATTATCCTAAAATAATAGAACTGTTTTTAAAACGATGAGACAATATGCGAGTTGACTAATTCACGGTTATTGAAACATACAGTTTTTAAAATTATGCAAAATAAAATAGTCAATGCTACGTTAGCTATGAAATTTATTTTTACGATCTCACATTTCCTTCAAACCATCTTATGGCGGATACTTAAATCATAATTATAATGTTCTAGGTGTTAAGTACGGTTTATCTCAAAATAAGTTTGCTAACAGGAGACATACGTATTCTGTTGCCGTATGAGATATTTTCATCATTGCGGGAATGCATGGATTTTTCTGAAAAGTGTTCCCCATCAAATAACAGCCATTATTCGTTAAAATGATTAGTTTATTGGAACAAAAAAGTAATTAGTCGACCCGTATAGTCGAATCCATTGTAACAGTTTCTTTGGACTTTCTATTAAATTTCACAAAAAACGCTCACTATTCAGGATGCAAGTCAAGAGTGGAATGATTCCTTTTATGGTGTTTATGTATTTTTGGCTGATCAACCTCTTGTATTATTATATTCCTTTTATGGTCTTAACATGCCAACGAAGGCAAGGAACTAGCGTTTTAGAGAGCTGCTAAGGACTATTAAGTAGATTCTTGGCGGTGATTGGAAGAGAAATATCTCTCGGGGGCATCCAATGAAAGCGGCGGGGTAACAAAAAAGAAAATCCCGCCCGAAAAAGGGAACAAGACTTGGATACGAGGAATTAACTAAATGAAAGTTTGATGATATCGGCCATAAATAGGGGTTGGATGAGAGTGAGCTTAACTTTTCGAGACTTTTCAATCCCACCCCTCTAATTTCTATCCTCTCCTTAATTTTTCCTCGCATTAATAATGGAAAAAATTCTTCTGAAACGGTAATGCTGACATGTAACTTGTTGAAAGACGGCGTGTACCGAACACCTGGTGAAATCTATGATCTAAAAGATCTAAATTTTGCTCGACACTTTCAGCGTTACCTTAATTAACACGTTTTACATTTTCCTTTCACCTTTGTATACTTCTCCCCTTCTCCAAAGTCGAATACTACCCTAAAAAGATTCGGTTCTTTTTCGTTTATAATTATGCGTTCTTTGCACGAAGTGAACGCATATAGGGGAGCTCTATTCCGCCCATCCGTCCGTCCGCATGTTAAAACTCGGAAACCGCTGGACATGTTATGATGAAATTCGGGATTGGAGAGTTTTGCGAAAATTAGTCGACTGATGCCAATTTTGGTTAAAATCGGACAGCAATTATGACCACTTTACATGAAGACCTACATGTAGTTTACAATGTTCCTTTGTTTCATCTCGGGAACCGCTGGACGTATTTTGATGAAATTTGGTATTGGGGAGTTTTGTTAAAATTAATTGACCGATTCCAGTTTTGGTTAAACTCGGACAACAATTACGACCACTTTACATGAAGACATACATGTAGTTTACAATGTGCGTTTCAACTCGGGAACCGCTTTACGTATTTTAATAAAATTTCGTATTGGGGAGTTTTGCTAAAATTGGTCCACCAATTCCAATTTTGGTTAAAATCGAACAAAAATGACGACCACTTTACATGAAGACCTACATGTAGTTTACAATGTTCCTTTGTTTCAACTCGGGAACCGCTTGACATATTGTGATGAAATTTGGTATTGGGGAGTTTTGTTATAATTAATTGACCGATTCCAATTTTGGTTAAAATCGGAAAATAATTACAACTACTTTGCATGAAGACCTACATGTATTTTACAGCGTACCTCGCTTGCTTCTCGTTAAATTCTCATCTGAGCGAAAAATAATCTGAGAACATAGTGAAATCTCAAAGAACGCATTTGGAAACTCTGTGTACTCCGACATGGAGTACACATTCCACTCTTGTTAAATTCACGTTTATTCGTCTTATTATAGTGTGACCTAAGTTATGACGACGAGAATATTGACGTAATATCCCATTTCAAACCGCAAAGAAATCACAATTCATATAAAGCAGTGGTGCGTAACTGTGGCCCGCGACTCGATTTCAGGTGGCCCGTGGAGCCTTCAAACAATTTTCACTTATGAATTTTATTACACATCGGCTTACCTAACCGTCGAATCATTAGAGGAAAATAATTATTGAAAGGTAAAAACATGGCTTTAGAATGGAAATCCAACCTACCTTAAGTACTTAAATTTTCTATATAGTGATAGTATGCTTTTAATAAATTACGTCGCACTTTGCAAATTTATCCGTGTCTGTGTGGGTCTAGATTAAAAAAGATTGCGCACCACTGATATAAAGTGTCACTAAAACAGGGACAGTTTTATGAATTCCAGCCAAGTTTTGTCATGGATCGAAGAAAGCAAAATTGCGAAAATTCATTTTACGTGCTGTAACATCTTAGTGGGCCAATTACTTCGCGTTTGTTATTGACACTAAAGCGGGGAAAGAAACACGATTCTCACGTTTCTCGCTGGGTAGAAATCAGCACTCGTTCTTTTCCTTTAAGGTTATCTTAGCCTTAAAAATCAGTCTCCACTGAAATATAAATAGTGGAAATTCAGGACCAGAGTCACACATGGTATCTAAGAATGTTTAGTTGTACTACGGGAAATCTAAGGGAGCCTTGAAATAAAATACTCATAAAAGTCATAGTTCCTATGATTTAATCGTTAAGACCTTGGAATAAACTACTTGATTTGTGTAAAAGGAAAAAATGTAGTTCAAATAAAAACATTTTGTACCACGCGTCTATTCCTCAAATTATACTCTAAAAATCCTATGTATTAAAGACCATTCGTAATCTAGAAGCAAATGTTGCAGAAAATGGAATTTTACAGCGCCAATTTCGAACAAGAAAAATTTCCATCGCCAGTGGTGAAAATTAACCAAATAAAATCATTCGTTTCCAAAACCCCCCCTAGGACGACTCGAGAAAAATATAGCTAAAATTTCGATATCAAAAGCATTCAATTCTTGATTCGATATAAGAAACATTAATTCACAGGGAATACTAATGTTAAAACTGACATATCGTTAATTTTAGAACCATGACGGTGCAAGGCAGAGAAAAACAATCGAATCCTTCACAAAAATGGCAAACCCGAAGCCATACAAAACCGCAATTCTTCTAAGTATAAAAATAACCAGGACGTACATACCTGCTCCCATACCCTCGCCATCCCTTGACTGCAATTATCGTCAAGCAAACCTTCTTCAATCCCTCCGCTCTCATCTGTCTGTCCCTCCCCACTAACCCTTCCCAATTCCCATCTACATGCACAGTGTGCATCTTGTCTCATCCCTTATACACGTTCAATTGAACTGTCTTCACTCCGCCCATTCTCCCATGACCGGTATGTCACCCCAATATCGCATGCCTCATCCTCTCTCTCTCTCCCAATCCTGAAGGTCTTACTTTTTCCACTCTCTCTCTCCCATCTCTCCAACCTTCCCTTTTATTCCAGCGGATAGAGTTACACGAAGGGACAAGACAGCTGCATGCATACCCTTCCATCGGATGCATAAGCACACTTCCCAGCCTACCTACCCAACGCATTTCCATTGATTCTGTACGTGCGCGCGTTCTAGGGCGGTAGGGGATGGGAGGAGGCGAGGGCAAAAGGGGGACGATTTGGGCGGGGGAGAGGGAAGGAGGAGGATGGGAGGAGGAAAGATGGCTCACTAAAGGAACCGGCCACTCAACTGCGTAATCTATGAGACCGCATCGACGAAGGGAATAAAAAATAATGCGTAGAGATCCGTTTCGGTTTGAATAATTATAAACCGGTACCTCTTTGCAAAGAAATCGTGGGTAAGTAACGGTGGACGTCAGATACTGGCAAAGCGACACAACAAACGGAGATTTATGTTTATCATTGTCCTTAGGTCGTTTAAGGTATCGATTTCACGCTCAATGTTGCGGCCCACAGTGTTCCTCTTCGTAGACGATTTGTATGGGGAAAAATACAAACCTTAGGAGGACTTTATATTTTAAATTGTTAGCCAGTGATTGGAGATACTTGATTTAATGAATTCACGGGGATTAAGATACATATTGAGATATTTAACTGGAAAAGAATTTAACGAACCGAAAAAACATATATCAATACTTAATATTAATAATAAAATATCATTTTCCCTCCCGCCTTAAATCAACAATATAAATTTTTAAAATCGAAGCGATTATGCAGAATATATTCACCAAATGTGAAAAACAATCTGATTAAATCTTTGATTCGACTTCGTGACAGTTACACACAGTAGCATGATCCCACGATCGAGGCAGATTTAGCCAATTGTTTCCCAGTTTCATAATTAAGACCTTGTGAAGGAGCTAGTCGGACCCATCCCGTAGCTCATTCCAATCTGCACCCATGGCAGTTACATTGCTAACTCTGTCGTTACATATTCTTTCAAACTTCAAATCGAAACCCGATATTAAACTAATATCAGTATCAATACAAATCATCGAAATTTGCGTTTATTGTGCCCTCTACTAGGAGAAGGGGAATTACTTTATGCCATAAATACTTATAAATCGAATTAACTCGGACATGCATTTTATATTAGAGCAAATACAGCCTAAGGTAATGAAAATCACATATATTCAACCGGTTAAATCAATGATTACAAGTAATGCACAAAAATTTTTATTTAAAAATAATCTCTAATTGATATTTCTTTTCAATCTATCTTAACAGAGGCGCGAGATTGTCTATGTATATTTTATAAAATTTATGAATATTGTGGTTAAAAACCTAACTACTTCGTTAAATTATTAATTTCCGTGTAAATTTTACCTGAAAGATCATTCATATGTATCTATTTACGAATAAGTAACATCAGTGCTTTAATAGGAATCCAAAATTACTTAACTGAATTTTATCACGTAGCGAAAAATAAGATGCTTCAATGTTAGCTATTCTTTCATACGAAAAGAAAATGCTATAGAAGTTTTCAAAGCGACACAATGAACCAATTTTTTTACACCTGAAAACACCTTGTCGAGCATAATAAATGTCAATTAATCGATACTTTATCGATCATTACATGCATTACTTGTGTACGAATCAAGTTTTTTTTAATCCTTCTCCAGTAAAGGAAGCTTTATGTATTCCAAAACGCCGTCACGCAGTAAACCGGTAGAATTCAGTCACGAAAATAATTAATGCAGGCACTTTTGAAATAAAAAAACGAGCAACTTCGCCCACATTACGCGTTGCGATTTCCAATAAACGATTCGAGACATCATTTCTTCGTCGAAAACTCCGTCTGGATATGCTAATTCAACGCGATGCACTTGAATCGGAAGAGAGAGAAAAAAAATTTTCGCCGCTTTTTTCATGGAAATGATAATGTAAAAATATACGCGGGAGCTTCTTGAGGGAAAAAGAGTAACTAACGGTTGGCCCTGGGAGAAGGACGCGTGTATCTTTTCTGGGAAACTAAAATCCAGTCTGTTACGAGATGGACGTGCCCAGACAGAAGTAAGAGGTACGTGTTTCCGAGGATTCTTCAAATGCTCTCGGCGAAAATCGAGAGATGAAACCCAGTTTTTCAAAGCGAGATTTTTTTTATCCTCACATAAAAGTAAGACTGAGAGTAAATCTGAAATCTAGAGGGATTTACAACGGATCTTTTATCGTCTTACAAAAACTTCTTGAGTGAATTTAACGAAGGAAATATTTAATAATCGAAGTAAGAGAGAATTAGGTGATTGATGTGAGATAACATCAAGCCAAGTTTAACTCAAGCATAATAAAAATTGTAACTTGTCTCCAATTACTTCTAGCAAAATTGGATAAGCTTACGATATTAATTTTCTCTGAGTTTGAGTATTTAAAACGGAAAAACGAGGACGTTCACGAATTCCATTCACTGGCTTGACACCGACGTATTCTAATTCTATTAAAGCCAGCGTTGATTTTAATCAATAGAAAGACTCGAAATAAAATGATTTAATGTGCTTGATATCGAAAGATTAACTTTGAGGTTAGCATATGGTGCCTATGTTGAACTGTAGAAAGAAAATTTTTTAATCATTCCTCCAATAAAAAATTAACTTCAATGGCGGAATTCTCTTTTTAATCTTGATTTTTCCTGCTGCGGTGAATAAGAGCGCGTGTTTTCAGTGAATCAATTATATATTTTCTATAAATTATATATATACAGTTTTTATTGTCCACTTGTAATATGACTGCGTTAAATTAAACTAATTGTTCATAATAACTTCCACGAAGTCACTCCTGATAAAGTAAATTAAAAATTAATTGTGATTCGACTCAAACTTATTAAGTATAGTAACCTTGGAGGAAGAGATAGAATAATGATTTCCCTCACATTTTGCTTAAGTTTGAACTTCGGATGATTTCGCATTTAGAAAAAGTTCCTAACTTTCAAACTGTAAAAAAGATAGTAAAACTACGAAATCTCGCTCTTCAAAAAAGATATTTTCTTGCGTGTCTGCTTGTTGCATACCGGAGAAATAACAGTCAATGCGGCGTTTCTTTCCTTCCTTTGCTTGAATTATTGAACAGGTTTGATAATAAATTGCCTTCTTCTTAGCATTGGTAAGTTGGAGAAGGAAAATGATGTCCAAATAGATAATACTAGAAACAGGTTGCAGTACAGATTTTTATGGTACCAACAACTCCACTTTATTTCGTCAACACACTGATAGAAAGTCTTGCTATGAAATTCAAGAAAAAAATCACAGATCACAGACATTTTGAATTACAACAGATTCGGTATACTGAAAATCGACGTAATCGTAGAGAGTTAATTAATGATATACATGGATGTAAAATTTAATGACATACCGCCAAGAGTTATCAACCTGTTACAATAAAAATTATCTTCCATATACGAAGTACCACTAATTCAAAGAAAAAGTAATGGTTATATGTTGGTCTAATAATTCACCATTAAAATAGGTCTCATATATATTCATACTGCAGCAAATATTCTCATAGATGTGCAACAATAACATTTATAAGACCACTAACACAGGTTTTATTTGCTATCTCTGTCCTTATTATTGAGATCACAACTATCCATCAATTCGATCAGGCATGCAAAAAATAATTGAAACGTCTTGGGCGGACTGTGGATTAATGACTTGAATATTTCTTGGAATCGTGCATAATAATGAATCATAATGAAGCATGGGACATAAGAGAGTACTTATCCGAGTCAATAAAAACGCTACAAAGGAGTAATATGATACACGAAAAGAAATATGAAATATTGCGATGTACGCTCTCTATTCAAGAGATAAAACTGCAATAAAATCACGAGAGAAGTACTCGCAGGAAAGAGCTCAGAAGAAGCTACGAGGTAACGAGAATGAAAAAAGAGGGAAGACGTGGACGAGTTATCCTTTCACGGAAGAATAATGCTGATAAATAACAAGAAAAACTACAAGAAGCGCCAATGGCATTGTCGACAGAGGCGAATTAACCCTTTTAGATCAGTTATTTTCTTTAGTCACTAACGACTGAAAAACTATAATGCATAATTTAGCGTCAGCTATCCTAATTACCTGAAAACAAAAGAAGACTTGAAAATTTTGCGTGCACTTTACACTCTTAGATTAAAATTAGTCCATATCATTCCAAATACGTTTTTTTCTTTGGCACTTTTAGTCATGATTTTTTTGGAGAAATAAATGATTTAATTTTGCAATTGCAACCAAATTCTTAATACTTAACTATTTCATTTACCAAATTATTAGGCCATGGGCAATAGACTTTCCAATATCATTTATAATCACTAGTGTGTCTACAATATGCGTCAGAAGTCATTAAAATAATATAATTGAACGTCCATAAAAATGAACTTGGCGACTGGAAGGGTCAATTTAATAGATTGTGAAATGACACATTTAGAATAAGTCTATGACATACGCACTCATATATCGTAGTGTTTCAGAGAAAATCACCCCATAGGAAACAGAATACACGGATGAAAGAATAGGTGGGCATATACCTTCTCTTCACCTAAAGGTCTGACTGTAAAAGTAATCCGTTCTGATTAGATAAAAATTTATTAAAATTTAGTTTACATTACGTAAAGTAGCTGAAGTAAATAATTAGCATCATTAAGAGAACTAAGAGAGATAATAATTTATGTTTTTAAAGCGTCCTCATCAAAGCATATTCTACTGAATTATATGTCAGCCGTCGTCATGAACTAAAATGTGTTTGAAAAGTTTATTTCAGCAAAAAGAACACCGTTTCTACAGCAAACTCCGTACGATATACGTGAAATATACGGTTACATACATAGAAAAAGTTCCTACGGTCCATGCTTTTCGTCCAAGCTCGACAATTCGAGGGGACTCTAACGCAAAATAAATATACAACAAAGAACATGAAGCGGTGACCCTGACATCCTCCTAAAGCATTAAGATAGACTTTCAGCTCTGTTGGACCCATTCCGGATGTCTCCGGTATGATTTTATTCCAGCCGCTCCGTCATCGACATTCCGGTCACGCGTTGAAGTCTCCAACCCGATGGGGTTACAGTCACATCGCTTCAACCCAGAAGATCGAGAGAGGTAATATGAGTGGACGGCCTTGTAATAATAGTCCCTTAACTATGCCGAACAACCGTCGTCCGCCCGGCCGCCACTACTTGCCAACTCATGAGGAACCTTCCAACGAGCGATCAATTTTTTAGGTTTTATTTTTTTTGCCCCCGACGAAGGTATGGCAAAAAACAATCCCCCCACCGTACCATCATTAAAACCCACTTTAGCTCACATTGCCGATCTGTTTGCACCCCGTCTTCTACTTAACGACCAACAGCAACGAGCCTCGTCTCCGTGGCAACAACAAAACACAGCACACATACCTCATAATCGGCAACACTCCCTCCTCCATTTCTTCTCCGGAATCCAATTTCGAGGAGCATCTACTCAACAACCCTCTCCCTCTCGAACCATGTAAACCCTTTCCAATCTTTCTCTCTCTCTCTCTCTCACCTTAACCTCCGTCGTAGCCTCAAGCACCATCAATTACAACCACACACATACACTCGCAAGCGCACATACACACACACCTCCAGGTCAACAGCCGTGTCTTTCCAACCTCCCCAAGGACATGCCTTTTTTGAAGGAGGCGGCGACCCTGGGGATTTGGCTCGTCTACGGCGGAAGGAGTAAGTGCATCTCTTAAATTAAAGCCATCAATTATTTAAGGGGATCGGCCGTGGTTGGATGTTCTAAAAAACGCACGACTCCTTCCACGATTCGGTCGGTGGAGGAGATGGATGCGGAGTGAAAATCGATCGGGAAGGGGTTGGAAAGCTTGTTTAACCGAGGCTCGCCAGATCAGTCAAAGATTCACTCGACTTTCTTTCGGTTTACTTTGAGATCGCTGATACGATAACTGGTTTTAAAATGACAAATGACCAAATGGGTGCCAGCAGCAGGTTTCGGTTGCAAAGTAGTCTACATCACGACCGTTGGACGCGGGTGTGAATCCTGCCGAGAACACGGGCGTTTGTGACGCTCCTCTATCAATCTATATTTACAGTCTATATTCCTGATTTTCTCCGTAAGTGTATATGAAAAATAATCAGATGGCATAACTTAATTTGCACCTGTATCGATGTCTTAAATGACTTGCTATTGGCCTTATAAATCTTATTGAAATGTAGCAATTTAATACGTAAATATATTTACAGTATATGCGAAGAGAATTTATGATTTAGACTTTTTCCGCTCAAATTGCAGGCAATTTATATTTTTCACTCGACTCTATTGCAAAAATTTCAAGGCATATATTTTTATATTTTTTTTTAAACTGCAATATGATGATAGTATCAGTTTCTATATGAACCTTATGCGTATAATTTATAATGTAAGTTGAAATAATAACAAAACTTGACGAGGATATGCTAAGTAATTGAAGTTGATGTTACCCCTGGAAAGCATTTAAAGTGCATAAAAAATAAACAGATTTCTAGATTTACAAAACTTCAAATCTGAGGACTATTTTCATCGTTTTGTTCTCACTCTCGGAGGACTTGCGCTTGTGCTTTACATTGACTTCAAAGGTTTCCGATTTATCCCTCTCTCTCTCTTTCTGCCTCTGTAGCTGATGCAGGTTTTTCAATCGAATTGCATATTCGTTGGTAATCTTATTGCAAAAAACAGCCAGATGCAGTCGGGTAAAATGAATGAGGCGAGCTCAGCTGCGACTGCGATGAATCAAGAAAAAAAGATATACCCCTTGATAAGAAATGCAGCTACGCTACGTAACAAAAAATAGAATGTAATAAATGATTGAAAACCACGCTGTTTATTCCGCTCTATCATCCGCTTAGTTTCTCCGTGTCTGTCTTAACAACAATGTATTCATCTTGAGATTATTTTATTTCATTATCCGCCATTAAAACAAAAGTCCTAATATGAATTAACAAGAAGCATAAATGCGGCGCTGTGCCGGTATAAAATATGACAGAACCTATCGAAACAACTACTACAGATTACCTGCAGTCTGAATAGTTCTTTCATCGATCATTAAGTAGATTCAACCGATATTACTCAAGCGTTGTGCAATAATTCCAACTTTTAAGCCAAAAATACTGCAACCATATGTTAAGATTCAAAACAAATGAACAAAATCAAAGCATTCGAAACGCGAGAGACGTGTTTTGAAAATACCACGGCGCAAAACAAAGACACCATTATTTTTAATGATCAAATTTCAAGAGAGCCAAAGGTAGTAACAGATGTATGTATTACCACCTCTCTAGCAACAGGGTGAAAAGACACATCGATGAGCAAACATTTATTATCAGCGATAAAGCAATGGAAATGTCTATAAAGAATGCTTCACTCGGAACAATTTAATCGAAGGGAAACTATCACGAAAAATAGCCACGCATTTGGATCAGGAAATGAACATTACTTTGTTATACATGGCGAATAGCGAGGCGAAGCATTAAGGTATGGCCGCCATCAAATGGAATCCTTTCTTCTAAGGGCATTTATTCCATGCTTTCAGCGACTCTACGGAGGAGATTACGTTCTTGAAGCCCTGAGGGAAGATGCTTCAGGAGACAAAAAACTACATTCCTCGCATCGTTTGATAAATGAGGAAATGATTACCATGGAGGAGAACAATAGCTGAGGCAGATGAGATAAACAGCGGAGTAAAGTTGGAACGGATAATCGGGCGGCGAGTCGCGTATCAAAAGGACTCGTAATTAGCGCGAAAGGGATGAGTTCAATGGAACGTGAAGCTTCGCCAAGTAAGGGTCTATGGGGCGCGAAACCGAACATGGGGCGACGCGTTCTAGTTGTTATTATTTTTGCGGATCTTCTGATGAAAGCGCGGTGACCACGTGACGAAAACCGTCATTAACCACGACCGACGCGAGCTCTTCGAGGTAAAATCTCGACCGCATTAAAGCCGTATTCATTCGTTCATTTCCTTTCATTCGCGACCATATAATGAATTAGTTTCTTTTCAGCTCAGGTAAGAATAAGCTTTTACCGGAACGACTATCAAAATTCCTTTACGAAACGACTAATTACTTGACGTTTCTATCGCGGAAGCCTTTTTTACGCGGTAATTACCGACGGAATATAATGCGCGTAAGAGTCGTAAAAAGTGCCGCAAGCGAGGTCGGTGATTAATGTTTGTCGGAAAAAAAAAACGAACCCGAGAGAGATGGGAATTCTGCACGACTTACCCAATTATCAATGCAGATTTTATCGAATTTTATGAGCATAAAACAGCGACATGTCAATCTTTAAAGGGTATTTTTTTCCCGTCCGAATGCTGCGCAAAAACGCTCAAGGGTAAGTGAGCGAATAATCGCAAAAGCGTGACATTTCGCATATGGACGCATGATCTATGCAGTTCTTAATCTGATAACCAAAAGACGCATATACAAAGCAAAACTAATCTTTTGGACGGGCGCCTACGAAGTACTCGCGTGCTCGCATGCATTGCGAAAGCGACTTCTAGATAAGTCGGTATCATTAAGATCGATGGCCATTTTTTGGAGCGCAGTTCTTTAACGCAACGAATGCAATTTGTACTAACATTTTCAAAGGCTAATCCACCATGCACTTTTTAAGGGGGGAAAAACTCGAACTAAATTAATTATGCTGTTCTTTGAGGTTCGTAATCAATTATAGAAATAGCACGCTGATGTGTCAGATTTTTGTCTCAAATTTTCTTTCAATTTTCTTCTTCGGTTTGTATAATGATATAACGCTCAAGTGAACGAACTGCGATCACATTATAATTTAGGTCATATTACTTTTCGAAAATCTGGCTGCTAAAATGAAATATGAGTATTTCATTCATTTTCATGGAAAAAATCAAATCTTACTAAATTCTTCATATTTTATCTTATCAGCTATAAAACACGTTGGTTAAAAAAATTAATTAAGGTTAAATTATTCATTTAAGATTTTCAAATGCTGAGAAAAAGTGAGTAATTATGCGAAAGAATTCTCTCTCGAGTTCGTTAAGTGGTTCATGAATAAGCGAAATATATATAAATGCTTACGGAAGAGGTAAGGTAAGTGGGATAAATGGATGGCAACAATATATATATATATATATATATATATATATATATATATATATATATATATATATATATATACATACATACATACTTACACAAAGTTGTAGACGTCCACAGCGATAGAGGTAGGCTTGTAGTTTGGAGCTTTCGGGCTACTGCCCTTCGTCGGCGAGAGAATAATGGATTTCCGTTATTCTTTCGCGATATACACGCGTTTATTTTGTGCCTTGCATTCACAACACTTAATAATCAAAATTTTATCTTTTCATACCACAATTTCGAGCGAGCAGGTTCATGTAGCAACTCCACACACGATGCCGCCATCCCATAATTCAAAGCGTTGTATCGAGTAGGACAAAAAAACTATTTTCGAACCCGAATGACTATTAGATATCCAAATCACTAATCTAACTAGTCGGCTCATTTATTTCTCCAAGGCTTCGATATCTATCGCTCGATTGTAAGATTACTGTATCGTGCAGGCAACGAAATAAAATAGACATCATTTAACATAGGGATGTGTTATATTAAAACAAATATTCTCATAAAGTTTGTCTTGAATGAGCATAAAAATATTTTACGTTGTACTGATTGAATCAATGGAGTTATTAAAATGATTGATTGGCATTAATGTAAAACACTGACCTGCTGTTAATTCTATTCACATAGAGATTGAATTACCTTACAATTTGAAAACTGTCCTTTACAGGTAAAATTGATGAAATTAATATTTAAAATATTTTTATTAAAAGCTTAAATGCATATATATTAATCGAAAAATATGCATATTATCGTTTTCTAATCTAATCTAATCTTATTTTTGTCGTTTGAAGATAAATACGGGCCAAAACAAAAAGGGCACAGTAATCTATTATTTGTAGGTATCCATAAGAGAGAGTTGCATTCCCAATTATTTCTCAAATAAATGATAACTGAGCTATATCATCGCCATCATCATCATTGTCAGCCATTTTCAACCCCGTGACGGATGAAGGCCTCTCCCAGACACCCCCAGTTTTCTCTATCAACAGCCTCCCTCCTCCAAGTTGCCCTAAGAACTTCACAAACCCTTCTGTCTTTCGGTCTTCTTTTCGATCTCTTGATGTTTCTTGGGATCCATTCCATGACACTATATGTCTAACATGATCGTTTCTCTTAGGAATATGACCCACCCACTGCCAGTTTAGCGCCTTACTCTTCTAATTACATCACAAACTCCCGTCTTCTTCATTACCCTGTCAACCATTTTTTGGTTTCTTCGGGTGATCCCCGGCATACATCTTTCCTCTTCGTTGTTTGCAGGCTCTGGAATATTCTGGCGTCCATGGTCCATGTTTCACATTCATAGATCCAAACAGGCAGAACACATTGGTCATATAATCTCATTTTTAGAAGCACTTGAATATTTGATTTGAAGATGTTTGCATTCCGGCCAAAAAACATTCCATACCATCTTAACTCACTGGCTGATTTCTCCAAGAAATGATCCGTCGATAGTGATGAGTTGACTCAAGTAAACGCACCTTGTTACTTCTTCCAGTTCAGCGCTGACATATAGCTTCTCAGAATTTTTTAAGGAGTTGTACATGACCTTTGTTTTATTAAGATTATCCAGATTCTCGGCTTTGAAGATACCTAAGACAAGTACTTATTTCTTCAATTTATGACAATTAATATGGAATTTATTTTCAGCCTTAGGACGAGCTCGATAACTCTCTCCCTTTTATGATTACAGGAGTTGAATGTACCACCCATTCCTATTTTCTTTTAAATGCAACTTTAATACAGCCAGGACTTAGAGAGTGATTCTTTCCGAGTAAAGGAAATATTATAAATGAGTAAAATAAAATAAATATTATAACTGAGTAAAATATAATTAATATTATAAATGAGTATTTGTGGATACAATATATATTTTTGAAGAGAATTTTTCTTGAAAGAGTAGTCGTGGAGGTTAAAATCAAAACGGGTGGCAAGATAGATGCGCAATAACGAATATACTAAGTGAAGTTCGACGAATGATTTTCAATGGCGAGGTGACATTTAAATTCAAAACTATGAAACAAAAACCGTTTCGCCGCAAGAACTAGCAAGTTATATGAACGAAAGATAAATAATCTCGGAGAAATACAACGCGTAACGTTCTTTGCAAATTCAGTCTTATCCTCGCGTCCAAACCCCCAGAGACGTCGCGAATTATTCAACCGTTAATAATTTGCCACGGCGCATTGAAAATCCTTTATCCGTCTCAAATTCGCTTCGATTTATGGCGTAGCTCGAATATCAATCCTTTGCCAACTTGTACCAAAATTGAATTCAACATTCAATTCCTGTCGTCGTTTTCATTTTTTTAAAGGTAGGGTGTCCCAGGTAGACTGTTAAGACTGACTCCATCCTCTTGGATGAATAATGTGCATTGTGGGAGGGGCGGCAGATTGTAGGCGAGTCAAGTGATGAATGTCTCTTGCGTTCGTAGCCGCGGAAACCCCCATCCCGCCCTCCTATTTACGGTCGGGTGAATCCCATACCATTCCTTCGATGCCTCCCACTCCCTTTCTTCTCACTCTTCCTCCATCTTTCGCACACAAATCCTATCCTCGCGAGATTTTTTCGAAAAATTTCCATGCATGTAACCTGCACTCTCTACGGAGTCGGATGAGACTAAGTCGGTGTTCGAAAAAGGCGGACGAATTTAAATCACATTTTTAAGCGAAAGGATATTTCGGATGCGTTTCCCTCGCGCCGTGAGTCACATCTGCAAATTTATGATGCGAGGTGATTTTTAAAACGTGCGACAATTAGCGGAACCGCCGACGCCGTTGATTAAAAAATATTTCTCCGCGACAATAAACACGTCAAAACATCCGACGATCGATTCCGAGCCGACTTATAGAAACAGTTGGTTATGCGCTGATAAATAACGATGTGATTCGCGCGAGATAGTCAGTGGCAGAGTTAATTAAGTAAATTATAGAGGTAGGCAACGAATGTGTGCAAATTTAGAGGCAGTCAGGGACAATTATTATCGTGAAGCTGGATGGTAGGAGATAAATTTGAGAGGAAAATAACAAACACTGTCCATAACTCAGCTACAGAAGTACTGTATGGCAACTGGGAATTGCGGTGCGCGAATGAAATAAAATTAGCCTGGGCAAAAACTTTTATTATCGATGTAATATGACTACACTTGAAACGCCGAATATCAATTAAGTTCCACGGGTTGTTCTCTTAAGGAAGCATACAACATGGATTTTTTTTATATACTGCAACGGTATGAATGCCAAAACAAGGATCACGCACTTACTATCATAGATAATTATTATATCTCTAAGAGATATGAACTACGCAAACGAAGCATTATCGATAAATTTAATTTAAAAAATTCTAAGTCAACGTTTAGTAAGGAATCTGTCGCTGCCCGCCATGATGTTCAATTATTTTCAGAATTAACCAATTAAGTAACTCTACTGATATTCGTTTTCTTAATATAAAAGAGATTACAAAAATTATGTGGGGGGTTCGCAGCAATCGAGCGTATGAATCCGGTGAAATGTTTTTCACGTCCTTTAAACACGCACACCCCTTTTGCAAGTAGTGTAAGTCAGCATGGAGAAAGTTGGTGGAATGACATCATGGGAGTAACACACATAGCTTCGAAAGAGTAATTAAAGTAAATCTGGCTAGAAATGTTGGTCGTATTACTCGCTAGTTTAAATATGAAAACCGACTTCAAAATATAAGTCACGGAATATGTATGATGGTGAATACCAGATAAACAAATCCATTTGCACCACATCAACTGCACTGCCTGAAAATGTGTACTATGTATTAAGTCTTCTACACCGCCCGAATAAGAGTTGCGAGCACAACTCGGAAGGGAAAGTTGATTAAAGTCAATTGGCTCGGTATTTAAAGATCTGACACGGATTACAAAGAACATGGATTACGCATAAGCATTCTGCGGTAGATGATATGAAAATAAGTATAAAAATGGTAATATGAGGAATATTATATTTATGTATAAAGAGAAACGTATAAGCGCTCTATACGCAAAATGATAGCTTTAGTAAATTAAGGTTTGCGTTTGTTTTAATTTCTCATAACTCGACTCTATTACTGCCACGACGACGTAAGTTCCTCTTAAAAAGTGCGTCCGAACACATCACGACAACATAAAATGGCCACCCTGTTTCATAATAACGAGCGTATTTGAAGCCATCAATTCCTAAACAACACAAGTCCACATTTTTACACTATATGAGTTATTAATACTATCATGTTCGAATCATCGGGCCCGATGTTATGATATCGGCAAACATACCAGATATTACTTGTTTCTCGGAAATATACGTGTATTGAGATTCAAAACAACACAAGTTAAGAAAAGTATGCTGTTTTGGAACTCGCATTAATAAGAAGAGGTGTTTGATCTGAGTGTCGAAACAACACAAGTCCGTTCATCACAAGCACAAAATTTTTATGAAGATCTAAAACAATTGGAAATCTTATTAAAACTAGGTGGTACAAAGTATGGTACTTCAGAGTGCATCACATTTTCCTTTACGCAAAACATACTTTACCCGCATATGCCGGTAGAAGACATGTTTTTTTCTATACAGTTATGCCATGCATCGAATGCCTGACGGTAAAGGATTTCTTTATCCATACACAGAGTTGATGGGTAAAAAGACTCCAAATGAAACTGTTTCTCTTTTGAATCATTTTATAAAATACGAAATGCCTAATGCTGTTCGAAAGCTGTACATTTTCACAGATTCGTGCCCTTCACAAAATCGAAATAATACGATTGTGAAATATTTTAGCGGACTTGTTCAAGGAGGCCGTTTCGATAATATTCTTCATGTATTTCCTACGCACCGCCACTCATATTTGCCGTGCGATAAGGATTCTGCACTAATTGAATTGATTGAACAGAAGAAGGACACCATTTATACTCCTGGAGAATGGATAGATTTAATTAAAATCAATTCTTCAAACTTCAAAGTTATTGACGTACAATAGCAATAAATGTTTAAAGATTTCAAGAGTGTTCTTATAAGTGTCAAAGATCCTGTCCCAATCGTAAAAAAAAAACATAAAAAGTGGAAAATAACATCATACAAATTATTGGAATATAAATCAAACATAATAACAATAAGTATCGACTCTAATGCTTTTGATACTGACACATTCAAGTTTACGATCTTCCCACGCCGACAAAGCGTGCCACAAAACGCATACAGTGGTACCATACCCATAAAGCCTGCTAAAGCAAAGGACATTTATAAATATATAAAATCAGTTCATTCAAATCACCGTCCATATCTTCAGCGCCTGTTAGACAAGCTAGCAATCACCCAAAATGAAGAGGAATCTGAGAGCGAAGTTTGGGATTCAGAATAATATAATTTAATGAAAACAATATTTTAAGTTCTCACAAATAAGTTCTTTCATTTGAATAAAAATACGATTTTCATAAAAAGATATATATATATATATATTCATAATGTATATTCTGAAAGCGTTTTTTATTCGCTAATGTAATAGTTGGGTCCGCCAGTCCCTTCTACACCGTTTAAGTTAGAACAACCAAATTTGGAGAGATTTTCATGGCTATAATCTCTTCCCGCGGTTGAATTTGGAGACTCCAGGAGTAGCATAAGGGGTGCAGTGGGGGGCAATAAAAACCGCCCTTTATATCCGATTCATCAGTTCTTTCATTACTTGTTTAAAATTTTTCTTCGCTCCTCCCAAGAAGGTTATTAAATTTATGCATTAATATTCTCAAATATCACTATTTTACAACTAAACTTAGAATCCTGCCTATAACATGGTAGTATTGTGATCATATTTGTCATCGTTCAGTAATGTTTATGAGCTAGTTAAAATCGAAGCACCCTGTCATAAAAAATATATAATCCACCTGAGAAGAGAGAGAGAGAGTCCCCCGTGATTGGAGACTCATGTCCACAACAACAACACTTTCGCCAAAATATAGATAACAACAAGCAAAGCAGGATAAAAGAAGCCTTCTTTTTATTTATACATTTTTAGTTAAATTTAATTACAAGGAATTCAATTTATAATCCTTATAAATAAAAATTGATAAAATGTATTGAAATAAACGTCGATATTAGATATTGCTTTTTAAGAAATATAAACGTCGAAAACTAAAATGCCTAATTAAATGTATAAAAATAAACGTTGATGTACGTCGTTGATTTTTAGGAAAAATAAACAATGGTAGCGGTGGATTTTTAAGAAATATCAACGTCGAAAACTACCGTCTAGTAAAATGTATTAAAGCAGGAATGGCCAATCCATGGTCCTTAGACCAAGAAGTGGCTCGCGACGACATTTGGTAGGGTCCGCGGTACTCAGTCAAGCACTCAACCGAAAAAATATTTTTGGTCCGAGTGAAACCAAAATTTGACATTTGTTTTGATTATCTTATCTATCTTATCCTCTCAATTGCCTATTTCCAACAACGTTTAACCTTGTAAATTCCTTCAAGGCTAAACTTAAATTATTTTCTAGGAGTTTATCTCAGAAAAAACCGGACCAATTTTATACTCTAAAACATTTCCAAAGTGGAAGTAATAATTAGTGTTTGAATTTAATATGTATTATCCTGCTATTTCAGCGCTATACGATTAGTTTAGTATCCGTTTCGAAGACTTTGAAGCAGAATGAAACAAGGTCTCTCTCTTCATAAATCCATTCTCAGTTTTGGACAGCGAAATAGAGAAATGTCCACCAAAAATCCAATTGGAAATTGCTGAAATTAAGAATCACCCATTGTCAGACCTCATAGAAAAATTTCGCGAGCTTTGTGAGTTACCAACTTTCCCAGATTTAAAAGCTTTTTGGAATTTTTTTCCCGAAAACAACTACCCCGAACTGCGTGACCTTGCACTGCGTCTGTGTCCAAATCTGGATCAACCTACGTTTGTGAGCAAACGTTTTCAACAATGACCTTTGTCAAAAAAAAATACAGATCTATCTTAGCAAACACTCATGTGGACAGTCTGTTTCTTTTATTGACGTCGAAAAACAGTCCTAATATTGAGAAATTGTTAATTTTAAAGCTAATCCAAAAATCACATTGAATATCAATATTTTTCTTTTTTAATAAATATTTCAAACGTCATTTAAATAAATCTATTTAAGGTTGTTATTGTTTTTAACTTCCCTGTTTATTTTTGGCATAATTTAAATTAGCTTCAGTTATCAATTTAAACCGGATGTATTAAAGTAAAGGTCGATATTCGTCGCAAATTTAAAAAAAAATAAACATTGATTTTTAAGAAAAATAAACGTCGAAAACTACCAAGCCTATAGCAGTAGTAATTTTAAGCGTCGATATTCGTCGAAAATCTCCCGAGAAAATAAATGTCAATTTAAATCGTCGATTTTTTTAAAATTAACGTCGAATTCTACCAAGCCTATATATATTTTACTGAGAAAATGAACCCTGCTTGGCATTTTGGGAATGGGCGCCATAGTTTCGTCATTCCTGCTCTTAAGAATGCAAATGACAATGAAAAAATATTTAAAATAAATTCGAGACATTTTTGCGCGTTTATCAAAAGAATATTTCCAAAGGGTAAGCCATTACCTACATATTTATGATTGTTTCGTGCGTTAAGAACTCGTATTTTACTTGTATCCTCTAACGAATTGGGTGTGCCAAAATTCTTGGATTGAGCCGTCTTGCAGAAACTCCTCATTAAATTTTCATCTCTTTATCCACGCCTTGAACTAAACCAAGCCATTATACAGGCTTCCTTTCAGATATTAAATTAGAACTTTTGGAAAATAAGCACTTGAAGCCAAAACCTGCTGCATTCTTACTTTAGTGATTATAAATTAATTCATTTGGAAACTAACAGAGAAAAAGGTCGCCTTCAATAATAGTTCTTTTATAAACCAAAGCTTCGATTTTTTTCTTTTTAAAATTCGCACAAAACGCCTCATTCTTTTTATATTTTACAGGAGGCCTTTATACATACGTCGAATTCCTCTGTGTTGTTTCAATAAGTATATCCGTGTCTATGAATAAACAAATAAATATAATGTAGCTTCCACAGTAACATTATTTCTGTGACAAATGTAATTTTCAGCAGCTTCAAATATTTTTAAATAAAATTATTTATTTACTGCTACTATGAATTTATTTTCTGATTTTTCACCATAAAAATATCGCGTACTACATCAAAATAAAAAAAATAATGTGCTGATAGGATTTCTGAGAATGAACTCTAAAGAGTTAGGTATTTCATCTTATGTTCTTAATCGATGAGAATTTTAGGGTTATTTCTAAGACGAATAATAGTTTCATTTCTGATGCCTGAAATAATGTTCATCCCTTGTCATCATACCTGTAAATTTTATAAAAAATATGAAAAGACTCCTTAATCTTTTCGTGAAAATTTGTAGAAGCGTATTTTAAGCATGCTTTTCAAATTTTAGCCATTAAAATGCATATTTTTTCATATTATTTGAAAAAAACGAGTAACTGATTACTGAGTATATAATATAAAATTTCAATAAAGGACAAAATAGACATGCCTATAAAAGCTGTTGATAAATATTTATTTTATCCTAATAGAAAATAAAACTATTTTTAAAAACCATTCTATTCTATATAAGTGTTAAATAAAGTAACAATTACTCAACCTTTAATTTTCATTCGTAAAAACGGATAAAATGGTTTTTTTCTCAAAAACACTTTAAAACGATGAAAATAATCGTACCACAAGTAATCCATTTCTATCGCTGGTAAAGTAAGGATGAAAGATGGCATTGTAACGATCGATCGATAATTTCTTCACTTCTTCGCATTATAAATGATCTCCAGTGATGAATAAAATACGAAACTAAATATCTCATAAAAAAGACAAAAAATTGGACTTTAGAATGTCACCTCCAACGCCAAAGCGAGTGTTTGGAGCAACAGCTTAAATTTAAATGATTTTTAAGTGTCCACAGCCATGTTATTTGTTCCATTCGATCCCATCATTTCACGCATACAAATGTTTCATTTACAAAATCAAAACATAACGACCGAGAGACGTTGATTTACAGCACATCATCGAGCGTCGAAGCACCTCAAACAAAGAACTAGTTTCTGCGGGGACAAAAAATACATGACGGGAAATTAATCATCCATTACGTGATGAGAGAATGAAATTTCCGATCATTCTTCGATCGAATTATCAATTTCCTCCCATCCGGTCGCGGAATTACTCCTTAAATACCACGCTAGGAATAATGAAATGAACTGAAACGCGATACGTAGTTACCGCGCCGCAAAAAAATCAGATGCGTAACATTAGTACCGCTGGATGAATGACATCCGTGGCTCCCGAGCCAGTTTCGAAAAGATCGCTTATCGACGCGTCACGAATTCGTTACGCATATACTTATTCCCTTTTCTTCCCTCCTTCCTTCCATTCTCTCTCTCCATCTCTTCTTTTTTCTTTCGAGCGCATCATTTCTACGAGTCGTTCTTCTTTTTATTGAAATAAAACCATTCCGTCAGAGAATATTTCATTCTTAGCACGTTTTCACTCTTGTCTGCCCATCTGTATGTCTGTCTGTATCTGAACAATAAACTTTTTTAAAAATATTTGAAAAATTCTTTCTGAATTAGATAGCTCTTATCAATCTATAAATTTTCCACAGACAGAATTTACCCGGTATTTCGTATATTTTTCGCTAGGTGGCTACAAAACCGGAAAATCAAAAATATTGAAATGGTATTGTAGCTGAACTACTTAAGCTAGAAGATTGAAGTTTTCACGGACACATCTACATATAGGGGGTGTTGGTGGTGTAGTGGTTAGGACGCTGGTCGCTACGCGTTACTCGCCTGCTACTAGCTACTCGCCTGCTGCTCTAAAGGGCAGCGGGCACGAATCCTGCGAAAGTAGGATTTTTTTTCCAAGGTCGCCCGGTCCCGTTTGTATGGTTTGAGGAGACCGCGCAAATTCAGCGTTCCGTCTTTCGGAAGGGACATTACGCCGTTGTCCCCCTTGGCGATCTTAGTTAAGAGTAGACTAATGGCGGCACCAGATTTCCCTCCGTTGTGTGTTCGGTGCGGAAAGAGCAATGGCTATAATAATCCAAGAGGTTGATTATCCAAAAAATAAACACACATCTACATGAAACCCAGCAAATCACCGTTTTGGTGGATGGTAGGGGGATAGGAAGGTCTATAGTGAGGATCTACATTCTAACGGTGTGGTTTTCCTCCTCATAAGGGGGAGGAATATCAGAACCATGAAAACCTTTAATAAAACGAGCTTTCACCTCTCCCTTTAGCAAGTGTATCTTACTTTTTATTTTTTTCCAGACTCGCCCGCTTCCTACCTGTCTCTCTATCCATCCATCTCTCTCTCTCTCATGCGCACACCTTGCTTCAACCCTCCCCTCTCTCCTCTCTGTCTCGCCTTCATCTCCGTATAGAAGAAGTAACGGAACAGCCTCACGATCCATGAGAGCAAAACCAAGACAATTTATGCGCGTTCATAAACAAACTCAACAAAGGAGGGCTATACCCTTTTCTCTCTTTCACTCACTCCTCCCTTCCTCTCTCTCTCTCTCTCTGTCACACTCATGCACGCACACACACGCAAAAAACACATAGACTCGGTCGCGTGTATTGCCGTACAGATTGATGGGCTAGCAAACCCTAAGCCCACATTCGTGAGAGCGGATCCAAAAAAGGAATTCTTCGGATATATTAAGAGATTGTGACACGCCAACAAACAATAAACAGCTATTTTTTCCTTTTTGGAAGGATGAGGGGTGGGGAAAGGAGAGGGATCGGCTAATATCGGAAAAGATGAAAATGGCTACGGGGAGGAAAAACGGCAAGATGATAATTATTGAGGAGCATTCATGCAATAAGATAGGAAGCTGGATTTTCTTGATGTAGACGTAATGGCCCCATTGTTTTCCGATAGCTCTCTCCCTTACCCTAAGGTTGCAATGAAGGTTCCTGTGAAATCGGCGTATTCGTCGTGATGATCGCACGGGCGATTCGAAAAGGTAGGATGTTGCAGAGGGCGAGCGTTTATTGTACGGTAGCGGATGACGTCACCCTTATGAGCAGAACTGATGATTTTCTTATGGATCAATTTCCTCCGATGACAAAAAACATATAGATAAGATCATTATTTTAAAGAACCTGCATTATAAAGGTTGGAATAGACATTTGAGCTTTGGTGTATAAGCGTCTTCGATTTTTTCTTGCTACTTCCTCTTATCATGTCGATTTTTACTTTATTTTTCTATTTCATATCAGGCGTTACAGACAACAACTGAACAGTGATACTCTAAGTAAAAGAGACCTAAATGCGTTCTGTCATCCCTCGCTTTGCGCGACCCAGTTTTTAGCGGATTCGTTATAGCGCGATGCAGGCCCGCCAGATGTTTAAAAAATAAAGTTGGCGGAAAATTGAAGCGGCCTAACCATAAATGTATCAGAAATTCCATTTTTTACAGGCTTGTGGATTTTATTATTTTGGATCCCCATTTATGGCCAGGATGTGGCACACCCATGCTATAAAAGAAACCTCCAGGACGTTACACCGATTTTATCACTCGATAGGCGCTTATTTTGGAGTTATTATTTCTAAAGAAAGGTGACTTTCCGAACATAATTTCCTCGCTGATTTATTTAGGATTTAATTCATACAAGAAATATTTACATTTTTATCTGAATATAGTGATGTTTTTAGTTTTCTATACCATTTCAAAATTACTGATGAAGGTAAGTACTTGAAAAAGTATAAAGATTTGCATCTAGCCGACAAGAAGCAGTTATTTCAGGTCAACGGCCTATTTTTATTAATATTATACTTTAGTTTTCGATTCCCTGGAACCTATCCCCATTGACATAATGACCCCGTTTTGCGCAAATTTTGTTTATTGCGAAATTTTCAGGAATCTATCTTTCGCGTGAAGCATCAACAGAAATATTGCCTTAATGAACAAATTAAAGACATTAGGATTTTTCATTTTCTCATATTCTTTCGGCACTTTTATTAAGCACTGAAAATTCATGTTTTCGTTATCTTTATGCATGGCGTTAAATCGGATATCTGATTCTACGAAGTTTCGGGTAGAATATATTAATCAACGAAAAATACTTAAAAATAATAAAGAAATTTCTAAGAGCTATCGATAAATCTCGAAGATAAAATTTTCATTCATTAAATGCAATTTTAATAAGCTGTTTTTGATTAAATTCTACGAGTGTATTCGCTTAAAGGTGAATATTTTTATGATCTCACCAAGAAAACAATTTCCTAGTTTGCACCTTTCTACGTAACAAAAATACTGCAATAATTCTGTTTTTATTTCAAACAAAAAACGATAAAAATTAGAATACATTAACCCTTTCAATGCTTGTATGACTCGTTAACGCGTTCATCTCTCGGTGTTTTCACGAGTCGTAGATTCCATGAATTTCCTTGTACGAGACCTGCTTCAAAGCATATTAGGACATTTTAAAAATATAATTTTAGCCCTCTGCAAAAGCACTGACACAACAGGGGCCGCAGTGAAAAAGAGTTCATAAAATCTACCTTCCCTGGCCAATGTCCTTAAATTTCTCAAACTTCGGCAATATCCCTCAAAGTAGGACTTCAAACCGATAAAAAATTTTACCTAAAAATAATCTTTCTCATATCCGTTCCTGACTTACCGCCATATGTACCAATGAAATATAATCAACTAGAACATAAAGCATCCTCCTCCAAACCGGTAAAACACGAGACCGATCGTATATCTAACTTCTCAACGCTCGGGAAAAGCCTAACAAAAAAACACGTAAAAAGAAGGGAAGGTCGATAGGTCGAAAATCGACCGAGACACCAATTCATCACACTCATATCGTCTTTTCGCCAGTCGACCCCGAAAAAGGAAACCTGGTATATAAAAAGGAGTAGGCTGGGCATATATGGTAGCATGCCACGGATGTGAGGCCACAAATTTCGACCTGTCCACCTTATTATAAGTACATATATATTTTTCCCTTAAGCCCATACCTCATCCTCGGAGGAGGATTTCTTTTTTCTTTTTTTTTTAAGCGAACGTGCGTTGAAAATTGAATTAAGGGCGATGGCCCGTGTGAACGAGTGTTATAATGAAGTGGTAGTCCTTTAAGGGAGAGGTTGGGTGTTGGGCGATGGAGAACCTTGGAGAGAGAGAGAGAGAGAAAGAGAGAAAAAGAGAGAGGGAGAGAAGTGTGGGATAGAGTAGTGTAATGGAGAAGTTGGATAGCAGGAGAACGGAGGCAGGGAAGTGAGGGCAAAGATGGAATGGAGAAAAAGTCTAAAGGGATGAAGAGCACAGTGGGCGTGTTGTTGTTGCTGCCTCCGTCTCATATAGACGCGCATCTAGTTACGCGTCTTGGTTCCGTAAAACCGTGTGTGTCGACGGACAATTAGGCGCGTTCCGAAACAGGGGATGGGAATATGTTTATTTTTTAGGGGGGAAAACCATCAGAGAGAGGGCTAAAAGAGATAACTAATCCCAAAAATTTACACGTCAATTCTCTCGGCTCGATATTTCGATGGGAAATTCTTAATAAATCAAAAGAAGTCCTTCCCTCTTCCACTTCCTGTCTGCCTGTAGCAGTCGATAATTAAGGAATTTGGATGCGCGGCGAGGACGAATAAATTATCCCACTATGGGTGATGAAGAATGTTTCGTGAAAGTTTCACTTCGGATGGTTTTTTGGAAAAAACGGGTCAGGATTCCTTCGGAGAATGTGGAAGAAACGCTATCTACTCCAAGTGTTATAAAAAAATACTATGTTTAAGTTTCAAGATTTTCGAATACGTTTCGTCGCAAAACAATCAACACGCATGCGATAATACTCACGTTTTCGAGTTCCATTCGCGTACATACCTAGCCTAAGTTGTCTTAATCACTGCTTTGAAGATAAATGAGTTCACTGAGGCGATTGTTAAAAAAATTAAAATACAGGGTGAACCAATAACCTGTATTCGATTTCAAAACTAAATTACAAAATAACCATACGAGATATTTCAAGAACAAGCACTTAAAAATATATTCTAAATTAATATAATAGATTCTAAAAGAACTGGTATACATTTTTGGTGAATTACCACTGAATACGGCTGCTTTGTAGCCGAAATGCGCATCTGTTTTTTATAACCTTGCTGTGTCAATTGGAAATACATGAGACAAGTGTTTTTTAAGTGCTTGTTCTTGAATTATTTCAGCCATAAGACGAGCTCGATAATTTCCTGTTAAATTACATAAGAGATTAGATTGAATAATAAAGTGCATTAATCAGGAAAAGGGTCAATTTTTTACTAAATAATCTTTTTTGTAGGTTCAAAATGTCTGTTAAATTTACAAGAGCAGCTCTCTCCAACATTAGGCGTGAACCGTGGCGGGCTGTAACCAGCAACTGTACTGCGCGTATTCGCATGCGTGCTCAGAATGATGGAAGACTTTTCGAAAATCTGCATTGTTGGAAATAAATTTCGAAAATCTCTCTATTATTTGGTTCTTGTTTCACACTCGTGTTATAGTTCATTTATTTTTTAATTTTGTAATCAGTTACAGATTTTTGGTCCACTCTGTATAATTAGTACCAATGATAACGTGCAAAAATTAAAACTTGACTGAAATCCCTGCATTAGAGATACTAGTGAAATATAACACAAACGCAGTTCCGTTATAGAGATATCCATCAAAAGATTGTGTATTAATACAAAATAATATAATCACCTACTCGTACTCTAAAAGCCGTAAAATTTAAGTAGTTTTTTCTATTTCCCATAAACATCTATTTTCTCATGCAGGTAAGCACGTTTCCACCAATGCTTGCAGCTCCTGGCGGAGGTTAGAACGGCAGTAAATTATTCCATCACAAATCACTCGATCCCCAGAACTTCGAGAAGAGAGAGAGAGAGAGAGATATCTGGCTGGAAAGTATTTGGCGACTGCTTTTTACAGCTTTCCAGTCGCCAGGAGACATGGATTTTACGGTGCGCAATTAAAACGTCATTCCCATTCAAGATAAAGACAAGAGAGGAGATGCAACACTTGACGCATGCATACGTGCAAGGCAGAGGCGTTCTTTACGAATTATGTAATCATGTTAAATAACTAATTTTACAACTTTTCTTAGAAGTCTGTTTTTGATAAGACGTTTTTTTCTAAGAGATATGATGGAAAGTCCATTTTTGTTCAAAGAAATGTGGCATCCCTGCTTGGACTACCTATATGATCCATTTGTATAATTTTCTTATTGCCCTTTACCCATCAAGTCCTTGGAACCGAATTTCATGAAAATCCACCCATGAGTTTCAGAGATGCGGACGGACGGACGGGCACGACCTGATTATAAGGTGTTAATTTTTTAAATCTTGTAAAGAGCGCCTAAAAAGCATGTTTTCGCAGTATATACAAACTACAATAGAACGTATTAAGAACGAAGAACGATTGTTGATAGGTTTTCAAAAATATCCGTTACTTGAAAAACGTTGTTGTTGTTGGTTTGTATTTATGGCTAATCAACCTCTTGGATTATTATAGCCACATTTCCTTCTACACCGAACACACACACAAGGGAGGAGGGAAACTCGTCGCCGGCATTACTCTACTATTAACGAATAGCACCAAGGGGCCCAACTGTTTAAAGTCCCTTCCGAAGGACGAAGCGCTGACTTGCGCGGTCTCCTCAAACCCCTCAAGTAGGAAACTGGATGATCCCAGGTTCAAAAATCCGATCTCCGCCGGATTCGAAACTGAGACCGCTGCTTGGAAGGCCAATGAAAAACGTTCTTTAAATATTTGCTATTCCTGAACCGGACACAAAGAGCTATGATTAAAGATGCTAACAAATATGGCTCACGCGAGACATAGTATCATCCACAGAACAGTATAACAACGTCATTTAATCATAACTCTTCTAAGTTTGCATTATAATAATTATTTATTTCGTAGTGTCTTGACCAGAAAACGTTTAGAGTACTGTATTTATCGACATTACAAAAAATATTTCCAAGTTATTTCGCCGCGGAAAACCTCGTGAAACATTGGCGTAAGGGTGTACGGAACATGAAACAAATCGAATCTCTTGGATTACGCCTATTAAAATCTATCCCAACACTTCCTAAGTTCTCGTTTCCTCTTCCCCATTTGTCTCATCTAAAATGTTTCATTTTATCACAGAGAACTCCTCCTTTTAAACCGTCCGAATATCCTATTCTCTCCATACCTCTTTCCTCCTCGAGGCATATAGACAAGAGATCCATACAACGAAAGAGGAAAATACCAGGAACTGCAATCTTCTTCACATATAAAACAAACTCCTCTAATACACTCCTAAAGCCTTCATAAATCACACTCTACCTAGACAGAGAGAGAGAGAGGCATCAACTGCCGCCATCAAAGACTTTAACGTTGCTTTTGATCTCACGGGGACTGCGTGGACTGGTGCCCATAGGGAGTCCCTCGATCGAGCGGCAGCATTCCTCACAAACGCTCGTTCGAAGCTTGCCTGAGAAAAGTCCTGCCAACCAACTACGACGGGTGTGGGATGTAGATAGTGAGAGAGGGAAAGAGAGGGCGCTGTTGTAAAGACATCCGGTCCATGCGGCTGCGTCCAGAAGATGAGATCCTTTCTCAGCTCATCGGAAACCAGCTCATATTCAGGCGATGGATCCCTTCTCGGCGAGGGTGTTATAACGAACGAGTCGAGAGATCAGGGAGACGCGAGATGCATTTGCAGACGCCGTGCTGCGATTTCTGCCAACGGAAAAACGTCGCGGGCGAAAAGCCAAGTATTTAAACGATCGGTTGGAGAAAGGTGAGCTCATTTTTCTCGGTGGAAAATGTTCATTTGTTAACAATTGCATGCTGATGAAAATCTATCTACAGAGCATATTCGGACTTCTCATTCGTTTATGCAGGGAAACGTTTACGCCGTTATCTGGCGTGGACGACCGCGTCATAATTCAAGACATATTTTTCGATATATCTGGAAAAGTGGGTTTCGCCGAGGAATATGGTATGTTTCCATTCCGATGTTGATTTTTAGTATTAAAAATGAAACTAGATCAAATTTTTTGGTGAAAGGTAAAAGTATGCAATAAGTATGCTGGTACAAATGTTGCCAGTTGCTGACCAAATGCTTACACGTATGTCCTCTCAACCATGAAGGTGCGACTTCGATTCCTGCCAACTTAATAGCCATTTCTGGCATCAATAACACGCGCCGTCATCTCTCATATAAAGCGTTCATTATTTACAATAACTATTGTGGATTCTTTAGAAAGAATCTGTCTAGAAAATTACCAACACGCGGATGCACGCAAGACGTTTTGACAGAAATATTAATCTGACGAGGAATAAAAACGTTTATCGTGAAAGATTACCACCGAGTAAATGAAAAGCGTAAACTTCTGCCTTCATTTATTGCTAACTTGAGCACTTTTCGCTTGGGATTTAAATGTGGCGATGAACAAACAGTTCACCTGTCATTATGAAACACCATAAAATCAATTAAATATTTTCCTATTATTAATGATTTTAAAAATTTCTCTTTTTTGATACACGAGAGCAATGTGATCATTACAAGTACATTTTTAAGCGCGCCTATTAGTTATTTCATAACTTTGTGGACAATCCGAATTCAATCCACACACAAAGGTATTGAATGACTGTTATGTCGTTTATTGGGTAAAATTTTCAAAGTACTGTAAGAATAAAACGTTAGTTTTACGTCATTTTTGTTTAATTGAAAAATTTGAAGAAATTCTGGTCCGTATATCAAAGGATGATAATTTTTAAAACTTTATTAGCAGATTTATGTCAAAAGCGAATGATAATATACGTAGAAAACTGAAATAGATATTTTTAATTTTCCCTGATGTCACAAAATGATTGTTACAGGAAAGGTTATAACTAATAATTCATGAACTACACATAAAAGAAAGATATTAAAATTCACTTAACTGTGATTTATCAGCACCATCCTGAAACCTGACATATGTCAAGGATATAATCTTTGAAGGATGCATTTATAACATACAATAAAAATTCGAAAAAGAACAACCCTATTCTTAAAACATTCTATTGCATATCATCATATTAATTTTTACATTCGAATGCATGGCTTACTAAATTAAAATAAACTAAATATACAATGGAGGGTCGCTTTATGAATCAACGACTTTGCTTCTCGTTAATTCTCTTAATTGTGGATTAATAGGAAAAGATTACGTTAAGATAACTTTTGAAAAATTATCAAGAAACGACGAAATATATTTTATAGATTTAGTTCGATTAATTATCTCAAATATTATCCGATCTAATGTTATTGGCTTTTTTCTAGAAGAATGTTGGCTTTCGATAAATACCTAAAGAAATGAAATTGAATATTCGAGGGCATTAATTTTGAGATTTTGTCCCAGAGAGGATGGATCTTTTCGACATTACCTTTGTAAAAATGCTGTGATCTCGACATTGCATACCCACAAAACAGTTTTTCGGTGATTTTTGCTGTGCTTATACTATTTGAAACTGACAATTGCAAGTTAAAAAAGTGACGATTCAGAGGCATTTGAAAATACAAGAATAACTTTTGGGTTAAAAAATCAATTCATAAGAAAACATTTAGAAAATTAATATAAATTGAGGGAAAGTTAAAAATCCCAATCGCTTATACTGAACTTCTCCAAATTGAGACCACGTGTAAATTGGTTACCCCAAGATGTATCCAAGAGCTTTTCAAATACACTCTCAAAATCTCCAATTGATCACATCGGATTTGATAATTCATCTTTTATATATTCTTCAAATAACCGAAAAACCTAGGAAGTTAAATTCTCGTGAGATCTAACGCTAAAGTTTATAAAGCTAATTTACATTTAATGTAGACCTCGTCTAAATTCCGAATACAGGCAGTCCCCGCTTTTACGTCAGGTTACGTTCCTGAAGACGGCGACGAAAAGCGGATCGCCATTTTCCATTGAAATAATATGAGGGATTTAGTTCTTGACAAAGGACACTAGACTAAAAAATAATCGGAAATGTCTATTTTAAAATATTAAAAGATAAGCGTACAAGGAAAAAGACGAAATGCGATTATTACAGACGCAATCATTACTTCATATTTCAATAACACATTCGAAAATCATTGTGTTAAACAGAATCAAAAATTTAGATTATCATCATAATGCACTTTATTAAGACGTACGCAGCTCAAACTTATGGCCTATATCAGTAGTTGGCATATCACCATCACAAATTTTTATTATTTAATTTCCAAACAGAAAGGCTTTCTAGTGTTTTTTGGCTATAACAACACATACACTACCATTTTCCTTTTTGTCTGTCATTATTTAAGGGTAAAGATGCAAGAAAGGTATAAAATCACTGTACATATGTATGTACTATACACACAACAATAGTTCCCGGAGCAAGTTGAAACCCAAATTAGACCCGACGAATCAACATGTTCACAAACAGATGAGCGTAATAAGTGGCTCACGAGGGGGGAAGAATGAATATATGTTGTCAATTAGGAACTAACGTACTTATGAGCGGAACGACGAAAAGCGGGGACTGTTTGTAATCGTTGCCAATGTTACGGTAATTCTTAAAATTTTATTTTTTCTCTCGTTTCCGAGAGATGGAAGTATCTACTTGCTTTCGTAGCTTAGAACGTGTGCAATTGCAACAGACAGCATTTTCCGATAATATATTTGTAATTGCGTAAAATGCGTGATTCTCCTTTAATTACCGCCGTTTCTTACCCACTTTAATACCGCCGACATTGCGCACTTTTTAATTTAATCGAACAACTTCCGTATATGACTTACTGAGCATACATATTTACTTATAAAATGCTCTTATTATTTGTGTGTCAACACATAGGCATAAAAATATGGCTTCGTGCAGATAAAATATGTCGTAAGATTGGCAATAAAATCATCCAAATGTTTCTTAAAACTTTTTTTTCGATAACACCTTAATTTTTAATTCGCCTAGCTTATATCTCACTTAATCACTTTCTTCGCCGTCGTCAGAATTTCCCAACCTAGATACCGCCAAAATAACGCAGACAAATAAATTAATCGACTGCTTGGAATGTTTTGTTGGTAGAACATTGTGGCAAAAAACTTTCTTCTAAGAATTGATGATGATGTGCCAAACGCTGTGATACCCACCCGTACGTATAAAATTTTGCTTCAAGGTGAGGTTGTCACGTAACTGATTATTTTTGAAAGGATGCCGCGTCCGCAAAAATACCAGGAAACACTGGTCTGTATTAGGGTAACATTGCCCATTTCTCTCTCTCTCTGCCTCTGCGCAGTCACGCCGATATTTTGATCCAAGTCCTCTTAACCTCATTGCGTCTCCAGGCTCACTTTGTCAATGACCGGCCATTCTTCGAGCCTTTTTTCCACTTAAACCTCCGCTCGAAGCAAAATTATCCTGTTTTCCCCCTGATTTATTCCAAATTTCCTTCAAAAGAACCAGTTTAAACCATATAAGAATGAAATTAAAATTAATACTGTAAAAATATTGATGAAGAAGGATGCATCAAAGAGCGGTACAACTTAAATCATATTTCTGATAACTGATACTAAGACGAGCTAAAATTGCAAACGCCGACTTTACCCGAATTGAAATCGAATTATGTATCGCCAGAAAAAGTAACAACTGCCACTTGCAGGAAAAAGTATGGCGGCCTTCAATTTGGGATGGATTAAAATGATTCAATTGGTATTCTTTAATAAAATTCAAATTTCCATTAAATGAAAACAAGGTATTAAAAAGGGAATACCATACTTAGAGTTAGGTGTTTTTTGCAACAAAAACTGAATTTGTAACGTTTTGATTTTTGGATTTAGTGTTTAATAGCAACAAAATAATTTCAATTTAGTATTTATTTAGCATCTAGTTTGTTTTAAATTGCAAAGTAATTTCTGGAGCTCAAACACATTTAGCGTTCAGAGAAATACACAAAACTAACTCAAATTTGAAACTAAGTCAGGGATACAATTAAAACAAGTCAAACATTACCATTAACTGTTATTTTAAAACTTCCCAAAAATATAAAGACAAATTTTAAAATTGAATTAGAATTTATTTACAAATAAAAATTATAACCACGCAAAGAAAAAAATTAAAACTATTTATAAATAATATTGTCATAAAATGAATAAATACAATAAAAAATTATTTCTAACAGGTTACTTATTATTATAATAAAAGCGTAGATGGTCGAGTTTGTGTATAACGCTTACGTAATCAATGGCACATTTTAACGCGTTTTTAACAAACTTCCCAATTAGGTGGAAGGTTGAAATTTCGCAGGAATGTTTTATTCAGATATAAAAATTAAATTACAAAAAAATACCGAAAAAAGCCCGGGTTCAACTCCAGGAGAGCGATTTCCGTTTCCCGTACGATAACACGTAAAAATCGACTTTTTAAAGTGCAGGCCATTATTCTTTTAGAAATTAAAATTTGAAAAAAATTGACGCACGATCTTCAAATTTAAACTATGTTTTAGGAAAATTAATGATGTTTCTTATTCTATTAATCTTTTATAAAGTATAAGTCCCCAAACAGAAGATGTGAAAAGAGTAATTTAAGTGTCTCTTTGGCCTACGATTCGTGGCACAAGAAAAAGTTCCGACGAGGCGACAGAAGTTTCTCGCGCTCAAATGTAAAAATCCCATATCTCGAAAATCAATCAAGATATTGAGTTCATTCTACCTTCAAAAATAACTTTAATCTTTTCTCTTCATATCATTTACATATATTACCCACCTATTCCTAATAGTACGTAAGTTGGCAAGAGAGTGAAAATTTCGTGCACTGATGCAGAATGTGAGAACCTCGTTCGGTTTTATTTAATTTTTAACAGCAATGAATTGCTTTTCATGTTCCTTTTAATGGTATGTGTGGTTTATGGAACACTTGCGAAAGCTACAGAAAAATATTAGACCGCGAGATTTGACCGTTCAAATATGAATGCGGCGGAAGAAATCAGGAAGTTTCGATGAAAACGCGGGAACTATTGTTTAACCATGCAAAAATGGCGATTTTTCGGTTTGAAAAAGTATTTAGCTTATTTTCTTACTCATTTTGTTAATTTCTCATCCTTCGTTAGGTGTTTAAGTGAGTAATTATGCCAAAAACGACGAAAATCTGGATTTTGCATGAATTGGCCACGCCGAGAATTAGCAGCATGTATGGGGAAATATCGTGGGGATGTGATAGCGATTCTCCCATAAGAACACGTAGTGCACGGACGAACGCAGAATAGTTTCTTATATAATTACTAATAAATTTATAAGAATAGAACTTTAATTATAACTTATTAAATAGAAACACGGAGCAATTGGAAATACTCTTCTTTCAGACCCATTGTTAATGCAAAGCCAGAAAAGTAACGAAATCGTAGGTAGGAAATAATATTGCGGAAAAAGTAAACAGTAACGACTTTAATATTATAATTCAGAATAAAGAGGTTTTTAGGCGTATACTTTTACATCTTGTCGGAAAATCGACGCTTATCGACAACTTCATTTTCGTCGATCTTGAAATTTTTAAAAAATCTACGTTTTTAGTATTTAAATCGAATAGTACCAAACCTAGATATAACATAAAAGGAGCGAAAATATAATATAAATATGTATTCAACAAATTATACATACCAGTTAATAATTACAAATATTTTTAATGATAAAGTTGAAACAAATTCAGCACTGCGCTTACACTTGTCAATGTGACAAAATGAGTTATGCGAAAAAAGGACGTGCAACACTTTCACTTTACAGTGCTGCCAATGTGTGAATAATATTTTTAACCATACTGACAACTGCATTGAGACCATAGATAAGAAATTTTTATGGCTAATAACTGTATTTTGTTAAAAAACGTCAAAAATTTTGTTTTTTCGCATACGGCACACCCCGGGTTATGTAAGTAATGCGTTCCGGCTCCCATTACCTAACTCAAAATTTGCGTAAGTCGAAATTTACTACGTAAAGTACAGCAGAGGTGGGGAATCCAGTCCCCGAAGTCGTTTATTCGGCACGCGAAGGAATTTTTGCGGCCGGCGAAAACTGCCCCTGCCAGGGCCACAAACCCGCTATGCACTCAGCTGTGCGCCGCGATTTTTTAGAACCAATTAATTTTATTTTTGTTATTTCTTTGATGGAATCGATTGAATCTTTTTTGATCGATTCAAATTAAATATTGTTTGGTTATTCACTCTTTTTTTGGTAGATTTCCTTTCCTACATCTTTTACATCATATTTTTTAATTTGTATTTTTTTTAGTTGGATTCTTTTAACATAGTAATGCATTTTTTTCTAAAACTACAAGATACTAAAACTAATACATAATAAAAATTAAGAATATTCTTACTTCTTCCTTATCTTTTAGATAGTGTTTATGGTTGACGCCGCCATACCAAGAGCACGTGAGATGTACGAAAGGGACTGTCTATTTTTATATCTCTTCACAATATCCATTATTTCTTCTAAAGTAATAGTTCTTCGCCTTTTAGCAGCACTAGCACTTTTACTCTCATTGTGATGCTTATCAGCCATGATTACAAGGGCCACACTTCCGTTATTTTTCCAAAAGCGAACACAGACGATAAGAGATCAAGCAGACGCGTCAACGATCGGAAAAAGACTGAATGGATAGGAAGAGAAAACCACACTACCACACAGACATGTAACAACAATGTAATCTATTATTGTATTCATGTGAGTGCAGATATATGCCGCAATTGTAGCCAGTCGCTAGAATTAGGTAAATTGTTGCATCGACCCGCTAGATTAGTAGGTAGTGGCTGTGGCCTTTTTTCATGCGTAATTCGAAACCAAAGTCGCTACATATTGCTAAAAATTCGCTAGAATGACATTGATTGAGTAGCAAAGCGGGGATATCGCATTACCACCCATGCTTTGCGTTCTTTCTCTGCGCACAACGAAATTTTTTTTTCGTAATTTATGGGGCCGCTTACGTAAGTGCGGGTTTACGTAACTCGAGACTTACGTAACCCGGGGTGTGCCTGCATATTGATTTTTTCGCATTTATCGCAAAGTGCGAATTTCACGTACCTCTAACCACACTGTTATGATTTAAAAATAATATTCGGTAAAATAATATTGTGCAATAAGAGATTTATTTTATGTAAGATCCGAGCACAACTCCAAGGATGGACTGAGAATTACTATGCGAATAAGCTATTTCAGAGATCTCAAATACGTGGCCCGTCAGTTCGGAAAGGACGGCCCTCTCACTACTTTGCTTCTACTGTAAATATATAGGCGGAAGAGATAGCGTGCAAAAGAAAACCACGCAACAAAGACATGCAAATCAAAGTAAAAATATTTAACATTTAGGACTCGTGTGATATATTGTTTTTTAATTTGAACATGTGGTATTTCTAGTCATATGTTTTATGTTTCAATAAAATTTATGACATGTGGCCCACCTAAAATGTCGCAATTATCACATGTCGCCCGCCATGTAAGTATTTTGGAGTTATCTTTTTGTCCCCCGGGATATTTGAGTTTGAGAAATCTGTTGTACAGTATTTTTTGTTTTAAACATTTGAAGTACATTATTTCTTTGTACTCTAGTTAGGTCGCAATCTTTCCCTATACATTACAACTACTATATTAGGAGCAACCAAAACAATCTTAGTTCTCCATTTTACCAGATCGTAACGATTCTCGAATTTATTAAATCAGCATCTCTCGCGCAATGAGATCAGTTACGGGATAATAAGCGTATAAATAAAAAGAATTGCAGTAAAATACAATTTATAATGTCTTCTCAAGCATAAGCATATCATTTAAATGGACTCGGTCCATCTTCCTCAGTCTGAGTTGAGCATATTACTGATATGCGTTTTAAAATGATGCGATCGAGTTATGAAATCCGAATTGGAATTTCTTAATGAATTACTTTATATTTGCTGAAGATAGAATTAGATGCCACGTAGAATTTTTAAAACGCCGATTTTTCTAGTTCCTAATATTGCGAATTATGATTGGTCTTAAAAAATATCTCAACAAACCTGCGGCTAATTTTCAGTGGACTTAACCTAGCATTTGTTTGTATTGCTATCCAAGCAATATAGACAGTGCTAAATTATTTTTAATGGAGTCGTTATCCTTTAAACAGATGGAACAATTTTTGAAACGAGAAAAAAGTCTGCTATGACCGGGAATTGAACCCGGGTCTTCCACTTGCCGGGCGGATATTCTACCCCTGAACTATCGTAGCAGAACATTTTCTCTCGTTTCTGAACACGGAAGTTTTCCTTTGTGGGACGGGAACTAGCCAAGCTAAACAGATAGTTTATTTATTAGTTCAGAATCGAATAACTGAATCAAGTAAACTAATAGCTTTAATTTGTTTCGTTGATTTTAATTCAGTGAGATTGTTATTTGTTAATTTTCGCTGAAATGTTTTTGATGTATTAACTGATAGCATATTTAACAATCTTTAGTGGGCTGAACACTACATATAAACGCGATATTGTTTCTAGACTTTTTCCTAAGTATTACAGAGGGATCTGTAGCAGTTACTTACTAAGATATTTTTAAAAACAAATGGCATTTTATATACCTCGTCTATCACAAGCGTATCTCTTATCCCAACAAAAACAACCCGAAGGAGAGTCCGATCAAACTTTCCAAAAAATATTTCGACAATATTAAATAAAAAAAGAGAGAAAAGGATACTCGACTCCACTAACCACAAATCAGATATTTTTCGGATCACGCGTGCGTTTCAATAAACGCGCTTAAATTTATCGCCGAGACGGGATCAGCGGCTGTGTGTGAGCCTCCCCACGCCGCCACACGTCCACGGAACACGCTCGACGCGATCGTGGAAAACCCTTTCTTTATGATTGATACGGCCGCTTGAGGCATAAGAAGGAGAATATACGCGCGATACACCACGGGGGACACGCCCCTTTTTTATGAAAAAACCACGAGGACTAAGGTTTTGAGTCTTTCCCATTGTGAACGACTCCCAACAGAGTAGGAGGAGGAGGGAAAAGGAGAGAGAGAGAGAGAGAGAGGAAGGCGTGGGAAGCGGCGGTGACAAATTATTAAAAAGATGTGTTTGAGGTCGACGAGAAGGTGGGCGTGTTTATGAGGAGAGTGAGAGAGAGAGAGAGAGGGAAGGCGGGGAGATAGAGAGAGAATGGAAGGAAGAGGAGATTGGAGAAAGAGAAACGCGGCAGTGAAATGGGAGTGGAGAGGGGAAGGTGAAGACTTTTCGAGGGTTGGGTTTTATTGAGGAAGAAGATGGAAAAAGCGGCCATTTGGAATCGTGTGGGTTAAAGGATTAAGCTCGCACACGTGGGATGTGAGGAGGGGAGGAGAAAAGAGGGAGGGAAGGGAGAGGAGGAGGGATGGAGGTGAAAGGGAGAGAGAGAGAGGATCGGAGAAGGAAGGGATGATTTTTATGTTATGACATTCCTGTTACACGTTTTTCTCTGAGAGACGACACCGATCAATCTTTCCATTCCACGCAACGTGCACGCACGCACGCACGCACGAACGTTCAAACACCTTCCCTAAACTAGTGAAAGAGACGCCTCCGAATGGGTTAGACGAGAAGGAGAGGATCGAAGGAGACGGTGGAAGCAGCGGATTATGTAAATAGAAGATTCTTTAAAAAAAAAGAGGTGGAGATTAATTGGAAGAGAATGACGCCGAGGTATTCGCGATGGGTGGGTTTAAAGAGACTAAGAAAAAGGGAGAAGCCAGCTCGCTTAAAGGGAGAAGACGCATGATGTATACATCCGGTCAGAAGGCGATAATCCGCCGTGATTCACGCGGAAATGATTCAATGAAGTGACTTGGAGGAGGCCCTCTTATATTTGCCCACGGCGAGGATTGACTTCTTGGGAAAATTCAACGGAATCGCCTTTTTTTTAAATCCACGCTGAAATATGTCGAAATATTTTTTCAGCGAGACGGGTTCATTCAAGATATTCGCCAGAAGAGCCAGGTGCAGGAGTGTCGCTTTACGCAGGATTTTAATTCCGCCGTGCAGTCGAACCTCGAAAAGGTGCAGTAATTCTAAATAATTGGGTTGCCAAACATCGGCGGAGCGTTTTCGCCTAAATCAACGATATCGTGCGTCATACTTTTATCCGGAAATAATTGTAAGCTCAACGCAACGGCACACTTTCACCGATTAGTTATGTGATTATCTCGTTATTAATAAGAATAATCCGAAATTTTTAATCGGATAATTTATGTGCGTAATCTCGCCTCCGCTGGAAAATTTACATCGCCGAACTTTAATGGATTGCATTACGAAAATTGGTCGTTTTAATGAATAAGTTTATTTGGATAGTCAAGCATATTGATTCATAATCTAAGTAGTAATTTACATGAAAGCTTATCGTAAAAGCCCGCCATATGACGTGAATGAATTTAATATCTTTATCAAACTAATAGATTATATCCAAACGTAAATTACCAACAGCTGCGTAAACAAACAAATACATGCATTCACGAAAAAATAACAATTAGTGACTATACAGGTTGAAAAAATTACATCCTTCAAAAATTATACATCAATCGCTCCTGTCATTATTATTCTTTTGAATTATCACAACTCATTAAAAGAAAACATTTCAAGCCACCTAGCAAATAATTTAAATCCATATTTCAATCCAATTTGGACTAATTCGACGCGCATTTGAATTTTAACGGTAAGAAAATCAAATTTCATTTTTAGACGTTCTTTACCAGCGAAGCGGTAATAGCGGAACGCCTTATGGACACGTCTGGTCCGTCCGTCCATCCGTCCGTCGTAACTTTCATCTCCTAAACCGCTGGATAGATTTTAATTTAATTAGGTATGAGTGATCGTTATTGAAATTTATCGCCCAATTGTGATTTTCAACTGAATCCGTCAATTAGAACTTCTACTTTACGTAATTACTTTAATAAACTTATACTCATCTCGTTAAATGGGATCCGTCAAGCAACAATGAAATACCAAACTTTTCTCTCCCTAGCTCTTATATGATCCGTAAGCTATAGATTAAAAACTTGATTCGGATAGAGAAAAACATTTATTACAAGAAAGTCCACGAGGTCATATACTTACGAGTTATAGTTTCGGAGATATCAATTCTAGAAAACCCCGCACAAAACGTCGCATATTTTGTTTACATCAATTGCAAAGACGGTTCTCTCAGCAAACAACAATTAAAAATCCATATACTTCTCTCCCATGCTCTTATATGACTTGCAAAGTATAGATTAAAAAATTTATTCGGATAGAGAACAACATTTACTACAAGGCAGTCCCCAAGACCGTATAATTACGACTTATAGTTTTGGAGATAAAAATTCGAGAATTGCCCAATCTTTCGATACCGTTTCAAAGGTACTTCCCATTAAGAACGCCTTTAAAATCTCTTGTGTATTCCATTTGTGGAGTATACTTTTTCATCTTGTTTAATCGCTCTATGGCTCTAGCCCAGAACTTGTAAAAGGATCTAAGTTTTTTCAACCTGTGACGCATTTCAGCAACATGTGTGGGTACACCTGCAGTCAGGGCCGTGCCGATGGGTGAGGCGACCGCCTCAGGCGCCTTTCGAAAGGGGCGCCAAAGTTTGACTACAATGAAAATCTTTCCATATACGTTCCTTTATTCCTAGAATAAAATATTTACGATGTTATTGAGCTGCGCTGTACTATAACCGAATTCCTTGGCGTATACACGCAGAACAGAGCGGCCATTCTCTTCGAGAAATTTAAACTTGTTTTTGTGGTTCGAAGTTCGTCATATTGCTTTCTCGCAGCACGCCTCTTCTTGAACTTCATGTGGCTCTTTAAGGGCTTAATAGCAGCTCCTCAAACTCCCTTCTGGCTGAAGTGCACATTTGTAGCCTTCCTCGCGGCATACCCTAGTAGGCAGTCAAATCAAAGAACTGATACGTTGTCTACCAATCCATTTCTAGGTTAGGAGAGCGAGCGAGAAGACTCATCGAAAATTTAAGTCGAACGTATACTGCGTGCATTTTTGCGACTCCTGTCATACCTACTCCCGTTTAAGAACAGTACGTGCCATCTTAAAAATCATTTTACTCATTGATCGAAGCCGCTAAGGGACATGTGGCCGACAAGTATTTTTGTTTAAATGAGGCGATATGTCTTTTCAATAGCCTTCCATATAAATTTCTCTAAGATCTGATAAATATTTGGCATACGGTTCTGTCGAATCTTCGCACTTAAGCTGTCGTAAAAGCCGTTGTTGCGGAAGATACTGTTTTTTATTTTCTTCAAGTTAGTTCGAAAATATATAAAATATATTTATTTCGGCAAGCTTACTTCTCACGTTACTATTATACTGTCTTTCGCACTCCGCAGTTCGACCGCATTCTATACCGGCTGTTATTTTGCAATAAAAATTTATACAAATGTTTGTCAATCATCATTATATATCGACGACTCTTACAGAGGAGAATATAACATACTAGTAGAAGGTGCTTGCATACTGCAAGCATTTCATCTCAGCTTGAAAAAACATTAATTTTTCAGACCGATATTTCATAATTACAAATATTCTATTAATTCTAAAGATTTCACCTCCGCAGCGATTTTCGTTTTTCCCACATGTAAAAATAATAGTTTAAAACAATCCCCAAATGTTGCAATTTTAAGCATTTTTAAACATTTCAATCTCTCCATATATATATTGCGGCAACCGTTAAAAATGTTTAAATTTTAAACAATTAGAAAAATATTATTTTACTTCTAAAAGTGCTACAACTTTAAAATTTGGCTCAAATGTGTAGCATTAGTACCCCATAATGTAGAAAGTGTAAAATGTTTAAAATTGCAACATTTGGGGATTGTTTCAAACTATTATTTTTACAAGTGGGAAAAACGAAAATCGCTGCGGAGGTGAAATCTTAATAATTAATAGAATATTTGTAATGATGAAATATCTGTCTGAAGAATCATTGTTTTTTCAAGGTGAGATGAAATGCTTGCAGTATGCAAGCACCTTCTACTAGTATTTACTACTTCTAGATAATGTAAATAATACTTGCTTTGTAATGTACTTTGATACCTACATTGAAAGAAAATTTACCATTTCTCATGTACTCATCGAAATTGACATAGCAAAAATTCACAGCAAACATTTCAGCTTGGACCTACGTTTTCTTTTGGCGTTTCAAGTCTAACTCTATTTTACCACTCTCCCTTATTTAAACAAACACAATAAGCGGTCCGCAGTAGTGTTTTTCGTAAATAATCCTTTCAAATGTTATCGTCTCGTATAAGTTTTAGTCGTATACCTGGGCTTACATTTTTCACTCACTTTAAATTAATTAAGAGGGCTTGGAATCTACCTGTATGCAGCTATATGCCAGTCCCTTCAAGTTTATAGAAGTATTCACCACAGCTTGAAAAAGAATTCAATTGGCGAGATATAATATTTTAAATTCAATTTCATATTTCTGTTTAGCCACAATTTACCGACAGATATGCTTTTTCGAGAAATATAACTAAACTTTTGTCAAAGCTTTGAAAAACTGTAAATGTAGCTTGTTAATTTAATCATCTAATTTGTTATTACTCATCAAATATTGACTATGGATAGTAAAATGAAAACGCTTTTGGAATTGAAAGTGTAGTGCTTTGGCGCCTCTGTATAAAAACTCGGTTCTTTTTGAGTATCTGATCGACTGTGAAGTTTTCTCATTTCTCTGTATTATATTATAAATTAATGGTCTCAAAAATGATATGGAAAGAAGTCGATTACCGTAATGTGCATATCACGGCTGCAAAGCTTTTACTAGTAATGACCAAAATTTAGACAGCCATACCAAATTAAATGAAAGAGGAATAATGAAAGATATACAGTTAAACTAATTGGTCAAATTTTTCCTTGTTGTATAACTCTGGTAGATTTCCGATACTACGGGCCGTCAACTCCTAGCTCATGCGGAGGTCTTCGACCCCAATTGGTTAAATTTTAGAAATAACGCTCTAATTTTACAATATTTCTTTATAGACCACATTATTTGTCAACCTTTCTCTTTTCAGCTTTGCTTCACGTTCACATTTAGTCTCATTAATCAGTGCCAAGAATGTTATTTGTGTTTTTATCCATACAAAATAGGTTAAGTTTGAAACATCAAATTTTTATTTTAAAGTTACGATTTGGTTCAATTCCTTGTCACTAGAGGCACGGATTTTACCCCTCAGCAGCCAATCAGATTCGTGACGGACACATGATCCATTATAATATGATGTAAACCAGACACAAAATCATAGATGCCGATTGTTTCAACGCACGGTTTTATTATGTAAAATGTGTATACCTTTAGTCACACTCGTCACATTGGCATAATATAAAATCATTAAGTTTTATTAATAACACGAGTTCACTAGCCTCTCAACAAGACAGTAATTTTTTATCGACAATGGAGAATTTCAGTAATTTATTCTCACATGCTGATTTAAGAGAACTATGTAAATTAGTTATCTCGTATTCTAGACGAAAACTTGCCCCGTTTTAGAAAATTTGACAGATAGAAAGATGGATTTATTTCAATCAATGGGAGTACATGAATTATCAATTGGCTTCTATGTAAATTTTGTAAAACTTCCATTTATTTTTAGTTAAAGGCTTGCTTTTGCTTTAAACTCCTTTAAACTATCTCTAACTATGACATGCTCTGATCAAAAATTTTAGGCACACCAATATTTGTTTCGAACGATTGCCTTAGGCTGCGAAGAACTAAACTCCATCAAACCGAAGCTGGAAATAAAAGCGGGAATCGGATGGCTCTGATCCGAAAAAATGACGTACCTTTTGTGAGGTGTAAACTTTCCAGCGGTGGGAGAAGGCATTCTCGCGCGATGTAAGAAATTCCTCGACACATTCAAACACACACAGCACTTTATAACAGAATGACTGAATCACATCACAGGAGCGTGCAAGATTAACTTTTGAAAATGAGAGAAATATAAAAAGCACTCACGAAGGAAATAAAGGGTGAATATTTGATATTGTAAATGGAGGAAAAAGGAGGGATTCACAGCGCCTGGAATGAAAAAAAACTCACTGGTAGAGCTTTGGCGCAATAAAAGAAGTGGCATTTTAAATACACTTAGCGCAAGCAAAATCATTCAAAAAGTTTCAATTTCGATTTTTCCCACCAAGTTAATGATTAAATTCTAATGACGATTTATAACTAAAATGTTTCCTAACAATATGACGATTTCTACCTCTTCAAACATTTTAATGAAAAATTAAAAGAGGAATATTTGTACACTTAAATCTCTTCTTTTTATATCTACGAATAATTTGCTAATTAATCACTGCTACTGTGAAAAATAGGTACTCACTATGTTGAGGGATGTATCGCCTTCTCTTCGAAATGGAGCTCGCAAATCAGTAACTTCCTTTGGTACTTCCGAACACAACCACGTCTCAAATAAAACTGAGCTAAGATAGCCAAAATATCCCGCCAAATCATATTACGCCACGTCCTTGTCGTTTTGGAGGGAAATTAATCAATAACTAAGTCCTAGGTCAGGGTCAGCAACCTGAGGCTGCGGAACCGCATATGATTCCTTGAGTACATGCTCGTGGCTCTTTAGAAGTTATTTAAGATCCCTAACCTTTATCAGTCATGAAACATGTTGATTGCAATTGCTCGAATATCTAAAAAAAGGTCATACAGGTTTTCACTGTGCGGCTGCCAAGTATTTTGGAATAAGACAAAAAACAAAAGAATGGTTCTTTTACTTCGAAAGGTTGCCGATCACTGCCCTAGGAGGAGGGGAGAAAAACTCGTTCCTCGTTACTTTTCTTTTGCACCATTAAGTGAAGGCCACATACTGAATGCTTGTAATTCAAAATCTCTTTGAATAAATTATGAGCCAGAATACATTAAAGAAGCTCGGTTAATCATATCTATGAAATTAGATTCCACTTTCTGTAATTTACGAATCACAGAAAAAATAAAACTCCCAATTTTCGTGAAAGTTACAGAGCTGGTTTTTCTGTGATTATGAACCCTGATGAAATTTCCATTTAAAACTTATTATCTCTTTCAAATTTTAGTGCACGCTGATCATTTTATATTGAATGATATATTCTATTTAACAAAATAAAACAATTATTATTACAGGATATCGATATAAGATAAACAGCAAGGGTTCGATTAATCGTAAATTTAAAACAGTAGTTGCAGTAATTGTGCGTCCAGTGAATGTAAATAACATTTTCAAGTAAGTAAACTGATAGAAGAATAGATAGGAAAATAATCCTCCCTTCTCGTAATACGTGGACATACTAATGAAGGCAATTAAGCACTATAAAAATCACTAAAGAGGTCGTCAATATGTCACGGTAAATGTGCGTAGTCCGGTAAATGTGTACATTTCCCGGTTAATGTGCACATTTACCACCAAGTTCGGTAAATGTAAGTATAACATACTTTTAACGATTGGATTGGGGAAATGTACACATTTACCTAGAGACACTGGTAAATGTGGATAAACGTCGCAACATAGGCCACAACTTGGCGGCGTCGCGAACATCTGTTGCAGTTTAGAAGTACGGTAAATGTGCGTTGTTCGGTAAATGTGTAAATTTCGTGGTAAATGTGCACAACTAAACTAAATTTGAACATGAAGGCTGATTTTACTCGGCCCCACCGGGTTGGGTAGGTTAGTCGAAGTGTTTTTGGTTCCTCCTCACGTTCACGGTGTTCCCCCCTCGGGTTGGGAAGCGTTCATATTAATATATACAAGTGGGACCGAACCCTCGATGATTTTTATTATAAATTAATGTAATTATTTCTCATTCTTACTTATTTCCACATTTACCAAAGGCACATCGATAAAAGTGCACATTTACCGGGAAATGTACGAATAATACGTATTTCTGAAAACTTAAACTTACATTTACCGAGCTTTGTGGTAAATGTGCACATTTACCGGTAAATGTACACATTTCCCGATTACGCACCTTTACCGTAACAAATATATGGAACTCTATAATAGGTATAATTGTATGTCAAATTAAATTAAACACGCATTAATGGTCGATAAATGGGTACTATTTCCACAAAAACAAAATTTTAACAATAAAGGGGAAACCTTTTGCCTAATATATCATTTTCCCTTGGTAATTAATGCGACTTAAGCCCCTAAGGAAAGAATTTACAGAAGAAAGGAAACAGCTATTTCAACCATGCTTCGGTTGAGTCATGAGCGTACGAGGAAGTGAAGCGAGGTAGAAGAGGAGAAACAAGGAATCTCGTCAAGCAAATTTCCAATGGTGCGTGCGTCATTAGGGGCGAATCGTGTTGAACACGTGCCAACTAGGGCTCTTTGAGACAAAAGAAGCAATGGATTTGAGCAGCAACGTCAAATAATGACTATCATTCAAGTGGCCGATCCCGTTTGAGAAAAGACTGATTAGCGATAGGAGGAAGATGAATTCATTTAAGGTAAGAGAGACATTATAATCCTTTAGTCATGTAACAAATATTTAAAGTTGTTCTCTTCGGCTTTTTGTTTTATTATTAAAAGAAATGAAATGCTTAAGCACTGTTGATGAAGTAACAAATTGTTTCTGAAACGGTTTGTTCCTTCGCGAAGACTACCTCATCCTGCTTTCCCTTGGCCAAGCTAATAGCTCCGCAGGACTAATTTTGGTTTTTGCAAGCAATTAAAAGTCAGAATCTATCATTCATTTGACAAGAATCTAAAAAACAAACAAGTAAGATGCACACGGGTTTCCCGTGGTACAGAAGTGCTTTTCGTCAACTTCGCCGTAGTATAATCGTATACTAATGTATTTGCTTTGAAATCAGAAAATTATTTTTCCTTATATTGTGGTAGCCCTGATTTTTAGATTCGTTTTAAACATGTTCATTTCATTTTTCCATTCTATACTCTTCCTACAAACGAAATTTCTTTAAAATCCGTTCAGCCAATACCTTCCAAATTCATAGTTACAGAAAATACTAACCTTGATATTGTGGTAGCCCTGTTTAGTCGACCCGGTTGATAGTTAATATTTTGGTTATTTATATTATGATTATATATTTTATCTTTGGTTAAAATCCATGAGGTCAGTTCTCTAGAAATGCGATTTAAAAAATATTATTTCACTTTTTAGTGTGGTAGCCCTGCTCTTTAACTCCGCTTTAAACATATTGATTTCATTATGATATGCTGTACAAATCTTATATGCAAAATTAGTTGAAACCCGTCCAGTTAATTCTCTCCATATCCATTATTATTGCTGAAAGCTCATTCAGCACAATGAATAGACTCATGACGAAGTTAAGAAAGAAAATTGGTCAGGAAACTCGGCAGGACTGCATGAAAATTGCCATCGAGGCACCCAATGAGTAGCCAACTAGATTAATAGATGAAAATATCGACACATACGCTAAGATAAAACAAAGGTGACTCAGGTTAATTCAAAGCGTTTAGTTATACAATCATATATTCAATTCTGTGAGTTACACTATCTTATATATAAAATTGAACGCCTGTTTGTCTGTATGCTCCCTATACATTCCGACACCGGGACCAAACTTTGCAAAGTGACTTCCTATGACCCTACGGGTAACATAGGGTACCCCGCACAGACAGACAGACGGACATACAGCGGGTCCTCATATATCGATTTGTTTTCTTTTAATTTTGTGAATTAAAAGAATAAACAATATGAATTATTCATAATATCGTAGTTTGACTTTTAAATTTTCAGATATCGCGATGCTCTTAAGTTTCTATAAACTGTTATTAGAAGCCCGAGCAACGCCGGGTACTTAAAGCTAGTCATTATATATAGACGTTTCTTACAGAGGAGGATACTAGTAGAAGGTGCTTGCATACTGCAAGCATTTCATCTCACCTTGAAAAAACATTCATTTTCAGAGAGATATTTCATTATTAAAAATATTTTTGTAATTCTCAAGATTTCACTACCTCAGCGATTTTCGTTTTTCCCTTATGTAAAAATAATAAATTAAAACAATCCCCAAACTTTGCAATTTTAATAATTTTATACTTTCTCTATTATGAGGTACTAATGCTACACATTTCTGCCAAATTTAAAAGTTGTAGCACTTCTAGAACTGAAATAATATTTTTCTATTTGTTAAAATTTTAAACATTTTTAACGGCCGCCGCAATAAACTTATGGAGAGATTCAAATGTTTATTTTTGCAAGTGCACTTTTCTCTAAATAACTTGAAAATTTCAGCTTCCTAGCTTATTCCGTAGTACCTAAACAGTTATCAATTTGTTTAAACTTTACGAATTTTTAACTGCCAAATAAATTAAAATATCAAAATTTCTTTAATCCCTATTTCGTTTTTTAGAAATTCTGCCTATAAAAAAATTTCAGCTCCGTAGCATATTCGAAAAAACATAAACCTACAAAATTTGTTTAAAGAATTGCGAATTTTTTGCGGCCGCATTGTTGCACTTTTCAAGATTTTCGTTTTTTGTAGTCGGTCTTGCACAAAATCCTACCTGAGAAAAAAATTTAAAATCTCCAGCTAATCTAGAAGTGCCTAAACATTAGTATCCTCCTATTATGTTATATCCTCCTCCTCCTCCTCTGTAAGGAACGTCTATATATAATGACTAGTAGAATTGAAAAAACATTAATTTTTCAGACATATTTCATCATAAGAAATATTTCTTTAATTCTAAAAGGTTGTCCTCTGGACGGGTTTTCGTTTTTTCATTATGGAACAATAATGGAGTAAAACAATCAATAATTTTTGAAATTTTAGGAATATTATACATTTCCCACATTGGGTTAATAATGCCACCCATTTCTGCAAAATTTCAAATTTATATGACAGTTAGAAGTGAAATAACATTTATCTAATTGTTTAAATTGAAATAATTTTTAACGGACGCAATAACAATTTCATGGATACACTGAAATGTTAATTCGTTTACATAGACTAAACTCTAAATAATTTAAAAATTTCAGCTCCCTAACTTGCCGCGTAGTGTCTAAACAGTTACCAATTTTTTTAAACTTTAAGAATTTTTAACTCCCAAACAAAATAAAATATCAAAATTTCTATAATCCCTATTTCGTTTTTTTGCAAATTTTACCTCTATAAAAATTTTTAGCTCCGTAGCACATTTGGAAATACATAAACCTTGAAAATTTGTTTAAACAATTGCGAATTTTTAGCGTTCGCATTGTTGCACTTTTTCAAGATTTTCGTTTTTTCTAGTCGGTTTTGCACAAAATCCTAACTAAGAAAAAATTTTGAATCTCCAGCTCATCTGGAAGTGCCTAAACATATGTATCCTCCTATATGTATGTTATACCCTCCTCCTCTGTAAGAAACGTCGATATATAATGATAACATATAGGAGGATACTAATGTCCAGCCCAAACTACTAAAGCTGGAGAGCTGAAAGTTTCAGTTTTTGTAGATATGATGAAGAAATCTACAGATAAAATAAGACTTCTCACCTAAGTAACATGAATTCGACTACAGAAATTCCGAAAGTTGTGTTTTTTCCCGTAAGAAAAGCATTGCGCCATTTTTGTAAATTAATTTTGGGCACTAGCCCGTAAGCTAGAAAAATGAAATTTTCAGTGTTGTTATACGGCCGCAATATCTATTGCGAATTATTGTTACTTTTGCTTCCAGTGTCCCGGGTTCGACTCCAGATACCCCGGAATATATCCCATAAGTTAGCATAGGAAAAAGTTATCCCAGTGTGTAGACCAATCTAATAAGTTTAGGAAGCTGAAATTTTGCAGGTCTATAGAATTTTTCTCATAACCAACTATAAAAATCGAAAATTATAAAATTATTAGTTTTTAGGGGTTGTTTTAACCCCATTTGTACTTTAAAGTTTAATAATTTTTATCTTGGAAACGATATGCTGTAGGTTCGAGTTTTTTAAATCATTTTTCAGAAAATTATGCATAGAAAAAAATGAAATTTTGAAAAAGTTAAAAAATTTGACCACTAATAATTCGCAATTGTTTAAATATATTTTTGAGGTTTATGTATTACCGAATGTGCTACGGAGCTGAAATTTTTTTTAGAGGTAATGTTTGTAAAAAAATACGAAATAGGGATTATAGAAGTTTTGATATTTTAATTTGTTTGGCAGTTAAAAATTCTTAAAGTTTAAACAAATAGGTATATGTTTAGATACTACGGGCGAGTTAGAAAGTTGAACGTTTTAAGTTATTTAGAGTTTAATCTATAAAAACGAATAAACATTTCAATGTAGCCATGAAATTTTATAGCGGCCGTTTAAAATTATTTAAATTTTAACAATTAGATAAATGTTATTTCACTTCTAGAAGTGCTACAACTATAAAATTTGGCAAAAATGTGTAGCATTAGTACCCCATAATGGAAAAAGTATAAAATTGCAAAGTTTGGGGATTGTTTTAATCTATTATTTTTAATAGGGGAAAAACGAAAATCGCTGCGGAGGTGAAATCTTTAGAATTAAAAAAATATTTGTAATGATGAAATATCTGTCTGAAAAATTGATGTTTTTTGAAGGTGAGATGAAATGTTTACATAATGCAAGCACCTTCTACTATTATTATATAAATGTGAATTAATAATTTGTTTGATATTCATGTATCACGCATTCCAAAGATTTTTCTAGTGGTAGTCAGGCTGTTAAAATGTCATGTAAGATTTATAATTATACTAGCGTAATTTCCCGTCAAATATGAGGGGTATGCGTGAATTAATTATAATTATCAAATAAAAATTAATGAAACCAACTTTTATAGGCACTAACAAGTATGCAATAAATATAAAATTCACATAATTAAGTGTTCCAGAGAGTAAAAATAGATTTGGGCGAATTGAAATTGTATGGCAAAGTAATTCATTGCGCAATACAATTCTTATACGCCCAAAGTTATTTTTAATTTGGGGAACATTTAATTTTCTCTCTCTCTCTCTCTCTCTCTTGTTATTTCTTTTTCTTTAAAACGGTCTAGGTCCGAAGATCGTAGGTCAATGTTTTCTAACTTTAATTTGCAAAAGAGTAATAGCCTGTAAGTCGAGAAATCAATTTTTACGTGTCATCTTATGGGAAATGGCACCCCTCCACCCCTTCTCCCCCTCCCACCAAAAATCAAAATTCTGGCCCCGAGGTTCACATCCTCACGATCCCATTAGTAAGTGTACTAAGTTTTAAACCTCTAAGTTTCTTGGTTTTCGAAATATGCTGTCCACACACACACACACACATTGTCTTTTATTAATAGAGATAACACCTGCTACAATGTGATTTGAATTTAATGAGTTGTTTTTATAACTTTAATTAAAAACGGAACTTTGGCGTTTCACGGGCACCACCTCCGCAGCGCCCATTCATTACAGAAAAGTTAAACTTTGTAATTGTGGTACCCCTGCTGAATGGATCCGGTCGAAATATGCCATCATGGTCATTAATTTATGTGAGTATTCTATGTACTAAATTTGGTTGAAATTGGTTTAGCAAATTATTTCCTGATATATGCGTACGGACGGACATCACGAAGATAATAGTGCTTTTCAGCAATGACGAAAAGCACTAAAACGTAAAACACCAAATAATTTCCTAACTAAAATCAATTTAAAAGTGGTGCACAAGTAAAACAAAGTATCAAGACAAAAAATGTAAGATTACAGGAACTTACTAAAAATGTCTGGCAAAGAAACTTTAGTGACGAGTTTAATTTCTTAAGAGAAGAATTTTTAGCCTACTTTCCAAAAAATGAAAAGTAGTCTTATGAGATCGCCCGGGTGTCCGTGTGTCCCTAACATCTTCATGAACGAACCGATTTCAACTAAATTTCGCACATAGAATATGCACATAAATTAATGACCAAATTGATATATTTGGACCGAATCGACAAGGCAGGGGTGCCACAATTGCAAAGTTACACTTTTTGGTAATTATGAATTTGGAAGGAATTGGCACAACCGATTTCAACGAAATTATGTATGAATAGGCATGCAAAATAAAATAACAAAATCAATATGTTTAGTATAGATATAGAAAGCAGGGATGCTACAATACAAGGAATTAAACAAATTATTTTTACACGTAATTGTGTTAAACTGTCAACATAAATTTTAACCAAATTGAATACTTATAATATACACTTATATAAAAAATATATTACCATATTTAAACCGAATCAGTTAAACAGGAGTGTCACAATTACAAATTAAACTCTTTCAGTAATTAAGGGCTTGGAAGGATTTGGCAGAACGGATTTCAATTAAATTGTGTATATGAGATTTGTACAACATACCATAATGAAATCAATATGTTTAAAGCGGAACTACAGAGCATGGCTAAGATAATAAAAAGTAAAATAATATTTGTTTTACACGTATTTCTAGAGAAATGAACTAATGGATGGTAACCAAATATAGTATATTTAATATTAATATAAATAAATAACCAATATATTATATTTTAGCCAGGTCGACTAAACAGGGATACCACAATATCAAGGTTGGAATTTTTCTGTAACTATGAATTTGAAAGGATCTTCCTGCACAATCATGTCTTTGAGAAACTCGGCTGCTTTTAGGATCTCCGTTAATTCAGATATTTGCTGCTCTTCATATTCCGCCTCCTCTGGTTCTTTACGCTATTTACCTTTAGTTTGGGTGCTAGCACGCTTGGGGTGACCTTTTTTCACTGCGACACTCTTACTTGTTCCCTAACCATCGCAGAGGAAGCAGTCGTTTCACTGCCAGCCGTTTTTTTGGATATCATATATAACTATGATAATTATAGCCCCTTAACGTCTGTAATAGCGAAAATTAGAAAAAAATACCCCGCCACCGGGAATGGCAAACAAATTTGCGCTCGCACAAAATGTGTTAACATTATACCCCATTAATTTTTCTAACTCCTCATTTTTTAATTCCTCCTGGTGAGACTCTTTAACCTCTTCCCCTTTCATATCATTAAATCCCTCACCTTCAATAGCATTTGCGAGGGATTTTTTAACCTCCTCCTAAACCTAAACCTGGGCCTTTTTCATCAAATCAACCGGTGGTGAAGGCCAATAGCGAAAGAAAAAAGCGCCATGGCATGATGGTCCTCGCTAGAGCGGAAATAGCCATTAGAAGGGCAGGTTTCCGAGAAATCAATACTTGTAGGGAATGCAGAGCACCTACCCTCTGCCGCACACGAAACTCCTTCGGAGCCCCAATTTTCTAACGCCTCCATCGCGTCCTTTTTCAAGAGAAGCGTAGAACAATGCGAATCGCGGGGGTTCAAAGGTAATTTTTCTCCTGGAAGGTTTATTATTCCCGCCTTTCCCTTCCTGCTTTCAAATGTAGCTGCTAAAATATTCTAAATGCATCACCCATTCAGTATGTATGACTCGCCTTCTAATGATATATAGATCAAATACTTTGGAGGGAAGGCGCCCCCGATTATTTGGCGCCCGGGCGCCGTGCACCCCTTGCACCTCGGGTCGGCGCGGCCCTGGATATGCCTCTCCAATAATATCAATTGCTATTAAAATTGTAAATTCAGCCCAACACTGGCGAGCATTTTTATTTGGGAATCTATCCATGGTATCAATGATATGTGCTAAATCTCTACGTAGATAGTTGGACTTAAACGCTGCGATTACCACTTGGACCATCGGCTGTAAAATTCCCGAGCAGAATGTGTCACATTACAGTCAATCTCCTTCTCTCTCCTCCCTCCCCCCTTTTAACTTAATTTTTTAGTGACAAAGGAACGTTTTACTAGCAGTCCTCTTTAGTAGGAATTTGTGGGTGAATCCCAGAAGTAAAAGTTAGAAATTGCTATAAAAATCCCGATAAAGATATACAATGCAGAATGCAATTGTAAAATTACTCTAGGAATGAAATTTAATGCTGAGCTTTTGGCGACGTTCGGGTGTTTTCGAATGTCCGCCACCCGAGAGGCATTTAGGAAAACCGCGCTAATGCAAACCGCATGCCGCGAATGACGATCTTGGTACCACAGTTCAACCGCGACAGTGCGATTCCGCGTTCGGCTATCCCGCGCAAGGCGGGGATTACCTGTATTCTTATGCACGACTTAGGGCTCTCGAAGTGATAAAAATATCTAAAATAATGTTCATTCAGGAAACCAAATTGATCTACAAACTTAATTGCTAGTTATTGTTGTTCTATTCGAAAATATATATGAAGAGATTTCTCCCCGGATGGTAATGAAATAATTCATTCACATTTTCCCTTAAGATCTCATTATAAATCATTAATTAAAGGGGTAAACGTACTTTTTTCATAAAAGCAAACAAGTGACCAATGCATTTTACACCAGATTCTTTTTCTTAATTAATAATAACATAATAATATGCAATTGAAATCTGCCTAGATAACAATAAAAAAATCTATATAATACTCGCATTAACTGCAAAAAGGCAGAAAAATTATTTATTAATGTGTATAAACTAAAAACTCACTTTAAGCCAACCTGCTTTCCATTCATTTAATAAATATTAAACGTTAACGCTAAATCGCGTTGCTGACATTCTCTTAAGTTTGAAAGATTAAACTAAGACACCCAGTCGGCTGGAAAGGAGAAAATCCTTTTCAAAGGAGTAACGAACCCCGCGCTAAATATGCCATACAAAACACTTCGCTAACAAGTTCCGTAACGATAATACACACTCCAGAATTATCAAATATTTGTACTGATGAAAAACGGCAATTATTTACCTCAAAGACATGTTCTTTGACAAGGACTCATCCTCGGCGGTTGCCCAACGCCTCCAGGACGAAGAAATGTAAAACTTCACACTTCAGGCAAAAGGCGATTATCATAAGAATGGTTTCGTCGCTAAAAATAAGAATCACTTAACCAAAGGCTTTGTAAGAGATTCTAATGGTTACAAATCCATTCACCTAGAATAGGAGAAAGCCCCACAGAAACGTTAATCAGGGTTTATAAAAAACATTTTGGATAATTTTATAAACAAACCGCTTTTTTCGTCTGAGACCCGGCAATTTTCTCTGCTTTATAGTGTGTCTCGCGATTATTGGTAGAGAACACCGTGAGAGTATTATTTTGTTCATTACTTTAGCAAAAAATATTGTTTTTAGTTAGGAGAGAAATAAGCGAATACGTTGTGCCTCTTTTGCATTTAAGACAAGGAAACTTCGACAGTTTTAGGATAACATGGTGAATATAGCACAGTTATGAGCTCGGTTTGTGAGTTATAGTATTTTTTCAAAAAGGTATCACGGAACATGAATATCAGAGTTTACAAACATGAAGCAATATCCACCATACTTACCGGCGCACATGTATTCAGTAAAATCCCAATATCATTTTATTTTTGCATCCCAAAAACTTCATCGAAAGAATTTTTTTATTTTATTCGACCGCATAGACGAGGAGATATACGAAGTGATTTAATGAGCGTTTTTATGAAATAACACTAAAAATTAAGACCACTTACTTGCATCCTGGAGCCGCTTTTCGGAGCATTTGCATGAATTTTCCTACGGCCGCAACAGAAAAATATAGAATCGAGTTCGATTTTATTCCTTAAACCTGAGGTCCTCAAACTTTTGTATCTTGCGTCCCACCAAACATTTTGCCAAAAAACTCGGGTTCTACCATGACAAAAACAAAATCCTATCTTTTTCCAAGAAGTGGGTTTTTACGTCAAACGCATTGATGGATATTACTAAGGACATTATATGTTGTAGCAATTTTTTAGAGGAAAAGTTTTTTAATGATTAGTTTTAATGATTAGTTTAATGATTTGTGTCCCACCAGTGGGACGCATCCAACCAGTTGAGAAGCAATGCCTTAAACGATTTATATGCCATGACAGGAAAGCGATCTTGTAGCAGTAAACATTTAGATTTTTCTAAATTTTCTTAAAACCTTGTAAATTATTTTGACTTCATGGATTCTTTTTAATTATGAGACAATCATGTTCCCGGGTTTTGACGAAATGATGGTGTTGTGGCATTCACAGATGTCCTCCTTACCTCTTCCCCACAACATCTTTATCTTTAACCGAACGAGTTCACAATCACAAAAGTCTTTGCTCCTGTAAAATTGCACATTCAAAGGCATCTTCATGAAAGAGAAGTCCTTGTGAGGTTGTGCTGATGCTCTTGCAGCATTGTAAATCAAGATCGAATTAATTTTTTTAAACCTTTCCACAAATTTTGTAATACTGCTGGGTTTTATAATTTTAGAACCTTCGCCATAAAGGATTCATTCTGAAAGAAAAATCCTCCATAACTGCTTTGTGTAAAATTTACCAAATGGTTTAATAACTTCGCTACTTGATGCCGCCCTTATCAAACGTCATGGCACTAAAAACTAAAAATCCCAGGTTGGAAGAATTCTCTATCTCCGCCTATTCGAAGGTAAAGGCATTCTTGACGCGAAAGGAGATCATCACCGTATATATCCGAAACTTTTTTCTCTTCCCATATCGGCGATGCAAATTTCTCCTTTCCCCGGCACATTCGAGACCAATATCTCGCCCCGTCCTTGTTAATTACGCAGTCGGCGCCCTTCACACGTTTCACTCGCGGCTCACTCGTTTACATATCTCTACAACATTCCAGAAATACTTTCTTCCTCTTCGCCCATCTTTACTTTTGATCCATTTATTTTTTGGCCGGCAGATTTCTTTTCCACGGGGTCTTACGGGATCTGAGAAGAAGTTTAGCTATTCCTATTTCTTAGCCGCTTTACGTAGAGGGAATTTTTGTTCTGAGCCATGTTTCTCGAAAATTATCATAAGTCAACAGGAGAGAGTTGGAAAACCTTCGTTACAAATTAGTCATCGGTACACATTCTCGTACTGAATGGCGCCGTCAGGATAGAAGACAGGTGTTGGGTTGCTCACAAATTTCCATTAGTCGACCACCATGGTACGGTGAACCCCTTCTTACGAAAAGGAGGTGCGGCCTGGTGCGCAACCCTGGGTTATTGAAGAGTTACGCTAAAGTGTTAAAGATTGCAATTTTCTTCATGCAATAGTTGCGCAGTCACGATTAAGAATAACGTTACAAATCGAAATACGCCGAAAACTTTGAGTTATAACGTTTTGAACACGAGTTATCTATTTCACTACAAGAGCATTCATTTCTTCATAGCTTTAAAATGTATATGGGGATACGCGACCTTGAAGAAATACTCAAAGAGGTGCGTTGGCAAAAACAGGCCGAATACCCCTGGTCTAAAATGTTACGAAGCGAAAAAGTCCACAATTAAAGTTAATTGAAACATTTTAAATTGTTGCATCTCCGTTATTTGAGCAAGTTTCGCATCCAAATATGTTTCTGAAGGAAATTATAGGACATGGAATAAATAGGTAATATCAGGGGCAGGCGACCGAATTAACAAGAAGAGCCACTTCTTTCCAACTCGATATAAAATCCAAAATGAGAAAAACCGCATTAAAGATGAATAAGGCGGCTGTTGTTTAAAAATACTCAATTCATAATTCTGAACGTTATAAAAACTAAAAGTGAACTTTCCATAACCGAAGTCACGAGAGAAATGTATGTCCTGAGCACTATCTAGGTATATGGAAGAAGTTGGTTTAGGAAGCCGCACTCGTCCTTAAAGAGCCGCAGGTTGCCGACCCCTGGGAAAGATGAATATTAATGTAAATTCTACGTACCCTTTTCCTTTCTGACGCCCAAACATTGAAAATTAACATTTTTTCGCATTTGAGATAATTAGAATTGAACTATATACCAAAAGCCCACTAAGTGGTTGAACTGTGAGAAAGAAATTGTTTTAGCGTAAAAGGTTTCGTGGGTTTATTTAAAAAAATGCTGTTGAAATTTCGACTTTTAAATTAATGGTCACATCAAATCTCTATAATTAAGATAAATTAATGCTCATTCTCGCTCCGTCAAGAAATCTTTCTGAAAATAAGCCCTGCATGAAAATTAATACATCACCATGATTATTAGATTCAAAGGATAAAATTAAATATTTTCAAGAACAGTAATATGAACTTACAGCACATTATTTCTCATAAATGATCCATCATACACGTTTTAATGAAATTTTCCCCAATCTTTTCAGGAACATCTATTTTTATCGTTAATCCTTTAAACGTATTAACTTTGAATCAGGGACGGATCCAGAAGCATCTCAAGGGAAGGCACCCAATTGTTACAATAGGGATAGAAGGCAAAGTTAACCACTCCCCTTCTCTCGAAGCTAAATATCACTGCTATAAATTCATCATTGCTACCATCAATGTAAACGCATTAACGAAAATTTTAAAGGACCTTAAATGTTTCAGTAATTTTTTTTCAGAAAGTTTTATGAGAATTATTTTCCAAACTTTGCGTCCCACGTAGACGAGCTTCGCGTCCCACCGTTTGCGAAACACTGCCTTAAACGATTTATATGTCATGAAATGTGGAAGTAAACATTTAGATAATTATAAATTATCTTAAAACCTTGTAAATTACTTCGCTTTGACTTCACCGTCATTTAAAAACACATTTCACATAAAATTCCATGTTATATTTGAATCTGAAACAGGTAGATTCTTTTTAGCACGTATTCTTAAAAGAAACAAGATGGAAAAGTATTCTCCATAAATGGAATGCACAGAGATTTCAAATGCGTTCTTAATGGGAAATACGTACGAAACGGTATTGAAAGATTACGCGATTCTCGAAATTTTATCCCCGAAACTATAGTATCTTGTAGTAAATGTTGTTCTCTATCCAAATAAATAATTTAATATATATCTCGCGGATCATATAAGAGAATGGGAGAAAAAAATATTGATTTTGAATTGTTTGCTGAGAGGCCCGTCCTCGCGATCGATGTAAACAAAATATGCGATGTTTTGCTCGAGATTTTCTCGAATATTTATCTCCAAAACTGTAAGTCGTAATTATGTGGTCTCTGGATCATCTAGTACAGCGGTGCCCAAACTTTTCTAATGGCGGGCCACATCAATGGTTGCGAATCCCTTGGCGGGCCGCATTGGAAGTTGTCAATTCTTCGGCGGGCCGGATTAGAGTTTAAATCGGAAAATTTCTATATATTCTGAGATGCCATTAAGTGAAAATCATGTATAAATAAGGTTTTCATGGCTAACATTTCAATATTTAAAGTTTTATTATGAAAATTTTCAAAAAATGTATGAATTTGTGTGTTAAATTTTTCGAATTGATTTTTCGCCTTAGCTTCGCAGGCCGAACAAAAACCCTTCGCGGGCCGCATTTGGCCCGCGGGCCGTAGTTTGTGCACCGCTGATCTAGTAAATGTTGTTCTCTATCCGAAAATATTTTTTAATCTATACCTCGCAGATCATATAAGAGAATGGGAGAGAAATATATGGATTTTTAATTGTTGTTTGCTGAGAGAACCGTCTTAGTGATCGATGTAAACAAAATATGCGACGTTTTTCTCGAGATTTTCTCGAATTTTTATCTCCGAAACCATAACTCGTATTTATGTGGCATCGCGGACTTTCTTGTAGTAAATGCTGTTCTCTACCCGAATAATATTTTAAATCTATACCTTACAGATCATATATAAGAGCTAGGGAGATAGAAGTTTGATATTTCATTGTTGCATGACGGAGGTCATTTAAGATACGAGTATAAGTTTATTAAAGTAATTACGTAAAGTGGAAGTTCTAATTGACAGATTCGGTTGAAAATCACAATTGGGCGATAATTTTTAATAAAGATCACTCATACGTAATTAAAATAAAATCCGTCCAGCGGTTTAGGAGATGAAAGTTACGACGGACGGAGTAGACGTGCCCATAAGGCGTTCCGCTATTACCGCTTCGCTGGTAAAGAACGCCTAAAAACTTACTTATTTGATCACTCTGTCTGTCCGTCTGAGGACAATCAACTTTTTTAAGCTATTTGGGAAGTTCTTTTTAATTAGATAGCTCTTATCGATCTGTAAATTTTCCAAGTACTGGAACTTTGATAACTCGAATTTTCAATAACCCGGAGTGAATTAATTTTACCGGGCAAAATCTACATGAGAAAAACGTATTTCCATTTCCATTTCTACAGCTCGAATATTTTTTGTTTCCCTTGAGGTTCGACTTATGGAAGTTACACTGTAGTTCATAGATTTCCGCTAGGTGGCTTCAAATTCGGAAAATTCACAATTTTGAACAGTTACTCAGCCAAACTAATGAAGTTACAGGAGCGAAATTTTCACGAATGAGGAATGCTACACTCTGATGGTGCGGTGTGTTCCCTTCCCAAAGGGAGAGGCAAACCAGAACCCTAAAAATTTTTAAGAAAACGTACTTCCGCCTCTTACTTTAGCAAGAGTAAGAGTAATACTGGACTATATAATGTAGCTATATAATTGGATGAAAACGGTTTTCCGATTGCACAAATTTTATGGCGAAGCGCCAAAAAGTTAGTTTATTAAACTGCATGTCAAAAAACATTTTTATCAACGCAAAAAATTATATAGTAAAATACGATTTATGGGTGGAATTTCTGCATCGTGTCATTTTTATATCGTAATTTTTTAAAATATAACAATTATTTTATCATAAATTCATTAATGCCTTTTGTGTTCTTGAATAACTGATGGCTTTCGCCGTTTCAGTATGCGATTTTTATAATTTCTGCCTTCCAGTACATTTTTTCTTAGAATAATACATGCGTAATAACATAGGTTTTTATGTAAAAGCCGTTGGCATATCTTGTCGACATCTTTTATTCCTGAATAACCAAAACAACATAATGCATAAAAACGGCACCAAGAGCACTTGCTCGTGGTGCAAGTCAAGGTTTTTCATCTCTCTGGAAACGGAAACTTTACTTCATTTTTTTTCTCAGGAGCACTAATCCAACTTCGGTATTTCGAAGACGTAAGGCAAGCGGTAGTGAGTCTCGGTCTCTCGCGGATACCCATCAATCATTCTTGGAAACATTGGTTACCGCCGAAGTTTGAAAACCCGTTACATGTCATAACTACACAATGCACAAGTCAAAAGGTGCTGCCATCTTTCGGGCATAAGCTGCACTCACTCAATAATACCAAAACGATTTTTAAAAATTTTGAATGACCTAGCCAACTTTAATGTCAATAAAACGAAATTTTCTTCCAGTAAAAAGAACTCACTCCATCAATCTCTGCATTTCACCATACCATCACTGAAAAAACCGATCAAAAGCTTCCAAAATCACCAAAAATAATTCTTAGGTTACGAAATTAAAACCACCAATCATAAACTGAACAATGAACAAAAAGTGAGACATTGGGTCGAGTGAATAAAAAATAAGCAAATGCTTATGCTTAAGATTTCCCTCACTTTTTAAGCAAATGCTTAATTTGGGGTGAATAAAAAAAATAGCATTTGCTTATTTTTAGGAATTTTCTTAAGCATTTGCTTAAAATTGTGTGAATAAAACCGAGCTTTTACTTAATGCTTTAAGCATATGCTTAAACTTTTTTAAGTGAGGTAAAGGGCTTGCTAAAATATTTCCAAGTACTCTATTTTCATGATAATTGATCCTAAATATAAATATGGTAATTTATGGTGACACGAAAGGTTAAAAAATGCGAGAAAAGTTTCAACAACCAACGGTTATAAAAATTTATATCGTTTCTCTGAAGAAAATGTTAAGTACCTATATTTCAAATCTGTTACTCGGAGAGTATCAAGAGAGACGTGGTGGGGTACTGTCTTCCAAACAGAAGATAGAAATATTTTTAAGGTACTTAAGTGATGTAAGATAGAAATATTTGTGGCGTCCAAAATCACTATAAAGGCAAATGACTGGATAAAATTACTATAACTGATTGAATAAAAATACACCCATGATTTGTGATATTATCGAATTCAGTTATAAAAGAAATAGTTTTAAAAAATTATTAATTAACTTTTTAAAAAATATTACCCAATATATTTATGTTTTTAGTTTGAAATTCAACTATGTAAAACTTTAAATGTAAACAAAAACAAGTGAAGGAAGAGTTGCAAAGAGCTTTCTTTCGTAAAATTCAAGCATTTGCTTAAAACTGAGTAGCAAATGCTTATAAGCAAAAGCAAACTTTTATTCACTCAATATGAAGCAAATGCTTTTAGCATTTGCTTATGCTTTTAGCAAATGCTTATGCTTAATGCTTTAAGCATTTGCTTAGTTTTTATTCACTCGACCCATTGACTACATTACGTATACTATTTATGAACAAAATTTGATAATAGCTGCATGACTTTTTAAAGCCATTACTATGGTGGTCTGAGTCTCTTTAAAAAGAACATATCCTTTTTAGGGTAGTACAGATCTTATTTACCTTTTTCCAGAAATGCCCTTTTTAACAACTTTAATTAAAGTCAATATTTTTATTTTCTTTTTACTACTCTAGTTTTCTTTTTTATGTGTATTACTGCATCGGCATTAATAATGCATTCTTATAAAGTTCTCCAAAGAAAGTTTACAAGATTACAAAAAATTTGTTTATCATTAACAGTTTGGGAAGATGGCAAAATCCCTACTCTTTCTTGTCAATGAAATGCTAAAAACGTTCACTTTTCCGTTACAAGAGATCTGTTAACCCTACCCATCATAAGCTAAACCAAATCATTGATGATTCCTTATGCTATCAAAATAAATATACTGATGTGGTAAGGTAAACACCAGCTAATACTTTGGGGATAACCAACTTGTTGGTTATTTAAAAACAGATTTTCCTGAATTAGCATTAAATATGACAAGATTGCAAACACTCCATTCACAACATCTACACACACACACAATCTTATTCACATATTGAAAATTCCATAAAATTTATTTAGAATACTTAACACATTTTATAACAAATTATAAAAAAGCATTATTGAAGATATGAGGCAGTACCATAGCCAAGCAAGGGAGTTAATGGACAGGAAAAAGGATTGTTACCTTGGTAAGGGCATAATGGATATTTTCTGGGAAGGGTCACCAGGATCATGAAGAGTAAGCCCCATTTCATTTAACAATTCATTACTTATAACACCTTCTCTTTTAAGACCAGCTATGACTTGTTGAACTTCAAGATTTCCTTCACATAGATTACGAATCGCCAAAATTGCCCACTGGGTGATGACTTTTATAGGGGTTAAGGAGAAATAAGAGTTTGCACTAAATGAAAAAAATAAGAATTAAAAACTATTTTTCCTTGATGGATAGAACAAATAACCTTGGAGTAAATGGATTTATCCCACCAAACAATTTTATCGAGCTACGTACATCTATAACAGTGATTTCCAAGCAGTGGTTTGCAAACTCCTGGTGGGTTTGCTAAATGTTTCTGCAAAATATATATGGATAATGGAGAATTTTTATTTATGTAGTTCCTAAAGAAATAAAATAGTACATAAAATGTCATTGAATAGATAACAGGAAAAAAATATGCTCTGCCTTTTTAAGTGGCTAATAATAATAATAAAGAAATGCACTGAGAATGTTTATGGCTATTGCGAAATTATAAAATTGACAGCTTTTTAAAAACAATTTTACATGTTTTAATATGCAAAAATCTAGAAAGAAGGCTTTGAATTCAGTCTAACTGCAGTTGTAATCATACTGGTGTCATATTCATATTAGACAAAATTGTCAGTAATATTTAAAAATAAAAAATCCAAGCCACTTCACATTTAACCTATAACTAAAAAGCTTATTTAATTACTATAATATAATGGTGTACATTATGGATTATCCTATTACAATGACATTCAACAATATAAATGTACAGACAAGAAGGGTTCTGCCCTTGATCTAACAATATTGTCAATGAAAAATAAACAATATTTGATATTTTTTAATAAATAAAAATTTGGCAAATTATAATGTGTTCTTAGAATGTTTTTATTGAAGAGGGATTGGGGAGAAAAAATAAAGCAAAAAATTCATGATGTGAAGAAGTTCGGGACCCACTGATCTATTGCATCATACTCTTCTGATAAAAGGTAATAAGGACAAGTAAAACCATTTATGAATATTTAACATAAAGGAAAAAGTACCAAAAATAGTAAAATTGCTTCTCAAAGTTCAATTATACATATATTACCCTATTTACTGAAATAATCCTTTTCCTGGCAAAATTCTTGGCCCTAATTTAATTAAGTGAAAAGAAGAGAATTTCAACTCTTGCAACCAATTCTTTCATTGCCAATTAGTTTCAACAAAACTTACTAAGGAAGGACTTCCGACTAAGAAGTACATCTTAGGAGGGAAATTTGAGAACAGGGCTGCAAGGTTGAAACTCAGAAAGTCCAATTTCAATGTGTGTTGTAAAACAATTTGAAAGTTGAAGATTAGAATATCTAGTAAAAATAAATTTTTGAAAAGTTGAATTGTTACTGATACTGTCTCTATTCTATATAATTTTCTAATATAATATAGTAATAACAGGATTCTGAAAAAAGTATTATGCCAGTGAATGCCGTGAAAATAATTTGTGAACTCCCTGGACCATTTCAATCCTCCACTTGAATAACATAGGAATCGGTTCAGTGTGCTATCCATTTGCATTTTAGAATTACTCGTAAATCTCATATTAAGTCCAGATTTAAACCATAGAATGCCTAAGAGAATGAATTTTCTTTTTCCAACTAATTTTTTATATACACATCAAATCTGTGCCAACAGAATTTTTTTAGGATTTTAGCGATATGTTTATGGCAATAAAAATGAAAGTTGTCCCAGTAGACATGTTGGCAGTGCTGTGATGAAGAAGAAGAAATTGAAATGTATGAACGTATGACACAAAGAAGAGGGAAGAGGAAAGCTAAAACAAATAAGGAAAACAGGAAGAGAAAGACAGAACTGAGGTCTTAAAAAACTGAAAGAAAAGCAGGATGCATTCAGTAAGAGGTTACAAGAGTATAGAAAGTTGTAAAACAAAAGACCAAAACTGTGGATACAGAATGGGAGGACATTAGAGGCAATATCAAGGGAACTATGAATAGAGAGATTGGTAAAGAAAAAAATCAGAAAATCATGAATCACTAAGGTTATGACCAAGATGATGGATGAGATGAGAAAGTGGAAAAATGTTAACAGTAAAGAAGGTAGAATTAACTAAATATGATTAAACAATGAGTTAAGAAGGGTGACAGATAAAACTAGAGAAAGCTGAATAAAGGAAAAATGTAAAAATATACAAGAGATGGAAAGGTTAGCGAGGTAAAATGTATGCTCGAGTGCTGAAATTAGAAGTCAGAAGCTCAAAGGTATCCTTGGAAAAGGAATTATGAATTTGAAAGGGAAGATAGTCAAAGAACCAAAGGATGTAGTACAGGCATAGGAAAAATATATTAAGTAACTATACTACAAACAGACAAAATTAGCACAAAAAGATCAGAAGAAGAGATTGTAGAAGAAGACAATTTGGGACCAAGCACTATGGAAAACAAAGTAGGAAAAGTGATACAAGAGCTAAAGAAAAGAAAAGTCACAGACAGTGATGGGATACCAACAGAGGTTCTTAAAGTCATAGGACTTAAAGGAGTTAAAGTAATGACAAAATTAATTAATAAGAAGACTTATAACAGGAGATTGGCCTCAAAAGTAACAATGATGCCTTTAAAGAAGAATCTAAAGACAATGTTCTGTAAAGACTGCAGAACAATAAGCTACTGTCACACATGTAGAAGATCATCAAAAGAATTCTTACTAAAAGGAAAAGACTGAAGAAATGCTAAGGGAAGATCAATTCAGTTCCAGAAAAGGGCAAGGAACCAAAGAGGCTATCTTGGTTGCGTGAATCATATCAAAAAGGGCAATAGAGTACAGCCAATATTGTTGAGTATGTTTCATTGATTGGCAGCTCTTTGAAAGAGAAAACTGGGTATTGCTTATGAGAGTATAAAAGGATATAGGTGTAGATTGGAAAGACAGGAGACTGATCAAAAATCTATACGTGCACAGGAGATCTCAAGATTGGAGGAAGTATTATAAGAAGAGTATAATATGCTGATGACCGAGTACTTCTAGCAAAAAAGGAAAAAGAACTCCAGATAATGATGAGTATACCGGTAATAGTGTAAGAAAATATAGAATGAAAAGAAATACAGAAAAATCTATGGTCACATAGCAGGAGAAGCAAAATGTACAGATGAAATAAGTACTAGAATAGCAAAAGCCACTTTCAGGAGAAAGAAACTCTTACTAACAGGAAAAATAAATGTAAAATAAAGAGACATTGTAATTTCACATAAATTTATTTCAAACGACCTAGGTTTCGTTGCAATGCAACATCGTCAGGTGAATAAATTCAAAGCCGGCAGCAAGTTCTCCCTCCAAAGTGCACCCTAGTATCATTTGATGTGTGTAATCTTTTCACCAGTGTTCCCACCAAAGAAGCTTTGTAGTTAGCTGAAATTACCCTCATAAAGAAAGGTGTTCCCACTCCAATAATCAGTGAATTGAGTTCCCTAATTAAAGTGTGCATTTCTCAAAACTATTTCCAGTTTAATGGAAGTATTTATAAACAATTAGATGGACTAGCCATGGGCTCCCCTTTACAAACATTTACATGGACAATTTTGAAAGTAATTTATTCTCTTCAGAGAATCCTATTGTCAAAAACGTTTTCTGTTGGTTTCGTTATGTTGATGATATTTTTTGTGTGGTCTGGGTCATCGAGGCACTGGATATCTTCCTAAATTTCTTGAATTCTTTTAATAAAGCAATAAAATTCACATGTGAAACAGAAATCAACGGGTCCCTAAACTTTCTATACATCACCATATCAAAGGTAAATAGAAATTTAGATTTTGCCATTTTCAGGAAAGACACGTACACCAACCAAATCATTCACTTCAATTCAAGACACCATTTCTCACAAAAAATTGCCGTATTTCATTCCATGCTTCATAGGCTATTGAACATTCCTTTGTCAGATTTCAACGTCAGGAAAGAACTTCAAATTATTAAACAAATAGCAGTCAACAACGGCTACCCTAAAAAATTAATTGATAGATTATACGAGAGGAAACGATCCCAACTAACCATGAAACAAATATACGGTACCATCCTTGTTGGTGATTTGAAACCACAAAACAAAACTATTATTTCTTGGTAATATATCCCTTAAAATTAACAAATTAATTCCCAAAAATAAAATTAAAGCCGCTTTTTATAATATATCGAACTTAAAAAACCTGTTATGCCGTACTAAAGACAAAATTAAAAATTTGGAAAAAAGTGGAATTTACAAATTACATTGTATACTGCCGTTTATATAGAACAAACAGGATGAAAATTCAAAGAAAGAATCAAAGAACATCATTCCTGCTTCATATATGTTCACTACTTTCCTCCAATGGTGTTCGCTCCACAATTCCTTTCTATGTTCTCCCTAACTCACCCTCCCCCACCCACCCATTGTACCTATTACTATAAATTGCTGCCAGCTTTGAATTTATTCACCTGACGATGTTGCATTGCAATGAAACCTAGGTCGTTTGAAATAAATTTGTGTGGAATTACAAGTCTCTTTATTTAACATTATGAAGAAATTCCACCAAGTGACGCCTGAAACCATTAATTATAGGAAAAATAAAGAAAGGTACACAAAAGAAATTGATAAAATGTAATGCAATGGAATGATATGTATGGAATATCACTATGTATGGAGCAGAAACACACTCAGGACACGAACACTCAGGAAAGATAACATAAAATACTGTATTTACTCGTGTACTGCACACACCGGTTTTCCCAAAATCTTGGTAAGAAAATAGTAAATTCGCTACAACATGCTTACGTCTACATTTACAATCGCAAAAGACAAACAAATCTACGAAGTATTTTGATGATTGAGATGAGGTTATATTTTTATAATATGAAAGTTGTACCTTTTAAATGAGTTTTAATTTTATTATTGTTACTCAAAATAAATAGTTCTGTCATTAAAAGTTTACTATCACTTTCTACCTATGCTTTTGCCAGAATAAGTTGACATCTGGTATGTGTTGAATTCATCATGAGCCCATGATGCTCCTTTTACATAAGAAGGGTGACTACCTAGCTAGCATCGGCATAAAGAGATCACCCAATAAATTGCGTCACGCAGGAAGGAGGGAGAAGATGCTTAACTTGGGCTTAGCTATTTTCAGGGAGGGAGAAGAGGCTGACATTTTTTTAAATCCCAGATGTCAACTTATTCTGGCATGAATTAATTTTTTTCCCTCTGAATTGGTCCAAAACAGGTGTGCACGTGGTACACAAGGGCATGCGGTACACGAGTAAATATGGTACTTGGAAAGCTTCAACATGTGGGCACGGAGAAGAATGCTAAAGATAAAATGGGCAAATAGGATGAAAAATGAAGAAATGTTTAGAAGAATAAGAGAAAAGGATAATGCAGACTATAAGAAACAGAAAGGCGAACTGAACATTACATGAGGAGATAAAGCATGATAAAAGACATGTTAAAAGGGAAACTCGAAGAAAAAAGAGAGGAAGGAAAAGATGTCAACTAACAGATGACCTGAAAGGGAAAGAGAGCTACCAAGAGATAAAGAAGATTGCGGTAAGTAGGAGTACATGGAGAACATGGGTTTTAACTGCTAATAATCATGGACCTATGATGATATACTGTATATGCCTGAATATAAGCCAACCCCCCAAAAATTTCAACCATGTTTTGACAAAAAAGTAAATCTCATAGATTTTATGCTGAAGTGTGCCGGGAATGCATGCACAGCCTAGAATACTTTATTGGAGATTGACAAATAGAGCGGGAAATGGTTTAGTTGTTTACATTTTAAATATAACTCCAATTAATAATTTTGCGTTGTTGAATAATGTTCCACATTCAGTTACGATAATTTCATTCATCTTCATTTTCACAAAAGGAAAAATAAAGCAATAGTGACCTCGCAAAAAAATTTTTTAATCCAGTCTATTTCCAATGAAATTAGCATTTACATTGCCTTAAAATATTGCATTTTTATAATTATACACATTCCATGTAAAGTTTTACCGTAATTCAAACAGTTGAGCATCAAATGCCGTCATCGCATTTTGCGTAATCGTCTGCATAGTCAATGTATGTAATTTTAATAGATTCCATGAATGAGGTTTCAACATGCATATAAACATTACAATGGCTATAGAAATAACTACAATAACCAACTAAAACTAATAAGAACTTCTTTTAATAAGTAATGAAAAATAATACAAATTGCTAACTATTATTACATATGCATAGCCCTGAGAAATGAAAGAAAATATCCAATAGCATTTAGAAATGAAAGAACAGGTAGCAACGGTAACAAAACACAGTTACTGCTAAATTCAATATTCTAGCTTTATTATTTATTCATTAATATTCATTGAAGGTCAAATATTTACTTTATGAAAAATATAGTACTATCCTTTGAATGCGATGGCAATGAGAGACGTGCTGCCATCTATGGGTGACTACCAGACTTAACCCTAACTACAAATTTTTTTTCGAACTCGCATTTAAGCCGAGGTGTGATTTTTTCATGATAGATTTTGACAAAAAACATCGGCTTATATTCGGGCAGATACGGTATATAAAACTAAATAGAATGTGAATGCAAATTTGAGATAATACCTTATTCACACACATAATTGCCTCATCGCATTATTGCCCCACCTAAATTACGAGGAAGAAGAAATAAAAGATTATAGTTTCGCACACCACAATAATGTCCTCTCTTTTCCTTTGGCAAGAAATTTTTTTGTTGTACGCAAGTCCAAAAGTCGAGTTTTTATCTCATTTCAAAGAAATTAAAAAACGAGAATCTCACTCTATCATCCTTTTTTCTAATACAAAATAGACAATAATAGGTCAACACAATAAATCACCTTTACACCAGAGGGGATCAGGATGAGGTGACAAGTAGTGTCTGGAGTGGCACAGGCAAAAGGATGAGGGTTTCTTTAAGAAAATAAGATAACTAAAACCAGAATATGTAGTATAAGGTCGAATTTTTAGAAGTTGATTTTGAGCAGGAGCCAGCCATTGAAAAGGTGTATTGTCAAGTCTATACTGTTCGTATAAATACAAAAGAACCAGAATACAAACAGAATATCTAAAGCCAAAAAATCTAGATGTATCAAGCAAAGAGCATCAATGAAAAATTGTTACATAAAGTGGTTCATTTCAATGTCTTCTATTCTGAGTGACAACCTAAATCATTAAGAGATTTCATCAGATTTTGTTAAGGCATTTAGCCCCTACAGCTGGGTAGAACTGTAGATGGATTAAAATTCAAAAAACACTATTTCAGACAAGGGCACTTAAAGCATATACATACACCAAAATCTTGGTTTAATTTTTTCCCGATCACAATTGCTTCATTGTATAATTTGTATATGAGAAAATTATAAATAATTACTTAATGTTCATTTATAGTTAACATCAGTGGCGTCGCGTGCCCATTTAGGTTGAGTGTGCTTTTATTGGGGAGTTATGCAACCCGCACTACAAAATTCATGTGTAAATTTGAACGTATGATTGCATTTTTATCGACGTGTGAAAGTTTTAAGAGAGCATAGCACAGCAGCGCTCTTCTTAATTGGTCTAATGCAATTAATCGTAGAATAATTTTGAATACTTTCATTTACTAACTGATATAATTTTAACTATACAATCCATAATTATGGACAACACAAAGGTTTCCCGTCAAATAGACTATAGCTATTCATCATGCGCGCCGTTTATGTGAGAAGCACAGAGGGTTAACCCTTCATTGTGAGAAGATTAGAATATCATTGGCAAATACTAGAGTGAGGCACGAATCATCTGTATTTGTTACGATTTTTAAATACAACCATATAACATGCACAGAAATCTGAAAAAGTAATCACTTGGGAAAATATTATTTTCCGGATTGAATCAAAGAAAGGCTTAAAAAACTCATTTTACTTATTTATACACCAGTTCCAATCTCCTGTTTTGCCTTAGGAATTGTGTTAGCACATCATCATAAAATGAAGGTCTTTTCTTCAGTTCCACCAGCAATGTCTTTTCAATGCAGAGTGAACTTAGGCCGCATAACCTTTCCTGTGTTTGTGTTCCTCTATAACACGTATGTATTCTCTTCATAGCCAAAAAAGAATTCTCGACTGTAGCAGTAGAACTCGGAATCGTCCTGATAAGTTCCGCTAATTTATAAATCTCCTTGAATGCAACCTGAAGCTGATTTTCTTGCATGAATTTTAATAGGTTGTTTCCCCGCAAATTCATCAGAAGAAAAGAGCACTTTTATTTCATTTTTTAGGCAAACATAGTAAAAAACTGGTCCATAGAAATCCTTTAATTTTTCTAGAATACCATCAGGAAAAGTTTTCGCATACTGATCATATCTTTCGCTACAAAGGAGTTGAAAAAACTCAAGTTTCGAAAGTGAAGAGCATATTTCTTCCATCTCCAGGCACATGCAGTCGACTATTCTCTGGTATAATCGAAGGAACTCGCTCTTCTCCTCTTCTTCAGATCCTTTTCATCTTTTAGGCTTCAACACCTCAACTGTATGCTTTTTCTTTGCAGAAACCCAAATATCATCATATCCATGTTCCTTGTCATTCCTAAGCTGTTTCATAGTATCATGCACCTTTTTACAACAGTACAATATGTCATAGGATGATGTTTGCAATATATTATTCAAAACATCAGTATAGCCAAACAGAACAGAAAAAATTTCTAGCAAAAAAATTCTTTGAAAAACTTGCAAGAAATACAAAAAACCACGAGCTTTGATTACAGCATCCACGTCCCATTCCCCAGAATGTGTTCAAAAATTCAATAAGTTGACTTCTATGGCATTTTACTGTGTTTGATAAATGGGAAGTAAAGTTCCATCTGGTTGGTGTGACAGAGGGTAATTTTTTAGCAACAAAATCTTGTAAAGCATTTACTATTTTTGATGATTTAGAAAAATATGCTGCCAATCCACTGATAGTTTGGAAAAACAATCTACATTCCTTGATATTTGAGAGGCTTTGCTTCAGAACTAACAAGGGGAGGGCCAGACGTTCGCATCACCGAATCTTTTCAAAATCTGCACACATGTAGTACATGGTAAGGACTATTGAGTGTGCAAGCAGTAGGGCAAGCATTCTCGAGAAAATCAACCGACAATATTGACACGCTAATTTATATTTAATAATTAGTTATTATATAACACATTCTTTTGACAAAGAAAAAGTGCATTTTGTATAAAATGTGTTCAATTTATTTACAAATTCATTTGTTAATATTTTACTTATGGGTATTCTTTACATTCATTCATTATTATCGGTATAAGTACGTGAAATAGTACATAAAGAAGGAAATGTCGAAGTTAAAAGGTTTAAAAATAATAAAAAGAATGCAAAAACGACAAATAAAAGTGAAAAATTAGAAAAACGCATTTAAAATACAAAAAATATATAAACGCATGTAATTTTCCATTATTTATTGTTAATGTTAAAACAACATCACGGCTGCGAGAAAAAAATTTAAAAATGCAGATGGATAGACTCGAACCAGCGAACTCTCCGTTAGAAGTCCAGAATTCTAACCATTACACCGTGGTGGCTTGCAACTGGGAGCTTGATTCGCCCGTATAAGTTTAGCGTGTCAATATTGTCGGTTGATTTTCTCGAGAATGCTTTAGAGGTGCGCCCTACTGCTTGCACACTCAATAGTCCTTACCATGTACTACATGTGTGCAGATTTTGAAAAGATTCGGTGATGCGAACGTCTGCCCTCCCCTTGTAAGTTCAAAACTTGAGCGTAGCAATGCATAAATATTGCTAAAGGATAGACCTCGATAACTTTACTCTGCAACCCATTAATATGTCCACTCATTGCACAGGCACCATCATAAGTTTGGCCGACCAACTCGTCCTTAATATTAAATTCCTCAACTCTGTTTACAACATGTTTAATAAGACCACTAGACGTTCTATCATCACTTACGTCTGTAAATCCGATGAACCTTTCGTGTTTGTCCATTATGGACAAAACGGAAAACAGTTGATAGCTGTGATTTCGACATGACATCAGAAGTTTCATCCAGAAAAATGGCCACAAATGTAGTAGAAGAAATTTCTTTCTTTATAGCATCTTTAACCACATCAGATATAGCGTTAATGATATCATTTTGTACTGTGGGAGAAGTTCCTCGAAATATAGTTGATGCCTTTAAATGACTGTCTAAAAGAGGATCATACTCACGGAGCACATTTAAAAATTCTACATAATACCCTCGGTTGGCTGAATCTTCAGAATAATCATGACCTCTCAAAGGAAGTTCTTGCTTAGCCAAATAACATACAGCATCAATTAATCTTTTTAAAATGTCTCTATTTTTCATTACTTGTTCATTATGATGGCTAATTTCAATTTTTCTTTGGCTGTCAATTAGAGTGTCAATTCTTTGTTTTCCAAACATCTTAAGATTTAAAAATGACTGAACATGTGGTTGGGAGCGCTTTTGCACTGCTGCAGCTAAATGATTAAGATCGGAATACCCGTGCTTATTCCAAACACCTTTCTCTTTGGAGAATAATAAACAAGGCCAACAAAAAAGTCTTGACTGCACTTCACATCCAGTTAACCATTCTGTTTCGTATTGTGAAACAGAGAAATGTCTCATGTACTCAGTTTTTGCATCTTTGTGCTTGCACAGTAAATTTGGAAGAGGACGAGGCTTACCTTCTTTGACTATGTTCATACAATCCACAAAAGCTCTGGCAGAAAAGGGGACATTCAGTACATCGTCAACAGTATCCCATTGTAAATATGGGCAAAAAGTTATCAATTATATATAAAAAATTATAAATATATGTTAAAAACTTGTCTAAATTGGTGTCATAAACACGTCGGTTCACACTTTACCCCAAGCACGCAAAACAGATGAAACTCAGAAAACAAAAACAGCAGCTCATGACAAGTAACAACATTGAATTGGATTGCTTCACACAATAGCCAATCACAACCGCTAACTACTTCTGGGTGCTGTTGTCTCAGCGCACACCCTACGATGCCTTCTGGACGGTTTAAAACCACAAGGAGGCTAAGAATTTGACCCACTGCGCCATCTGTACATATGTTTAAAGGGCTCAAAGCTGTCCGTATTTCTTACTGCACACCCGGGCTATTAACGCGAATGTGATACAATGTTTACGTGCCGAAACTTCTCCTCTTCATGAAACATTGTATATTGGATTTGATTTTAGGAATCACTCGAAGCCAGAAAACGTTTAAGGAAGTCTTTAACAGGAATAAATGGAAAAATATAATATCAGTGACATTGCGATTCCGTGGGTGTGCACCGCACACCTAGCACACCCTGAATATACGCCTCTGGTTAACATATATCTAAGGATTATATGCTGTCAAAGGATACAAGGATTTCTCTCATCGATGTTACAGCATTCCAATATCAAAGGTATACATTCAAGTTCCAATATCTGAAAATAAACATTACATATAGACATTAATTTCAGAGACAATTTTAAATTAGTATATAATTCACACACCTCATAATGACATTATGAATAAATAATTTATTCCCAAACAAATTAAATTGCTGTATCTAACTGAAAGATAACAAGGGATGTTGTTATTTAGAATTTGATACAATAGAGAGAGAAGGTGAAGGTTTCTTCGGGAATCAAGTTTTAGCCAGGAGAGTCGACGGAAGTATTCTGAGACATGGTCAGATTTTTTAAGATTAAATATGAATCTGATGCAGGCGTTATGAGAACGTTGTAGCTTCCTTTGATAAGTCCTGGTATACAACATCACAATAATCGAAGTGAGGAAAAATTAGGGAGGCCACTAGCTGCATTTTTAGTGACGAGGGAAGAATGTTAATGAGAGGCCTTAGAGTGTGTAAGGAGGAGTTTACCGTCTTGCAGATTTTTATTATATGATTATTCCAGGTGAGCGTTTCATTAATTAGAATCCCGAGATTTTTTACGATTTTGCAATAGGGTATAACTGAGCCGTTCAAAGCCGTTCTAGGGGCTATACGAAAAGCATGTTATTGGACCAATTACTTTTAACACATAAGTTATGGAGAGATAAGAGTCTAGAAACATGGCTTGAGTTATGAGTTCCATAACTATATGGATCTCATACTTTTCGGTTCCATAACATAATCTTTATGCAACAGGGCCTAAGAAGGGTAGTGTGTTGTCCTTTTCTTTTTCAAGTGTGAATTTAACGGAGTTGTATTTGTCGTTTAGTTCTTGAAGGAAGTTAGTGATATTGTATTTTGATGTGTCAAAAATCACAAAGATGCCATCAATGTATCTAAGCCAAGTTTTGGGGAAGTAAGTGAATGTGGTTTTGCAGTGTTTTTCGAAATTGGTCATGAATAAATTTGAAAGGAATGATGACAGAGAATTTCCCATTGTTGTGCCATGGTTTTGTTTGTATGTTGTTTATTTGGAAGAAATTTTGTTTCATGAAAAGGCATGTTAATAGGACGTATTCATCGACTATTTATTATGGTAGGTTTTGTTCTTTGAGCCAAGATTCAAGGAAATTTAGTGTTTCTTCTATTGGTACACTGGGAAAAAGGGACACAACGTCAAACAAAACAAGAATTTCAGTGCCTGAGAGAGTTACGTTTTTGACTTTGTTGATGAAGTGGGTGTTATTTTTAATAAGCGATTCTTGAATATGAGGCCATTGTTTGAAATACTAATTTTGTGTTGGAGAGTTGATGGCAGAGACAATGGGTCTGAGGGGGATATGTTTTTTATGTATTTTTGGGAGGCAGTACATTCTAGGAATTATGGGGATGTGAACTTGGGTTTGGAGTTTTTTTCATGATTATTGAGGTGCAAGCTTTTAAGGTGTTTTTTGTGTCTGTGATCATCTTGTTTAAGTGGTTTTTGTGTATTTTTGTGTAGGGTCCTTCTTCTAACATACTTCTGACCATTTCATAGTTTTGTTGTTTTTTCCATTATGCCCATCGAGTTTCCCTTGTCAGCCTTCAAATAATGGCAGTCCTTGTTATTCAATGTTTTAATGGTCTTGTATTCTCGGTGGCAAATGTGTTTTGTATTTGATGTTTTGGAGAGATTGATTAATTTGTAGGAAGGATGAGTTTCTAATAATATTTTTCATGTTTTCGGGTAATGATTTTACTGTGGATTCAATATCTGCAAAGAGGACTTCTGTTGGAGGTTTCTTGTATTTGAGACCTTTTTCCTAAAGTGTGAGTTCTTTTGTGAATGTTTTTTCAGAAAGGTTGGTTATATTACTTTTGGGTGGTTTGGTGTTATCTTGTCTGTTTTGTGGTTTTGCATCGAATATGGGTAGTAATTTTTGAATGATGTTAAGTCAAATCGACGTTAAACCGAGGAAACACTGTAGTTCACCCTGGCATCTCCGTAACCCACAACATTTCCATATAATCATTAATCGCATTTTTGTAAATAAACACCTTGACCAATTTAAAGATTTGCAATATGCTATCTCTTTTAGTACATTCCAAAAATGTCCCTAAACTTAATAAACATGAATAAATTCAAGTGGAAGTAATCGTGCAGACAAATGAATAGATGGTCAGACAGACGGAGAGAGGGAGGAGAAAGATTACCCCATAAATGCTATGATCTACAGAAATAAATTGTTAGAAATGCATTAATACATAATTAAAAAATGAAATTTAAGTTCTGAGGAAGGACATTAAAAATGCCTTATGTCCCGAATGTGCTAAGAATGCATGATCCTGATTCTCTAAAATTTGTCAGTCTAAAAACTAAAAGAAGTCATTTAAAATGCTTTTTCTTTGAATGTGTACTCAAATTTAAAATTTATCCATTAAATAATGTGTATGACTTCAAAAATATTCGTAATTTATATTACTTTGCCAAAATATTCCATGATTATGACATTGTCTTTAACTTGACTCATATTACATGCCTTATTTTGGATTTCCTTATTCTTCCAGGCTAAATTTCCAATTAATCGAATAAGGTTCCTCTTGAATCCATATGCTGGATTCAATTCCACATCCTCCCTGGTACTGCCAGTAGATACCTTCTGGATAGAAGCAAAAGGGTGACTCAAGTTACCCTCTTCCTCAGCTAGCTTACCCGTGGCATGTATGCTCTTCAAAAGATCTGAAAAAATCAAAATTGTTTTGAACAAGGCACGGGCAAATTCTCCGATTGAAGAAGCAAAACCAACCAACATTCTAGAATTGAGATAAGTATATTGTAATCAGTGGTGTAGCGATGTGGGTGGTTTTGGGGACTTCAATCCACCTCCGTCAGACATCCCAAGGTCATTCTGATTTTAATACCTTCAAAATATTTAATACTATGTACATATTATTGACCTAATTTCTATACCGTAAGAATAATCACCCCCATTAGGTTTGAAAATTTTTCATTTAAAACTTGGTATATTCATGTGCATTTTTAAAAATGCTTGCCTTCACTGGGATGCCTACCATAGTCTGGTTGAATCAAAACTGCAAAATCTTAGCTACACAACTGATTGAAACTTGTACAAATTTTAGGAGATAAAAGTATGTTCCTACTCGAAAGTAGAACCTAGAAGTTCAAACCATTTAAACCAGGTTTTTAATATTGAGTTTTACAAAGCTTCATGTATGACGAAAATTTTATAATTAAATCCAAGCTCATTTTGATCATATTTAGCAGGATTACCTTTTTGAGGTACTAACAAATTTAATTTTGTAGTTATCAGGGAGCATTATTATAAAGGACTCATATTTACTGAAAGTAAGACAACTATTTAGGAATGAAAATCAGATAGATCAACTCATCTCAATAAACTGGGATTTCAAGATGTTTGAGTCAAAAATTACGACTTTTTTAATACAGGCACACCCCAGGTTAAGTAAGCCTCAACCTATGTAACCCCTCACTTAAGTACCCCATAAATTATGTATGAAAAAAATTTTGTTATGCCAACTTTAGCGATTTTAGTAAGCAAGCTTGAACTAAATCTATAATTATGTGCATGGAGAAAGAACGCAAGGCGTGGGTTGTAATGCAATATCCCCGCTTTGCTACTCAGCCAATGTTGTCATTCTAGCAAATTTTTAGTAATATGTAGCGATTATGGTTTAGAATTATGCATGAAAAAAGACCACAACGATTACATACTAATCTAGCAAATCGATGTAACAATCTACCTAATTCTAGTGGCTGGCTACAATTGCGGTATATATCTGCAATATGAATACAATAATAGATTACATTGTTGTTACATGTCTGTGTGGTAGTGTGGTTTCTCTCCCAATCCCTTGTCTTTTTCCAATCGTTGACGTGGGTGCTTGATCTCTTAACATGTGTGTTCACTTTTGCTCAAATTAACGGAAAAGTGGCCCTTATAATAATGGCTGATAAGCATTTAATATTTAGCATTTTAGTGAACAACTCTTTTGGATATTCTCCTTGAATGATTAAAGTGACTTTCTCAAAACTGCATAATACGTAAATGGCTTGAATTGCCTTCATTTTAACATGGAAATTAACATTCGTTTTGTTTACTAAGAAAATGTCTATTGGATGCTGCGAAAGCAAACTGCACTTAGTAAAAATCGACATTTCACCTTGCATAATATATTATTGATTTACATTGAGAATTCATTTATTCATCTTTCAATTCACACACCATTAGTCTTCATTTTCTTTGTAAGCTCCGTTTTCTGTTAACTATATTCTATACTCACATTAGCCACTGCGTTTACATGCCTCTATTTTAACTGAGTACTTGTACCATACTGATGCAGTAAATTATACTTTAATTTTCAGAGATCACTTTTTCGAAACAGCTTCATGTGCCGAATAAACGCCTTCGAGAACTGGATCCAGCCCGCTGTATTGCTGTACTTTCCGTAGTAAATTTCCACTTGGGCAAATTTTGAGTTACACAATGGGTCTTAAAATCCAAAGTAAAAGGTACTGTGAAAATGATATCACATAATATAATGAAATTGATGGAATGATATGATCCGAAGATCCTATGCAGACAGGCATAAGCTGTGAAAGTTGGAACAATTTTTGAAACGAGAAAAAAGTCTGCTATGACCGGGAATTGAACCCGGGTCTTCCACTTGCCGGGCGGATATTCTACCCCTGAACTATCGTAGCTACGATAGTTCAGGGGTAGAATATCCGCCCGGCAAGTGGAAGACCCGGGTTCAATTCCCGGTCATAGCAGACTTTTTTCTCGTTTCAAAAATTGTTCCAACATAATATAATGTCTTAAAATCTGATTACGACAGCACTGTTAAGTTCAAGCCAACCTATTCTACAACTTAATCTTGCAAAGCCCTATGCCAAATCCTAAATTGAACATTGCAATATGTACTGTCAAATATAAAATACAAGGGACTTGACAGCATTTAATGTTCAACGAAATAATAAGCAGTTTTAATGAAATTAGCTGCCTGTTGCAGCATTGCTTGCAGCATCAATAAAAATTTTTCTAGAAATGTATTTCAAAATATTACAGAGCCTCCTGGTAGACAAAATTTCAGGAAGAGCAAAGCAATAAAATTTTAATCTTTTAGGCCAGTTTTTCAATTTCAAATTAAGAGTGAATTTGCCTAAATTTTATATGCCTGGGAACCACCAGTACCTGCTCTAACCAATATTGTAAAATCAGACCTAGTCGGCTGTTTAGTGACTATCAACTAATTGACTTTTTACGGATTATTTTTTGGAAAAACATACACAGGGCCATAAAAATTATATTTCTTCACTCAAAAAATTAAAATACCAACCTAATATTATTTTCAAGTTTTATGTACAATTTCATGTCATTTTTGATGGCCAAATGCTGTAGTAAACGGAATAACTCATTATGTCCCATATCCCCACTGGTGACCTATTTCTGGAGCAGTATAGATCTGTAAGACAATGGCACAAGTGTTCACAAAATGAATTGTGTGTGCACAGTGACGATGCAATGGGTTGGCATCAGGGTGGCTGCCAAGGATGCCAAACGGCATACGCGAAAAAAAATCAAATTCACGAATGCGGGCCCAAAAAGACCTGCGGCTTTGCGCACCGCTTAGGGCGCAAGGCTTTCAATCGATTTGAAACTACTACTTTCAATCACTTTGAAACTAACTAGTTTCAATCGCTTTGAAACAGGGCATCGAACCAAAATATTTTTCGCTCCGGTTTTCGTTCTGGTTCACACAAAACAAAAAATTTCAGTTGTTCCGGTTTCGCACCAGCAACCACCATTGAACCGGTTCGAACTGGTTTTTTTTCGCTCCAACTGAATTTGTTGGGGAAATTTTCAAGAGAATTCCAAAATAATCTTATTAATTAATGTTATTTTTTATTTAAGCCAAATACGTCTTCACTATCACAAGTCAAGATGACAAAAATAGATATCTGTACGTAACAACACGAATGTAGTGAACAGTAAAACATTGCATGAATTCCCTTCTTACATTTTTCGTTATTCAATTTGTAAAAGACTCCTTTTATATGACTCCGTCTAATACTGTTCTATAGGAATTAAAATTTTTTTTTCCTTTTTAGCGTGTATAAAATCTATTAAAATGTTATTTATTTTTTGGTCTTTAATTAGATGTTAAATCATTGTTCCTTTAGAAGTCAACATTTATTTGATTTAAAATTCCAATATTCCAGATTCCAATATAAACCTCTCTCATTATCATAATCAATTTACTCCAACAGTACTTATGCATGTACTTGAACAGGTACAATAATATTAATGCACATTTGAATGTAGAATGTAATTCAAAGAGTTGTTCAAAGAGCTACTTAACTATTTTTTAAATACAATAATTAAGATGTTAACATTACAAATACCATACAATATATAGTAGCATAAATTTTCTTAAGATGACAAATATGTACACATATTAGCATTTACTCCAAGCAACCAAAATTCGATCCATATAATAAAATGTCCTCCAATTTGGTATTGATTTGGAAGGAATCGTTATAAATGACTGGTAGGAATAACGATGGGAAAGAGATAGTAAATAAGGGCAGTAGGGAGAGACTTAGAGGAAAGAGGGGTGAAGAGAAAAAGATAAGGAGGAGATGAGTGATTGAGGAGGCATTGAGTGAGAAGGGGTGATTTGAAACGGTATATGCATATTTATGTAAGGAATTAAATGCACCTACATAGATAAATATATTAAAATTGATTCCCGTTGCCATCATTTTGGAAGAGTTGTTGTGATAATATGTACATAATAGAGAAGATGTCCACTGAAATTTAATACGTAAAACATTTCCAAGAAGGAGAAATTCAATGAAGTTGAAATACAACAACTGCATTTATTATGTCCGAGCCTAAAATTGAATAGCATATTATATTCTTTCTCATTCTGCTTTATCCCTATTCTCATTTGGACTACCCTCCTTCTCCCTATTTATTCCGTCCTTCTTCACAACTTGGGGAGATTCATCAAAGACGATTAGAAAAAGTAGTTGGTTTTTTTAAATGAATGTATATTAAGCAGAAGAATGATGACAACAATAGAATCTAACTATACCGGTTATCAAGGACCTAAAATGATAAAATTAATAAAAACGTGTATCTTTGAAGAAATTGAGAAATAAAATTCAATGATAAGAAAATTAATCTACAATCTTTTATTTTTATGGTCATGCACCAATATCTTAGATATTTTAAAATAATGACCCAAGTCTGCATGTCAGGACAAAGACTTTTACGTTTTGCCATGGGAAATGGAGACGAAACAGAATTCACATCGCTGTACTAAATATCCTCTTGAAATGAACACCACACAAACACACACAAAGAAAGAAAATTAGACTTACATATTCAGAGCGTCATGAACTGTATTTCTCCAAGCAGAGTTTCTAATGTGCGTTTTTGCAGTCGGCAAAATATTTCACCAAAAATAACAAATTTGCATTAATCCTTAATCCCTCTTCAGTTTTAAGCAACGAATGCTAATCTGTGTGCACATTTTGTTTAAGATGCGCTGTATAAATAGAATTTTACTAACCTGTAACAAAAGATAGCAGAAGTAAGAATACCTCAAAGCACGACTCAGAGCGATCCTTCCTGAATAAGTTTTAGAGAAAGACTACCAAAATATAAAGGGTTCAGCGCATATGGAGATCGGATGAAAGTTTATGGGTGTTTAACAGGGTTCTGGGAAACCTCAGCAGGACATTTCCTTGACCCTCTCTCTATGTATTGAGATGCCGATGGAAAATCCCCCCATTGAGCCAATAGATATTATCACAAAGTTGCATCTCTCCAAAGGCTTAGGAGCATGTATTCTCAAGAGAACCATTAGCCCTTGCCTTATTTGGTGTTGAAAAGTGAGGCTTTCAAAAAAGACTCATATTAAAGCAAAAGGAAAAACTCTTCTTTCGCTCCTACTGTTTATGCCAGGGGGTCGGCAACCTATGGCACGTGTGCCAAAAGATGGCACGCGAAGAGATTTTACATGGCACAATATTTCAAAGAAGAATTACAAAGATATGTATTTAAAAGAATTTTTCTTTGATTTCACTAGCATTTCCTATTGTAATGATACCGCATTATATTGTAAAAATATAAGACACCTTTTTGTAAGCATTATGGACAAAACTATTTGAAGAGTGGCACACAAGGAACATAGATAGCGAATATTGATTAAGAGTGGCACTCAATTAAAAACGTTGCCGACCCCTGGTTTATGCGAACCGAAAAAATGGAACGAAATAAATAACAGTTCTTGGTTCGGTTCAGAAAAATATTTTTTTTCGGTTCGGGTTCAGTTTCACCCCAGCTAAAATGACGATTTTTTTTTATTTTGGTTCAGTTCCAGTTTGATGCGCTGCTTTGAAACTATTATAGTTTAATTGCTTTGAAAATGACTAGTTTCAATCGCTTTTGGAACGAGTACTTTCATTCGCTTAGATAAACCAATTGAGAAACTGATTGTTTTTGCCAACTAAATAAATCATAGTATTACTAACTAAAATGACGTACATAATTATATATAACATTAAAAAATTTATGAGTATTTTAATTTTTTAAAAGAAAGAAGCATAATTTTTCAAGCCTTGGGCATGTTTTTCCAAAACAGATTGGTTGGAAAAACAATCGACTAGTCGATATATTTAATGGTAATTGTTTCTCTTAATTATAACAGAAGATATATCAAAATGCTTTTCATTATTATTTATTATGATTCTATAAATTATCTGTATATCGAATATCAATTATAAAAAGGGCACCGAGCCAAGAATTTGCCAAGGGCACCAAAAACCTAGCTACAGCTCTGTGTGTGCATGTGTTTGATGGCGAATCAGCCTCTTGGACTATTAACAGCCATAAAATGAAGATTTTTGGAAATTGGGAATGGAGCCACCCGATATAGCCCACTTTTCAAAACTCCAAATAATCGTATAACCTTGGGACTTGAACTAAAGAATTCATAAAAAAATTAAAATTTATTTTAATCAATTTTCAAATAAATACATGTCAATTTCATACACAAATTTCTTTTGAACACACAAATTTTTCGTTTTTTGATGAGAAAATCATTCATCATCAGGGGGAACCCAATTGTTGCTGATTTACCTAAATTTCATACATTGCATTAGATTATAAGGAAAACATGAAATATTTCGTGAATATGCACCCATGACAACTGATAGTAAGGTTTAACTGAGCTAAGAATGAATGTATTATTGCTGAATGAACAGGGCCATCTTAAGGCATTTGGAGGCCTTGGGCCCTAATTTTTTTGAGGCCCCTCATTTGCAGAGCGTCTTATCAAAATTTTGCATTGATTGTAAAATGTTGTGATGGTTACTACCTATCTGATTTCATAGAGAATAACAATATAGAATATTATGCTACTTAGGGGGTGGGTGGCTAGGGGGTTTAAAGAGATAATGGAAAAATTAAAACATTAAACAAACAAAAAGTATAAAGTAAACACACGTTTTCATATTTATACATTTATTAAAAATTCAATGAAAAAAACCAAATAGGCCATATTTTTGTTTCTTCCCTCATGTCTAATAGTTCATAAGTATTTCTGACTTTGAGTCTGTTTTATTTCTCCTCTCCAAATTTTGAGGACCTCCTCTAAAATGAGGCCCTGGGCCAAGGCCAATTTGGCCTTCCCCTTAAGATGGCTATGCGAATGAATATATATATATATATACACATATATATATATGTGTGTGTGTGTGTGTGCACGCGCATGCACGCACTTCAAACAAGTTCAATGTAAATATTGTAAATAATGTAACCTAAGTAAATTTAAATAAAATTGAATGCATATAAAGAAATTATCTATATAAAAGTTATTTATAAAAATTAATTTTTATATTATTACTTTTTCTTTCTTCAAACTATTACCAAAGTGATAACACACTGAACTGAATGCTGACTTTTAACATAAAATAGCTTGAAAATAAGGCTATAAGCACACAGACAATTTTATGAAACAACTAAACATCAAAATTATAAAAATATTACAAATGATTTCACTTCTATAGTCAACAGTTCTACTACGTCTTATCTTAGAAGAACTGAGGATATGGTGGCGAAAAATACAAATTTAAATAGAAATAATTTTCATGATAATCTCCCAATATTGATGATAGTCCTACTTTAGTACTTATGGAAAAATAAATTGGGGTCAAACAATAATCATCAATAAAACGTGCAAATACAGCAACTTTTATATTCATAATCCTTCAACAACTGATAAATCTTAGCATTAGTATATTGCAATGACCAGGAGTAAATCTTAAATTGGCTCCTAACTTAATATGGTGTTCTTAACATTTTTAGTAATTTTAATAAATATCAGCAACGATTTTCACATCTATATACACACTAGTACTTGTTTATCAAAAATGCATGATAATTTCAATAATCTCTATTAGAATATTTAGTCACATGAGAAGAACGCTCCTAAATGTTGTTACACATTGACAGCAATTTTCGAATTTGGCCATGCCAAACGATCAACACGATTCATGCAAGTTAAATATGATGATTTGAGTGAATTTAACAGTGTTAAATATTATAAAAGTGCAAACTTAGAAATATAAATATCGCGTGTCGTAAAAACTCACAAATGGCTTTTATTAGAAGTGAACCATCTGATTGCAGCACAGTAAGATATTTCTCCACGCTTGCGGCTGAAGCCAAAACTTCCAGTAATTTTGTGATTTCACATGGGTCGGCTATCTCTGTGGTTTCGGTATCACCAGATTGTTCGCTTTTTAAGGATCCAGAATATACTCTTGGATCCAATATTTTGTCTGAATGTGCACAAAACTCCACAGAAATAGATTTAATTGCCGAAAAATGAATTTCCTTATTTCCTTCCAAATTACTTGGTTTGGATATGTTCTCACACATTAGGTCCAAAACGTAATACTTTTCATGAGAGGCCAATTCCGGATAATAGTCAACCAGCCAATTTGACATTGACAGCAAAGATTCCACTGTAAAATGCCTATTAAAATTAAAGGAATAAATTCAAAGAAAGGTGTGTACATACTACTTATGTCCTGTTAGATCGATCTCTGGCATAAATATATCATTATTCACGTATTACCCAAATTCAGATCCATTGCATGCAGAATTTAATAAGCCTTTAACAATCTTGCTATCCAAGCTCTCACGTAATTCCTCTGGCGAAACTCCTAAAATTATATTGTACATCACCATTGCAGCATAATTGGCAGCTTTCTTATCTTCTTTGTGAAGTACAATACTGAAACAGAAATACCCAAAGCATACTACACGGAATATACATTTTTATTCATTCGCGTAATTCAGAAGTTTAACTTAATGAAATACAATACCTTAAAATGTGCCCACACTTTTTCCAAACCAGCATTCGAGTTTCATTATTATTCACTATCATATTTCCTAGTACTTGAATTCCTAACCGAACAGCAACTTGAACGTTTTCTGAATTATCTGGATTATCAACCAAAATCTGTAAAACCTTTTCTACGGACTCCAAACCATGTTTAGCTATTAAACTCTGATAACTGCTGCACGAGGTACAAGCGTTTCTTAAGAATCTAAAGGAAACACTAATATCTTCTAAATGATACTCCGGCATAAAATTACCACAAATAAACCGAAGTTCGCTACATTTTCTTTCAACTTCTTCATGATGATCCTTTTCTCCACGATTCATCTCAACCTCTCAACTGCCAAATAACGGCCAAACGCAACAAAATGTGAAAAAATATTGAAAGACAATTTTTAGTCTACAACCGAGTATTTTAGAAGATCAACGGCAATATTATAATGGGATTTAATTTAATATGGTAAAATACCAGAAGATAAATAACAATAAGCGAACCGAACAAGTTGACAAACTTTCTAAGAGAGTTCAAAAAACATACGACTAGCGAAAACCCTTTCCCGGACTCGTAGTTCAAACAATAACAAAATAGGGACTGCAGCGAATAAGTGCTATTAATACTCGACGATTGTAACAATTTTCTATTCTCATAAGCTGCCCTTTAAAAAGCAAGGCTTCTTAGTTATTTACTAAGAATAAATTGTATAATATTCGTTACGGATTTTATATTATTGGCTATTCTCTTTAATTTCCTTTTTAACATTTTTTCAATTAAATCACTATTGTAGCCGTTATCAGAGGCAATTTGTTTTATAGTTTTAAGTTGTAATTAGATTCAGACAAAGGAACATAACAAACGATGGAGCATTGAATGAAAGGCAGCGTTTTTTGGGAGAAATGATGGGAAGTTAACCGGAATTACATTGTTGGTGGAAGTATTTCCTGTATATTGCAGTCGTGTTTATTGTTCTTATTGGAAATGGTCAAATCAAGGAAATTGAGAGAGCCAGCAATTTCTTTTTTATGGTGAAGGAAATAGATTTGTCGGCAATTGTTTAATTTTTAGCTGTGTGGCTTTCCCAACCTTGCTTCCCACTCCACTTCACCCTTCCAACGGCAGTCATCTTTCCCCACCCACCCCTGGATTTTCTTTAAAACCCCCTGGCCAGATGATGCCGTATCACGTGCGAAACTTGTCGCAAAAATAAGAAATTGTGGAAAAGTACTAAGTGCGTATTTAATATGAATAACATTACCTACTTCCACGAAGTCACGCCTGACTCGATTAAATCTTTAGATAGCTTATCATTGCAACGGTTTTCTATCATTTACGATTTTTTAATAAACAGCATCGCATAGATTAAGTATTTAATTTTGAATCTCATTACCGAGATTTGGAAAATGAGTTGGTTTAATCAAGATCCAAAATAAGCTTCGAAGATTGCGGCAATAAAACGCGTGATCGCACCATTACGTTAGGTTAGGAATCCCCTTCGATAAAGCCTTTATTTAAACTAAAATACCAAAGAAATTCTCACTAAATGAAGCTGTTTGACGCGACGTTTATGTTTCGTAAGAAAGAAAGAAAATTTGCATCAGTCTCGATAGAAAGACTATCAATAGAAATAAAATTTTCATTTACAATATTTTTATTTTTAACGATATGGCGAATGAAAATGATATTTATACATATTAATCAATCCATATAATAATTTAAAATTACATACATTTAAATACAAATTTTTCTTCTAAGACGCACAGCTTTTTCTTCCTTTGACCATTTTTTTTCATCTTATCCCGAGTTTACTTACGGGTAGGATTGTTTTTTGCAAGATCTCGCTGCTTCAATGACTCCGCATACCTCTTGGCTCGCATGGTAGATGACTGCATGAATGCCTCCTCTTTCAATTTCTTTTCAAGTCTTATGAGGTCAACCGGCGATTTAGATGTTCTACTAGTAGATGTATTGGTTGGTAAGGAAAGGCGTTTTGTCTTAGGTTTTGGGTTTTCTCTAGCTTTCGCAGACTTCGTACCCAGAGGTGGGCTCGCCGAGCTTTGAGAGTCAAACGATTTATTGGAATTCATTGACTCGTTTTGGGAGTCAAATCCGCTAGTATGTGGAGTTTCCGTATCATTTGACGCAACGCTTAGGCTCTGAAAATAATCTACTTCGAAGTAACTTTCCAAATTCCTGATGGGAAGGGACTCCAACGACTTGAACATCCTTGTCTGATCCCTTGAGATTGGTTGGTTATCTGAAGGATTTTCTTTCGTGGAGTCTTCTTCGGGCCAAACATATTTGAGCAACATATGTAAAACGTCCCTTATTAACTCCGATTTTTCTGGAGTTAGGTCGGGAATCAACGATGTCCCATTAGCGACGTCTCCTCCTCCATCCACGTTATCCTGCAAAGGAGGGTAATATCAGTTTTCTAATTTCGGATAGAATACCTCGGAAGTATTTTTAAAATGAGTCAAGTTTTTATCATAACGGACATATGATGAAACAATTGAAAGCCAATTTCAATAATTTACAGACAAATTTAATATAATCAAATTTACAATATGTATTTGATTAATGCGTAAGTTGAGAGTAGGAAAAGTGAAAACTTTTCTGAGTATATATTCTCATTAATGAGATTTAATGCTGCATTTAGTAAGTCTTACTTGACCAGCTGTCGCTCCAGCCCAAGTAACGCTCCAGGACGAAGCTCTGCTGTTCATTGAACATAAACATTTCGATTCTTCAGACACTAAATTCGCGTAGATTTTCGATACTGGGCATTGGACGTTAACGAGGCACCCAGGGTGTGGGCTGCTGGTAGGCGTATTAGAATGAGGAACCGCAATACTTTTAATGGTGAATCCAGATGCTCTCAGAAGCGAGACCACTTGAACAAAATCAGGTGCAGTATTGCGTTGTTCCTGAACGTATGAAAGATTTATAAAAAGTAATTATAATATCGAAGAAAAAGTTCCCTCTAGCATCTACTGTTCGTGAATAATCTTTCATTCCATTCGCTTTACTCAAAAGATAATTGCATTTGCTAAGAAACGAAAATCATATTTTCCATTGATAACATCAGCTTTAGGGCATTTAATAAAACGTTAGGCATCGCAATTCTTAGGTATAGACTATCTTACAGGATTAAGGAAAAAATTAGGTCTGGCGAAAAAGGTGCTAGATTTCCCTCAAATATTAATTAATCACATAACTTAAATATGAAAAACCAAATCAATATCCTCACCTCCGTGTTCTTCGCTGCAAAGAACCACGTTATGAACTCCCTAAAGAAATCCACGTGATCTGGACATTTTCCACCAGGTATCTTCATGCGATCCATTTCTCAGTTGAAGTTACTTGAATGAATTCTACTTTGAACTGCACGGTCGTGCATCTCATTGGTTGAATTCGACTGTCGATTCGCTTTTTATTTCGAGTGAAAACCTATTACTCAACAGCTTTCGATAATAATAATAATACTTTATTGTTCCGTGGTTTTGTATATCACAAATATAGGACAATTCAAAAAAATCAAAACATTAAATATCACAATTTTTTAAATCACGAAAGTCATAAAAACAATATTGCAGCAAGTTTATGAAATTAAACTCGCAAAGGGATATAAGAAATTTATTGAATCATATAAATCTCGTAAAAAGACCATGCCACTGAGTAAAAATAACAAATAATGGGTTAAAGTATTTCTGATACTTCAAAAATCAAATACCAATATCATAAGATCGTTACATTCAAAGAAAGATATTTGTAATTTGTGTGCAATGCTATCTTAATTACGATATCATATATACATAATTCATGCTGAAGCTATGGAAATCAATATTGATTATAATTTGATATGGATAAATATTCGTTTTATTTATACTTGATAACAAAAATCTGAAAGCCTTGTTCTGATAAAACAGTGTGGGAAAAATTTCGCTTTACTTATTCATTCTCATTGAGATTGGATTATTGAAATGGATAGTCTTAAAGAAAGATTATATATACCTCAGTGGCAGGGATCTGTTCCGAGAAATGTCGAGTACAATTTATTCGCACGCCTCGTCTCCATCTAGAATTTTCCATACAACATTTTCCAAAAGCAATGGCAGTCCGTCGTTTCTTATAAGGACCAAAAAATGTTCACAACGAGCTCTTCATTTACCTTATTAATAAATGCTAAAATTCAATTTCATAATAAAACTCTTTTATATCAATTAATTCAGAATTTTAATATATGATAACTTCTTACCGTTCTCGCACTTGAAAATTTTGAATTCCCGCTAGTTTTCTGACGCAGTTTCTTTCTTCACTTCTCTTTACTTTTTGAGTCAAAAGACGTATAGAATTTTGTTCTATTGGAAGGTATAGTATAAATATTGAATCTAATTTCAAACGCTATTTAAAATATAGCTAAAAGCGAATGAAAGACTATAATTTTTTATTATGTAAAGATAACAAACATCTTACAAATATATATATTTTTTTAACTTCCGGATTGCTTTCTGTAGCGGTAGTGACTAGCCGGAATTTTCGCTCAGTCAACTTAATTGAGCTTATCTGTTGTTTGTAGTTACGTTAATTATTTGACTCTTGAGGATTTAAGGTAAAATTTAATCAGGTTTTCTGCGTTAAGCATTGGCTGTTAAGATTAATCCTATACCATCAAAATCTATCATTTGTTAAATGACACTTGAATAACAATCATTTCTTTTCAGATGTTTCTCACTCGATCAGAATACGATAGAGGAGTCAATACCTTTTCTCCAGAAGGAAGATTATTCCAGGTATAACATTTTTTGTTTCTTAAAAGTGATAACAGTTTCACCTCATGATTTACTCCTTTTGTTTTTACAGGTTGAATATGCAATTGAGGCGATCAAGCTCGGTTCAACGGCTATTGGTATATGTACACCCGAAGGAGTAGTACTTGCTGTAGAAAAGAGAATAACTTCCACGCTCATGGAGCCAACCACGATAGAAAAAATTGTTGAAGTTGACAAACATATTGGTGAATATGATATCTCCATATTATTACTTCAAATTCGAATGAAAATTGTACATTTAGGAATAACAGTATCTCAAGGAAATGCTGAAATAATGTACTACTAAGACAAAGTTGATGTGGCAGTATTATGCTTTATTGATGCATTACAGCATTTATCTATACAGGTCAATTGTATCAATATTCAATGTAAACATGGGATGATACACTCTTGAAGAGACTTTTTTCCCAATGAGCTTATTACATGTATGAGCATATTCATACTAGTTTTCAAAATGAATCAAGAATCTTGATACTGTTTACGTTAATGTAAATATAAAAATCTTGGTCATTTATAATTTGTTAATTTTTCTTTTACAAAAAAATTGTTCGTTGTAATGAAAGCCAACAAAATTCCACTTTAGTTTCAGCTTTTATGAAATAAAATAATTTAAAAGAACAAATAAGCACTGTAGTTCCAAAACGAAACAATGGTTGTTGTCAAACAAATTTTGCAAGGTCATCATGTCGTCAGTATGTGAATTAAAGACGAGAAGTTGCTGCTGAAAGTACTTAATAAGGGAAGTTGAATCCTATGCTTTCTGCAGAAACAAAGTGGCATCTTTGACATAAATGTGTTTGCTGACATTATTTAGTAACTCATGTAGTAACCTTAGAGCAGTGCTTCTCAAGCGGCAGGTCATGCGAGGATTTTAGGGGGTCGCATGCACTCTTTGCTAAGGCAAGTGATTTTATTCTGGTTTTAAGAGTCCTGCAGGTATTAATTTATCGACATGTTTTGTTCAAATAATAAGGAAAATTTTGTTGCTTATAAACGCACAAAAGCATTTTATTTATCTATGCGTTGTTTATTTTATAAAAACAAACCAGAAATTGTATCTCAGCTGTGATTAGTACTTAAAAAATTAAACTATACATCACATATTGTCTGAATGCTTTTAATACACATACATAGTTGTAAATAAAATAATTTATAGTGCTAACCTTGTATTTATGAAGAGCACAAAATAAAAAACTCATTAATTTCCTTATAATTGGCATCCCCCCTCCTGTAAGGAGAAAGCCGGTGTTTTTTTTTGCTTCTCGAATATTCTCGGGGGTAGGGTGGCAGCAACCACACATCAGGATGAATCTACTTGAGAACCATTGCCCTAGACTAGAGCCAGCTAGAAAAATTGCGGTGCAAGGTGCATGATACATGCATCAAACATTTTTAATAGCAATTTTTTTCAAATAAAGCAACCACTCTCACTATGACAAGTGCTCCATATTTTTTCTGATTCTTTTTTATTTATATACTGTATAAGTACATAAATATTTTTTAGAGCGTGCAGGGTCCTGTGCAGTCAACTCGTTGGCACTGTCATCATGTCGGCTCTGAGTAGACCTGTTATGTTTAATAAATAATACTTTAAAGCCCAAACAAAATCATTTTACGGTGTGTGTGAAATGGCTTTATGTTTTAAATTTTAGGCTGTGCTGTAAGTGGTCTTATGGCAGACTCGCGTACCATGGTAGATCGTGCACGAGTGGAGTGCCAAAACCACTGGTTTGTCTACAATGAAAAAATGACTGTTGAGTCTGTAGCCCAAGCAGTTTCCAATTTGGCTATTCAGTTTGGTGATTCAGATGATGATGGAAGTGCAATGGTGATTATTTTCTCCTTTATTTGGTTTAATTAGACAATTTTCTCCATTGATTTATTGTATGCATTAGAACAATTTCTCCTTTTCTGTTGTAACATGAGCTTTTTTATAATTTTTTCATTATTGTAATAAATTTAGCCAGGAATGTATCTCATGCAGTATTGTTTCACCAAGAATTTAATTTGAAACAAATCCAGAGATGTGATTGCAGTTTTTTCATTATCTATATTTTTCCATTCTAATAGCTCATTTTTGTTTGTTCAGCATTCAATAATAATTAGCTATTTTACATTACCTGTGGTCTTTTTATTGAGTTATCAGCAATATTTAACACTAAATTTCATTTGATTTTAGTTGACTTTATAGCGTTCTTTATCCAATGTTACATATTAGCAGTATTTGCTTGGCTTTGCTAGTTAAATAATAATTAATGATTTTTATTGCAGAAAATTTTGGAGTATAATTTATATGAAAATTTATAATTTTTGACAACCTCTCCGAATGATCAAATGTTAAGAATTCTTGTGTTCTTTTGTTCACAAAATATTTATGTGACTGTAGTGCATGGTTGGCAAACTATGGCCAGAAGGCAGCAGCAGACTGAGAGAACTATTTATGTTGCTCGCAGTGCTATTATGAAAGCAAACTGAAATATAATACAGATAGTTTCATATTTGTCGTTTTTATGGCTGGATAATCTTTGCTAGTGAAGTTATGATGCAAAAATATTATTAATTATTGATTTTCTCTAATAGGATCCTTTGCATTTTCTCAAGTAACTTCCCAAGTAACCACTAATGTGGCCTGCTGAAGCATTTGCATCTGTTAATATGGCCTTAGCATTCACAACCATTAATGCATCCAGCCTCGTAGTGTTTTCCCACCCATAGTGTAAATTAAATACTATAAATTAAAAATAAATATCCATATTTGGTGTTATATCTTGCTTGGTAATACAGGGTGATTTATTTTATTTGAGAACACTGAATATTATCTATATCTCAAGATATAAATCAGATAGAAACTTGAAATTTTTTCTGAAAAAATGTTTATTTAAAACAATATAGAATTAAATTCTGAAAGTGAGTACCACCATGCTGGATACATAAATGTGCACTCGGCTGCATGTTTTCTGACACTACGCTTGTGGTATGTTCCCAGTTACATCCATTATTCCCTTTAGTTGATCAAGAGTATGGAGATTCATCACCTCTACCTTCTCTTCTATACCTCCTCTATACCCCCTCTCTATACCTTCTCTTCCCCCTCACTTTCCATTCTTCATCTTCCTCCCACCTCTGCCTTAAATGTAACATCTGTGGAATAGCTACTGAGTTATGTAAATAAATAATAGTGTACCGAGCTTGATTTCAACAAGATGGAGCCACAAGCCATACAAAATGGCACAGCATTGGGAAGCTTTTCTTTTCTTTGGCACCATATTGTTTCCATGCCCGTAGGGCCACCTCAATTCACAGATCTGACATCCCCTGATTATTTCATTTGATGATATACTAAAAAAGTAAACATTACATATTCCCACACTCTTAATGAATTAAAGTCAAAGATCGGGGATGTCATTGGCAGTATCTTTCAAGAAATACTGCAGTCTCTATTTGAAAACATGCAACAGGGAGCACGTTTATGAATCCAGCGTGGGAGTGGTCACTTTCAGCATTTTATTCTAGACTTTTTTTAAATAAACATTTTTGAGTATCGTCAAACTTGAATCATAAAAGTTTCTATCTGATTTATATCTTGAGATACTTATTTTTTCAGCGTTCTTGAATAAAAAATCACTTGTATTTAGGATGTTTATAGTAGTGTACATGAAACCTTGATAACTTCTAACACATAAAATTAGGCAGTTTTTAATGATATTTGTAATTTGATACCACAGAGTCGACCATTTGGCGTGGCAATATTATTTGCTGGAGTGGACGCTGAAAAAGGACCTCAATTATTCCACATGGATCCCTCGGGGACATTTGTGCAGTTTGATGCAAAAGCAATTGGGTCAGGTTCAGAAGGTGCTCAGCAAACCCTTCAGGAAGTTTATCATAAGGTTAGTTACTTTTCCATCATTTTTCTCCGGAAAAACTGGACTAAATGAATTGTTTTTATGATTTTTGTGAAATTGAACTAAATTTGTTCTATTCAAATTCAATTAATATATAAATGTTTATATAGCATGTAAGATTTAGTTCCTGTTGTGCAAGTTTTTCACTCTTGAAATGCAGCATTTTTTCATTTTTACTACTCATATGTGTTGTTGCTAAAATAATAATCATGAAAATGTGATAGAACCTTTGAATGATTGTGGATGCAACTTGTTTGTTATGTGAATTCTGAGCTGATAATCTGTCAACCAAGTTGATCAGCTAGCTAGCCTTATGGTGAGGGTCATCCTTAGGGGGGTGCAGGATCTGGTGCGATCAGCATTAACAGCTTAACAATTTAAAATCATCAAGGTATAATTCATGCATTAAAAATAATCTAAAAAATATTGTATACTTTTAAATATGTATATTTTAATGTATAATTTAGATTTACATATATTTCTTATTGTGTTTTTTAAATTAGGAATCACTGCTGGAGTTGAAGTACAAAAACAAGCCCTTCGTTGGGAAAACAAGCAATAATTTGATTATTTATGCCTGATTCATAATGATCTATGCTCATTATTTTGTTTCGAATGACTCTGGAAAACTGCATTTATCCCTGCAATTTGGATATGAATATAAACAGAGAAATCTCAAATTAATGGAAACATACAATACATGAGGTCAACTTAGTACTAAAGTAGAATAAAAACTCACTGATTATTGCTCTGCCTACTTTCAGAAATTCAACTTCCTCGACTTCCTTGCAGCAAACTCCACCATCAGATCATTGTAATCCAAATTTGAGGTTATTTCTCTCTAGATAGACAGCATAGTCAATCCACTCAATCTCTCTTGGGACATTGCTGTCCTAAGATAGTTTTTTATTATTTTAAATTTAAAAAAACTTCGCTCTGCTGATGCCACTGTGACTGAAATGGTTAACAAAATCCTATATGCTATCTCTGTATTAGGGAAGAAACCATTTAATGACTTAAGAAACTTAAGATTTCAAATGCACTTTTCATTCCTTGGGGGATCAACTGCCCAAGCACATGCGGTTCTAAGAAGTGTGAATCTTTATCAATCAATATGATGTCCAAGTTTATACACTGTTTTTCTATTTCGTCTTTTGTTAATTCTCCAAGTTTTTAAAATCATATAGGAAGCAGAAATTACCTGCATACTCTTCCATTTGTTTGAAACACGTTGTCAGTAACATGAGAGCCTGATCTACAATGACAAAGAAGTAGCTAGTTTCAAATGCCTTTTCAGCAGAACACCATAAGTATTGTCCATGCTTAGCAGCAGTCTTCATCTTGCTACTTAGCGTGGGGCCTGGGGCAACTGCTCCAATTTGCTGTACCCTAGGGATGGCTCTACTTATGGTTTTCATCTTTAGTTTTAAAAGATGTACGGCAAAATATCTGAATAGCTAATTTAAAATTCTGGATCTTTTGGCTCTTCTACAGAAAACAGGTCCATCTTGAATTAGAAGCATATGAATTACACCTTAAAATTACTAAAAACTTATCCGGGTTTGAACAATCAATTTGGGATCTTCACTTGAACAGAATTCAGTAAGTCATTCAACAAAAAATACAAAACAAAGCTGACAAACTGCACAGGAAGCTACTATCCCTTAAAAGTAAAAAATCGAGAAATAATTTTCCTCAAAAAATTTCACCAAAACGTATCATATATACCTGAATATAAGACGAGGTTTTGTTCCAATTTTTATGGCTGAAAAATTGCGTCATCATATAATCACACAGTGCGTAATAGTGTGACTAACAGAGGAGCCGAAGGCAGAGATAAGGCACATTCCATACATATGCAGGAATTGCAACTTTGATGATACAAAGAAGATAATTCGCTCAGTAAGGGTCTATACACAGGTTGTGATCGTAAAAACAATATGCCAGGTGCCTATAGGCACATTTACACTATGCCTCGGAACAGGGCATGGGACTTGCCTAAGGCCAAGTTCTGGAGGGTTGAGATCAGTAAACACTCTCCGCAGATGAAGTCCAATGTTTACACTTCCTCTCTTGATTCCGCGACTTCTTACCCAGTTTCTGTTCGATCGTAATGGAAGAAACCTCTTTTGGCGATCATTTCTAGGGCTGGGGGCAAGCCCAAGAGCAAGTTCTGCAGCTTGTCACATAATATCTATATATTTAAATGCCAACATGCGATCGTTGTCTGCAGAACTCCTAGGGTTCTCAACGGATCGGGTCGGTTCAGGTGTCATTTGATGCCTATTCACGGCACGGATTGCACAATTCAGTAAAATCTGTGAAAAAATGTACACGAGGTCTGATAATGGCCGAAAGCTGTGTCCAGGAGGCACTTATGCCCGCCCGATTAGGTCACGTGACCTGTGCTACTGTTGCCAAGTTGGCCAACCAGCCGCCTTACTGCAATGCACCTACTTTAGTCATGCCTACCCGTCATTTTGACTGACAATTCCACTAGTTTTGTTTATTCAGTTTTCAAAATCCAGTCCCAGGGCTGAGTTCACGGTCCACTGTCGAGATGGTTAGACTCGGAATGGGAAACAGGGTTTTTCTTAACTGCACATGCGTCCTCTGCCTTGTTCTTAAATTCACCACAATTTACACCAGAGCAGCTATCATTTGGGTGAATCCCATATTACCTGGTGTTTCTTTTGCTGCAACTATGAGAAAATTTTCAGGATGGAGTGGTCGAAAGATGCCGTGTGCAATTTAATCAACGAATGGAAGAAAAGGCCAGCCTTGAGGGATGCGAGGAGCCAACACTTTAAAAATAGGAATTTAAAGGATTGTTTAGACGAAATAGCTACGGCATTTGGTGTTTCTTCTGAGAATATAAAGCATTTGTTTTTATTTGCGCATTTCTGATATTTACATCATATCTACGCTTCTATTGAACAAAATGGGACAATTTTTCTATGTGGCTTCTGTGATTTATAAATGAAGGCTGTGTAAATGAAAATTTTATAAGATTTATGCAGTCTTTTAAAAATAAGAAATGTAACATTTAATTTCAAATTTTCAGTCACGACATGAAAAAGTTGGCCTGTGAGAAACTTTTCCCTATAAGGTTTAGAGGGGTATATCCAGCGAATGAAATGTTTAGAAAAGTTGAAATATTTTTTTAAAGAAGATTGAATAACTTGAATAGTTTTCATAATACCGAGAACTATATGAAAGCATGGGTGCATGCTCGACAGATAAACAATTGGTGTGCTTTGTCTTTTCTCCAGCGATTTGTGCGTGATGTAAGATAGCATAAAATATATATTTAACAAATGTCATGTTTTTCGTAAACCCTCAAAAAATTTCATAAAAATCACTGTAAAGGAAGCACTAGAAACGATTGCCACAAGAGGTTTCTTCCATTATGATTGAACAGAAACTGAGTGAGAAGTTTCGGAATCGAGAGAGGAAGTGTAAACATTGGACTATGTCTGCAGAGTATTTACTGATCTTAGTCCTCCAGAACTTGGCCTTAGGCAAATCCTGTGTCCTGTTCCGAGGCATAGTGTAAACGTGCCTTTAGGCACCTGGCATATTGTTTTTACAATCACGACTTGTGTATAGATGCTTACTGAGTGAATTATCTTCTTTGTATTATCAAAGTTGCAACTCCTGCATATGTATGGAACTACTTAGCTGGCTTCATGCATGGTAAGATTGAATGGGCGAAAGGTTTTGATAATTGGCATGAGAAATTCTAATGTTCCAAAATAATCAATTGAAAATTCTAATCAAAATTGCTTATTTCAATTGGTTCAATGTTTATTACTCAATGGTATAATAAACCTCTGTCATTGTGTGCATAATAATTTTTTTATTTCATTAGGAATTAAAAATGGGGGGTCATCTTATATTTGGGTATATATGGTAGTTAACCTTTCAAACATAACTTTTACAAATGAAGAATTCGAACTTCTCAGGAAGGGCTTAAAATATATGCTTTCATACCATAAACTTCCACTAGAGAACCTTGTAGCAGACATCGAATCTTCAATTAAAAAATTGCCGATTAACACCAAGAATTCCATTAGACACTCCGCATTGTCACAAATAAAACAAACCCTTACAGAAAAGTCTAAAATGAAATGTTACAGCCTCCATGAACACACAACAATTAAAACAATCATACAGACTTTTTTCCTGAAGGCAGACAAAGGAAACACTCGTCATTCTACAAAAACAACAATATTATGAAAAGGTCGACAAGATGTTAGAAAACAGCCCCTACACATATTTCCAAAACTCCGCTCAACAAAATGATAACTGACACCAAAAAACGCCTTAAAAACATGTACTGCTCTAATCGTTCAACGGCTTAGATTCCCACTCCATACCCCAAACCCCATCATCCCCAGAATGTACTGTTTACCCAGATTCACAAACAAGATGTTCTCCTTAGACCCATAGTGTCCTCGATCAACTCCCCAACACATAAAATTTCTTGTTGGCTCAATGAATAATTTAAAGAGTGGCCCCTCACACAAGAGTTGAACATCAAAAACAACACCCACTTCATTAACTGGATTAAAAACTCAAACCTCAAAGAAAATGAAATTCTGGTCTCCTTTCACATAGTTTCCCTCTTCCCTCATGTCCCCACAGAAGAAACTTCAAAATTTCTAGAAACATTGCTCACAGAAGGAAACCTTACACAAAAAACAGTTAGGGAATACGTACAACTAACATGCCTTTGCTTGAACCAATATTACTTCCATATCAACAACAAAATATACTGACAAAACTAAGGCACAACCATGGGAAACTCCCTCTCTCCCTTCCTAGCAAATCTCTTCATGAATAACTTTGAAAAACAATGCAAGGACACTTTTTCCTATTTCCCTGAAACATGGTTAAGATACATTGAGGACATCTTTGCAGTTTTTGACACATCGAAAAGCAACTTCACAGACTTCTTAGGAAAACTTAAGGAACAGTATGATTCCATTAAATTTACATATGAGAAAAAGCATTACAAAACATTTCCTTTCCTTGATTTACTCATAAAAAGATGTGGCAACCAGCTAACATTCAACATCTACTGGAAACCCACACATACAGACATATACATTCCACATGATTCCCACCATCATATTGCACATAAGTTAGAACCATTTCACTCCATGATACACAGATTCCTGCATGTCCCCCTTCCCAAAACCGATTTTCGTAAAGAACTTGCATAAAAGCATTGCAACACTTAACGGTTATGACAATCAAATAGTAGAAAATATATTATGAAAACATAAACACAAACTCCATTTCAAAAATCACACAACACACAAATATTAACACCAAAAATTCAAAATACATTAAAATACCTTTCACTCCCAGTGTCACCAACAAACTCAGTAGCATTTTTTCAAAACACGATTTTAAAACCATACAAGTTAACAATAAACTCGCCAACCTTCTTTACAACCCAAAAGACACAATAGCTCCTTTGCAAGTATGGATTTTACAACATTTCTTTCGTAACGTGATAGGATATATATATAGGACAGACAAAAAGTAACTTAGAAACATGCTTCAAAGAGCACTTAGCACACTTTAGACATAACTGGGTTAACAATTCGAGCATAGCCACCCATATACAAGAAAACAACCACCCTATCGCTGTAATGTATGTTAATACTATGGCAACGATAATAGCCGTTGATCTTGATAGATTATTGACATCGCAACTACTTTTTAATTAAGCAGAGTTAATACATGGTGTCAGAAATGAAGTGACGTGAATGTAAAGTAATCTTAATGATGGAATTTTTTAAGCCTCCTGCCCCCATGGAATTTTCGGGAAATATGGCTGAAAATTGGAAAAGGTTTCGCCAAAAGTTTGAAATCTTTTTGGAAGCATCAGGGAAGTCCGAGGCAAATGAAAAAGTCAAAATTTCGGCTCAGTTAAACCTGATTGGAGATGTCGGACTATATATTTACAACAAATTTAAGTGGGCTCCAGGCGAGAAATGAGATACTTTAAACGGAACAATTGCTAAATTCGAAAAGTATTGTGCCACACGAAAAAGTATACTATTCGAACATTTTAAGTTCTTCCATACTGTTCAGAAGGAAGGACAATGTTTTAACAGTTTTTTAACAGAATTAAGAAAGTTGGTGTCATCGTGTGAGTTTAAAGACGAAGAGATGCTAATTCTAGGCAGACTTGTCTTCAGCCTGCAAAATAAAAGCCTAATGGAGCGATTGTTGCGGGATCCCGACATGAATTTGGACAAAGCTGCTGAGTACTGCCGAGCATTGGAAATCGGTCACACTGAAGCTCAAGCTGTGCAACAAGTTGTCATAGTTGAAAGTCTATGTCGTCTGCATACTAAACCTTGGAAGAAAGAAGAGCCAGAAGGACCTTCTTCGCCAAGGAAGAAAACCTATTTATGTAAAAAATGTTGTTATGAGCATGAGTATGGTCAGTGTCCCGCTTACGGAAAGGTATGTTGTAAGGCAAAAAATCATTTTTCAAGGGGATGCCCTAGAAGGAGACGGGGTAAAGTCATTAGAGAGGCTAATGAGTGTGATTCTCACAATGTGATGAAGGTGATTCAGAAAATGACATTTTTAATTTTTCTGTAGGTATGGTTTATATAAGAGAATAATATTTGTTGTTTTTCATGTAATAAGCCTAAGCTCACCTCTTGGGTAAAAGCTCCGTTAAATTTAAATTAGATACGGGAGCTGAAATAAGTGCTTTACCACTAAGTATCTTTCGCAAGATAGAAAATAAGGCTAATGTAGAAAAGTCGAACACATTTTTGATTGCCTTTAGAAGCAGAAATAAAATTCAAGCAATTGGTAAGGTCTGGCTGCCTTGTTCCACTCGAGAAATGTCGAATGTTCAAATTGAATTTGCTGTTGTTGATATTGAAAACTGTGCTCCAATACTAGGTTTGCAAGCTTGCTTGTCTTTAAATTTAGTTAAACGGGTGGACCTCTTAATTAATGAAGTCACTAAAGAGCTAGTAGTGAAGTTATATTCTGATGTTTTTGAAGGAATGGGCAAAATGCCGGGAACTTACAAGTTAGAATTAAAGGAAAATGCTTGTCCAGTTATTCGCCCTCCAAGGAGATTTCCTCACAGTATTCGAAAGAATTTAAAAAGTGCTCTCCAGGAGCTAGAAGCCCAAGAGATAATATCAAAGGTTGATAAGCCAACTGATTGGGTCAATAGTTTAGTTGTTGTTGAAAAACAAAATGGGAAATTAAGATTATGCATACATCCTCGAGGCCTGAATAAGGCCATAAAACACGAGCATTATTCAATTCTCACAACTAGGGAAATCATGACCAGACTTAAAGGGAAATCAATTTTTTCTGTAATTGATATGAAAAGTGGTTTCCATCAAATACAATTGGAGGAGTAAAACTCTTATTTAACAACTTTTAATACTCCATTCGGGAGATATAAATTTAATCGCCTTCCATTTGGGTTGTTGTCAGCTCCTTAAGTGTTTCAAAAATGGAATTTGAAAATGTTTGGTGACATTGAAGGGTGTGAAGTCTATTTTGATGACCTAATTATCGCAGGTTCTACTGAGGGTGAACATAATGCTATTCTCGTGAGGGTTTTGGACTGAGAACAGCTAAGTAACATAAAATTTAATTTAGACAAATTTCAATTCAAAATGGCTGAAGTTAAGTACATGGGTCAGATAGTATCTGGAAAAGAAACAAGACAGCAGAAGCTATTTTTAAAATGCCAAAGCCTCTAAATAGAAAAGATTTACTTAGGTTTTTGGGCATGACATTCCAAACTTGTCACAGTTAAGTGGACCCTTGCGACTTTTGTCAAGAACAGATGTTGATTGGAATTGGTTACCAGAACATGACAGGGCATTCGATTGTCTAAAGTGTGCCTTAACTAAAGCTCCTGTCCTGAGTATTTTTGACAATGAATTGCCAGTTACAATTCAAGTAGATGCAAGCAAAGATGGGTTGGGAGCATGCCTTCTCCAAAACTCAAGACCTATTGCCTTTGCATCCAGAGCTTTAAGCCAGTGTGAAAAAGGTTATGCCCAAATAGAGAAAGAGTTGCTAGCTATTGTATTCGGTGTAACTAAATTTCATACACCTATGGAAGGAAAGTCTTAATACAGTTGGACCATAAACCACTGGAATCAGTTTTTCTAAAGGACTTCAATAAAGTCTCATCAAGGCTTAAAAGAATGCTTTTAAAATTACTTGACTATAATTTAACTATCAAGTATGTACCTGGGAAGGAAATGTATTTAGCTGATACTCTGTCACGTGCCTTTGTTGATATTCCAGTGGAAAATGATCTGGAGCTTAAATACATAGTATGTACATACATTAAGCCATAATTTTCCAATAACAAAAGAATGTAGGGAACAATTTGTTAAAACCTCTGATCTTGATAATGTCCTTAAAATGCTAAAATTCTACAACTCAAATGGATGGCCTAGAAATAAATCCAATGTTGTGAAAGATGCTCAACACTACTGGGCTTTGCAGGATGAAATTCATGTGCAGGATGATCTTGTGTTTTTGCACGATAAACTCATTGTCCCACAAACCCATAAGTCTCAAATGCTTTCTTTGATTCATGAGTCTCATCTTGGCATGAACAAGTGCAAAGCTAGGGCACGCCAAATATTTTATTGGCCAGGTATGACTCAAGATATTGAGAATATTGTAAGTAGTTGTCCAATCTGTCAGAAATACAGAAAATCTAACTGCAAGGAGACCTTGCTGCCTCATCCTATTCCAGATAGGCCTTGGGTAAAGGTAGCTGCTGATATACTGAGTTTCAGATTTTTTGGGTTGAGTCGGACATCAATTGCCTCTTTCACCATCCTATCCCAGTAGCCATTGGATTTTGCTAGTTGCTTGGTGTCTTCGAAGCGTAGTCTGTGATCCGTGGTGATGCAGTGCTCGGCTACTGCGGATTTTTCAGGGTGGTTGTGCTTGATGCAACCCAAAAAATCTGAACAGGGAAATGGGTTTCCCCCTGAGCAAAGCTTGGGATCCTGTGATCTCCCGGATTGGCCACTCACTTCCACCAATGAGATTGGAGCAACGGGCGAGACAAGAGTATATAAACCCGGCATCAGCATCATCAGTAACCCTGAAGATGGCGTTGAAGTCAGACGCTGAAACGTTGGTCCTGAACGACGACATGACCTGGGCAGTAACCCGAGAAAAATTTCTCACATTCAGTGGTAACTTTGTGCCATACGCTAACACTGCCAGCATTACAGTAATGCACATTTGTTCATTCCCTGAAGTTATTATAATGACATTTTTTGTGCCATTTTCGTTTGCTGTGTAATTGGATGGCATGTTGAAATAAATAGGTGTCTCGTCTGTATTACCCATTTGGCTCACAAGGAGAGGACACGGTAGTGGGATCATGGATTTTTATGAAACATGGTATGTGTATAGCTCTGGATTCCAGGATCATTGCAAACCTCCCTTTTGAGCATATACGGCTAATGGTTTTTCCGAAAATCACAATTAAATATTGAAATTTCTCGTCAACTGGTATAAATTTCTTAATGCGTGCATAATTAAGTAATTGTTGGCAGTGAGCATATTGTGGTTGCATCCTAAACGTGAGGGCACAAGTTCGATTCCCTCTTGGGTAGATTTTTTTCTTTCATTCCTCTTACAAATCCTTTTCCGTCTTTCGCATTAAAATTTAACTAGGCAGCCGCGTTCATATTTTTATTTTTTTTCTATGGTGGTAGGTGGTGGTCTGGATTTTTTTCTCAAGTCATTCAACGCACGATTTTCTCAATATTGTTTAATTTATTAAATCGCATATTCTTCATTGATCTTGGCACACGCTACATTCTATATTGATGCTTATGACATGGAAAGGATCCCTGAAATTATTTTTGCGAAGACTTCCTCCGAATACTTAAAAAAGACCCATTAGGCGGAGGTATATCAGGCAAAGGATCGTCGAAAGTATAAAAGAAAATGAACTGATGAGAAGTTGGTTAAAAGTACAATAATATAAATAAATAAAAATATTTCTTTTATTTTTATGAGTCCCTCAGAAATTCGGTTAATTGATTAAAAATATCAATAATCTACAACCACCAATCATCATTGGGAGCAATGATGGGGAGATTTAGAAGGGAAGCATTCATTTGCTTATGCATCAACAGGTAACAGAACTTTTGCTTTGTTTCATTCCCATAATATGATTGTACATCTCACGACCGATGGCGATAGCATGATCAGAAAGTAAACCACTTTTGTGAAGAAGGTTGCGCAAAAGTTAAACGCATCAGCGAATAAACGAGATTTCCCAGAATTTTCATCATCGATTGGCAGGATGCATCTTGCCGGAGATGGATCTTGCAAAGATTCCACCCTAAAAGTTCAAAGTGAAATTGTACGGAGAAATTAATTTTTTAACGAACTGTAAAAGGTTGACCGATGTACAAGATATTTCGAAAAATAACGAAAAATCAATAAAAATACTAGAATCGTAGACTCGAAAAAAATATTCTTCGACTTTTGCTTGTTTGTTGAAAAATAACTCCGTAAAAGTCACACAAAACAAACGAAGATCCACAGATCGCACACAAATTGCCAGTAGATTCATGTGCCCAAAGACAACGATAAAGCCTCACAGAAAACGCAATCACTCACAGAAACTCAAGCAAGCGAGCAAGAAACTTATATGTCGAGCAGAAAGTCTCTAATTTCTGATCACATCAGTCAGAAGATTTCTGATTGTGCTATCAAACAAAGCAAAAGTTCCGTTACCTGTTGATGCATAAGCAAATGAATGTTTCCCTTCTAACTCTCCCCGTCATTGCTCCCAATGATGATTGGTGGTTGTAGATTATTAATGTTTTTAATCAATTAACCGAATTTCTGAGGGATTCATAAAAGAAATATTTTTTACTTTCTTCATATAGGTAGTATAGAGGAAAGTATTGTTTTCATGAAAAAAATTGACAGAGATTTCAACTGAAATACATGTTTTGAGGTCCCCTTAACACGTTTTGACCATTTTCTCGATATGTGTGTACGTAATAGCTCTTTTGTGGGTGCTCTAACTTAAAAACTGTTAATCAGGTCAATGCGAAATTTTATATTTAACATTTTTATAAAAGTCGGAAGAACTGATTAGTTTTTGGTAAAAATCGGTTAACTGGAAGTGGGTGTTTACTCTTGTCACTTATCCGTTATTTTGAAATATTTGCTTTAATACTTGATAAATGTAAAAATGTACTGGAATAAAAGTTGTAGGAAATTTAATTTTCTACAACCTTTGTTTGAAACATTTTTCCATATAATGCATTGTTAAAGAGATATCTTATAATTTTAGCTGCCACCACCACACCACCTATTGACTATTGTTAACAATTGATGCTTAGTTACGTCTTAGTAACACTCCTTTTTCTTTTCTTAATTGTTGGAGCTTTGTGGCTATATCCAATATCAGAAGGCTATGGTTTGAGTTTATTTCTGTTCTATGTAAAGTCTAAAATTTTCTCGCAATTTCTTAAAATATTTATCATTGTGTAACCTATTTGGAATTTTTGGAAATATTACAGATATGGAGAAAGTCATGTGGTGGCCACATCAGATTTTATTTATTTATATTATTGTACTTTTAACAGACTTCTCATCAGTTCATTTTCTTTTATACTTTCAACGATCCTTTGCCTGATATATCTCCGCCTAATGGGTCTTTTTTAAGTTTTCAGAGGACATCTTTGCAAAAATAATTTCAGGGATCCTTTCCATGTCATAGGCATCAATACATAATGTAGCGTGTGCCAAGATCAATGAAGAATATGTGATTTAATAATTTAAACAATGTTGAGAAAATCGTGCGTTGAATGACTTGAGAAAAAAATCCGGACCACAACATAACAACATAGATAAACAAGATGATCCAAACAAAACTTATGATGCCTACTTTCCATTTACCTAATCATTTATTTAATACTTATATGGGCTTGAATAGCTTTAAAGTCATAGCCGATATATAGCTCTTTGTGTTCCCAAATTTCATAATTTAGCATTGTAAAATACTACAAATAAATTCAAACGGAATATTAAATTGATCACGTGTATTTGTGCGGTAAAAATAATGTGTGTACATATTAGAATGTACCGAATCTAAGTCGAACAATAGATTTTGCTATGGCAACACGTAATGAGTGATAAAAACTACAAAATCACCAGTATTTACACAAAATTCTTAGAAATACAATCGATAAGCAAAATTCTACAATAAAAATTAGAATCTTCATTTCTTTCCTCAGAGAATAGTACAATACTCGCTCCAATATTACAATTCTAAGATATTTTAATGTGCAAGAGAAAATTACGTTCCACTGTGGATTTCAGATTTCCCATGTAAATCAAATTGGAATGATAGTTCCTGAAATCAAACCCGGGATTTCAATCTTTGCAACAGAAACTATCCTCGCGAGCTTGGCCCATGTAGCAAGAGATTTCCATCAAGTTTCATGAAAATTGGTCTATTGGTTCAAAAGTTAATAGGGGGATGGACAGACATACACAACGACAAAACTATAAGACTATTTCCATTCTGAAACGTAGGCTAAAAATATGAACATGACTGTCCAGTTAAATTTTAATGCGAAATACGAAAAAGAATTTGAAAAGGAGGAATGAAAAAAAAGCCACCCAAGAGTGAATCGAACTTGTGCCCTCATGTTTCGAACACACCCACTATATGCTCAATGCCATCAGTTACTTTACCAATTACATGTGCATTAAGGTATTTATACTAGTTGACAAGAAATTGCAATATTTAATCGCAATTTTCGGAAAAACTATCGGCCGTGTATGTCCACAAGAGGGGTTTGCAGTAATCCTGGAATATATAGTTTCATAAAAATCCGTGATCCCACTACCGTGTCCTCTCCTTGTCAGAAGGTAATCATGAATTTTCTGTAACACAATTACATGCTTCTGAGAAGCAATAAGTTTGTCCGTGGAGTCAGTAGGTAAATGTTGGCAAAGAGAGGTTTGTCGCAGGCAAAAACCATTGCCACGCATCATCTGTATGCACCAACCATTACTAGCTTTGAATTCTTGCCATGGAATGTCTTCTGAATTTTTCGGTCTTTTATAAAGTAAGAATCGAGTGCATGGAGTGAAGTATGCATAACATTTATTTTTCTTAATTTCACATAAAAAATATGGGTGTTTGAATTGCATGGTATTATGATTTATGTTAGGATATACAGTAACATAGACAAAGAATTTAATTTATCTTATAGCACTTGAGTTTAATTGGATTTTGGCTCGCTCAACTTGAGGCAATTAATGTAACGCATCTCAAATTTATTGCAATACAATCGGCCAGACCATAAAGCAAAAGTTATCCCATAGTATTGCTAAGTATTATATTTGGATGTGCTCTATTAGTAGCTGCTGAATAGAAGGAATTTTGCTGTATCCCGAACTAGCCACCAAGTCCATCTTCTCATTATTTGAATTGTTGGAATACACTTTTAAGATTCAACAAAATAGTGACATTCCAATGTTACTATTATAGTGTACGCTGCTGGAGAAAATCAATTGAGTGAGGGTAAAATTAACAATAATAGATCATTGTTTGTTGTGTGACACAAGTACAACATTCGATACTGCAGTGGTTAATATAGAATTTCTATGTAACGAAGACTCTTGAATATCAGGGGGTTTAGCTGTCACAGGAAACCTCTCAGTATACCATCTTAGTTATTAGAGTAGTTTCGACCTTTCATGGAGTATACATACAGTATATCACTCTAGAACAGTGATTTCCAAACTGTCTCTATGTGCGATGAGATGTATTGCGAGATGTACTCAAAATATGTGCCAGAAAATTGTAATATATAGTATAATTCTTTCGGTAAAAACAAATCAAAACTGCATAAAAATATATGAAGATCAGTGACTGTAAGTAACACTAAAGACATGATGAGAACGATTGAAAATGCTTGATGAAGAAATGTGTGTTAATTTGTCCACCATTTGCTCCTATATAAGAACTATATGTGATTCTCAGGTTTCTTATTGCCCTGCTAGCTTCCTGGATGTCAATAGATAAACACAGTTCAGTTGTTGATTGTTTGTCGATATCTGATCTTGTGCTGTATCAGATTCCCGACAGTTGACGATAAACTTTATTTGGCAAACACAACTTAAACTGAACCAACATCTTATGCATGGCTTATACATAGTCATAATGGAGGCGAATGCCATTGTATGTCAGGCGTTCCATTACAAGTTGAGGCATTCTATTCCTGACCTTACTGTGAAAGCATCTTCCTGATTTTTCTCAGTGTATTACCATACATGTTGTGGTATTTAGTTTTGTTTTAACTTTAATTATTATTATATTATTTTTTGTTTATCATGCCTATTTATTTCAATTGTGATGTGTTTGTTTTGGGTTGGCATCTATCTTTCTTTACATTTTCTCTAAACTAAGGACCAGGTAAGGTTATAGTTTTGAACATCATGGTTTTGGATTTAATGCAAGGGTCTCCTGTGTTTAACACTTCATGTAATTCCTAATTAAAAAACTTACAATTTGACATTATAATGTATTAGGAAATACACTATTCACAGATTTCCAAATTTTTTGCCTTCAAATTTAGAATTAGTTCATTGCTCAGGAATAATATGATCTTTCTCTTATTTGCACCTATCTTTCAATTAATTATGACCAGCTCATCATAATATACAGCATGTTCATGAAGTCCTTCTGCAATCTAGAACTAATTTTTTATGTGAATATGATATTAACTATTTATTCGCATAAAAGACACTTTCCAAATTTTACATTTAAAAAATTAATATTCAGCTTTTATGCAATAAATAAATTGAAAAAATGTAAACTGTGAGACCATATAGTAAACCTTTATCATTCGCAAGGGTTACCTTATCCTTGAAAACATTGCAGATGGCAAAATCGTCAGCGGCAAGGCCTTAAGTAAATGAGAAATAAAGCTTTAGAACGAAGCCAATATTTTTGTTTAGAGATCACTTTTTGTGAAAAATATTTACTCCTATGGTTAGTTAACCCATTATTTGTAAAGTTCAGCATAATCCCCGAGTCAACTACAGCATTCCCTTGTTAGTGGCATAGAGAAAAATATATTGGTTCCAATTTTTAACATCTTGTTGGAATTTAAAGTCCTGAGAGGTCAACTGTGCTGTAAACTCTTCCCTTGATTTAAAGTTTGTTTTTTCTTTGCAGTCAATGACTCTGAAGGAAGCTCTCAACTCTGCTCTCACAATTTTGAAGCAGGTTATGGAAGAAAAGCTTAATTCTACAAATGTGGAAATGGTAACTGTGACACCAGGACAGTATTTTCATATGTTATCAAAGGAGGAGGTAGAAGAAGTTATCAAGGAACTTGCATAGTGTTGTTTGAGTGCATATAAACTCATCATCTGATATAACTTGAAACGAACAATTTTAAGACTCTGAAAGTTTGTTTTCTTAGTAAGTTTACAAATCTCATGGTTTTGATAATTTCTGGTGCCCTACTTACCTGCAGATAATCAGTTAAATTTTGAGGGGAAGAAAGGAAAAAAAACTTGCTTCTTCTTTTTATGATTGGCTATTGAGCAGTGCAGTCCAAATATTTGGCAATATTATGATGTAATGTTGAATTTTTGGATGCACCTCGATCAATATTTGAATCTTATTTAAAAGTAATCTGTTTCAATAAAGGTTATTTCCATATATTATGTTGAAGTTTTCTTGATAACCTCTGTAGAGGAATAATTGATTATCCCAATTTCTGAAACACTAAATGTTTGCTATGTATTTTTCTTATCCAATGCTTCTTCATTTGTTATAGAAGGCAAATCAACTAATGAAACTTATGTTTCTCTCAATTTTTCCTATTTTGATGCCTACTTGGGATTCTTTTGCTTATCCACAATTTTAATATCATTATGGAAACAACATTTAGGGTTTGCAATGAAAGGTTTAAGATGATGTATAGATATTACCTTTAAAAATAGCTTTCACCAACAGAATGTTTTAACGAAGCATTGGTCTGATATAAAGCAGTCAAAGGTATTAAGTGGCCTATAACTGCAATGACTATTAATGCTAGAGAAAAAAGGAAAAAGGTGATACAATTAAATCAATTAAGATTGAAAATGTTGAGTTGAGTGTTTTAAAAAATAAAATGGAATGATTTTTTCAGTAGACAGCATTAGCATTCCATCCATGTCTACTTAACAATGTTCACTGGAATTTAACATTTAAAAAAGATTGCAACAAAAAAATGTGTATCATCTGTGGGACAATTGTGCACAAAGTTTTGTAGTCAGAACCCAATTTAGGAAATAGAAATATTCAGATAATATTTATATGATACTAGTTGAATTGTCCATCAAAAATGACTGGTGGACATAAATGAAATATTAAATTCACAATTAAAAGAGTCCGATATGTGTTAATACAAAATATCTACTTAAATAAAAAATCCAAGGCTCCATGTCAACAAAATATAATAGAGCAACCTTTTGTGTGATATGAGTAATGAAAAAGATGGTCACCTTATACACCTAATGGAAGACTGGTAGACAATTTGTAAAGTAAAGACATTGACACTCATGTTTACAGGACTGCTACTCACTTGCTGGGGAGCATCACAGCTCAATATGAGTATGAGTTGATGAGATTTTACTTCTCTCCAGAGTCTTGTACCCTTACACATATGCTTCCATACAAAATCAAACAATTGGTGAAGGAAAAACACCTAAAAAGTACATGTTGAAATCTAAGATATCTTCTGTAGGATTTAATCTAAATGTTCTGATCGACTGAAGGACAACCTTCTATGGGTGCTGAGGGTATGCTTTGGTTGGTGGGAAGTCATGGGTTCGTTTTTGAAGACTGAGTGAAAGAAAAGCCATAACCCTTCTCACCAACCACAGCATTAGAGAGTCATGTGAGGATGCAGATAAAGGCAGTGGTGTAGCAAGGGGTGAGCAGAGGGGGGCAGTTGTCCCCAGGTGCAGTGTTGAAGGAACGCAAACTCATGGACTGACAATCAACTTTTATGTTTATAAACAATAATAATATTGTAATATATGCCGAATTAAAATGCTAGTATAGTATGCTTGGATTTCCTTCAAATTCCCCGTATTATATTTGTCTGGAAAATTCTACAGGAAACAAAAGGAGGGGGGCACATCTCTATGACTTTCCCCCAGGCAAAAGAGAACCTAGCTATGCCACTGGATACAGGCTCAAAATGTAAGAGGTAGCTTAGTCAAATCAGATTTTCAGATGGCAAAGTATTTGTAATTAAGAAAAAGCTTGCAGATGTTAGCTAACTCATTAAATGAAAATACAAAGGCATTTAAGATTTATTTATTTATTTGAAAAAGCCCAAAAACAGCACATTACATTGGACACATAACAACGAAGTAACAAGAATAAAACTATCAAACAAAATAACTAAAACTCTAGCAATGAATACACAGAAAACATACATAGTACACCAATCACACGAAATCAGGGTAAGGAGCGAATAGAAAGACAAATAAATCGGAAGAAAGGGGAAGGAAAATAGGCAACAAAACAAATATTCGGTTTAAATTGGATGTTAGAAGACTTAGTGAAGGGGTCATAGTCAGGGAAGCGCTTCAGCAAACTATTACAAAAATCAGGAATGCGATAGAGAAAGGAGCGTTTAGTGATTGAGAGGCGAGGGGTAGGGCAGTGAAAAAGCTCATTCAAGCGAGTAGAACGAGCGGGGACCGGGAGTGGAAATAGAGAAAGAAGCTCATGTGACCTAAAATTGCCATTAATAATTTTTGAAAATACTTTAATGTCGGTGTGAGTGCATCGATCAGTAAGGGATGGAATCCCTAGGGAGGTTCGTATGGCACTGAGTGAAAAGTTATGGAGAGGAGGGTGACGAAAACGAATTACAGACAGAACGAAATTCATGGGTTGGTCAAGGAGCTTGAGAGTAGAAGGCGAAGCAGTGCACCAAATTGGGGAGCAGTAATCAAGAATGGGGAGAACGCAGCTAAAGAAAAAGGTACGAAGAGCGGAAATGTCAGTTATTTCTGTATAGCGATAAATTAAACCAACTAACGACATAGCACGGGAGGAAATACTTTTAATATGATCTTGGAAAAGAAGCATAGAGTCGAAGATTATTCCCAAGTCCCTTTGGTTGGTGACAGAGGGGATTACTTGACTAGAGAGCCAGTATGGATAGTTAAGAGGATATCTGTGGAGTGGGTATGACAGTACTGTGGATTTAGATGGGTTGATTCGAAGGCGCCAGTGATTGGACCACGAAATGAGCTCATCAAGAGTGTTTTGTAGAGCAGTGGAATCCTTATCTGAGTTAATTTGTCTGAAAATTTTACAGTCGTCTGCATATAGGAGGATGTTGCAAGATGTGGAAGAAATAGTTTCGACTAAATCATCAACAAATAACGGGAAAAGGACTAACAACACTACCCTGGGGAACGCCGGACGAGATGGGAGCAACTGAAGATGAAAAGCCGTCAAGTACAACGCATTGTTGTCTATTAGTTAAGAATGAAGTCAAAAGGGAAAGGAAATTGCTGTGTATATCGTATCTGTTAGCCAATTTAAAGATTAGAAGTTGATGATTAATGGAGTCGAAGGCTTTGGAAAAGTCAATATAGCATACATCCAACTGCGAGGAACGTTCGAAGGAATCAGTGATATGTGCATGCAAAACTAAAAGGTTACTTAAAGTTGAGGAACCTGGGAGGAAACCATGCTGCTCACTAGAAATGAAAGGGAGAGTGAAAGAAAGGAGACGCTGATGGATGATGCGTTCAAAAACAGTTGAGAGCACAGGAAGAAGGGAAATTGGGCGATAAGAATCGATGGAAGACCTTTTACCAGACTTGAAAAGAGGAAAAATATTTCCCGTTTTCCAACTCGTGGGGAAGTAACCCGCCGTGAAGCATCTGTTAAAAAGCAGAGAGACAGGTATGGCTAATGAAGGCGCTGCATGCTTCAAAAACATTGCACCAACCTGATCAGAGCCGGTTGCATGATTAACTGAAAGAGAACTTAGAAGTTTGAGGCATTCCTCAGGCATTGTGGAAATTGAAGAAAGAGAGTGAGAGCAAGAAAAATAATCAGAATAAAACAAGTCATGAGATTTACCGAGATCAGGGAATCACAGATCAGTGTTAAGCTGGATGGAGAAAGCCTGGAACAGATGGAGTGTTTTACTTATTTATGTACAATACATAGTACCATGGTTCAAGATGGGAAAAGTAAGAAATAGATCAGGATTAGAATAGCAAGAGGAAAGGAGGCATTTATGAGATGAGATTTGTTGATACGAAGTCTGAATAAAGATATCAAAAAGTGGTTAGTGAAAATTTTGATATGAACAATGAGAAATGAAGATGTGAGCAGATTGAAGGCATTTTAGATGTGGGAATGACAAAAACTGGAGAAAATTAGTTGGGCTTAGAGAAAGACATGAAAATTTTTAATTCAGTAGGGTAAAATAAGAGCTTAGTTAGGGAAAATGGGTGAGACAGATTTTGTGAGGCAAAGGTCTACCCACAAGTCATAAGGGAGGATGCTAGGAAAGAGGTAAATATGTAGAAAGAGAAAAAGGTATATATTAGATCATTTAAAAGATAGGGATGGATATGAGAAGAGAGAGAGACCCTGAATGGGACAGATGGGTTGGATGAACTTATAAACCTACCAAAAAGTGTAAAATATATGATGATGACTTTTAAATATCACAGTATGTATTGTATTGTCATCATGTAGTGTTTTAACAATAGCATTAACACACAGCATTACATGCCCTGCAGTACGAATCCTGAAACTGGTGCAGAGTTACAACTACGGTGTCATGGATGGTCATCAACTGTAGTTGGAATGTGCACTCGGCTGATGATTTTAGTTGGACATGATGTTTTTAACTTTCGTTTCTGTGCTCTGGTGAGCTACCCTATTTGTTACTTCCTGCTGTTTATTTCCTGATAAAAATAAGCTTCTATTCGAGGCAAGAATGAGCGAGAACAAATTTGGCATTATGTAAAGGTAGATAATCTTATAATTCAATGTGAGGAGATTCTTTTTGGTCGGAATCAATTATTTATCTTTGCTTCCTGTTGCATCATTTTTGTGGTCATTTGCAGTCCCTTGTGACCCCTTTTCCTAGAATCAAAGTTGATGGTAGTAGGCAAAAGTAACTAAGTTTGGGGAGGGAAGGAAGGAGATCCCACTTTGGTCATCAAAACATTTTTCATATGATTTTCAACCTAGTATAATGGGAAAATTCCCATTTGAAGTAATTATATACAATATTTAATGAGCTTTTCCATTTTTGAGTGCTTTTCGTCATTGCTGAAACGCACTATTATCTTCATGATGTCCGTCCGTCTGTACGCATATATCAGGGAAGAATTGATTGCACCGATTTCAACCAAATTTGGTACATAGAATCTTCACATAAATACATGACCAAAATGACATATTTGTACTGGATGCCCGGATTGGCTAAGCTGGGGTGCCATAATTGCAAAATAAAACTTTTTGGTAATTATGAATTTGGAAGAAATTGGCAACACTGATTTCAACGGAATTTTGTATGAAGGTGTGCTACAAAATAAAGATTTTTATAGATGTATAAAGCAGGGCTGCCACTATACAAGTAATAAAAAATATCTTTTTACAAGTATTTGTCCAGATCAATTTTAACCAAATTTAATATTTATAATGTACACAGATTTACAAAATCATAATAGCATATTTGGACCGTATCAACCAAACGGGTGCCACATTTATAAATTAAACTCTTTCAGTAATTATGGATTTGCAACTAAGTTTTATATACAGGTGAACCTCTACTTACGAACTTAATGCGTACCTGGAAATGCATTTGTAAGTTGAATTGACTTTTTCTATAAGATACAACGTTAAATTCCGTTCCTGAATATATATAAAGTATCAGTTTTTTCCCTTATAAAGGGAATAAAAAGTGAACAGGATAAATTCATTTATTTTCAATAAAAACTTTAATTTCCTTGTACAAAGTTAGTTGTGTAGAGAACATTCAGTGGTTTCCAAGATCTATTGATGGGAGGGAACCATGATTATTATTCTGAAGAATTAGGGGAGGAATTATTTGGTTCAGCAGTGCTATTTGTAGGTGAGTATGCAGGATATTTTTTTTATTCCTTAGGAGTTGATGCTGGAGAAGATGTGCTGTTATCTACTTTTTTCTGTTCAATGAAAGTTGAATTAAAGACGTTCTTTTCTTCTCTTCAAAAAGGAGTTTATAGCTGGATAGCTCTCTGTGAACACCTTTATAAACTGTTGAACTTCTTTCTGCATTTGGGTCATTATCTTTTAATACCTTCAAAGCCTCATTGATTTTCTTTAACGAATTGCTGAGGACTTTTGCAGACAAAACTTTTATGGGGGGACAAGGAGTGTTGTCATCATTGCTGTCATCTTCCTGTTCTTTGACTTCCTTCTGCATTACTATCAGCTCATCATTTATAAGTTCAATCGAATGAGAGTCCACTAACTCGTTCACATCTAAGGCATCCATTTCTAAATTTATACTTTTTCCCATTTCTACAACTTCATGGGTGATTTGCTCTTAGGTTTGTTCAGAATCCTGTGAATCATAAACAAACTGTGGGCACAGCTTGCTTCAACAGCGATTCATCGTCATTTGTTTGATTTCCTTCCAACAATGACCAATGTTTTTAGCTGCATCAAGGATGCTGTACCCTTTCCAAAAGTCTTTCAGGGTTAAAGAATCTTCTGCCTCGGTAGCTGCAATAGCTTGAGCGATAGTTCGACGTAAGTAAAACCTTTTAAAGGCCACGATTGCCATCTGGTCCATCGGTTGTTGTAAGGAAGTGGTGTTGGGAGGCAAGAAGACAACTTGGACATTTGAGTCCAAGTTAGCTTATGTTACAGGATGACCTGGGGCATTACTGAGGACCAATAAAATTTTTAAGGCCAAATTACTTTCCCTACAATAATTTTTGACAGCTTGAACAGAGTGATCAAGAAATCACTGCTGAAATAGCAAGGATGTTACCAATGCTTTCTTATTCTTAAGTCCAAATCACAGGAAATGTTGTCTTGACTATGCCCTTGAAAGCCCTCAAATTTTCTGAGTGATAAACAAGAAGTGGCTTCAATTTAAAATCTGCGGCATTTCCACCCAGAAGGAGGGTTAGACAATCTTTAGAAATTTTGAATCCAGGAACATTCTTCTCTTCAGTTGTAATAAAAGACCATGGAGGCAATTTTTTTGAGAAAAGACCTGTCTTGTCAACATTGAAAACTTGTCGATAACAGTAACCCCCATCTTTATTAATTGTTGCCAATGCCTCAGGAAATTTTTAATTAAGTGAATTTCAGAGGATAAAGGAAACATTACAAATAGAGTTTAGTTTAGTTAAGGTAGTATTAAAATATAGAAGCATTATTGCATGGTCATTCGTAAAAAAATGTCAATAATATCCAACAATGTGTTTCGATAAATAATAGAGCTCCATGGTTTTCTCGTGTTGTCGAGGAAATGTTCTTAGTAGAGGATTGTGATTATTTGAAATTCTGGAAAGTGTACTTACTGATGTTGAAAGGTTTTCCAGTCCCTTTTCTTAGCTACTTGACTGGGTATGTGATAATATCCTTCGTTATTTGGTACAGTCAGATTTAACTGTAAAAATTGTTTCACTAAAAACAAGAACTCACTACCATCTGCTGCCATACAAGTAAATGTTTTGCCAACAACTGTCTATGATCAACCAAAGAAAGTCCTAAGCTTAAACGCAGATCCCCAACAGTCAGAAACTTAATTGAAAGGTTCTGTTTATGCTTATGTCATGAGTGACAGAATCAAGATGCAGATCAGAGATAAGAATTCTTATTTGTGTCCACTTGAAGATAAAAAGAACTCCTAAGTTGGTCCAGACGTTCGTATCTGCAGAGTTGTGTTCGTTAAGTGAATAGGGAGTCAAAATTCCTTAGTACGTGGAATGTTTTTAAGAATGAATTGTTCGTAACTTGAATGTTCATAAGTCGAGGTCCACCTGTATAAGATTCATACAACATAACATAATGAAATCAAAATGTTTAAAGCAGAGCTAAAGAGCAGGGCTACCACAATAAAAGCTAAAAAAAATTCTTTTATATATATTTCTGTGTAACTGACCCCATGGATTTTAACCAAATATGGTATATATAATTTTCATATAAATAAAAACCAAAATAGCACATATTAACAGGGTCGACTTAAAGGGCTACCACAATATCAAAGGACAAAGTCAAACTGGCTCTTTGTCCACACAACTAAGCCAACAGAAGGAAGAAGGAGAGGATGAAGAGCTTCCTATTAGAGAAATGAAGACAAGCGATCTGTGCCGCATCCTTTCAGTCATGGAGAACCTCACTGAAGAGCTCTGCGAGATTGACCATGACTGGGAGTGGAGTGCCACAGTGAAGAGGAGCGTCATGGCATCCATGAGCACTTATTATGAGATTGTAAAAGAAAGGAAGAGGAAATCACGACAGTCAACACTGCATGCTTTCCTCAACCAGGAACTTCATCAGAGAACTAATGCCGCTGATACACTGATTCTAATTGCGCCACTTCCTCCAGGAATGCAAACCGAGGGTTACCTGTATACGATTATACTATGGCGAATTTGATGAAAAGCACTTCTGTACCATGGGAAACCCATGTACATCCCTACTTGTTAAATTTAGCGCTGTTGATCTGGGGCATAACTACCAGAGCTGCAGAGTTTGCAGCCCATGGGCAGGGGTATAGGGGGGGGGGGGGCATAGAGGGGCCCCTAGGAAAATTAAAAAAATTGACATGAAAAAAATTAGGCTTGGAGATCCATAATTTCATTAAAAAATCAAGATGATAGAACTAAAATATTTTTGTGTTATTTTATTCTAAAAATGTATTTTCTTTACATTTTCCTAGCTTCTAAAACAATAAAATTGCTTTGGCATGGTGGTCATCTTACATGAATGAAAACATGATTTAATGAAATGTCATTTTATGAGCTTTTAGAGAAGCAAAGTTTTAATTATCTCGTTTAAATTAAGTTACCATGCTCTTTTGCTTTCAGTAGTAAGCATTGCTAAGTTTGTCAGTCTTGTTTGAGACATTGTACTTCTTAAATAATTTTTAACATTTACCAGTTTTGAAAACATGCGGTCAGCACTTGCTGTGGCAACTGGTTGTGTTAAAAACAAGATCAAAGAAGAGCACACTTTTGTAAAAGATATACATACTAAAAACAATATTCAACAATTAATAATTTAGTCAATTCGTTTACTGTAGTAATTTTTTTGATATCTTTCTTGGATGCACTTCTACATGATATCAACTGCTGGCAATAATTTGTCAACAACCAGAACCATATTTTTCTATTAACGGTTGGCTTAGTTTTACCTACTCATCTTCAGATTCCATCGAACATGAGCTCTGTTTTGTTTCATATTTCACTGCACTGTGAACTGAGATTTGTTTTTGAAGAGACATAAGACTAAGGGAGAGAAGATGGGAGCCCACTTCTTGAGTTGCACTGTGGTTGTTACGCTTCTGCTGTTGACGCATACCAATGCAGTGCTAACCGCACTTTCAGTCTGTGGTTGGTCTAGATTCTAAATTCTATAACATGTGATAAGTTGAAGTCACTCTTTGCATTATGTATTACTTTGGAGAATAATAAAGCAACATCTATTAAAAATGATAGTGAAAAATAATATAAAATCCTTTATACATTGAGAACAACAGAAAAATATATTTAGGGTCCACACTATCAAATTATTCATTCATATTGTAATTTAAAATTGCTAAAATATTGTTTTATAAGGAGAAGTCAGTGCATAAAATGCTTTAGCTGCCACATCATTTTAATGCTTCAGAGCTATTTTTAATTCACAAAAAATCGCTCATTCTCAGCACTGTGGGGAAATAAGGGCACACACAATACCTCTGATCTTATCCCACAATTTTAAAATTTACCCATGGTATTAAATATGTGATGTTATTGCAAAAGATAAGTATGATTAACTAAAAAATTTTGGAAAGTCCTATTATGGAAATGTTTACAACATAAAATCAGCTTTGAAAATGGTCCACTAAGATATTATCTTTGTACATTTACTGTAAATACTATATGTTAATTATCAAATGAATAATGGATGATGTAATGAAGCAGCCTTCAAAACATCAAATTACTGATTTCAATTAGATTGTAAAGAGCAACATTATCTATAAATTGTTAATTGCCAGCCTTTTAGAATCTATTTTTGGTGAATTACTGCTGAAGATGGCTGCTTTGTGGCCAAAATGTGCATATGGTTTTTTAACCTTGTTGTGGCTTACCTGAGGCAAGTATTTTTAAATTTCTTTTTCTTGTATTTGGTAGAGGGGGGGTTACCATGTCTGGCTCCCAATCCTAGGGTTGTGGGTTTCAATCTTGTCGAAGGCATGGTTGTATGTGTTTTCCTTTATTATTGTTAATGGGCTCAATGTAAAAGCCCATTAGGGCTGTTTAGAAGCAAATTAATATATAGAAAATAAAAAACATTGACAAGCTAAAAAGAAAGTAATATGGTATTGAAAAAATCTGAATGTAATGGAAAATTTATTATTCATTCAGGTGTTAAAAACTGATCTACTAAAAAGTAATACAAGAGGTACAAATGGAATTTCTTACCTATATCTAGTATTTATTGCATTTGCTGAAACTTTGCATTAACAAATACATTTAGTTTAAGACACAAGATTGACTGATTTGTCTCAAAAATTGTTGTACATTTTCTTCCTGTGTATTATATTTTAAATTAAGTCTCACATTCTGCTATGACCTGGAATTGAACCTGGGTATTCAACTTGCTGTGAAGATATCCTAATGCTGCTGTTTCAGAATTTGAACTTTTCTCCTTGATTGGGAGCTGGCTAGCCAAGTTAGTATCTACCTTCACCAACTGATGTCCTCCATGAGGTACACCAGCAAAAATCAACTACCCTCCCACTGATGTGATTAAGCATTATGGTAAGTAATACATTCCAGCCATATCCCAACCTATGCCTATCGTATAGGGATCCATGGTCCACTTTTTCCAAAATTTTTCATATTGAACATGGGCATCTTCTAGAACTTTTCCAGGGTGGGGCAAGGAGATAGGCAAGCTTCCACGGTCAGGTTTGGCAGGCTTAATATTTTAGTGGTTTGTTTCAAGTATATTGCAGGAGGTCCCCACTTGCTTGCCTGACCTCAGAAAAATAATCGTGTTAATCCCTTGACCTAACCAAATGGCTGTTTTCCCTTGATATAAGTTTGATCCAGAGGGGACCAACTTTCCCTCTTCCCCTTGCCCCCTCCAGAGGTTGCTCATGATATTGAACAGTATACGTTTCGGAAAACTATTATCAAAACACATGCATATAAACTGCAAAAAATAAGTATTTCCCTTAAGGTACCCTAGATTAATTTAACCTAGATTATGGATAAGGCCTGGAGAAGTTTTCTCTAAATATTGAACTCCATTCTTATTTAAATAATTTCAGTTAAATCTTGTTTCATTAACCTTGTTAATTGTTAATTTTATTCTCCATATAAAACTGGATAAGTAATGTTTAGGAGCTAACAGAATCAATAAATAATAAACCATTGGGAATCTATTATCAGTTGCAATTATTATTTTATATTTTAAAATTGACTTTTGGGGCCATCCTTAAATGATGTCACGCTTAAGGGGGAGGGGTGGGTCTGGGAATATGTGACATTTTGTGACAATGGGGGGGGAGTATATGTAAAACAATGTGATGTCACAAATAAGTAAAAAGAATTGCCAAGATCTTGTGCTTTTTTTTCTTAATTTTCTTGAAGTGACATTCACTAACTTTTATTTATTCTCCGTTTTACTCATCTTTCCTGCCACTGGCCCTCTGATGGAAACTTGTAAATAACAGTTGAAAAACAATGCAAAACTAAACCTGATAGAAAAACTCCAATAACTATTATATTAAGCTGTATACTTAATTATCAGCTTAAGTTGTTATTGTGTTGGTGTTCTAGTCTCCTTGACTGTCGAGATGGCATAGGGAGGTAGGATGGTCCGAGAAGGACGATCGGCTAAATTGGTCGCCGTCGGAACGTACCGCCAGATCACCTTACGTGACGAATCCTTTATTAGTAGCATAAGCAAAGCAATATACATATCACATGAAAATAGTAATCCAGAACCTTTCTGGACTGCGGCTAATACAGCTATATTGTCAGTTATACATTAATGTTTGAATACATGGGAGCATTTTTACACATGGACACAGCGGCCATTAATGCCGCTAGACCCTCGGCCCAATATATTGGCATTTCATCATTCAAGGGTAAAATTTGACACAATTGCAAGGGCCGGCACACCCATGCCACTTACCATGGCGTCGCGTCACAATGGCAATCAAACACTGTAGACCAGTTTGCAAACAACCGAATCTTCTTGAATACGTCTTTCATTTTTAGCAATTGAAGTCTGTTAACTCTAGTTATATTAAGGTGACCAAACGTCCTCCTTTTTGAACATTTCTCTGCTATTGTCCTTCCTTTTACTCAAGCCAAGCGTTCTTTTAATTGGTGTATTTGTGTATTCTCAAGTCAACTGGCTATAGATATAGAAGTAATCCTTCCACAAATATACTTACATTTTCATCGTTTCACTGTGAGAGTAGAGTCAAACTAAATTTTGTGAGGTCGCTTCAGTTGAGCATAAGAAATTATTAGGTTACTCAAAAACCAGGTGGTTGGCTTTAACACCTGCCATTGAACGTGTTACTCAATTATTTGAACCATTAAGCTTACATTTTTTAAGTTTAGATAAATGTCCCAAACTTCTAAAAGATTTTTTTGAAAATCCATTAGATGAAATTACTCTGCATATCATGCATAGTAAGGCAACATTGTTTCAGTCGAATATAGAGCAAATTAAAAAGAACAAAATATGTGCAACTGAAGTAATGTCAGTTCTTCACAGTTTTAATGATCAATTGGAATCCAGATTAAATATGAAATGTTTACCAGTAAATGCAGATAATTTATTGAAAAAACTAGAAGAGAATAATCCAACAGTTAGAGGGGCATTCACGGACGAGGTTCAACTATTTTATAGAAATTGCCTTGATTATTTGATCAAATGGACAAAATTTCTGGATGGAATAAATTTTTTCAGTGGACTTTATTAAGAAAATCGATCGAGTGGGAAAAAGTGGTAGAATCGGTGAAATTTGCAAATCAAGTGTCTCATAAAGATTGATGACAATACTGTTTGATGAGGTTCGGAGACTAAATGAGCACTGCTCAGCTAATAAGTTTTCAGAATGGTCTGAAAATAAAATAGAAGTCTACAAAAGATGGGAGGAAATATTTCAGTTTTAAAAAAACTGAATATCTTCCTTTTATTAATTTAAAGATATTGGTTGAAATAGCTTTATGTTTACCTGGGACAAATGCAAGTGTAGAGCGTGTATTCTCGATAATTAATTATGTGTGGGACTGAGTAAAGAGCAGTCTTTCTTTGGAAACATTGACCTTAATCATAATGATAAAAGTTAACATGGATTATAGCTGCGAGCGATTCTCAGAAATGTTAAATAAAAATGACGATTTTTTGAAAAAAATTTACAGAAATGACAAATATTTCAATACAAAACAATCATGTCATTATTAGAATGAAAACACTTCATTTTTAAAAACATACTACATATTTCAGCCTGTAGAGAAAAGATATGTTTCAGTAAATATATATTTTGAATAAATATATTTTCAATAAATATTGGCTTATATAAAATAATTTTCAAGCAATCAGGATATAATTTAGAATAAATAACAATTTGTAGGATTGAATCTATTATTTTCAATTTTAATTGCTTTTGAACTTCGTTTAAACTTTTCCGTGTTGGGGTTTATTTTTCTCGAATATGTAAAACACACATAATTAATGAACACTTACGTTTAAAATTTGTGCAATTCACCTTTGAACTTCTGAAATTGAAATTCGTTCAATACGATTTGTCATTATGTAATTTTAGTGTTTCACTGTGAAAAATGGTATCTAAAATTATTATTTTTCTTGAAAGTTTACAACATTTTTTTAAAACAAAAAATTTCATGTCATGAGACTATTGTAATGTATGTTCTTTTACAACCTTTAGTTTGTTTGACAAAATATGAAAGATAGCATATAAACAGTTTTTCTGTCATGAAATGTGTCCTTCCTTTCTCCTTTCTTTTCCCTCCCTTTGTCTTTACATTTTGTAAAAATACGGGATCTGTCCTCCTTTTTGGAAAAAAATATCTGTTCACCTTAGTTATATACAAAAATTCTTCCTTTCTTAAGGGACTGTGTAACAACTTTGTGACATGGGAGGGGGGAGGTGAAGCTCTATGTGACACTTTGTGACAGGGGGGAGTCAATAATCCCAAAAATGCTGTGACATCATTTAAGGATTGCCCCTTTGATAACGTCTAACCAAATTTTCAAAGAATCTAAAACCTCGAAAAGTATTCTTTTAGCAATTTCATAGAGAAAATAATTTCTCTCAGAATAGTAAGATTTTGAAATTATTAATGATAAAACATAGTGTACTTCATTTTTTCTTCTCATACGGTCTATTTTAACGCCTTCAGGTTATATTGATGAATAGATTATTTATTTTATCAAATTCCACCAAGATTAGAGAACTTAAACTTGTAAACCTAAAAATAATTGGTGGGCAAATATTAATATTATAAGTTCTATTAATATTTTTTGTAAAATTATTCATTTTTCTGCGTTATCACTATCCAAAATAATTTTTAAATGTGACGAATCTTCCAGCCATCGTGATGGCTCTTTTAATTCCTACTAGTTACTACTAACAATAAGATTCTAAGTACCCAAAAATTGTATTCATATTTATATAACTTCATATAATAATTATATCAATCTACTCGAAATAAATTTTACTAGCCTCGGGAAATTCAAATTATGAATATTATTAAAAGCATTGGAAGAGCATCGCTGTATAAATTATTTTTGAAAATATAGTTTGTTTAAGCATGGTTAATTTGTAATTCTCATAAGTGTCAAATATTATAATTCGACACAACTGACAGAATATTAACATTTAAAATGAATTGGTTTTTTTATCCCTAACAAATGAGGTTGGCTCTCCGCTTGAATATCTTAACTTCAATTAATGTACCTAACAAAGTCTTTATTAATTATAATAATCTATTCACAATTTTTTAATGCACAAATAAATAGTCTTTTATGTATATATTTTAAAAATCATAAAAAAATCGTTTACGTTATGCTTCTGCTAGCCGTCACTGATGTCGCTGCATCTGGTTTCCGGCGCGACGTTCAGTTATAGTTAAACCTTCGCCGTGGACGTGTCATTCATAGCAGTGAATTTGAGTTGCATTTGGTGTCCGCCAGGATTATTGAAAGCTGCTTCTTGGATATCAACTGTAAGAACCAGCATTTCAATTTAGGTCTTAATAATTCTATTTAAAGTGGAAAATAATATATTTTGGTTGAATTTATTCTCAAGATTTTGAGAATGTATCGCCTTTCTTTCAAAACGAAAATATATATTTATTGGTAGAATCTGAATACCGCTAAATGTCCGGTTTACAATGAATGAAAATGGACCTTTTTTCTATACAGTAATAGTAGATAACGATTATTTCATACTCAATTCTTAAATCGTGTTGGCTGTATGTTGAGTAATTTTTTGCGTAAATGTAGCCTATTCTCGAGACTCTTGCGCGATTAATTCTTATATTTTTAGAATTTGTAAAGTATCAAGAGATTTGATAATATATTTGGATAAGAAATTGCATTATGAAAGAAACTTTTGTTCATAAAATTTTAGGGTAAAATCTAATTAAACTATATTATAATGTTTTTATTTTCTTATTCCATTCATCAAAATACAGTATTAATATGAAAATGACTTTATATTTTAAATCTATAATATATATATTTTAGCCTTGGAGAGAATATTCAACCGCTATCTTCAGCACTTCAAAGAATTCTTTATTTTTCTTTGCCTATCGCCGTTTGAATGAATATTTAAGTTAAGAATGGTTAACTACCAAAAAAGGACCTATTTTAGAAGGTCTCCGCCGTTGGTGTTATTGTAAATTCGATGACTCGTGCGTATTCCTGCTCTTGGATACCTCGTATCTAAATTGCGGCTGTTTTCAGAGGCTCAGTTCATTTGACCCTCCTATAAGATACTCCTTAAGCAATGGCCACGGTCTTCGCCGAAAATATGTGTGTCTTAGTTTTTAGATTATTTGTTAGTTGGGACTTACTTAAGAGAAATGGACCTATCAGTATGTCTTGGCCTTCTATTACCCTCCCTCCTCTCCGAGGCATGTGCTGGGGATTGTCAAATAAAAACGTTAGTCTCATTGATATCTGTTATCGTTGAGTGTAAAATCCTGACACCTTGGGATAAGAAGATGCAGGTTTTTTAAAATTTTCCCTTTGCTGGACTATATTCATTCTAATTGTGCTATTTTTCCTAGAAATAACGAACTAAGAAAAACGCTTTAAAATATAAAATTTAAATACATATTTAATACTTTAACATTTTTAAAGAAACTTAAAATAATAGCCAAATGAAGGATTAATATATAAGTAAAGGAATATAATAAAAATACAACAGCTCCAAATTTCACAAGTCTTATTTTCATTTTTAGTTAAATTATTTTTCGAAATTATTACTTTTTATAAAAATCTTGATTAGGAGAATAATTGCAAAGAGAGGCAAATAAAAAATGTTGTTTACAATAAAAACTCCACATATTTGGATTATTTAATAAGTTTACAATGTGAAATTTGATCAGACTACCATAGAAATAAAATACCTATCTGAATGCAAAGGGTTAATGTTTGATGACATCAGTTTCTTTTTATGATTTAATGAATGTTACCAGTAAGCCAATCTGCTAATAATCAATACAATGACCAGGAGCGGCTTGTGATCTGAGATGTAGGTGAAGTGTTACAACATGAAAATCCCTAAAAAAACTTATGCTGCTACTTGTTCATCAGATCAATTCTCCTACTTTTTAGGGCAGTATAACAGTTGATGTTGTCATCAAAGAAAGGATGTTTATCTATAAGTTTGCATTGTTCTCTTTGTTTTGCGATATTAACTAAAGATGATAATCTTTGTTGTGAAATAGTGGTTCTTAAGTAATTTCTTACTCTTTTTAAACAGGAGAAAAAGGAATCTCTAACAAATTACATGCTAAATAATTTTCTGGATTCATTTTTCACAAAAAGCAAAAGAGAAATTATTAATGCAATTACCAAGAAACACCAATGTCAACACTATATATGAAAATGAAAACACTATTAACTAAATGCAGTGGTGTACCATGCAACGAACAACCAAAATCAAAGACAAGCTCAAGACTGAGGGAGACAGGAGAGTGAAGTGACCCAAACCCTCTTCATGAGGCAGCAGTTGACATCACCCATTGCCATAGCAACCATTCTTCCCCACCTATCCTAGCATAGCATGTTCACTCTGGGAAGAAGTGCTTTCAGTCGGAGGGAGCTCTCAGCTCTTCACTTTACTTGCCTGCATTTGCAATGTTATTTTAAAAAGAGTGCTCACACTTTTGGTTTATACATCTACCTAATTATTAAAACAAAGAGTTGGAATGAAAACAAAGCAATTTAATGGTACGATAAATGATTTGTTTTATTTAAAAGTTTTAGGTCCGCCACTGACAATGACATTAAATGACAAGTTTTTAATTAAGCTGAGCAAATAAACTTGAAACATTGCTATTATAAATAAAATATTCCTATGGCAAATCATTTAAGAGTGTCAATTTTGAATATTTAATAGAATGGTTTCACATTAGGACAGTAGAAACATTACTAAATATGTTCAAAGTATTAGGACATTGTCTGGTGCAATATTATTTCTGATTTGATTCTCTTGTTGTTTCAGAGGCTGGAGAGGGTAGCCGATGGCCAGCATTTTTGAATTTGCAGTCCACCACACAACTAAAATCCTGGTACATCTGCTAGGCTGTTCTTCAGTGTGATGTAAGCATAATTAATTTGTGTTTACAATGCAAATTGAATGAGCTTCCAGTTATTTTTGTTTGATTTAACAGGGCAACTGGTATTAGAAACAATCTTTTTCCTTAGCAGTTGGTCAATTTTCAGTTAATTCTCAAGATGGCTGGGTCATTTAACTCAGAAATGCTTCATGACAAAAATGTATGAAAATGTTTAAAACTTGCTTTTTTATTCACTGCATATTTACAGTTAAACCTTTTCAATGACTTTTTATTTGATTCCATACTTGAAGTTGATATTTTCTCAAATGGTAGTTCACTCATTGCTGGTTTTATGAAGAAGTCATCTTTATCATTTAACATGTGAAGGGAGGGACGTTGGATAAGTGAGGGTCCAATTCTTGGAGTCAAAAATGGAAATCTTACTTTTATTCCAGTACTTTTTTACATTCATCAAATATTAAAGCAAATATTTTAAATAATCAGATAAGTGACAAAAGTAAACCCCCACTCCTGGTTGACCGGTTTTTACAAAAACTAATCAGTTCTTGTCCCATTAATAAAAATGTCAAATATAAAATTTCACATTGACCTGATTAATAAGTACCTAGTTTTTGAGTTAGAGCGCCCATGGAATTTCAGTCACACACAAACACCCACAGACATCATTGAGAAACGTATTCAGGGGACCTCAAAACATGTATTTCCGTCGAAATCTTGAAATCGATTTTTTTTCATGAAAACTATACTTTCCCCTCTAACATGTATGGAGAAAATAGAAATAGATAAAAGACAATTGACAGCATGCTTTAAAGCAGATCTGGGCAACCTGTGGCTCATTTCATAATTTTTGTGGCTCTCATATTCTTTCTATTTGGCCATATAATGTGGCTCTTTTGATTTAAATAAAAAAAACAAAATCCAAAATCAAATATTTAAAAAGCAGGCTAAATGGAGAACAAGCAACTATAATAGTAATGACATAGAGTAAATGAAGAGTCAAAGGATGGGCAGAACGATTAAATATATTGTATTACAGTAATTAAAAACACCTTCCATAGCTTCTACCTCTTAAACACGAGCAAAATCCCCTTCACTTTGATTACCTGCTTTACAACGATTATGAGAAATTTCTCTATACGATAAACTTTTCAAAATTTTAACAATCCCATTTTACATTGATGCGAGTTCCATTCCTGAAGAATAGAAATTATAATTAATAGATTTCCAATGCAATAATGAGTTTCAGAACATATTTTAAGTAATGGAAGATAAAATTAATTTTTAAAACAAATTTATAACAGCTGAAAAATACCCAGTTTCAAGAAAAATTGTCTCTTCGGAAGTGTATATATATGCAAAACTTTATTTTCAAACTAAAAATTTGCAAAAAATAAAACCAGAGCTTTGATAACTGATACAAATTTGGAAAATCAATTAAGAATCGTGACATCCAAAATCGATGCCAGCCTGGATTATTTCAGCAGAATTATGGAAAACCAAATTTCTCATTGGCAATTGTATATTTCTTTTTTTGATGATTTTTTTCCTGTGGCTTCTTAATTTTTTTTTTAAAGTGGCTCTTCACTTGGTTTGGGTTGCCTGGCCCTGCTTTAAAGTATGCAGTCCATTCAAGTACTGCAGTTTTGAGATTACAAGAATACATATGTTCACTTTTAATGAAGAATAAAAAATTATAATTTCCAAATATTGTAAATTCATTCCATATTTTTTAAAATAAAATATTCGGAAAAATATATCAAACAGGTACATATTTACATTGCACTTATTTGTGTGAGTGAAAACAAATTAGCAATCTAAAATACCCAAATATAACAGTTCATTCATCATTCAACCCTTGAACATATGTATCCACTTTATTTTAATAGGTAATAATCTTTATGTGAATTGCTGATGTTACAATTTGAATTGTCTCAGCTTTCCACAAATTCCAGGAATTTTGTATCCTTTTACTAAACTTCTATATCCTGTTGGTTTCATGCCATGACTTGGAATCACTATTCATTCACTCTACTCAGGGCTGTCTTAAGGCATTTGGAGGCCATGGGCCCTAACTTTTTTGAGGCTTCCCCATTTGCAGAGCACGTCTTATTTATCAAATTTTTGCATTGATGTTGTGACGGTTACTACCTATCTGATTTCATAAAGAATATCAATATACAGTATTACGTTATTTAGGGGATGGGTGGCTGGGAGGTATAAAGAAATATTGGAAACATTAAAATGTCAAATAAACAAAATGTATAAAGTAAAATCACGATTTCATATTACATATATATTTATTAAAAATTCAATGTAATAAACCAAATAGGCTATTTTTCTGTTTATTTCCTCATGTCTAATAGTTTATAAGTATTTCTGACTTTTGAGTCAGTTTTATTTCTCCTCTCCAAATTTTGTGGCCCCCCTCTAAAGTGAGGTCCTGGGCCAAGGCCCATGTGGCCTCCCCCTTAAGATGGCTGACTCTACTCATATATGAATGCTTTAAATGGCATTTTAACTGAAAGAGACTAATCGGTTAGCTATTATGCTCAGATTCACTGCTAGTTGTGTTTTCTGTAACAACTTTTTTTGACCTTGCCATCAGAGGTGTAACTTCAGTTTTGAAGCCTCCAGGCAAATGATTAAATTGAGGCCCCCATAACAAAATTAAATAAAAATAAATACCTGTGATATAAATTTTTATTTAACATTTTAAATACACAATAACAAAATATACTATATTTGAATTGCATATTTATATACATTGTGCATACACAATTAAGATTCCTTTAATATTATCAGTAAAGAAAAAGAATTTCCATTTACACTTTTTTATATTGAAAACAGGAATTATATTTTTACATTATACTAAAAAAATAAAAATAATTTTATTTATATTGTAGATATTACGTAAAATTTAAATCACCCTTCTCGATTTTATGCTAGCAAATTTTTTGTTTACTGTATCAAAATTTGATAATATTTTCTTAGAATCTGAGTTTACTAGCAACAAAATTGCTAGATTTTCTAATCTTTTTGTCGTCATACAACTGCGCAGGTAATTTTTAATTAATTTCATCTTTGAAAAAATCTTTCATTGGATGCTACCAAAATAGGGAGAGTCAAATAAATCATAAGTGCTGTGCAAACGTTGCAATAATCAGGTGCTATCTCCATTTAATAATCAGAAGTTCCAAGAATTCCTTAACGTCCTTGCACTTGTTTTATTCCATCCTCATATTTGAATTTGTTGTTAGTGCTATTAATTCGTCTTGTGTACTTTGAGACAAAATTTTTTCTATTTATCATGAAATATTTTTGAGTGTTCACAAATTTCAGATGCCCTTAACTTTAAAAGCTTCTTTGGTTTGAGAAAACTGAAAAAATGTCTTAGTTCTATTGTTTTCTTGAACCACTTACCAATTTGTGATATAACCAAATCAAAAGTTTTACAAAAAATATTAATTTTAAAATTTTCTGCTTCACTTCTAACGTATTGTTCCTCAACACTAGGATTAGCAAAGAACTTCTTTTTAATTTGAATTCATTTAATTTTAAATTCGATTGATGTACGTGTCATATTTTATTGCCATTTGATTTGCTTCATTTTTAAATCCATCAAAATCATTTCTTAGAGACAAAAGTGTTTTGGTGCTTTTTTCAATTGCTGTTATGGTCATCATTAAATTTGTCTCCAGAGGTGAACTTATGACGGCTGAACTCATGGCACTTAAAATCGTATCGTGCCAGGTACTGAATTGAATTCGATATTAGAATTGAATTCAATATATAATATTAGCATCATTTTCTCGGCGCTGAGTTCATTACTGATTTCAGTGACTGAAGTGTTTACAAATCTCCTTTTAATCTAATTATTCAGATTCATTGTTATCTAACCTGTCTCCTAAATATTCCTATTCTTATCCTGATTTCTTTGTTTCTGCCATCCTGAGTCCAAGTATTACCTAAATAAGGAAAATACTTAATTTGCTCTCGCCTTTTCACAACCACTGTAACATACATAATCCTGTGATGACTTTCTTCCAACTCCTACATTCCTCATTACCTTTGTTAGGCTCACTTGTAAAACTTGAAAAAAGACGTTTTCAAAATCAACAAAGCAAAGAAAAACATTCAGAATGTATTCAAATATCACCCCTATGGCCTCTCTAGTGTCATGTACTTGACAAAATCCTAACTGAATTCATAAGTCATTTTCTTTAGCTTCTATTAAAAATTTTGTGAGTAACATTATCTCCATGCAGGGATGGATTGGGAAGCGATTTCGTACTGGGAAGTCGAGATCAAGGGCCTCATTCACCCCCCCCCTTTCCTCACAGATTTTTGTGTTGTATTGACCATAACATTTTCGTAATAAATAAGAAATTTATAAAAGGGAACAAAACTGTATATGTTTATTCGATCAAGTATAACTTACAGTAGATAACATGAATAATGAAATTCACATTCTGTAAACATTTATTCGTAACAAAAATTTAATTATTTTTATAATATCAAAAGAAGTAAACATTTTTTACAAGACATATGAAAGAAATAAATAAAATTTACATTGTCTTTAAATTTTCCTATATTTAAGTAACTTATAAGTTGCACAATATTAAGTGAAAATAGAAATAATAAGTATTATTTAAAATCTACAATTTTTCGTCAAATTCCTTACTATTTTCGCATAATTATTTTATTATTTGATCATTTTCTAGTTTGACCAGAATATCTCTGTTTGCCGACATAGTATTAAAAGAATCAACATTTTTTATGTCTTAGCCTATTTCGTAATTTATTTTTAATATAACTTAAAATGTTGAAACTTCTCTAACAATAAACTTGCGTAACAGATATTTAAGTATAATTACCTATATAGGCTTTATAAATAGTTAAAAGCAGAACTGTATAAGTTATATTCATTTAATACTTTGAAACAACAAATTAAACAATTTTTACAAGATTTACATTATGTAATTTTATCATCATTTAGAAACTCAAAAATGTCATTAAAATTATCTTCAAATACATTTTCTTCATGAACTTCTCAAGTGACATAAATATCAGGGACTGTTTTTTTAAAAAGATCCATTTTTGCGCAAAATCATTGTCCTCGGTGACTAAATCACATACTTGAATATCTTTGTAAAATTTTTTCATTAATTTTTCAAGACTAACAAAATCGGTTTTCTTAGCATCATTCTTCAAAAAATTCAGATTAAAAAATTATTAATTCCTTTATCTAGTCATTATTATTTAAAAAGCGTATATGAAAGTCTGAAATTACGGCAGTACAAATACGTTGGAAAATGTTTTCTTCAAAATTTTTAAATTTTCCAAATTAATTTCTTCAATACTTTTATATTTGTTGTTTTTGTTTCGAGTTACCTGAAAATTTTCTTGAACTTGAAGGCATAAGGAACTTTCCGAGTTGTTTTCTAGTTCTTCATTTATAAATGTGATGAATTTATCACTCACTATTTTTGTTTCTGTTAATTTATAATTACCTCCGATATTGTTTTCACAGTTGCATGAATCTTAGCAAAAATGCTTGATAATACCATATTATTAGTTTGCAAATATTTCGAAAGACTTGTACTTGAAAATAATTCTAAATAAACGGGCAGTTAATATGATTACGTACTTAAATAGATTTCTTTTAAGATTGGATGCGGTGAAATGAGTTTGAGATGGAAATCTGGAATCTTCACTTATATCTTTTAAAGTTTTGCAAATTCGTATGAAAAATGATGATTGCGGATCATCATAACTTACTCAGAGCGGAAACATGCTGTCTTGTGGAGAAATCCCTGGACTTGACTATAAGTACACAATAGGGGATGGATTGAGATAGTGAGAGGCAATGATGAAAGCAGTGAGAGACATAAAAGATTTGGAAGATAACTTTGAGGAAACTTAGTTAAAAATGGACATAAAATCTGTTTTTCCATATTACTGGATTCACGGATAAAAAATAATTAAAGTAGTTTTTAACAGCTGATCGGCCTGACCCCACCGGTCCAGTCCAACCCTGGCTCCATGTGAAATTAAACTCATTTTCTATGATCTGGGAATTCAGTTGCTCTGTTCTTTTTCTTCAAAGGAATTGTAATTGAATTCTTTTGGAAACACTTCCTCTTCATAGAGGCAGAGGCATTCTCTACAATTTATTCAATCATGTCAAAAAAGATAAATATTAAGGGCTTAGTATTCTAAGAACTGGTATGTCAAAGAAATATTGAATTTTTATTCACTGATTTATTTCCTAATTGGTTGTACTTAATAAAACAACCAACAGTTATTTAAAACTAACCTCATTCGAATAGTAGTAATATAATCTTTACATTTACGTTCATTCCTCTGTCAAACATTATCCATTTCTTTTCACTTACAATCACTGTGTATGTAAAGAAAATAGACATATTTACATTCATTTTTTCATCCATTTCCCTTCATTTACTAAATGTTACATGGACATGAAATAAAATTAAATTAATTAGTTATTTACAGCAGCTATTGTTTACTTCAGTTGCTATGAAGATTATTTTCATTGACAACAATTAAAAACATGGGAAAATATCTTTGTTCAAAGTGAATTGCAACTTTTTTGTTTGATTTTCTTGAAATTGATTTCTCCTTCGATAAAATGTGCTGAACAAACCATATGCTATTTGATTAGTTCTACAAATTTAGTTTGAAGATTTTTTGTTATAAGTGATATTTTATGAGATATAAAGAAAAGTTAATTTTTTTCACCAGATTAGGCTACATGAACCATTTATATCATTTTCTTTGCCCATGTCCTAAATACCAAATTTGATGAACATCTGCCCAGGCATTCTTTGTTTACTTTTTGTAAAGAATGCCTAAAAATTGTTAAAGCCATTATATCTATTCCTAATCTCTTTAAAAAAATTTTACTGAGTTTTACCCTACTTTGATTGCTTTTTTGACTTAATATCTCTTTGGCAACCCTTGATTTCAAGGTTAGCATTCTTGTCATTTTTCCATGCTTTCAGTGAGATGCTTTAATTATTAATTTTTCATAACCAGTTCAACAGTTATTCACCTGCCAGCATTTTACAAGGCTTGCATAACTGCCTCCTGATAGTCTTTTCTATTTCCTTCCTTCTAAATCCCAATTCAATTTTTTATTCACTTCTAATATTTAAAAAAATTCAGATAAAACCTCATGACCATCACTTGAATAAGCTGTTCAGCATTTCCACAGACTGCATTTTCTTCAAGTTCCTGCTTCCTCATCAGAACTATTTCTAGCTCATATTTTACTAGACATGTATGGCATGATAAAACATTTGTTGCAAAAAGTAACTCTGCTTATGTGATATGTATGGTTTAAATTAGAGGTGGGACGAATCCAAAATTTTCTCGAATCCGAACCCGAATCCTAAAAGGTTCTCGAATCCATCATATAAGAATAATAATAAGAAGAAAAAAGAAAAAACTTTTACTTAAAATTAACAGTTTTTAATTAAAGCAAAATTTGAAATCTGCGTTTAATGAAAAATAAATTTAAGAATACAGTTTTTAAAAATACACCTATATTTATTAAGAAGATACAAATGAAATTTTGTTAATGAAGTACATAATTAAAACTCTTGAATCTTGAGGTTCATTTTCTCAACATAATTTGACAAAAATATTTGAGTATCAGTTCAAATTTTTTTCATTTTTCCAAAACCTTTTTAAATCAAAGCAAGCGTAGAGGGGGAGGATTATTTCAAGAGTTAACATAGATAAACACTAAACATGGAACACTAAATTCTCTCCAGAAAATTAAGAAAAATCAAAAACTTGTTTATTTTAAGAGTTCATAAAAGTACTGAACACTTTTAGGACAATTTAAAAGAGCAGGAATCTTCAATGGAGATTTTTATTTAAGAAAAAAAGCATTCGAACTCGCTCTGGGTTGCCACGAGGTAATATTGGTGATCTGGGTACCACTGAAATTGCAACAATCGCATTCTTTTTTAATGAACACTTCAATTGGACGTCAATAAAACTAATCTTTCCTAAGTATTGAGTTAAAATGTTTAATGGTTTTTTAGGTTAGGATTCAAAAGACGAAAAAAGCGCAAAGATTCGAGTTTTCAAATCTTGAATCTTTTTCAAGATTCGTGGGATTCGAGGAATCTAATGTCCCATCCCTAGTTTAAATGAATGAAAGTTTTCTCAATCAAAATGTTCACCTATTGAAGGAATTCAGGAACTTATACAAGTTATGAGCAATTCATTCCATTTGTTATTGAAATGTGTTGCTCAAAATCTGTTTGCTCTTCTTCCCTCAATTTATAAAATACACCACATTATCAGAATTGATTGATTGAGTCGCTTAAGATAGTTATTTTGCAGCTGAAATATTCATCTGGCACTGTTTTGTAGCCATAGGTTCACCTTGATCAGCTGACAGACAAGCATTTTAATAGTTAATTTTTTGAATTGATACAAAATTCCTCCGTATTCATTTATGTAACATGACCACTTGTGTTTTTTGGCTCAGATGAAATTCAGTTGGAAGTTGATTCAATTTTACTTGGTAGCACAAATATATAACAAGGGAAGTTATTCTCTTTCCAGTTTTATTTAAATCTTTAAGGTGGTTGTGTTAATACCTCCTGCTGGTCAAATGAGTTGTAGTTAGGATGAATGAAGTCATCGAAGTGAGTGTACTGTGTGAATGGTGAACTAATAATGCCAGCAGTGTTGAGAAGGAAATCTAATTATTACTTTCATAGTAGATAAATTAATATTGAATCATTACATTTTATGCATTATACTGTATTTACCTGAATATAAGAATGGAATTTACTTAAACAAGTACTAGTGACATCTGTGAGTTCAAAAAAATTGCTGTCAAATGATGGTTTCCTTTTTGTCATGCATTTGCTCTGATAGCATCAGTTTTACAATGTAGTATCACTTTTACTATCCTGTAAGATCAAATGGACATTTGCGATACTGTATATAACCTCTCATTTCATCTCGATCACTGTTATTGGTCTAATTTTTTTAATCAACTGAGATTATTCTGCATGATTATCAACAATTTGAATTCAATCCTTGCTTTTATAAAAATTGAATTGTTTCCAGCAGTAATGAGGTAACTCATCTCCTTTGACTTCATGTTACGCAATAATGACTTGCAAAATAGGAAAAGAATCTTATCTAGATAATGCAGTGTAATGTTATGCAGTTACTGATGCTTGAAGTTGCATTTTAATAAAGTAGAAATGGAAATCACAGAAAGTTTGTTACAGTTGCAGTCTCCTTCAGGAGCTGCATTAAAATTTTATTTCCAGTGTTAAGATTAGGAATTTTTATGCAATGATATTTTGGCATTGAGAAACTGAATCAGCATTGATTTTATAGATATAATAATTGTGTTGTGTAATGAATTTTTAATTCAATACTGCTGGCATTATTTCTCTTCCATTGAGTGAGTGCATTGCTCTTATGTAGAATCAATTAGCTCCAATCATTTTACTGATCTCTTGACCAACAGGAGGCATTATTAAGAGGGGGCCCATTGTTAGGGTGAAGTGAGTGTTTTCAGTTAGGGAGCAGAACAAATCATCTACTGAAGAATATGGCAAAGTGACTTCTGGATGGAGACTGGAAAAAACAGAAGATTTGCAGCTGAGATATGCAGAGAAATGGCACCTGGAGCACATCCGGAGGGTGGAAAAGGGGGAGAATTTTCAGCAAAAAAAAGGCATAAAAAATCACCCTAAGTCCAACATACCTAAAAGAGTGGCCGAGACAAATGCATTGGACTTTGGCTCAGGAAAGTGAAAAACAGTGTGATCCTCTGTATTTTCTTTTATTGCATTACTATGAATTGTACATGGTTTTGATACAAGACAAGGACAATAAATATCTCTAATTACATGAACAAAGCATTATTTCTTCCATCTCTCTAATTCTGTACTTAAAAAATTTTCAAAGAACAATAAAATGACCAACTTGACATAATAAATACAAGAGTAACATTCTTTTTTCAATCTTGCTTCCTCCTTCAAAAAAGGAAGGAAGGAAAAAGTCCCTCATCCCCTCCAAATGTAGGTGAAAGTAAAAAGGTGTAATACTAGAAAAGACTGGATGAGGAGAGGTGCTGTTAATTCTGGTTTATACATAAAACAAGATAATGGCAGTAATTGGAAAGGGAAGAATTCTTTACATTTTGGAGTTGTACTTTTCAGAATTCACAATTGCTCTTAATCATAACTCATTAACATTAGCCAAAGACATTGAAAATGTTTGGCAAATTGGGTGGATGAAATTTTAAAAGATTATACAATATTGAAATTGAGTAGTTCCTCTCAATAATAGATCAATTATTCATTCTATTCAAGAATTGAAAATCATTACCAGAAATGAATTTTCTTGTAAAAATTGTTTAAACTCTACCTTCATAAGAGTTCAGAATTTGCTAAGTTAAAAAAGTTTAAAATGAGTAAAATTTCATCTCAAGATCTATTTCTGGCAAATTGACATGTCCCAAAGTTAAAGTTGCTAATAAATGAAGCAAAATTCAAATATGGAACATCTAAAATTCTGATCAAAAATATTCTTTAACTTTCTACTGATGACTGCATATAGTAAAATTGAATTGAAATACTTAGCAACAACCAATAGAAATGCACAAGTTGGTCAATGCGAATACAGTGCCACCTCGAAAAACTTAAGAAGTTATTGTTTTAAATTTCAAGTATACTATTGGAGAAACGACTACTTTTTATATAGTCTTCTATAATTCCAAAAAAATTCTTACAATATTAAATTTATTAATTGTCGTCAAATTTATGGTAAACTAGCATAAAACCCCATCAATATGATGGTGAGGAATATATTATTACTCATGAGAATTGAGAAAATAATGGTCTCGATTTCGACATGGTTGGTTGTCAATGCAAATCTTCATGAAATCACTAAATTTTGCCAAATTAAGTCATTTAAATGTTATATTTGAGCATTTGTGGACTGAGGGAGTCAATTGATGATAAGAATAAGAAACTTTGTTCATTTTACTTTAAAAGTGCCTCAGCTTGAAGGTAGAGGATCTAATTTTTTCTAACTATTATGAGCAAAATAATGAAAGCTTGCATGCTGCTAAATTGATTTTCACGTGCTATCTTATGGGAAATAGAAATTATCTTCTGGAGTCGAACCTGGATCTTTTTTTGGGATTTTTTTTCAAAAATGGCTTTTACTATAAGAGACAAACAATCCTAGGAAATTTCAATGTTCTATGTATTCAGAAAGTTTGTTAATAATACCATTACAGTCAGCCATGAATAGTACCCGATTCTCCAGCTCTTTTATAACGGCTCTTTAAGAGTGGTGCCACAGTCGACATAACCTGAAATAACCAAGCAAATTATATAGGGTAGATAAAGTGAAATTTATAGGATGCTACTAAACTTTTATACACAAAATGAAATATTTTATAAAATGAATAGAAGTTGCCCAAGTTACAAGAGAAAATTAATGCCTCATATTGAGAAATAAAATATTTTTGATTTTGCGCTATATTTACATTTATTTAACAATGGCAATAAATTAAATGATCAAGAGCAATCTTAAATTATGAAAGGTCATCTAATCCAGATTTAACAGCTCTTAATAAATACTCATTCCCATCCCTCTTACCACCAATGTCTGCTATTGTGAACAAACCAAAATTTGAAACTACTGGGTAAAACACTCCCACACCCTCCAGCCAAAACTCCTCTCTACTCTCACACCCAGATGCCTATATACTGGGCACAGGACAGCAGGACTCTTCACATCATGCCTCCACTCTGCTCAACTGGTCCATTTTGGCTCCACATCAAGTACAGGCACCTTAAAGAAAGAAAATTTAAATTTTTTAGTGAATTCAATAAATAAATGCAGCTTGAGTATACCTACTTCCAATTCATTTCTTTTAATTGATTTGAGAAATCAACATTGATAATATTCAATCTTATACATGAGTAAACATGATATTAAATACAGTGGATGCCGCTTATTTGATCACCAAGGGACAGCTAAATTGATAACAATAACCGATTGATAACAATGACTGACGAAACAAGAATGCAGCTGTTCAGCGTTGTTTATTGATGCAGAGCGGAAATCTGTACATAAAAAGGTGGAAGTGGACAAAGAAAGCATTACAATCAAGCTATATAAAATACTTTAAGTTCTTCTGCTTTCTGCTGCATCAGGGGACCATCAACATGGGCATCTTGTTCACGAACATTAGTAAACCAAAGTTTTAATGCTGATTCCACCTGATCATATTTTTCACTACGATTTTTCTTACAGTTCAAGTTTTCATTTTATTTTACTTCCCTCTAAATAATGTTTCGATTTTTTCAAAATTGTACACAAAAGAGAAATTGATGAAATAAAGCGATCTAAAGATCCTATGCAGACAGGCATACACTAATGTTGGGAATAATTTTGAAACAAGAAAAAAGTCTGCTATGACCGGGAATCAAACCTGGGTATTCCATTTGCTGGGCGGATATTCTACCATTGAACTAACGTAGCAGATCAATTTTCTCGTTTCTTAACGCAGATGTTTTCTTGGTTGGGATGGAACTAGCGAAGCTAGTATCAAACTGCCCCAACGGATATCCTCGAAGAGATACACCAAAGAAAACTCCTCCCTCTCAAATAGTAAGATTGCCAAGCAAGAAATTTACAGAATAAAGTGATCTAAAGATCCTATGCAGACAGGCATAAGCTGAAAGTAGAAGACCTGGGTTCGATTCCCGGTCATAGCCGACTGTTCTCGTTTCAAAATTATTCCGAACATTACAGCTTATGCATGTCTACATAGGATCTCACTATTTGAGAGGGAAGAGTTTTCTTTGGTGTATCTCTTTGAGGACATCTGTTGCAGCAGTTTGATACTAGCTTGGCTAGTTCTGTCCCAACCAAGAAAACATCTGCATTAAGAAACGAGAAAATTGATCTGCTACAATAGTTCAGAGGTAGAATATCTGCCCGGCAAGTGGAAGACCCAGGTTCGATTCTTGGTCATAGCAGACTTTTTTCTCATTTTAAAATTATTCCCTACACAAAAGAGGTTGCGAAATTTCAAACTGCACTGCTGCATTACATTGACTCATTTTTGGTAATTTATCATAGCGTTCTAAAATGGCAAGTTTTTCTTTAAGGGTTAGATCGTTATGTTTCTTTTGCACTTCCGCCATTACATATGCATGGAGGAATGATACCGACAACCATATGAACTACATGAAGCAACAGCAGTAACTAGACACACAACGTGTCCGAGTTCAAGTACAAACCAGGATGTTACGTAATCACTTCCACTGCATGTGTCAAGGCTGTGATAAGGCAAAAAAGTGATAACAAAAACCCAAGTGCTGATTATAATAAACGTCGTTTTTTTCTATGTATTAGTATATGTCTGATTGTGATTTCATAAAAGTGATAACGTTACACGAATGATAACATTATCTGTGGTTACAATAAGCGGCATCCACTGTATATTGAAAAACTAAGCTCTTAAAAATGATGAAGTAAATAAAGGAGATAATTGGTGACTAATAGTTAGAATTATACATACTAGGAATTAAAATAAAAACTCCTGAACCATAAAATAATCCAGATGAGCACTTGCACGTCAATAAGAAAAAATAGAAAAAATTAAAATTATACTTACAAGTTTGCAGGACGATGGCCTACAGGAACCTGCTGTTGAAGACTAGTTAAAGAAAAAAGAAAGGCACACACATGCACAATCACTTGGAAAAACTCACTAGATATGTATTTCAAGATCTAAGCTCTCATCTTCAGTAGCTGAAGTCATATGGATTGTTTTGGTTTTGTGTTGTGCATTGATACATTCCGGGTGAAAGTGAGAGGAGGGAAGGGGGTGGGGGAATTCCTAACAGTGAATGTGTAGAGGGGTATGGGATGGGCCCGTGGTCGTTATTCTTTACCGTGTTTTGGCATTTGTTTATGAAAATGCTCTCATAAGCATCTAGTTTCCAGTCAGTTTGTGTTGATTTTAAGACAGCCATGTTTTCGATTTTAATCAGATGATTGTTTTCTTGTATGTACAAGGGTGGTTCAAATGAAAACAGCCAAAGTGAAAAGAAAGTGGGAAGAAGTATGAAATACTATTATTATTGTTGTTAGTTATTTTTATTTTGGTGGGATATTTTGTGGTTTTTAGTACCCCTTGTCATATAAATATAGCATCTCGTAAAGAACATTGCACAAGTTGGAAGTGAGATCAGTGATACGATTTTTGAACGCAGGAGTGAAACCAATTGAAATACGCAGGAGGATGGTAAATGTGTATGGAGATAACTGTTTATCAGAGGAGAATGTATAAATGGCTTGAAAAGTTTAAAAATGGTGCACAAGATGTGGGAGACGCTGCTTGGCCCGGCCAGGATGATCGCGTAGTCACACCGGCGAACATTTCTGTCGTTGATAGGCTCATTCGCGAAAACTGTCACATTAAAGTGAAAGAAATCAGCAAGAAATTGATGATCAGTGTTGGATCTGTTCACAATATTGTCCACAAAGAGCTTGGATTCAATAAAGTTTGTGTGAGATGGATGCCCCGGCAACTCACTGAAGACCTGAAGCAACAATGTGTTGACACCTGATCTGTGCTACTTTCTTGGTATGAAGCTGAAGGGGAAGATTTCTTGAACAGCATAGTGACCGGTATTAAGACATGGGTCAATCACTTTCAGCCTGAGAGTAAGCGAGCAAGTAAAGAATGGCGGCATCCAAGCTTGCCGAAGCCAAAAAAATTCAAAGCGACTATCCGCAGGGAAAGTGATGTTGACTTGCATTTTGGGACAAAAATGGAGTAATTTTGGAGAGTTATATGGAAAAAGGGACAACTGTCAATAGTGGTTCCTACTATTTCTTCTTAATACTGGACTGAAGCCAGCAATCCTGTCCAAACGTCAGGGACACATCTGAAAAGGGGTTTGTTTGCAACAAGACAATGCCTGTGAGAATTTTGAAACCATCCAGGATCTGCATTTTGAAGTGACACTCCATCCCCCTTATTCCCCAGACTTGGCTCCAATTGATTTTCATCTCTTTGGCCCACTCAAAGAGGCATTACGAGGGAAACACTTTCGTTCCAACGGTGATCTTAAAAATGTGGTGCATGATTGACTGAGCAAGCAACCAAAAAAGTTCTTCTCTGATGGAATCCGTTGGTTTCACGATGGCAAATATGCATTGCAAGAGCAGGGGACTATGTTGAAAAGTAAAGGAGTATTTTGTCAAAGGTTTTAATAAAACATTTTTCTTTTCACTTTTGCTCTTTTCATTTGAACCACCCTCATATGTTGCAACAGACCTGTTAAACCTTGTGTTCGTAATGTGCAAGGTGTTCTTTGAACCTAGTTTTTAGCTTTTGCTTAGTTTGACCAATGTAAACTTTCTCACAGTCTCAGCAAGCGATTTTGTATATGCCGGATTTTTCTCAAGTCGGGATCATGTAGTAAGTTGGAGAGTTTGTTTTCATTCACAAGTACTGCTTTAAGGTTCTGTTTCGAGAAGATTTTTAATACCAGGGACAAACGGGTTTTTTTTACGTATTTGGTTTATTGCGGGGCATGTTTGTGAGGGTAATGCATTAAAAAAAATAGACTATGCTTGTGTTTGTGTAAAATATTTCTACCTTGGATCATAACCATTGAATTTATTGCAGTTATTGATGTTTTAATTCTGTGAGGAAATCAACTTTAGAAAGAGGAATCTGTAAGAGTCTGTGTACCATTGAGTAGAATGGCGCTAATTTATGTGAAATATGATGACTGGAATCAGAGGGAATGTAGGTGTCTGTGTATGTGGGTTTGCAGTAAATCCCGAACTTAATTTTGTTTTCTCTTTTTAAGAGAAGGTCAAGAAATGGTAATGTATTTTGTTTTTCTACTTCATGTGTAAATTTGATGGAAGAATATTGATCGTTTAGTTGCTGTACAAAATCTGTTATTTTTGGACCTATCAAAATCGTGAAAATATCATATAACATATCTTACCCATAAATGTGGGAAGTAGTTGAAGGTGTTTTTGCATTTTTTCTCAAAGTTAACCATGAATAAGTTGGCCTAGAAAGGTGAAAGGCAGTTTCCCATGGTTATACCGTGATTTTGTGGATAGAACTTGTTAACTAGAAAAAAATTTAGGTTCATGCATAAGCATGTTAGTCGTACTAATTCATCTACTGTATTTAATGAGAAGTTTTGATCAGTGAGCCATTCTTGGAGGAATTGTAATGTTTAATTGATGGGAACACTAGGAAAGAGAGAAGAAACCAAAAGAAACAAATTTCACTATTCATTTAGTATTGTCTTTAACTTCATTAATAAAATGAGGATTGTTTTTGATATTTGAATCTTGCTTGAGAGGAAATTGTTTAAACTGATCATTAAGTCAACGTGAAATTTTATACGTCAGGCTGTTGATGGAAGATACAGTGGGTCTGAGGAGGATGTCTTCTTTGTGGATTTTGGATAAGCAATACATCCTGGGAACCCTGGGATTTGATCCATACTACTGAAGATGAGAGCTTAGCTCTGGAAATACGTTTCTAATAAGTTTTTCCGAGTGATTGTGCATGTGTGTGCACCTTTCTTTTTTCTTTAGGCTAGTCTTTGACAACAGGTCCCTGTAGGCCATCGTCCTGCAAACTTGTATCATTTGAATTTTTTTTTCTATTTTCTCTTATTGACGTGCGAGTGCTCATCTGGATTATTCAGAAGTTTTCATTGTGGCAATTTCCCCCTCCTCTTTTCCTATCGCACTTATATGATAGCACTTAATGAATGGCATGTTCGAACATGCACGTTTGAAATATGCCGCTATCGTATATCGCCGATATTCATTCATTGCCGGACATAATGAACTCACCCTCAGTACGCCACACCCCAGGACGACACGCCCTGTGAGTACCTGCCTGCTTTATATACCCTAAGTACCCCTCACATTACCAACCTCTCTTCTTATGTTATGTAAGGACAACAAAGAGGCAGCTAATAGACAGTTATAATACCACCATTTCCAAAGGCCTGCCTGACATCATTCCCCTCCCATTTCCACCTCCGGCATCACATGATCTTGCATGTACATCTGTACACTGTAGTCTCCAAATTTCATTTTCAATATACATACTAGGCATCTGCATGTTGCAGCTCTGGTTGCAACAAAAGACAAAAAGATAGAAAAGAAGCAAAGAAAGAATGAAAGTTAGAAATGAAAAAACATTGTGAAGTTGCAGGGATGTTCTTAAGAAAATGATTTGAGACCACTGTTCTGTTTACATCGATTGCAACGATTGATTTGAATAATAACAATTAAAACATTCTCACTCCCTAACTCATATATGAGCCAAAGGGTATGATTAAATGCTATTTAGGTAGATGTCAATTACCACAAAAATCCTGAGAGCTAATATTTACAACATAATTTTGAAGATAAAATTGAATAATGTTCTAAACATACCATAATGCATTTCATCAACATCAGTTACTAGGAAGATTTTTTGTGAATAACTAAAAAAACATTTCTCTCTCAGCTCTTATGTTTTTGCCAAATACCTCCTTTAGGGCTTCAATCATGTAAATATTGGTCATTATCAAAGTTGTAGATAATATAATTCCCTACAACCTTTGTTTGAAACATTTTTTCATAGAATACACTGTTTCAGGAATATTTCAATTATTTAACTGAACTTGTTTAGTACATTGAATGTTGCTGTGACTTGTTTCCATTGCTATGATAAAATTATTGAGTTGTTGATAGCAATGCCAGTGCTAGTGCTGTCAATGTTAATGTTTATTATGATCAAAATTATACCAATACCATCTAGTGTCATTTTATAAACAAATTTTCTTGCAAATATTGACATTAAAGCCAGCACCACTAATGGTAATTTTAATTGCAAATATTTCGCCCAATAATTTGACATTAATAGTATGATGGGCCTCAATATTTTGTTAACCACAGAACCCAGAATAAAAATTTTGTTCACTGATTTTTCAATGTGAAAAGTGATGCAAAGTATTTTTTAATGTGAAAATTATTCCAAGTGTTTATTAATTATTCACGAGTGTAATTGCTGATAGTTACTCTTGAGTCTGCTGTTGCCGAGAGCAACTAGTAAGTACTATTGAAATCATATTCATTACTCTATGGAGAAAGTTGTGCTGAACGCAGATTTTTTTTACACTAAAACATGTGCAAAGCAAATACTTGGTTTTTCCTTTATTTTAAGAAAGTGAACTTTTTAAAATGAAGTAGGTTGATAATTCAATCAAAAACATTTACTCATATTTTGTCCTTGCACAAAATGATTTATAAAAAAACTACTTGGCATCTTCAAGTGGGTAATGCAGCATGAACAATGTTTATTTATTTATTTAATAAGTTCAAAAACAGCACTCAGGCCTATTACATTGAACATTATAACCAATAAATAATAAATGCATATAAAAATATACAACAAACAGTCAAATAAAACAATAAGGAGTTCAATGGAAAACATCAGTATGAGGATCTTGCATCCGAGTTTGGTTATATAAGTTTGGGAGGCGGAAAATTAAGGAGCGTTTTGTGGTTGAGAGCCGAGGAGTGCGGCAGTGAAATAAATCATGTAATCTGGTACTTCTAGAGGGAATACGGAAGGGGTAACTGGAGAGAAGTTCGGGAGTTCTATATTTTCCATTTACAATGTTACGGAAAAACTTTAGGTCAATTGCCTGTCTACGATCGGTCAAAGGTAGTAAACCAAGAGTGTGGAGAATGTGGGAAGAGGACGCATTACGAAGAGAAGGAATTCACTGGCGGATGTGACGGAAGAAATTTAGGGGCCTTTCAAGGTGATTAAGATTTGATTGGGAAGCTGAGGACCAAATGGGTGAGCAATATTCTAAGATTGGGAGAACACAACTAACAAAGAATGTGCGTAGAGAGAATTTCGTAATTTCGGCAAAACGATAGAAGAGGCCCAGCATAGACATGGCATGAAAAGTGACTTTCCTAATATGGGTAACAAATAATAGCTTCTGGTCAAAAATTACACCAAGATCCTTTTGTGTTGTAACTAAGGGGATTGTTATGTCAAGAATTTGGTATTGGTTTATAATTGGTTGCTTACGTAAGGTGAAGGTAAGAGCGGTGCATTTGGAGGGATTGATTCTAAGACTGAGAGGTGGACTAGGGCAGCTTGGAGAATATCGGAGTCGGCTGGGGAATTGATCTGTTTGAATAATTTGCAGTCATCTGCAAAGAGTAGTATCCCGCAGGGTTGTGCAATTATATCCACTTAAGTCTATGAAAAGGATGAAGAGAAGGGGGCCTAAGACACTACCTTGAGGCACACCAGAAGTAATTGGAGCAAGAGAAGATAGGTAGCCGTTGATAACTACACGCTGATTTCTGTTTGACAGGAAAGAAGAAATGAGGGAGAGAAAGAGATGATGGACATTAAAGCGATGAGAGATTTTGTGAAGAAGGAGAGAATGGTCAACGGTGCCAAAGGCTTTGGCGAAATCGATGTAACACACGTCCAGTTGAGAAGAATTTTCATATGTGTGCGTGATATTATTCATGTGCACGGAAAGGTTGGTTAGAGTTGAGGAGTCTGGAAGAAAACCATGTTGTTGCGTGGAAATATAGGGAAGAGTGAAAGCGAGGAGCCGATTATGAATAATTTTTTCACAAACGATTGATAGGTTGGAAAGAAGAGATATGGGTCTATAATTTTCCACCTGAGATCTACTGCCATTTTTGTGAATAGGGATGACGTTGGCTATTTTCCACTGTTGGGGAAAGACTCCCGTGGCGAAGCAGTGGTTGAGAAGCATAGAAAGAGGTATCGAGAGCTGAGAAGCGGTTTGCCTAAGAAATTCCGCTGCGATACCATCGGGTCCGTTGGCTTTGGGAAGGGAAAGATTTGAAATCACATAGTCCAAAATGGATGATTCACGAGTGACATATGGATTAAATTGGCACAATGAGAGAGCAGTTATAAAATGGTCTATAAACCACGAGTCCAGTGAAGTTTTTGGCGAACCGGCGTCAGGTGACTCCCAAACCACAGATAAGTTAAAATCACCAAGAAGAATAAATTTACCAAGTCGGGATACTTTTAAGAGAGAATTAAAGCAGTCCTCAAGGGAACTTTCGTCGTTGGGAGGTCAGTAGAAACAACCAATAAAAAGTTTGTTGGAATTTCGAGTCACTTCTACCCCCACAATCTCACAATTTGATTCTAAGTCGGGGCGACGTCTAGAGCGAATATTATTATTCACACAAATCATAACACCACCACCACGACGATTCACACGATCACGTCTATAAACATTAAATAGAGTATAAAAGGGGAGTTCAACGTCAGGGACATGACTATTAAGCCAAGTTTCGGTGAAACAAAGGCAGTCCAACGAGGCGAACTCTGCGAGGGAGAATTCACATTCACTCAAGGCTACGAACATTTTGGTAGTATGTTGAGAAGTTACCAAAGATGTGGTTAGGCCCCGGATTAAGTTCAATGTCCGACGAAATGAGGAGGTGTAGCAGGAGCCAGGACGGCGATAGTCTATGAGATGGCTGACACGAGGCGTTCCTTGCAATTCCGTTCGCCGAGGAAGAGAATCCACAAATGTGAAGGAAATTAACCCTCGGACGTCTTATGGAATAGTAATAATCGGCAATTTCCGATATGTCCGACGAGTAATCACTGCACTGGGAGGATGGAGCACAATAAAATAAAACTTTCACTAGAACCACTAGGAAAAACAGAAAAAGAGTGGAGCAATTAGAGCGTGGCTCACACCCGGGCGCCATCATACCAAGATAAAGGAAGGGCAAAGTTGTTAGAGCGATTTAAATCCTCTTTCTGCATGTTAAGGGCGAGGTCATTGTTTTTAAATTGTTTAAAATGTAAGAAATTTAAGATTTAGACATGTTAAAAAACATTTTGTCCAAGTAAATGAGAGGAAATTATGCAGTGCAAAAAATAATTTATTTCCTCATAATTCAGGTGGGGCAATTACACCACAGAGTCAATTACCGTAAATACCCGCGTATAATGCCCACTTTTTTCGAAATATTTGAGTTAAAAATTAGGATGCGTGTTATGCAAGGGTACATAATCTTCCTATTTTCATTTGACTCCATATTTCCTCAATTTTGGCACATTAATTACTGCCCGGGTATCCTCATAATTTTATTGGTGATTTTTATGAAAAGTAAGATAGATAATAGTTAAAATTTATTAACTAATTCTATAAACATACATTAATTAGATATGAAAAGAATGAATTCAGTATTTATTAATTTTAAAAGCCAAGAAATTCTTCGTCATTGGACCATACTTCTTCGATGTTGTTATCGGAATCGTCATCTTATGCATGATGTCAACCTACACCGATGCCTGGCCTGGTGGTGAGGTACTGGTACTACTTACAATTAGAAACAATGGCAGCTGATGCCTTTGAGTACGCTGGCAGTTGATGCTTCTTGTAGAACTAAATCAAGTTATCGTTCCCTACTTTTCTCGCAGCATTCATGGTTTCTTCTCGATTCTTCGAGTCTGTAGTTAATTATGGTTATTTGCTATCGTTTTTACGTGCTCCAGTGTTCTAATAAGGTTAAAACTGAAGGTTGGGCGAACCCGTCCACTTCAGGCATGACTAAAACGTATGCAAAAAACTTCGACATAGGATTATTGTCATTCCTTCAATTTATTAGCTCAAACAATATCATATGCCATACTATGAAATTAATATAATTGGATTATTGTGTATGTGCTAATATCACCTTGTAAGTAAACAGGGTATGTAATGATTTTCGTTATGTTACCGATACATAATACCAATAATTCGATCATTGCTTTTGACCGTGTTACACCATCTACTTTATTCTGGAATGGTAACGCTAAAAAAAATCTGTTCGTGCTATACGTGGGTATATAGGAAAATCATAGATTACAAGGCTGAAAACTCCCCTGCACATTATATGAGGGTGCGCATTATACATGGGTATTTACGGTACTCAAGTAAATGTGGTTGACTTAAACTTTCATATATAACAATCATGTTCTTGAGTTTTGCTCTGCAAGCAGTTTCTCCGGAACCTACTTCAATAACTCATCTACTGGAAATATTTTTAAGAGAAATATTTTTTATATTTTCATTAGTTGAGCCTTCCCAAGTTCATATAAAATTCTCACTTTTGCAACATATAATTTGGTACCAAACAAAAACAGGCATAAATTGGTCATTATAACAGACCTATTGTTAAATGCATTTACACGTGCCATGAAAATTTAACTCTTGCAATTTGTATTTGTGGGGTTATACTGGATATTCAACATGACATTTTGAGCAATATACTAATTGGAAATGTTATACCAAAGAAAAATTATAAAATACTTGGGCAAGTTAGGCATGTAATTTCACATATTGGGCCAAGTGAATAAAAATTAAGCAAATGGCTTTACTTAACCACTCATCTGGGTATGCCGTATATATACGTCATGCTGTTATCTCGGCTGTTTGCTATGGGTATGCCGTAATATTCCATCACGCAGCCTCTCCGGCAACTAGCTGCATCCTTTTAGTTTACCATCTCGATAGTAAATGGGCTTCACTTCTTTATTTGGAAAAGATAAGCTTCTCGTGTCTAGACCCTGACTTTGCTTTGCGGGTTGCATTTCCATTACCCTAATTTTAAAATTAACAACATTTATATGTTATTTATAATTTTTTTATTTTTTAATCACTTAGTAATTGTGAAAATTTTTAATGTCTTTATACAATATTTTAGGAATTTGTGTTCATTAAATATTATTACCAAATTAAATTTTTATTGTAATAAAAAATATATATTAACATTTTAATTCATGTCTTATGGTAAAAATAGTTTGACACAAATTTTAAGAATAAACAACTCAAATACTGAATAATTAACGTATTTTTTAATCAATTTGCGATTTGATTCATCTCAATTGCAATTTAAATGCCCACCTCCAGTTTCAAAAAATTAAATACCCAGATGAGTGGTTAAGATTTCAAGTATTTTTTTAAAGCAAAACCTCAATAGTTGAATAAAAAATAGCATTTGCTTTCGCTTGATAGAAATAGCATTTGGTTATTTTCAAAAATTTCCTGTAGTAAATGCTTAAAAACGTGTGAATAAAAACACGCTTATGCAAAATTCTTTAAGAATATGCTTTGAATTTTTTAAGCGAGTTGAGGGGCTCGCTAAGAATTTTTCAAGTCGGTTTTATTAATATTTTGCTGAGAATTTTACCAAAATTAGTGATATGGCTGAGTTTATGATTCCACGAAAAGTGAAAAATATAAAAAAAAGACGAATGCCAACAACTAATGGTAATAAAAATGTATACTGTTTCACCGAAGATAATGTTGTATCTATTTCAAATCTATTTTCATGACAAAATTCTGAGAAACTATAGTTTAATTTCAATAGCGCAAACTCGGTTAACATAAAATGCTTCTTAATAAGTAGTGTAATTCAGTCCTCCACAAAAACGTAGGTACATGCACCTTGTTGCAACAGGCTCGTTTTTAGAAACCTGGTTAGTACAAATCAAGCAATTTTAGGTCCCTTGAAATTTGTACTAATGAGGTTGTACTGTATTTGTTATAGTAAATTAATTATCTTTTTTAATATTACCCAAAATTTAAGATGAAACTATCACATTCAACCATCCCTTGTTTTTTAAATACTAACAATAACAAGGGAAGAATTGCAGAGCAACTTATGCAAGGTTCTTTTTTCTATAAAAAAATATAAGAAACTTTTTATGTAAAATAATTAATTTATATTTCAACCATTCCTCTAAAAGATTATGATAACTTAACAAAGATGCTAGCATTTTGAGCATAAGGCAATAAAAGGTTGTCCTGAAAACTTAGGTACTCTAGCTGCAATATTTCTTGAGATATGTCTGTCTGCTTGATAGAAAATGCTTAAAAGTAATAGCCAAGGCTTAAGTAAAACCAAACTTTTATTCACTCAAAATGAAGCAAATGCTTTTTCTTTAAGCATTTGCTTAATATTTATTAACTCGGCCCATTACTCTTAGGGAATATACATTGAGGTAAAGATGTTAGATGCGAGTGGTGAAAAACTGCAGGTCAACTTGATATTACCTCTTGCCATGGACAAATTAATATTCAGGCACACAATGCCAGCACCTAAATGTTTCAACTTCCACCATATCATCAAAATTTATAATCTGACAATAAATCTTATTAATTAATCTTTATAATAGTTTCAGTAGCACTGAGAAAAAAACAATAAAATCAACTTTCAAGTATTGGCACCAGCCCTCAAACTGCACTGTAAAGCATTCATTAGCTGCATACTTAAAGCTGTATGGATAAAAATATAAGGGAATACAAATCCAAATAATTTAGGCAAATTGACACGACAATTTAAAATAATAACTTCTGTGGACTTAAATGAACCGATTTCACAATATTTTCCAAGGTCCAGATAGGAGGAAGAGAGTGAGACCCTGATCACTCGCACCAATGCGGTTTAAACTCCTTCCATAATTATGTACAATAACATGATTAATTAGGCAAAGCATAGTGGTTTTCTTATGCAGCAGGATTAAAACAAGAAGCCTCCTCTCCGATATTATTTCTGCAGCAATATACAAAGATAATTAGATTAATCTTTTTTGAATGAAAGAAAAATTAATGTTGCATTTATTGGAATATCATGTTTACAAGAAAAGCCATATTTAGGCCAACAATAGCTCCAAGCAAGGTTTTTCAACCAGAGGTACAGCAAAAGTGTTAAGATTATAATTTTTCGTCTTACTTCATCTTTCATGCATGACTTCGGAATCAAAAGATTAGAAGTAAAAATATTATAAAACAAAAATTGTGTATTGACATTATAAGCATGAGTTATCTTAATACATCCATTACTCATTTCACAGTCACATATCTAATATAATACAAAGTTACCAGGTATTTCAATTAGATATGGTAAAATAAGGAGTAAGATGAAGTACTTCTGTCAGCTAGCCACAATTATATAACGAATTCAAGTCAGGCTTTATTCTTTTCTAAACTAAGATTTTAAAGATAAAACTGTAGAATTAATTTCCCACAAACATGCGATGTCTACAATTCAACTTCGATTATCTAATTAACACACTGGTTTTGCAAATAAAAGTTTTCAGGTATTCCTGGAAAATTTTCGGTATAAATAAATAACTACTTTTCATGAATATACTGGGGGCAACCGAGTGCTGGAGTTGATTTTTAGGTGCCGTGAAATAGTCCGATAAGTAAATAACTCATCGATTTCGAAATTTTGGTAGGCGATTAGGCCAATAACTCTTGCTCAAATTAATAGATTATGGTATATTAACAATAGATGGATACACCCAAAGGTTGCGATATCCACGTATAAATATAATACTCTGCTTCGAGATAGGTCGTTCGCGAAATTCTGCGTAATTTTCATTCGAGCTTCAATTTTATTTCACAAAATTACAATATTCAAATTTGGTAACAACTGCTTCTTTAAGATCCACCTCATAGCAGAACTCGACTACCGAGACCACGTGTTTGCTATCATGAGAAAATCTTATCATATTCTCTCGGACATAAAATATTCATGGACACCACCACAATCAGGAGAATTAATACGGATAAGCTTCAGAATAGTTGACATAATGTTAAATGTCACGCAATATATTATTAAAATATCGTCATAAGAACGAAAATATTCTTTTACCTTCCAAAGTATTAACTCTTAACCAAATTTCACTACAAAGAAAATTTCCTAATGCGATACTTAGATATAGAAAATATCCCACTTGTGTTAACTGCTTCGCCGCGTTTTATCAAACGGTAGTGAAACGTATAAAATATAACTTTTCCAACAAACCTATGCCACACAAAAGGAAGAAATTCTAATAGAAACATTGCCTCATTGTTTTCTAATAAAATGTAAATTCTAAATGCAGTTCTATAAAGGAATATATGTTCGAAATTTAACGTCATCAGGATAAAACAACTGGAAATTTGAATCATCAGCTCTAAATGGCATGTTATTTGCCATTAATCTACCACAAAAACATTATTACTCACCTGGTCTAAAAATCCATCGAAGAGTGTCACAATCACTCCACCATGCTTTGTTTCTAGAAGAATCTAATGATGGACAATATAAATAATAAGACCTTATTGCACCTTGTCGTAGTTTGTTCTGGAAATTGTCCTTCCCACAGTAAGGTTGCAATTTGAAAAATCGAAATCCAATAAGATGGCAGCATGGTCGCGATGACAGTCGAAATTCGTATGGCGCAGATCTCAAACTCAAATTTCACAAAGCCCAAATAGATAATTTTGTACTCTCTATGTACCTTCCATTCTATATCCCTTCCTTCCTATCACCCTCCCCACATAACCCTCTCTCTTACTCTACATCTATATAGTCGTTTGGATAAGCAAAAGAACTCAAACTAAATCCCAGTCCATTAGGATTACGTATTTTCGCGAAAAATTGTACAATAATTTAAGGCAATCTATGCACCCTTAAAAAGATTAATAGAATAAAAAACTTCATTACTTTTCTAAAACATAGTTTAAATTTAAAGATCGTACGTAAATTTTTCTAATTTTAATTTCCAAAAGAATAAAAGCCTACACTTTAAAAAGTCGCTTTTTACGTGTTATCTTACGGGAAACGGAAATCGCTCTCCTAACCCGGGCTTTTTTCGGTATTTTTTTCGTAATTTAATTTTTATATCTGAATCAAACATTCCTGCGAAATTTCAACCTTCCATCTAATCGGGAAGTATGTTAAAAACGCGTTAAAAACTGCCGTTGATGACATCAGCGTCTTACACAGACAGACAGAACAGGAAAACTATATGTATGATATTTGACCTCAAGATAAATCAGGATTATCTAAAAGCCATAAAATGGTTGTGAAAACTAAATGCGCATTTCAGCCACACTTCTAGAATCTACTAATGTTGAATTACCACCAACGATGGCTGTCTTGTAGCCTAAGCACGCATTTGGTTTTCACAACCACTTCATAGATTTTGCAGAATCCTGATTTAATAGTTTGATCTTAGCCATGAGAATAACAGGCTTGACAATTCTTTGAGCTGACAATGTTTAACACACTTATAATGAAGTTCACTTCGTAGACAGCTACTGTTCTACTAGGAGAGGAGAAAATCATTTGGAGTACTTCATTCATTATATGTAGACAATCAGCTTTTTAGGCATATGTGTTATTAGCAAATATTTGATATAACAAGACAATCAGTAAACTCAAGTTGAAATCGTATTAAATAACCAAATGATAAGGATTTTATATTAGCACATCAATGCAGTTACACACAAATTTTGAGGTAAAAATGAGTATGAAAGCCAATTACAACCATGAAAGAAATTCAATTGAAGTGAGTCCCTAATTATTTGCGAATTACTTAAACTAATTACTGATAATGAAGTAAGTAACTTACTTATATTATTTGAACTTGTCTTTTGCAGCTATTTTTGCAAATGTCTCCCACACGAATGGTGAGGGTTGAAAGTATTTTAATGAATTTCATTTGAAATCTGGCAGGATATTTTTTGTTCTTTGTCTAAAGGGATCATATTTTTCTAAAAAGTAGACGTTGGTGCTGAAGGATCTATGAGGGGATGGCAAAATGCCATCCCAGCAATTAACTTAATGAATAGAAACAGATTGTCTTGAAGGCCTGGTCTTCCAGGTCTTTGCTACAGCTCTGGAATAAATTACTGGTCAAAATATTTTCTTGTCATATTTCTGTTGGACAGGCAAGAATAAGGATTTATTTGTATTTTACAGTACCTTCATGTTCTTGTGAGTTGGCCACCTCATCTATTGATGTTCCTTACTTTTTTATATCTTGAAAATATATCTTTGATATTTACAAATATCCACCTATACAATATACTTTTTAGACCACTTAGATGGTATAAATAGCTAGAGTTTTGTACACATATAGAGCATCTTTTCTATACAGAAATTTAAATATTTAAAAATTATTATGAAAGTAAATTACAGGTTTCCCAAGAATGGAATAAGCCAAGGAATAGCATTTCATGAGTATAAAATCTCTTAAGAGTAAAGGTGGGCAATCAATATATTTCTTCTGCTTTACCCAAATTTCAAAATTGCAATGTAAGTTTCTTTATAAGAAAAAACTTTAAAGAGACATTCTTAAAGAACATAAGTATAGGAAATTTAATCTATGTTACCTCAGCATGTCCATGGTAATGGAAATCCAGAAACCCAGGACATTCTGGCACTACCATTTTATTCTCAGTATAGATTTACATCTTATAAACAAACATGCAATTGAATTGAGAGACAAAATAAGGCTTGAAGTATTTTATTCCAAATACCTTTAAAAATATCAGCTATGCTATTTCTTTTTCCATAGTGGTTTTGAAAATACAATAAAAATCATCAAAGATGGTTGGTAAATGTGCATTAAAATATTTTTAAAGCCTCCTTTTTAAAAATTTAATTGAGTTGGTTTCCAAGAAAAACTCATAACATGTTTAGGCATGAGAAATTCAATACTCAAATGAATTATAGAATAACTTTATAGGTGCATGAACCATTGGATTGTAATGTCTACCATTTGACTAGTCATCACTTCTCTCTCCTAAAGCTATTATGAATTAAACTAATTTTTTTTACAGAAACAATAAAACACTGATGAGTGAACACATATGATGTAATATAGGTATGCCCTAGCACTTCTGAACACAATTTACTTTACACTCACAAATTAGGCATGCAATTCATTACTGGCCAACACAAATATTAAACGTGCAACTAGGAATGGTGGACCTTGGTTTCCATTGGTCCTGGCATACACAAAAATGTATACATAATAATGTATGCCAACAAAAATAAAATCTAAAAACTATATAATTGTTAGCACTATAATGTATGATGAATAAATCACAGATATTTATAATCTTCCGTAAAGTCTGTCTTATGTTGTGGCAGGAAATCTTCCCGCTGTTTAAACACTTTGTTCATCACACAAAAATGTGATGTGAGCTCTTTGGAACATTTAGTGTGGGACTCTTACATAAAAATCCATGCCTTTTTTGCTATGCCAAAAAGTAGAATTTGTGAGACCATGATGAAACAGGATAAAACCAACATACTACTCTTACCCGTATAACATAAAACCTAAGATTTACCCAGAAAGAAAATACAGATTTACCGACAAAACAAATGAAATTGTCCGAAGCATTTTGCATATAGCAAAAATACCATAGCAATCACAGCAATTCCCACTGAAAGTCATATGCAATTACAACTAGATAAAATTAAAGTAAATATTTTCATTGAGAATAATTCATTGTTTTTAACAAGAGTCCAAGTTCACATGCATTCATCCTTTTAATGGGATCTGAAAATGTTGGTGCATTTACAAAATTAACAATTACTTGTAAAGGCTGTAGTGTAATGTGTGCAGTGGATATTTCCATTCTTCTTATTGGCAGGCTTTTTACGTTTTTTTCAAAATATATTTCAGCAAGGTATCTGAAGATAATCCCAAACACTTCGAAATCATGATGGTCATTTTAAGCAATCAAACCAGCATCATTTCAAAAAGAGCAAATACAAATGGTACATTTATGCAAGCAATTTCTTGCAGGAATAGCTTCTCCAAGGGTGTAGTAAGATGTCACTATTTCAGAAATTATCAGGGGCTGATTAACAATTACTTTACAAAAGAAGGTTTGTTGTATTCTTATTCATGTCTACATATGATGAGATGAAATCTATGGCACCATATAAACTAGAGCTTGTGTCCCACGGGAAAATCTTTAAGAAATGAAACATTGGTGCACTATGGGTTAACGAAAAAACAATCTTAAAAAAAAACACTCTGTACTTCTTGTTAACTCCATTGGTGATGGCTACCAATACCACAACAGAGTAGCCGCAAGTCTATTTGGACTGGATTGTGACATATTCTAAAAAAAAACAGGGCTCTAATTTTTATATATATTATATATATAAGGTGCTGATGTAAAGTCTTAAAGTTCTGGGTGCCTGCCCAAAATAAAACACATCTCTTCTTTTCCACAATATAGAACACCTACAGTAGAGCACTAATAGTCACTTGGCCCCTCTTCCCATACTAGACTCAAATGTAGTGCTTATCTGAAAACATGTCCTAATCATTTTGCAAAAAATAGATTCCCATATCCATACCACAATGCCTCATGATTGGCAAAAATAAAAACCTCTTTCCTGAGTTTTTCATACACTCTCTACACTTTCAATATGCAATCATTTCCTCCACAGGCACCATGATCTGAAAGGATAAAGTGAAAAAGTATTATAGGTTTTTACATTGTGATGCATGCTATTAAAATGGCCCTCCTTAGAAATTTTCAAACTAAATTTATGTCTGCAGCAACTTACCTCAATATTAGTTGGGTGGTTTTGAAAACAATGTATCCCAATTTAAACTACAGACTATATTTATTCTATTTTTTTAGAGACTTAAAAGTACCATACTTCCTAACAGGGCCCGCATGAGGCATGTTCAGTCAGTTCCCTGGAACAGGGCCCCGAAAAGGCTCAATTCTCATGTACTGATAGTGAAATTTTTTACCTTCTTTATACGTGGAAATTGATTTTTGATAATGATTCAGTAACGCATTAACAAAATTAACTCTATTTCCAATGGAAAAACCAATTCAGCTTACGAACACATTTCATGGTATGCATTAATGCATTACGTTTGTATGTTGGGATTCCACTGTATTATTTGTAATGTACTACCTTTTGTATATTTCGTAGGTGGCTCACCAGATACCTTTTATATTAAATGTGGCTCATGGTCGGCAAAAGGTTTAGGACCCCTGGTGTAGAATTTGATTGTTCATGTTATGTGTAATTATATGTCATTATATTAATTTCTAAATTACACATTTGATATCTATTCCATTATGGTATTGTTTTATGTTCCATTAATAAACATTTATGCCACCAGATTTTTAAACAATAAAGTTTCTACTAAAAATTAACTTTAACAGTAACTATTTTTTATTAAAAAACTACAATTTTTGTTATAAAACGTCATTTTTTGCCCCACCGGTTATATTTACATGCATAAATAGGACCTGCCCTCGCTCACTATCGAACTAGGCCCCACAAATAATCACGCCGGCCCTCCTTCCCAAAGTAACTAATTTCTAGTTCAACAAAATCAATGTCCGTGAAACTCATATGTGTGCTGCCAGCCAGGCTTGCAATGCACATATGTATCAGAGGCACTGAACATGTCAAGATACTTACATATGTACAATATAAATATATTGGTACAGCTATAGATTATGATATACTACTGGCAAATTTCACTCAAGAAAAAAAATCTCTTGCATGTAAGAATCATTATTAATGAAGAAATCAAATAATTTTCTTCAGAACTGTAAAATTTCAAGCAAATGTTAATTCAAAATATCTGTATATTCCTACTGCAGATATTAGATGCACCAGCACTTGCGTTCTTACTCTACAAATTCATTGTTAAATTAAAAAGAAACGGCCAAGAAGAGTAAAAACTAAAAGGAAAGCATGGGCTTAACTCACCACAGCCCATCTTGTTGCAGGAGAATTCGATTGCAGCACAAGTGGCACCAAAATGCGCAGCAGTGAATGGCACATTGAAGATTTAAGGTTGAGCGAAGAAAGGATGGCCGTCTTTGGCAGCATAACAAGTCAGCTTCAAGTCAAGCAGGGAGCACTTTGTTTATTTAAATCCATAACGTCATCCGCTCTTTAGATGATCGGATTAGTTGCTCAAGTGTCATATGCTTAGGCAAAAAAAGCAGCAGGACCACACAATCTTTCATACACTTTTTTCAATTGCACAGTTTTTTTCTCAATCATTAAAACAGGCATTCCCAAAACCATTCATCCAAAAAAAGGCCAATCACTCTTTGCTTCTGCCAAAACCCTCAGAAAAAACACAGCCTTATCATTTCTTCTCCTCACAATCCTCATCAAATAGCCTTACTTCTTTTCTTTGCTTTCCTTTAATGCTAGGTCTTTGTTGAGGTAGTGCAGGACATAGTGGAGGACAAGATCATAGCAGTACTTGTACTCCGTCTGTCAAGAGAGAGAGAGATTGGTTCTGTCATCATTGCAGTAGCGATATATTTTTAATATTTTGCCAATAAATAAATTTAGTAGTGGAAAATTTTTGTTACCTGAAGCTGAGGTATAATTGTCTGATCAATAGTAAAATGTTTAGTTTATAAATCCAAACAAACTTATTAAATCAACTTCAACTAATGCAAACAAATTGAATTGCCAATAAAAAATTTCTTTCAAATGTATTAAATTTCAACATTATATTACGGATTATTATTGCTTTCTGTTTGGTATGTTGGCTGAGATAACAGAACAACCAGGTGCTGAAGAGTACAACTGGTGTGTTGTGTATGAACTATTAATTAAGAAAGTCTCTATGCCCAATGTGAAGAAAATATATGTTTATCTAATGGTTTTGTTCTATTGAGGTTCATTTTTAATGTTATGATAAGGCAGCTATAGCTGACCTTGGCCTCATATACAATTTTTTCATCTATCATTATAAACAAACAGCTAAATAGAATTTTTTATTCGTATGTAAGAAAAAGCAATAAAATTTGTAATGAAAATTTCATATGATAATATTATGTCCAAGCCAAATCTTATGTTTGTTTGCTATATTTTTCAATGAATATGATTTAATGTACATATAGTCATATTTTAAAAAGGCTTCATAAGATTGCAAGAACAGAGAAATGAATGAAAAGAACATATACATAACATTCTTTTGCTTCTGCATTACAAGCTAATAATAGAGAAAATATTATAGAAGCTTTTAAAATAGAATCCACTAAGGAGGCATAAGTTTTGTGGAATTCTATATTAAATAACATTTTAGTATAATGATAAAGTAATATTTTTTCTAAGGTTATTTTTATGCATAATTTAATATAAGATTTTTATTTGTGTTCAAAGTACACTATGCAATGAGAGGAATTACAAGAGATTAAGATAGACCAAATAACAGAACAAGTAATATGGAGAAAGTGCCAAAAAGAAAATAAGATTAAAGAATGTACATTGAAATCTTAACAATTACTAAATTATTGAATGAGATTTGAGAAAATAATGACTGCAATAATTATAATGCAACAATACTTGCCATATTTTCTATTAGCTGTGGTCTATGTCGACGCACTGTCTTCACAGCCTGGAAGATATCCACTTCTCCATGTTGAACAACCTGCTCTATGCAAGCATTTGCAGCACAGTAGACACCACATCTGCTTCGTCCATCCCTTGAGATTTTAGAGAGACAGTGAAGGTAATAATTATTTAATATACAGCATATTTTGATGCATGTATATTTTTTATCAAAAATTTGCAATTAAATGAATTTTATCTCCTTATTTGTTTAGTATTAGTGTACAATTTATTTTTTCTATGAACAAAATTTACTTTGAACAGATTACATAAACAATATCAAGTATAAAATGTCACATTTTTTAAGTTTGAATGCAGTGTCTTATATTTTAAAATTAGCTAAATTATAATACACACAATCCCTGACTAACGTGAATTCTACCAACATGATTTCAGTTTAACACAATTTTAAAAATAGGGCTGGTTTTTGACTAACGTGACTGGTTGTTCAGTTTAACATGATTTCTCCATGACTTCTATATGATTGTGAAAAAGGTCTAGAAAGCAGAAATGGAAACAAACTTTAGCCCTGCTCTTCATTAATTGCAGATGACAATGAGCCAATTATCATAACATCTGATCCAGAGGACGAATTTGACAATTTCTATGAGTGATGCAGAAGGTGAGGGATTTCATAGTTTTTAAACTGCAATGTACAAAAATACCATTCTTGAATGGTTTTTAAACTTCCTTTGACCATTTTTGTAATTTTCTATAGATCGTATGTTGTTAAATTTTGAAAAACTATTCCATGTATTAAAACAAAAGTGTTTAATTCTTAGTTATTTACTGTTTAAAATTATCATTTTACAAATCTTCCAAATAACGTCTGCTTAATAAATGGTGAACAGTTGAACAGCTGGTTCAAAATGGTGGTCATCTACATTGAAAATACGCTGGAGTTTATGGTTCACATTTTATTGTGTGGTGGAAGTAAAAAACCAAGAATAGTTGTATCACTAGAGCAACAACTAGATTTACTTCAGAGCTATGAGAACAATGAATGAACACGTGATATCGTTTATCATACAGATCTTAATGAAGCAATGCTATGATGAACCCTCTGTGTTATCATATTTTCTTTTCTGTAAAAATGAGTTATATGTATGAAATATACATAAACAAATAAACAACACAAAGCATGAACCAAAGTATAGTCATGTAGAAGGAATAAAATTAAAAATATGTCAAGCAGGTTAGGATACTGAAATGCATCTTCCCCTATTTACATTATTTCTTATCAGAAATTTGTGCCCAACTAACACGATTTCCCCTTACATGAAATTTTTTATGAACACATCTATCACGTTAGTTGGGGACTGGGTGTACATCACAATTTATTGAAAAATATCATCACATGTATTAAAAGTTAACAACGAAAATATGTCATGTTCAGACATTTAAGTATTAAATATTGCAGTAAACTTAATGATACATTATAGATAGATAAGAATAGGATGTAAAGAAATAGATTTTAAATTGTATTTAATGCATTTATCATTAAAAATTCTTCGATTAATAAATAGTTAACTGGAAAGGTGATTTAAGATACTTACGGAGAAACTACAACAACAGGCCCATAGTCTGTTCTCTGTCTCCATCTCTCAACCATGTTCATCAACTCAACCAGTGAGTTTGTGGATGAGGGCACTTTGTGCCCAAGTGGCCAGCACATGAGCTGAAAGAGCTGTACTATCCTAGGAGGTGCCTTCACACCAGCCATCAATTCAGTCAGTGAAACAATCTGTCAGGAAAATATGATAGAGCACATTAAATATATTGGATGCATTTGTCATTGTCATTCTTCAAATATTGTTATTCCTATTTGAAAATGAAGCATTGTATACATGAGTTCCCCAAAAACAGTGAGCCACAAGAAAGTACTTGCATTACGTCATTGTATAGTTGGATTTATATGAAAGAGAAGAATATCACAATAATTTATTATTCTCAAGCTAAGGAATATTTTGCTGCCAAATTCATCATACTGTTACTTTAACATAAAATAGCCACAAAGCCAATTCCTATTTGGAGGCTCAGAATTATTTTATAAGCTAACTCTAATGTTTGAATTATATGAAGGTGCATTATTTTGGGCATAATTTGTTTCATTTATTTGGCAAAAAGTGATAATGTTCTGTTTTTAACTACTGAGCATTAACATTAAAAAGATCTCCGAGTACTGCTTTGTAACCATTTATATATTTTAGGGTGCAACAACTGCAAATAAATCCTAATTTAGGTGCGTTAAATATTTTTTATATTATAAAAATATCATAAATAAAGTAAATAATATAAACAAAGTTTTTGCCAAAATGACTGACTCAAAACTAGTTTGAACTGCAAGCATCTGCAAGTAATTAAAAAAAATATTTTGTGCACCGAACTTTGTATACCTCAGTGTGTTATATGTTTACGACCTGCTGATTCACCTCTTGCTTATGCAAAATGGGTATCTAAGAGGTAGTGCAATGAATAGCTGGTTGCAATGGAGGAAAGAAACCTGGTGCAGGCCTACTCTTAACGAAGAGTACCAAGGAGGCCAACAGCTTAATGTCCATTCTGATGGATAGAGTCTTGATTTGAGCACGCTCCTCATTTCTATTTTTCTCATTGGCTCATCCTTATCTCCTTAGTTCCAACTTACACAAATAGGGGGCTGAGCTTCCTTGGAAAAAATCCTCCAAGGATTCGAACCAGGTGTTGCTTTAGTAGATAATGGCGGGGCCAACATTCTAACCACTACACTTATATCTCAGTGAATTATTAAATTACCTTCTTATTGATCCGAAAGATCCATGACCTAATATTTGGGTAATGGTTATGAGAGACATGGTCAATTGTGAAGACAGGGCCATATTTCTTTGAATGACGTCCTTCGGGCCAAAATGGTGGATAAGGTTGCTGTAAAAAAACATGACATCAGCATTGAATTTGAACCAAATTTTATCCATGATGAAAATAATCCTCACAGCTCTGTTCAATGAGCTCAATAACAACTTAAGCTTCAATAAAAGGCAAAGATAAGTTTGAGATTTCAATATTTTCAATTAAGAAGTTGATTTCAACATTTATGAATGTGAATTTAAAAAATGAATTATTGAGCAATAAGAAAATTGATTTATAGATATTTGAGGCACCGCAGTATGCATGTTTTATCAGCAAAATCATTCTTACTGAATTGTGAGGAGGGTGACAGAGAACAACAACTGCACTGCACTCATAGTCATATACCAAAGACCAAAATTCTCCAGCTGTGTTCTTGAGAGGCCACTCAGTCACAATGTATTCTCGAGGTTTTGTATAGCCCTGTAAGAAAAAGTTTGTTCATGAGATTAGAGCTTGTACTTATAGACTAAAATTTTTAAGAATATATTTCCTCACATTTTGCTATTATATTTGAAACGTTTATATATATTTAACAGTTGCCAATATATGAAATCACACTGATTTAATGAAAAGTCAATATAACATCAATTTGATTACAAATACATTGTAAGATTCTGTAACAGTACTTTCACTTGTACACCCACATCATTAACACTAAAAAGGAGATGCTGGCAGTACAAATGATGTACTTCCCTTTGATTTCATATGCACATAGTCAAATGTAAAACCTGTGAGAAGTTTTTGACACATTATTCATAATGAATGAAATCCTAACTTCTTTTTGTATTACTATTATTGCAAATACAAAAAGCTGCCAACATAATGAAAGTATTTGTAGAAAGTTCATTGTATTCTTCACTTTAAATTTAAATTTTGCTGAACTATTTTCCGTTAAATTGACATTAATTTTGATACATGTTCTGCTTGCATAGATTGTAAACCTCTTCTCAATTCATACCATACTATTAGAAAAAATAACCGGTAATAATTATTGAAATGGTTGAAATTCAATGTAATTGTGTTCAGTATATATTGCGAATTCATACAGAAGATAATTCATGACCATACAGGTATAAGAAAAAATCCCATTTAACTGAATTTATTATTATTTATTTATTTTAAAAATTATTTATGCTGAATAAGGTTAATGGAAAGTAAATGAGTTTCAATGTATATTTCTCTCTTAAACATTTATTATCCGTTTCCTTAGTACTTTATTTCTAATGCTGAGAGTAAATATCATCAAATCTGGTTTGACTTAACAAATATGATTGGCATAAAGTCAATTGCAACAACATTGCTGCTTTTTCAGTAAGACTAAATGATATAATTTCCATAGTATTTATACTTACATCAACAAAAACTGCATTGATATAATCTGTGAAATTATTACCCTGGAATGAGGTCAGATAAGGTCGGAAGTTGTCAGCTGTAATGGAGTGGAGCTTTGTAAAAATCATGAAAGCATTTCATCATGATACTAATATACTTTTCCAATGAAACGTCAAACAGAAATATAGAATTTCTTAAACCATACAAAATTAAAAATACAATGACAGCAGAAACTTATGGATACAGATAAAATTTATGGAAGTTGATTGTTATTCAAAGATGTGATTGTTATGGATAAGAAAATGTTTCGTAGAATATTTTTATAATAAAGATAAATAAAAGAAAAGATTTCTGATGATCAGGTATTATTGTAATAATGATAAATTCCATATTTTTTTCACTAACTGATGCAATTAATATACTTAACAACTTACGGGGTACGATAAGCACATCTCGATTCTTTTCCCTGTTGTCACCTCTGTGACCACCAGCGCAGTCTCCTATAGTAAACCTTGGGGTTTGTTTGCAGATTTGCTGTTAGTGTAATATAGCAATGATTAGGATACAATAAATTAAATAAAAAATAATGACAGAGATAGGAAATGGATAGATTAAACATTTTATCCACAATTAATGACATGATGTTTCTAAATATCTCACCTGGTATTCTCTTTGGTATTCGTTGATTTTTGAAACTGCATTCTTGATTGATTTCTGTTTGAGACGAATAGATAACTCAGAGACAGGAAACCAAGAGTTTCCACAAACCACACTCTCTTCAAGAGTATCATAAACGAACTTGTATTGGTCCTATGGAATGGGGTTAAAAAAATCGCTCGTTAGGAGATTATGATTGAAGATAAATGAGCGAAGCATGAGGGTAGATCCTTATTTGAATATAGAAACAATAACCTCTTGCAATTTTCAATCTCAAAAAATAAGAGCTTAAAAATAAAATTATTATCTTAATTATTATTTTAAGTACTAGCCTCAGGTATCACCGATAGACATAAACAGGTTATGAAAAAATCATGAGCAAGTTTTGACTATCAAGCAGCCGTCATCAGTGATAATCACCAGTAGCAGAATCTAAAAGAACCAAACTATACTAATGCATATTTTTTCATAACCTTGTTATAGCTATTGGAGGTACCTGAGATAAGTACTCATCTTTTCAATATCTATTTTTAAGCGATTATTATTTTTGTTAATCTTTATCCAAAATACGAACTCGACAATTCTCTATTGAACTTGTAATTTTATTTTATTTTTACAAAGAATTGAGCAAAAATTGTGAATATTTCATCATACTTTTTAATTATACATATATTGTTTAAAGACAATATGTATAATATGATACTCGATATTCGTAGAATAATAGATTAAATCAAGATCGAAAAACAGGTTGCTTGAGGCAGGCTCAGGGAAAACATTTTCGGAAAGGACAGCGCAGCCCGTTTCAGACTCGGGAAAATTAGTTAAGCGCTTAAGCAATGTGGAATGTCTTTACCAATGTTTCTATGAGCCCTTTCCGAGACTGCCGCAGTTTCTTGAGGTAGCCGAACACGTCGAAACAGTCTTCTTCTTCAGATAATTCCAAGTTGGCATCCACCGCAAGGTAGACTCCGGAGCGACCACCACCATCGCTGGAACCGCGTAAGTCATAACAATGTAAATAAACCGCAATGCGATATGCAAAAATTAATATAAACATTAATGCAGACGGGACTTTCCACGATTTCATTTTATTATTAAAGAGTGGAAAATAATGGAAATTAGGGATTCTTCACGTTTTCAGGAAGATATATGTATCGGCAAATTACAATGAAATAATTTTTCACGCAAAAAAACTTTTCAAGGAAAATTTTGTAAACTCGGCCTGATACCCGTAAATCACGCAGTGGCGACTTAAAAATTAAGCTATTAAAATATCCGTCGTAGCATATGAATAGATGGGCAGATGACACTCATGACGAGTGTTTAAAAGTAAAAGATATTTGGAAGCAACATGATTTTTTTATAACGAAATCATCCACCAAAAATTATCGAATTAACAAAACTGTATCCATTTCCTTAATCGGTGCAAATTTCTAAGTTAAATTTTACAGTAGTTACGCGAATGGCCAAATCCATTCAATGCTTTTAGAGTTGGATAACTTTTAAAAATTTCGAAAATTAATTATCTATCTCATCTTATGGGATCCATCCAATTGAAAATCGGGATAACTTGGTCTTCCCTAACCTTTTACGCCCATGTCGATTAATTATCGATCAAATTTCGACGCGAAAATCCAAAAATGAAACCGAAGATCGACGCCTTGAAATATTTTTGATATCAGCTCATTCGAGCGAATCGAATTCGATTTCGTTAATTTTCGCCGAGCAATGGAATGTAGAATATATCCACAGGAAAAAGTAACGAACGCCCTCGCGCCTTGCCTTCACATCCGTTAACCCATTATCTAGCCCTCGACGCGTGGATTGACCCTACAAAAGGGATTTCTGCAAACACCCAACTGAAGAGGTTCTTGGGAAATCCGAAACTCGAAAGCAGACAAGCTCTCGTGAGAAAGGACTACTCTACTCACTTGCAGTGCACTATTACCGGACCGTCTTGAACGGTTGGATGGTGTTCCACCACGGCCCTCACCCTCCTCCTGAATTCGAGGATGGCATTCGAGAAAGGACAAGTGTGGCTGTGCCACTCGGTGTAGTGGAACTGGAGGAGTCTCCTCTCCTCTATGAATTCTTCCGGGTCTGCGCCGTCCTTCTTCGAACTACCCGCCTTCGCCGACGCCCCAGCGGACGTTCCAGACGCCGCCGTGGCACCCCCTCCGCCGGACGTCCCAGCCGCCCCTTCTTCCGTCCCCGCCTTCTCACCGTCGCCTCCGGAAGCCTCCCCCTTTTTGTCTCCTTCCGTCGCGGAAGAATCTCCAACCTACGTGCGGAGGAGGGAAAACAAGAGACGGTCGAAACTTAACGCTCCGTCGGCTCGTTGAAGCAAATGGAGAAACGTGTCGCTCCTTTGCCGAGGGAAATAATCGACGGGTCGGCGGAAACGGATGGTTTGTACAAAGGGAACATCTGAATGCCTTCCTTCCGATGCATTTTGCTACAAAATCGCAACCGCAAGAAGAACATCTCGATACAAAATTGTGAGTTTTTCTTTTTTGTCATCCACTCTCTCGCTTCGGATAACGCTCTTGTTCTTACCCGTTCATATGTTTCTTGGCAGGCTACACTCCCTATTAGTCACCCGCTCAAAGCTCATGGCTCTATTTATAATTGCGTCGCCGTTATTACAGAATACTCCCTATCCTAGAGATATCTTTGGGGGAATGTAATGTTTTCCGAATATTATAAGCATTTAAACCAGTGCTCGGAATGAACCGGAACGCACCGGAATGCCGTTCCAGTTCGTCACACGCGTCGGTAATATCGTTCCGTCTCGTCAGAAATTTAGTAATACCATTCCGAAAAGTAAGTTAGATCATTAACGATACTAGCTGCAAAACCGCAAAGAGTGCGCGGAATATCGCCATCTATAAACGTTCACTGGAAACTGTTTGAGCAGAGCAAACACACGCACAGATCCTCCATTATGATTTTCAGTTATTTCGGTATGCGAACTTCGTGCTCACTGCCAGGCCCGTCAAGAGGGGGGCAGTGGGGGTCGCTGCCCCTGGGCTCGAGGACCCTCCTAGGGCCCGGACCCGAGGTTTGGGTACTATTATCCTAAAGTTGCTTTATTAGGAAATTCTCCATCTATAAATAACTTATTAATATCAACAATTTTTTTATTACGTAAGAATTGTAAATAAAATATGTATAGTGATGTTGTATGCATTTACATTGCTGCTCGACATCGGAATGGCATCCCGCTGAATACTCATACCGAATATGTGAAAGATAAATATAATTTATTACTTCATTTATTTTGCTGGCAAGGCCATCACTACCCCGCGGAAGCTTTGATATCCAAAAGCATAAAATATATTATCCACAGCTGACCAGCTGGGAATGTATCGGAGAATATCCGAAGTCATACTCTGGTTTTATTGAAGTCTGATTTACAGTGCAACACTTTTGGCGAAAATATTGAAATTAGAGACAATAAGAAAACGTCGTTCGATTCATTACATTTCGGTATTTTGACATTTATTTAAATTAACAAAATGTCTATAATTGCACTATTTTTCCTAGCTGCGACACATACGCTATGCCTAAATTAATTTATTATGGGATTAATACTTTTGCAGAAAAAATGTTGTTACCATATATATGTGCATGACCCTAACAGCCTAAATACCAGAATGCACAATGAAATGGAGCGACGTCACTCAATTCACTATAGTGTTAAGAGAATATAAGGTTTACGTCAGATGCCAAGACCTATAGAGTAGGGTGACCAACCGTCTCAAATTTGGAGGGACAGTTCCTCCTTTTCGTCATTAATCCCGTCTTGATGTCACAACTTGTGTCCCGCTTTTTGAAAAACCTTGACTAACATCCGAAATTATCATTTAAATCGTCCGGAATGCTCTCACTGGTCACACTAAGCTATCTGATATCTATTGCGTTTATCTATCTAAGGCTGACTCATCAATAAATGTACCACAAACAAGCCACCGTAATCTGCCCCTCCTTATAGTCAGAAAATATTTGAAAATGTCCCTCCTTGGCTTCCTGAAAAATTGATCACCTTAATATAGAGAGAATAAGTAACTTAATTATTAAGTTCGTACTGTGGGGCCCGAATAGTTGTTTGTCCAGAGCAGTGCCGTAACTAGGGCGGGACAAGCGAGGCATCTGCCCCGGGCGCAACTAAAGAAGGGGCGATAAAACTGTTAACGGCAAGTTGTGCGAGATTGCATGGCACAAGGACAGGGGCGATTTCACTACTATACTCGATCAAGACATTACGCATAGCAGAAACTACAAATTTCGATGATGTTATTGATGAGTTTGCTGAATTAAAATCACGTAGAATAACTCTTTAATATTAAAATATTTATACTTTCTGCATGCACGTACCCAGGAATTTACTTCGGGAGAGGGGTCTGAGGTCGAAAACCAATTTCCAGAAATTGATCAAATAAAAGTCCTATTCAAATAATATAAATTTTTATAACGCTTTTAGCTCTCATAACTCAACGCAGCAAGTGGCAGCGTAGCAAGAGGCAACGTAACAAGTTTGTAGCGTGGTTGTCGCAGATTCCACAAATGTCTGTACACCGAAGGTGGGCGGTCCGGACCTCCCCCCTGGGTACGTCCTTGACTATCTGTATTTAAATAATGTATGCGTGTAATTTTGTATGTAATTATAGGTATTTATAATTATGTAATAAATTATGTACATTTATAGCGAGAAATTACATCATTTATAGTTTATTTTTATTTATTAATAGATAATTTTTTATGGAAGGGGCGCATATTCGGTAGTTTACCCCGGGTGCTAAAAAAGCTAGTCCAGGGGCTTGTATTGACTCTCGGCGCCCCTGCCCACTGCCTTCGGTTCCACTAACATAACAAGCGTTCCGTTTTGTAGTATTTTCCATTTCGAGCGCTGACTTAAACCCTTTAAAGTCATTGGCATAAGTTGAGTTCAGAAAATCCACACTCTCTGAAAGAACAGTTGCATTCAGTTTTAAAGTGGAAATTAAGCAAAGTTAAAAGTCAGCTTCGATAAATCGTCAAGCGAGAGAATAGTTACGCTCACATGGAAAAATTCTAATGATACACTAAAAAATTAGATGAAACGGAGATCCAAAACTTAAAACTATTCAACGGACTTATCGAGCTCGTCTCGTGGCCAAAAACAAAGACAAAGAACAAGCATTTAAAAATAAAAAAAAATTGAAAAAAGCGCTTATCTCACTTATCCCCAATAGCCGCAACGAGATTATAAAAATCCATATGCGTATTTCGGCTAAAATGCAACTGTCTTCAGCGGTAATTCATCAAAAATAGATTCTAAAAGAGCAGTTTCATACTTTTCTGCAAACATCGAACCAAATATCTCGAAAACGGGTATATATGTATACTGATGTCAAGGCCTAAGTTCGAAATCATAATGGCCAGCTACTATAAATATAAATTATGTGATTTGACTGGTGTCCGAAATGATTAGAAAAATGAAGACTTTCGGGAAATGGCTGGACAATATTAATATTGCCCGGACTGTGCTAGCCATTATCGGAGCGTGGTTTCTTGGCGGGAATTTAGAGGGTCTGTTTCGAATGAACCCCACTCGAAAACGACAGACCCAACCTAGGAATTCCAAGTCGTGTAGCACCAGTAGAGCGCCTAATCTAAAATGATTCTCGAACTACGGTCGTATCATGCTCGAGAGACCCACCAGCGAAAATATTTAAAATTACGATGCACTTGCTTTTAGGAACTCCTGAAATTTTTCGGGAAATCAGCTTTGGCCAACAGTGCCTGGACATTGCTGACCAATGTCCGAAATAATTTATCTCAAATGGATATTAAGAACATTAGCCGGTCGATTTGGTCTATTTTGGCAATGGCCGGCTATGATGAGGCCTGGCATATTTCGGCATTCGTCCGTTACATATACACAGACAGAAATGGTGCATCGTTGAGAGAAGCGATTAATAACTCATGCATCACTAAGAGTTCATCGGCTCCGGAATTCGGTAGGGCACCGTGAAAAAATACGAGTTCAGTTCAATAGAAAGCTTTCAATAAAATTTTGAGAGAGGAAATTTTGATCGGTGGCATCTATACGCCGTGGGCGGATAGTAGGTCGCTCCCGAAATGTCAGAAAGTTCAATGAGATTAGAGCTAGCGCCGTTAAATATTTTATGTAATTTTCCTGGACGCTATCCGCAGAGCTAATAGACTGACTTTTCCGTTTGAATAATCATAATCGATAGTGGGCTTTGTACTCGATACTATTTGGCACATTCCACTGGCGGACGGCAAGATGAAAGCATGTTTTAAAATTATAAAACCGTTGAAAGACAAAGCCTTGTTTCTAAAACAAAAATGTAGTAATCGAACTTCAATTCAAACTAAAGGAAAACTAACGATAAATATTTATTTTTCAAATTACGGAGAATTTGAATCATGGGCGTTCACGAAAGAGGGATACATTTAATACATTTTACGCAAAATTAAGGCTTGACGTAGTCGTATGCGCGCAAACATAGAGTGCTTACTTAGAATTCTATCCCATTGAGCCAGAAAGCCAGTTTTTGGCAGCTTTTTTGATAGGGAAGTGCTAAAAATCCAATTTAAACGACAAAAAAGGGGATTTTCCGTCTAAGAGCGACCTTTCGATAATTCGAGTGTATATGAACAACATATCTCCGTATAAAGTAAAACGCGCCCGAAGGTGGATTAAAACCGATGAAATACTTTGTTATTGATATTATGCTAATGCGAACTTCCGCTGGATTTTGGCACGCGAAAACCGCTAAATAATGTAACAGAGCGGATGCAGGAGGAATATTTCTCAATATATAAGCTATCAAACTTGAGGAACACGTCTTTTTGCGTGGAAATGTAACCGAAGAATTCTTCCAAACGACTACACTTAGAGTGTCTTAAATAATAACAAGACTAATGTCCGGCGAGATACCCAGTTCGCCAATCAAAGCACCGCACACTAGGTGTATCATATAGTTCTTCGCCGTTTTGAAAACAAAAATCTTTGCTCACAAAATTAAGAAATTAATAGTCTTGATAACCATTAACGTTCAGGGGTAAAGATAACAGGCGGAATGATAGATTATATTTAATAAGTGAGGGTAGAATCGCGGAGCAAATTACATAAGACACTTTTTATCACCGACAGCTATCTTTCCAACGGAGTAAAGAATCGCAGATTCGACGTATTGTTGGTTGCCTACATTTGTAGCAGCGTGTGTACATTCTAGTGATTCTTTTTTCGTTTGCTCCCCAGTACCTAACCCTATATACACTAAATTTATAGTTTATATATAGTTCTTACACAGGACTATAAATACTGGAATTTTGGCATTTGTAACTTAAGTCATGTTTGAGTTATTTTGTACACGGACAGACGGTCGGACAAACCGAATACTTAAGCAATTAAAAAAAGCGCTAAAGACAGACAGAATTAATACCGTTTAGTTTGTGACTAAATTGAAATCTGTTAAAACGAGTCAAAAGTTTAAATAAATACCAAAATTTGAGCAATAGACTAAGAAGTTCACGCTCCAATAAAAGTTAGCGAATACATGGAAGTTTGCTGATGAGTTCAAGCGACAAAAATATATTGCGTTGATATTTTTGAATATTTTCAACATTTCATTCATATTTGACGAAATTATACTGATTAATTATTAGACGAAGTTACAGAGCCAAAACCATGAGTTATATATACCTTCACATCATCATCATCTTCATCACGATTACCTCGAATCATGAGATTAGGGAGAACAGGAACGGAGGAAGGAATCAAATTGACCTGCAGAACTGGTCGGCGGAGATTGAACAAGTAATACAATAAATTCATCAGAAGAAGCTATTATTTGGTGGAGATCCATCGTAGATGAAACGAGGTTTATAAAGTTCAATTTATTAGTCAGGGAAAAACGATTATGACCATTCATTAATCGAAACCGGTCTTTTTTCCTCAAATATTAAAGTGGATTTTTTAACCAAATGATTAATCTCGTTTCATTTACGGCAGTCAAGTTCCACGTAAAATTGACGGGATTCGTCATGTTTTCTACCTCTCGGTAGGTTTCAGTTTCAGCTGGGCCAATCCAATGCATTTCCCTTCATCTTCTCACAGCCTTTCTTTTAATAAAATAATAATTCCTTTTCTCTTCCCGTCTCTTCTCCTCTTTCCTAGCATCCTCCTTATTAGGACTACTTTTAACAGCTCTCCGAAAAATTGACCCGCCCATTTCTTCCATCTTCCAAGCGTAAGTTCCTCTCTATTTAAGGGAAAATAAGGAAGAAATGGAATCGAGACGAGACAGAGAAAGAGGGAAATAAAACACGATCGAGACGAGTACAATATGAGAAGGCTTACCTGAGAATTGGAAACAATAAAAAAACCTTAATTAAATCTTCACAATTTGAAATGCTTGACCTTGATCGCAACTTTATCATCATTATTAGCAATACGAGTATGCCCTCAGACAGGTCCATGATTATATGCTAAAAAGACTTCTCTACATTATCCAATTCTCCGCATCCTTCTTAAATTCTTGGTAACTTGGTAACTTTCCCTCCTGAGTCGTCTATCAGTTGTAACCTTTTCTTTTCCACTTTTGCCTTTCGAGTTTTCCATCTCCATCTCTGATCATTGAGGGTCTTCTCAGGAAATGTACGCTCTAGAACGACTTGTTCTTTTTAATCATTCATATCAAATATCTCTTCTCTCATATTCTTCTTAATACTTCCTTTTTTACCCTATCTCTCCGTTTAATTTTCAGCATTCTTCTCAGCTTTTGCGACGGGGGCGGTTGTGCCTCAGCCGGACCGGGGAGAGGTACCACGCCGGAGGCGAAACGCTTTTTTAAAAGGCACATGATTGTGCTAACTTTTATATGAAAAATTTTGAAACCTAATGTGCGTTTAAATTCTTCCAGTATGGAAATTAGGTCAATAATTATATTTAACATTTTAAAGGCATTAAACACAGGATGACCTTGGGATTTCTGAGGAGGTAATTTGAACCTTCAAAACCGCCCTCATCGGTACACCACTGCTCCTTCATGATCGCGGCCTATGGGAAATAGATTTTAACTAATAAATGGGGAAAAAAACATGGACTTATGACGTCTTCAGCTGCTTGTTTTCACCACTGGGGAATGATGATTTCCAATTTGCGTGAGCAACAATAAACTGCCCGAAACGATACAATGACAACACTCGGATTTCCGCGATGCTATCGATATCCTCTCATATCGCCCAATGGAATCCCAAAAATTGATTACGAAAGTTGTAGCCGCCTTGGACCACCGCGTATCAAACAAATGTTTCAATCAGATTTCACTCTTCGTTGAAAATTAGTTACCCGGTCCTGGTACAGATGCTCAACGCGACTCTTATCGAAATGAAATTGGTTGCGTATAAACGACATCGGAATTTCGTTATTTTTCAATCGATTAACGACGAAACGTGTAATAAATCATGTTTTTAAAGTATTTTTTCTACTCCTCCGTATTTAAAGAAGGACTTTTATATTTATGGAAGTTTAGAATGAAATAGTGTGAAGGTAGGTTGAAGTTAGATATTCACATTAGCCCAAGATGCTGTCTCTTTGGTGTGACCTATCGGGCAGTTTGTTTAACGAGCGTGGTAGTGATGATTATATAACCAAACTTTGAATTGATATAAAGTACAAAGATGTTATGTGATTAATATACTATTAGGTTTAACCATTTTTATATTTAGAGCAAGAAAGCATAGAACGATTTCACTAGGCAAAAAGTAAACAAAAAAAAACATTGATTTTAAATAATGGAAGCAAAAAACTTATTTTTTAAATTTATAGACCTCAAGTGAATTTAATAATTTTTGAGTAAAATGACGGTTTCAAACCCTTTTCAAGTGAAGTTATAATGCTAATAAATTATGTAGACTCGATTTTCGCTTATATGAGAACACAGAATCTCTAGATAACTTCTGATTTATTCACTAACACGGCCCGCCGAGGCTTTATTGCTTCCAATGCGGCCCTCCAAAGTATTCACATCTGCGAATGTGGTTCACCAAAAATCAAAGATTGCCGACCCCAGGTCTAGACCAGAGGTTACCAAACTTTTTGATGAAAGGGCCACATGAAGCTCCATGAACCACTGTGCGGGCCACACACAACCTTTCAAATGACTGGTCGGGCCGTGTGAAATTTTTCAAAGAACAAGTTTTGAGAATTTTTCGATTCTGTAATATGGCATTTGCCTATATTAAAAGTATATTGCATCCAAGTACGCGGAAAATATCGTTTAGATATCATAAATGATATTCAATGAAAACTCCTTCTGGTAAATACACATAACTTGAAGAAATATATGGGGTAAGGCGGGCCGGATGAAATCACTGCGCGGGCCGTAGTTTGGAGACCCCTGGTCTAGACCAATGGTGGCCAAACTTTTCTGTTGTAGTGCCAATCTCAAATGGGAAAGGCATCGGCGTGCCACAAGTAAATGTGAAGCAAACAATTTATTATAATTTGATGAAAATAAATAGTGATGAAAAACTACATTAAAAACGGGATTTCTTGCAAGCAGTACATCACATTAATTGTAATGCGAGCTCGATTTTGTTATTACAAAAATTTTTGAAATTAAAATTAAATTATTGACCGTTGAATTGCTACATTTTAATCGGCATTTCAATTTGTGGTAGAAAATTTGTAATATTTTCTAATCTTAGAATATTTTTAAGGTGGTCGTCAGTAAGCTAGTATGCTGTTTGCTTTTTTTGAGGTTCATCAGTTGAACAATCTGATGAGCTGACAAGTAGCAAAAGATAGGTACGGTTTGGGGTCTTAAGATTGTGACGTATTCGTTGGGAGAGATACACGGAACACATGAGTACTTATTCTTATTACTTTATACAAATTATTATCCAGTAAAACTCCTCAAAGACGAAACTCTATTAGCTTGTGAATAACGAAAAACTGTGAAAGTCTGAAAAATATAGGGTCTTCTCCAAAGTGTCCAGGTTTCATACCAAAATCTCCACGTCATGATGGTCTTAATGTTGGCAACCCTAAGGATAAACAATGGAACAAAAAGTTTGTAAGTTAACATAAAGTGAAAATAAAATTATCGAGAAGTAATTAATTTTGCCGCTCTATACGGGGATACAGTGGAATCTGTAAAGTTAGCCACTTGCCTACACAAGTGGACCATTTTTTTAGGAACCGTAAAAATCTTTTAAATTTACACGTTTGGTCCTCTTTGATTGTCTGAGTGTTAAGTTTTTCCCTATGTATAAGGCTCAGCGTGGAATTTTTCTGAATTTCATTGGCTTTTCTCATTTTGTATGCCATAAGTAATGCAACTTAAAATTAAAAAAAATTTAAATGGAACCATATTTCGACAAAAAAGAGAACCAAACTCACAAATGCAATCCTCGGGTTTGGAACAGCATAGAATTGGCTAAAAATGCGAGAACGCGCTGGGCGCGTTGCCAATGTCGTTTTCGTGTAGTGCGTGGTGAACGCGCTCAGCACGTCACTAACGCTCAGCAGGTTAACATGGCCACCTGTGTAAATTGACCATCCTCTTGCAATACTGGACTAGAAAGTTTGTAAGTTATTATAAAGTGAAAAAAACCTGCTCAGAACGGGGAGTAATTAACCTCGCTGCTCCATATGGGGATTAAAAAGCATATGGTATAATATTGAACGACAAATTCAAGATGCTTCAGCTATATCGATGCCACCCAGGTTAAGTTAGCCTGAGGATAAAAGCCAAAAAAATCTGATGTGGCCACCACATGATTTTCTCCATACATGTAATGTTTCTAAAAATTCCAAATAGGTTAAATGATAATAAATATTTTAAGGAACTGCGAGAAAAATTCAAAAACTTGTGTGCGCGCGTGAGAGTGTGCATGCGTAAGAGTATGTGCGTGAGAGTGTACGTGTGTGAGAGAGCGTGTAGTTGTGACAGCGTGTGTGAGAGCGAACTTGCGTGTCTGAGCGGCTTTTCTGTTTTGATATGTTATTTATTTTACTAGATTAACAAGGTATTACTTATGTTCAACCTTACCTTGAAACCGTCACGACGAGAGATGCAAAATGTACCCACAAAATAAGGACTGAGATAGCGAAAGCAAAAGGGATGTATAATGAAGAAAGAGGTAAAATCCTATGCATGGGTTATCGCTTTGTATGGAGCGAAATCATTGGCACTAAGGAAAAATTATAGAAAATACTTGGATTGCTTTAAAATGTGGATTTAGAGAAGAATGCTGAAGATAAAATGGACAATCAAAAACAATGAAATACAAAGTAATACAGAAGAAAAGTGGACAATTATCATTATGAATAGCTCCTTCTTACATGATATAGGATATATCATATAAAACCCAAGGTTCTTCTAAAAGTGCTACAAAGCTGAAAGTTGGCATGAAGATAGGTCAATAAGTACAATTTCTGGAAAAAATCCGAAATTCTGGAAAAAGTTATATTTAAGGGGTATTTTAACCCCAATATTCTATTTCAATACCCCCATAAGAAAAGCATGGGATTTAGTGAAAGGCATTCTAAAAATGCATTTTATATTATATATTTTATATAATTTATACTGTAGACGAAAGAATGAAGTTTATTTTTCTTGAAGGGAATATTTTTACATAAATTTTAGTGTAACACTAGGGGGAAAGCCACCTGCTCGCCGACGCTCGCCAACTCCCTCACCTTTGCTCGCTGTTTCTTCGTTCCTACCATGTAGGTTATTTTATAATATGGAAAGAAATATATTTCCGTAACTCGACTTTTTTATTAACTCGAACAATTTTTGCTTTCCCTTGAGATTGGAGTTATATATCATCATCATAGGTAGTCTTTCGGTAGACAGGTCCGTGATTATTCATGGTTAAACCTGGTTCTCCATATAGTACTCCTATTTTACGCTGTCCTCTTCATATCTTGAAAACTCTCTTTCCCTTTCAAATCGTCTATCAGCTGAAACCTTTTCCTACCTCTTTCCCTTTTCCCATCTAGTTTTCCTTCTAACACGCCTTTAATCACACTCTCTCTTCTCAGGTAATGTCCAACCCAGTTTGCCTTTCTCTTTCAAATAGTCTGTATAATCATTCGCTTCTCTTCTACTCTTCGTAGCACTTCATCGTTTTTCATCCTATCTGTCCACTGTATATATATATAAATATATAAAAAATGTGGATTTGGAGGAGAATGCTGAAGATAAAATGGACAGATAGGATGAAAAATGATGAAGTGCTACGAACAGTTCTCTCTCTCTTTCCCTCCCTCCATCTCTGCCTCTCTTTTGTCTCACATCCCCCCTTTCTCATTTCCTTCTGTCCCAATCCATAGCTCTCCCTCTTTTTTCCGTCTCCTTTTTAATGTTTTTTCTCCCATCCTACTGTAATTCTATACCTCCGTTACTCTCTATGTACTTTCCATTCTATGTCCCTTCCTTCCAATCTCCCTTCTCTTTTACTCTACATCTATATAGTCGTTTATATAAGCAAAAGAATCCAAACTAAATCCCAGTCCCATTAAGATTACGTATTTTCGCGAAAAATCCTACGATAATTTAAGGCAATCTATGCACTCGTATATATTACACGTATGCGGGTTGTGACAACAATTGACTCTCGAAGTTAAACAATGATGTGGTCAGCAAAGTAACATCCCGTTTAAAAGCCGATATTTTCCCAAATAACGGAAATTTTGAAAATCGTTCGGGAAATTATTTGGAAAATTTTACTGCAACTGTTTTTTTTCTAAATTTTACTGCTAAATAAAACCTATTGCAAAAGGATTCAGGTCAAAAGCTTGTTTAATCTTCGAGTTATTCAAGTTCAAAGAACGTTCCGGACAGAGGGACATAAGCAAATTATTATATACCGATTGAAATGGAACATTGGGGTTAAAAAAGACCCCTAAAATATTAACTATTATGTGACATTCGATTTTTCTCATCGGTTGTACCACTCTACCTATCTACATGCCAAATTGCAGATTTCTAGCCGTTCTAGAAGTACCTAAGAGTTTTATGTCAGTCTTAGGATTTTTACATCAGAGTGAGCGTTACGCATCATGATAACATTACGATTTTATAATATAGAGAGATATAGGCTATTGTCTTAATGATGATTATAGTTGTTGCTTAAAAAGGGCGATCTGAGCCATGAATCTTGAAATTCGAAAACTTGGACGCGAGCCGATTGACAGAGAATTTATAAATTCCGGATAGATGCCTTAATTTCGCAGAAAATGAAAACTACATATTATCTTATTTAAATGGACTCTTTGTAGTTCAAATGTTGTCGCGTTGGTTTATTTACAAGTTTAGATCTTGGTGTATGGTGATTTTTTAAGAGCTTGGTCGGACTTTATCTGAGTAGAGAGAGAGAGCATAATTAAGGACGTGTTAGAAAGAAAAAGGAAAGGAAGGAATGAGTTTCAGCCAGTGGTGGATCCAAGGGGCGGGGGACGATCGCCGTCCCCTTGGACGGTCCCAATGCCCTTAGGACCTGTCTGTGGACAGTCTGCCAATGTTGACGATTTCTATGGGCTTGATTGCGTTTTTGAAAAGGTTCCGTAGACAATCAATCGGTAAAAGAAAAAGGTTGTCACACTGAAACTTTAAATTTGTATTAATAACGTCGATTATAATGTCTATTTTCAGTACATCTATGTTACTACTTTGAATGGTTAACGGTGTAAGAATAGTTCTGATTTTGTTCAAAAACGTAATTATTTTATGAAAGAAAATTACGTATTCGGCAATAAGGTTTGCTGTTTTAATTTAAATTTATTATTTTAATATGATTTTCTGTTTAGAGTGACTATGTCGTCTCGAGAGTAGTTCAATTCCGGGGGATTTCGCCGCGAGAGTATGCAAAGTACGATTCCGGGAGATGTAGCCGTGGACATGTGCCTCCACAGAAACAGCCGCGGGGACATCTAGGCAACATATACTATTTTTTCGTGTATGCCACTTTAGGAAAACGACGAATAAGTCATTTTTCGTAAAGACGACATTTTTCTTAAAGATGGATGAGAAGACGCTCCATCATCAATCTGTAAATGCTCATGTGCGTGGGAAAATTGAGTTTCTTTGAAAGATATAAATAAAAATTTAATAACGTTTTCTTTTGATATATATATATATATATATATATATATATATATATATAATTAATCGTTCTTTTTCAGTTAACTAGTCAAACATGTTCTAATTTACAAATAACGTTTATTTTAGTCAGTAAAATTCAATCGTATTGCTGTCACTGATAAAAAGTTAGTTTAAATAATAGTACACTTAAATATCTTGATAGTGGAGAAAATTTAAGGCGTGAATGTTTTAAACTCCGATATTATGCATGGCGCATGCCACTAATAGGAGAATGAGTACCACATATGTGTTTAGTTTTTTAATTGAATGAGATTCAAAATATTTTTAATCACCAATCCCTGCGATGAAAAATATTTTAAAAAACTAGCACAATATAAGAGCTGTTTACTTACAGAAACACTGCTGGGACGCAAGACCCCCGAAAAAATGTACTGGTAAACATCAGTTGATGTTTTTGATAATCCTGGACGTATGAGACAATATAATTAATATTTGTAGTTTTTATATTTTCACTTATCTATGTTCTCAAAAAGCCATGCCACGCAAAGCTGACATTATGACACAATAAAAAATAGTTATATACTCACGAGAAATTATACCGCAAGGCTTCCAAAGCGTAACATTTTTTACTATACTACCATTATCTTCGCTACTTAACAAATTGGAGATGCTGGCTTATGCGTCTTAATCTTTGCCGTTGACGTTAATATCTCGTGCGTCAGCTAAAATCAGATCCTATTCAGTTTCGGAACAGGTTGCCCTTCGGACACCGGAACAGGAAAGATCAGAGGGTCCGCTGTTTTTTAAAACTGAAACGAGAGAAATATTCCTCAATCCGGGAGACGGAGAAAATCGGGAGATCTAGTCCAATTCCGGGATACTCGTGGCGAACCCGGGAGGGTTGGCAAGCCTACCTATAATATATATCTATACAGTCGAATCGATTTGATTCAAATATTTAGTGATGATTCGAGTCGTGACTTAATTTGAAAAACATTTTGTGATTCGCAGGGCCCTAATTTTGTTGTATGGTCTTAAAAGTGCTTGCAGTATGCAAACAGCCGCAACAATTAAATATGAAACCTCGTTTCAATGTGGAGGTGCCGCGAAATTCTGTTTATCTTTGAAAGGGTCATATGCCTACAAAATGACTGGGAAGCAATGGTATATTGTCTTCACCCTGTCAGTCCGTACGCATGATTTACTTATCTCAGCTCTGGCTAAATACATTTCGATAAAATTTGGTATAAAAGGTTTTTATAAACTTAGTTCCGAAATTTTAAATTTGGTCAACATTGAATGATTTTGACAACTATTTTACTCGAAACCACAAGCTTGAGCGAATACCGACGAACAGAACATTTCGTTTCATACACATTACCTTCGATTTGATTAGCCATTTTCGAGGTACATACATATATCCAAACTTTAAGTCTACGTGTACTCTAGTATGCGTGTACAAAACTCGTATATTTATGACACACTATTTATATTCCCATTTATTTAACAAAGAGCCAACTTTCTAAAATGTATTGCACCTACAACGGCAACACCGACCCAGCCGCGGCGGCTTTGTATAAATACCTTTGATTGGATTTCCCACAGTTTATGACATGTGGAATTAACGGATAACCCGACGAAACTTCAATGTAAAAATTCTATTTACTCAAAGTAAAAATGGGCTATTTATTATAACGCAATGGCATATTTTTTGTTATTGTCAGTAGCAACAAGTCTTGACTCTTTTTTGTCCGAGTAATGATTTTTCTTTTATTTCAGAGAATTCATTGTCTTTTTGCAATGTAATAGTTCGAGGCCCCATTTTACACTGCCCCTGTGGCGCTAATACTCCCCGGTTAATCTGGAATTGAGGATAAATGAAGCAGATACGCGTTTCAAACGCAAAATAATATTCAAACAACGGCGATCCACCGAAATTAGAGACGTATATGTTAAAGTACAATATGGAGATTTAATTTTCTATCTAAATGCGTCTGCGGTTAATTCGATCGTTAAATGAGCATGAAGGTTACCTTAATCATTCGATAAATAAATGCAGGGAATTGAGCTCGTTTGTGCAGCTGAATTTATCTCAGCACCTCGTTCAAAAGGGCATTTGTTGACATTAATGGTGAAACATGGACTAACCGCATTATTTGCTTAGAACTGCATTGCTCCAACTGACCAAGATTAATACTTCGACAATTACATGATTTTCACCTATATCAGATACTTAATACGCTTTTCAATATAAAAGGTTAAATAAACTTGCTAGAATAGCTCATAAGAGCACTTGACGGGACGAAATGACTATTTATTGTATCGAACAAGGATGTTACAGCATTAAGTCTAAGCAACATAATGTTATTGCTCGTGCGCTCTAAGGTGGCAGGCAGAGACGCGTGAGAGGGGAAGGGAAGGAATGAGGAGGAGAAACTTTAAGGGGGAGCCGACGTCAGAGCCTTAGGCGCAGTAACACAATTTTGGTTCTCATGAGTCCAAGTTCGCGCATCAAATTCCCACACCTAAACACCACCTCCCATATAAGCGGCCCCACCTCGAGGATGGACTCGTCCTTCCGTAAATGTGCCTATTGCGCACCGCCACGTTAGAGCCTTTTTACTATACTTAAACGATCTTTTTAACAACAGCATGATTTGCTAAAGTAATGCCAAGTCTCACTGGTTTAGAAAGGTTTCTTTTTATGGTCCACCCCGCGTGCATACTGGTAGCTATATATTTAAAAAAAATGATAAATGACCTAGTAAAATGCCCCCCATTGTTTCTCGGCGCCATCTTCTGCTTCTTACAAAACTACTCTGGTAGATTTTTTCGAAGGGAAGACTATAACTTTCAGTGAGGAGAAAATTGAGTTTTGAGATAACCAGTCGCAGTGTGTGATAAATTCCTTACCTGGAGATTATGAGTCAGGGCAAGCGAATCCACCGGTGGAGGTCGCTTTCTCAGTCGGAGCACAATGGTTCGAATGTGGAAGTTGGCCAGCTCTTCCTCGTTCGTCACCAGGACGTTAATGTCTCCGTAATCTTCCGATCTCCCGACCATAGCCGGCCAATACTGCACGCACATCACGCGGATGAAGTCGAAAGTTTTGGTGAGCATCACGATACACGAAGCCCTTTCGCTCCAAACCATCCTCCAGAAGTCATGCACGGTGTTCTCTGTGGGTCCCTGGGTCACGATGTATGCGTTTGGTTTCAGGAGGCTCTGCGGAAGATTGAGGAGTCGTATCAAACAGTGTGTGAGAGAGAGAAGACATTAGATATTATAGACCAGGGCGGCAACTTACGGCCTGCGGGCCAGATGCGGCTCCCGAGAGCGCTTTATTCCGCCCATGTGGCACGCGAAGCCATGATGAAAAGTGATCAGTACAATTTGACAGAAAATTTCGTATTTTTTCAGTAAAATTATGGTCTCAAAACCTTTTCTGGCGAAGTTTTAACGCTAGTAATTACTTGCACTGACTTTTTATTAATATGAGACCACAGAATCTCTAGATAACTTCGGATATAAACACTCATCCGGCCCACCGAAGCTCTTGTGACTTCCAATGCGGCCCTCAGAAGCATTCAAAACTACGAATGTGGCCCGCCATGCAGAAAGGATGCCGATCTCTATTATAGATATTTAGATAGTCTTTAAAATTAAAAATAACAGATGAGGTCATTCGGTTAAGAAAATGCACCGAGTGTCATCAAAGGTGCTTCAGTGTTCTAATTTTCGGCATTTACTTTTCAGTCATTCAGAAATGGATCCCATTCTTTTGTAACATATTCATAACTGTATTTCTTACACATAACTAGTAATGGTAGATATTTAAATATGTAAAAATTGAATAAGATAGGAGTAGCTAATTTCAAGAACGACAGGATTGTCAGTGGAAATTAGAATACTGAACTTTAGCCTTCAATGAATCGGCGACCTTTGAGCACACTCGCGACCTTTAATCTATTAAATGGAGAAATTAACAGGTGCTACGTAATATACTCCATTTGAGTACAATTACCAAGGAATAACCGTTTTAAACTCATAATCACCGAACAGGTGACAATTTTTAGCGGACACAATGAAATGTAGAAAATATTAATTAAAGTTCAGCTTCACTTCTTAAATTTGGTCAAGTTTACTGCCTGGAATAGGGAGTTGCTTTGATAGAGAAGGGCGCATTTAGTACCTAGATATGAATTAAAACTTCACAGTGCGATGTCAACTACGCTATTTATTTTGCATGTCAAAGCATAGAATTTTCAAAGAATGTTTGGAATAAACAGAACATGCTAGTTGAAACAATTTTATGGGAAGTCATTAAAAAATCCAATAACTCTTTCACCTTTGGAGAATGACGATTTCGAAAGACGCGAAATTGATTATTCGTTATTCCAAATCTGACGCCGTACTACGGTTTTTTTGAAAGAAAACGGAGGATAGTCGGTAAATTACTTACATCTACATAAGAGGCGTTGACGTAATCGGAGTCCGGCAACTCTTCCATTGGCTCCAGCACCACTCTATTATAGTCATCTAAAAAAGAGAAGAGGGGAAAACTCAACCGAAACTCATAACTGTAGTATAATAAAGGAATCCAAATAGCTATTAAATTTTTTACATCATTTGTAGATATGTAGAGATGCATATTAAACCTAAAATAGACTTATTCGATAAGAGATTAAGAAATAATTAGCGTATGATAAAAAATTAAAAATTAAATGCATATATGTACAACAAATGTTATTCGCATTTAAATATTTGAGTGCGGGAAATTATATTTCTGAAAGTAAGAATAATTTATATACTTTTTCTAATTAAAGAGAAAAGAAACATTTTAAAGGCAAATTAAATAGAATTTTAACGAATAATAGAATATTCGAAGCATCATTAAATTAAACAAGAAATAAAATGCTGAAATTTTCCGAAGAAGTAATTTTTGAAATTTTTCCTACTGCATAAATGCGCCGGAAAACCTTTTACGAAGGAAGAGCACTGTTAGCATACAAGCCACGAAGAAAATTTTTTTACTATCATCATAACACGATAAAATATCATCTTATGAAATTCAGAGAGGATAAAAATACGGCTACCCATCTTAAAGAGTGAATAATTCGCGTCTGATAGCGCCATTCTTCAGTATTTGAAGTCTGCGCACAGGAAACGATCAACGACAAAATACTCTTCCACTATTTTTAAGAGTACGACAAAAGGAAAGGGAAACATCTCCGTAATCCAGCGGGTCTGCAGATAGTAGACACTTTTTTCTAGTGAGATGAAGCCTAAGAGCCATGAACGCATTTAAGATCGAAATTAATGAGACGAGATAATACCGTTGGAGCGTTCGGATACGTACGAGAAAGAGTAGAGAAAATAGCAACGTATATTTTCAAGTATATATGCATGAAATAAAACCAGTGACACAAGAGAAATATTTTGCAGCCAAGAAATACATCGCTATGGGAGCAAAATAGCAAAATAAAATCACGAACCTAAAAAAAAATTCCACTCAATCTTTGCAAAAAAACCAGTTAATTAAACGGTTTGAGCACCATATCCGATAAAAAATCAAACGACCAAAGAGGGAAAGAGATTCCGTCGCAACGAGCAATAAACGACAGCATTTCAGTCGGGTCCCGTCGTAGTGAAATAGAAATCCCCAAAGACCTTCAAGTGGAAAATTTTCACCGAGGGGAAGGAGATGGGGTAAAAAAAGACAAGTAAAAGCTCTCTCTCTTTTTTTTTAGCTCGTTGGCACTTTGCCGAGCAGTCCTCTCCTGCTCTCTTTCGCTCTCTCTCTCTCGGCAGATGGGGGAGGTTCTCGCCACCTTCTCTCGTGATATTCCCCCACAGTCAATTTGAACGGCGACACAAGGTCAATGGACGGAGAGAGAATGAGTTAAAGGAGGAAAGAAAAGAAAAGTCGGTGAATGTCATAGACAGAGAGGGGAAGATGGTAAGCTCGAGGAAGGGAGAGATAATGATATATAGATGGATAGGTATTCGTCTTTATTTGGGCAAGATTGAAAGCCTCTTCTCCCATCTAAAATATAGGGTGGGATAGAGGAAGGGATATAGAAGGGTAATGAGTGGGGAGAATTCAGAAAGGGGATGAAAGGACGAGGGAGTGGAAGAGATGTAGGGAAACAGGGAGGGAGAGAGGGGGAGGGAGGGGGGAGAGGGGGAGGGGGGGGGAGAGAGAGGGAAAGAGGGAGGGGGAGGGAGAGTATGAAGGATCAAAGAGAGGGAGGAAAGGAAAGCGGAAGATGTAGAGAAAGTTAAAGAAGGTTAAAGATTGCAAGACAATAGTTAAAGAGAAGTGGAAAAGAGGGAGGTAAAGAGAAAAGTAATAGGGAAAAGTAAAGAGAAGAGAGAGAAAAATAGGGAGGGACGGTGATAGTCTAAGGAGGAAATATAAGGAGAGACCAGAGAGAGAGAGAGAGTGAACATGGAAAGAAGTATCTATTATATATAGACGCTTTTTACTTATGATATAACTAGGCTTGGTAGAATTCGAAGTTTATTATTTTTTAAATCGACGATTTAAATCGACGATTTAAATCGACGTTTATTTTCCCGAGAGATTTTCGACTAACATCGATTTATTATTTTGTAAACCGACGTTTATTTTCCCGATATATTTTCTACGAAAATCGCTCAAAATTAATATATATATATATATTATTACTATATATATATATATATATATATATATATATATATATATATATAGAGAGAGAGAGAGAGAGAGAGAGAGAGAGAGAGTGATAGAGAGGGTGGAAATTAGACTTAATTATTCAGCGCCCGATAAACAGTTTTACCTCAAATCCTGATTGAAATGTTTTTCCAATTAGCAAAATATTTTACAACAAATAGCAAATGAATATTAATCCTTAATCCCTCTTCAATTTTAAGTAACCATTGCTAATTTATGTGCACCTTTTCTAAACCATTATATATAATGAAATTTACTAACCTATAGCAAAGGATGAAGGAGCCAAATGCAAGAGAGCGGAATGATCCTTCCTGGACAACTTTTAGAGGAAGACTGACAAAAGAGTGGGTTCAGTGCATACGAAGGAGTGAAAGTGCATGCAACAACGTCCATCTATAGGAAAAACCCTAGCAAGCAATCGAGAAACATTTGTTCCAGGAATACACTCCACAGGAAACGCGTGGAATAGGTAGCAAAACGATTAGCTGTCTTCAAACGAACACCCAAATTCCTTTCTTCCAAACCTCGAGGAACTCTCAGCAGGGAATATCTATGACCTTAGCTGTATAGAGAGGCTCGTGGTATATCTCACCATTAGGTCGGCACACATAATCTCAAAAACCTCAAAAGGGCTAAGATTTATCAAATCTACCCTAGGGCCTTGCGGTTACCTGATTATTCAGAGTGGAAGTGTGAGCTTTTCGAAAAGACGCATATTTGAGTGTAAGAAAATACCCTTCTTTCAGTCCCAGTGTTAATGCAAGCCCAGAAAAGGAACGAAATCGTAGGTAGGAAATAATACTGCGAAAAAAGTAGACAGAAACGACTTAAATATTATATTTCAGAATAGGTTTTCAGACGTATACTTTTCCGTCTTGTTGGAAAATTTACGCTTATCAACGACTATTCATATCCGTCGATTTTGAAATTTAAAAAAAATCGATATTTATCGACCTTTTTCGATTTTAATCGAATCCTACCAAGCCTGGATATAACATGCAGAATTATATTAATGTTTAGGCACTTCCAGATGACCTGGAGACTCGACATTTTTAATGTTGGTAGGAATATGTGTAAAACACTATAAAAATAGAAAATCTGAATAAATGCGGACGCTAAAAATTCGATAATGTTAAACAAATTTTTATGTATTTTTGAATGTGCTACGAAGCTGAAATTTTTTGTAAAGGTAGAATTAATAAAATAACCAGAACTGGATTATAGAAAATTTAATATTTTAATTTGTTTGGCTGTTAAAAATTCTTAAAATTTAAACAAATAGACAAATGTTTAGGTACTAGGAGACAAGTTAGGAAACTGAAAATATTCAGTTAATGTAAATGTTAATGTAAATACTCAAATAAACATTTAAAAATCTCCATGAAGTTGTTATTGCAGCTGTTAAAAATTTAAAATTTAAACAATTAGATAAATATTATTTCACTTCTAGATGTGCTACAACAAAATTTGGCAGAAATGTGTGGAATTAGTACCCCACAATAGAAAAAGTATGATATTCTTAAAATTGCAAATTTTAGGGATTGCTTTTACTCCAGTAATGTTCCACAAGGAAAGAACGAAAATTGGTGCAGAGGTGAAAACTTTTGAAATTAAAAATTAAAAAACATTTCTAATAATGAAATATCTCTCTGAAAAATTAATGTTTTTTCAAGGTCAGGTGAAATGCTTGAAGAATGCAAGCAACTTTTATTAGTATAGTATGTATGTATGTAAACTTGGAATATCTATCGACCAAATCCATCTCAATCAAACCGCTGGCCTTAACCCGGCGGAGGTAGCGATCTGTGAGACCTACTTGACTTTTGTTTCTTTGATGAAAACTAGTTGCCAACATTTGCATCGCTACCTCACTCAGCACCTTTCCCCACACTGTTCTACTTCAGTTTAGTCTAGCAGCCTAAGCTCAATCGTTGCATGTATAGAATTGCTTGGCACCTTTTGCTCACTTTCGATGCGTCAGAGCCTGCGCCAGCATTAACGTCATAGTTTTGGACCATGAAAAATGTCGTTATTTTACATAATATGACACCAATGCTATCTAAGTATTCAAGTATACTTCATACTTATTGAGAAAACATCTATTTGGCTACTTCAGGATGTTTTTGGCTACTTTGATGTTTGAAAAGTACTTAAGTACTATTTTTTCAGACGAGTTTAGTCAACGAAAAAGATAAGGAAAGAATTATAAATTTATACACGTCATAAAAGTGTCTCAAAATCAGTGTGAAAGTTATCAATTAACTTTCATCGAATCGCATCGCTGCCAGCAGTGATGTTCATATATGGAACGTCAGCTTCGCCGGGTTAAAGAGAGACATTACTTATAGTATGTGAACGCGTATTATACTCACAAGGAATGCACTTCTGGTTTTGATTCTTTTCTCGGTTGGCCGTCTTGGTGGCGTGTCTGCAAGAATGAGACTCAACCTTGCAGGCCGTCTGGAGCGCCGACATGGAGAGAGAAGAGAGAGACAAGAGGTGTTATTTAAGAAACATCACGGAGAAGAGGGTGAAAACACACAGGAAGTTTTCCCGAGGATAAACGAGATTTTGGTGGTGAGACGCTTAAAATGCCTCAAATATTCTTTACACGTAGAGAGAGAAAGAGAGAGAGCGGCAGATGGTGCCAAAAATGTTTCTCGAAAGAGTGCTTCACATTTTCACGCGAAATTGAGCTCCTACGGGTTAAGCGATAAACGGAAAATAAACCGGAGGCAAGACTATAATAAATAACAAGTACCTTCTCCTGATGTGAAACTTTTCTTCGGATCGGGTGAATATTTTCACGTAAAGTATAAAACTGTGGTTAATCATACTTTTTTTCTTCCCTTCATAGATCGGCATACAAAATTTTTATCTGAATGTTTTTTTTACACAACAATTATTTGCACTAGAGATACAGAAGATGCCTCTGAAAGAACGTGTTAAACGTAAAGTTGATTTTATTCTGACCAAGATATTTCGTTTAAGAATATGATTAGGTAAAATTGCTTTCATTTTATGCATTTTCCTTTCGTAGAGACAACTCTCTTATTTGATACGATTCTTTCAAGGAACTTCAGACTCATCACAAAACCAACATTTCCAAAAAAAATGGGGCAACATAAAGTTACTGTTTCAAACCTCGCATGAGTTATGCCATAAACATACACGGCCTTAAACAATTCCGTATTTTGGCCCTTGATATTTTTCTATAGAAAACAGTTACAAGTAAATAGACAGAAAGATGTCAGTAGCACATAAAATAGGCACTTTTTTCTCTGTAAAAGAAACGCTATTAAAAGATCTGATTCCTTACATTTTAACATTCTGGATTGCAGAATGGTGGTGACATCATTATCACCATTTACTGCCAATGAGAGATCCAATTGAAATGAAGGAATTATTCGAATCATTTTCCTCTGACGTGGTCGGAATACAAACGAAGCCGTCATCCTTGTGTTATTCTTTGTCCGAAGAAAAAATAACGCAGAACATTTTAAGCCATTCCTTTGCAATTACCAAGGGTTGTTTTTTGCCTAAATTCAACACGACATTTCCTTTGACCTCCGCCTACCCACAATGCATAGCGCGTACAATTAATCTCCGCATTCAATATGGCGCGGCGAAATGTTTACCTCGCCCTTTAATTGACCTTTAATAATAATTCCCTCTATCTCTCAATTTTAAGCACTTACTGTATTTTGGCTATCCCGTTACAAATCTAAACGTTATTTCATGTCTAGGAGCTGTATTGACGCGAGAATTTGTATGGACATTTATTTGGTATCCAAAGCCGGATTAACATAGTCGGGGCCCTGGCGCACAAATTTTTAGAGGCCCTGTTCTAATTTTTACCGCAAGCACAGGCTCGCAGATTATTTGAACATATGGAATAAGAAAGGATTGGGGGATTGAAACGAGTTGAACTTTAGTTATAGCCATTTTATTATAAAAGATGAGAAGTTAACATATTGCAACATAATTTTAATTTAGAATTGATTTTTTTTCTTGCCTTCCAGAAGCAAAATCTGCTATGACGTCTTCATAATCTATTTATCTCAGTAATTCCTTTTCTATTATCATCAAGCAGAGGGCGTATAGACGTCGATTCAGCATTGGCGCACGAACATGTGATACCAATGGTACCACATGACCATATATGTAGCTCTCTCTTACTCTATAATGTATGTATGTGTGTGTTTGTAATCACGATTTTTCCATAGGAATTATTTGTCGTAATTCTGTAGGTGACTGTGCGTCATTGGCCAGAAAAATCGTAAATCTCAGAAAAGCGTCCCGGATTCGATTTCAGAAACTTTTCTTTTCTTCATTTGACCATCACATGAAAGAATGTAGGATATTTTTATTTTGTACTTTAAAATAGGTTTGAGTTGAAATAAGAACTCGAGATTCGAGAGAAACATACGTATGGAGAATAGAATGAAGTTAATTTTTCTCGCAAAGAAAATTTGAATCCGTTCCGAATTTGCCCAAAATTTACTTAAGAATCCTAAAAAAGGAGAATTTTTCGAATTTTTAACGATAAGAAATTTTCAGTGACATGGCATTCCGCATTGTCGTCTCATGACAAACGCTTTTATATGGGAATTATTCTTCTCTGTAAACAATTTCCTTTATGTTTGTTTAGATGGTATTAATTGAGCTATTTCATTTAATTTTCAATCGTATTTTTGTGTCGCGTTAATTCATCTAATGAAAACGGCCTGGAATTTGTCAATAGTTTTTATCAACCTTTAAAATAATAAAGTATAATAATAGCGATATAACTAAATTTTATCTTGTAAGAGTCGCAAAAATTTGATAGTTAAACTTGAATTTGTTTATTTGCGTTACCATTTTGAATTTACGTTCAGTTAAGATCTGATACTTGAATTTTTATTATTATTAATTATTAAACTATTAATAAAAGCCTTAATCTATTGGTTGGTTTGTTGGAACGCTGTATGGGATTTCCCATAAGAGGGATCTTAAATATACCTCTTTCAAACTTGCAGACTAATTTTCGTTTGCAAAATTAAATTAGAAGTAATTGACGCATGATCTTCGGATAGAAACCATTTTTAAGGAAATTAAATGAAAATTCTTATTCTTGTCATTGATTTTTGTTTTCAACTCGAATTCGCTCACATTAAGCTAAAATATTCGAAAATTTGTCAAAATTTTGCATTTTTATTGAAATGTTCCCTTGGCGATCAACAGCTTTGTTGTTCATACGGAAAATCAACATATCTGGTGGGTGCATAATTGCTTATTTTTTCTGAATAAAACGTTAATGATGTTGTTAATTTAGTTAAAAATTGTATACTCTTATTGTCTTACTATTAAATATCAAAAAATATATTAAAGTGAAAACCTGTTCATCTATTTTATCTAATGTTCGTATAAGTGTCAGATTTAGCTCACTTCCTTCCAATATAGTTGAATATATTAAGTTCCAATTTTCCCGTTGAATTTCAACGGGAATTTACACTAGTGTAATATAAATTACCTATATGTATAATTGTGTATGTTAAATAAAACTGTATCTTTGATGGCATTGATGCTACTATGTGTTTTCTTTTACTCGAATTTGGCAAACAATTATTCCTATTGTAGTGGTCTACAAAGTGAAGCGGGTTTAAAAATATCTTTATATATAATTACTCAATGTCTGCCCGTCCGTCCGTCTGTCCGTCCGATTGTCTGTACGTCAGTCCGTCTGTCTGTCCGTCCGTCTACCCCCTTTTATCTCTTGAACAGTTTGTCATAGAGAAATGCTGTAAACGCCATTTTGTTTCTGCCAACTAGGAGACCCCGGGAAAACTATTTTCGTTAATGGAAGTGTCCCGGATTCGACCCCAGGAGAAGATTATATTTTCCCATATGTTTACACAGGAGTTTCGATTTTTCAAGGTGTAAGGTTTATTTCCTTCATCCATTAAAATGCGTATATATGAACCGAATTCCTTCGTTTTTGATTTATTCGACGGCTAAAACTATAAAATATCTTATTCTTGCGATGTTTAGATGTTACACGAAAGAATTTATCAGAAACACGCGTATATTTTCGAAATTTTATGGCTTTTTCGTACTCTTTCCGGGTGTTGCCAAGGCGACCCGCATTGTTGCCTCCGATTGAATTACCGTCTATTAAGCCTTCAAATAGACAAAAGAATTGCGTTATCCGCTTAGCGCTGTTTATGAAGCATCGAAATTATAGTTGTAGCAATGTCAAACTTAATAGATGGCAATGTTAATAATTGAAGGTTATTATTATTCAGAAAACTGCGTGTGGGCTGTGGGCATTTTTAACGATTGACCAAAAGAAATATTTCTTTCGTTATGTCATTACTGGAATGTGACCTTTTTTGTAAGGGAGAAGAAATTAAAATTGCACATATAAATTATAAAAACAAACACGAAATTCAAATTGTTTATTTGTCTAATTTTAGAAAGTGAAATGGGCTATTTTTAATTTTAAACATGCAGATTTCTGACCGACTTCGCAAAAGTTTTTGCGGGTACCACTAGTATATTTGATTTTAGATTCAGACTTTAGAAAAATCTTCTCTGTATATTTGCAACTCGACATGTGTCGGACATTAATGCTCTACTATATAACAGTTAACAAATGTTCGCCATTTACACTTTGATTAAGCTCAGCTGTAATTAATTGCTAACATTTTGTATGCGCGTAGTTATTTTAACGCGACATTGAATTTATTCTGGTATTGAAATTTCAAACACTTCATTAGCCGAGCGATTTTAGTAATCTCAATAATTTATTAAATTTTGAAAAGCAAACTATTTTCTCATTGAGAAATTATTTGAGCTACATTACCAGATAGTTCCACGAAAAGAACGATTGGAAAAGTTAATTATTTAATATGATAGCAGAATTACAATAAGTTCTGGAATGTAAATTGAGGCTGTGTTTTTAGGCCTTTGAGAGTTCTTTAATAATCGTGTATTCCCTCGCATATTGAAAGATACATCGATATAATTAAAATTATCTGTTTTGAAACAAACGAGGTAACATTATAGGTGAAATTGTTGAAAAACGACGCGATATCTTTCTGGCTGGGTTATATTTTCCGAAAACGGCCAAAGTTACCGTGTATGACCTTTTGTCTGACACGAAACTGAATGACTTGTAAAAGTTTATATGAAGTCTGTTTAAATAAACAATCGGAAAAATAAAGTCCTTCAACGCTTGATAAAATTATTCCGAAAATAAATTTCATAACTTTTGATTCCAAAGTAATGCATGGACGCTGAAATGTATGCCTTGTTTTAATATCATTATTAATTCCTCTATATACTCCTTCGAAACACTTCAGGAATCCATAGGGGCACGTGTTGAGTACCACAGGTATTGTACATATTCCGGCTTCCATTTTTCAATTTGTCCAGATGCTACACGAATTTCATGGGAAATTCTAAAAAATATTCCATTTTTTATTATTTATTTTTTATCCTTTTAGTACAAAATACGTAACTTGATTAAACAAAAAACCTTTCCCACATGCTCCGTTCCTCACAGAAGAGAAATGAAATTATTTCCTCCTCCGGTGCCCTCAAGGTCGAAAGTCGACCTCGTACTCTTTCCGCGAGCATCCAATAAACTTATTTTTCATCCCCTCCTCTCTATCCTTTGCGAACTCCTCCGAGAATCCCTAGAGCGTTCTCATCGCCGCTCCCGTAAGTTATCATATATCCCCGGAGCAGGGTAATAAAGGCCTCGAAAAAATCATATAAAGCCATACCCGAGAGGACTTTGAACGGTAGTTCTTGACGTCTTCGAGCACCCGATAGATGCCGTTGTCGCGCAACTTCGCGCGGAAGGAAGGTTATAACTCAGGGTACACTTCTAGGTCCTCCTCCTTATTGAGGGTTGTGTTCATGTGTTTACTGTTAGAGATGTATCTGGAATGGGGATATTTTAAAGGAAGGAGGAAATTCGGCAGAGAAGACGAGTTTTCCTGGGAATTATGCGCGGATGATTCTATTCGGGAATGGGTGGGAGAGAGCTAGAGAGAGAGAGAGAGAGGAGTAGAGACGCCTCCTCGTAACCCATGGCAACAGGAGACATGGAGCCGGGATCAATAGGACGGGTGGGGAGGAAGGGATGTATAGCTGGTCTTTGGCGGCTGCGAGGTGGGGCGTGGAGATTGTTTCCAATTGATATAGAGTGTGAGATATGTGGGGGAGTAGGGGCCAAGTGGTTCAAAGATCAAAAGAGAAAGTGAGGGGGAAATCAAGAAAGAGCGTTAGGGGGTGGAGTCCTCGGTGTTGGTGAGACGAGGCAGGAAAGGAAAAGGGTTGTTAGACTGGGGAAGGAGGTGAGAGGATGAGAAAAGAGAAAAATAGAGAAAGAGAAAAATAGGGGGAATGACGGATTGGTGAGGGGATCGTGACAGAATGAGAGACCAAGGATATATAATCCAAACTCGAGGTGTTGCTGGTAACTAGGAGACAAAAACATTGCGGAATTTCGCTCTTCTTTTATTTTTCGCTCAACCTTTCGACGTGCAGCGCGATCCGCGAGCGGAATTGTAGATCGCTTCTCGATCAAAAGTTCGATTTTAAAATTTATTTCGGAAAGAACGTCGCGGAAACGCTCCGAGTATTTTTTTGAGAGAATATTTCCGCGAGATTAATATTTTGCGGTCATAATTTTCCAAGGTTGAAGGCCTTTAGTTTACAAACGTAACATTTTAATAAATGTCTTTATTTTCTCTCTTGAAGCATGATATTTAAGCATTCTAGGAAATTGAGTCGAAATTTTGAAAAAATGCCAAGCTTTTTGCACTGTTAAGGGTAATTTAGTAGCTAAGCAAAATTGCAAAGCTTCAACGCTTTTTGTTTGCCAACTCAATAGTTTAGTAACTGCCTTTATTTTCTCTCTTAAACGTGGTCATTAACTATTTGAAGAAACTGAGTCAAGGATTTGATTTTTGCACTGACAAGGATAATTTCGTAGCCATGGGATGCAAAAAATGTTAAATCAGAGGTATGTATTTTTACCAGGAATACAAATGCAAGAAAAGAAAAACTAAGGAGCATTTCGAGACCATTATCATACGTTAGAATCTTTATACTACCGTAAGGTTTTTAATGAGATCTTTTCATTTTTCTTAGCATGGTGATTGATCTATAATGGTTTTGGTGGATTTTTTAAAAAGGAAATGAGCGCCTGATTCACGAAAAGAAAATAATGCGCATCACGTCATAAATGAATCAGGGCAACGAGATAATCTCAAGCTTAAGAAATTCCAGCCAAAAAAAGCTTAATTATAGATAACACGCCACCAAATTGCAAAGGCGTACTCTCCGATTGCGCAATCAAAATAAGCAGCCCTCAAATTTCAAAATCGATGATCAATGTTTCGGAATAAGAGACTCCCCTAATGAGAATGGGGTCGCAATTTAAATCTTGGAACGTTATCGTCCGCCGTCGTCAACCGCGAAGCGCCCTGCACTCTAGTCATTTGCCTAAGCGAACGCGGAAATCGGGGGCACGTGACGACTCGAGCGTAAATGTAGGTCAAAAGCTAACGACGTGCGCGTACAATCTGAAACGCAAGTTCAATGTTGCGAATATAAAGTGGAATTGGGAGATGATTCCGCTTAGTATTCGTGTTCAGCAGAATAGAAATAAAGAAATCTTCCATCGTAATAGTACACTACACAGATTTATCCTAACAAACACCATACTGAAGCGATTAAAGTTGCAAAAAAATAGTGGGAAATTCAATTTATGTCAGTTTTTGCGTATTTTTTTCGAGCGAAATAGCGCTGAGTGGACAGAAGAGTTACCGAACAACTTAATTTTTACGAGATTATTTGAAATGTGTTGATTATGGGTGAATCGCTTTTGAAATAACATGCTACTCAATCATATGTGCTAATATCAAGTCTGAGACTATGAGAAATAAGCATAGAATTATTATTTAAATATGGCATAATAGACTATCCGTCAATTTATTGAAGAATTGCGTTAAATTAAAAGATTAACTTTCAAAATGATCCTCGTAAAAATTATAACATATGTATTTTGTTAAGTGGCAAGACGACATGACTACGGGTATACGAAACAATTAATTGCTTAGTGTAGCTACTTATCAACGTGGCTTTTTAAATTGTCACGTTGGTAAATAGTTCGCAAAAACATTTTTCGTTTTTTTTTTGCGAAGGGATTAACGATACAAATGATTGGAAGAAGAGAGAACGCATAATTACAGAGGCTAATAAAATCAGAGTTATAGCCTACTTTAAAAAATTAGGAAAGAAAAACTATGGTATCTTTCATTTTGTGGATGCCTTTCGAATGATTTATTTGACTCGAAAAAAATTTTACTTGCCAACGCAATAGGAAAAAACGATTCCCTCCTCTCTCGTTTATGAATTCCCTTTCGTGCCTTAATGACGACGCACAAAAAGTTCCTTCTTCTCAAGCACCAAAGTATTGAAATTCTTCCCTTTCATATTTTGTAAAGGATTTTGTAGTATCGCTCTTTAATTACCTCTTGTAAAGGCATAAAGTCGGAAATCTGAGTGACGTCGAATTTTACCTGCGAAAGAGAAAAGACAAAGACAAAGACAAAGAAGTCTTTGAATTTTAATGTCGGAGGAAAATCTATTTAAGCGGTATTAGGAAATAGAAGTTAAAATCATATAGGTGAAATATAGAATAAATAAAAAACTTCAAACTAGAATTAAACATAGCAATTTAGTATTAAAAGATTCCAATAACAAATTCAAAACAATTTTTGATGCCGTATCTTTGAACTGCCAACTATCAACAATTCATCAATGATGGCTCAGTATTGGAAAAGAGGAATATCAGCGAATTTTTTACCTAAATATTTCACTAACCGCAAAGCATACCTTTTCTTTAGTGGCTGGAATTATCATTATCTAATTTATTATGTCTGTAATGTGCTTTATTATTTTCTGGAAACTTTTTAAGTCTTCTACTAGCGCGAGGAACTCGAAGTTTGAGCATGACAGGAATGGCGCCAGGAGATATTTAAATAAAGACAACCGTTATCTATCCAAACTTAAATTTGGCGACGGATTTGAAATACAAGCAATCGCTGGACAAAAGTATCTTAAATTTCAGCCAAAGAAGTTTAGAAAAAGAAAAGGAAGGATGATGGATGAAATTTCATTTGTTTCTGAATCCATTTACTCGACAGAGTGACATAAATGCAAAATATACCACTATAAATACATGTAATATACACACAAAACAAAAATAATAGTGCCATACTTCTAGGTTTTGTAATTAACATGGATGAAAATATATTCGGAAAACAGAAAAATATCTCCAAAAACGATATTTTGGTCAACTTTTCATTCCAGTTAATCTCACATAAAATATTAGTTTGGCTATTTTTAATTCGTACAAGATCAAGTAAATTAACAACAGTAAAGCGCCTAAAAATTTAAAACCTACCCTTAAGTAATTGAAGAATGGCTAGCCAAATTAGAAAATACGAAATTTTACATTTTCCACTCGATAATTTCCAGCCTCGTTTCAGCAAAGTCCGCGGAGCTGTTACGCAATCGTGATCTATGATGGCAACGAGTTGGACGTGAATATCCAATCAAGGATCTCGATCCGTTCACGTGTTTTCGCCGACACCGAATCCTATGTATATGCATAAGATAACATAGGTGAGGGAATGCGGATGGAGGGAGGGAGAGAGAAAGAGAGAATACGCATTTAAAGTAGATTCATGGCGGTGTAATCTCGGGCGAAATACCTATCATCAAGAGAGCGCGGAAAATTGGACAGAAAATGGCTCATTACCATTTTATGCCCCGACGCTCCATTTGTTGACTCATTGTTTGCGACTCAATCTAACGACGATTAAAATTTTAGCTCCTGGTTGGTTGGTGACTAGGACGAGAATTAAGGGACGAGGACTCGAGAAGCTCCGGACAGATGAATAGAGCAAAAGGGGAAATGATCGTCGTCTGGAATGACAAAGGAGGAAGCGCGGGACTGAAAATTAAATTCCTTCCCCGTATGACCAGAGACGAGGCTGAACCTTGAGCGTTTTTGGATTCATTTACGAGGAGGCGAAAAAAATGGCCGGATAAGGTTATTGTATAATTGCGCAATCCTAAGTCACGGAGTGCATTTAGTGCGCGCGTTGGTAATATCTCTCGGATCGTCGCGTTTGTTCGCTCGCCAGTTTGAAAATGACGACCCTCCATCAACTCGGAATACGGGCGACTTACGCTTATTAAATAATCGGGAATTTTAAAAATACGCAGTGGAACGCGAAAAATTTAATCGCGTGTAAATTTCACTGGACGCGTGAAAATAAAAGAATGAGGAACGTTCGACAAAATTGTGGATTGCATTTTTTGCTTCGCTGCGTTTAGTCTACAAGGTATTTTCATTAATTAATCTAATAATCGCTTAGAGATATGAAATATTTGCATTCCTATCAATAAAAACGAGTTGCAGTGCAAAACCTTCACACCAACCATTACATTGTTTAATGGATTTTTATTTAATTCTAATGCACGGGTTACGCCATCGTAATGGAATGTCTTCCAATTTGAAAGATTTTGATCCTTTAGAAGAGGAAAATTGCAAAACGTGGGATAAATATTCAATATCTTTATCAAGCCATCGATCCGCCATAGCGATTTATTTTGCAAATTAGGCGAGTGATAACATTACGAATGATTTAATTATGTCACAGATTCTTGAGTGGGAAGATTACCGCACTTCCCGATTTACACGAAGCGCTTTTTCGTCATAAAACATATCCTACAATCATGATGCTTCTTATGCTACGAAGGCTTAAAGGTCTATGACATATTTTACTTAAAAAGGAGTGTTTTCCTATAAGAGAGCGGCTTTTATGGGCAGTGCATTCAGTTTTTAACACCTTTCCACGTTCTGTAGAATTTCTACGAATATTGTTGATTATGGTGCAATGGAATTGTAAAAGAGAATCCCTACCTTTGACCCGTACACAATGTTACGTTAAACAACCAAATTATATTTTCCTTTTGTTGCTATCATTTATCAAATATGCAGCCTATACTGTAATTTTTAACCCGAAAATACCCTTATTTTTTATAGGGGTTTTGTCTTACACATGAGTGCGTCTAGCACACCTCAATACACAGCTTATTGTGAAATATGAAGTAACTAGTGTAATTGCCAGTCAAAAATGATGGTTATACATTGAATGAAGTATGAAATTTAAATTAAAACAATTCCGATTCTCTCTTCTTCCCATTTTCCTCCCTATCTCTCTCCCCTCAAATAGGTAGTTATATATCTCAGCGTGACAGAATTACAAACTCAGCGCGATAATTATAAACATAGCTCATTATTGATATAGATGCCCTTGGACCTTATATCGGCGGTAGTGCATATCGCGAGAAAACACGTTACATGGAGAGAGAGAATAACCGTTTTTATGGTAGATTTTCTCGGTATTAAAATTTTAGTATTAGTTCGAAAATATCTAAAAAATCATCCCAGCTTGGGCTAAAATAATATCATCTTCGACACGGGCGAAGATTGAAAACGATTTTCGTTTTCTTTCTTCGCGAACGACTTGACAAAGCTGACTAGTAAATAGAAGACCACACATTTTTCCGACAAGATACTTAGACGTTCGTGATTATTTACCTAGATCTTGTTCGTCAGTTGTTTTCTCGCCTTACAAGGAGGAACGAATACAGTTCCTGAAAGAGAGAGAGAGGGAGAAGTCTGCAGCGCTGCGTGCTTGGAAATAGGAATTGAATTGGTAGCGAGAAAAATGCGGCTGATTTAATTGTTCATCGTTGCAACTACATCTACAAAAACTGTTTCTATAGAGAATATACGACTCTAAATATCTACTAATGCGCACGACACGGGCCGCCAAGAATGTCTTTTATCACCCGAATAATAAACATTTCAAGTTCAAACCGATGTTTTTACAATACCGAATCGATAAATTTCCAATTTTGTTATTAAAAAATCGCTCCAGAATGCTTCGATGGCATGTTTTCAATATTTGGATGTGTTTGCCTGTTTTAGAATCGTTCATCTATTTACCAGAACAATTTATACACTCAGAGAAAATTCCGTACTTTAACTGGTCGAATAAAACTTACGAGAAAAAAATATGAATAAGAATTTCGCATGGACGAGGAAAACGAAAATTTCGCAAAAAAAGCAAAACGCGCGCGAGTTATTCCAGGATGGTTTTAAAAAAGGCCCACGCCGTTAAAAATTTCGAGCGAACGAAAGTTTTAAAACGCGAGTCATCAAGGAACCAGATCCAGTTCTGTAACAGGACCGAGTTCGCTTCGGGATGCACAACTTGGCTCGACTGTTAACAGTTTTCACAACATGAAACCGCGCATTTCGCTTTACCTATGCATCCTCCAAATTACTACATTAAGGAGTTAACGCGAAGTTGGTAGGCACTCCAGTTCACGACACGGTAGGCCCATCTCAATAATCTGAAGAGATGGAGAGGGGAGAGATGAGAAAGAGACGGAGGGAGATAGAGAGAGATATGGAGGGAGGGTGTAAGACTCGAGTTATCCCATCCGTTATTCATGTTTTCCTCACAAAAAAACCACGCAACCTACTCCTGGGAACATGATATAAGAGACGCTAATGAACGTTAACGGCCCTATCTAAGATTCAAATTTCAACCTCCGAGATATTTCTAGCATTCCGTTACCTGGGGCTTATGCCTTTCGCGGGGATTTAATTCTTTGCCGGTGCATTTACGAGCGATACGACCCCGCGCATATTGTCCCGAGGAACTATTATCTCTCTCGCGTGGGTTACCTGGAACTCCACTTTGTAGAGGACTGGAAACTTGCGTCGCTGCTCGCAGTGCTTCACGAAATTCCTCGTCTCCACGGGCTTGTCCGGGATTGTTGACATGACTCCGTTTTCTTCCGCTGAATTTGCACGTCGTGAAGACGGAGTTTATGTAAGAGAGAAGAGAGGAAAGAAACGGCGTTTTAATTCTACATGACCTCACATTTTGAAAGTCCATGCTTATCAAATGGATTTGACCTAAAAAAAATATCACATCCATACGAATATTCATCCAAAGAATAAATCGGCATAAGAATCATAGAATGCATGCACACGTTCATCGAGCAACGATTCATTCGAAGGTTTTTCATTATTCCATTCTCCTTACGAAGAATCAATGATAAGGAATTTGCCTGTCCGTTATGCAACAATTTGAGAGTGCAACCATAATGTATATCTATACAGTTACATACACGTAAAAAAAGAAGTAAAGTTTATTTTTCAGAAATGTTGTTCTGGGATTAGAAGAACTCAATCTAAGTAATGATAGCTTTTTCGAATTTTTCCATGATAGAATTTTTTAAATAGTTGTGTATATTAAATACTTATATTATACATGAATATGCATAAAATATTTATATTTCATGAAATTTATGTAGGAGAAAATAAATATGGGTATTGTAGCAAGTTGAAGTTGTAAAAGAAATTTCTAACGGGAGATGACCTTGTAGCTTGAATATCTTCTGAAAAGTGAATTACTGAGGAAGGAATTTATATTATATAATACAGGATAATTTAATTAAGCAAAGTTATTCATGCAGATATAATTGAGAGAATTATTTCGAGTTTAATTGCTACACTTAAATTTATTCGAGAACCTTTTCAAAATTCTGTTTTGAGTCAACGACGTGTTTCAATTGCTGCCGTGAATTTTCGCGAATTGCTATTGAAAACTTTTCACAAGACCGTGGTAGGATCGATAACGGTTGAGATAATATATCACATTTAAACCTCTTATCCAATTTAAATATCAGAAAAAAGGAAAGGAAATTATTTTATAGGTATTTGAATATTTATAATACCTTTGAAAACGGATCAATAATCTTCTTAAATAAAAATGGCTGTTGGAAAAGAAAGGTTTTTGATCCAAAGAAGCATATAATTCCCACATTTTCTTTGTTTCTACACACTAAGCGGACATAGTTATGAAACATAAAAGGAAATTATTTGCCGATTCTTGAAGAATTTTTCCAAAGAGTGATAAATATCTGACACTAATGTTGACTTGTTTAAAATAAGAAGAGTCCTATTTTTCCTGTATAACAATTAAAAAATTCTGGAAATAAGTAAGTTCATTCACGAATTCGTAAAGCTATGTTCTGTTATTTAGTGTCGTAATATTTCAAAAATATATATTATCGAATCAATACAAATTTTGGTGACATCAAATAAAGCGTTCGGTTTGCTTTTTATCCGAACAAAAGAGCAGCGAATATCTTCAGTTTCAAACTATCCCAAATCCCTCAAAATCGAATCTATTTGCTAACATTGACATGCAATTACCGGGGAAATAAAAGAACCTAACAAACAAATGAAATTCGAAAGAGGGAGCGTAGGATCTAAAAGAGAATCCAATTAAAAGAACGACGGGGGAAAAAAGAATCGTTTGGATACATCCGATACTCTTTTTTTATTCCTACCATTCCGAATTAATTCCCAACTCCGCCATGCAAAATCCCCTATCCTTCCCGTACTTTGATGGTCCCAAAATAAAAAAAAGAGCCATTAATCGCGTCTAGTCTGCCGTCTACGAAAATCTTCCCCCAACCTCTCCTCCACCTCTGTCTCCCTCACCCACCGCGAGATGGAAAAAAAGACAATATTCCTACAAGATCCATTTTGTGTTCGAACCTTTTGTAGCAGACATAAGCGGTGAGGGACAAGAGATAAGAGATGGAAAATAGATGACTGGGTAAGATGAGAGGGATCGAGAAAAGAGGCTTGGGGGAGGAATGGAGGAAAGGGATGCGAAGAACGGAGGTAAAGGGGGTGGAGAATGAGGCGGAGAAGGGACGGGGAAATAGAGAAGAGAGGGAAAGGTGGAGAGGAAGAAGAGAGAGGAGGGAGTGGGAGAGGTGGAATGGGAGAGGTGGAATGGGAGAGGTGAGAGAGCAGGTGGAGGGGGAGGAGAGGGAGGCAGGCGGCGAGGTTCACAAGGCAGGGGATTAAGGATAAGAGAGACGCCACGTCCTAGGTAGCTATCGGTAGAGGAATAAACCGCTACGCCCTTGGCACTAAAAAGGACCCGAAAGGGATCACTGTGCTGAAGCAAGGATTGGCAGACGCTTCGGTCCAGAAGGAGAAGGTTAAGGGAGAGGGGGGGAAGGATGGGATTCTACGAGGTATGCCGATGCCAAGATTGTGGTCTACGGAGAAAGAGATGAGTGGGATGGATTTTGGGATAGGAAAGGAACGAGGGAGAAGATGGGGAAAGTAGAGGGAGGAATATTCAAAGGAGAATGTAGCGGGGGAGAGAGGGAAGTTGAGGATATTGAAGGAACGGATGGTGGTGTAAGGGGGCAAATGGGTACGGCTGAAGTGCGAAGGATGAAGTGGGTTTTTTTTGGAGAAGAATAGAGAGCGGCTTGTTAACGCAGAAAGCGCGACTTGAGAGCATGCGAGATGGGAAAACAAAAAAGAAACGTATTTTTTCTGGGTTGGTTCGCGCGCACTTTTGTTTTTATTATGTCAACTTTGCTAAGGTCAAACAAGATGGGTTTTTACGCTGCGAGGGCAAAAAAAGAAATTTATTTACGATAACCGATGGGAATGTGTAAAAAGCGAGGGGTCATTTTTTCATTCGTAAGCAAGTAATGTGATAAAAAAGGATTTTGGTATTATTAAATTAGTTTTGGAATGAGATAATTTCCTCAGGGTTTTTTCGGATGATTTAGTCATGTTTTATCATCAAAGGTTTATTTTTTATGTAGATGGGAACACAATAGGTAGCGGGAAAGAACTAGGCAAACTAGGCCCTTGAAATGCATATTTTGCCTTATTGTTATTAAGGTCTAGAAGGCTTTATAAATTATACCGCAAGTGTACTTAAATAATAGAAATATTTTATCGATGTTTCTTTATAAATATATAGGAATTTAACCTTTTGTTAATATGTTTAGTCTTGCGAGCTCTGAAACGAATATGATCTATATGCCCTTGGCCTTAGTATCCGCGATAAATTCCAGGAACGTAAACCCTTCGGATGGAGAGAGCGTGCTGTATCTAGAGGAAGTGAATTTAATTTTAATACAAAAAGCCGCACTTCTTAGGAAATTAGTGTAAATCCTCAAGAGAATTCGTTTATACAAATGCGTCGAAAATGCTAATAAATTTTAGAAGAAAACGAGAAATTTGCGCATTTATTGGCAGATAGTATTAAAACTGCCTTATATATATTTCCTTATTTGACAAATATTTACATTATATTAATACTAATACATACATACTAATACTTATAATACTAATATTTACATTTCTCTCCTGTTTTAATTTTATCTTATCCTTCTCTTCCCCCGTTTTATTTGAGTTTTTACGTTTGTTAATTCGACTCTTGTAAGTGTCCACTGGGCTCCCTCCAACACCTTGTTGCCACCATCATCACTAACTTTTCCGCAAGATTATATATATATATATATATATTATAACCACTGTGTCTCTGCCTGCGTCTCTGTTTCTCTGGGTCTCTGCCTGCGTCTGAAGCCTTCCGGCATGAATGCAAATAAACCGGGAACGGTCTACTCGATTTCAACAAATCTTTCGCCTGAATACTCGGTCCGAACTCCTACAGGTTTTAAGTGGGTAGTCGTCCCCCGGAAAGGTATGGGTTCGATATCAGGATAGTTTTCGTTTTTTCATTTGATTAACACGTAATCGGCTAGATTACGATGCGTAGACCTTTATTCTATAACACTTTAAAATATGTTATGATCGAGACTCTGACTCGAAATTTATGCCATTTCACGCAGAAAAAATGAAGATTTTTATTCTTACCGCCGATTCTGTTGTTTAATTCGTGTTTGCTCATATTTCAAGTTTATATTCGATTTTCTTCGGTTTTTCGACATTTCAAAAAGGAGGTTGCTAGGGCATTGTTCATCTCGGATTTTTGCAATGTTAGACTCGGGCTTCAAGTGCATTTGCACTAAGTTTGTAATAAAACGCGTGAAGGACAAAACAAGATTGTCTCGAGTGACGTCACCTCCCAGTATAAACGCAAATAAATCAAGAACGGTCTGCTCGATTTCGACAAATCTTTCACCTGAATACTCGGCGCGAACTCTTGCAGAATTTAAGCCGGTAGTTGTCTCCCGAAAAGGCATGGGTACGATATCATGAAAGTTTTAATTTTTGCTTTTGATTATCACATAATTGGCTGGAATACGATGTGAAGATCTTCAGTCTTTAATATTTTAAAATACCTTAAGATCGAGACTTTGTCTCGAGATTTACACTATTTCACGTAAAAAGAAATGCAAATTCTTATTCTTACTTTCGATTTTGTTGTTTAATTCGTGTTTGCTCATATTTTAAGTTTATATTCGATTTTCTCCGATTTTTCAATATTTTAATTGTTTAACTCGGATTTTTGCAATGTTAGACTCGGACTTTCAAGTGCATTTGCACCAAGCTTAAAATAAAACAAACTCATCAAGGGCAATAATCGATTGAAAATCTATGCGAAAAGTTACGTGTAAATAAAAAACAAACGAAACACGTAGCGAAGAAAAGAAACGGTTCCAATGCATTTTAATAATGGACAACTTAACATTTCAAATAGAAAGATATTTCACGCATTTATTGAAAATATCATTTCGTTTGCAAGTTTTATTGTGCAGTTTAATCAAATTACTATATTGATAATGATTGTGATTAATTTCTTTCAACATTGACGCGTGGCCTGTGCATTGATTACTTCATATTAAACAAACCACAGAACATACGATATGCTGTACCACCAGAAATAGTGAACAAAACAAAAAATATTGTGTACCGGTAGTCTAAATCATGTAGGTATGTGCTTTCGGTTATGAAAATGGTGTGAGCTATATAATTATTTTAAGAGGGGCAATAAAAGTGATTCAACTAATAATACTCTTAGTAACAATTTTTTGTCATAGGAACTATCGCATTGGATTACTTCACGCAAGGGTCTCTAGATGTTTGCAGGAAGCACTGCAACGGGCCCCTAGTTTATTATAAAATCGTAATGATCATCATGATGCGTAACGCTCTAATTTTGTAATTAACTCGATTATAAATTAACTTAGAAGCCTGAAATTCCTCAGGATTTCAGTGTTAATAAATCTCTACGTTATGACTAAAAATAAATTTGAATGAGGTCACGGGTTTCACTCCAGAGGATAAATGTCGTAACACGTAAAATCACCTTTTTGATTTGAGGGCTTTCATTCTTTTACTCTTTTAAAATATCTTAAAATTAACTTATAGACACGAAATCTACGCTAAAATACGCAAAAATGACTGAAAATTCTTATTCTTACCGTCGAATTCTCAATCCCATGCGAATTCGCTCATTGTTTGAATTTATACTCGAGTTTTGGTAAATTTTTTAACATTTCAATACTAAGACTCCATTGTAACGAGCAGGGCCGGCTTAATGCGGATGCAAAGCACCCAGCGCAAAGTTTTTAGGGGCGCAAAACTCGGGAACTAAGACACGAAAATATTTTTTTAAATTTTTTTTTGACATTCAAATAAGGTTAAAATAAAAATCCCAGAGAAATTATTCTTAGAGAGAACAGTAATATACTATTACAACGTTCTCTTCGACTCATTATTTGCATGCCTATGATTCTCCTTTGCTCCATTTAGAAGATCATTTCCGGTTTCGCCGTAGTAGGTATTTCAGATTGACGCACATATGTGTTCTGGACACTGCCTGTGCCTTTAAACTACGATCGAAGTAAAGCTTCCAAACTTGATGTACAGATGACAAAACAAAACAAATGAAATGCGATCAGCGTGGCCAACTTTACCTCGTATTGCCGATGTAATCACGATTTACGGTAGCTAAAATCAAATGTGTAAATTTTTCCAAATGTTTATATTTTTTTAAGAGTTCTGTTAACTTTACCTATTCCTGCGGCTAGTGGTGAAAGGTCATTTTCAAAATTAAAGTTGATAAAAACGTATTTGCGCTCCACAATGGGACAAAATAGACTGAATGACTTTGCAATAATTAGTATAGAGAATGAAACAGCAAGAGAAATTAATATGGACAAATTAAGAGAAAAAATTTCCAGGTTAAAATCTCGAAAAGTTCCATTTTGTCAATTTTAGTTTCGTAAAATAAATATTTTATAGTAAAATTTTTATTGCCTGTAATTCAATGTGCAAAAACTATTGGAAATTTTGTAATGAAAAATTGTAAAAATATAGAATTTTGAAAAAGGGCGCAAAAATTTTTTCCGCACCCTTCACATTTTCACGTTGGGGCACTGGTTACGGGTATTGTTGTCCCCGGTAATTTCAACGTATATGCACTTATGTAAAGTCCTAAAGATCTAAAATAAGATTAAAACTTGCTCGAAATAACCGAGAATATGAATTAATTGCAAATAAATCGGCCGCAGTATGCATTCATATTATTTAAATTTTTTATCAATACTACTGAAGTCCTATTTCTGGTTGTCTCTCTCTCTTTAACCCTCTATACCTCAGCCATTTTTAATCTCCGGGAATTTCAGCTCTCTTTATTATCGAGTTATTCAACTAATTTTCTTAATTTGTTATTTAAAACCAAACACATTCCTAAAAAATATATTCATTAAACTTACGTCACGTCAGGGTGTGAAAATACAAATAACTGGAAATGATAATAGAGCAGAAAATCAAATAATTAAAAAGGTGGTCTATAATGAAGCAGGCGCGGACTGGCAACTTTTTCCGGCCCGAGAAAAGTTTACCTGACCGGCCTCCTTGCCGACCTTCGGTGAGGCTTTTTTCGACGAGATCACATTTGAAAGGCCCTCTTTTCGACGAGGCCCGCAGCTAGCGCCTCATGCGCCTGTGCCTAAATCCGCCTCTGGAAATACGCCCAAGACAAAAACGGAACGATAATTTTGCGAGAACTATGGGAGACTGGTGGATGATGCATACAGCTCATATGGGGAAGGGATATAATTTTTAAAGAACATTCTCACGATGATTTGTTTATTCTTCCCAATAAGCTTACCAAAATTGTGACTCTTGAGGGAAGAATCAAATATGTGAGAAGCAGAAACTCGCGAGAATTAACCCGAGAGGACGTGCGAGTCTGGGCAAAAAATACCCAGGTGGAAAAGATAAGTGTTTATCTTTTGAATCATCAGCCTTATTCGAGCTTAACCCACCGTACCTACCACTTTGACTTTCCATTACAGATATAGACTGTTTTCTCATTCTTACGACCAGTTGCTTATAAGTAATTACGGGTGTATTATTTTTGTTTTTGAGCGAGTAGCGTGAACTTAAAACTTCGTCTACAGAGCGGCCCAATTTTCGAACTTAAAGACCGGCCCACCTGGAAAATTCCCGGTGTCCCGGCGGCCCAGTCCGCGCCTGTAATGAAGTGGCAAATGTCATTTAAATTTATCATTTTTGTTAATTTGTTATTAGAAACCAAATTTACATTCCGTATAAAATACCCAAGGTAGTGATGATATATATACACACAAACATCAGCGTCGTAAATCTCTATATGCAGTCAACTTAACAGAACTCGAGTTCTAGGATGGGGGGGGGGGGGGGGGGGGACGAAAAAACCAAGTAATATAGAAAACTCGACCAATTGGAACTTCATTCGTGGTAGAGAAGCTCTCACGGGTAACAGAAATAGAGAAATATAGAATTCGGGTCATAGAGATTCTACTCTACATTTTTGAGACAGACGCGAACATTCTTTGATCACGTCACCCGCGTCGAAATAAAATCCTCCGTCATGATCATTTCGTTGCCCATTTTTACTACCCGAGCCTCGAATCATTTTCTTTCAAAGGGGAGGAAATCTCTTTGTTGCGCTCCGAAATGGATCCCATCCGGGTTTAGATAAGTCCCGCGAAAAACTGTGGTGTCGCGAGAGAGAGAGAGAAAAAGTAAAAACAATCAGAAACATTTGCACGGGAATGCCTCTCTTCGCGTCGCCTAAAAATAATCTTCGGTTGTTCTAACGTCGCGCGAATTCTGCCGCTCTCCTCTCTCTATCTATCTCGCCGCCGGGCTCCCAAAAGATAAAAGTTGTCATGATTTCTCTCTCTCCCTTTCTCTCTCTCTCTATCTCTCTTTCTCATTTGGTTTTATATATTTTTTGGAATATCCCGTTCTAAACTGTTCTATTTGGATCTCTCGCTTCTCCCTCTCTCTGTCTCTGTTTTATTTTTTAGACCCGCTGCTTTCCATTCGAAGCTTAAAAGTAGGTCAGGTTGCCGTATTTTCTATCACCGAAATCTTGATTTCAAAAACTATTCACCCGAACTTTACGCACCCGTATAGAATCTATCGTTTATCTTTCCTGTATTATCCGTAGGCATTTCAAGTTTACAGTCTGGTAAGAGCGTGCAAAAAATACTGCTGAAAAACGTTATATAATGAAGTATATAATGTATTGTTTAAATATAGATATTAGAAAGGATGGGTAAATCAATTTTTTCTATAACGAGTGATATATTTTAAAGGAAGTTTTATGACGAGACCATCCAGTACGCATTTAAATCCAATAAATATTTAAACTATTTTCTATCATATAGAAAATCATTAGCGCCAACATATGCTGAATCTTATTTTTGGATTTAAAAAAGAATACTTTAGAGAATTTAAATTCTAATTTAAAGCTTTCGCACAAACATGATCACGACCAAATACACATTACAGCTGGCTTCGTGCCAACGAAGTTAATCGTTTGTTGAAAGCATAAATCCTTACTGTAATAGAGGCGAGTAGAATAAATCCAATCGTAAATAGAGGTATTTCAATAAATATTTTCTCACAACCTAACGTTCGTGACCCAAATACGTCTATAAGTTTACATGAAACGAAGATTTAAAAAGGCAAATGGGCTTCATTAACAATTCCATCCCGAGAGAACTTCTTCCATAATTGTCCCGAATAGCACACTAGATAAAATTCCAGCAAAATTGGCGGGATTTAAAATGAGCGTCGTAGCATAGCTAGCAAACTAATTAGGGGGAGATAACTTCCTAACAAAAAACAAACTTCCTAACAAAAGAACAGACGCTTCATCTAAAGCCGCTTCTACATCGCTTCTTCGCGCTAACAAACGTTTTCTTTACCAGCGAAGCGATAGTAGTGGAGTAGTAGTAGTCAGTCCGCATGCATCTCCGAAACTGCAGAAATTCATGAAATTTAGTATTTAGGACATTAGGGCAAAAATAAGAAAATGATATAAATGGTTCACATAGCCTTATCAGGAGTGCAACTTAAGTTGTGGAGAAAAATGAACTTTCGGTCGTATCTCGTGAAATATTATTTAAATCTCAAATATATTCAATCAAAATTTGTATAGCTAGTCAAATAATATGCTTTGCTCAATGCATTTTTATCAAATAAATAGCCGTTTTTAAGAAAATCAAACGAGAAAGTAGTAATTCACTTTGAGCTTTTTTGAATTGCTGTCAACGAAAATAATCGTAGTAACAAGTGAAGTAAAGTGAAGATCTACTAGAAATACGATTAATTCCCTTTCGTGCGGCTATAGCTTATAGTTAATGAAAGGAAATGGATTATCCACGGCAAAGAAATTAACTTAAATACGTTTATTTTCATTAACTATACGCAGAGCTGCTGCAAATCCGTAAATACGTTTAATTTCCTTTCGTGTGCACAGAGAATTCAGTAAATAAAAGAAAATTAATTATCTCGGATGAAGAAAGGAAGGACGCTTAATTTTCTAACGTGTAAACACAGCGTATGCAAGTAAAAGAAATGGATATTTTCGACGAAGAAATGAACGTGGACGTATATATTAATACTGCTCATTTCAAGTGAGGCATTTTTTAAATAATTTTAGATTGTTTTATTACTCGCTATTGATTATAAAATAAATTGGCAAATCACAAATTCAATATTTCCTTGACATCGCTTTCGATATATCTTTTTGCATTGTTTAGACATGCCGTTAATATTTATTATTTGTTGACAAGATAACATAAATCGTAAAGGACATCTTTGGAAACTGTGTGTACTCCGACATGGGCTACACCTTTCCAATATTGTTCCCTTCTAATTAAATTAAATTCAACTCAAACTGTTTTCATTTCCAACAAACCAAATGCATTTCATTCTGGAAATTCAGAACATATTTTTTTGCATTTTCGTTTCTCTTTCTATATATGGGCCCGATCGGAAAAAATCCCTGGTATAGGCAGAGGGCCTCTTCAGGGCTGATTCAGGTGCAAAAAGTTTCTGGATTGTTATTTAACCATTGATAGCTTCCTTCCAAGGATGGTGTGTAAACATAAGACCGTGGTGTATATCGTCATAAGACTAAAATGACGGAAGACATCGACCTTTTCATATTTTTATATCGCCCTACGAAGAGGACGAACGAATACGGAAAGAGAAAGTAAGTTGTGCACCTCCATCGAGGTGGTTTCTTTTATTTTAACGAGATTTTTACCCGATGAATAATAGTTGTCTGCGTCATTTCGCTCCCCTCCTCTCTCTCCACTTCTCTCGAACCAAACAGAAATGCGCGTGAGTTATTTAAAGGCGTCTTCGTCCACCCAGACGGAGAATATTCCCGTTTGGAATGACGGCACCCGTAACGTAACGTTATATATATATATATATATATATATATATATATATATATATATATATATATATATATATATAAGGATGAAGTTGAGATTACTCACATAATTTGCGTTACGTTGACCTCCGGTGAGGATTAGAAAAAGGTTTCCTTTTGGTTATCTAAGAATTGCGAGACAAAACCAATTAAGGAGACAATTGCGAATCAGTATTCGACCGAAGACTATTTTTAAAGGAGTGTTTCTTAATAGATAAAGCGCCTACTGTATTCGTTTGGTTCGAACATTTGTCTGTCTGTAGGTCAGTCTGTATACATATTCCAGACGCTTTAACCTCTGACATTTGTGGAAGATATTAAGGTATTGAGGATTTACGTTTTAATGGAAGAAGAGAATGATATAGGCAAAATCACTCGATAAGGGCTGGCGCCTCATCGGAAACAAAAAAATGAAACTGCTTAAGCTCTTAAAAATTATCACCCGAGAAAATAATTTATTCTCCCAAGTTTCACATCGAATCAAAATATAATAGTCTTATAAATTTAAATAAGATCCGCAGATTTGGTGAGAATAAGAACCTATAATTTTCTTTCGCATATCTCCGTTTTATGACATATATTTTAAGCATTATGCTTAAGAGCACTTTGTGAAATTAAAGATAAAATGAAATTTACGACTTGTATAAAAATTGCCAATTTTTACTTATATTAAAATCGGTAGTGAAAATATATAAATGGATCATGTACTCAGTCAGGGACGCCACATTACTTCAAATAAAATGTAAAATTTCAACCCCTAAACTAAATTTGGCATTTTGGAGCTTTTAAAATCAAGATGAGATTAAAGAGTACTTGAATCTTGTAGCTATATCAGGGTTGCCATCAACTGGAATAAAAAAATTGAAATTTCAACGGATGTATCTCCTGAAATAAATGCGTAATTCGTGCTACGCTTCCTACGTGAATTATTACTACATGTTTTCATTTCTAGGTTTCCATACCAGAGATCAGGTAGGACGCAGATTAAATACATCATTTTCCGGCGATAAAATTTTCCGATCTTCGATCAATTTCACAACATCTCAAATTTTATTATTTTTTTCTTACGCGAAAGAATGCAGGACGATTTTGTAAGGTCTAACCTAGAATTAAAACTACGCACAACCTGTTTACTTATCCGTCACTAAAATGACGTATGCGACAAAAAACAACGATTTCGAAGAAGATACGAAACTGAAACATTTCCAAGAGTAAAAATACAAGACGTGTCATCTACCGACGAGTTCTGCGAAGATTAAAAACAGTGGAAACTTCGTCACCGGTTTAATTTCCAACACACCAAACCACAGAAACACGTATTATATAAGTAAAAGTGCATAAATGAAAAATAAAACTTCTTGTGTGCTGATTTGTTTGATTTAATCTAAATTTTGGTGCAAGTGTTGTTGTTGAGTTTGACTATCAACCTGTTACAATTTTTTTTGAATTCGTTAATTTGCGCTCCTTATTAAAGAGATCGTGAGTATTCGCGAAAAAATTAATGCGACGTGAATATAATGTACAACCAAATGTATGAATGAATATTTTTATGAAAAAAATCTTACCTTGTTGCGCAAAAACGACTATGGATGCAGAAAAAAGCCCCGAGTGCGCATACCGAACGATGCTCCTTAGACAGAAATACAAATGGAACTAAGTACGCTTTTCTCTAGGAGGCTGGATTATATAAATTTTATGACGGTGCTTTTGAAAACGCCACAAGGACATCTGACTATTGGTACTCATTTTTCAGTTCGGAAAAAACTTTCTTTTCGTCTCTTGGAGAAGGTCGGCAGATCTTGTAACACGGAAGACACAATTCACGTCTAACGACTTTTCGGTAAATGGAGTCCAAAGTGCGTAGGGATTATAGGATCTGACCGAGGGTAAAGACAGAGAGCAATGAACTTAACTTAACCTTGCTTTCGGACGCCGCAGCAGTTCATTATATATTCCTCCGACTGTGACATAAGCGACATTAGAAAGGAGAGTGTAGTTAATTCCGAATGCTGTGTGGCTGGTATGACAAATACCGACTTTCTCTACCGTTTTAGATATTTGGTGGTAAAATATATTAAGTTTGAGTGTGGTAAACCAAATTTAAAAATCGTTACGCAAAACTTCGTAGAAATTGTACTGGTAAAAAATCGACGCTATGGACGACAATTCATTTTCGTCGAATTTAAAAGTTTTTAAAATTCGATGTTTAGTAACATTTATCTTTTTAAATAGAATCCTACCAAGCCTAATTATAATGTATCTATCATCATATAGTTCATTGGATAGGGAATTATCGAGCTCGTCTTAAGGACGAAAATAAATTCCAGAATAAGCACTTAAGTATAAATAATTGAAAAATTAGGTACTTGTATTATTTAGCCATAACAAGATTATAAAATGGAACTTAATGTAAATAAAAACTAGACAAATTTATTCCGACCAGTTTCGCCTGTTACAGTATCTTCCCAAGTAGAATAAGATTATAAAACCTACGCGTGTCAAGAGTGTGCGTGTGTGTGAATATTCTTTTAAATTTTTACGGCAATCAGAGACCATATATTTCAACAGCCATAGGCAGGTTGTGAGAAATCTTTAGAATCTACTTCCGGTGAATCATCACTGAAGACGGCTATTATGTAGTCGAAATACGGATCTGGTTTTCTGTAGTTTATTTATAGCTATTGGAGATACCTAAGACATATATATCTTTTCAATTTTTGATACTTAAGATCTTTATAAGGAATTTACCACATAGTTTGACAACAAGAAATAGGGCAAAAAACCGAACATCCGTACAAAGAATTTCACAATGCAGACAACAAAAAACTTCCATTCCAAGAATTCTTCCCGCGTGATAAACGTCACACCCTCTGCCCAATTATTCTTCGCGAAACGTTCATCAATCCCTTCTTTTCGAAAGAACTCCATTATCTTCGTAGGAGGCTTCCAGTGGAAATAAAAAACCGGAAACAATGGCTTCGTGAAACATTTTTTGAAATAAAACTAATTCTCTCGAATTGAAAGAAGAAGAATATAATTGATCGAGTGATTAAAGCAGGCGGAGAGAGAGAGAGAGAGAGAGAGAGAGAGAGAAAGAGAGAGAGAGAGAGAGAGAGAGAGAGAGAGAGAGAGAAAGAGGGAGAGCAAGAGGGAGCAGGAAAGAGGAAGAAAGATATTGTTCGGGACAAAAAAAGTGCCTGGTTAAATGAGGGACGGAGCACAAGAGAGTGAGGTAATAAGCATTAGGAAGAGTGAAAGGAAGGATGGAGTTGAGAGATTGTCGGCGTTCTTAGTTCGCTTGAAAAGGCCGGGCCCGCAAGGGCTTCGGGAAAGGAAAGAGGTTGGCTGGGAGGAGATATAGCGAGCGGAAAAAGAGAGAGAAGGGGAAAGAGAGGAGGGAAAGGATCCAAAGAGTGATGAAGCACAGTACGTGTTGTGTTAAAGAGTTGAGCAAGTGGGGAAGGAGAGAGAGAGGGGGGGGGGGGAGATGGAGGGAGACAGAGGAAGTAGAGCATGTCCGCTTCTTTCGCCTCCTTCACTTGGAAGCTGCCGCTTACGGAACGAGCTTTAAAAAAAGATGTAGCGGGAAGGGAAGGATCGGTGGGGAGGTAAGGGTCGAGAATGCTCGTCTATGTGGGTTAAGGCTGGATAGATCCGCTCCACCTGTTTCAATAGGATAGGTTAGGACCACGGATTTAGAAGTTGCGATACAGAGTTGGTCGGTGCCCTTGCGATGCGTCTCTAACGCTGAGAGACGGGAGGATTTCAGTGGGAGCTCTAGTAATTGCGTAATTCAGGGTTGATTGAAATCTTCGAGCATGCTTCTCACGAGAATAGTTCCTTAGTTCCACGGACAGCCTTACTTCCCACAAATGAGAATTTCATGCTCCAAAGATTTTATTTCCAGAATCTCAAAGCGAAATTGACTGCGATCTAAATATTTTGACGTTTAAGCTTGATTTTGATCCTATTTACATAACATTCAAGATGGCGGATAGGTCATGTATTTCAATTCAGATATTAATTCGGTTAAAGAAGAAGTAGAAATGGAGCAAGATTTAATAGCAAATTTTGGCTATACTTTTAAAAATAAATTTGAAATTATTAAAATTCGTAGTTTCAGGAGGAAATTCTTTTCGTGGTAGAGCATAAATTGCAAGCTCCTGTATCCAAAATATACTCGAAAATACCTGATAATAATTTCAGATACAAATCATCTGTACTCGGTACTATTATTTATTATAAAAAGATAAACTTCGTCGTTTATTATAATCAACGCACGGCAAATAACCATTGAGGAGGGCTACGGCGTAACTCATGTGCGCATCTACTTTACACAACTTGAGGTTGTATCCAGGAATTTTAAGCGAAATTTTGAAGCTTTTATAAAAACATTTCTCTTCCACGATTCTAAAGAATTCATTTATCGATTTTGCCAACTTTACACGATATACACCATTTTGCGGATTATGTAAAAAACAGTTCTCGCTACAAGATGCAAATTTTCTCGGTACGCTGCTTTTGCGGAACAAGTACCAGGAAAAGGAAATCGATGAGACGCAAATGAAATTCATAAATCGATCTAATAAGAGGACATTCGAAACAATTTCATTCAAGAAAAGCAGAAAAAAGTTACCGCGAGAGAGAATTTCTCTTTTTCTCCCAAACCAAGCAAACGAGAACGTTTCCGCGGTTTACAGAGCCCGCAGGAATCTTGAAAACTCATCTCAACAGCAAGTTCTGGAGGCATCGCGACTATGTAATGTGGGGCTTTGAGAATCTGCAGGAAGTCACCATAGATACGATGGAGCACTGCCGTGGGAACATTTTTGGCTTACGATTCCTCCCATCGCGTTCGTAACGCTATGGAATAGCGTGAGGAAGGGAGGCAAGGACACCGGAGCCATTAGCGGCCGGGTGTGACGTTGTACGATTCCCAACTCACGAACGCGCGCGCACACACACTCGCTAGCATCTCTTCCGAGCCCTATTGGCGTCGTTTGGAGGAACGTACAACATACGTACTTCCGACATAGCTCCTTTGTTTTCGAAAACGAACTAAAAGAGTTTAAAAAAAATACAAAACGAAAAATACAAGAAAGAATAATTTTGAAAATGTTTAATCCCTCAAGGTGGTAATTTTATGATCCCTGTTCGTACACTTAATGCGGCCATATAAACATATTTCAGCATCCTTGGTATTTACGTATATTTTGCTGTCGAGGAAAATGTTTATAGATGCCTTTAAAATTTAGGTTTGAGTAAAGATTCGAGAGGGTCCGTGCGTGGGCACAGACAACTGCTGCTGAGGCCGGATCGAAAGGTCCGTACACTTCGATAATATAGGTATCTTCAATAATAATAAAAGGTTGGGAGAACCGATTTTCTTAAAAAATAGTTATTTTTTAGAACTACTTAATGCAATTAATGTTACTTTACTCCAAAGGCCACAAAATGGTTGGGAAGAAACATGCGCATTTCGAATACAAAGCAGTTAGCGTCAGTGGTGATTCACTGACAGCATACGTACTTAAAAAGAAATGTGAGCAGCTTCTCAAAAAGAATTTAATATCCTATATCGCCACTGATGGCGCCTACTTTGTACCCAAAATTCCTATTTGGGCTTCCCAACATTTTTGAAGCTATTGGATCTACCTTGGCAATAAAACCATTAATTTTATGAATGAAACATTTCATTTTTTCAAGATAAGATTTACCTTTCCTTAAAAAAGTTGAAATTTTGATGGTTAATTTTTCAGATATATAGAAACGCGCACAATTGCATATAAATTCTCAAAATGATGTAAAGAGTCATCAATTGTTTTCTCAATTTATGAACGAAATATATGAATCCCGTAACATCGACATCTCATTTATTTTTGTTTGGCGTACACCTATGCTGTAAAGCGATCTCACGGAAAGAGACTTGCGAAGAAGAATGAGATAAAACGGCTGATAAAACGTGTAAATTTTTAAGTGAATTTCGCTACTTTTTACCGAAATATCATGAATACAAACCTCTTTGCAGATCTCAAAAGGACCAATTAGGAGAGTAGTTACGGGAGTTTGTTTATACGAGAACGTTAAGCGAAACAGATGAAACAAAGCAAATGGGAATGACTTTTCGGGAAGAAAAAGCATCTTTCTTTCTCCTCGTTTCGCCTCCGTTCAGAACAATCCTCAACGGTGACTTACTTCGGGGAGAGGGGGAACCCACAAGAGTTTTAGTTTGCCGTCTAACCGATCGAGGGCGCGGTATGCATTGCCACTGTTGCACGTATCTCGTCGTTGTTTTAACGGTCTTTCTTTCCCTCTCTCTCCCTCTCGCCCCGTACTTCCCGACCCCTCGCGCGGCGAAATGAACGCGACCGATAGACTGTGCGGGAACGAGGCCAAAGTTCACGTGGAATTTCGAATTCGTTTACAAAAACCGAAGTTGGAAAGTGTCACTAAAGGGCGTGTGAGTGAGAGAAAGAGGGAAAGGTCGCCTAATAAGTCTCTCGGAAAACCCATCCTCCAATACCCATCGCACCTCGTCTTCCTATTTTTTTGGGTCGAAAACTCCATTTTTCGCATGCGAAATGGAAGGATGAAAGAGGTTAACGGTGAAGATAAAAATATATAAAATTCGAATGCGGATCCTTCGGCAATCTCAAAAAATATTTTTAAAACGCGAAATTCTCGTACCTCTCGATCCAGGCGTCTAGGAAGTTCGATTTTTTATTTGGTCGAATTTTACGAAACTTTTAGAAAAATTCCGGAGAGGTATTTGTACTTCCGTTCAATGGATAATCGAGAAGAATTTTAATTTGATACTCGATGAAAATGTTTCGGGAAATTCTAATTGAACTTTCTTCCAATTCTTTAAATTTATATATTTTTTAAATTTACGTTTCAACGTCTTCATGCTATTTATTGCTCATCATTTCAATAATTTTTAATTAAAAATAAGACCGTTTTAGGTTATAAAAATGTGAGGGAGACGTATTTTCATTGTAATCGAGACAACTGAAGGATCGAACTCTCGAATATAAAGAAAAAAACTTTATTTTTAAGAATTATATATAAAATGCTTTCATCAGATTTGTCCTTTGTTTTGGAAATTACTATGAAATAAAAGAAAAAATCACCAAGCATAATGAACTAAGAGATACCTAAAATAAGTAGTTAATTACACTGAACAACAATGAAAATTCCGGAGAGGTATTTGTACTTCCGTTCAATGGATAATCGAGAAGAATTTTAATTTGATACTCGATGAAAATGTTTCGGGAAATTCTAATTGAACTTTCTTCCAATTCTTTAAATTTATATATTTTTTAAATTTACGTTTCAACGTCTTCATGCTATTTATTGCTCATCATTTCAATAATTTTTAATTAAAAATAAGACCGTTTTAGGTTATAAAAATGTGAGGGAGACGTATTTTCATTGTAATCGAGACAACTGAAGGATCGAACTCTCGAATATAAAGAAAAAAACTTTATTTTTAAGAATTATATATAAAATGCTTTCATCAGATTTGTCCTTTGTTTTGGAAATTACTATGAAATAAAAGAAAAAATCACCAAGCATAATGAACTAAGAGATACCTAAAATAAGTAGTTAATTACACTGAACAACAATGAAATTTTTTTTGAACAAAATAGGGTGGCCTATATGCATTTTTTACGCCGATTCCGAATATGTAATTTGTTTTTTCTACCACTCTCAGATCGCAAGATATTCCACAGCAAAATTTATTTGTATTTATAAATTTCCTTTTAAGTGCCAAAAATGTAGAAGATGACTAATCCCAACATTGTTACGTAAGGTAGCCCAGTCATTCGACGTTGCCAATTTAATGCTAAACAAGGCGTACTGGATAGTTGGCAACAGAGAAGCCTCACCTAATCAACCGAAGTGAATTAAACGATCATGTTCATGATCTGAATCTATCAAAGACATAGACATAGAAATTTTAGGATTTAGACTGCAGGGAAGGAATTTGCTGAAAAAATACAACTATCTCTGTATTTCCTACTCGAAAGAAAGAATTTTGCTTGTATTTTTTGATGGACAATTCACTGTTTTATTGCAATGATGTCGATGTATTGCTGGAGGCCATGGGAAAATGCCATAAACCAGAAGAATGGAGACTCTTTATAGACTCTTCAAAGTTTAGTCTAAAAACTGTGTTGTTACATATTGGAAACAGATATCCATCTATACCAATCGGTCATGCAGTCCACATGAAAGAATCTTACGAGAATATGGAGCTTCTTCTAAATAAAATCCAATATGACAAATACAAGTTATCGGGATTCTCTTAAGTCTGAAACTTGGATATACAATATACTGCTGCTTCATATGTGAATGGGACAGTAGAGCCAAGCAGCTCCATTACATAACTAAAATTTGGCCTCCCCACAGCAGTTTTGTGCCTGGGGAAAAATGTCACATACAAACCATTAGTTGATCAAATGAACATACTTTTTCCCCCACTTCACATAAAGCTGGGATTGATGAAGACCTTCGTGAAAGCCATGGATAAGAATGGAGAGGGCTTCAAATATTTAAAATTGAAATTTCGTTGCATCAGTATATTAATTAGCCCTCAGATCAGAGAGTTAATGAAAGATGAATATTTTGAAAAACAATTAAATACTTTGGAACTGGAAGCTTGGAAGTCGTTTAAGAAAGTTTCATAAAATTTTTTGGGCAATCATAGGGTTGAACATTATGAAATTTTGATTTAATAGTTATTGCAGGCCTATCAAAATCTTGGTTCCAGTATATCACTTAAAATACATTTCTTCCATTCGCACCTGGAATTTTTCCCAAATAACCCCGGAGATGTTGGTGATGAACACGTTGAGCTATTTCATCAAGACATTGCTACCATGGAAAAACGTTATCAAGGCAGGTGGAATCCTAATGTGCTAGCAGATTATTGCTGGACACTGATCAGAGAGATATTTGATAATTACAAAAGGAAGAGCAAATAAAAAAATTGATTGACATTAATTATAATGCATAGGTTTTTGTGATTTGTTCAAATTTGAATATAATTCTTTGAATAGAATGATTTGCTTTTTTCAAAAACTATGGGTGCTAGGTAAGATCTGACTTCAATTTTGAATTCAGTTCGTCAAAATTAATAAGATCCATCTTATTTCGTGCAAAAAACAAAAGTTCAAAATTTTTTGTTGTGTTATTCGTGTTTTGATGCTTAAGTGTGTATTCTCGGATTTTTTAGCCATTGGAAGAGATTGATAATTCTCAGGTGAATTATGTTAATTTTGATGAAACTTGAGTCCAAAAATATTTGATGGTAGAATATAACATTAATTAAAAATAACAACTTACTGATAGCGTCTTATTAAAAGTAATTAAAACTCAACCGAGGAAGTATTACTCTACATAAAAAATATATATAGCAGGAGTGGTCAAACTTACATTCGGAGCCGCATACGATAATGTTCAGGAGTTCGAGGACCGCATGACGCACATTATCTGCTCTTAAAGTAAAACATAAGCTGTATTCGAAGCAATTCAGAGAAAATGCATGTCCCTTAGTCATCCCCAACACGTCTCAATTCACACTACGTCATTGTATTCTGTGGTGAAAAACGTTGACAAGCCTCTGAATGGAAATTTAGAAGATCTGCATACAAAGTTAAAAGAGCTGCAAGCGGTTCGCGAGCCGCGGTTGGTCACCCCTGATATACAGTGTAACCTCGTTAGAACGAGTAAGGCATACAACGAGAACGTACGAAAACGCCGTCACCCTCTATTTCTTAAGGTTATATAAACGGAATTTAATTTTCGGATATTTCGAGTACTCGTCAGAACGAGTATTTTATACATTTTATGAATTCTCGCTATATCGGGGATTCACTTGATATAAAAAAGTAACACCAACGACAAAAACACCAACAAGCCCCACAAACACATTTCACGGCGCTATATTTCATTGGTAACTTAATCAAAACTCGTTTTACGCACGATTTTCAGCTTCTGAGGAATATAAAGAACGAGAGGAAGGGAGTTATTTCGGAATGGAGGCATCCCTAACGGGACACTAACTCAACGGATACGTACGCGACCAACGATTCCGAGCGACGTCTGAATTCACTTACCGGTGCCGCAGAAGAACGAAAAAAAAACTTTCTTCCTCCCTCCGGCACGCGGCTAAACTTGGAAAAGAGGAGAAACACGGAGAGGGAAAGGGGATGGGGCGTGATAAGGAGGCCCTTAAAAGTGTGTGCGTGCGTAGAGGAAAGGTCCAGAACGAGTGGAAGAGGATGAAGAAGGAACGAAAGAAGAGAAAACGGATTCGGGAAGATCCAGGTTTGCAGATAAAGCAAGGCAAGATGGCACTTGAGCATCGATAAGGATAAAACATATTTACTTCATCCCGCGGAAAAAATAACCCAAAAGATCGCCTCCAGCGGCAGAAAAATAAAGAAGTTGAAACGCTTCATATAGTAGAAGCTGGCGAAAACGTTTTTCGAGAACTTTTTAAGCGGTCCGTTTTTTAAATCTAAGAGAGAGAGTTTGAAAAAAAGCCTGGAGAGGGCGAGAAAACATTCATAACTCTCGAGAAAAGGCGACTTGAGGTCGTCGCGAGGCATGAGAAGAAAAGCTATGAAAATCAATGAATTACCTCGAGATATGAGGAATTAAAAGTGAACTGGTGACGGTGTGGCTTGAGTGTGTGCCTTCCATTCAGAGGGCTAGGGTTCGAATTCTTGCAGAAGAAGGTTTTTTCTACCTGAACTAGTCCTGCTTCGACTTGCGGGGAGAACGCGCAAGAACAGCGCTCCGGCCTTGGGAAGGGACGTTAAACCCTCTTGTTGCTTTTCACAATAGTAGGCTACTGCCATCACCTTCCTCCGTTTTATGTGTGTTTGCGCGTGCGTTAGAATTGATCCTCTAGGTTGGGGGTTGTACAATGAATTAGTAGCCAGTTCATCTAAAAAATTCGTTCTACTTACACAAGAACCCAATGGATACAGGAATAGGCTGACAAGTTTAATCCGCGATGAAAAGGTAAATGGCCCGACGGTTGAGGCAAAATAAAATTAGAAAGGAGTGGAAGAATGAATGGGAAAAAGGCAAGGAAAGAAAGATGGAATGAGGGAGGATGGAGATGCAAGACGAATGTGGTAATATACGGAAGGCGCAATAAAGAGTGACAAGAAGGTAGATAATATGAGACGAGGAAATGAGGTGCGATGAAAGGGCACTTCAAAAATTCACATCATGGAATGAAAAAAGAAAGATGGAACAATAGAGAAATGTACAAATAATTGCGAGGTTGAGGTTGAATAAGGAAATACCAAAAAGAAAGATAAGGAAATATAGGCAAAATGACGGGATAAGATGAAAACGAACATATATGAAGCAATATGAGAGGAGAATATAAGAACAACGGACAGTAAAGCATGTGAAGAAGATTTCATTAAAAACGTGGAAAAAAATATAGTTATTGTCAATCATACTTAACGACTTTAAAAAAGTAGACAATCCAGCTGGAATTCCACCTATTGTGGACTAAACCAGGGAATATAAGAATAAACGATCGGTTAACTGCCACAGAGGCTACATGATAGCAAATGCATCTAGCAATATATTTTAAAGCTGAATAACATATCCAAATAAAATTATAGGAAAATTATGGGGATGGACTGATATTTCAATTGGAACGAAGGAGCATACAGAACGCACATGGCAAGCAAAAAAACAGACCGCGGAGTAAAAAACGAAAAGAAACATTAAACTAAATACGATGGAGAACTAAAATTTCAATCTATTCACTCTTAAGATCTTCTCCAGGTGGATTCTCCATTGAAAATTTATTCTTCTAGTTTCATGCCTTTTGGCATCATTTCCATTTTCAAAATCATGCGTATGAATGACACTTTCCCTACGTATTTTTCCTTTGATGTTACAGCTGAATGCATTGTTTCATATGAATGAATACATATACTATATATACGTGAACTTTTCACTTGGATAGAAAGTCGGGATTCATGCAGCCCCTTTACCCGAAATTTTCTAACGAGAATATCGATACATCAAAAGGCCCTTTTAAGACGATCGGCCATCTATAAAAGTTTGGAATGACTCGTAGATGGCAGACCTTGTTATTTACGTTATGTGCTTAGTATCAGGTCAGAAGAGAACAACGCCTTTCACTTCGATTATAATTTACAGTAGCATTTACAGGGTTAAATCAAGGAAATCGAAATGAAATTCCGTAGGAAAACACGAATGATTTTTAATTTAAGTTTTGTGTGTGTATATATATATATATATATTAGTGTATATGCAATGAAAGCCACGTTAAAATGAAATTTGTAATTGAAATTTTAATGATAATATTAAGTTCAAATGAAATCATGTGAAGAATTCTGTTTGCAATATATATATATATATATATATATATATTTATTTATTTATATAAGTGGGTTATGCTGATCTAAGAGAAAGGGACGTAATGAACCGAAGCCTTTTTGGCGGACGTAAAATGGAGTTCCGGCTCTATAGTCTAACGCAAGACCTTCTTCCACAGTCATCTCACGTGGCAATAGCCCAAGCTCCCTCTCCCGTGACATAACCTCGGGATAGGAAGCAGCAGCCTTTTTCTCCACTCTATGTTGATGGCTCTGTTGATGGGAGAGGGAGAGCGCCGAAAGATGCCGGGAAGGAGGGAGGGAGAGAGATCCTTTCCACGGCTTAAGGTTTCCAAGGAATTCGATGAGTCATCCGCGTTCCGCTCTACTGAAATAGATGAACCAACACGGCCGTGTAGTTCATCTTTAAAATATGAAATAAAAGATCCCAATGCACTGAGACGCATTGATCCGCAAACTTTTTAACCCAAATAAAATATCTTCGGGTTTACGTGACCCACGTTTCGATTTCGTCGCGGAGCGAATGAATGTTCGCGTTCTGTTTTTATTGTTTTTTTTCACTTTGATGCATTTTTGCGGGCGCACGTAAACGAGATTGAGAGAATGGCTAGGGCTGAAAATGTTAGACATGACACCGTTTTCAACTTTTGTACCTTTTCCTTTGTGTATCGTTCGGGAAAATGGGTCAACTATACTATAAACTAGGAATCAGCGTGCCTGAAGCGAGCAAGCGAACTGTACTGCCAAATATGTACATATATGGAAAACGCTAAAAGAGATGATTTTTGGTTTAAATGTTAAATCGATATTTTACATTGTTTTTAGACACGATAGTACCTAATCAATACATTTAAGAGGCCTCAATAGCATTAAAAGTTCAGGATAACAGACACGAATTTTGGCTACATTAGAAAACATCCTTCATCAGCGGCGATTTATCGACATTACAATCTCTAAAGTTTGATTCCAGCAAAATTCCGATGTCGGTTACTTTAGAATTCTAACCACAGGAGTGTATTGAGAGAGTTTAGGGTAATATCTCTCCCGATGTTCAGATATTATAATTTTAACTACGTTTTAGATATGATTATATATTTTTTGTGTTTAAACGTGTCAAATTTTAAACAACATTTTAAATTTGACAAAGGCAACATTGACACCAGTAATGGTATAAATCTTAAATTAATATTAAGTAATGACGCAAAAGTGATGCAGAAAAAAATGTAGGCAATAAATCAACGGCCTAAATCTTTTGAAGATAGTTGTGAATTCCATCGACTTTCTCGTTTACCAAACTATCCACGAATATTTATAATTAGGCTATACGCACGAGGGTTGATTGGAAAGTAATATAACTAAGGGAAAACTTAATAAAAACCATTTTCTACTATAAAATATGCTTACTGCCCTTCAAATACTTTCTTTTCGCTGTAATACACTTATCCCATCTTATTTTGTGCTTATAAAAGACGTTAAATAACATTGTATTATAGTTCATTGAATATACGAGAAGTGTTTCCAAAGCTGTGAGAATTATTTTTAATTTTTATATGATTACCTATATTTCATCAATATTACACTGTAGTTTTTAAATATAATCTCCATTGAGATTTATACATTTTTGCTAACGTGAAATTAGTTTTTTTATACCGCGTTCAAAAAAATATTATGACGTCTTTTATCCATCTGTCTATAGCACTATTCACTTCATTCAGGCTCTGAAAACGCATACCTCTTAGTGGTTTCTTCATTTCTGGAAATAAATGGAAGTCGCTAGGTGTTAAGTCCGAAGAATAGGCTGGATGCGGCAACAATTCCCATCGTAAATCACCCAAAACTTCCTTTGTACGACGAGCCGTATGAGGCCTCGCATTATCTTGCTGCAACAACGGTCGCGCATGCAACTTTACTCAATGGCTCAGAAAGCAAATCTGAATAATATTGTGTATTAATCGTAAAACCATTTGGGAGATAATCTACGAGAATTATTCCTTCACAATCCCAAAGAACCGTAATCATAACCTTTCCTAATGACGGCACAACACGAGCTTTGATAGGGAGTCTTCTTCTTCTCGCCTCCATTCTTTGGATTGACTTTTTTGTTTCGGGATTAAAGTAGGATATTCAAGTTTCATCGGCGGTTATTAATCGATGCCAAAATGTGTCGCAGTATGCTTGCATTAGGTCTTGCAATTATCGACAAACATCCACCCTTCAAAGTTTCTGTTCAGGTCCCAACAGTCGTGGCACCCAACGTGCCGAAACCTTGGTTACTCCCAAATGTTTATGCAGAACCTGATGAACTTGCCTGGTACCGATACCGATACTTTTACCAATTTTGCGAATTGTCACACGTCTGTCTTTCATCACAAGTTTTTCAACTATAGCAATATTTTTCTCATCAACTGCAGTGCTTGGTCATCCATTGCGCTGATCGTCTTTTAGACTTAGTAGTCCGTTTTTAAATCTGTCAAACCAGCGATAAACGGTACTTTTTGATTTCGCAGACACACCAAAAACTGCATGCAAGCGCTGAACAATTTCTGATGATTTAACACCTTCCATCCACAAAAAGAAAATGATTGCTCTTTGCGATTTTACAGCGTCTTCCATGGGTAAAATTGTAGAGTTCTTAAAGTTGCTGTTTATTTACCGAGTGACAGAAACAAACTTAATAGCTTTGTTTCTATGGAATGATACATATGTATGCAATTGTTTATAACTCCTAAGATTCATTACGTGCTTTAAACTTGAGCATCAGAACCCAATTCCCAAAACTTTGGAAACACCCCTCGTACTATTGACAGAATTGTTTAGCTCATCATAACGACCTATCAATTATTTTTTAACTTTAGGAAGGATAAAATCGCAGGATACCGTTTCCGATAAATATGGTGGATTAGCTTGATCTCGAAGTACAATTTTTTGATGGTTGGCTGGTAAACCTGAGTGCGATGGGAAGGTGCGTTGTCGTGATGAAGGCCTAACCACGTTAAATGAGAAGGGAACGTTTTTTCTTGAGTTAAGTTAATAGCAAGTCTCTTAGCACATTGAAATAGTACTCTTCCTTTACTCAGGTACCTTTTGGCAGACTGTACCGTAAAATACCCCGATTTTATCAAAGAAAAAAAAGCACGACTTTTCCGGCACTTCGAATAACATTCTTCTTCAGAAGTCGTGTACTCCCTGGGCGTGTCCACTGGCAACTTTATAGGCTGGTTCACAATAGAGGACCGATAGCGGTCGAGCCGCGATTGCGGTCAGGGCAAGTATTCTTTTTTGGGGAGACCTTTCACACTTGTACGTCAGGTCTCGGTAGGGGCACGGACACATTCTGGCGAGAGGAGTTTATGGAAACCTGCAACAAGCAGAAAGATTCAAGCTCAGTTCGGCTGTCACCGAGAATTGCCGATAGTAACCGAAGAGGTTGGATCTTGGGACAAAAGTTGCTTCCTAGAGCGACCCAAGAAATCCCGACCGCGACCTTCCCTACAGTTATGAACGCAGTTTGTCCTTCCCCATAGAATTCTCATTGAAAATAGAATTTTTATATTTGGTCTAAAATGATCCAACCGCGACCGAACCTCTAGTCTGAACCAGCCTTATGGCTTCAGATCAAGATGGTAACGTTAAAAGCACGACTCGTCACAAATTTAACTAGCTGGGCGAACGACACTACGCCATTGGACCAACCCGTCGACCAATGAGAGAGAGGGCCAACGCGTATATAAACCCTGGAGAATCCGGCCTCAGCACCTCAGGTTCTCCCTGAAGATGAAAACAGAGTGTGTTGTCGAAACGTCGGAATACGATAGTATCATGACCCGGCTGGAAGCCCGAGAAAATTTCTTCACAAATAAAACTTTGTCCTAAGACATAAGATTCTACATAAACTGTTCTTACAAGTGTTACTTGGGATGCATATGTCGCAGAAACATGTCAGTTGGTTGGGTGGTATTAGTTTTGGGGGACGCTGGTGTTATGATTCAGGGGAAACTAGCGTAAGCTGGATGGCATAAGATCAGGGAAAGCAGACGCACGTTTGGTGGTACAGGCATACCTTCCATAACGAAATATATGTGTTCCTAGTATTCACTTCGTTTTCGGAAACTTCGTTGCCAGAGGTAGATTTAACATGTAGTAAAAGGGGATAGGTTCCAGTACTTCGTTACACATACCGTAGAAGATGTATATGACTTAAAATAATAGAAACATGCATGTATAACAAATAAAAAGGCAAAAAAGCATTTAATATCTTTTGCTAGGGGCTTAACATGGAATTTAAATCATTATCATTACCAACGTCTTCGGCTTAACTTGGCAACGGTGGATTGCAAACCTTACTGGGAGTTAGTAGTGCTGGGATCCCGGGTTGATGGACCTGGATCTTGGGGCTGTGGAGTAGACGATTTATTCTTAAGGAATGCATCAAGGGTAGACGTCTTGATTTCTTCTCACGATAGCTTGCTTGCCATTACTCGTCGTATCACTTGCATTTTCTCAGCAAGTGAGATGGATTATCGTTTCTTCTTAGGAGCACTAGGATCATTACCACTCGATTGTTGTTTGGCTGACATTAGGGTTGCTGTTAAATTCACTCAATTAAACCCTAAAATATGGATTTAAATTCCAAGTATAGCTTTCGAGAAACGTAAAAAACACTTCGTAAAAGGCATCTGATAAAATACGAAAGCAATGCTTACTGCGCGTTGGACGACTTAGAACTAAAAGCGAACGATATTTTCCTTTGATATTAGGGACTTCTTTGAAGGAAGAAATACGTAATAAAATCCAAAGACCCTTGAAACTGTTTATGACGAATTGAGAATTTGGATACACCTGTGCATACATGCGGCGACTTATAACGTGTCTCACCAAGTCCGCGCAGTAGGGGTTCTAATGGAGCATTTTCCCTCTTTTCACGAAAAACTCGGTCTCTCGCTAAAGGTAGCCTCGATACTTTCGCCGCCTGAAACAGCATTAAATCACATTAAAATGCCATTTTTCTCCGTTTTATTGTTTTAGATTATTTTTTTTATTTCGATAAAAATGTGTTTTTTTATCGTCCTGCATAAGATTCAAACTTTAAGCTGCAAGAAAATCATTCAAAGTTCGTAATAACAAAAAAATCTTTGTTTTCTCGTGCGTCTAAGTATTTTAAATACATTTCGGAGCAGATTTCGGAATAAAGTGCTGAATTCGTAAAAAAGGAGCTTCGTTGCCAGAGGCTTCGTTAATTTTAATGTATAAGTATTAGAGGAAGCTGAGCGTAAGTTGGGTGGCATAAAATCAGGGAGTAGTAGGTGTGAGTTTGGTGGTGTGTTGTAGGGGTAAAGGAATTTAATTTTGGTTTGATAAAATCGCGGAGTATTTACTGTGATTTGGTCTGTATACGTTTTAGAGAAGGGGTGCTCAAGACGTCGATCGCGATGGACCGGTCGATCGCTAACTCTTTTTAGATAGATCTCTGAACCCTTTGCTCAGGAGTACTGAGTTTAGCAAGCGTTTCCAAGACCGCAATGCTATAATCTGTATCAACATTTATTTATTTCCCGTTTGATGCCAACATAAATGTTGAAGGAATCGCATTGAAAATTTCATTATTATTTTACATAGAAAATTATAATGCAGAAAATGAAATTCTAACACTACATAGTGAACTGCAAAAAATCAAGATCAACAGAAAAATTGTTTTGGAATCTATGCATAGTAGAAATATATCAAACTTTGAGAAAAAGTGCTTTGTATATGCCAATATTTTCGCCTATCTTTGCGAATAGCATTATTTTTTCCTTAAGCTGGTACGACGGATACTTTGTAGCAATAAATTGATTTGGTTGACTTTTGATTCAGATCGTGATTTGGACGGTCGAACCCTGTGGGGTTCATTATCAATTGATTCACATCTCTCCAATAATTTTTTATGCTACTCGAAAATTCTATAAAAAATCCCCGTTGAATGCAATTTTGATCATTTTAAACGTTTCTGCACCTAAATGCATAAAAACATCAATCAATAAAACATATATTGTAGTTATATTCGTTAATCCATGATGCGTATGTCAAGCCCCCCTTCACTCTATAAGCGTTGCACTGAAAGATCACAGGAATTTATTAGACGTCTACTGAAATGATAATTTATGACACAATAGTAGTGACCTGTTACGACTTGCAGTAAACCTGACTCTGGAGATAAAAGTTCAGTCCCCTTAATTTCCGATCACACCTTATTTACAATGTCCACAAACCGAAATAGATTTAAAAAACTGGCAACCTCTAAGTACCAACGGTGCCGGTTTTGGACTTTGTACTGCAATTCCTTGAATTGTAAAAACGCAAAAAGACATTTTATCATTCAAATTTCTAAATATTCGGGCCAAACTTGGTGGATATAAGTTTTCCCTTTGCAAAAATCGTTTTTAAATATTCACATGCATAAAATGATTTTAATATGTTACAGCACATTTGAAACTTTTCATTTATTAAATCTTGCTCTAAATTGATGTATATTTTTATTTTGCTAGTGATTGGATGTACAGATGAACCTCTCGAATTCAAAATTTTTAGTTTTGGTAACATTCCTGCTTCGGAATTGTTCCAGAATTTTCACTTAACCGAAAAAAATTTCTTGGCCAGGATAAATTCTGTGGATGGTCTTTCAATTGTTCTGTTCTCTGAGTTCCAGCAGCATGAGATAGGATTTTTAAAATCTTGAAAACGCACGTAAAACGTAAAAACTGACCGATTTATCTAGGATCCAATCCGGATCGGATAAAGCAAATAATTTTGTATGAGAAACCTCTTAGACATCAATATTTTGCATTGTTTTGTCCTCCTATGCATCATTTACTCATATCTTTGTGGTAAAGAAAAAATTACGACTTAGGTAGTGAATAAAGTAACTACACAAACACATTACATACTAACCATCCGTATTTTGGAAAATTCTAAAGTCAGGAAAACCTCCGGTTCCCTAGCTTTTGGAATAGAGATGTTTAACTGTATTATCAGCTTTAGAGTAGAGATGGATGTTTTAAACATTCATGTTCTCCTCGGAAAAACACACGAGTGTAATCAGGTAAAAGATTTTACCATTAATTTTCTCACTAGCTCATTGTTCAACGACCGATTTTCCTCACGGTTTACCACAAAATTATGCGATATCGGGTAGAATTGAACTCTAATCAATGAAAGGAAAGGAAGAAATAAAAACCTTCGGGCGTGTAAATTTTCCCCGTGGGAAATTCCTCCCCTCCGTATCGCCGCGAATGTACGTTAGCAATCCCGCTAAGAAATGAGAACCGAGATTTTTATTCCGTCTTCCTTCGCGGTTGCAACGATGCAAGGGTTTGCGACGATGATGGCGCCATCCAACGCGTAATAGCACTAGAAATCCGGTCACGGTCGTATCTTCCGCTTCTGCTTCTCCTTCCTTCTCGCCCGCGAGTATATTCAAGGAACGGGAACGGCTTGATTGGTGGGTGGAAAAAGAGAAAGAGATGCATGGCAGAGGTCTTGAGAGGGAAAAAATAGGGCCTTTCCGAAAATAATTTAACCCTACGTTGAGCTGAAGAAGGAGAATCGGAGGAGATGCTGGAAGAAGGCATTTGAAGTTTTGTATTGTCCCGAGTTGACGAATGGATATAGCTCGTGAGGTAATTTTGCTTGCGATAAATCCGATGACCGAGAAAAATTTCTCGCCACCAAATCGATTCTTTGTATGAATATTAGAATAAAATTCAATCGCGCATGATTTGTAATCATACCAACACGCTGGCAGTGAATAAGATTTTATTAGTCCGACGAGCACAATCAAAAATCGATCGAGTCATTGCCTTTGTAAGTCTTAAAAATCAGATACATTTATGATTCTTTCATTATCATTCTGAAGACCTTTATAAAACCCATAATATATTTTTCAGCTATATGTTCGCCTTAAATATGTTGTGTTTACAAGGTTTTATATGCGTTAGTTTTTATCTGAATGCAGAATCATTAATGCGCGAATAAACTACGTATTTGTTATTGCACGATTGACCTAAGATTCATTTATCTTAGTCAGAATGCTATTACCTAAAACAGCTTTAAATATAATATATTATCGGCAATATAAAAAACTATGCTTTAGGCTATAAATAAGCACTTTATTCGTTGAGAATCTACAGATCATCGATGATTGCTCTCTTCAACACAAACTGCCATAGATCACAGAATAAGGGTGGAAGATACAGTTCAGATAGAAACTCGATCCGACAATCAAACGCTATTCTTCCGACAGCTAAAAAAAAGTCGACGCCAATCACCTTGTCTCTTTGGCGACGAGGAAGCACGAATGCCCCATTTGTGTGAATGAACGCGTTCTCTCTCTCTCTCTCTCTCTCTCTCTCTCTCTCTCCCAGTGGTCTTTACGTTCCCAGAGGAAGAAATAGGTTTGCAAGGGTCAATCTGAGAATCGCCTTCGAATCCCTTTTGTTCGTTTGTATCGCGAAGGAGACGGAACCCGCAACGACCAATCGCTGACCCTCTCGATGCACGAAAATGGTATTTGGCGATCGGGACTTGGTCACTACTGGGAATGTACGCACTCAAAGTGATTGCCGGAAAAAGGCGGACTTGAAACGGAGGAAATAAAGGAGGGGGAAAAGTAGGGGTTAGGGAGAGGAAGGAGAGGGAGGGGGGGGGGGAAGGAGAGAAAAAGAATTAAGTGAATAGTGAGGAAGTACATACGATGGGATTGAGGAAAAGACGGATTTATATCTTGATTGCTCCCGGAAAAACAAGCATAGAAGTAAATGTTGGTGCGTACGGGAGAGCGAAATCGTCTTTTTCATCCTTACTGTAGTTAAAAACAATGCAAGGGATGTAAATTAATTTAATCCGTTCATTACATCTTGCTTGAATTTTCACAATGCCTTACCAAAGTTGCATTATGGAATGATGTGCATGGATTATATTTATTTGCATTATAATAAAAAAAGAATATGAGCATCAAAAGATTTAAGTAAAAGAATTTTATTCTGTCAACTGCCTATACCATTCAGCATATATATATATATGGATGTCAACAAGGTGTTGGGATGAGGATGAGTTCTCTCTCTGTAGCTGAAGAAGGAGTAGTTCCGAAAGCTTTACGTTTGTGATGTTTCTGTGTTTTTGTGTTATTTTACGTGTGTCGCTTCGACATCCCCGGGGCCTCGCCAACCTGAAGTCGTCTGATTGGTGAGTGCTCACTGGGTTTCCTCATCCCAACACCTTGTTGACATCCATATATTCATTTTACCTTTCCTTTTCCGTAAGTTGTTATATATATATATATATATATATATATATATATATATATATATATATATATATATATAAGTATATATAGCGTAATTGCCTGTCAAATATGATGGGATTATCCTAAAAGTATTCCAAATATATTTGATTTCGATATGAAAAATCAGTAAGATATGCTATGATCTGGTTTGGCTTTCATGCACAATCAAATCAGTGTTTTAATTATATTGTTTAAATAATTATTATCAGAGAGACCAAATGATTACCCCAATATTTGCTGAAAGTAATAGAAAAATCGAAATAATAAGATAGAATGCATAAAGAATTAGCAGAAGTTTACTTGAAATATCTCACCAAATTATAAGTTATTTGAAATGTACAGAATTTAACTTAATAAATGAATCATTTTACTCTTATTAACTCATAAAAACACGCCAAAATGTGAACGAACAGTCAATTTACCATCAGAGGAAAAATGTGTAGTAACTTACTATGAACTAAATACTTACATGAACTGCAATGAGTTTTAACTATATTTTAAGATCGCAATTTTCTTTTAACTACATATAATAATTTTGAATTTTTTCTGAAAATTGGCTTTTTGAAAGAAATTTAAATAAAAGTCATAAAATGTTATTTTTCACTCCTATTTTAAATTCGGTTCGAAATATTTGCTGTATTACCAGTTAAAAATTACGTGACCTATATTTAGTTTTATGAATTCCCACCATTTGGAAATGTCACATGATTCGATAATATGAAATTTTTTTAATCAATTATAGTTTATTATTGTTATTTTTGTACTGTGTTCCTTTAATCATATACAAATGCTACATCCTTTTCCTCCATTTCTGCTCATTCCCATTCTCTTTTCCTTCTTCCCTCTAATTACTTAATGGATTCTGTAAATAAGTTATACCCATGTATAAAAGTCTGACCCATGTTAAAGCACTAAATTGGTGCATTCACTATGAGGTCAAGAATAGAATTAAACAATTGGGACAACAGCGGCCAAATATAAATAAAATGCGTGAAAACGCGAAAAAAATCGCATTAAAACTTAATTTTTGGAGATTTACGAATGAGATTTAAATTCTTATCTTCGCATTATCTTAAATCCTTGAAATATTTTTAAATGTAAACGAAAAAGGTCTGCATGTCAAGGAATGACTTTTTGCGTGATTCATATATGCGATGCGAATTTATAAACCCGGTTAATTATAAGAAGCACTACAAAAAAACTGAAAATAATTATAAAAATAGTAAATTACTAAAAATTTCAATATGAATTTAACTGAAAAGAAATTAATGAAAAACACGATTTTAATTATAAATAGTTCGGGCGCCTTTTCTCTCTCATACTAAAGCATTCACTTTCCTTACGTATATAGTAGAAGGACGATAATACATTATCGAGGTTTAACAATGACACGGTCGGCAAGACAACGTATCTTTAAAAAGCTTAAAATTTTCCAATAAATGTGATTTAAACGTATAACTTGAGCGATTTCGAACCGAAGGCAAAAGTCGTCGATAAGAATAAGAATTTGTGTATTTTTCTAAAATGGTCTCCGTCTAAAGATCGTAGGTCAATTACTTCTAATTTAATTTTGCTAAAGAAAAAAGTCTGCAAGTGAATAAAAGATATTTTTAAGTGTTCTCTTATGAGGATTTCTATAGAGCTTTCCGGCGGACCAACGGGCGGACGGACAGAATAAGGATATTGTGTATATAATATATATATATATATATATATATATATATATATATATATATATACATCATCATCATCATAGGGAGCCTGTCCGTAGACAGATCCGTGATTATTCATGATTAAACCTGGTTCTCCATATACTCCTATTTTCCGCTGTGCTCTTCATATCTTGATAACTCTCTTTCCCTTTCAAATCGTCTATCAGCTGAAACCTTTTCCTACCTCTTTCCCTTTTTCCTTCCAACACGCCTTTAATCATACTCTCTCTCCTCAGGTAATGTCCAACCCAGTTAGCCTTCATCTTTCTGATAGTCTGTATAATCATTCGCTTCTCTCCTATTCTTCGTAGCACTTCATCGTTTTTCATCCTATCTGTCCATTTTATCTTCAACATTCTCCTCCAAGTCCACATTTCAAAGCTTTCCAAGTATTTGATGTCATTTTTCCATAGCGTCCATGTTTCTGCCCCATACAATGCTGTACTCCATACGTAGCATTTTATCAACTTCTTGCGGATATCTTCCCTTATATTCCCTGTAAGTAGTTGTTTCTTTCTCCTGAAAGCCGCTTTTGCTTTTCCTATTCTAGTTCTGATTTCATCCGTACATTTTGCTTCTCTTGTTATGATGCTTCCAAGGTATTTATAGTCTGAAACTTGTTCTAAAGGCTTTCCCCCAACACTTTTGTTCAGATTCTCTTCTTTACCCGATATTCGAATGACCTTGGATTTTTCTGTATTTATTTCCATACCGTATTTTCTACCTGTTATTACTAGTCTATTTATCATTTTTTGTAGCTCCTCTTCCTTTCTTGCTAGAAGTACTTGATCATCTGCGTATTTTACTGTTCTTATAATCCTTCCTCCAATTTTGAAATCTCCTTTGCCTTCTAAAGCTTCTTGCATTAGACTTTCTCCATATATATTGAATAGGGTTGGCGACATTCAGTAGCCCTGTCTTACTCCACTACCGATATTTATTCCGCAGGTGTCCACATTCTCAAACCTGACCTTTACAACTTTATTCACATATAGATTCCTAATCAGTCTCCTGTCTTTCCAGTCTACACCTATGTCCTTTTATATCTTCATCAACTTTACCCAATTTACTCTATCAAAGGCCTTCTGCCAGTCTTCGAAACATCCGCAGATATCTTGACTGTACTCTATTGCCCTTTCTGATATGATTCTAACTACCAATATAGCATCTCTAGTTCCTCGTCTTTTTCTGAAACCGAATTGATCTTTCCCTAGCATTTGTTCTGCCCTTTTCTCCAGCCTTTTATTAAGAATCCTAATAATGATCTTCGAAGTGCGTGACCGAAGGCTTATCGTTCTGTAGTCTTTACGCTGCATTGCCTTTGGCTTCCTCTTTAGAGGGATCATTGTTACTTATAGGAAATCCCGAGGCCACTCTCCCGTGTCGTAAATCTTATTAACTAATTTCGTGATCGCTTTTAGTCCTTCTGATCCCATGACTGTAAGTACCTCGCTACCTGTTGTTTCTCCTTTCTTTAGTTCCACTATCGCTTTTTCTACTTTGCTCTCCATAATACATGGTCCTAAGTTGTCTTCTTCAATGTTTTCCTCATCTTCCAGATCTATTTTTGCCGATCCTGCCTGATTGCTACATGTACATGTGTATATATATATATATATATATATATATATATATATATATATGTGTGTGTGTGTGTGTGTGTGTGTGTATGTATGCGTGTGTGTGCGAGCGCGCGCGTGTAAATCAAGTTTTGTCACCAGTCACAGTATAATGCTTCACTGGTCATATAATTTACGATCGTAGGCCTAGCAAAGTTCACATTGTTTTGATTAGATTTTATAATATCACCTAAAAGTTGAATTTATCATAACATGAAAGCAATAAGAACCCTGAAAGTCTTTAAATATACACAAATTTATTCTGCAAGCGCAAATGACATACAAAGTAATTTAATTTGACAGTCGCAAAAGCACAGTCAACAAAATGTATCGCAAAAAATAATTAGTCGGTTGTTTACTTTTTCGAATCGTATGCTCAGGAGAAGATCAAAGGGAGGCTCGGAGCCAGACTCTTGCGTTAAATAAGCACTCTAAAAAATCTTTAAAATCTCTCTTAAAAAGTTCCTCCTGGGTTACAGTACATAAAAATAACCTAGTAACACTTTGGAATGAGTATCTCAATCGTTAATTAATATAAGTGCGTTGTTTGGGATTTCACAATGTTCTTAACATTTTTCGCTCAGAAGAGTATTTAACGAGAAGCTAGCGAGGTACGTTGCAAACTACATGTAGGTCTTCATGAAAAATGGTCGTACTTGTCCGATTTTAACCAAAATTGGAATCGGTCGACCAATTTTAGCAAAACGGCCCAATACCAAATTTCATCAAAATACGTCTAGCGGTTCCCAAGTTTTAACATGCGGACGGACGGACGGAAACGACCTCCCCTATATGCGTTCACTTCGTTCAAAGAACGCATAAAAAGGAAAATCTTAAACATTAGAAGAAAATATTTTCTTTTGGATAAATCGAGAAGAGAATCAAAGGGACAGAATTCTGAAATAAACAAATAGTTCCAAACTTCGCTCGCAACATTGCCCCTTCAAACATTTTATACAGGCTACCCGCAAGATTGAAATGCACCTATAGGTTACCTGTATTCACGGGAAGTTTTTTTCAAACAAAAGAGTAAATTGTATATATCACGTAAATTATTATGCATTCGTGTTGATTGGCACGTAGGGTTATAATTAATAATGATATTCTATAAACACTAATTCTGTTGTTGAAAAACTAGCGTTAAATTGGCATTTGCTATTATTTTAGAGATTTTTAATGACGACTTAAAGCAGAAAATATGAAAAAATTATATGCAATACTAATAAGTTTAAAATAAATTAGAAAGTGAATTTTTCTGTTGTCATATAAGTTTTATGGCATGCTTATGATTAAGGCATAAGAATAAAATAATCTATGAGAACAACGCTACTTTTATAAAAACAATGAGAAAAATGTTTAATATATTTTTAAACATTTATTTAAAAGTATTAACTTTGAACTCCAAATCATCTGAAATATATATTGGAATTTATGAACGATTAATTTCAAAACCCTTACATCCTTAGAGAAATTCAGGCGTTGTATAACTTTTGTCTAGTTAAAAAGTTGACCCAAACGGAACAATGAATACTTTATACGCAATAAATAAAATACGTAACGTTTTTGAGTGTTCTTTTACAAGCTGAATACATCCATTGATTTTGAAAGAGGATCTCCTAACATTTTGTTGTCAAAAGATAATAATCATGTAAGCCTGTAGTACATTTTTCAAATTCGAACATAACGGTAAAGACAAAAGATTAGAGAACTGAATCATTTTAAATGTTAAGTTTAATATGTCCCAAAGGTAAAATATATTAGAAATCTTAAGAACGCAAAAATGATTATAAACCCGGTAAATACGTTGTGGTTTGATTTAAAACTTCTGAATCAAAGTTCCCTAATTACCGCATAGATATAACTGCAAAAACATTGAGCCAATCAAGCATTTTAGCTGATTTGACTCATTCAATTCGAGACCTTTAAGCGAAAAAAAAAAACAAATATAAAGCAGGTGTCTGAAATCAAGTCGATTAGCATGCACTTAGTTTACCACTGATACCAATTTAAATTAGAGACATCGCATAATATAATAACGTAACGTGAATGGATTTAAGAAACGACGAACTATAAAACCTCAAAATGCTAAGTTTAGCTAAAATTAAAAAAAAAAAAACATTTGTAGTCTGGCGAAGAATGGGCGGTTATGCATTATGGCGAATATAGGACGAAAGAAAAATAAAAAGGCCGTTAAAGAGTGCAAACACAACATAAACACAATGTACTTATTTTATATTATATCAACTCTCTCGAAAACAGCAATTCAACAGGATAATTCACTCGAAAAACTCTACAATTATACGAGATCTATTTATTAATTTATTTATTCGGATATATTAGCTTGACAAGATTCACTATAAAGTTTTACAAGAGGGGAGTGTGTTAAAAAAGGACATACCTTCAAGTATGAGTATGTTATAAAACAATTCGATTTACGGTCATATTTAATTTCCGCAAGACGAACTAACCGCAAATTACAACCTTTGAGCGATTTTCATTGGTGTGGTAAAGTCTTTGATTCGTTTGCTTTGAAAAATTAGGCACAGGGTTGTTTGCCAATAAATCAGGGATAATATTCATATTTTGTAAATCGATTACGCATCATCGGAAAACCTGACGAGAACTGCCAACGGATGTAATTAAATTTAACTTGATTCGGATTTCAAATTTCCATCTCGATTGAGTTATAGCGTTTTTGATTTTCAACCCTTTGCACTACATTTAAAAAATGCAATGTTTATTAATCCATACCAGCCATTGATTTTTATCCGCGACTGAGGGCATATGAAATTAATACCTGAACGAAACGTTCTATAAAATTTATTTTAGTGGTGAAACACCAATTTTAATTTTTTGAAACTTAATTATTTCAGTGTTTGAAATATCTCTATATCAGTGACGAGCAACCTTTTCTACATGGCGGGCCGCATTGGTGGTTGGGAATTCCTTGGCGGGCCGCACTAAAAATTGCCAATGCTTCGGTGGGCCGGGTTAAACTTTGAATCGGACGTTGGCTAGATATTCTGAGGTATCATATCATTGAAAATCAAGTCTAAATGAAGTTTTAGGATTAACATTTCTATCTCAAGTGTTTAATTGTCATAATTTAATGCATGTGATAAGAATTTGAGTGTTAAATTTTACTGATTACTTTTTTAATCATAGCTTCGCGGGCCGCATAAAACGCTCTCGGGGGCCGCATAAAACTCTCCCGAGGGCCACGTGCGGCCCGAGAGCCGTGGGTTGCTCACCACTTCTCAATATGAATGTGATTTTTTAAAAAAATTTCATATAGCTTGAAAACATTGCTAACCCTAAACACACCATGATACTTTGGGCAATGCAAGCACGCAAAAAATTCGAAATCAACATTTCGTATAAAGGAAATTCTAAAGGAAATTGGAGCAGCTAAAAATATTTACTCTCTGCTCGCTCAATCAAGCCATTATCCCCTCTTCAACATTTCACAGACGCCGTCCACTCGAAATGATAAAACCATTTCTCTTCCTATCCACGAAGCGGTTGCGTCCGACGACAGAAAAACACTCTTAAAGTAACTGACTCCGATGACCCAAAGGCGTTAGCGCGTGATGACGGCACGAGGCACGTTACACAAAAAACGGGCGAAACACGCGTAAAGAACCATACTATAAACGACAAGAGGAAAAAGAAGAAAAAACCGACATTATCCTTTCTTTTCTTTCTCTTTCTTTTATCCAGGCGAGCTTCTGATTGTTTACGTCATCCTTCTTTTCATTCCCCTAACGAGTTCTAAAGAATGGTCGCTGAGTTGGAAGTTTTTAAAGGGGTGTCGAGCAAATCCTCCCCCTCTCCTTCTTCGAAATTACGATCTTCTTTTTTTCGGAATGACGCGGAATAATGGCGGATCTTTTTCTACCGTTGAAAGGAATCCAGCCTTTGATAACCGTTTAAAAAGGACGATCCACGCGTTTAATTCGTTCCGTTTCTCAAGCGGTTTGGATTGTATTTCGAATCTGCAAGGGACGAAAAGTGTTAGGCATACACGCGGTAAGACTTTAAAATAGTAGTGTGCGCGTTCTCTTTCGCGCTTGAGGCTTTGACAAGCTGTTTTCTCGTAAGCATAAGCTCTTTCTCTGGTTTACTTGTTTCGTTAAGTTATTTGTTCCTGTAAGTATTTCACGTATAATAACGTAAGGGGCTATATTTTTTCCATTAAAATGATGTCCATAATTATTTTCAAGTCGTCTGAAAAGACGGGCAGGAATGAACTATAACTAACGTTAATAATAAAAAGATTAAAATAATTCCAATAATGATTCCCTTTGTATTAAAATCGTATCCCTACAATGATTTTTAATATAGACTATTTGAACCCTTTCGATTAAAAATCGTAATAATGTAACAATGTCGTAAATGTTTAATGGTCAGTCAAAAGTGATAAATAAATCAGTTAAAATTAAAAAGTAAGGTCTATTTCCCCGGTAACCTACACAAAATTTTGAAATGGAGATAAAATAATTTCATATGCTAATACTTTATTCAATCCCTCAATAATGAAATTAATATATCGCAGCCAAGAGTTACATCCAAACAGCAACATATATAAAAAATGATAAATTTGTTATGAAATAAAAATTTTGATTCCTAATAAAATGCATAAATTTTTTTCGTTATATCTTTCGCTAATAACTGTGCTGATGACGCACGTGTAATAAAATACAAAATATACTCATTGCCAAAATTTTTCTGCACAACTCAAGAAATAGCACAATGCTCCACATAGTAGTAATTAAGGTAAACACAAAACTGTCACATATCTATCAAGTTCAAATTGGTAATAAATAATACTATTAAGATAACAGTAATACGTATGCTCTTAACAACAACAGCCTTGCAGAACGACATACAAAAGCTAACAAATAAGGCTAATAAGGTGTAATTTTAATATGAATTTAGAAAATGGGATTTTGTAAAATATAAATTCAACACTTTCAAATCACTATTTTCATTACGCATTGGTATGAAATAAACGTGGTTATGTATTCATCGACATCAACTACCTCCTTGATTGAGAAGTCATTTTTCATATCCCGATCCTATCGCCGATTTCATAATACTTTTATATTACTTTCCTACACATATTTATGGTACTGCTGATATGAATATACTATTCATTAACTTAAAAAAGCTATTTAAACATTTATCTGTTATAAGAAGTTTCTAAGAGCCCCGATTACACCAATATAATTTAATTAAACATAAAAGTTCTCACAAAGATCTTGTCTTCTGCATTAAACTTAGTAAACCACAAGCCATTCTCCAGCCAAAATTAGACGAATCCCAGCGGCATCACTTAGCATGTCTGAGATACGAATAAGTATAGATTTTCGATATCTAGTCCCCAACCACGAAATATTACGAGGCAACACAGGGATTAACCGCCGATCTACATTTATCTACCGCTCCCATACACGCGGAAGAGGTATTTACGACCTTTCCTCCCCGCATTTCGCGAAAAAGATCAAAACTCTTAATGGAGTCATTTTTTTATGAGACCTCTCCCAGATGGCGAAGGGCGACGCGGAGAGCGGGTGATAAATGAGTGACGTCCGTAACGTCATTCCGCGACACGACGAAGTTTTCCATCGCCGGTGCGACATAAAATCCCCCCTCTTCCCCTCTCCAACCCTCCCCGCAAAAATGCCGGGGGCACGCGATCCGCTTGGCATCCAAAACCGAGAGCAATTTCGTTCTCGAGCGGATCCATTTCCTTAATTGCGCCGCCGCTGGTGTGTATCCCTGACGACCGAATGAAGTATGGGAGAGATTAATGCGCCGTTCATGAAGAAACAATCGTTATCCGTGGGAGGGCTAATCGAGTCGGGTTTTTAAGCGAACGGCATGGATGCAGAGTGGTGTTATATAAGGAGAAGAGAGAGAGAGGGTGATTCTTTTTTTCATTTAGTCCCTTCAAACTTTATGGAGTGTTTGGCAATATGAAGCTATACCCGAAGGGTTTGATAGGAATACTTCTCAATACGAGTCAAGTTAGAAAAAAGGAAAAATGAAGAAATGCCGTGGTGTTGGCTAAATTTTAGTTTCTTTTAGTCATTCTCGTCAATGTTCTAATAAATAAAACCTTATAGACACTTCGAAAAAGGAAAAATATACGACTTTAAATCAGGGGCGGATCCAGAAAAGTTCCAATCGCCCCAATTGCCCCTCCTCCTCTTGATTTCGCCTCAACCGACGACCATACATTTTGAAAATCCCTATCCCCATCAGAATGTATCCTTGTCATACAGTCTTAATCTTCGGTGCAGAAACAAGGAATGTTGTGCGAAATGAATTTAAGAATGCATCCAGTGGAGGGAAATGGAGTCGTCCAAAGGGAGGGCGATCGCCCCATCGCCCTCCTCCCCCTCTTGGATTCGCCACTGCTTTAAATCGATTAAGCGTTGGAGACGAAAAATGGCAAAAAATGATGATTCTCTCGTCCAAAAACTCATACCAAATAACTTATTGACAAAACTTTCAATATTGTAAACATATTTCTTAATTATAAACACTGAAACTTATCAACACCTGCAAGAGTTTCAGCATTAAAGAAAAATTAATCTTGTTAGAATCAAGCTGGTCAAGAGATCACATTAATTCCACGCGGAGGTGCCAAAGAAAAGGATGAAGGATGACAACTTGGGAATTATATTCTAAAATAGTTTCATAAAGTCTCTATTTCAGCTGATTTGTATTTTTATCAAATAAGGTCATACATAACTGTGTGTATGTGTGTTTTAATAAACAGCAATGTAAGATACTTCAGTGACTACGATTTATTGTTTTACAATATTTTTTAATAAAAAGATATCTTTCAGAAATATGAGCGCGCGTGGTATTCGTGTAAGAATAGTATGCAAAAACTTTTTCAATGCCGCGCATAAAAGAATTAAATAATGATCCATTTTGTCCACAAATAATTTGTTTACATAAAAAAGACTCCGCTCTGCGAAAAGAGAAAATTACAATAGCGATTTCAATCAGGACTAACAAAATCAGATTCATCAACAAATAATTCTCAGTCATTTCTTAATTTCCTCCATTGTCGCTGAGAAAAAAATCGGAATTATACAATTAAGCGTTATAATTATAACAAAAGGATCTTATTTTGGACATTGTGATTCAAGACTCTGCGTTACATGCATGAATTTCTGAATTTAAGAATCCCTTTTAAGCATATATTTAGCGTAAGTAGTCCGTAAAAGTCGGATGGTGACGGCCTTTGTAATAACGACGTTATGTCGTTATGACCGAGTTCTTTTCTTCCCTTGAAATTTTTTTCTTCAAGTGAATCACTTTACATTAGTCTTTTTTCTTTCCTTCGAAAATGAATTGTTGTTACAGCGGCGCTCTCTAAATCAACTGGAGCGCGGCATATTCTCATACCATCCTGCCTCTAATGTAGCCAAAAGGATTTTAACGTAATGGAAGGTAAATAACACGCAGAAAACATGGCGAGGGAGAATCGGTGTTGTTTATTTTTGAAAGAAACCCAACTCGACCCACGCGGGAGACAATGTGATGGATGGACCAATTCAATCCCGCGCCTTCAGAAAGGGCGACGCTTTAATTTCCCGCGTCTTTTGGAGAGGGAACGCGCTTGAGGAACAGGTGGCGGACGAAGAGAGGAGGAAGAAAAAACTTCTCTTCTCGGGTTACCGAATTTGCGAATGTATCCGAGAAAAAGGATGGCTGAGTAATCTGGAGCTTTCGGGAAAAAACTGTGTCAGTCGACCGTCTCTTCTTCATTTTTTTGTAAAAGGGTGGCGAGTTTTTTTTGTTTATCCGATCCTAAACGCAACGCTCCAGACCATTACGTCCTCATCTGTATCAGTCGTGGATCGAAGGAGGATTTAAAAACATGAACCCCGAGACGCGGAAAAGGGCGTGAGACAAAGAGAAATGACGAGGTAACCTACACTTAATAAAAAATGGTCCTTAAAAAGGTTGAAAATGAGAAAAACATAATGATTGTTACACAAAGCGCATAAATCGATAGCAGATATGAAAAAGATAACGTAAATAAATCTTATGTTTTTGTTTTGATTTTCTTAAGACCAGTATAATAAAAAAGATCTGTAAATTTATCAAGTACTCTATTTGCAATAATTAAACCTTACCTCGAATTTTAGAAGCCACTCCAAAAAAGACAAAATGGGAATGAAAATATTAGTGAAAAAACTTTCAATGGAGATTTAACGAACTAATCTTTGGGCTAAAAAAAAATCACAAAATATGTCCTAAAATCAAATAGAAAAAAATAAATACTTGATATCTCCAATAGCTATAAAAACGTTATTGTGGTTATTAGAGATACATGAACAAGTACTTATTATTTTTTAAATATGACTTTTAAGTACTTAATTTGAAAAAAAAGTTGATGAACTTCCTTTCAGAGAATGTCGAATAAAAATATAGCAGTAATTATTACTTCTCAATCATTACCTCAATAATTTATAACCTACGAATAAACTGTGGTGTTCTATTACCAGCTGACTATCATCCACATTTAGATAATGAATAAGAAAATCGATATCGCTTGTATATTAATAAATACAAAGCCGCTATACTCAATGCATATTAACCAGTGATGGAAAACGTTACGCGTAAGTAACGAAATAACGGAATGATTTTTGAATAACGCAACAAAAAACGTTAACGAAAATTTCAAAATTAGTGTAACGAAAAACGGAAAAACAAAAACCGTTATTTTGATATCCTCACCTATCCCTCGATTTACACGGAGCTTGATGCACACGGTTTCGGTTGTACAGGGTCAAAAAAATGTGACCATCTCTCGATTTACACGGACTTCTTGTACACGGTTTCGTTTTTACACGATCAAGAAAATGCGACAATCTTTCGATTTATACTGATTCTCCTTGTGAATTTGAAATTACAATCTCCTTTAATTGCTAATCTAATAATAACTAATGCGACGTCAAAAAAGAGTTCAACAATGACACTAATTTAAAAGTTTGCGTAATTACCACTTTTGTTTACGTTTATATTACAGAAAAACATCGTTAAGTCGATATCGGATAATTCGACCTATCTAATAATTCGAAGTCGTTACTATTCCCCCGACGATAGAATAGAGTTTTGTGGGGTTTTTAGTAAGTTTATTTCGAAATGCGGTCAATAAGTTTATTTCGAAACAAAGTTCGAAAGTGATATGTCTCGTACCATTACAGTAAAGTCTCATTAGTTAATCCAACTTATCATCAACCGTTTGATCTCCTCGGTTCTGAAGAACAATTTTATTTCCTAGTTTCCACGAAGTTAACAATCTTTTACACAAGGTAAAGGAGAAAGCCCCCTAATTGTAACATGGCGCAAAATTTCTTTAGATTCAGTACCATCGTTCTACATTTGATTGAAATTTTTTTCGTGAATCGCATTGTTAAGGAGATGGTAAGTTTGTGACGAATATCACTTTGTAAGGAAAAGCGTTTTGTTGTCATTAATGTTACAGAGGATATAAGTTTCTTCAGCCAGAAATGCCTTATTTTTTAAACAACTGATCATTAATTTAATTCGGTTAGTATTTGTCTAAATTCTGATATAGGTTGCAAACATAAAGAAAATAAAAAAATATATATTTATGTATATGAAAGAGCAGTTAAATCAATTTAATTCATTTCTACTAGATAAATGTTTTCGTTATAACGTTAAAACGTAACGAAAAACGAAATTAAAATTTGAGTGTAACGAAAAACGTAACAAAAAACGATATAATTATTTGGCCGAAGCGAAAAACGTAACGAAACGTTTTTTTTTGCCATCACAGATATTAACTAGAAATAGTGTTGGAACTATGAAGTTTCGACACTATTTCGTGGATTGCAAAAGTAAATATGCCTCAATTTGTAAGCTTTCGCTTTCAAGACGGCACCCTTTATTTAATTATCCAAATATTATTAAACACGTATAGCGTTCTTTATGAACACGGACAAAATTAGCGCTTTTTATTTTATTATTAAATGTTTTCCGTTTTATTTCATTAAGAAGATTTCTCCCATTAACCTAATTGACGAAATGAAGAGAATTTGATCAACTGTTATATGCGTAAATTTAACGCATGTAATTTATTTGTTTGGTTATATACCTACCCATTCAGTCACAAGAGCCTCTTTTGTAAGTGGCATCAATTTCAAAATATACGTTATTAAATTTACCTTTTCATCTTTTATAACTTCGGAAATATTAATTTTTTTGAATGAGCTCCCATCCGACCCTGCATATCTTGTCTCAGATTCGTGTAAATATGGTTTACATGAACAGACGGCGGTTATACTGCGCACCGACACGACAGAAATCCCGTCTAAAGATGCTGACAACAGTTTCGATGCGAATTTCTCGTAGTCTATGATCACCGACGAAGACTGACGAACGTTACTGCTCCGTTTATTCCCGCGAGTTGAAAACAGTGAAAAATAATCGATCCTTACGCATTAACGGCTCAGAAATAACGACGGAGAAAGACGAAAAAATTTCGCCAACCACTCTCTTCCGCCTCGAATTGCTCGGGAGCGAGAAAAGTACCGAAAACGGAGAACATGGCATTCCATTCACGTTTTATAAAAAAAACTGGTTCTGCTCCCTTTGCCGCGTCTCAAAGCAAGAGGGAAAGAAAAAAGAAAGAAATCCTCCAGACGAAAATCTCCAAGAAAAAACTCTGGGTCCATTGATGAAGCATTCAGAATCGTTCACCCGACAACCAACGTCATCTCTTTCGTATCCCTCAGGAAAATAAAATCGCCATCTAGATATTAACGGAAATCAAGACAGGATCCGGTAGGGAAGTTAAAACAACGAGACGAATGCAGGGGTTTCCTTTTGACACCACGTCAAAATTCCAAAATTCCAGTCTCTCCTCGTTACGGTGGGAACGGGGCAAACAAACAAATTCATCCAAATGTTAGTTAATTCCGAACGAAGAAGTGTGTTTGAGAGAGAAAGAAAGAAAACCTCTGTAAGGACATACGAATTCAGATCGATGAATTCCTCGAGAAAGGAGGATAATAAAAAGAATGTCGCGTGTTTCTATTCCGAATTCCTTTTCATCATCGCGGAAGCGGTGTAAAATTTTATTGCCTCTCTCAAATATACTAGTTCGTTCGCATTACGCGGTGTTTTATACTGCGAAAGTTTTCTCACGCCGAGGATTAATAATTTACGACACCTCGGAATGGCCTATAAAGATATTACACAGTCCGTTGGGACCTTTATTGTTTGGGGAAAACAGCTCGGTTAAGTTTCCGTTGTATCTGCGGCCAACAAAAAATGATAACGAATAAAATATCGCGAAAAGTTATCGCGAATTTGGAATTTTCTTCCGAATAACAATCTTTCTGTGCTAGTAAAAATAAAATTTAACTGTTTTGGTAGATTATAAAAATCAACAATTTAACGTGCAATTATAAAGGATTGTGTCTTTATAAATTTGACATTCTATTTTATTCATTGCAAATGAGAATAGAATTCATCGCGACGAAGTATAAAAGCATGAAGGACCCGAAACAACATGAGAATCGTTGAAAAACCAGACTATGTCTCCTCTATTTCCAAAAGCCGAATAATCCGAGCAAGTGGAAAGGATACGAGGTGTCATCTTTAAACTGGGACTCTCAGAACCCCTAACTCCGGCAAACCAGCGCATCGATTGCAATTACGCGAAAGATTTCCCGCGAGTGATCAAACCACAAACATGGAAGTCTGGAGTGATTGCGATCAAAACAAAATGCAGAATAATCAATAGAGAATGAATGAACGTCGAAAGAACGGATACTAGAACATCGAGAGGAGGTAAGGGAAGGGATGAAGGAAAGTGATAACAAGTAAGGAAAGAACTGATGATGTAGACATTAAGGGCGGTTTTTTACTGTAGCAACGTAAACAAAAAGAAAATTTACCGTAGCAACAGACCCATATAGATAGTTAATAAGGGGTTTTGAAAATCCTGCTAAAAGACAAACGGACTCCAATGCCAATAGGATTCATGACTGTCACCAGCTGAAACTATTCTGATAATTTGGTTGCTCTAACTTGAACGGTGTAGAAATACTTCACTTATGTAATGCTAAAAAGAGCGGAAAGGGAAAGAGATATAATCTTTATACGAAAGCTCTCTATACGTGATTTCCCCTATTACTCCTTGCATAAATTAGTAAGGAAAAAATCGATATCGCAATTCAGAGGTTTTCCTCATGCACATTTTATACCGATCAACACAATTTAACATCGCCGTTCAACTTCTGAGGATGATATTTTGGCAACGAAACGTGGCATAAGCGATTCTTCGTATTATTACAACAGTAAAAACTTACTTTTTCGTTAATTTAATGTTTAGAGCGGCGTTTCCTTCTCTGGGTGCCAGAGCTGATTGTCAGAGATTCGGCGAAAAACCTTTCTAAATAAAATTTGGAAATTTTGATAGGCCATTAGAGCAACAACCATTTCTCTGATAAACTGAAAATGGTGTGTTATCCATAAATGAATGCTTCCAAGTGTCGTGGAATCCGGCCTTGTTTCGACGTGAGGTCGCTGCGAAATTCTTTTTATCTTCCAATGGGTTCAACATCTACAAAAATGTTCGGAACCGCTGATTTATAGGACAATGCTGAGAATTTTGCTTTTCAAAGGTTGTATTGAACTCCGCGTTTTCGTTAATCTCGTATAATTTTATGCAGCAATAAAAAATATAAAAGTCGATAGGGAAAATTAACGCACAGTTTTGATATATTTTCATCATGTCGTGGAACAAAAATTTTCCTTTGGGGTTTATGCAAATTTATATAATGTTTTACTGAAGAAAAATGGTTTATATGTAATATCTACTTCAGCACAACTTTACAAGAACGCATCCATTTCGCATGAACAGAGAGACCTTTAAATGGAGTAACAAGTTGACGCCAACAGGAGCGAGGAAGAGCCAATTTTTCCTCGCTCAGAATCATCGACGGTTTTAAAAGCAAAAACACTTTTTGCATAACAACGCAAAAAAGAGCCGGCTAACATCGTATATGCATCATACAAAAACCTTTAAAGCTCTTCGTATTACGCAGAAAAAACGGCGCTAAAATGGACTCGCTCCGTCGCGGAAAGGTAAAGATCACAAAGGATAAACAGAGAAGAAAAAAAAGAACCGAAGACGGAAAGGGAACGTAAAGATGAAAGAGAGGAGACGATGAACGGGACGGGGAGTAGATGGAATGAATGGATTAGGAGGAGAGTTTAAAAAATAAAGAGATAGAGGGAGAATCCAGGGAGGGAGAGAGATGGAGAGGGGGAGGAGAAAGGTATATGCGATAGAAGAAGAGGTGGAAGGGGATTGAAGAATGGCGTTGCGAAACTCCCCGCTGTCAAACTCGAGTCTCGGCAAACACATTTAGAGCAGTGAGTGGATGGAGAGAGAGAGAGAGAGAGAGAGAGAGAGAGAGAGAGAGAGAGAGAGAGAGAGAGAGAGAGAGGGGGGGGGGGAAGGAGAGAAAAATTGGGGCGAGGAAGAGTGGTATGGGATGTGAGTAAGCAGATGGCGAGAGGTTTGGAGGAAGGGGGAGGAGGATGAATGCATGGAAGATGGAAGGGGTGGGGGAGTAGGGGAATGGTAGGAGGGGGGTGTAGAGGGAGTGGAGGAGGAAGATGGAAGGGGAGGAGTAGGAGGGGAGGGGATGGAGGGGGAGTGGGTGGAAGGGAAGTAAATGGAAGAGAGAGAGGAAAGACCGCTTCCTCACGTGGACTGCGAGGCGCCTGGGCCGGAAGTGGGTCACGCCTCTTGACACCTACGATGACGACACACCGCGTTGGAATTCGGAACAAGCAGAGTGTAGTGGATGAGAGACGGAGGTTATGTTCGGAGGGCAAAGAAGACCGGGAATTTATTTTATTATTTTTTCTCTCTTTTCGGGCGATGCATTTTTTAAAGAAGTAATGAAAAAATGGAGTAACAAACACGCGCACCGTTTAATAAACAAGAGAGAAAGAGAGATAATCCGCTGAAAGCTCGTTTAGAAGAAAAAATGAGTTAGTGATGCAACTCTTAAAGATCTGAAGGCAAAAATAACCGCGGTTTCCAGAAAACTTCGGAAGATGATCTAATAATAAGCGCTTAAGTGACTCAACGGAATAATTTTCGGGAAATGGTTGTAGCCATATTTAAACGAAGCCGCCGTACTCCGTTTTCTTATACATAAAAATAGCCATCGAAATATATTTGGCGTTAAATCCGTAGATAATATGGTAGATGCCGGGGAAATATTTTTATTAAGTACGAGAAGTGAGTTATTTAATGGAATTTTATTTGTAAAACTTTGCAATTAATATGTTTTGTTTGAAAAAATAAATCGGGCTATTTCATGAAAAATCAGTTTTTGAATTTTAATATGGTAATTTCCCTACTAATTGAAGTCTAACTGTCTGGATAGTCCAATTAACAGAGTTTTTCTTGAAAGGCTCGAGGTTGTATGGTAACGAATCACCTGAAAACGCGATCTTCCATCAATTGGTCAGATGCGATGTGTCTCGGGCTTATTCTACTTTGATCATATTCAACAACTATTACTGCTTATAAGGGATGCCAATGTGCGATAAAATTGTTTAGTTTTTAATATTTTTCTATACCCTCACAAAGATGATTTACACTTTTGTTATGCTCCCGAGAACCGCCGTGCACTTTGGCAGTCTGACCATTCTCTTCTATGATGCGTAAATCGCCTCTCCTAGCAAGAGTTATTTAATTTGTTCGTTTGATTTTTTTCTAATCGTATTAAAGAATGTTAATAATAACTTTGGCGTTGGTTTTATTTTGTTTATGAGCATTACTATATTTTGCAAAAGTGCAATGGTGCTCGCTTGATATTCTTGATAATTTGGTGTACGTAACACTGAAAAGGTCAGTAACCTCTGGTTGAAAAGGGGCGCTTCGAAGGGGGTTGGCTTAAGTTTAATTTCTCATTCACAACCTATTATCTGCCTTTAATATCATCCG